>JACGCM010000816.1:1270464-2540929 GCA_014058105.1 Kingdonia uniflora | reverse complement strand
CAACTACAAAAGAGGATTTTTATCCTACATAAACACTCCTAACAATAAACCTACATACAGGTCCAGGTATCTATTATTATCTTTTGCATATACGTCATTCTCATACAAATTTCTTTCATACATCATATACCACATTGATTTTCATAGATTACTATAAATAGTAATTTTTAGATTTGCCTAATTACAGAGTATGATCTTAAAAAAAAACACACATACGAATCTGAGGTAGCGTGAGTATGTGTTTAGATTTGCCTAAACACATACAAAAAAAACATAAATCCTTTACTAACCTTCAATGTCGGAATACGAATCCGAGCAGCGCCAAATCCTTCCCTCACAACGCTGTTGTATAACCACCTTCGTGACTTAGTCTCAGCAACTCTCTCACACTTTGACTGTTGATTACTTTCGATAAACTCCTCATGAGTTTTTCTGCCATTTTGCCTTTCTTTTTCCTTCATCTTTCACTGCTCTTCAAGTTTTCAAAAGTTGAGAAACGTTTGAATGACGAGGATGAAGCAGTATTTATATTTTCTCTCTCTAACTGCTGGCAGTTATTGAGCCTCGCACTAACCGTCACCAATTTTGAAACTGAGGCATCCCTTCCACTATCCATGTCAGGCGTCTGGTACCTTTTCGGTGAAAATTCTTTCCCATCATTGCCCTTTGCCTTATATTTTAATCTATTTTTATCTCTCTTTTCTAAATTTTCCTCTGACCTAACCACACTCATGATGCCTTACGCTTACACGCAATAGGGTTTTTACAACTTTTACACAAGGGACAAAATCAGAAGCTCCCTGCTTTTTCTCTGCTTGTTTCTTCTACTTATAACAACAATAACGTCATTTTTGAAGCTCTCATAAAAAAAATTTAAGAACAAAATTTTAAATATTTTTAAATTCATTTTTCACAATAGTCACAAATAGGATTTGCAACAATAGATGATCTATTTAACTTTTATTCTCATTCCACTTCTTTAAAATTATTCAAACTCATATGATTTCATACATTCATTCTACTCCTATTTATATATTTTTTTTCTTTTTTTCACTTCACATATAATTACACCTAAAACAACCTTGATGACCTGGGGAACCACATCTAATCAAATATCCTCCAGCAATCCTTACATTTTCCAATTCGATCTTATCTACAGCAAGCTCTCTCACATAAACTTTTTGAGTTGCAGGATCTGCCATAATATCTCAGAACATCTCTTCATAAAAATGACGTTCATTCTTGCGTTCCCTCCCAATCCCATCTAAACCTTCTAGTTGCACTTCCTTTACTGGCAACTCACCGTCATAATCCAACAATCCAATAATTCACCCCAGCACTTCGGCTATTCTTATCGCCAACCGCCCCTCAGCGATATAACGAATTCTCCCAAATCAAGTCCAAACCATTCTTATTTCTTTCCCCTTACTTAGAATTCATTCCCCTCTTATTTGTATATTTTTACTACCAAACCCCCACAAGTCGTGATATAATCCTATTATCTCGAAACATAAACCTTAATATCTTGAGAAAAGTTATTTGAACGTATCTCTCCCAATCGACCTCAGTCATTTCCTCATATTCCAAATCGAGCTTATTCTTTCCAAATCTAATATTTTTGAACAACCTCTCCGAGATCGATTCTTCATTCTAAAACTTTTATACTTTTTTCTCCCCCAAAATTTTAGCACACAGGCCGAATCGTATTTGACACTTACACATATATTTTCACTTTACAAGCAAATTTTTATAGTTCAATTATAATAATAAAAATGTACTTTCTGATCTCATACATTTCATTTCATAAAGCCTTCGGATCATACAACTCGATTTTTAGAGTTATTCTATTCTATATCAACACAGAATTTGGATAACAAAATTGTATTCATCTCGAAACAAATTGCAAGTGCTTTTTGAGCTAACAAGTCTTTCAGGCACTCTGAAACATCAAATCTTTCAGTTTATTCTACTTCAGTGATTTTTTACCCTGATGCAAAGCAGACATTGGAAACAACGAGTATCCTACCTCCTATAAGTTTTGTCAAAATCTGGATGAACTTTAAATAGAAACTATGAAAGTAGGAGACTCAGTGCTTGAACCAACTCTTCAAACTAAAGGTCTTCTCAGTACAAAGTAGCGATGGAAGTGCAGAAGCAGACTTCCATTCTCCGTCTTCCTCCTCTACTACCATCGTTACCTTTTCTATAACCACCACCCTTGTAGAGCTGGTAGAAATGAAGAGGTCCCGACCTTAGAATCTATTCAAGCGCAAGACATCAGCGCAACTTCCCCGCAGCCATACCTATCCTTGCATCTGTCTCCATCTATAGTAAAATTCCTCCTCAGCTTTAGCCGCTTTATTTTATGACATTCCTTGATACGTCGGAGGAATAAGAACAGGAGTAGGATTTTCCAATGACTGATCCCCAAAATACTTCAACTTCAACCTCGACATTTTAAAAACAATTCTCTCCTCAAGAACTATTCTATGGGTCTTCACCATCTTCAACAATTTCGAAGAATATTGCAACAAAACACACGTACTTTGCCACAAACCTCGGTACAGCTACTATTTATATAACCCTACATTTACTGTATATGAACGTTTTCTAAAGCATTCAATACAAACGAAACTCTTTAAACCCTAACCGTCGTATACATCAATAGTCCCATCAAACATCCAATGCACGTACATCCCCCATAACATGCACAGTTTCCATCCAGTCAAACATCATCATTACTTCCTTCATTATTTAAATTCCCAACCCGAATACCCATATACTCAAAAGTTCTTTTTCAACCAAAGTCACTCGTGATTACGAGGGGGCGATTGTAGGGGCCTACCACTCGATCATACCTAAATTAAGCTATCTCTAGCTCGAACTACCTCTATGCCAGATCTACGCATTCTTCACATGCCTCCTTCAGTCAACATTACCACCTACTCCACGAACTGATGAAAGACGTGGGTCGAGCTCAAACAGAAAAACCTGAACAAGTCAAAGCCACCCGTTTCTCACGAACTTAACAGTTACTCACTCAACTGTCATTAACCATATTATTCAGAGAATGTGCTTCAACATGATGAAGAATTGCGGAGAAGGCCTATATAAAGAAGAAGTTCTAGAAAAGAGAGAGATTAGAGAATTATATGAGAAATCACCAAAAAACTATATTTTCTAGATTCTCAAAACTTCCAACTTCTTATTCACAAGATCAAACATTTCTAAGTCAAGAGATCACTTATAATGAGATATTAGCCTCAAGCAATAAACATCACTATTAATAAAATCCTCAGCCCGAGGTTGTGTTTTTTTTACCTATTCATAGGCTTTCCATGCTAAACACCTGTGTTATTTCTTGCTTTCTATTAAATTTTTGTCATAGGTACATTGGTGTAAGAGCTAATTCTAAACCACTTTGAGCTTACAGAATTAGGCCATTACAAGCTCGATGAAGAACTGTGAAGAAGGCCTATATAAAGAAAAAGTTTTAGAAGAGATAAAGACCAGAAAAATACATGAGAAATCACCATGAAAACTACATTTTTTAGATTCTCACAATATCAAACTTCTTATTTACAAGATCAAGTATTTATAGTTTGAGAGATTACTTGCAATAAGATATCAGCCTGAAGTAATAAAAGTCACTATTACAAAAACCCTCTACTCGAGGTCATAGTTTTTTTTACCTATTTAGAGATTTTCCACGCTAAATCACCTGTGTCATTTCTTATTTCATATTAGTTTTTATCACATGAATATTGGTGTAAGAGCTAATTTAGAGCCATCTCGAGCTTACAAAATTAGGCCATTATAGTTAGCCAGCGATCTCTAATGATTTTCCTTGTATCGGTGGCGATCACCGGTGGGTGGTGGCCAGAGTTGCCCATTTTTTTGGGTTTTGCTTTGCTTGATAAAAGATGTTTAAATTATCATACATCCTCTTGTTCCCTTGTCTCATTGATGATCTTTGATTTTCATGTAACCTAGGCCAATTCTGATAGAAACTGCTCTGCTGAACTGTTGGAATCCCTCAGTGTGGTTATTATGCTATTTTAGCTCTAATTTGGCCTATTTCTTACCAAATTAACTTCAGTAGATTAAAGAACCTGAAAATGAGGTAACTATGCAATAATTATATAAAAGGGTCTCAAGATGGTTAAAAATACCTTTAAAAAGAGTTTAAATTCTATAAAAAATGTGCTTATCAAACCTCTTCAAGCCATCAAAGTGAGAACCAATCAGCTTCTTCGGTCTTGGTACCCCATCGTTGTTGTTGCGTCGACGAGAAATCAAGAATATTTGGAAGGATTTGTTAAATGCCTCATTTCTCTCTGCTATACTATTTGATTTGATGTACTAGCATAATCTTATGGTTGATGGCCAACATACATCTAATCCTAGAAGTGTTGTCTTCTCTAAAAAAATGTGTAACTATGGTTTTAAAATAGTCTTCAAATATCCCTTTGAAACAACGAGAGAGAAAAAAACAGAAAGATAGAGAGATGATGGCATTTAACAGTCTCCTCTAAAAAATGTGTAACGTATGCATACGATGAAGATGATGGTAAGAGCTTTTTATGATAAAAACAAAAGCTCTGGTGGATCACCACCATTAATGTCAACACGGAGTTCTCAAAGACGATGGTGAAAGATGTGTGTATTCAACGGAGACGAGTACATTAAACCTCTTTTCACCTCTCTCTTCCTCAATTAATGACCTCCATTAATGACAAACAAGGCATCTCAAAGAATCAGAGTCTCCAACAAACATAAAAGCTTGTCAAATCGATTTTTTTTATAAAAATAAAAACCTGAACGACAGATCTGGACCGGCCCGGCCGTTTCAGTTTGGGTGTTGGGGGTGGTCGATTCGAGTCTGGTTTAGGAAAGTGAGAACCCAAACTGTCCAGGTCGAATCAGGTCCAGGCCTACACCCGGGCCGATCCGACCTGTGTATAACCCTAATCGTGCATATTGGGAGCATGGTGTAAGCATCTCCTGATCCCTCTATCAAACTAGTTCTACCAACGATATTGTCTATAATACATCCTTTTAAGGTCAAGTTTTAAAAATATTCCTTCTTTCAGAATATTGAATGGGTAGTACCACTGTCTACAAGACATGGTTCCCCTAAGTTGTTAATAGTAGCTTGAAAAGCATATAGATCCATTTTAATAATCGATAGAAGATTACTACTTTGACTAATAACCAAAATTCCTCAGGTATTTTTGTTAAACAAAAGATATATTATTATAATCTGAAGCAGATAGTAGTACATGCTATTGGATAATGAATTTATTGATAAAATACATTTTATTCATGGTAATATGGTTGTACGTACACTAGTTTTCATTATCTTACAAAGCAACTACTAAACATAAATACTAATACAATATGCTAAAATAGGATCACGCGCGTGTAGACTGTTCAGGCATGTCATGGTCTTCAAATTAGTTAGGAACCTCCATTGAAGTTTTTTTGTCGTCCACATATGCCATATGTATTTAAGGACATTCATTCTTGAAGCGTTGGTAACGTTCCACTGTTTCCCTGGAAGATCGACAGTCGCGTGCCCAGTGACCAAACTCGTCCACACTTGTTGCACATATCACCATTCTTGTTGTTGTGCTTTCCTTTGTGGATAGTTGAGCGAGTTTTCCCAAACTCACCTTTGGCATTCTTGCCCTTGGTGTCCTTGAACCACCTTGTTCCATTGTTTCCCTCTACTAGCTTGTCTCTTACAGAGATTTCCCTTTCCATATTTAAAACCAGTCACAATTGCTACATTTGCTTTTGGTAGTGGTGCACTCCCAATTGGGCACCTTTCATGGTTCTGCAAAAGTAAATTATTGTTATGTTTAGTTATGAGTAGGGCAGTAATACGATATGCATAACGCTCATACTGTTGTGCTCGATACTGATGCTGCAGTAGAACATTGGAGGCATAAAATGTGGTGAGAGTCATTTAAATCATGTCACTGTCAGTGATCATTTTACCACAAATTTTCATTATGGATGTGATCCTGTGGACTTCAGAGTTGTAGTCAGAGATTGACTTGAAGTCCTAGAGTCGTAGGTTGAGGCACTAAAATTTGGCATTGGGTAACAGAATGGACTTCTAAGTATTGAACCTATCCTTGATAACGTTCTAAAGATCATATGGACTATTTAGTGAAGCATATTAAACTTTAAGACCATCACAGATGTTATGTCGAAGAAAAATCATGGCTTTGGCCTTGATTGGTATTTGCCAAGATTCTTTATTGGCAACATTTTCCTTGGTTGCAATGACCTCATCCTCGGTGGCAATCTCAAGAAGAGGTGCCAGTGAGCTTGAATTTCTATGTTTTAATAGTATTTGTGTACTTAGTTGAGAAGTTTTTAGTTTACTGGTCTAAGTTATGTCTAATATCATTATATATCTTAGATATTGGGCTTGCGATACATAACATGCTCTAATAGTATACATCTAATACTATATGCTATAATATGCAATAACGTATTTAATTTTGGAAAATAAATAAGTTAATTTTTGAAAATATGCATAGACTAACTGTCATTAATTTTATGTAAAATAGGGGTCAAGTCTATGATATAAATAAGGTTTTACGATTTTTATGTAATTGTACATCATTTTTTGCAAATTTTCTATGATTTATGTGGATCTGTAGTGGGCTTAGCTCATTCCTGATCACTTGAACTGGTCTGGGTTGGTATAAGTCAAACTCAAAGTTAGTCTTAGGGTCAGGTTGACCACAATTGACTTTTAATTAATTTTGGTCGTGCCAAAAATAATTGATCATATATCGTATTATAAATACGATATTTATTAGATGTACATATGCATAAGGTATAGTACATGTGTCTACACATGTGCATATTATTGTACATCACCACCATACCCTCATATGGGGACATGCATGCATCTAGTCACATGCTGATGTCATAGGGCCCTTATGTTATGCCATTATCATGCCACATAACAAAATATTTTAAAATATATATATATTTGAAATTCATAGTCAAACTGTTACTGCCACGTGGTAATTTATTTTATTTATTTTTTAGTTTTTTTGAAAAATAAAAAAAACGGCTTTATTTTTGAAAATGACACGAGTCATCACATGTTGGGACTACAGCGACACGCGTTGGCTTTGATTTTGTTGTTGTTAAAAGCCGTGTAGCAGTTATGGGGTATGATCCCATCCGGTTTGAAGCACTGGATCACATCCCTTGTATTTTCTTTCGAAAACTGCTGGCTTTGGTTCGCGATGAATCGACGCGAGGGTTCATAATGATTCGGCTTCGTGGGTTTTGGGTTTTCCTCGTGGGATTGGTGTGGTGGTTCGGTGATGTGGAATCCGATCGGGGCCGACCTTTGAGATGGCGGAGAGACGACACCGACATTGCCGGTGTTAGGTATCGGTAGGATGTCCGGTGGGTCTCCTAATCTACGTTGGGGGGTCACTCTAGACCGGTGATTTTAGGGGTTTAAAACCCTCAAAAAATAGGTTATCAGAGTCGGTATTTTAATTCCCTTGCGATGTCAATTTTGATTTCGTCAGTGAGAGCCCACCAAATTCAGTGATTCTCATATCATAGGGTATAAGAAAATTTGAATAATTCTAAAAAAACATGGGGGACTCCCAAAATGGATAAAAGAGAAATAGTGGGGACCACTGTGCATTTGTTTTTTTTTAAAATATTTTGGAAATCAAAAATGGGTAGAGATTTTTTACTCGTAGTAAGGAGTGAGAAGGAATATTCCATAAAGATCCTAGATGCTTTATCAATCTCCTCATAACGCTTCCCTCGGTATAAATCCAAGTGTCGATAACTTGTTGGGGCCAAATTAACTCAGTAGAGAAAGGAGATAAATTAGGAGAAAAGAGAGGAGAAAAATGTAGGGTTTTTAATTAGAAAATGATTGATGTTGTTGTATACAAAGCTAATCTACTTAAGCAATCACATATAATAGATGAATACTATGCATATGAGAGAAAGATAGAGCTTGATTTCATTGATAGAAAACCTAGAGGTTGTTGTAGGCTTTTCTTAGGTTACAATACTGAACCCTTTTGGCTTATATATATTCTTTATAAACTCTCCCCGTAAGTCATAGCTTACATGGGCTTGTTAGGAGCCCAGCAGGATTCCACCTTGGGCCAGACTCAACTCCTAACACTCCCCCTTGAGATGATCCATACTAAGACGACTTGCCTCGTCAAAACCTCTACCTAGTAAAACCCCCTTGGACAAAAAGCTGTGCTAGGAAGGAGTACAATCCTATGCCCTGTATGGGTTGTGAACACGTATACGTTGCCTTATCAAAACCTCTAGCCATTAAAACCTCCTAGGATAAAAACTGTATTATCAAGAAAAAGAGTACAAACACGCACATGTCCATGTCAGGATGCGATTACTCCCCCTGATGTCGATCTCCCTGATATCTATCTCTTTGGGATAATATTCCATGTAAACTTTGTATGCCAATTCTGTGTACCAATCTCTTGAACGTAGGATGTATAGGAGCATTCGTGAATAGGTCAGCTAAGTTATCTTCTGAACGGACTTGAACGATGTCAATCTCATTCGTCTCCTGTAACTCATGTATATGGAAGAATTTAGGTAAAATGTGCTTTGTTATGTCATCTTTAATAAATTTACCTTTGACTGGAATGATGCAAGTTGCGTTGTCTTCATACAGATTCGTTAGTTTATCTTGGATAGAACTTAGACCGCAACTTTCGTTGATGTGAATAATCATGGATCATAACCAAAAACATTATCTGCTAGCTTTATGAAGTGTAAGAATTTCTGCGTGGTTCGAGGATGTAGCAACCATTGTCTGTTCTACCAATCTCCATGAAATCATTGTATCTCCATACATAAACATATAACCCGATTCTGATCGGCCTTTATGTGGATTTGACAAGTATCTTGTATCGGCGTATCTTATAATTTCTTGTTTGCCCTTTTTGGATAGAATAGTCCCCAGTCTTCCATACTGATCAGATACATTAGAATGTGCTTGATCCCACTCCAGTACCTTTGGGTAGGAGCAGAATTATGACGAGCCAAATAGTTTAATGTGAATGAGATTCAGGTTGAGTACATCTTGTTAAGTATATCAAAGCACCGATAGCTCATAAATATGGCACCTCAGGCCCTAAGAGTTTTCCTCCCTCATCTGGAGGATGATAGATGTCCTTGTTTACATCCAATGAATGGATATGCATAAGCGTCTTAGTACTGTGTGCACCGTATCCATACCAAAACATTTTATGATCCTTTCGGTACACGTTGCCTGATGTAAAATTCTACTACTTTCAAGATGTCTGATCTGCAAACTGAGACAAAATTAAGTCTTCTCAAGGTCTTTCATTTTGAATTCATTCCTAAGGTATTCGACGGCTTTCGCGATCTTCCCCAGAGTTTCGATGATATTTAAATCGTCTACGTATACTGTAATGATGGCAAAACCAGCATTTGTTTTCTTGATGAAAACATTTAGGCAAACAAGGTTATTTATAAAATTCTCAGCTTTTAAATATTCAGTCAACCTATTGTCCCACATGAGCCCTGATTGTTTCAGACCATATAATGACTTATCCAATTTTATTATGTAGGCACCCCCGTGTGCCAGAAATTGTCACTTCCAGAAGCTTAAACCCATATGGTAGCTTCATATCGATCTCCAAATCTAATTTCCCATATAGATACGCAATAGGTACATCCATAAGACGCATGTCAAACTCGTTCTCAATGACTGACTGACTGATCAAGTAATGGAATGCTATAGCGTCCATGACTGGAGAGTAGGTTTCATCATAATCGATGACAGGTCTTTGAGAAAATCCCTGGGCAACTAGTCTTACCTTGTACCTAACTATATTTTTTAGTTCATTATATTTTCGTACGAATACCCATTTATAACCGACTGGCTTGATGACATCTTGCCTAGGGACTATTGGTCAAAATACTTCGCGTTTAGCTAGTGAGCTGAGCTGCGCATTGATCACAGCCTCCCTCTCTGGCTAATCTGTACGACTTCTACATTCATATACAGTGAGTGGTTCTAGATCATTATCCTTGATTGCGAGTGCAGCAGCGAAAGTGAATACTTCACCGACTACTACTTTTGAACGATCTCACGTGGTGCCATTATAAACAAAGTTAATTGAGATCTTTCGATTATTATGTACATGTGTCGCGCCGGGCTTATTTTCTAATGATTTATGTGGACACGTAGCTACTATAGCCTTGTCAATGGGAGGTTCCATCCCCGATGAACCGACTGTACCATTAGTCTTTTCTTTCATCGTAGGTTATTTCTTAGTCTCTAGCTCAGCGTCCTTCTTTACAACGGGGCATTCTCTCGTGATGCGCGGCTTGGATACATTTGTGGGTCGCACACCAATTCCTTGAATATCCAGTCTTGCAAATGCTTTACGTGTAGGTACATTCGCCTTAGTTACTTTAGCAGCATCGTTAAATATATCCAATAATTTATTAGCAATCTGCTGTAAGTGAAGAATTCGCTGTACTTCATTATCACCGTGGTTGGTTAAGGGATCTAGATGAGACAACGATAGTATTTTTGAACAAATCTTGAAAACTTCCTCAACATTGACTGTCATATCTCCCCTCAATACTTGAAAAATCGTCTCATCAAAGTGATAATATGCGAATCTCGCCGTAAATACATTACCGGTAGTAGGTGCCAAATATCGAATGATAGATGGTGAATCGTAACCCATATAGATACCGAGCCGACGTTGGGGTCCTATCTTCATACGTTGTGGTGCTTGGCACCTGTATGGAACATCTAAATATTCGCAGATGGGCGACACTGGGCTCTGACCCAGTAACTAGTTGCAATGGGGAATATTAATTATTTGTTTTTGGATGAAATCTAATATGGGTGGCAGCATGCAGAATTGCATGGCCCTATGCAGTGTCCAAAAGCTAAAATTGTAATAAAAGTGGCCTAGCGATTAACTGCAACCGCTTGATTAGATTATCTGCCATCCCATTCTGGGTATGGACATGGGGTACTGGATGCTCGACATCTATCCTATTAGCGGTACAATAATTAACAAAAGCCTTTGAGGTAAACTCGTCAGCATTGTCAAATCTCACAGATTTGATCTGGTGATCTGGGAAATGAACCCACAATCGGATAATCTGGGCAAGCAATCGTGGAAACTCCATATTCTTAGATAACAATATGCAAATGTCTGATCATCTTGCAGATGCGTCAATTAAGACCATATAGTATTTAAACGGACCACTATATGGATGGACAGGTCCATATATATCTCCATGGATATATTGAAGAAAGGCTGGAGACTCTAACTACATCTTGGTCTTACTAGGTTGGACAATAAGCTTTCCCTAAGAGCAGAAGTTACACGGGAAATCCTGTAAAACTTAAATTTTCTCTCTCGTGAGTGAATGTCTAAAGGTACTATTGATAATTTTCCTCATCATCTGTTGTCCAGGATGTTCGAAATGATCATGCCAAATCCTAAACATTTTTTTTTTGTAACGAAGAAAAATGAGTGATTGCATATGTTTCAACATGCCTGAAAGCAGTGAAATAATGCCCTGAGGCATACATTGGTCATTGTTCTAATATAAGTTCATGACCGTTAGGCGAATAGGTGATGTATATAATTTGTTTCTCATAATTTCTTATCGCTTTTACTTGATAACCGTTATCATGTAAGTCCCTAAAACTCAGTAAATTCTCGGGAGATTTACTAGCAAACAACACAGACTTTATACTCATTATCACACCGTCAGGAAGTAATAGTATGACGTTCCCTGAGCCCTCTATGATACTGGCCGACCCAGTAACAATTTGAATGTCTGAATATGTGTCACGAACACTTTATTAAACAAAAATGATATGTTCCCAACATAATCAAAAAGTACTATAGTAAAAGGTAAATCGAGTCTTTTCAACTAAAGAAGAGAAACTACTAATGCTCTCTATTGTGACATCACACATTTATTGAGATATCGCTACTGATTACTCCATACGTTGATCCATGCCGACAACAGTATCACCGAAGAAGTCTAACGCTGCAAACTCCATAGGGGTAGAGTAAGTGCCAACAACTGTGTGGACTCTATTATCTCTAGACACCCTTGGTAAATGGCAATCCCGTACCTTGTGTCCTGTATCACCACAGTTAAAGCAAGGAGATCCCTAATCTGGCTTATTTTCCTTCTTCCTATTTCTTGGTTTGACAAATTTTTTAAATCATTTACCTTTCTTAGTGTCGTTGGGTTTATGGTTTCCACCCTTCTTGTTTCCCTTGTATCATCCCTTGCCCATTACATGTTTGCGTCCCTGACCGCCATAGTTATTTCCCTAAAACTGAACATTGTGTGACTCGGGCAATGACGCACTCCCAGGAGACCGCATCTCGTGATTCTTCATAAAAAAATCATTGTTCTGATCATAGAGGAGCAATGCTTGAATCAAAACTTTGTGAGTCGTAATGTTGTTTTGTTGATATTGCCTCTAAAGCGCAATAGTGCTAACATGTAGATAGAGTCTTCTCTACCATTTCAGCATCAATGACTTTCTTCTCACACAACTCAAGTGTAGAAATGATTTTGTGGATTGCTGAGTTATAGGCAACGACAATCCTAAAATATTAGAACCGAATATTATTTCATTGGTGTATTGCTATTTAAGCATGATGTTCTTTGCTGACCGTAACGCCCCTTCAAGCTTGCCCATAGTCAGCTGGCTCAACCTTGTTAAAGTATTCCGTCTTCAGGTCATCCTAAATATGATGGCGGAGGATGAACAAAGCCTTTACTTTGTCCATGGGATCTTCAGTGTTAGCAGTGACGACGGTCTTCGCAGACCTAGAGGCTTCAAGTACAAGTCAGCGTCAATGCATCAAGTGAGGTAATTGGCTCCAGTAAGCAGCAATGGAGGGAACTCAACGCTCTTGAGTTTCGTAGACATCTGTTATGCAAAAATGTAAATCGCAATTAGTAACAATTCTTAATAAATATTTTAAATGTATATAGACATATCATAGTACTTGGAATAACAGAAAATAAATGAATCTTAATCATGTTATAGTTTAACCTTGTTCATATTCTAATACTCATGATTTTTTTTCTTCTAATGATTAAATCCCAACTTTACCCCGTAAAATAATAATCTTAATCTTAGATGTGCGTTTTAATAGAATCTTAGCCAATATCGTTATTCAAAACCACTAGATGTGTACGTTCCTTATTTTGACAACTAGGATATTATAATCCCTAAAGTTCTATAAGGTCTGTATATTCTAGGGTATTAGATGTTTAGCTAATAAGTGGTCTCACCTTGAAGTCTGTCAAGTTTACAAGATAGGTAGATTAGTCATGTCTTTGAATTAACATTCCAGCGTACTTTATGTTATTATTAGTGCTTATATATCTAAATGTTATCAAGTAATATCAAATTGTACCTAAATGCACAAAATTGGTTCCTCAAATACCAAGTTCTTAGAAAATAATACTAAGTCAATTCTCAATTGATATATAATTATTGTCATTGATATTTAATCATGATTTAGATATGGTTATCAGCCGTATTCTAAATTAGTCTTGGTTTTCGCATTATCTCTGATCCCTGGTGAGGATAATTAGTATTATAGGGGCATATTATTAATATCATATAAGTTATCGTAAGATACTTAATTAAGTATTAATCAATATTCTTATATTACATATAAGTTAGTCAGTTTTTCTATAAAAGACACCCGTTCTCCAAAAAAATTTAAAAATATTTTTATAAAAAATTCAAAAATGTTCACCCCCTCCTTTAGGTCCAATCAATAGAGATTTTTTGAAGAAATTTTTTTGACTAAATTTGACCAAAAATTGGGCTCCAAAAGCCAATTTTAGTGCCTGAACCACTATGACTTAGTATGACCTGGTATGACACGTGTCAAGCTACAGTGTTGACACGTGTCCTGCAATAGTGACTACCACGTATCATCACCATGTGCTGCCACGTGTCACTACTATAGTACATGACATGTGTCACTGTTACAGTGTGCCACTGCCACATCAACATGTGTGGGTCCTACATGCCATATGTCCTGCCATGTCAGCACGTGTTGGTCCCACATGCCACGTGTCAAATCTTAATTTTTTATTATTTTTATTTTTAAATAAATAAAAGATTTATTAAATAACCTATATCAAGTTTAAAAGAATGGATCTGGTTTAGTGATGTGGGGTCTAACTCTTATGATGACGTCATCTGATGTAGGGGTCAAAATTGGGACTGACGGTCACTTAGGCCGTGATAAATTGCCCAACATCATCGCTTTACCGGCAATAATTTGTACATTTTCCTGAGACGTACAATATACCACCGGAAAGGTGGGATTGCAACAAAAATAATATCGTGCAGTTCCGATGTCAAAATGATCCCTTAAAATCTCGTTCAAAACAACCCTTTACAAGGGTGAAAATAGGGTAAAAATATATTTTTTCACCAAAAAATTGTTTTTTTCACACGTAAATAATAGATCTAAAGCCTAGGCATGAGATCATTAATATAGAGCATGTAAAAAAACGAAATTAATTTAGATCGTACCTCTCTATAAATCAATTAATCTAAACAAGATAGATAATTAAATAACGCTAAAACCCCCACTCCAAATGGCTCTTGAGCGTGCTGATAACGTGTTGGATACCAAACTAATCTACTTAAGCAATCACATACAATAGATGAACCCTTTTGGGTTATATATACTCTCGGTAAACTCTCCTCATAAGCTCTAGTTTACATAGGCTTATAAAGAGCCCAGTAGGACACCCCCAAACCAGTTGAGTTCCCATCTTGGGTCGGACCCAACTCCTAACATGAGTTTTGTTGGGTTGGGAGACAACTACTGGAGATGCTAGTGTAAGTTGAAGTAACGACTTTGCGTTGCTCCACCTCTTTCTCCCAACAAGAAACCCCCCCCCGCCCCGAGATTTCGAGATGCATTCGTTTTGGTACCGTCTGAATACGGTTATTACGATATCAGCTCTACTGTTAGCTCTCCTCTGCTCTCTCGCTTCTCTTTCAGACACTCTCAATCTCCCCTCGGTCGACGCGCAAGTCGAGGTAACCCAATTCACACCCTGAGATCTCTCTACATTTGCACTTTTATGATTTATATGTAATGGTGTAGTTGTGTCAGATGATCCAACATTGAACTAGTTATTGTTTTCAACGAAAAACTGGGAAATGTAGTCTTTTTTTATGAATGATACAATTTAATTTCTGTTTTACCGCGGAGAAACTAAAATTTGAGTGTCGTATTTGATCAAAAAATGCGATTTAGAAGTGCCATTATTGCGTATTGTAAGACCAATAGAAGTTGTGATCATTTACTTCCATGATTCAAGAAATACGTTAAGATAAAGAGTGTCCAGACGAGACAAATGCTTAACTAAAGTTCTGAGAGTGTAGACTCGGATGCAATATTTGGAATTAATTGTTATTGTAGGAAATGTGAAACAGATGTATTTGTTGTTTTGTAAACCCATATTACCTATAGGCTTCGCTTGGTACACGGAAAATGTTTGTGAAAAAATTCGGCCGTTGGATTATCCAAGCTTTCTTTTCTTAGATGAATCTAATGGTTAGGAAATGTAAAAATCATTGAAAATGTTTCCTGTCACAAGCATTTCCGGTATATGAAAAGGAGCCAAAATTTTCCTTATTATCGAATGCTGTTCTCACTTGATTGTAAAGAAAGGAGCATCTATAAAGAAAATACTTTTGTTTTCCTTCATTGGAGTAAGTAGTCCTTTTTATTTAGCGGAATAGTTTCTTGTTTATGCCGACAAATTTGTGGAAAATATTAACCTGTGGATATAGACTGCTTATAATTTTTGTTTTTTTTTGTTTTGGTTTTAGGTCTTGAAAGTGAACCGGTTTCGAAAGCAGTTGACGGGGAATGACGAGGTTTGTTTGGTATTTTAGTCAAGTATAAATATGTGTAGTTTCTTTAATTTGCTTCAACTGAGGAAGAATTAACTGTCATTTAGCTAGCCGCGTATGAAATTTAGAAAGGATAGGCTTTCGGTTACTATATGTGTTTCCTATCATTTTTTCGACTGTGCTTATTATTTGATTACTGATGAGTGGTATACATGATCTTCATGGGAATCTCTTCATGCTTTTAGATTGACTGCATGCCTGCGTGGTAACCCTACTACTTAAATGTCCTTTATGACATTTACAACCTAGGATCTCATTTCCTTCTTCTCAATGTGTTATTCTTCCAGCTTTGATAAAGTTAGTGCTTCTTTATTTGTCCTTCGAAATTAGTTATTTTCTTGGTTGGAGGTCATCGTGTTACTTTATTTTTATTTTGAAGAAGGAAGCTGGGGTTAAGCAAGGACCCCCACCAGAATCAGCTACAAGGAAGGGAATACCCCTAGAAAATCAGCTGTACAAGTGTTAGCAAGAACAATATAAAAGTTACAAGGAAAATAAATATCAAAATTTGTACGGTGTAAAATTAATTGTCTTGCTGCATATTTGAAGACTTGCACCTTTGATTGAAAAAAACTTGTTTCTTGCAATATTTGCTACTACTGCAAATATTTTTTGGCAAGAGATATACTATGGAAATTAACCTCATAGAAGATTGTTTCATCAAAGTGGCAATTTATCTCCTCTTTTTTTTATCTCCCATTTGTAGATTTAGACCTGCATATTTTAAACAAGCAAAAGTAGAAGAAAAGAAAAAGATTAAGGTGGAAGGTGAGTAGAGGAGAAAGGTTAGATAGAGAAGAATGTGGAAAATGGTGAACTCATGGTAGTGATTCTACAAGATTTCACCAGTGAAATGTGTTAGTATGAAATTAGGTGGTATTGCTAGAAAATCCTATTTACATAAATTAACCACTAATAATGTACTAAAAATTACTGAATAATAGTTACTAATAAGCAAAAACTAAAACTGAACTACTGAGAGAGGGATACACAGCCCTTTATTTAAAGAGAGAAACCCTAGTCGATTTCTACAATTGACTCCAGCCCAATCCTATTCCTATAAAAATTCTAGATTCTTAGGAAACAAAGATGAAATTCAAAAAGAAAAAGAAACTACTGCCGTGCTTGACGTCACAGGAGAAACATGCACATGCACGTGTTGCATACGCGACTCACATCAGTTTCCCCTTTACTGACTTGGTTAAAGCAAGACTCTCCCATATTCATGATGATCGGCCAATTATCTGACGTCTTAGAACTTGTTGAGAGACTCATTGCCTAATTCCACTCCATACCTCTGTATCAGCCTAGTGCATCCTAAGGTACTAACAGCAACTTTACTTCAAAGAGAAAATGTGCTTCATTTTTCACAAATTTTTAGGTGGTTCACTATGTTTGAGCTTACTTATCCCACTTACTCAGGCATATAATGATTTATTGTACTTGAAATTTTCATTATTACCTTATTAAACTTCTCTAGGCATGCCTAATTTCACTACAGACTACACACCTTTCAGATAACAAGATTTAATGGTATACGCGTAGTGCATTCTAAGGTAACAACAACATCACTTCAAAAAAAACTACGCTTCATTACACAACTCGTTGGGCGACCCACTACCTTTGAGCTTAGCTCTCCCACTTATTCAAACGTAGCATGATTTATTTTACTTGAATTGTTTATGTTACTTTATTAAACCTCTCCAGTCATTTGAGTGGGTGTGGTAGGTCTGTCCTCAAGCTGTTTGATGTATTTCCTTATACTACTCTTATTTCACAGGTAACCTTAACCTTGAACGTATCAGCGGATTTACAATCAACTTTTACATGGAACACGAAGCAGGTATGTTCCACCCTATTTACAAAGTTTTCATTTTTCGTGATAATCAGTGACATCACTAAGCTGACCTACAATGTTTCATACTTTCACTTGATTACTGAAATGATTTTAGGGGTAATGTGAATGTACGACCATCAATAATGTCTTTCTAATTATGTGTTTGATTATACCACATAACAAAGAAACATTAAGTTTAGATTTAATCAAGGTCTGTTACATAAAGATGGTTCAATTCATTAAAAAATATATTGATCACAAGTACCTACTCTTGTTTATATTTATGTAATATAGAGAGACGCAAACTTATATTGTTCGCCCACCTCTTGTCTATATATATGTACTAATAGGGTTAACACGTGGGCCCATTTAAATAAACACGTGTCTCCACAACACACATGTTAACCACTAACAATTCCCTCAAACCGGAGCCTACAATTCATGATCCCAACTTTCTATATTATAATGAATACAAACTTCAGCACATCTCCTTATAAAGATGTCCCTCAACTGATTTTCATTATAAGAGTTGACACAACAAGGGGCATTTATGTGAAAGAGGCCGAATTCAGCTAATCTTGTATGCAGTGTGGGCCACGGCTTTTATACTCGGCCTCGATACTTGAATGAACCACTAGTATTTGTTTCTTATGCCATTTCACAAAGTTACCATCAATGAAGGTACACTGTCTTAATATAGACTGTCCATCGGTTTGACTTCATGTGTTTGAAGGAAATATATGAACTCTTAGGATTTGAAGGAGTACTGGTAGAATATGACAGTCCGCATCCTAATGTGGCATACGAGGGTACTATAAAAACTAACTGACTAGCCCATCAATAAATGTAGAATCCGGGTCTAGTTACGGGGAGATGAAAGATATTGCCAACTAAAGAACAATAGCAAACTGGATCCTCACCCAACTTTTCTTGTTTGGAGCTAGGCTTCATAGTAGATTCCGTAAGGCTATTAATAGGATTACAACGTAATAAGCAGGCTTCCAACCAATGTTTAAAAAGGCGGAGGCGGTGCGTGCTTAGTAAAGCTATAGTTGTTATTTTGTTGTTGTGAAGATTGGTAAGACATGGCAACTCTAGTTGGGGCATCATGTGGAGTTGCCAACTATAGTGAAGGGAACAAGATGCCCACGGCTCACCCTGAAAAAAATACAGTAATCGGACTTGGAACTGTGTTCATGTATATGTGAAAGACATAATGGTCTTAAAAAAGACTACTGTGAAAATCATCAGTACTAAGAATTTAAGACGGCAACATCTGTAACCTTTTGTAGGACATGTATATCCCAGAAAGATATATGACATTTATACGTGATAAATTATGACGATTCCAATCTGGGAGATGAGAGCTCCAAACACCTTACAGTGCTTTCAATATAGTAGACCAAAGCGGTCTATAGAAAAATGAGACAAAGATTAAGGATAGGAAAATGGTGTAGCTGTCATTCTCAATAGAGCAAATAAATGGTGCAACTGCTTTGAGTTCAACGAGGTTGCTGCTGCTAGGGTTTAACGGCAGCTCTGATACCTTTGTGAAACGATGAAACTACAAGGAGAGAAAGACAGAAGGCACTTGTGTTGGTCACACCCTCTTGTTTATTGTTACTAATATGACTAACATGTGACCCTACTTACATGGACCCGTGCCAACACACCCGCTAATAGCGCTAACATACTGATTGACCTTGACTTCTTTGGTGAGGAAAATGATGTTGATGGTGAAGAAAATGTAAGAGGCGGAATTAATCGAAAATCAAATGAATTTACTTAAGTAAAGAACAAAGATCTTTAATATATTATTCAGGTGAAGAATAAAGATCTTTATTATTGTGGTAAAACCCCAATTCAGAAAAAAAAACTTCAACACTCTTATTTAGCACGATTAACTGAATAAGGAAGTACAGCGTTACCTATTGTTCAGATTGAAGTTTGACCTTATTCTTACTGCTCTCTATGTGATGCAAAAGAAGAAAATAGGAACCACATATTTTTTGAATGTCCTTTCTCCAATTTTTTATGGACCAATATCATGCATAGTCTGGGAATTGAGAGGGATGCAAGAAGGTGGGATGATGAGCTAAATTTTGTGCTTGGAGCTAATATAGATTAAGGGATTAAGGAGTTATTAAGTGCTGCTTTTAATGCTTCAGTCTACTGCATATGGGAAGAAAGAAACCAAAGACAATTTAATCAAGTGGTGAGCACAAAGGAAGCCATACTGGCTAGAATTAAATAAACTGTAAGTCAGAAAGTTCAAGTTTCAAATTTCAAATTCTGGTACAGTTTGTAGAACAATGTCATTCTTCATAACTGGGGTTTGAAACCAATGATCAAGCAGCCTAAAATACCAGCAAGTAAACAATGGAGACCCCAGACTGATAGAAAGATGATTCTGGATACTGCTTGTGATTTTCAGATTCAAACCTATGGGGGAATCTTCAGGCATCCCAATGGAATTCCTACTATAGCATATAGACATACATTGCAGGCTGTTAATGATAGATCAGAGTTGATTCTTGCAGCAGTTATTGAAGGTCTCAGGTTAGCTTTCAGTCTTGACTGGCATGACATGGAAATCAATGCAGATTCTCAGATGATTATCAATTCTTTACAATGGTTTCTAATTGGAGAATGCTGAAAATCTACAGAGAAATAGATAAATGGAAGAACAAGATGGGGAATCTTGCTTTTAAATTCAGAAGGAAAGTCTCTCATGAAGCAGCTATATACATAGTAACTAATTGTACAGACCTTTTCCTTTTGTTTCCTAGTTCTTTTACCTTGGAGCTTGCTAATATTTGTAAAGCAGACTCCTTGGGGATTTACACAATCATGTAGTTACTTTTGTTGTTAATGAATTCTGGTGGGGGTGTAGCCTTAACCCTAGCTTCTTTCTTCAAAACAAACCCCGTTACCTATTGTTGTCAAAGCAGTTATCAACGATGTTGAATGAGTTTGAGGTTGTTTTAAAAAGAGCAACATGGGGTATATAATCCCGTTACCTATTGTTGTCGAAGCTGTTATCAACGATGTTAAATGAGTTTGAGGTTGTTTTAAAAAGAGCAACATGGGGTATATAATCCCGTTACCTATTGTTGTCGAAGCTGTTATCAACGATGTTAAATGAGTTTGAGGTTGTTTTAAAAAGAGCAATATGGGGTATATAATCTCTGCTAATTTTTTCTTTAGGAATGGTAAACTGTTCCAATGAGCTTCGTGCTAACTATAGCTGCTGCAAATCTCAATTAAAAGGAAAGACCCGGCACTGCCTTTAAAGAAAAAACTAAGTGGCATGATCACATGCTTAAACTCTGCAAACCGGAGATCCAAATCCTTTCCGCACTCTAAAATTGCTAACTAATGCAGATCTGTAAAGAAAGAGGGACGAGTACAAAGTGTGACGGCTTGGTCTTTCAAGAATGGCTGAGCGCAAGTTTTCATAGTAGCTCTGCTACAATGTGAAATGCAAACTCTTGCTTTTCTCATGTTTTTGCCTATATATATATAATGCATCACTTGATAGCGAAGGGACCCCAAAAGAATGAACTAACTCGGGAAAAAGCTAGGGATGGGGCCCCACGACCAAGGTGCGGATCCTTTTAGGCGTAGATCTACTGAGCCAGGATCAAACTCCTCTTTTCAAGATAATATTCATTCTTTCCTTTCTTTTCAAAGTTGGCATACCCTTTCATTGAAATTGGGGAGAGTCAGCCCTGCATCCCAGCTCTTTCGGGCTTACACTATATTGAAAAGAGTTGTTTGGTTGCTTCGCACACATCCCACTTCATGGCTCCCATCTGTTGAAAAAGCTAGAATAGGGTCTACGCTACTAGGTTTTAATAGCGTGAGATAGGCGTAGCTGCTAGCGCTAGGTCTGAGTTTCCTCATAGCCGGCCAATTCGTGCTATAGTTGACTGACTATGATACACTATAAATTGAGGCAATGTGTGGAGTCAACTCTCACACTAACTAGTAATGGCAACAGGCTAAGATTACTCTTCATTTGGGTGTGGTTTCAACTTGAGTAGAAGTCGTAAAAACCTCTTCAGAGTGGACACAATTATTGTAATCATTGATGGATGTTTTTAGAAATAGAGCACACTACAAGGCGTATTTGATGTTAATTTTCCCTTCCAGCACATTACAAACTATATCAATGAGCTTCATGTTGATTGTATGTAGATTTAGTAACAGCCTTTGCTATAATTCTCTAGCTTTGTACTAGAAGTTTTGAAATGTTAATCAAATTGGCTTAGGCTTGGAGTCTTGGATTCGAATTTGTCGTGATCTTATTGGCCATTTTTAAACAAATATTTAAGAAACTCTTTGTTGATAAATTAGTTATTAGTTTTTTTACACAATCTTTGTTTACTTCTGTCGTTTCTATTAGTGTTTTGACCTCTACGTTATTAATTATTTTAAAATTTTCCTGATCTTAAGTTGGCTCTCTTTCAGGTTTTTGTCTTCCTAGCAGCAGAATATGAAACTTCTAAGAATTCGTTGAATCAGGTCCCTTTTAAACCTATTCTCCATTCAATTTGTGCTGCTTCTTTCTCTTATTTGAAACACAGAACTTGATAATGTCTACACCCATGTAGGTCAAAGAACTATGTAGATTATCGTAAAAGAAGTTAGGTTTAGTTTTATAACATCAAATGTTGTTGTTTAGGGAACGGACGGCTCATAATTTTTGAATATGTGCAAATTCCCTTTTAATAAGGCTATACCAAAAATCAACTCTTAACTTAATCTCCAAGTTGTCCATATTCAAATAGTGTCCCTGGACTACGAGCAAAGAGATGGATTATTTGTGATTCTCTTATTCTTAAAATAGGGAACCACATAGAAACTTGAATTACTGAAAGAGGATTGGAAAAATAGGTAACTTTTGATCTGTTTATCTTTTCTACAACATTTTGTTTATTTATTTTGCTGTCAGAGGATTCAAGAAGGGCTAGTTTTCTGTGAAGATATAACCTACATATTTTGCAGATTATCATAGCATGACATCATCATGTATTCCTTAAATTTACCCTTTGCCATGTTTCCAGATCTCCTTGTGGGACCACATAATCCAGGACAAAGACCAAGCAAAGATTCAGAAGCAGGTCCCCACCAAGTATCCCTTAGTTGATCAGGTAGTTTTGGCTGCAGTTCTTATAATCGTTAAGTGCTCTATATCTGTTACTGCACGTCATTCTAACTACTGATTATTTCCGTTTAGGGCCATAATCTTCGTGGCAAGCTGATCAAATTTGTTCTCCACTGGTACATTATGCCGAAGACAGGTAGAACTATTAAAGACAAGAGTATAGTGTCCGAGTTTCGTCTACCTGAAGTTTATACATAGTTTTTCTTGTCTTGTACTTGTAAGAATACCGAAATCTTATAATAGATAACCTGAAGTTTGTTGACCTGACATTCTACTTGACTTTGTATTTGACTAATCTCTCTGGTAATCTTTATGTCAGAGACCTTCATTAACCATTATTACTGTTATTAAAACTTTTCATAGGGTTGATAATCAATATTCATCCCCTTAATCATGAAAGGAGACACCTCAAAGAAGTCCCTTCTCTTGGAACCTCTGAATGCAATCATCAAACATTTGAGGGATTGTTTTGAAACCAGGGATCCCCAACTGAATAATCTTGCTGCAATCCATGCTATGTGGGTTGTTTTCTCCTTCCTTGGTGCTACACCTACAATATGACCATAAGTTAATTAGTAGTCAAAGAGCAACGTAAGGGATGAAAGAAATAATGTATCATTTATGTTGGCTCACTTGCTTGCGTAACGGTAAGACGGGTACTTAGCCTTAAGCATCTCGATGATCTCCGACCAATGAGCAACACTGCTTGAAACTATGAGTCTTCCTGATGCTCTATCATCTTCCATGGCCAGTATGTGGCCGTTAACCACATCATCTATGTGTACAAACCCGAGCCTCTGGTTTGGGTACTCCTCTAGTAGTCCTAATTAACAAGATATGAAAGAGTAACATGTCACTATAGCTTTAAAATTGTTTACAGGAAGTGTATATAAATTCTGATTGCTTGCTTGTATCTAGTGTTGTCTTCTATGTCTATTCTCGTTTGTTTCTTTTTTTGGTTAGTATTCCAAAGTATACTGCAGGTTATGAGGTGAGGATTTATTATCTGACCTTTAACTATCGCCAATATCACAAGGAGGGTGCTGGTTGGTTCCGGTGTAATGAAGGGACCGACAACAAAAGATGAGTTTACCACGACTAGATCGATGTTGTACTTCTCTGCTAATAGCCAAGCTTCTCTCTCTGCCAATGTCTTCGCGTAGGGATACCACAGCTGCATGCAAGGTATTTGTCTAAATTGCTATTTTCATAACTTCCTTTAGATATAGTTATTATAGTATACTCAGATTTAAGGATGTAGGAGGTCAAAGATATATATGTATGTACAAATGAAATAATGCAAGATCATTCATAGTAAGTTTGGACCCTTAACGATCCCTTTCTCTTCTCTTTCTTTTTTATGTCTCTGCCACTTCATTCATGGATAAAACCATCAGTGAAAATGGATAAACTATCAATGAAGTTAACTAAACATGGATGGAAGAACCAATAACAAAGAACTGATAAAAGTGCTAGCACTTTATATGTGCCGTTTTCCCTAGAATTAGGGCATACATTGTTGCGCTGGCAGTATTCAAGATCACTAAAATGTGACTCGTTGAGAGGGGAAATATTCTGGACGTCATCTCGGTATCTTATGGAAGAGCAAGAAGAAGTTAACACAACACGCTTCACGGTACTTGCTTTAGAACAAGACTTCAGAAGGTTGGCCACACCCTCTACACATGGTTTGATCAAATATTCCTGTAAACACATCAAGCAAAATTGAAAACTGTTTCCATTGTTCTCATTACCCCCACCCGAAAAGTTCTTTAGTACAACAACTCATCTTAAGTTTGTTGGTCTTTGACTTGCCTGTATTTTTTCTTTACTACTATAGGGTACAAGGACCGGGGATGCTGCATGAAAGACACCGTCTGCCCCTTCTACCGCATCATTAAAGCTCCCTTTGACCAGCAGGTCGGCTTTTACTAGCTTTAGTCTTTCCTTGGCCCCATTCATCTGCCAAAGGAAGCCAACCTTCTCCAAATCCTCTGTTTACCAACAATTAAATTTGAAACAACAATTGGAGAGAAAAGAAATACGATGTTTCAAAATATCCTTTTATTTGATGTCATCCATGATGATTCTGTTTTACAAAAATTAGATATACGAATAAATTCTATGTCTTATAACCTCTTTATTAGTTGAGAGTTGGGACTTCTGTTTTGTGGTTCTAGGGAGGCCAATTAAATCTACAACCAGTGGTATATAATGTCAGAATGGCAACCACCAATAATGGCCCAACTCTAAGCTTGTTTTTGGTCACAAATCAACGTAATTATCAGTTGGAGTCGAATCAATTAATGTGGTTGGAGACGGATAAAGTGTATTATTCCTAATAAATACCTTGTTGGAGTGGCCATTGATCTTGACAACAATTTTTTTTTGGGTCTAGTTGTCTAGACGATCAAAATAGGAATGTAAACACAAACCTGGGTTTCGTACAGTTGCTCGAACGGTGTGGCCCTTCTCAAGCAACATTTTCACTATGTAAGCCGCTATGAGTCCAGTCCCTCCCGTCACACAATATTCCGGCATCTTTTTCACACTTACCTATCTCTTTATCTCTCTTTTATTGAAAACTTTCTATTTTGGTGAAATCGACGCCTTTTATGTAAGAATACTGGAAACACAAATTGCATAGTTGTCTTGTATTCCTACATTTTTCTGTGTTAGATCTGTCACAGGAATCACGCCTGTTTTCTTTCTTTTTTCAGAGGGGTGTAGAATGGAGTTAGGTTTGCGAGTCATTATCATGGTTTAAGGGGTAAAGTCTAGGTGAAATTCCAATCCTAACTCAGATTATATAAGAACAATTCCATGCACTTATATTTTCAACCGGCTTATAATGATCTAACTCGTACATATGTACATATGATCAACCGGCTTATAAGATAACAACAATCACTGTACATATGTACACAGTAAAAATAGAAAAATCCGATACATGTTTATTTCCAAAACTAAAGTTTAACTTGGACAAATATAGTCAAAATAAAATAAAATGAAGAAAAACTTACTTATATAAGCAAAAAAGAACCCTGCAAAAAGCTGAATTTACCCCAACAAAATTATTAAATAGAGATGGCAAGAAGCAATACAGGTCTCATGCATTTGCTGCGGAAAATGTAATGATTTGGACGCACACACCGATATTGGGTATACTCACTCATATATCATTTTCACGACCGAAATGAAAATTTCAGGAGCAAAAAAAATCGCTTACAGAGCAGCAGATAATAATTTTGCCTAACTTCCTGAACAGTAGAAAAGATCTTTGCCTACCTTGCCTTGGTTGACTGCCTGGAAAAGATCTTTGCCAGTTTCCTCTGACAAGCAGTTTAAGTATGTGTTTTGAGTTTTTTCCTGCACCTAAGTATGCTTCGTACTTCGATACATGACTGCTCTAAGATTCATAGAAAGATACATAAAAATGTCAAGAAAAAAAAGAAAACCTCACACTTCAAAAAATCCAAATTGCGCTTCTTCTCCTGAAGCAAGTTTTTCCTTTGAGTATATGATTTGCATGGTGGTTTTTTATAACCAAAGAAGCATACTTCTCCTTCGCCGGATATGGTTTAACGAGCTGAATACACCTTTCCCAACGTCTCGTACAACTATCTCAACGTGAGCCGATCCGGAATAGTGTCTCTGCTTGGGAAATACCATTCCTGGTAAAAACTGAGAAAGAAAAGCACATGCTGAGTGATAAGCAACACCATTAAAGGATTGTATTCCTCGTGTAAAAACCACTGAAGGATTGTATTTCTAACAACACCATTAAAACCTCCACTACTCTTACTCAATGATATTCAATCTTTAACGAACCACTTCTTGGTTGGCCTTTAAATCACTTCAATACAAGCCTTACCCTTTCTCACAACTACTTTTCTTGGTGTTGCTCAAAATATTTACTGTCACTGCAGCATTAGGGTTTTGAAAGCAATGGTTTCTTTATGTCAAAACATGTCTAAAAGTACATAAAACTTTGATTGGGTATCTCTGAAACTTACAAATTAAGGAGAGGGAAAGAGAGAAAAATATAAATATAGACTAATTGAAGTAACACAAACAAAGATGCAAATCATGAACCACCAATTGAGGAGGACTAGCTAGAGCTTGACGACTTCAGGGATGTGGACAGGGTATTTATCGATGCAGTCGAACCACGGGTTATCCGTGATGTTCTTAATAGTGCGGTTACACTTCCAAACCGCACTATTACACTTGAATCCACTCCCGAAAGCAATCTGCCACACACGGTCACCCTTCTTCATCCTTCCCTTAGCTTCGATATAGCTCAACTCGTACCATAATGATGAAGACGAAGTGTTTCCGAAACGGTGCAACGTCATCCTTGAGGCCTCAACGTGCTCAGCTGAGAGTTGGAGATTCTTCTGCAGTTCATCGATGACTGCACGCCCACCCGCATGGATACAGAAGTGATCGAACGCTTGCTTGAAATCAGGAATATAGGGCTTCCACTTAGGGTTAATGAGCTTGCGACCAATTAGCGTGAAGAGGAAGAGAAGCTGTTCTGATGCAGGGAGAACTAAAGGACCCATTGTCGTGATGTTCGACTTAAGAGCTTCACCAGCAATCGCCATGAGATCTTTCGATAGGTTTACACCCTTTTTGCCTTTTGAGTCCTCTTCTTCGTACACACATCGGAAAGCCTTATCGTCGGCCCCTTTATGGGTACGAACGACATGGACCAAATTGTACTTAGCTCGCCATCGGTCCCGTCTCCGGTTTGATAAGAGGATCGCGGCTGCACCCATTCGGAAAAGGCAATTTGGCAGAAGCATAGCTCTCTCAGTCCCACTGTAGTAGCTTGGAGTAATGATTTCTGTACTTATGACCAAAGCGTACGAGTTAGGATGCACTTGCAACAAGTCACGAGCCAAATCCAGGGATATCACGCCTGCGCTGCACCCCATCCCGGATAAGTTGAACGTCCTAATGTTCCCCCTCATCTTGTATTTGTTAACCACCATTGCCGTCATCGACGGTGTAGGTGAAAACATACTACAGTTCAGCACTAGTATATCAATGTCTTTTGGCTTGATACCTGTCTTCTTCATAAGCAAATCAATGGAGGTGAATATCATTAGCTCCGCTTCCGCTCTCGAAGCCTCTATAGTAGGCCTAGGAGGGATATAATGATTCGCAGGAGGCAAACATGTCTCCTCCCCAAGACCCGAACGTTCCAAAATCCTCATTTGGAACGCAACACTCTTAGGCTCATCCATGTTATTAAGTCTCGAGTGCTCCATAAACGTAGCGAACGGGACACGACATGTTACAGGTGGTTTATAACAAGCATAGTCCACTAGGTGGATGGTTCGAGGCTTCATCATGAAGTACACAGTACTGATAAACACTATGAGGAAAGCGGAACATAGTATTTGTATTAGATCGAGTTTCAGAGATCTCCAAAGGTTGAGAATCTCGTCAGGGCCTAGCTGGAGGATCTGGAGGAGAACCCCAGCCATAATGGGTATGAGAAGGAAGGTAATGATGTGGTTAACAAGGTATTGGTAGCCAAGTTTGACATACTTGAGCTTCACCGAGTTTGAGAAATCGGGGAGTGTTGTTGGCATCTTTTGGTGATTGAAGAAAGGCTCAAACACCACTTGGGGTTGGGGTTGGGGTTGGGGCTGGGGTTGAGTTTAGGCTAGTACTTGGGAGTTGAGGATTTAAAGGATAGCAAAGGTACATTTAATTGGGACAGATAGGAGGATTTAATGAAGATATCAGGTCATCAACGCTATTATTGTTGGACTTCATTTTTCCTAACTAACTACAACCTCTATAGATTATTTTATTTTTTGATTAAATCCATAACTATTTACTACCAAGTTGAGACTTCTCTCAGTCTAACATCCATGGTACGACGCCCTACCGAACGCCAATGAACTTTACCGGAACGTTTTGAGTTGGATACATGCTCTACATATCTTAATTTAGCTACACGCTAAGTTTCGTTAAAATCGGATTTGGTTAAGGGGGTGAAAAGGGTGAATACGTTTCGTCTCAACATTTGATATTTCCTTTTGGAGACTAGCTATTTACTTAGTAGCTATATTAAAGAGGAAGTTGGTCCAAACCTCCCCATGACATAGAAGCTTTATAGCTTGGCCATCTAGTACCCCGACTCATGGATCATCCACAAGGGATGTTCATGGGTTCCCCTAGGCATAGGAAATGCCAGGGGACGTTGCTCTGCATTAATGTGGGTCGTTTTTCTAGATAGGGCTTGACCACGGGGCCGCTATGCATTACGTATAACCCGTGAGCTATCCGAGACGGACTATCCCTTATAAATAGACTATGTTATTCGAGTTTCCTGCCATCCAACTAGTCCAGGCTCATGGCCTATCAATATATCTAGGATCCGGCATTTTGAGCTATCCACTGCCAAGACAGGTGTGTTATTCGTACTTGTGCATAGCCATGAGTGATTATGCTGTATGGATTATTGATGAAACCTTCAACGTCGCTGCTACCCCGAATATATATTCGATGGCCCTCACGAATATCCAAGATAATCCGGATGGCGTCTAGCATTCGAGTATATTCCACAGGTGTTGTCCCACCTAGTGAACAAGGCTTATACATGCTCAGCTGCACGTGCCTGTACGTCGCGCGGTCTCTTATTCCGCTGCAATTCAGGGCATTGTAGATGTGCCTCGAGCCGGGCCGTGACACCTGGGTCTGACATTCTCACTAGGGATATGAAATTGTTTGGGTTTTCGCCTAATTTCGATCTGACCCACCCAAGCCCATTTGGAAGGAGTTTGAACCCTTATAAGACGATCTCTGGTGGTACATTTTGCTTCAGCGGTTTGGATTCTGGTAGGGGATGTTCTGAGCCACGTGTTCATGTGCAACACGTCTGACTGCCCTGCAGAAATAAGGACACCCAAAATGGCACAATATCGCCATCTAGAGCTGTGTGTCCTTTGCATAAGCGCGGCTTTTGAATCTGGGTAATTGAATCCCAGGTTTGGGGTGGTCAATAAGCTCCCCAATGCAACTCAGAAATGTGGATATGTCTCCACATATAGAATGCTGGAGGCATTGTTTAGCTCTATTGTCTGTACATAGCTCAAAACCAAAATCACGGTGGAAAGTTTCAGTTTTGGGTTAAACTGCAAAATATGTGATAGCTTAGACGTAAAATGGTTTACTGGTGCTTAATTATTTTTTCTAGATTAAAGAAGTACCAAGTTCTCAACCTTAAACATGACATTGCTGCAAGATTACAACGTCTGCAACATTAGGATGTCCATTGTTTGTTTTACTATCTTTTTCTGAATACATTCTTCATTTATTTTATCTCTAATTTGAGCAATCTACTCGATCTGTCTATCATTGTCATATCTAGAATTTTTCCAGGATATGGGTTTCTCCGCTTAAACTTGATGACTTCCAGCTCTGAGCCAACTATTTTGCAGTTGGGATTATTTAGACCTGGATGGAACACGTAAGGCATTGTTCCTGTACTCTATTTTCTTGAATAATGTCATAATGGATTGGTTGGAAAATTGAAACATTAGCGCAATTAAACCCCAAGCTTGTATACCAGCAACCTGGTGGAATCACAGCCGAGCATAGCAGGTGTATATCATTCTATTGGATTGGCCGTACGATGTGTATAAATAGATTTACATCAACATATATATTCAGGTAGGAACATCTCAACGTTTCGAACCCAAAATCGTGGACAGGTTGTAAGCGATATTTTGATGATCTGTTGCAATGTTTACTCAACTTGGGCAATGCTCCTTGAGGCCTTTAGAGGCACTAAAACGGCTAAAAGGGTGAGTTTTCAGTTTCTGGTGTTGATCGCCCCTTAACGCCAACATATCAGAGGCAAGTTTCAGTAAATTGAGTCCTTGGAAATTAATTTTTCGGCCCGTTCACCCGCTTGAGGCAAAGGATTTGAACAGAAAACTAGTTAGTTTTGCCAAAAGATGTCGTGCAAAAAGAACCTGATGGCCGTAGTAATCCCAAGTATCAGTCCATATTTTGCAAACCAAAGACTTCTGATTCATCCGATTAATTAAAAATAATCCGACTAATCACCAATTTTCCGAAACTGTTACACCAATAGGCCGCCGATGGCTCAAAATACACTTTTCTAGCCGATATATCCACCATCCATAGTCCCACAGCTTGCTTATGCTACGTAAACTTATTTTTTGCTGTTTACTTATTGTTGCGAATTCTGATTCTCTTGGGGGTTCTCCCATTCATTTTCATTTCTCACACTGTCTTCCCGAATCCGTTTCTCGTCCAAGTAACAGTAGTCTCACGATAATCATGTGTCAAAGATGACACGATAACAATTATACCATATTGTATAATATCAAACTTAATCAAGGGTAACTTTTAAATAATTATATTCATAATCACATTTTATAAATAAATAAATAAAATTAAAGTTCAGCACCAACGAAGGCCATTCGCCATAATTTATCCTGACTTACCCCGACATGTGTCCGCACCCAAGGAGTTAGTCAGGCAAATGGTGAAAAATTATGAACCCTAAAAACTAAATAAGAAATAGAATCTTACATTTGTTCAAAAATATTTTCTACTTTACTACCTTTATTATTATTCAAATCTAAAATTTAGATTTATTTAATAACAAAAATGAGTTTTAATTAGTAGTAATTCCCTGTCAGTAATTACCATAAAAAGGCTCAATCTTCTATAAAAGTGAAAAAATAAAATATTTCCAGACCTTTATGACACCTAAATAATTGTGTCTACGCTTAGGATTCGACTATGAACTTTGTATTTTGCTTCTGAAATCTTCAGTTTCTGTCTTTTTTTCTATTAAATTTTTTTTTTTTGACTCCCAAAGTAATTAATTTGTCAGCGGAAAATCAGAAAACCATTTTATGTGAAACGTTTTTGCTTTATTTATTACCTTTTAATTCAATTCCCCTTGTTTTCATCTAAAAATAAATATATTTTTTTACCCAATTCTTTAATTCTCTCTTTAAACCACTATATATCTAGATAGAGTTGTTTCTTAAAGCTTAAGATCTCTCTTTCTCTCTCTCTCTCTCATTACAGTTAGTGTTGCTATGGCTATGTTCTTGGTGTTCTTGGTGTTGTTCTTGGTGTTGTTTGGGTTTCTCCTTCGTTTGTGCATTAGAGTTACATCTGTGACTATCTCATGTTACTATTTGACACCCAAACGTATTAAAAAGATCATGGAGAAGCAAGGAGTTGATGGCCCAAAACCTCGCTTTCTAATCGGAAACATCATGGATATGGCTTCGCTCGTCTCAAAATCAACCAAGGATGATATGGACTCTATTCGTCATGATATTGTTAATCGTCTTCTCCCGCATTACGTTTTCTGGTCTAAACTTTACGGTATGTTTTAATGTATATGTTATAATGTTAATGGTAATAGTACTAATGCTAATATATAAATGTTCCCACTAGTCTTAGTGAGGTTTTATATGATAATAGCTAGGTTGATATAACAATTTAGAATTTTGAGTTATAATGCGTACCTATGGGGATTATAGGTAAACGATTTATATATTGGAATGGGAGTGAACCGAGGATGTGCTTGACGGAGATTGAAATGATTAAAGAACTTTTATCGTCTAAATATAGTAATGTTTCCGGTAAATCATGGTTACAACAAGAAGGGACTAAACATTTTATTGGTCGTGGGTTGTTAATGGCTAACGGAGAAGATTGGTCCCATCAACGTCATATAGTCGCGCCTGCATTCATGGCTGATAAGCTTAAGGTACTCATTCAGTGATTAATTTTGATGTCACGAGAAAATTTCAAGTTTTTAGTCCTCTTAGCTGTTGTTAACGGTGTTGGTTATTGTAGTGTCATTCGGGATACATGATCGAAAGCACGAAACAAATGCTTCAATCGTTGCGAACTATTGTAGAATCAGGTGAAACAGAAGTAGAGATAGGGGAATATATGAGCCGACTTACTGCAGATATCATATCTCGTACTGAGTTCGATAGTAGCTATGAGAAGGGGAAGAGGATATTTGATCTCCTTACGGCGTTGCAGCAACTCTGTGCTCAATCAACCAAGCACTTAATCTTCCCGGGAAGTCGGTAAGTCCCTCCACGGGGATATCTTTAGTTATAGTTTTCGCAAAAAGCTACTATGTTCTTTTTAATATTCCTTGACCATCACTATCAGTTTGATTTCAGTACTGACATAGAAACACGTTTTTTTGCAGATTTTTTCCTAGCAAATTCAATAGAGAAATTAAAACATTGAAGATGGAAGTAGAAAGACTATTGATGGAGATCATTCAGAGCAGGACAGATTGCGTCGAAATCGGTCGTGGGACGTCATATGGGAATGATTTATTGGGCATGTTACTCTCTGAGATGCAGAAGAAACAACGTGGAAATGGCTTTACTCCTAACCTTCAACTGATCATGGATGAATGTAAGACGTTTTACTTCGCAGGGCACGAAACCACTGCCCTACTTCTCACATGGACCATCATGCTCCTTGCCACCAATCCCACATGGCAAGATAAGGTTCGTGCTGAAGTTTTTGAGGTCTGTAAGGGCAATACTCCTGCCCTCGATCATCTGTCCAAGCTCACTTTGGTAAGTACATGTTAAAAAAAAACTGTCATTTTAACTTGCACCATATTTACCAACTTTACAATAACCTTTTCCATAATCCCGAAAAATGCCTGTTATGTCATTTTTTTTGCAGTTGAATATGGTGATCAATGAGTCACTTCGTCTATATCCACCAGCGTCCCTTCTACCAAGAATGGCGTTCGAGGATATCAAACTAGGTGACCTTCACATACCGAAGGGGCTATCTATTTGGATCCCGGTACTAGCAATACATCACAGTGAGGAACTATGGGGCAAGGATGCACATGAATTCAAGCCAGAAAGATTTGCAGGAAAAGCATTTGCCTCAGGACGACATTTCATGCCATTTGCAGCGGGTCCTCGAAATTGTGTAGGCCAGGCATTTGCGTTGATGGAAGTCAGGATAATACTAGCAATGCTTGTTTCACGCTTTAGCTTTGTGATTTCAAAGAACTATCGACATGCACCCGTTATAGTCCTCACTCTCAAGCCTAAACACGGTGTCCAAATATGTTTGAAACCATTGTCCCCGTGATCATCAAGGTTAGACCGTTATAGACCATTTTTTTTGTTTTCTCTTTTTGTTTAAATATATTCTGAAGAGGCGGCATAAGAAAGGATGTAATGATGTTTTTGTGAGAAGAATAAATAAAACGAGTGAAGTAGCAATATTTGAGTTTGCTTTAAGATAACGGTGAGAGATTTATAACAAGCATTAGTGAGATTTTTGTGTTTGTTTATATGAGTTAAAAGGTAGACTCAAGTTTGATCTCTCTTTGATGAATACAATGATGAGTTTGAGCTTTTGGGTAAAATAAATCAAGTTGAGTTCATTGTTAATTGATGTAGTAATGCTTTAATCCATAATTTCGCTCATCCCACCAGTCAAGCTGATAGGTTTCTTCTCTCCCCACTTGCTTTATAGACATGTTTTTTCCAACGGAAACTACAATGTTTAACTAATGAAAAGGTATTGAGATATATACTAGTTCCACAAATCAGACCTTCCATCTCAAAACCAATTGGCAAGGAGAAGAGTAGCCTTTGATTCCGTATTAAAACTACTAGTGGTGGTTAATGTCAAAGCCAATTGGCAATGACAGGAGTAGAGTCAAGATCTTATATTTTGAGGTGCAAGACCAATGTGGGATTTTGTATCTCAGTAAAAAAGATTGTGGGGAATGTTTGCTTCTAGGATACTTTTGAGTTTAAACCTTGTCTTTAGAGACTTGCAACATTTTTTCAAGAGGTCTCTACTCTCTAGTGAATACAGATAGTCACCCAAGATCTTTAATAATAAGAACATAAAGCCATATAGTGTACATATATACAATTCTATATTTAAAGGAGAATTATCCAAATCGTTAAAATGATTGGATGTACACCTTTTTAATATTTCTCGCACGAGTAATCGTAAGCGTAGGTGCTCTTACTGTTACATCAAAGTAGGATTATATTCTTCCCACTTTTGTAGACTCAACACAGACATCAAAGAAATGATGGTATGTCAAAGTGGGTTGTGGGTGTGGTGGGGGTGGTGTTTTATCGCACTTTAAAACAAGTCAAACCTGATAACAAACCAAATCTTCGAAATTTTAATAATGCTTAATTTGATTACATACTAATATACTATTACAAATATGTGCTCGATCCACCCATCGGTACCACTATAACTTGCCTTTCTCTTCTTTTAGCCTTTTAGGCTCATGCTTAAAATTATAGAGATTTTGTTGTTGGATTGATGTTAATCTACATGAGATACGGTGTTAAAAACGTTCTCGGGTATATATTTCCCTTGTTCATCCAAATGACAGTGTAGGATCAACTTCTCATTCTATATATGCATATGGAGACTCACCTAGACATACCCTAGTAGAATAGTGAAACATAATGGGGTAACTCTGCAATAGAAAAGTAACTCCGAACCCTGGGGTTTTCACCCCCACGGTGAGATATTCCTAGCTCTGCACGTGAGTGACCAGTGGTGAAGGACTTCCCCAAAAAAAACACAAGTTTTCATATAATAAATTTCATAAGATATCATCAGTTGAGTACAAGTTTGACACCATTAGACTTCCCAAGTACTGATCCCACATCAGTACAATTATTTTATTGGTCTTTTTTGTTGTTACTTCGTACACAATTTGCTCCTTTTGTTTTATGCATACTTAGGTTTATTGCATTTGCTCATGTTGTGCCTTTGGCCTTTTGCAAGGATTCAATAGCAATTATTTTAGTGTGCAAATTTCATGGCCTTTTGAAAACCTATGCCAAAATGCTTTTGTAAATATAGGGTTAGTATGGTGCTTGTCTTTTAATATTTTAGATGTGAGTTCGACTTAATCGATCATGGATATATTTATTTATACCAATTTTAGCCGTCACCCGTCAAGGTATTTGAAAGAAAAGTAAATACTTTGTTTCCTCATATAAATTTACAAGTTGACTTATATATATTCAAACTATTCTTTTTTACTAAAATACCCTTACAATATTGCAAAAAAAATCTCAGAGGCGGGCTCCACCCCCGAATCCCTGAATTTTGACACCACTGAAGTAAATCGGGTGGTAAGTAGGCTTTTAAATCGGGTGAATTTGACATATACCCTAATGTGTTATGACATATTTGACTTACAACCCGCAGTTTGCAAAATATTTGACGTATACCCTGTATTTGCAGCTGCTTTTGTAATGGACTTATTTCTAAACCCCGTACTCAGTACGGTATCCGAACTGATATAGCTCGGATCAACAACAATCCAAGACCTAAGAACAGTTCGGAGACTTCGAAGCATTTTTTAAACTCACACTGCAGAAGATACTCCTCTATTCATCAAATAGCTCGCATACATGCGAACTCCACAAGAGATCGTATCTTCTCCAAACGGTCTGAAGTGCAATTAAGAATGCCGTTACAGATCAACAAATATCAAATATCAAGACGTTACAGAAAATCTCATCAAAGCTCATCAAGTTCAGACGATCATAACGTTTATCAAATATCAGGACGTTACAGGAAATCTCATCAAAGCTCATCAAGTTCAGACGACCATAACGTTCATCATTAAATGTACCCAGCGGTCGTATTATAAGACCTATAAGTAGCTACCTGAAAAGGGACGCTAAGAGGAGGAGGAGGAGGGCTAACTCTCACGTAGGACATACTGAGATAAGATTACACTTGCATTTTTTGCAATCACTCCACTTTCTCTCTATAATAACTAGTCAATCGCAATACAACACTCTCTCTCTTTTCAAAATCCTCACTAGAGGTCATGGTTTTTAACCTATTGAAAGGTTTTCCACGCTAGATACTGTGTCATTTACTCTCGTACTTGCACAATATTTGTTCTTAACACTGGTGTAAGACGTGTTTTTGACCTACTAGAAAATAGGTCATTACATTTGGCGCCGTCTGTGGGAACCCACGATCATACTCCGCGTTCTCTTTTCCAGAAGCCGACTTCCAAAATTTTGATGAATGACGAACCCAAAAAATGACGTTCCTGACGCTGCTGGGGGGGGGGGGGTGACGGATTTACGGACTGCCATACAACAAGAACAAGAAAAGCGACTACAACTGGAGAAGCAGGTCGCAAGCATGCAGAACGTAATAAAAGCTCTTCTAGATCGGCAACCAGCCGCCCAAAGACCACAACCTGCTGGGTCGCGAGTCTCAGTCCTGTATAGATTGGGAAATAAGGGCAAGGGGGCGGTGGCTCCTTCAGTTCGGCATACAGGTGACCCTCGCCCACAATTACCAGCCCAATCAATCGGTGACCTACGACAGGAAGAGCAACATGAAGACACCCTTCACCTACCACGTGTTTCGGTGATGGACCATTTAGGCGAAACAATGGGAGAGCACGATCCACAAGGAGTGCGAGCCGCACGACGAACAGTCACATCTCGCCTACATCTCACCCCAGAACAGGTGGATAAAAACATTAAAGAACTTCTTGACGCTCAGATTCTAGACGGGAAGAAAAGCCATACTAAAATCCAGAAGGGCCCAATTGCACAGACTTTACTTGACGAAGAAGTGCCCGCCGGCTTTCATACACTAAAAATTCAGAAGTACAAGGGAGGAGATCATGTGGAGCACGTACAGGAGTTCCAAGATTCGCTGGGATTGCATTCTATGTCAAACCACATCCTCTGCCGCCTCTTTCCGACCAGTCTGAAAGGCGAGCCTTTTCGATGGATTCACTCCCTTGACGAAGGTTCCATCCTAACGTTCGATCAACTCCGCGAACTGTTCGTCAAGAACTATTCGCACAATAAGGAGAAGGAAGAAACCCTTTACTCTTTATTCGGCCTCAAGCAAGCCCAAGGTGAACGACTTGAGGCATTCACAAGAAAATTCTTGATTCTAGCCCGGAAGATAGACAATCTTGACCAAAAGATTGCCGTTTCAGCCTTTACCAACTCATTGCTCATGGAAAGTCGAACCAAGGAATATCTCATCCTTAACAAACCACCATCATTAGAGGATATGCTCGAGAAAGTCAACCGATTCATTGACCTTGAGAGGTTGACCGCGAAAAAGCCAAAACCTCAGAGCTCCAGCCTCTCCAACAAAAATCGTCCCGACGAGCGCACTCACGAGAGCAGTAAAAGTCAAGGGGGAGATAAGAAGCGCTTCAAAACCAGTAACGACCGAACTTGCCAAGGAAAGAAGAGGCCGCCACCACCAATGCCAAAGCTGAACACAACTATGGCCAGTCTGTACATTCTGATTCAGAAAGACGATCTTTTCCGAACTCCCAGGGATCTCACACCAATTGAAGGAAAATTATATTGCGTCCATCATCAAATCTAACATCATGACACAGAAAGATGTCTCTCACTTAAGTACCTACTTCTCGATATATTTTCAAAAGGTCGTTTGCTCGAATACATCATCGATGTCGAGAGTTACCATAATGGAAGTTATAAAAATGAGGGCGCAATTGTACAGATCGGTGAAGTAAATGAAGAAAAGCATTTGTATTTTATTGAGACCCATATCATCAACACGTCCAACAGAGTCAAACGCCGACGTGTAGCAGAATGTCACGACCTATTAATGGGAGAGAAAGAAGCTCGTTTACTTCCGGAATCCAGCAACAGACGAGCTGGAATATCTTTTGGAGATTACGACGTTCGGCACATCACTTTCCCACATCATGACGTTCTCGTCGTCATACTCAAGATGAAGAACATAGTCCTTCATACTATGATGATCGATACAGGGAGCAGTATTGAACTATTATTCCAGAGTACAATCGACCAAATGGGCTTGGCGCACAAGGTCGAGCCGAGTGAAATCAATGTCTCCGGATTCAACGGTTTTAAGGAAGAACGGGTAGGCAAAATCACACTGCCTATCACAGCCGGGCCAGTTACACTTGATATAGTCTTCTGCATTATCAATGCCAAGTCAAGTTACTTGGGCATCATGGGGCGACCTTGGTCGCACAACATGAAAGCTATTCCCTCCACCTATTATCAGACTCTGAGATTCGACTGGAAGGGAGGAATTTATGAAATCAAGGGTAACCAGAAGTTGGCTCGTGCCTGCAATAATATTGTTTATACATAATCCGACCCAGCCGCAACAATAACAACCGCGATACCAGCCATCACAACACCAGTCACAACCCCGGCTGCATAGCAATCACAGCAGGCCAGATCATAAGAACCTCAGCTGCCAAGCATCGAGCCTACAAATTATGTCGAAATCAATGGCAGCAAAAGAGGCATTAATATTGGAACTTTACTGAGTTCAGATGAATGTTCAAAACTGATTTAGTTCCTCACACTGAATGGTGATGTCTTCGCATGGACTTTCCATGAGATGCTAGGAATCGATCCAGCCATAGCATGTTACAAGCTAGAGTTTAAAGAAAAAGTAGAACCTGTAAAATAGAAGCAGGGAACTCTAGCGCCAAGATTATGCGAAGAAATCAACAAGGAGATCGACAAGTTGATTGAAGTCGGTTTCATCAGGAAAGCTGTCTATCCCGATTGGATATCTAACATTGTCGCAGTACCTAAGAAGAACGGTAAAATCCAAGTTTGTGTAGATTTCACAGACCTCAACCGCCATACACCAAAGGACAGTTTCCCATTGCCAATAATCAGCAATCTGCTCAATTCCACAGCAGGGCACGAACTCCTATCTATGATAGATGCTGTGTCAGGTTATAATCAGATACCGCTTTTCCCAGACGATCAAGATAAGACTGCTTTTATCACCGAGCACGGCCTATACTGTTATAAGGTCATGCCTTTCAGTTTGAAGAACGCAGGAGCAACTTATCAGAGATTAATGACAGACATGTTCAAAGACCATCTCGGAAAGACAATGGAAGTTTACATCGATGATATGCTTTGTGAAAGCCTCAAAAGAGACGACCATCTCGCAGATTTGAAAACAACCTTTGAGATTTTACGAACTTATAAGATGCGTCTGAACCCTGATAAATGTCAGTTCGGGGTACAGTCAGGAAAGTTTTTGGGCCATCTAATCAACAAGCGCGGGATTGAAGCAGACCCATCCAGAATACGTGCACTCCTGACTATGCCTTCACCGAAGATAAAGAAAGATGTTCAGAAGCTAGCCGGGAATATCGCAGCGCTCAATCCGTTCGTATCAAAATCTTCAGATAGATGCCGACCATTGTTCGAACTATTGCGACAAGGAACAAAGCGAGGAAAGCTAAAGAAGGATTTGGAAATCGAATGGACAGACAAATGTGAGAAAGTTTTTCTCGATCTAAAACAATATTTGGGTACCCCTCTAATAATGAGTACGCCGACAGAAGGGGAAGTGCTAACGATATATTTAGCTCTCACGGACACCTCTCTCAGCTCCGTCCTCCTCCGCACGGATGAAAAAATTGAGAAACCTGTGTACTTCATCAGTAAAACTTTGACTCCAGCAGAGACGAGGTACATCAGGATCGAGAAGCTTCTTCTAGCTCTCGTTTATACATCTCAGAAGCTCAAATAATATTTTCAGGCTCACATAATTTGCGTTCTGACGAATTATCCAATCAGGGAGATCTTGACCAAACAAGAAAAGACACGACGTATTCAACAGTGGTCAGTCGTACTGGGTGAACACGATATTCATTTTGGGCCTCGACATTCAGTAAAGGGTCAGGTTGTAGCAGATTTCCTAGTAGATTTCCCAGTAGACGACAAAGATTGGGAATCAGATATTCCCGACCAACCAGAAGAACATCCTCCCGAGCAACCCGAAGATAAATCAGAATGGATTTCTAAGAAGGGTTCGCGACTTTTAACCGACGGTTCCGTCGGGCCGTCAGGATCAGGAATTGGAATGGTTCTCATTACACCCTCACATGATCGTTTAGAAAAATCAATACGACTTGATTTTGAAGTAACCAATAATGAGGCCGAGTATGAAGTATTAATCTACGGTCTAGACATGGCACTTACATTGGGTGTAGCAGAACTCTCTGTTTACACAGATTCTTTACTAATAGTCAATCACTATACAGGAGTATACCACACCAATGGGAAAATGGTTGACTATGCCGCAGCAGCTGCCTAACGAATGAGCAAGTTCAAGACTATTTCTATCGAACATTTCCCAAGAGGGGAAAACAGGCATTGAGATGAACTCGCCTACCTTGCTGGCATCCTCGGTTCAGAAAAATGTTATATAAAGATTGACATTATTTCTAATCCCAGTATTAATGTCGTCATGACCAATACCATCAATACTAGGGGCAACGAAGAGGTCGAAGATGATTGGTAACAACCTTTCGTCACCTGCATAGGACCTGACAACAATTTCGACGGACCACACCCAGAAGATGCTGCCGAACGAAAGAAAATAATTGACAATGCTCCAAGATATGCTGTCCAAGACAACCTCTTGTACAAAATCTCAGTCACGGGTCCATATCTCTTGTGTTTATCTGAGAAAGAAGCGCATCAATTCTTATACGACCTACATGAAGGCACATGTGGATCCCACGCATCAGGTCGTTCTCTTGCAAACAAAGCTATTACTCAAGGAATGTTTTGGCCTAACATGAGGAAACAAGCCATCGAATATGCTCGGAAATGTGACGCTTGTCAGCGACATGGACTAAAGATACGAGCTCCAGCACTCGAACTCCATCTTAGTCAGGTTACTTGGCCATTCAGACGTTGGGCTCTCGACCTAGTAGGGGAATTTTCTACAGCACCAGGCAGAAGGAAACATCTTTTGGTTGCTACAGACTACTTCACCTAATAGGTAGAAGCAGTGCCACTATGCCGAACGCGCAAAGAAGAAGTTATTCGCTTCATCTGGGAGAACATCATCATTCGATTCGACAGACCACACCTCATCAGGATTGATAACGGACCCCAGTTCGTTGGATCTAAAATTGTGGCATTCCTCAATGAGCACAAAATCATCCATTCTCCATCCAACCCATATTATCCACAAGGGAATGGCCAAGCAGAGATGACAAATCGAACAATAGTAGATGGAATCAAAAAACGACTTGACGACAGGAAGGACAATTGGGTGAACGAGCTACCACATGTACTTTGGGCCTACCGAACTACTCCAAGAATGACAACAGGTTGTACTCTATTTCTATTGGCCTACGGAACTGAAGCCATCATTCCCACTCAATATCACCATCCAATCCATGATCATATAATGACAGATGAAGAGAATGAGTTCCAATTAACATACAATTTAAACTGGATCAAGGAGACACGCGACCAAGCTATAGCCAATTTGGATCGATATCAGTTAGCTTTAGCCAAAACGTACAACAAAAGAGTTCGACATCGAGAGTTCGCAATCGATGACCTCGTTCTTAGAGAAATACCACAACATTGCAAGGCACCCAATGCCAGAAAATTAGCTGATAATTGGGAAGGACCTTTTATTGTCACTGGAACAAATGGCTTAGGATCCTGCGAACTCAGTGATCACCACGGAATTCCATTACCTAATCCATGGAATACCCGAAGACTGAAGTTGTATCGGAGATAAAGTTGATGTACGAGACTGTTGATTCAGATTTATTCAATAAGGAATCTCTTCTGCATACGTATTGCAAGTCTGTTCAAGGTCGCTCAACCCGACCTCAATTATCAAATATAATTTCATCTCCTTAAGGTCGTTTATTGATACTCTCAATTCGACCTATAATTGGGACAGCCACATAGCTCATGAAACACATTTGCTCTCCCAAGAGACCTGTGTCCAACTATCTCAAATACAATGTCGTCTCATTAAGGTCGCTTATTCATACGCTCAATTCGACCTGTAATTGGGACCGCCACATAACTCATGAAATATATTTGCTCTCCCAAGAGACCTGTGTCCAACTATCTCAAATACAGTATCGTCTCAGTAAGGTCGCTTATTGATATGCTCAATCCGACCTGTAATTGGGACCGCCACATAGTTCATCAAAATACACTTACTCTCCCAAGAGACCTCTGTACAACTATCTAAAAAACAATTTCGTCTCCTTGAGACCAACATATAGCTCGTAGAGTACACATGCTCTCCCAAGAGACTTGTGATACAGCTATTGCATTTTATCAGTGGGTCGTCAATTTACACTTAAATTTGACCTATCACTAATACATTTGCAAATACAACTTATACATATAACTCTGAATGATACTTATTGGATAGCCCAATTCGTATAAACTGTTTCAACAGATCATTTTATACAGGTCAAGCATATGTTACAGCGACCCTTCTATTTGTCACGCTTTGGGCGTACCAAAGTAGAACTTTCCCCAGGAAGCAAGGTTGGGAAGAGCATATTAACGACATTTTCAGCTGATGGGAGATCCATTATTCCAGCCACTCGCACCATCACAGAATCCAGAAAGGTTAAACGCATAGCTTGCAGATCATACTCCACGCCTTGCTGCTTTACAGTTTCATGATCATCTTGCACTTTCTTCACGTCAGAGCGCAAAACTTTAAATGCTCGTAATGAGGCTTCATCCGCAGGAAGTAACAGAATTTCGGATAGTCCGAATTTTACCTTCATTAGCTCCTCATCAAGATGTTTACATCACACTATAAGAAATTCTTTCTCCTTCAACAGAGAACTCCTATACTCATCAGTAACGACTACAGTACGGTAGAGTTCGTCCTTCATAACTCGCAGCTTCTCGGATAATTTCTGACACTTCATGCTATCATCCGGCTCTTCCGAACTCTCGTCCACTACCGACTCCTACAACTTACGGTATTTCCGATCTAATTTGGTATATCGAAAGTCATCTTCCAGGCGTAACAACTCCAAGAATTGTTTCTCATGTTCTACCTCGAATATCCGGATATGATACTTGTTGAGGGCCTCATCGAAATTGAGTTCCTTCTTTTTATGCCTGTCGTCTTGGGAACGAACTCTATCACTTTTCCTCTGACAAGAAGCTCGGGCAGCATGCAAGTCACGCGTCAGCATATCTATACGACCTCTCAGATAATAAAGTTTACCATCTTGTTTCTTTACAAGATCTGCATTCTCTGACATCGAACTGCGAAGACTCATAAGATCAATTTTTTGTTGCGAAATGATACTATTCAAATCCAGCACTTTTTGATTGCCAGTCATAACGTCGTGCCTTTTCTTCTTCAATGCAGCCTTATATGCTTTAACACTTTCTTTAACAGCAACTATATCAGCATCTCTCTGAGACAGATCTATTACCCCAGCATTTAGCCGATCCTGCAAATCAAGTAAATTCAATTCGAGTTTGGAATTCAAGATCGCAGTCTCCTCTGCAGCCAACAAACACTTTTGCAATTCTTCATTCGATTTATTAAACGAGGTGGACAAAGCAGACAGTTCGTTCTACTTAGCAGCTAACTCCTACAAATACAGATAATAAACGGGCATGCATACATCAATACAAGAGAGCCACATCATTCTACAATATATATTACAAAAGCTCGAATTCGTTGTTTCAATCACAATTGAACCCTACTAGCATCTGTTTGCAGTGATTGTACTTTCCTATCATCTTTTCTCAAATCGAAGAAAAAGATCCTCATCGATCTCCGGCCCTACACAAGCCAAGATCATCAGGCAAATGACCTATATCACCCCATATCACAGACATGCCAGCTCGAGCTAAACATTTGTGGGCTTCTACACTATGGCGATTACGAGCTTCTTGTGCCAAGAATTTTACTCGAGGTGGGTCGGTCACTATACCCCTATTAGTTAAAAGCTCTAAATAGGCCGCTTTCAAGCCACGCTCACTATCTACTTCGGCCTCCAAATACAGTGTCAAGACGGATAGTAATTCTTGACACTTAAACTTACAACTCTCATGGACAAATGGAGTATCTCTCACAGTTTTACAAAATTCAAGATACCTAGTGTACTCTTTTCGCAAAACCTCATCTCTCTCCGTTTATCTTTTTCCATACCTATATTGGAGCTCGACTAGCTCACCAAAGGTTTTATCATAATTTGATTTATGAAAACGTCTCTCATATTCAAGTTTATTCTGTACCTGTTGGGTACGAGTGATGCTATCCCTCGCTCGACTCAGGGACTTCTCCAACTCGCTCACTCATCCTCTCAACCGAACTATCTCTTACAAGCACAACATGCAAGTCAAGATCAAACAACACCAGCGAACTATTCAAACTCTCAAGCCAACTGAACAGTAGTATTATCAATACAAAGACAAGGTTTCCAACCAAGCGAACTACAACAGAGTACAAAATCAAAGATTAAACTTCAAGCTACCTCCAAGTTTGATGCATTAGTCGAAGGAGGGACAAGAGTTTTCTCAGGAATAACGATTGAATCAGCAGCTGAGGATGCGTCATCTCTGAAAGGATTGACCTTTTCATAACTACCAGCAATAGACAACTCTACTTCCTCAGCAGACAAACCCCAGTGGTAGCATCCATTAACTAGATGGTTCCGACCTTCCATCACTTCAGCAACAGCCTGCTGACCCGCTTCTATCAATTTGGCTCTCTGTTTAGCAAGAGCAGCCTCGAATTGTTCTTTCTCCAGAAGCTTTTCCCCTACGAGATGAATTTTCTCTTTCTCGAGCTGTATGTTTTGGTCTTTTAACTGCTGAATCAAGGCCGCAATTTCCACCCCAGCCGCAGTACGCTCAGAATGAGCCGACATCAACACTTCAAACACTCCCTGACAAGAAGCAGCCAACTGCACCACAAAAAAGACAGTATAAAATTTCAGATCGTATTATTATAAATAAAAAAAGGGTACAAAAAGTCATCCATACACACATGCGAGATGCTCGACTGAATCTTCACACTCAGAAGGCTTGGATCACGCCTCATCAGGTTGGCAGATTCTTTCACAACGGCCTTCACATCCAACTTATGAAAAGAGCTCGGCTCCACGACCACAGATCGTTTTTGCTTCTTTGAAAGCGGAGAATCACGCCCAGAAAGGTTGACCGCATCTTTTGTAATAGGGGCCAGTGGCTCAGGAGTAACAATCTCAACCAAGGTTTTAGAGCCTTTCCTTCCCCGCTTCAGAGCATTGTCAGAAACCCCCACCGAGGCAGGGATAGCAGTCGCAACTTTAAAAAAAAGAGCTCGGAGTGGCCATAGCTCTGTTTTGGTGACCCCGCTATATTTTAGCCACTGTGGAATTCAGCCTCTTCTCCTGACGGATGTTAGCTCACCAAGTACTTAATTTAGCTCGGTTCCCTCTCGACCTACAACATCAAATAGACTTGACGTATCACCCACACACTTCGGTTCGGGCTCTGCAATGATCAACAAGGAGTGATGTTAGAAGTTCATCACAAATTATAATAAAGCCGAAGCAGTAAGAAAATACTTACTCTCACAAAAATTCCTGTGAATCAGCTCGAGCGCTGGTTCCCCGGCCACTTGCATACAATCACCCCTCACCATCACAAGATGGTCGCGCCAGGGTCTCCCCGACGATTCAAAATTAAAGAATTTCGACCTTGTCGAATCACTATACAAATATCCACTGCGGGAAGGTTTCAGATACTTGAATTTATAAAATTTCAGGACATCTTCAGCAACGAACTGCTTGTTAATATCACCAGTTCGCCATTGGCGGTTGAGAGCTTCGCAGACCCTTATCATCTCGTACACATTGCTATTTAATTGAGCAGGGCAGCAATGCAATAAATTCATCACCCCCTTCTGGAAAAAAGTCAGGGGAACTCTCAAGCCGTATTCAAACTGGCCGAGGTAACAGAGGAACCCCTCTTCCACGACCTCCTCACCAGTCCCGTTATAGTACGAGACTTTTACGTCCTGTCCTATACCCTTCCCCTCTTTCCAGTTCTTCAAGGAAGGCACCTCATAATACTCTATATCACCATTATCCCTCACAATGGTTCTAAACCATTTACTTCCATGACTGAGGTAACGCCCCCAACTCCCATCTAAGCATCGTCTATACTTAGAGAACCACTTGACTACATTACCAGGTTCGGGACAACAAAAGAATTCCCCAGTCTCCATCTCAGTGGCAAACACATCTATAGGAGGGACATCTCTAACCTCTACATCGTCCACGGTCCTATCAGAGGAAGATGTCTCTGATGACCAAGACTCCATAGTCTCGGCAGACATCACTATTTTACTACTGGGCTTAATATTTTTAGAACGCATCTAAAAATAAATACAGCAGCAGGAGCCCTTTTCAGAATGTTTCAAACCTTAGGGATCCTCCCCCAGACGAGACAACACAGTTCAAAACTACTACTATCATAGTTGAACTATATCAAGCCACTCAAAGAATCGAAGAAAACAGCACTAACCTGTACTCAAAGAGCAACAGTCTACAACGCCAGCAGATACTCTCACTCAGATGGCAATGGCCGACCACGTTTAAAGTTACAAGATTTTCTCTCTCTAGAAATATCCCTCTCTTTCTCTGCAAACAAATGAGTATTGTGGGAGGAAGAGAGGCGGCTTTTATTACCACCCCTCGATTCGAGATGACACACGTCAGTATCCTCCCTCGCAGCAGGCGTGTCTTTTTGTTTGACCTCATCATTATGTTTGGGGTTACGTGCTCTGTTATCACGTCTGACCCTTGGCTCTATAACCGCCTCGTCTACCTGCCTGTCTACCATTATTTTAGGCAAGGTTCACTGCCCAAGAAAATTAGCAGTAGTACGGTTGTTCACGTACAACAACAAAGTCTGCAGCCACACGACCTTGCCTCATTATATATAGCTTATGTTAAAACCCTAATACAGTTATCACAGCTGTCACTCATCCAATTCTTGATCTACACAAGCAGAAAATTAGCATAAAATCATGCAACAATATTCCATCCGATCACTTCGAGACAAGAGAATATCAAAGAAATCATTTTATTATGGTCGACAATCCGACCCTATAATTTACGAAGAATGATCTTTAACAATACTCTCGTCCTCTACAATCCGTTTTTCAGGCATCATCTACCGAACTATCACTTCGTATGGTTCAGCAACAAGATAGTTCTACTTCCTCTATCATACTTCACCCATTGCATCCGAGATCTCATCAGGATCACAACCGCTCCTGACAACTATGGAGATACCATTCCAACAGAACGGGTATATAGTGCGAAGAGATTATTATGCGTAATAACTTTTCAAACAGATATGGCAACAATAAAAGCTGCACAAGGAGTACGAATACGGCTCGACACCAGCAATGATTCTACAAGTCAGATGTCTATATCCTCAAGGATATTCTCTGACTCCGAAGAATACACACTATGTACTAGCAACCTACTCTACAAGGGACTAGTTCGAAGAGTATAAAAATATTACCGACGACAAGTTTATTTCATACAAACAGTTCAGATACAGTCGAAAACACACTTCAGGAGACAAGATAGAAGAAAAGTCAGCAAATAAGAAGTTTTCATTCAGTTTGGAATTTCGATTACAGCAGAACATTTTTACAGACTGTTCGTTCTATTACAAGACGATCTACTGTGTTCTTCAGAAGATGACAGTGCAACACTTAAACCAAAGTTCTCGTGCTCCCCCGTATCATCCAGCACAACAGTGGAGTGCAGGAGTAGACAAGGCAGTGAATCCGATACAACTGCCTCCGAATCCCCACCGTCTCTGCAGCTGACAAAGACGACACACCTCCACCATTTACACTACCCAATCTTCAGCGGGGTATCGGCAGTACTTTCCTGGAGTCACCCCAGCCTTCCCATCTTCCGCGTCCACGGCATCTTCGGCCAACATCCGAAGACAGGACAAACGGTCACTTGCCAGCACAACGACATGGTGGAAGTGCCACATGTTATCATAATCTTCCTCTGCCTCCACCATTTCATCCCACGTCATACCATGGAAGGTGGGAGGAACAGGAATAGGAGTAGGCAGAGAAAGCGACTGCTTACCAAAATATCTTTCTTGCAAAATATTCATCTTATTTTGCACCCTAATCTCTTTGGCTTGACGACGAGTTCTCACCATCAGTCCTTTTCCAAATAGTACAGGCGACTGACAGGAGAAGAAGGATGAACAGTGACACGCCACGTTAGCATTTTTATATCAGAAGCATTCAATGCACATTGTAACTTCCCATAAAATTCAAACTGCAGCGTGCGCCTCAAGCCGACTTTTCAAAAGCCCAACAGTCAAAGTCATTTTTTCTCTAGATTCATAGAACCATTCAATGAAGCATTTATGACGACGAAAAAACTTCTCACCCAACAACACTCACAACACATGTACTTCCTGCTATTGGCTGAGAGGGGCATATGTAATAGACTTATTTCTAAGCCCTGTACTCAGTACGGTATCCGAACTGATATAGCTCAGATCAACAACAATCCAAGACCTAAGAACAGTTCGGAGACTTCAAAGCATTTTTTAAACTCACACTGCAGAAGATACTCCTCTATTAATCAAATAGCTCGCATACATGCGAACTCCACAAGAGATCGTATCTTCTCCAAACGGTCTGAAGTGCAATTAAGAATGCCGTTACAGATCAACAAATATCAAATATCAAGACGTTACAGAAAATCTCATCAAAGCTCATCAAGTTCAGACGATCATAACGTTTATCAAATATCAGGACGTTACAGGAAATCTCATCAAAGCTCATCAAGTTCAGACGACCATAACGTTCATCATTAAATGTACCCAGCGGTCGTATTATAAGACCTATAAGTAGCTACCTGAAAAGGGACGCTAAGAGGAGGAGGAGGAGGGCTAGCTCTCACGTAGGACATACTGAGATAAGATTACACTTGCATTTTTTGCAATCACTCCACTTTCTCTCTATAATAACTAATCAATCGCAATACAACACTCTCTCTCTTTTCAAAATCCTCACTAGAGGTCGTGGTTTTTAACCTATTGAAAGGTTTTCCACGCTAGATACTGTGTCATTTACTCTCGTACTTGCACAATATCTGTTCTTAACACTGGTGTAAGATGTGTTTTCGACCTACTAGAAAACAGGTCATTACAGCTTTCAATTGCAATTAACCAACATTTAAATTGTGGAAGTATATTCATTGTCGAAAGTACCCTTAAGAGTAACACGTGATATTTTGTTCAAACCTATATAAAAAATTCATTTGTTAAAAGTTGAATAATCCAACGTTTCTTCAAGATTTTTGAATTTATTTCAGTAGTTTGATATTTTAATTCTAAAATGGTAGTTTTGTCTTTAAAAAAAATAAATGATTTTGGTTGAGTAAAGTCAGAGCTGGTCAACTTTAATTGACTATAGTCAACTGCAAATATGGGGTCGGACTCAGATATTAGTGTAAGTCAAATCTTGAGAAATTTGTTATGTTATTTCATGTACGAAGCGACAATACGTACCTTAGCGAGTCACACGTCAAGCAGACAAATTTTGCATAATTTTGTCAAATGCATGACAATCGAGTCACCAAAACAATCATGTTGTCTTGTCTGCAAACCCATTTCAACCCATTGACAAATATAATCACATAGCACACAGTATCTGTATCGAAACATTTCATCGGTTTTGAGTAGTGCTACTATCAAAAAGTTCTGTATCGCATACATACATACATACATTCTTATGATAGAATATATCTTTGTCAATGTAATGCTTCTACCGAAGAGTAAAAGAAATCCTTAAAGACTTCTTAGTACTTTGGTCGTAGTCAGATCTGAAATAAGTTTCTCCAAAGCATTCAACCATCACAGGCCATGGCATGAAACAAACCTGACAAGGCTATAATCTCAGGCAATCTTGAAGCCCACACAATGCGAGAAGGAAATTCACGAAAGCCTTGAAAGATAATCACACTTTCTTTAAACACATGAAACTGAAATTCAGAACATGTTGAAGCCAGATTTATGCATATGAAACTGAAGGTAAATAATCAAGCACAGACACATGACAAACAACCCTTTTTTAACATGGAACATTCAATCACGACAAACGATCTTATAACCCTTCCCATGAGAGCGATGGAATAATTGAATTTTTTGTACCATCCTACAAATATGTATGTTTCCTTTGATTAATAAGGACAATAACTTGATGTGCATGCCTAACTCAATGTCTAAGCTAGCTTTGATCAAACCATTTATCAGGCCTGTCTAAAACAACATTAGTGCTGGGAAGACTAAGCAGCGCTCCTTAGTCGCCCATGGTTTTTGAAGCTTAAAAATGGGGTAACTGCTAGAACAACATGCATTTGAGTTGAGTCAAAAATAGAGGAATTCTTTTGCACCATACCAAATTCCTCTAACTCTACTGGAGATGGTTTTAAGAGTATTTAGACCTAAACCAATTGTGGGATCTATCTTATATTTTTAGGGTTTAGGGTTCAGACTGTAGGGGCCTTGTTCTCTTCTGGAAATACAAACCCTAGACTGTGTATGTCTTCCTTCTCTGTTGCACACTAGAAGGATCAAAGGTAATCACTGATCTCTTCAAAGATCGTTTTTATTTCCAGCTTTCGATACAGAACTGTATGGCATGTGACCGAGGGCATGGTTGGTGAATCTTCCAGACGATGTTTTAGAGAATTTTGTGAAAAGGTTTATCAACGTTAAGGATTTTATCCGGTTTGGTGCTGTTTGTGTTTCACGGCAATCTTTCTTTGTTCAAAATCGCAACCGTTTACTTCCCTGGTATCCCCCTCAACCTCCACATCTTATAATCCCCACACCATGTGGTGACCATGAGGTTCATCAGTTTCGAATGCCTGTGTCTGATGACGAATACTGTGTTTCCTCCAACTGTGGATGGTTGGTAATTGTAAAGAAACACGAACTGGCGCTTCACCTATTTAATCCCTTTGTGTCCGTTAATAACAAAATCGATCTGCCTCCATTAACTAATTTTCAAGGCTTAGATCCCCATAAACTATCCCCCAATAAGTTCTTACAGAAGGTAATCGTATCGATCAATCGCACATCGACGTCCATATATGCTATGATGGCAATATACTACCATAGAGGAAACAAAGTGGCCTTCTATAAGCCTGGTAGAAAATATGGATGGACTCCGTTACCTACATACAATGTCGCACATAATGGAATTGTTGCTGCTTGCACATTCCGTGGTTCAAGTCCCTATAGTAGAATTGTTCCAGGGTGTCTATTAGGATGGTCTCTTACCAAGGTCTATTTCGTGGAGTTGTTAGGAGAACTCTTACTGGTTACAAGGATTAAGCAATCGGGGACAACTATAGGATTCAAAGTCTACAAGGTGAATACAATCGGATGGGTCGAGGTGAAGACCTTATATGGAGAAACTCTATTCTTGGGTAGCAATTCGTTTACCTCGTTCTCGTCCTCCCACTTCCCTCAATACAAGCCCAATTGCATATATTTCACTGACGATGTCAAACATATGTATGGTACGAAGGGGACGCATGACTTGGGTGTATTCGACTTAGTAAAAGGCAAGGTTGAAGAACCGAATCCTCTAAAAAAGTTTGAAAATATCATGCCACCTCCCATCTGGGTCAAGCCATTGCCTCATAAACGTTGCAAAGTATTTCCTATGAAACCACTTACTTATTTTGCTTAGTTATTTATTTTGTGCTAAGTCCAACTTATGCTAGTTTCAATAATTTCCATATCGGTAGAATTTTTTATGTTTCATATTTTTATTTAAATATGCAATTTTACACTCTTTGCTTATTTAGGAAACATGATTGTCTACAATGTTCATTATAGTTGTCTTCTATTGTCTTTGCTCATGAGTTAAGTAATCAATATACTTTATATCTAAGTACCGCATATAAGCTTGAAGCAATAGTCATTAAAGAGTTTATCCTGTTTGGTGTTTTTGTGTTTCTTGGCATCTCTTTCGAGAATTTGTTTCTGTTTTGAGAATTTTCAAAAAAATTGTTGAACTATGAGATTACAACAATTTTGGTTGCAAAAAGAAAAGAAAAGGAGCTCAATTGGAGTGATTAAAATGGTTATTGTATTATGTGTAAGATTTCATGTGGGATCGATAAATTTGTTCAGAGTTAGAGATTAAGACTTGGGGTTGCTAAGAGTCAGAATCCAACCAAAGTATGTTTTACTCACTCTGTAACGTAAATGATGAATTGAATGCAACTTACATTTTATTTGGATCTCATTACCTAGCAAAAAAGGGCGAATCTATGGGCCATAAAATATTTACAGACTAGCATAAAAAAATGGACAAAGCTCATAAAAGGAAAACTAAATGATGTTATTTATCTATGAAATGCATTCTCCGCTAAACGTTATTTCCAATATCATAATCTCAATCTTGGAATCCATTCGTAACCTCAAACACCGATGGCGAGATATAGTTGATCGGGTTGGGAGAGAAGAACATAGGATTGGGATCCGAATATCTATAGAAAGGTTGAGCAGCCGAGGAGAAAAAATCACCCGAATGTTGTTGCGTAAAATGTTGGACATCTGAAATATAAGGATAATTTGATAACTCATACCCCGACGGGATCCCTTGAACGTAAGACGCGTTAACATGACCACCATTTACCGTTAAACCATAACTCTCTTCGCTAACAATCCACGAAACACCATTCCCAATGTTCCTTGTGTTAACATCGGTAGCATTCGAGGACATGCACAATGGGGGGTCCTGTGACTTGTGGTGTGCCTTATTGTCAATGGGTTTCGACATTCCCGTAAGTTTTTGAACAAGAGCCATAAATTCACTCTTTTTTGTATGGATTACCTTTGGGGGGTGCGTGTAGATGATAACCGGGAGCCGTTGTTGTTGTGGTTGTGGTTTGATGGAAGCCAATGATGAGATGGAAGACATTGATGGTGATTTACGAATGCGGTGAGAATCCTTATTGATCTTGAGGGAACATTCGCGCGCACCCTCCTTGTTCTTCACCGATAGATCATCAACAACAACAACATTGCTGCTAGCATTAGACTTGGATGGACTCATGGTTCAAGACTGTAAATGAAAGAGTTTGAGAGAGAAATTTATATTATGTTAAAGAGAGGAGATAAAAGTGCTGAAGTTTGTTGGGATATTCATGTTGTTGTTTAGAGATGAAAATCTTGAACCATTGGCACAAGGAGGGCTTGGTGAGGTGTTTAAATCCTAGTTTTAAGCGGAGAAGCTGTTGAGAGTCTGTTTAAATCTATGGTAAGCTTCTAGATGCAAAACAGTGCCATTGCAATACATCCATGTATGCATGTTTAATGTCATGAAGGGCATTATTCTTTCTTTCTTTCTTTCATATGCAATTGAAAGGGTAATCAGGGTATGCTAGACACGTGGTTTATATCACGGTCGGAGATGAGTAGTCCGGATTTGAACTTCTGTTAAATAACCAACTGATAGACAACCCTCTCTCCGTTAGGGAGGGTTGGCAAATCCGAACTCGTCAGAGATTGGATTTGTAAGGACTTACTCCCGCTAGCGAACTCAAGCATTGATCTTGATATTTTAAAAGTATTGATATCAACTTCTGTACAAACAGTTCGACTCCATAATCATACGACGCCATTAAAGAAACCGCTACAAAAAAAAAGAATCATATTGTTAAACAACCTTTATGAAGACTCGTCAAAACTGTTTTGTAACGTACGCGGTTAAGAGTAGATAGTGATCATTAAACAGTCATAATATGAGATCTATAAGTAGGACCAAGGAAGAACATATATACAAAGATTTTCCTATCTAGAGAATCAGCACAACACAATAAAAAATACTCGTTGTAATAAGTAGTAACTCCATCAATAAGATCCTAATTTCTACATTCTCAAGAGAGATCGTAGTTTTTACCTATTCAAAAGCTTCTACGCTAGATCTGGTGTTTGTTTGTAATCACTTGTTTATTGTATTGTATTCATCTTATGTGTAAGAAACTAAGTTCGAGCTTCGAATTTAGGTTCTTACATTTGACGTTGTCTGTGGGAATCGACAGAATTAGCCACAGTTCTCGAATACAACAGGTACTAATCATCTTCACGAAATGCCGAGCCCGAGTCAAAATCCTCTGATTGTACAGATAAAAGGAATCAACACGGGAACGAATAAAATGGGAGAATTGCATGCGCGCTACACTTGACTCCGTGATAGAAAGGCAAACGATTCTAGAACAGCAATTGGCAGAAGTACAAGAACGACACAAACAAACAAAGAGGTGCAGTTCGCTACATCAAGAATTTTAGCTCAAGATAGGTTAGGACCTCCTAGAGGTATCAGCCAGGGAGCTGATGTTCGACCTGATCAAAACCCGAGTGGACCTGAGATAATACTGGTACTTACTATTCAACAAGAGGTCGATAAAGGCCCCACCAACCTCAGACAAGTGGAAGACATACAAAGGGTAAGGACACAAATCCCTGTAAGTAAAAGGCTCAGTGAGGGAAGTGGAGATCATAACCGCAGGGAGGAGTGTCTCCAACGTCACACAATCACAGCTCGATAGTTCGTTATTCAAGAACACATGGATAGGCTCTTTGAAGCCCAAATATATGCAAGCAAGAACGTCTTCAGCGGACTACAAAAGAGCCCGATTGCGCAAAATCTATTAGACTGTGAAGTGCCACCCAATTTTTATACGCCAAAGATTCGAAAATACAAGGGGACTAGTCCTGCCGAACACGTTCAAGAGTTACAATATTAATTCTTTAGTTTTGCATTCAAAATTAAACCATATTTTGTGCTGACTATTTTTTACCAGTCTCCAGTGCGAGCTTCTAAGATGGTTCCATTCATTGGAAGAAGAATCGATTTATTCTTTCGAATAGTTGCGAGAACTTTTTGTCAAAAACTTTTCACACAATTTGGACAAAGAGAAGAATATTTACTCCCTTATTAGTCTTAAACAAATGCCAGGGGAAAAGCTCGAAGTGTTTACCAAGAAATTTTTAGATCTGGCAAGGAGGGTGGATAGCCTCGACCATAAAATTACAATTTTGGCCTTTACAAGCCCTCTACTCATAGAAAACCAGGCAAAAGAACATCTCATCTTGAATAAACCGACGACTCTGGAAGATATGATAGAAAATGTGAACAACGAAAGAATGATGTTCGAAAGATAAAAGCCACTAAAATCAATCCTAACAGCAAAAGGACAAAACATAGAACAAGAAGTTAAACGAGCTACAGATACTAGAAAGGATAGAAAATGAACTAAATCTAAGGGAGATTGGTCTCGAAAGGGAAACGATCTTTCAAAGCCTTGCCTTTCAAGATTAATTGCTAAACTAGCTGTCATCTACCCCACACTTCAAAAAGATAACTTCTTCAGGAATGCCTAACCCCTCCAACCCATCGAGGGTAAGCCGTACTACAAACACCATAAGGTCAGACATCATGATACAAAACAATGTTATGCTCAACAGAGACTCATGAAGTACATACTTAAAGCCGTAGATTGCATGAATATATGTAGATTTGGAGAGCCATACGAATAGGAGCTATAAAATTGATAATAAAGTCGTCCAGATCGAGGAAGGGACTGAGGAGAAACACCTCTACCATTTTCATCTCAGCCACTTTATCGAGATATACAAAATAAATAGATAAGTCAGATTTAAAAGATGTCGACTCATTTAATGGCACGATCTGTCTATGGTAGAAAAGGAAGCTCGATTGCTTCCATAATCCAGTAATAGGAGAATTGTGATCTCTTTCAAAGATTATGACATCAGCCATGTCAAGTTTCCTTATCATGACGCACTAATTGTTATGTTAAAAATGAGGAATATCGTAATGTACACGATAATGGTGGATATTGGGAGTGGTATTAAAGTACTTTTTCAAAGTACAATCAAACAGATGGGCCTACTAGATTAGGTCAAGGCGAGTGATATAGACATCAGTAGCTTTAATGGGTATAAAGAAGAACGAGAAGGCAAAATTGTACTTCCCAGCACAGTAGGGCCGACGACATTAGACGTAACATTTAATGTTGTGAATGTAAAGTCAAGATATTTAAGAATCATGGGACGATGTTAACTGTACAATATGAAGGCTATTCCCTTGATTTATCATTTGGTGCTGTAATTTGATTAGAATGGAGGGATATATGAAATCAAAGGTAGTCAAAAGCTTGCTCGAGCTTGTGCAAATACTGTGACCATCGTGATGGAATACTCTGAAGATTTTAAAGCATAGTAATTATAGAAAACTAAACCCACAAAGAACCATCCATCATATACAGAAGTCACAGAGTACATTGAGATCAATGGTGCAGATCGAGGTACATACATCGGAATCCGCTTACCTTTGATAGAGCGTGACGCACTTGTCAAATTCTTGAAGGAGAATATCGATATGTTCACTTGGACATTCCAAGAAATACCAGGTGTTGATCCCACTTTAGTTTGTCACAAACTTTAATTAAAAGACAAGGCTGTGGCAGTTAAGCAAAAATAGAGAGCATTAGCACCCCGACTTCGGGAGGAAGTTAACAAAGAGATAGACAAACTTATTGAAGTTGGGTTTATCAAAAAGGCAAATTACCCGTACTAGATTTTAAACATCGTAGCGATTCCAAAGAAAAACTACAAAATAAGAGTTTGTGTGGATTTCACCGACCTAAATAAGCACATTTTGAAAGACAGTTTTCCCCTTCGTATAATCAATCATTTGCCGAACTCAACCGCTGGTCATGAGCTTCTGTCCATGATGGATGCTACATCAGGTTATAATAAGATTTCTCTCCTACCCAAAAATCCGGAGAAAACAACATTCATCACAAAATACGGATTATTTTGCTACAAGGTCATGCCTTTCGGACTTACGCATGATGGAGCGACTTATCAAAGATTGATAACCCACATGTTTAAAGATAATCTAGGAAAAACAATGGAAGTCTACATCGATGGTATGCTATGTAAGAGCCTTAAGAAAGAAGACCACCTTGCTGACCTTCACACAGTTTTTGAAATCTTTTGATTTTACAAGATGAAACTCTACCATGATAAATATCAGTACGGTGTCCAATTAGGGCAAAATTTGTGGCACTTAATTAGCAAAACGGGAATTGAAGCTAACCCTGATCGCATTCGAGCTCTGTTATCAATGTCGTTACCAAAATCAAAGAAAGACTTATGAAAATTGGTTGGAAAATTATAGCAATTAATAGATTTGTATCAAAATCATCAGATCGATGTAGATGGTTATTTGACCTATTGTGTAAAGTGATACGAAGATGTAAGCATAAAAAAGATTTAGAGATTGAGTGAAATACGAGTGCGAAGAAACATTTGAGGACTTCAAGAAATATTTGGGAAAACCCCCCATCATGAGTACACCCACTGAAGGTGAAGAGCTTACAGAATGCCTTACCGTTATAGAATACTCACTCAGTTCAGTACTCATTCGACTTGATGAGAAAATAGAAAAACCCATCTATTTTATCAGTAAGACTCTTACTCAAGCGGAAACGCGATACACCAAAATCGAAACACTACTCCTTACCCTCGTTTACATATCACAAAAGTTAAAGTAATATTTTTAAGCCCATTTGATTCGTGTAAGCACAAATTACCCCCTGCGAGAGGTCTTGTCAAAGAAAGAAAAATCTATACGAGTGATCAGTTAGCTTGGGGGAGTACAATATTCGTTTCGAACAAAGAAATTTTAAAAAAAGGCAGGCGGTAGCTGATTTCTTGGGAAATTTCCCAGTTAAAGATCCAGATTGGGAGGAAGATAACACCGACCTTGTTAAAGAACAGTTCGAAGACAAAGTAGACTGGATATCAAAAAAGGGTTGACACATTTTGACTGATGGATCCGCTGGACCGGCAGGCTCAGGAATCGTAATCATTTTCATCACTCCCTCAAATGATAAGATTGATTACTCAATCCTACTCAATTTTGAGGCAACCAACAATGAAACAGAATGTGAGGCATTGATCCGTGAAATAAACATGGCACTAGAGCTCGGAGTACCAAAACTATCTATATACACAGATTCTTTGTTAATCGTAAACCATTATAAAGAATGACATCAGAAGAATGAAAAAAATGGTTGATTATACTGAATTAGAGGCCAACAGAATGAGTAGATTTCAAAAGGCCACAATTTAATATATACCTCAAGGAGAAAATAGACATGCGGATTCCCTCACTTATCTTGCAGGAATTCTTGGAACAGAAATTTGATATTTGAAAATCGAAGTAGTATCTACCTCCAACATTAATATCATCAGCCCAAATGTTATTAACACTGGGGCGATGAACTGATGGAAAACGATTGAGATGGCATTTTTTCAAATATATTGAACCACAGAACAATTTTACCAGTGAGCTCCCTGAAGATATCAAAGAAAGAAGAAGACTGATAGACAACACAAAATGGAACACAATTATTGACAATATCCTTTACAAAAGATCAGTCGCATATCCTTATCTAAAATGTTTATCCTACATAGAAGCCAACGACTTTTTATGAAAGTTACACGACGGAACATGTGGATCACATACAGCAGGTCAATCTTTAGCAAATTGATCAATCACTCAGAGAGTCTTTTGGCCTAAAATGAGGACGCAAGCTAAAAAATATGCAAAAAAATGTGACGCTTGTCAGTGACATGGGCATAAAATTCAAGTTCTATCTTTAGAGCTTCACGCAAGCAAAGTATATTAGCCTTTTAAAAAATGTGCTCTCAACCTAGTAGGGGAATTGCTAAACACCCTCGAGAAAAGAAAATATATTTTGATAGAAACTGATTATTTTACCAAATGGGTAGAAGCAGTCCCTTTATGTCGAGCACGAGAAGAGGATGTAATCAAGTTTATATAAGAAAATTTTATTACAAGGTTCGGTTGCTTACATCTCATCAGAATTGATAATGGACCACAGTTCGTTGGTGAAAAGGTGGTTAAATTTCTCAATAAGCATAACATCATTCATTCTCCTTCAAACCCTTATTACCTATAAGGGAACGGTCAAATAGAAATCACCAACAAGATGATAATTGATTAGAAAATAAAGCATTTGAAAGACAAGAAAGTAAATTGGATTAAGAAATTACCACATGTGTTGTGGGCATATCGGACAACCCTACGAGTATCTACGGGTTGTACTCCTTTTCTTTTAGCCTGTAGAACTTAAGCTATTATCCCGACCGAATATCATTACGTACCCTATACGAGATGATACAATGATGGATGATGAAAATGAGTTTCAGTTAGCATGCAATATAAACTAGATCGAAGAAACAAAAGACCAAGCAATTACGAATCTTGGAAGAAACCATCAGGCGTTGGCCAAGTCTTATAACAGAAGAGTTTGTAACAAAGAATTTGACATTCAAGACCTCATTCTACGAGAAATACCCAAATACTAGAAGGAATTAAATGTCGGGAATCTTGTAAAGAATTGGGAAGGACCTTTCATTTTAGTCGGCAAAAGTAATCTCTGTTCTTACAATCTGATCACAGAAAAAGGAGTTCGAGTTCCAAACCCTTGGAATATAAGTAGGTTGAAAGTATATCACCGATGAGAAAATTTTATAGTTTAAGTTTTATTCATATATTGACATTCCAAAAGTGAGAATCATTCTCCATTTCTATATACGTTGCTCTTACATTAATTAAATACTTGTGTTTGACCGGCGTACACATCTTGTCTAAATACACACCATATACTCATAATAAAATCAAATATCTACTATACATTCAAATAGATAACTTAGTCTACTACATCACAACACACAGTATACAACATATCTCTAAAATATCAAAACATATATGTTGTAAGGTCTAATTCCCACCCTCGACCTCGTAGAAGGTTTGATATCGACCTCTGTACAAACAGTTTGACTCCATAATCACTTGACGTTATTAAAGAAGTTGTTACATAATAGAAGGATCAGACCATTACACAATCATTATGAAGACTCATCAAAACTATGTTGTAACGTTCATCATTAAAAGAGATAATGGCCATGAAATAGTCATAATATGAGACCTATAAATAGGACCAAGGAAGAACAAATTAGGGATATATATTTCTATCTAGAAAGTCTATACTAAGTTACCAAGAATACTTGTTGTAATAGGAAATCACTCAATCAAATACCATCATCATTTCTAAATCATGCAAATAGGTCGTGGTTTTTACCAATTCAAAGGTTTCTACGCTATTCCTTGTGTAAAGTGATTATTTGCTACTGCAAGTGTTTTGCTCATCTTCGGTATGAGAAACTAAGTTCGAGCTCTAAATTTAAGTTCTTATATTTGGCGCTGTCTATGGGAACCGAGATAATTAACCACAATTCTTGAATACAACATATATTTATCATCTTTGCAAAATGTCGATCCCAAGTCAAATCCCTTAGTTGGACAGACTGAAGGAACTGGCACGGGGGTGAATCAATTGGCAGAATTATGCGATAATCTGAACTACACGACACAAAAGTAAACTATTCTAGAATAGCAATTAGCAGAGGTACAAGAAGCATTGAAAATTCTTCAAGGACAGCATATGATAGCATATTAGAATAAAAAGGCGCATCCGGCTACATCAAGAATTTTATCTCGTGACAGATTAGGACCTCTTAGAGGTATTAGCCAGGGAGTTGATGTTCGACCTGATCATAATCACCGAAGACCCGAAATCATATTGATACCCAGTGTTCCACAAGAAGTTGATAAAACCCCCACTGACCTTAGACAAGCAGAAGAGCCACAAAAAGGAAAGACTCAGGTTCATGTGCATGAAAGGCTTAGTGAAGGAAGTGGAGAGCACAATCCCATGGAGAGACGTCTCCGACGTCACACAATCACAGCTCGACAGTTCGTTACTTAATAATGCATGGGAAAGTACATTAAAGAGCTATTTGAAGCCCAAACACGCGCAGGCAAGAACATCTTCAGCAGACTATAAAAGAGCCCGATCGTGCAAGATCTATTAGACAGTACAGTACTGACCAGTTTTTATATACCAAAAATTCAAAAATATAAAGGGAATGATCCCGTCGAACATGTTCAAGAGTTCCAAGACTCTTTGGGTTTGCATTCTACATCGAATAACATTTTGTGCCGACTATTCCCTGCCAGCCTCCAAGGCGAGCCTCTACGATGGTTCCATTCGTTGGAGAAAGGGTTGATTCATACTTTTGAACTATTGTGAGAACTTTTTGTTAAGAACTATTCACACAATAGAGACAAAGGGGAGAACCTGTACTTCCTGGTGAGTTTTAAACAAATGCCCGGGGAGAAGCTCGTAGCATTTTTTTGCTTCTGGATCTGGTAAGAAGACTAGATAGTCTCGACCATAAAATTATAGTTTCAGCCTTTACCAATACTCTACTCATAGAAAGCCAAGCAAAAGAACATCTTATCTTAAGCAAGCCAACAACTCTAAAAGACATGATCGAAATAGTGAATAATTACATCGATCTTGAGAGGAGGATGTCCAAGAGATATAAGCCACATAAAGCAATCCTAACAACAAAAGGACAATCCATAGAATGAGAATTCAAACGTACCACAAATACTAGAGATGACAGGAAATGAATTAAATCGGATGGAGATCGACCGCGAAAGGGAAGTGACCTTCCAAAGCCATGCCTTCTAAGATTAATTGCTAAACTAGTCGATATCTACCCCACACTTCAGATAGACAAGTTCTTCAAAAATGCTCAACCCCTCTAGCCCATCGAGGGTGAGCCATACTACAAACGCCACAAAGTCCGGCATCATGATACAAAACGTTGTTATGCTCTACAAAGACTCATGGAGTATACACTTAAAGATGGAAGACTGCACGAATACATTGTCGATTTGGAGAGTTACAAAAATAAGAACTATAAACTTGAGAATGAGGTCATTCAGATCGAAGGAGGAATAAAGGAGAAATACCTGTACCATCTTCATCTTAGCCACTTCATCGAGACATACAAGGTCAGTAGATCAGCAAGATTTAAAAGGCATCGTCTCATCCAGTGTCACAACCTTTCCATGGTGGAAAAAGAAGCCTGATTGCTTCCAGAATCTAGTAATAGAAGAACAGGGATCTCTTTCGAAGATTGTAATGTTAGCCATGTCAACTTCCCTCATCATGATGCACTCATTATCATGTTAAAAATGTAGAATATTATAATGCATACGATGATGGTAGATACCAGGAGCGGTATTGAAGTACTTTTTCAAAGTTCAATCGATCAGATGGGCTTAGCTGATCAAGTTGAGGCTAGTGATATACACATCAGTGGTTTTAATAGATCTAAAAGAAGAATGAGTAGACAAGATCGTACTTCCTATTACAACAAAACCAACAATAATAGACGTAACATTTTATGTCGCAAATGTAAAATCACGTTGGGACGATGTTGGCGCGTAACATGAAGGTCTTTCCCTCGACTTATCATTTGGTGTTGCACTTCGATTGGAATGGAGGGATATATGAAATCAAAGGTAGTATAAAATTATCATGAGCTTGTAAAAATACTGTGACTATCGTGACAGAACCTTTTGAGGAGTATGACGCATAACAATTACGGAATACTAAACCCACAGAAAACCAACCATCAATCGCCGAAGTTACAGAGTACATTGAGATCAATGGCGAAAAGTGAGGCACATATCTTGGGACTCATCTATCCTTAATAAAACGTGATGCTCTTATTCAATTTTTAAAGGAAAATATCGATGTATTCGCATGGACATTCCACAAAATGGTTAGTAGTAGATCCCACTTATAATTAATCATTTACTAGATTCCACCATGGGACACAAACTTCTGTCCATGATGGATGTTGCATCAGGATATAATCAAATACCGCTTTTGCCCGATGACCATGAAAAAATAGCTTTTATTACAGAGCATGGATTATATTGTTACAAAGTCATGCCTTTCAGACTTAAAAATATGGGATCTACTAATCAAAGATTGATGACCTAAATGTTCAAAGACCATCTCGGGAAAATAATGGAAGTCAACATCGATGACATGTTGTGTAATAGTTTAAAAAAAAAGAAAATCATCTCGCAGATTTGCACACAGTTTTTGAAATTCTTCGATTATACAGGATGAATCTCAACCCTTACAAATGTCAATTCGGCGTCCAATCCGGAAAGTTCTTGGGGCATTTAATTAGCAAGATGGGAATCAAAGCTGACCTCGATCGTATTCACACTTTATTATCCATGCCTTCACCGAAAATGAGAAAGACGCACAAAAATTGGCTATTAAAATTATATCAATTAACCGATTTGTATCAAAATCATTAGATGGATGTAGATGGTTATTTAACCTACTACGTGAAGGGACATAAAAAGGTCAGATTAAAAAGGTTCTGGAGATCGACTGGAATAATGAATGTGAAGCAACATTTCAGGTGTTGAAGAGTTATTTGGGAAAACCTCCCATAATGAGTCTCCCACAAAAGGTGCAGAACATACAGTATACCTTGCCATTATAGAGAACTCACTAAGTTCGGTACTTATTTGAATTGACAAAAAAATAGAAAAACCCGTCTATTTTATCAGTAAAACTCTTACTTCAGTAGAAACACGATACACTAAAATCAAAAGGCTACTCCTAACCCTCGTGTATACTTCGCAAAAATTAAAATAATAATTTTCAAGCTCATTCGATTCGAGTAATGATGAATTGCCCCCTGCGAGAGGTCTTGTCCAAAAAGGAAAAATCTAGACGAGTACAGCTTTGGCCAGTCAGCTTGGGGGAGCACGATATTTTTTTGAACAAAGACATTCAGAAAAGGGTCAAGCAGTAGTAGATTTCTTGGCAGATTTTCCAGACGAAGACCCCGATTGGGAAGAGGATGACACCGACCTCATGGAAAATAATTCAAAAAAAAAAGTGGACCGGATATCAAAAAAGTGGTAGCACATTTGATCGACGGATCCGTCGAACTGGCAGGTTCAGGAATCAACATCGTTCTTGTCACACCCTCAAATGATAGGATTGAGAAATCAATCCCACTCAATTTCGAGGCCACCAACAATGAAAAGGAGTACGAGGCGTTGAACCATGGAATAGATATGGTACTAGAACTTAGAGTACCCGAACTATCTATTAACACGGACTTCTAGTTGATCATAAAGCCTTACACATAACGATATCAAAAAAATGAAAAAATGGTGGATTATGCCGTGTTAGTAGTTGACAGAATGATCAAAATCCCAAAATTCATAATTAAATATATACCTCGAGGGGAAAATAGACATGTAGATTCCCTTGCTTATCTTGCCGGAATTCTTGGAACAGAAGCTCGATATTTAAATATCAAAGTAGTATCTACACCCAACATTAACGTCATCAGATCGAATGCTATTTATACTGGGGGAGATGAGGAGGTGAAAGACGATTGGAGACGGTATTTCCTCAAATATATTGGACTAAAGAATGATTTTACTGGTGAACTCCCTGAAGATGTCAATAAAAGAAAAAGTCTGATAGACAATGCTAAACGATGCACAGTTATTGATAATATATTTTACAAAAGATCAGTCACAGGTCCTTATCTCAAATGTCTATTCGATATAGAAGCCATCAACTTTTTACAAGAATTACATAAAGGTACTTGTGGATCACATTCCGCAGGATGATCTTTAGCCAATTGCGCTATAACTTAAGGAGTCTTTTACCCTAGAATGAGAGCACATGCCATCGAGTATATAAAGAAATGTGACGCATGTCAGCGACATGGACCTAAAATAGCTCCAGACCTAGAGCTTTACTCCAGCAAAGTATATTGCCTTTTAAAAGATGGGCCCTCGACCTCGTGGGGGAATTACCAAACACTCCTGGGAAAAGGAGACATCTTTTGGCAGTAACCAACTACTTTATCAAATGGGTAGAAGCAGTCCCTTTATGTCGAACACGAGAAGAAGAGGTCTTCCAATTCATATGGGAGAACATTTCACAAGGTTTGGGTGCCCATATCTCATCAGAATCGATAACGGACCACAGTTTGTTAGTAAAATGGTGGTCGCATTTCTCAACAAACATAACATTGTCTACTCTCCTTCAAATCCTTATTACCCATAGGGGAACGGTCAAGCATAAATCATCAACCAAACTCTAATTGATGGGATAAAAAAGCATTTAAAAGAAAGGAAAGAAAATTGGATTCAGGAATTACCACACGTATCATGGGCATATCGAACAACCCTACGGATATCTACGGGTTGTATCTCTTTCATATTAGTGTACAAAACTGAAGCTGTTATACCAACTGAATATTATCACCCTGTACGTACCACAAAATGACAGATAAAGATAATGAATTTCAATTAGCATGCAATATGAACTGGATCGAAGAAATAAGAGATCGAGCAATTATGAATCTTGGGCGATACCATCAAGCATTGGCCAAATCTTCCAACAAATGAGTTCGTAACAGAGTATTTGATATTCAAGACCTCGTTCTACAGGAAATACCAAAACACATAAAGGAATTAAATACTGGGAAGCTTGCAAAAAATTGGGAAAGGCCTTTCATTGTAGTCGGTAAAAGCGACCTCTGGTCTTACGACCTGATTGCAGAAGAAGAAGTTCGAGTTCTAAATCCTCAGATTACAAGGAGGTTGAAAACATATTGCAGATAAGAATATTTCACAGTTCAAATTTTTATATATTTAGTGGGAATTATTTTCAATTTTTATGTACGTTTCTCTTGCATTAATGAAATACTTATGTTTGATCGACGTACACATCTAATATACATACAAAGCATCTACTATACAACCAATGCATATCTATTATACATTTGTATAGATAACTCAGTCTACTACAAATTGTACACTGCATCTCTTATCAAAATAACAAAACCGGACACATGGGTAATTTACTTCTTTCATTCCTTTCTGGAACGGTGCGAAGACTATTTTTTCTTCCCCACCTCTAAACGAGCTATCTACATGATCAGTATCAAAGGAACAAAATCTCACGATATCTTGCTTGTAATATATTTATTGAGATCAAGGTATTAGATCTTTGACCTCCTCCTCTTCGTCCCCTACCAATCTTATACAGGTACTAGACCTGGATCTTCAGAACGATTAAAAACTTTCTCGTTTCATCTTTCACAAACCAAAGGTTCTCATACTTCACATTTTCCACGTCAAAATCTTTTCTACATTCAGTAATATACTATACAAATTTATTTTCCACTTTGTCCAGCTCACTATCGCAAAAACCAATCACCAACTCTATATGACGCTCATGGTCAGTCTTAGCAACAACCTGTGCTCGTATGGGATATAAATATTCCCTCATCCGCTTAATCAAATCGTATAGCCGGTCACGAGTTTCTTTTTGAGCCACTTCTAAGGACTTTAGTTTCCCTTCCCCTTTATATCTCAGCGATATCTCCTCTGCCTCTCGGAGCAGCAAGTCGAATGCTTTGTTTGAAACATTAATTTAACATTTCTTGAGATTGTTCCAACTCACCCTCTAAATTGGGTCGTATAGTCTTCTATTCTTTTTTATGTTGAAAAATAAGCTCCTCATCGCCTTCTGACCCTATACTAGACCGAAGATGTCAATTCAGACCTACAAGCCCCATATCATTAAGTTATATATATTATATATACACCAGCTCAAGCTAAACATTTTTTGGCTTCTGCACTATGACGATTTCTTGCTTCTTGAGCCAAAGATTGCACCTGAGCTGGATCTGGAATCACACCCCTCTCTTTTAAAATGTGTATGTAAGCGTCTTTTAAACCTCGCTCACTATTCACTTCGGCCTCAAAATAGAGTTTCAAAGAAAGCAACGTTTTTTGACACTAAGAATTTTTACCCTTATCTGTAAAAGGAGCCTCTTTTAAAAAATTTCTTATAGAGTAATTTAAACCTATCATCTTCCTTCCTCCTGGACTCGTCCCTTTATATTTTCATTTTAGCATATTTACTTTGATGTTCATACAATTCACTAAAATTGTTCTCCGACACAGATTTAAAATGTCTTCTCTCATATTCAGTTTTATTTATTACCTGCTGAGTGCGACTCAGAGAGTTTCTACCCCTAGTCAACGCTCTATGCATATCATCAACAGTTTTCCTCAACCGCTCTACATCCTGTAGGGGCATGATTTCGTAGAGGGGAGATCACACTCTTACACCATGAGTATTAGCTTCGACTAGAAGTTTAAACAAATATATATAACAGGAATAAGAGAAAGCACTATGCTAACATACTTGTGTGGAGTCCATGAATTGGGATTCTCCACGACCTCTAGCGAGGATTTGAATGGAAGATTGTATATATAGATAAGGTTATAGCTTAAATGAAGTAAAACTTAAAGGTGTTCGAAGTTTATTCTTATGGGGATGTCTCTCCTCCCCCATTTATTGGAGATGGGGGAGGATGAGTCACCATGTGAGGTCATATTACATGTATACCCTTCTGGGGTAGCTGGCCTGCACGTAAAGTCGATTCTGACATTGTAGCTGCCTGGCAGCTTGTTTTACTGTTCTGTCTGGTGAGCTAGCTGTCAGGTTTGTCTGCCTTCGACCATGCATTGATATGGTTGAAGTCCTTTTGAAGCTTACGTTGGGCTCTGCATGCTGATCGACGGCCTTTGGCTTCGATGGCTGTGTTAGGCTTCAGTTATTATGGTAAGCTTTAATCTGGCCTTCGAGTGTTCGGTTAATCTCGGAAGGCTTCGGGTAGATCATGCGCCTTTGGTTGTTTTGATAATTCCTTAGGTTTCGAGTCTCTAGTAGGCTTCGATGTAACCTTCTAGTATTCGACTATTCTTGGAAGGCTGCGAGTTGGCTACTACACGTCCTACACAAAGTACAAATTTTATATTATTAACATAATTCAAATTCACATAACAAAATTAATTATGTCTATCAAGAACCTGCAATTTCCCCAAATAGGCATTTACATTCCCATGACATATCAAAAATTAAAATAGGAGATCCCTACAATTCAAAATGGTAACAAAACAGAGAAAAATAGGCCTAACAACCTTTGACAGGCTCTACCTCTTGGAGTGACTTCACCTCAGCATCAGTATCCCAAACTTTGTCAGTATTTTGGGGAGAGGGAACATTTGCCACATCTATAGGGGTAGAATCACCATCTGGACGATCCTCCTCGACATGCTCATCTTCGACTTCATAAGGGAAGATAATATCTTCATACTAACCAGCGACCCCGAGAGAGATATTATTCTCAGATAGACCGAAGAAATGATACTGGATCAGGTTGTTCCACCTAACTTTGATCGTCTCCACCGCCTTCTTTATAATTTTTTGACGCTCTAACAACTGCGTCTTGAGCTCCAGCTTAGCGGCCACTTTAGCATCTTCCACTCTTCTCTCCTTTTGTCTCTCGAACTCAGCAGTCAGTCCACTCAACTAAGCTTTCAATTGCACATTTTCTTCTATTTGAACCTTGAACTTGCGGGAGAGCTTCAAATGTTCTTTGTTCCTCTTCAGGAGAAATTAAGAAGAACCCTTATCTAGCATAGAGCTTCAAATGTTCTTTGTTCCTCTTCAGGAGAAATTAAGAAGAACCCTTATCTAGCATAGACAGCTGCAAAATATTATTCAATTTAAGAACAGTCGTACTAAACAAAATCAAACCACTGAATTAGGTCGCAGTAAAAATTTACCTGTAGAACCTACTCTTGGAAGAACTTCGTGAGCTTTTCTGGGTCATTCTCAGCAAGACGAAAGCAACAATTCTCCACTACCCTAAGCTGCGTAACCACGTCGGACCGAGTTTGATCACTTCCTTTGAACTCGTGATTCTTTTGCTTTGTCAGCGTTGGACTTTAAGAATATCTTGAGTTTACTCTTTTGTCCCTCCAGATATTCAAATCCCTAAGAACTTTTTTCAACTCGGTCTGTTTGTGCGATACACGGTCAAATAAACTCGACTTGTCAGGAGTGGCAACGGTTTGAGAACTTAAAAAAGATAAATACAAGAAATGATAAAAAGCTCGAATAGGTTAAGATATTTACTCAAGATAGCAAGGGAAACTTACTCGGATTAAAATATTTAAATTCTAGCTCGAGCGCTAGTTCATCTGGCACATGCATATAATTACCCCTAACCAACACAAGATGGTCATTCCATGGTTGACTAACAAAATCAAAATTAAAAAACTTTAGTCTCGATGAATCATTATATAGGTAACAACTCTTACTGGCTTTCAGGTACTTCATCTTATAATACTTTATCACATCAGCAACAACCAACTGCTTAGCAACACTACACATTCTCCATCTATAATTTAAAGCCTCATAGACCCTCATCATCTCATATACATTCCCATTTAGCTACTCTGTATATCAGTATAATATATTCATGACCCCTTTTTGGAAGTAGGTCAAAGGTACTCTGAGGCCATACGACAATTGGTTAGTATAACATAAGAAACCATCACCCGACCTAACTTCACATATCCGTTATAATACACTATCGTCACATCATTATGAATTCCCATATCCAACTTTAAGAGTTCGAGACTAGGAACTTGGTAACCCCCCCCCCCCACCCCCCATGTCCCTTTCAGTTTTTTTTTTTGCATTTCAGAAACTCTTTTCCAACATCTACCTCCTACGGGTATATACAAAATTCCACATCATCAACCCTTGTCTCCCTTTCAGCGTCATCCACTACTCTATAATCAACCTGAATGGGTACATTTTTTACCACACCTATTAATACTTCCCAACTATCTACGACCTTCTTCATACTATTACAATCACCCTCTCTACCAAACAATAATATTTCTTCTGAACTTGTTAAAACTACAAACTTACTCCTAAGACTTAAATTCTTAGTACGCATACTCGACCTACAATTCAAAGAAATAAGCGTTTGTTAAATCTATCTCTATGATCCTTTCTCACAGATTGGGCAATAATCTACAACACAGATAGTACAATCCTACAGATTTTATTTTCTTTTTATTACCCAATTACCCCTACAACAAACTTTTCCTTATTTTAAACTTTAAAGGAAATGTTCAAACTTCCCCCTTCTCCCACAAAACAGTTAAAAAACACAAGCAATATTACAGAGAAATTTGGGAATTAAAACCCCAAAATCTACAATAATCTACTCAACAATTTCCCCAAATACAGAATTATTCAACATAATAGTTGGGGAATAAAAGTTCCCTAATTATTCCCAAATCCTAGCTCATAACAAAACCCATAAATTCTCAAAACACAAAATTACAATTGCAAACACATAATACATAATCTGGAATCCATAGAAGATCCACAATCCTCTTCTTTGCCAGCAATTTTCAAAGAAATCCTCCATTTGTATTGAACTTCAAGGGCAGTCATACCACCGCAAGAGTTTTTTTGTCACCAATGGTGGAAAATCCTTAGAGTTTAGACGCTTTCTCTCTTTAGACGCCCCATTCTCCACAACTTTTTCTCTCTCCAAAACTATAAAAAACTCATGGGGAAGAGAGAGATGAGTTTTTATACTCTCTCTCAATTTTTGAAATGACGGCTCTATCATAAACATGTCAGTCACCCCTGTCTTCTATGCAAAAATGTCCTTTCGCCGCCCAGCTTCATTATTACTTTTCGGTTAGCAAAATTTGTTATCACAACTCTTTCTCTCGTCAGCCATTAATTATTTTTACTCCTCTTTCCCAAGAAAGCCAGAGTATCATACGCTTTGAACGACTACTCACTATTATTTTCCTCAAAACATTCGTACTACTCTAGACCTTTATCACAACAAATAGTAACAGTTTCAAATTCAAAATATTTAACAGCTATCACACCCATAAAATACGCCCTATATGCAGCATGAATCAAGTACCATTTATACCAGACAGTTCAAAGATAAACTCGCACTTATCAAAGCTAAAAATATAGTTGACAATTACATAATTATGCAAAAAGTCTTTTATTCATTCAAATCGAACTGGCAACTTAAATACCTACATTCAAATATAATTACATTTAAAGCAGCCAGGGTGATTTGGTGCGACACACAAAATTATTTCCCCACCTACTGCTTTTTTGTCCTCTTCTACAAATTTATCTAGCCTACACAACAATTTCTTGAACTGCTATATCGAGGATAAGAGTATGAAAAATATCACACCGGAAGTGGCGATCCAGTTCTACACGTTTTTCTTCATCATTTAGGCCCTCCAACTGCAACGACCACTATGGCAAAATAGCATCATAGGACAATAGTCAAAAGTACCCTTCATGCAGTTTGGCCACCTTGATGGCTAACCTACCTTCCACTGCATGTTGTAGACGTTGAGAGCGTGTCGTTGCCATGAAAACTTACAAGCAGTAAAGAAGAAGTTTTGTGAAGAAGAGCAAGATGAAATGTACCCAAGAACCAAGTTATTTATATAGCCAAGGATAAGAAGATTTTTTTTAACCATCAAATCTTTTGGGAAACATATTTTTGGGACTACATATTTTTGGGAATCAGATTTTTGGGAGACCAGCTGCTTTTGGGAAACATAATATCTTCCTTACCAATCCTAGCCTGTGGATACATATATACAATAATACCAGCGTATATTTATCATAAAAAGAGAAAGAATATTTGACCAGGTCAGCATATATTTATTATAAATAAAGGAATAATAATATTTGACCAAATCAAAGGTCACTATTACCCACACAGTTTGAGACAATCTTCCACAACTTTGCGTATAAACAGTTCGCATGAAATTATACATACAAGGTCGACATACTAAAAAAAATATAGAAAACACTTGCTCAAAGCAGGAAACAAAAGGATGTATTTATTTCAAAATGTAAAGGTTATAAATAAGTTTTTCTTAAAGAAAACCTATTTACAACCTATACAACCACAAGAATGGGCATTATTCAAGTCCGCAACAGAGGAATTGTCTTCATCTTCTACAGTCTCTTCGACCAAGCTACAAAGACTATCCCTACGCTTCACTTTCGATAAGAGAATGTAGTAGAATTGACAGAGCCAAAAAAGTCTTCTTCGACAAATTCTATTTTACCATCACACATCCTCTAGTACATAGGATCCACAGGTATGGGAGTGGTGTCTGCCAGAGATTGTTGCCCAAAGTATCAAGTTTGAAGCTCTTTAAACTTGGCTTACACACGCCCTGCAAACTCCTCACTATGAGTCTAAGATCTTGTCTTTACCATGATGCGGACGTGATGAATTAGTAAGCAAGGTGTTCATATAAAAGGTGTTATTTATTGCCTCAAATACTTATGTTACAAATCCCAACAGTCAAAAAGAGTTTCATCAATATACCTTGGAACTTTGAAAACCAGTCAAGTCAAGACAAGTATTCGAGAATAAGCAATATAAATTATTCTACCACATTTAATGCATCAGAAATGAGTTTTCTCAACCAATACCACTCGTGCATTTGGCTGAGAGAGGGTGATTGTAAGGCCTTATTCCCACACCCGATCTCGTTGAAGATTTGATATCGACCTCCGTACAAATAGTTCGACTCCATAATTGCTTGACGTCATAAAAGATGCCATTCTAGAATAGAAGAATCAGACCGTTATACAACCATTATGAAGACTCATCAAAACTATGTTGTAATGTTCGTCATTAAAAGAGAAAATGGCCATAAAATGGTCATAATATGAGACCTATAAAGAGGACTAAGGAAGAACAAATGAGGGACACATTTTTCTATCTAGAAATTCTATACTAAGTTACAAAGAATACTTGATGTAATAGGCAATCACTCAATCAAATACCATCATCATTTCTTAATCTTCCAAATAGGTCATGGTTTTTGCCATTCAAAGGTTTCTACGCTATACCTTGTGTATTAGTGATTATTTGTTACTACAAGTATTTTGTTCATCTTCGGCGTAAGAAACTAAGTTGGAGCTCTAAATTAAGGTTCATACATTTGGCGTTGTATGTGGGAATCAAGACAATTAACTACAATTCTCTAATACAACAAATATTTATCATCTTCGCAAAATGCCGATCCCAAGTCAAAATCCCCTAGTTGGACAGATAGAAGGAACTGGCACAGGGATGAATTAAATGGTAGAATTACACGGTACTTTGAATTTTGAGACATAAAAGCAAACTATTCTAGAATAGCAATTAACAGAGGTACGAGAAGCATTGAAAATTCTTCAAGGATAGCATATGACACACATAAGAATAAAAAGGCGCATCCGACTACATCAAGAATTTTAGCTCGTGACAGGTTAGGACCTCCTAGAAGTGTTAGCCAAGGAGTTAATGTTCGACCTAATCATAATCACCGAGAACCTGAAATTATATTGATATCCACTGTTCCACAAGAAGTCGATAAAACCCCCACGACCTCAGACAAGCAGAAAAGCTACAAAGGGGAGGGACTCGGGTTCATGTGTGCGAAAGGCTCAGTGAAGGAAGTGGAGAGTACAATCCCAAGAAGAGACATCTCTAATGTCATACAATCACAGCTCAACAGTTTGCTACTCAAGAATACATGGACAAGTGAATTAAAGAACTATTTGAAGCCCAAACACGCGTAGGCAAGAACATCTTCAGTAAACTTTAAAAGAGCCCGATCGCGCAAGATCTGTTAGACAGTAAAGTACCGACCAGCTTTTGCACACCAAAAATTCAAAAATATAAAGAGAATGATCCCGTCAAGCACATTCAAGAGTTCCAAGACTCTTTGGGTTTGCATTCTACATCGAATCACATTTTGTGTCGACTATTCCCTGCTAGTCTCCAATACGAGCCTCTACGATGGTTTCATTTGTTGGAAAAAGGGTTGATTCATACTTTTGAACTATTACGAGAACTTTTCGTTAAGAACTATTTGTACAATAGAAATAAAGAGAACATGTACTCCTTGGTCAGTCTTAAACAAATGCTCGGGGAGAAGCTCGTAGTATTCACACACACAAAAATTGATCTGGTAAGAAGACTGGATAGTCTCGACCAGAAAATTACAGTTTCAGCCTTTACCAATACTCTACTTAGAGAAAGCCATGCAAAAGAACATCTTAACTTAAACAAGCCAATAACTCTAGAAGACATGATCAAAAAAGTAAACACTTACATCGATCTTAAGAGGAGGATGTCCAAGAGACATAAGCCACATAAATGAATCCTAACAACAAAAGGGAAAACTATAGAATAAGAATTCAAATGTACCACAGATACCAGAGATAACAGGAAATGAATTGAATCTGATGAAGATCGACCTCGAAAGGGAAGTGACCTTCCAAAGCCATGCCTTCTAAGAGTATATCCCTATATTGAAACCACATCGAACCAGAATATATGGATCTTACGTAACAAAACAAGGGCTTGACCAACATACCAAAGTCGTTATTTGAGTTAACTCGAGTCTAACTTTCGATACTTGGAGCAGGCTTAGCAACCCACTCTGCAAGGAGTTATTAGCCATTGACGGCCCATTTGTAGGGGAATATCCCTCAATCTTATCCAAATCAAGCTATCTCCAGTTCGAATTACCTCCATGTCCGACTCACTCATCTTGCACGTGACTTCAACAGTCAGCATTGCCACATACTCTACGAACTAATGAACAATGTAAGTCGAGCTCAAACAGAAAAACCTGAACAAGTCAAAGACACCTGTCTCTCACGGGCTCAACAGTTACTCTATCAAACGTAACTAACCACATTATTCAAAGAACGTGCTTCAGCACGATGAAGAACTACATAGAAGGCCTATATAAAGAAAAAGTTCCAAAAGAGACAAGAACTAGAAAAAGATACGAGAAATCACCAAGAAAACTACATTTTCTAGATTCTCAAAACTTCAAACTTCTTATTTACAAGATCAAGCATTTCTAAGTTGAGAGATCACTCGTTATAAGATATCAGCCTCAAGCAATAAAAGTTACTACTACAAAAGCCCTCAACTCGAGATCGTGGTCTTTTTACCTATTCAAAGGTTTTTCACGCAAAATTACCTGTATTATTTCTTGTTTATATTAACTTTGTACCACAGGTACATTGGTGTAAGAACTAATTCCAAGCTACTTCGAGCTTACGGAATTTGGCTATTACATTTGGCACCGTCTGTGGGAAAGATTACATTTCTACGATATCCTAAGATATACTTTCACTCTACTACAAATTTCAATCATGGTCACCTCCAGACGACCAACAACCGGAATCCAACTTGACCTTTTAGTTGAGCTGGAACAACTTACAGAGCTACGTGCGAATATCAATACTAAAACAGAAAAACACAATGAGCTCAAATGTCAATTAACTCTTGACCAAGATCTCCGTGAGAAGGAGCTCGATGCTGAACGACAAGCTCGTTTCACAGTGCTCAAACGATATCAAAACCAGATGACAATAATGCATACTGCCTTGCAAGCTCTGAAAAATACTTAGAAGGCTCCTCCAACAAGACTTTCTGATCAATTTCCAAAAACTTCTCTGCTTTCTACACAGGAAAGGTTGGGACCTCGAGGAGCCACTGACAAAGTTATTTCTAAAAATATTCAGCACGAACTTTAGCCTTCCATTCATTTGGGTGGGATGTTAAGTCTGAGATTAGCCAAGGTCACTAGTTTTCCATACGTCAGGGGGAAGAACAGTGACCTCAACCTCGAGTTCTAGCACGATGTTGTTTGAGTGAAGGTACCGATACCGATAATCCGTAACCACCTCGCCAAGTTACTCAACCGATATGTCACTATGTCACACAAGAGCATATGGATCAGCGTATTAAGGAGTTGATCGAAGCACAAGTTTTGGACACTACAGACGACCTTACCAAGCTACAAGGAAGTCAAATTGCCAAAGAAATATTCGATATAGAAATATCGAAAGGCTTCCATTCTCTGAAAATTTGCAAATACAAGTGCATCGATCCAAAGGAGCACATTCAACAATACCATGATTCATTGGGGTTGTATTCCAACCTCAACCATATTCACTGCCATTTGTTCACAATAAGTCTACAGGAAAAACTGCTTAAGTGGTTCCACTCTTTACTTGATGACTCTATACACACTTTCAACCAGTTACAGAAACAATTCATCAAGACGTATGCTCACAACAGAGACAAAGAAGAGAATTTATATTCTCTTATCAGTCTAAAATAGTCACACAGAGAGAAGTTCGAGGCTTTTGCGAGGAAGATTTTGGAGCTCATGCGTAAATTAGACAATCTCGATCAGAAAATAGTTGTTACTGCTTTTACAAATTCCTTTCAACTCGATTGCAAGGCCAAAAAGTACCTCATCCTCAACAAACCAGCGACCTTGGAAGATTTGATCACCAAGGTTAATAGTTACGTCGACCTGGAAAGGATGATGTCTGAAAGACATAAATCTACTAAATTCGTCCTAACCACAAAAAGTCCATCCACAGATCAAAGTACTAAACCAAAGGAGGATCAGGGTGACCAAAAGCGCTCCAAGGAAAACACAGGCAACCCTTGGAAAGGCGGTTCACAAGTCAAGCATGTCCTCCCAAATATGAATGTTCGAATCTCCACCATTTTTCCAATCCTCTCCAAGGATAACCTCTACTATTTCTCTCAACCATTGGAACCAATCGAGAGCCGCCCATACTGCATGCAAGATAAGGTAAACCATCATTCTATTGATAATTGTTATGCTTTACAGAGGTTGTTGGAGTACATTTTCAAAGAGGGACAAATGTTTGAATATATTATTGACCTGGAATCATACAAGGATGGCAGCTATAAGAAGTAACTTGAAGTTGTCCAGGTCAAAGATCAAGCTGAGGAGAAGCATCTTTACTATATGCGTCACAGCAACATGATCAAAATTCATCAGATCACCAACCTCTAACAAATTCAAGCACAAGAGACTATCAGAATACTGCGATCTCACACCTCAAAACAAAGAAGCCAAACTTCTGCCTGAGTCGAGCAATCGCCAACTTGGGATCTTATTCGAAGATTACAATATTAGTCATGTCAAATTTCCATATCATGATGTATTAGTCAAAATGCTTAAGATGAAGAAGTTCGTCATGCACACAATGATAATCGATACTGGAAGTGGTATTGAGATTTTCTTTCAGAGCACTATCGACCAAATGGGATTGGCCGATTTATTTATTCCAACCGACACCGATATCAGTAAATTCAATAGTTCTAAAGAAGAGCGAGTAGGCAAGATCATATTTCCTATTATCGTAGGACCAGCCACCATCAACGTCATCATCTATGTAATCAATGCCAAATCTTGTTATCTCGGGATTATCGGCAACTGTTAGATTCACAACATAGAAGCAATTGCTTCTACCTATCATCAAGCACTCTGATTTAAACACAATGATGGTATCTATGAAATCAAGGGTAGTCAAAAGCTCTCTCGAGCTTGCGAAAATACCGTCTCAACAATTCTAGATACCTCAGACAGATACGATGCATAACAATTACAGAAAATTAATCACCTCGATGATCGGCCATCCACGAAAGAGCCCACTAAATACGTCAATATTGATGGACCTAGCAGAGGTACTTTCATCGGTACTGAGCTAGTTCAGCACGAAAAAGACACTCTTATTCAGTTCTTGCGACTAAATCAATAGGTTTTTGCGTGGTCTTTCGAAGAGATGTCTGGGGTCGATTCGGCCAAGGCATGCCACAAATTGGCCATCAACATCAACGTTACCTCCATTAAACAAAAACAACGATGACTATCACCTAGACTTCGAGATAAAGTTAATATGGAGATCGAGAAATTGATCAAAGTAGGATTTATTCGAGAAGCCAAATATCCAGATTGGATATCAAACATCGTCGTTGTCCCAGAGAAGAATGGAAAAGTTCAAGTTTGTATAGATTTCACCGATCTAAACAAATATACTCCAAAGGACAGTTTTCCTCTTCCCAACATTCTTAAAATCCTTGATTCCATAGCAGGTCACAAACTCTATATATGATGGACACTGCTTCTGGATACAATCAGATTCCATTCTTAGAAGAAGATCAAGAAAATACCACTTTCATCACCGAAAGGAGACTTTACTGTTATAAAATCATTGCAGATAGGATAAGCAACCCTCATTGCAGATAGGATGAGCAAGTCCGTGTAAGCAACTTTCAATTATCTTGCTCGAGGTGAAAATAAATATGCTGATTCCTTGGCATATCTAGCCGGGGTCTTGGGAACAAAAATTTGGTATCTTCAAATCAAAGTAATTTTAACCCCCAGCATTGATCGTATTTTTATATGTACGATAAACACTGGGGGAGATAAAAGGGAAGACGATGATTGGCGAATGCCCTTCTTAGCTTATCTCGGTATCGGCAACAAATGCAATGAGCCACTTCTAGCAGATCCAAAAGAGCGCTGACAGCTGATCGATAACTTTAAGCGCTACACAAATCAAAACGGTGCCTTATACCGTCGTTCAGTCACGGGGACTTACCTTAAGTATCTCTCCAAAAAAAAAGTGGACGAAATACTTTGCGATTAACATGAAGGGACTTGTGGCTCCCACGCTGCCGGTTGATCACTAGCAAACAAAGTAATTATTCAAGGAGTATTCTGGCCAGGTATGCGCAAACAAGCAGAAGAGTACTCACACAAATGTGATAAATGTCAACGACATGGACAAATCATACGTACCCCTGTGCTTGAACTATATGCAAGAAAGATGTTTTGGCCATTCAAAAGATGGGTACTCGATCTCGTCGGTGAATTTCTTAATTCTCTAGGTAACCACCGACACCTAATCGCAGCTACATAATATTTTACAAAATGGGTAGAAGCCGTTCTACTTTGTCGAACCAGAGAAGAAGAGGTCATCTCTTTTATCTAGGAACATATCATTACCCCGTTTGGGTGCCCCCACCTGATTCGTATCGATAAAGGGCCACAATTCGTTAGAGAAAAAGTTATAGTTTTCCTCAACCAACACAATATCATTCACTCACCATCCAATCCCTACTACCCTCAAGGCAATGGCCAAGCCAAAATCACCAACAAAACCATGGTTGATGGGATCAAGAAAAAGCTTCATTCATAGAAGAAAGGGAATTGTGTTCGATAACTTCCTCATGTCTTATGGGCATATCGTACCACTCCACGTCAATCAACCGGCTGCACTCCATTCCTCCTTGCCTCTGGCACTGAAGCGGTCATTCCCTCATAATACCATCATCCAGTCAGAGATCACGAGCTAACTGATAAGGAAAACAAGTTTGAATTTGCCTGTAACCTCAATTGGTTCGATGAGACCTGAGAACACGCCATCGCTAACCTCGATCGATATTTGAACACGCCATCGTACAACAAATGAGTCAGAAGTCGTACCTTCCAAATTAACAATCTCATCCTCAGAGAAATCCCTCAACATAGAAAAGAGCCTCATGTTGGGAAACTAGACAAAAATTGGGATGGTGCATTCCTTATCATAGGTCTCACAGGCTTGAGATCATATTACCTCATGACAGAAGAGGAAGTTCACATCTCAAATCCTTGGAATACTAGGTGACTGAAATGGTACTATCGTTAAGTCCCTCACTACTCTATTTAAATTTCTTGCTTTTTTATTCCAAAAGTGAGATTTTCATCTCCAGCAATGTACATCCTTTTCTATTCAATGAAACTTCTAAGTTTTTCCCCACACATCTCTCTACTTTGTCAACAATACATAGATTAAAGCAAAGATAATACCAGCTTTTAATCGACCTCTATACCAGTTAAATTAAGGATAACACTTGGTTTGGCTAACTCTACTAAATATCTACGATTAAAATAAAGGTAATACTTATTTTACATCAAACACTCTACCAGACATAAGATAAAGCAAAAATAAAACTAGCTTTCATCTACCTCAATATGGCTACGATATCGTACCGGTTAAATCATGGATAACACTTGGTTTGGCTGACTCTACTAAAACTTTTCAATTAAAATAAAGGTAATACTAGTTTTCAATCAAAGACTCTACCAGACATAAGATAAAGTAAAGGTAAAACTAGTTTTCATCTACTTCAATATGGCTGCGACATCATACTAGTTAAATCAAGGATAATACTTGGTTTGGCCAACTCTACTAAATCTCTGCGATTAAAACAAAGGTCATACTAGTTTTCAATCAAATACTCTACCAGACATAAGATAAAACAAAGGTAAAGCTAGATTTCATCTCTCAATATGTCTGCATCAATTTATTTTTCTCTTCAGGTTACATATACAACCACTACAATAGATTTTATTCTGTTGTTGGGATGTCAGCTACGCTTTCTCCAGCAATAGGAGGTTGATCAGCTATAAATTCTTGAGCTCAAGTAGTCATAACAATCCTGCCTTGCTCTATCAATTTAGCAGATCGAGGACCTAAATCTATTTTCATTAATTGCATACAATTTCTACGATCTATATCAGTTCTGCAAATATATTCCTTGGCTGACAAATAGTTGAACAAGATATCTTTTTCTAACTCAAGCTTTTTTACCTCCTTTACAAAATAGGTGTTCACCCCCCTCAACAAGTCTGAGTGCGCTGCATGAGGTATAACAGCCTTAGAAAAGTTTGTTCTCGCTCGATGAAGGCGATCTTCCAGCATCTTATGCCGTTCTTTGTGCCTTTCCAATTCATTATCTACTTGAACAGTGAATGCGATGTTCTCTTCCATCTTCTTGTTAGCTTTATTTGATTCAGCCTAATTAATCGCCCTCAAATCTGCCACATGGGCTCGAAGTTCCTCAATCTCCCTGTTTAAATCTTCCCCAGCCAGAGTTTTCTATAACAGTTCATCTTTCTTCTGTATCAAAATCTCCTTCCCTCTGATAACCCGCTCAAACCGTTGTTCCCTAGAAGGAGTAGCATCCAGTTTCCTTTCGTACTCCCTTAACCGCTCAATTCCTTTTTGCATATAACCTTGAGTTTGGGTTACATCCCCCTCCAACTCTCTTATTCGAGCTGACAGGCTGACTACATCCCCATGAAAGGGAGACCTTGGCATCATTTTTATTTTTCCTCGAGCGCTCTCCAGCCTCGACGTTTCTGGCACGCGAATTGGCCTGCACCAATTCAGTTTTTAATAGCACCACCATTTCATTCAACTTATTACACTTTCGTTGTATTGTCCGAAACTCTATATCTTTGGCAGGTAGGGCTGTAGACAGTTGCTCAACTATAACTGCAGAGGTAGATAGATCCTCTTGAGCTTTTTTCAGCTCACTATCTTTCTCGACCATTTTTTCCTCAATCACTCCAGCTCGTTTTTGATATTCACTAGATCAGTTCAAATTTGTTCCTGGTAATTCAATTTCCTGATCAATTTCCCCTTTAAACTGGCCACAAAATGATTTAACCCTTCCTCTAATCTTTCTAGCGCCTATATACAGTATCGAGCCATGTCAACATCCCTACTCTTCACCATCAGAGCGTCATTCTAACTTTTGAGCTTTGTTGTGCGTTCTTTAATCTCAGGGAGCTCTTTTTGCCCTTTTATTAATTTCAGCATCCTTCTCCTCGATCTTTTGAGCGAGATTGACAACTGTTTAGGTTTCCTCCACACATTTGAAGTGTACCTTTACATGCTGATCTTCTATGTCTTCATTTGCTTCTTTCATCCAATTAAATTCCACCGCAAATTCTTGGTTATATTGGCGTACCTCATCTTTGCTCGAGCGAACTGATTCCAATTTGGCCTGTACATTTTAGATCCAATATATCAAGTTTAATTCAGAGCACTCATTCACGACATACATCTTATTTCTAACGAAATATCTATTTTTGACATCTACTGTGTAAAACTACTTCTAAACTTAAGGTCAAAGTACAATCCCAGATGAATGCTCCATAACATATACTTCCAACTCTAAGGTACACATTCTTTATATTTTAATTTGTCAATACTTTGGTATTCCCTGTACACCATTTCAGTGCCATTGCCACTAAACCAATAACAGGTTTTTGGATTGTCTCTACACTCTATTTATTACTTTGTAGCACTATACTAATAAAGCATACAAGTCAAATATTTTTTTCTTTATTCTAACCTACAGCTCCACTTGAAAAGATAATAGGGATGCTGAGGCGTCTCTCTCCTTAGCGAACTCAGTCTTTAAATCTTTTATTCTGAGATGCATGTCCTTAAGTTCCTACAACAAACCGATCTTACCCAAATTGAGCTATCTCCAGTTCAAATTACCTCTATGTCAGACTTACGTATCTTACACATGACTTCAACAGTCAACATTGCCACATACTCCACGAACTGATGAACAACGTGGGTCAAGCTTAAGCAGAAAAACTTAAACAACTCAAAGACACCTGTCTCTCATGAACTCAGCAGTTACTCAGTTAATCGCCACTAACCACATTGTTTTGAGAACGTGCTTCAGTATGATGAAGAACTACGGAGAATGCCTATATAAAGAAAAAGTTTCAAAAGAGACAAGAACTAGAAAAAGATACGATAAATCACCAAGAAAACTATATTTTCTAGATTCTCAAAACTTCAAAATTTATATTTGCAAGATCAAGCATTTCTAAGTCAAAAATCACTTGTAATAAGATATCTGCCTCAAGCAATAAAAGTCACTATTACAAAAACCCTCAACTCGAGGTCGTGATTTTTTACCTATTCAAAGGTTTTCAACACTAAATTACGTGTGCCATTTATTGTTTTACATTCGTTTTGTGTCACAAGTACTTTGGTGTAAGAACTAATTCTAAGCCACTTCGAGCTTACGAAATTAGGCCATTACACCATTAACTTTCCACACCCCCCAAATCTACAAATATAGAAACACCGACCCATAGTCCCATATCCTCGAGTTCCATAACTCATTAAGCCTCCATTCCTCAGCTGATCATATCCTTTACCGAATATTCCTCACTAGTCTAACAGATTGTCCACTTAAACGGTATCCTAGCCTCCCCAATGAATCTATTCGAAGACCTATCAAGAATGTTCATCTCTCAGTTCGCATTCAACAAGGATCGAGAGGTCAAATTCGATGCCCTATTTAACTTTCAAAAGACACAAACCGAAACACTTAAAACCTTTACCAAGATATTCTTAGATGAGTCACGCAAAATTGAAAACCTTGACCACACTAACGCTATTTTAGCATACTCCAATGCCCTTGTTGACCATAGCCGCATCAAGAAATACATTATCCTCCAAAAGCCACCAAGACTGGAGGAGATGATATCGAAAGTAAATGGTTACATAGACTACGAACGCATCTGATAAAACAATCTCCAAGGACCAACCCAAACCAACAATCAACACAACCCAAGGCAGCCGAACATAACCATGGTCGGTCATGTTTATCATGAGACAGACAACAGGAAACTTAATACTCAGGAAGATCAAGAAGAGAGGTCACAGAAGAAAAGGCCGATGCCAATGCTGCCCAAAGTCAACGTCTTTATAAGAGCTATCCACCACATCATCCAGGCTAACCCAATACGATTAACCCCGCACCTAATTAAAATTAGAAATGATGAACCATACTGCCAGAACCACAAGTATAATTTCCACGTAATAGAGAAGTGTTATACTTTACAATGATCACTAGAAATGATACTCAAAGTTGGACAATTGCACCAATATATCAAAGACATCTCGGGCTACCTCGATGGGTCGTATCCTAAAACCCAGACGGGATACAATACTGGAGGAAACAAAATGCATATTTTCCTATCCAACATGATCAAAGTTAATAACATTGACAGCGGTCACACTCGAAGCAAGAGAAAAATAGTTGAAGAATATTTTAAACTCACCTACACAAAAAAATTACTAGTCCTCTTCCCATAAACCATCCAAAACCCATGACTCGAAGGTATCTCCTTTATCTACTATGACGTCTCTCACATAAAATTTCTACATCAGATCTGTTGGTCATAATGGTAAAGATCAAGCATATGATATTGCACACAGTGCTCATCGATACCGGTAGTACAGCCGATGTACATTTCCTCTAGAAAGTCAAAATGATGTTGATGACAGACTATATAACCCCAGCAAACGTCAAGCCAAAAAGTTTTAACGGTTCCACCAAAGTCGCAGTTGAACGAATAAGCCTCTCAGTCACTACAAAACCAATGGTGTTGTAGACCAATGTCTTGGTCATACACAAGAAGTCTGAATACCTCGACATCTTAGGTCGTGATTGGCTGCACGTCATGAAGGCGATACCCTTGACCTATTACCCAGTGCTGCGATTCACCGCCCCAAGTGGAACCTGGGACATGAAAGGTTCCCAATGGGTAGCCCGATCATGCAAATACCCAGAGATTGACTTAACCTAAAAGTTGGTCAAACCCTAGTAATTACAACAACCTATTCCCCTTGAGCTCTTGAGCATCCTAAATAACATGTCAACCATCGAGCTCAGTGAATACATGAACTTTGATGGGAATGGATGAGATACGTTCATTAGAAGTTCACTCGCTGATGAAGAAAATCAAGAAATAATCGATTTCTTTCGATCTAATAAGGACGTATTCACATGGACTTTCCATGAGATGCCAGGAGTCAATCCTACCCTTACATGATACCGACTCAACTTAATGGTTAATTGCATAGCAGTCAAACATAAGAAATGCCCAAGCCCTAATACTTCGAAAAGCCATTAATCTCAAAATCGATAAACTTCTAGCCACAGGTTTCATCCGCAAAGTTAAATACGTTAACTAGATCTCGAACATAAACATAGTAGCAGTACCCAAAAGAATGACAAGATCTGAGTTTGCTTTGACTTCACCAACCTCAACAAACATCCCCCGAAAGATAGTTTCCCACTCCCAATCATCGCAGTGCTTCTCGATGCAACAGTCGGGAATAAGCAACTTTCTATAATGGACACTGCTTCGGGTTACAACCAAGTCCCCCGCTTGCCTGAAGATCAAAGAAAAACTATATTCATCACAGAACAAGGCTTGTATTGCTTTAATCTCATGTCCTTCGGGCTTAAAAACATAGACGTGACCTACCAATGACTTGTCATAGCAAGTTCAAACCGCTGTTGGGGAAGTCAGTCGAAGTATATATCGACGACATGCTCTTCAATAGCCTTCATCAAAATACCCATCTGTACGACCTTAACGAAGTATTTTCTACCCTTCGATCATACAAAATGAAGTTAAACCTAGACAAATGTCAATTTGGCATTTCTTCCAAAAAAATCCTTGGCCACCTCATCAGCAAGAGAGGTATCGAGATTGACCCTTCCCAAATTTGAGCCTTACTCGACATGTCATCCCCCAAAACAAAAAAAATACTTGCAGAAGGTCGATGGTAAAATAGTTGCCCTCAATCGCTTCATCTCAAAATCTTTGAACAAGTACAAATGGTTATTTTTATTACTCCGCGGTCAAGGCACTCATAAAACCAAGAAGAAAAACCCTGATATCGAATTGACAATATAATATAAGAAAGTCTTCCAAGAACTCAAGACTTACCTCGACCAACCTCTAATCAGGAATACTTCAGTTGAAGGAAAACTACTATCACTCTATCTAGTATTAACGAATGAATCTTTAAGCTTAGTTCTCATTCATATAGACGAATGCATCGAAAAGCTCGTACACTTTATCAGTAAAACCTTGACCTCAGCCAAAACCTGATATACTAAACTCTAAAAACTCCTACTCAACCTCATCTACATATCGAGGAAGCTAAAACCATACTTCCAAGCACATCACATAAGGGAGATCACGAGTTACCAGAGGTACTAACCCAGAAAGAAAAATCAAGATGAGTACAGCAATGGTCCGTCTACCTCGGGGAACATGATATCACCTTCGAAAAGAAAATATCTAAGAAGGGCCAAACAGTCGCCGAATTTCTATAAGACTTTCCAGTAGACGTCGCTGACTGGGAAGAGCACGAGGATGACATCTTAAAAGAACAAACCAAACAATTAAACCCTTGGAACCCAAACACAGGTTAAAGACTATTTATGGATGGCCCTGCTAGCTCAAACTAATTTTGGCATAGGCATTGTACTGATCACACCTTCCAATGATAGACTAGAAAAAATCATCAAAATAAATTTTGAATACACCAACAATAAAGCCGAGTATGAAGCCTTAATTCACGGTTTAAACATGGCCCTAGATTTGGGCGTGCCCAAGTTTGTAATTTTTATCTATTCACAGTTGGTCCAATGACATTACAGTACTGTAAATAATCAGGAAAATCAACGCATGGATCACTTCCCATAGTAGCCAACAATCACACATTATCCGCAAGGTAAAAATAAATACGCCGATGCTCTCACATACATAGCTGTCATGTTAGGCCAATCCAAACTCAGAAAGCTCGACATTGAGGTACTCGAACGCCCAAGTATAACATAATGGAAATCAATACCATCAACACTGGAGACGAAAGTATCGATCCCGAAGATTGGCAGACCCCCTTCCTGGCTTATTTTAACCAAAACATCCTACCTGTAGACCCAAAGGAAAAACGATCCTTGTTGGAAAACTGTCAAAGGTATTCGATACTTAAAGACAAACTACATAGACGGACACCAAATGGGATACACCTCAAGTGCATATCCTTGAAAGAAGCATATCATATTATAAAAAAACTACATGAAGGTAATTGAGAATCGCATACTGCGGGATGATCTATGGTACTATGCACAGTCACACAAGGTTTATTTTAGCTAAACATGAAAAAGTAAGCTGAAGATTATGCAAAGTATTGTAATAAATGCCTGAGACACAGGCATGACATCAAGATCTCTTTTCAAGATTTATATTGTAGCCAAGTCTTCTGGCCATTTAAACAATGGGCTATATATCTAATCGGCCCCTTCCCCAAAGTATCGGGTAAGAGAGAATACATCCTCGTGGCCACTGATTATTTTATAAAGTGGTTTGAAGCAGTACCATTATGCAGAACAGGATAAGAAGAAGTAGTTAAATTCTTGTAGGAAAATATAATTACAAGATTCATCTGTCCCCACATGATCCGATGTGAAAATGGTTCATAGTTCATTGGAAACAAGGTCAGGATATTCTTGAAGAAGTATAACATAATTATATCTCCCTCCACACTTTACTACCCATAAGGCAATGACCAGGTCGTCTTAAGAAGCGCGTCAATGATAAGAAGGGGCGATGGGTATAAGAGCTACAACATGCCATATGGGCCTATCGTACAACACCAAGAGCTACGGGTTGTACTCCTTTCCTCTTCACATATAGAACATAGGCAATTCTACCAACACAATTCGAAGTCCCAAAAAAAAAAGAAAATGAGTTCCAACTCGATTGTAACATGCTTTTAATCGATGAAACAAGGGACAGATCCCTAGCTAACCTTGGCCAATGCCATAACTCACTGATGAAGTCATACAACAAAAGAGTTTGTCTTCGATCTTTTGCAATCAGGGACTTGGTCATTCTGCGAGCCACCCCATCCTCCAAACCCCGCAACATTAGGAAACTGTTCGAATCTTGAGAAAGGCCATACGTCGTCTATGAAAAAATAGCCAATGGGTTCTATTATCTAATGACCGAAGACAAAGAACCTCTGCCGAACCCTGGAGCACGATACAGTTAGTTTGCTACTACAGAAAACAAGTCTAAATACTTTCCATAGTTGTAACCATAGAATTTTGTATCAATAAAAGATTATCTTTGAGCCATTTTCTTTTCGCATGTTTCATATATAACACTCAATCCTTATACACTTCTTGATTTTGGCAAACCTAAGTATCATGTCAAACCTTCAACCTGTATAATACTTAGGGTTGATCTCGAAGTTTTTCAAAGTTCCTTGATTTAGGCAATCCGGCATGAATAATCGAACTTATTAAACACTTGGGGGGGCCTCAGAGCCGACCACGTTTAGTTTTGTTTAGGTTCAAACCTACGGATATAAATACCCAAGGGAAATCTTGAAACCTCATAAAAATTTTGAGTCGGTCCAGCCCAAGTATTATGTTAGCCCTTTGACTTGACTACTATTTGAGGGTAACCTCTAAGTTTTTCAAAGTTTATTGATTTGGGCGATCCAAGTGGCATGAATAATCGAGAGATTAAACACTTGAGGAAACCTCAGAGCTTGCCACGTTTGATTTTGTTTAGGCTTAAACTCGCTGATAGAAATACTCAGAAGCGACCTCGAAGCCTCTTTAACATCTTAAGTCAGTTCAACCGAAGTATCTTGTCAACCCTTCGATTAACTACTACTTAGGGGCGGCCACAAAGTTTTTCAAAGTTTTTTGATTTGGGCAAACCCAAGTGGCATGAATAATCGAACATATTAAACACTTGGGGGTGACCTAGGAGCCGACCACGATTGGCCTTGTTTAGCTACAATCCCATGTATTCGGATACTTGAGGGCGACATTGATACAAATTAGTAGCTATGATCAAGACATATTTTTGTTCCAGTAGATACATATTCTGACATACGAAACTCAAACAGATAACCATTATAGACTGCAAAGTCATTTTACAAACCAAGCACAAAGGCAAGAAAGTACCATCAGTTACAAATCCAAAACCTGTAAAGTATTACACGTGTGGATTGGTACGATCCACCACATTGGGCTCGGTGACGTTGGCACCTTAGCTCAAACTAGCATCGGAAGCAATAACCTGGTACTCGATGGTTGGTTCCATAACCAAAGGACTCTGTACCATCTCTGGATTCTAGCTTGCATCTTCCATACTGTTAATCATGAGAGGGTCAGGGAAAAATTACTCGAAGTTCTAAGAATTATAGCCAAGTTCATCAATGAATTACTTCAGTGAAGTTGTCGCGAGGCACTCTCGCTCGAAATCCGCTTGGAACCTCGCATGATTATCCCTCAGCTTACCTTCAAGCTCCATCACCTTCTTTATGTGGCGCTCGATTATGGCCAATTTTTCCTTTGAAGCATTAGCTTGAACCTATAGGATCTCCCACTTTAACTCAGACACGCGGGTGTTCAAAGACAAGAAGTTCCCCTTCGATACATCCCCAGACTCACTCACTTCTTTTACCCTTCGGCTAATATCTTTTAGGCTCTCTTTAAGCACATTCGCCAAGCTAAGACCTGGCAAAAAAAACCATCAGAAGAAAAACAAAAACACCAAGGAGTAATATATGACTGTTTAGAAAGAACATAATTACCTGTTTCAAATAAACTTTGAAGTGGAGCCCAATTTTGTCAGGGTCAAACACGCAGAGCTGCATAAGCGACTCTGTCGTGGCTCGCGTAGTGTCATCTTTTTCGGTCGCGAGCAAAGTGACCTCACTTGCAGTTTGAGCATTTGATCACGCGTCCTCTTTAGGGGTGATGACCCCGGAGCTTTCAAACTTGTCCCCTCCCCAATACCTTTACCTTTTTCCTTCTAAGAAACCAGCATCAACTCTTTCTGGGTAGAAGCACCCATACCTGAATTCCCTCGCTAGGTCCTCAGAATGTAAGTGTTCTTCGGCCTCGCAAGTTTATCATAATCCATGTCACCTGAGACTTCCTGTGGAGCAGAAGTTTTTTTTTTCTTTTCCAACGCCCTTGAGAGCTCGAAGGACCTTTCAAAAGATGGTCGGTATTTTTTTTCATTTTCATCAACAATTTCAACCTTCGAAAGATCGCGTTAATACGATCGTCATTCTCGTCAATCAAATCGTCCAAATAGTGTCGAGAACTATCAGGAACTCCACTTCAAGGCGCTGCACATAAAAGAGCATAGTTAAAGCCATGAAACGAAGGGAAAACACTTGATGAAATAATCAAATAATACCTACCATGATTTTAAACTCTATTTCTTAAAGTGGGCTCCTCTTCTCTTTCGAGATTTTCGTAATTACCAATTACTACTACAAGATCAGTATCCTACCCTCGACCAGTCGAGCACAAGTCGAAGAGCTAGGGTTTGTCGGGATGGCATTGAATATGATATGTCTCACCCTTTGGGTTACTCTTCTTCGAGTAAAAGGCAAAAATATTTGCACACCCCACCAAAGGCCTACATTTGGCCAACAACTTTTCATTTAAGTCCCCGACGATTTTTATCATCTAGTAAAAGTTGTCATTCATTTGGTAAGGGGCCACATCCCAGAAGTTCAACACCTCTTTGATAAGTCACTGAAGGAGAAGTATCAAACCTAGCTGAATTTACCCTTGAAAGGCCATTATTCCCCTTGCGTGCACATCCTCGAAGGAGAACCTCGAGTCACAGGACAGTTGGTCGAAGCCCTTACTCGTCAGATTATATTTTTTCATAAATCTATCAAGCCTTTTTCATTCTCGAACAATGACTTCCCCAACCCCTATACCATCTTCCTCGATATCTTCGTCAACAATATCTTTATTCTTATTCCCTTCATTCTCCCTATCTTCTTTTTCTTCACCTTCTCCTTCGTCATCTACTTGGCTATTCACACCGACTTCGTCCTCACTTTTCTCTTTGTAGCTCTCTCTAACTACTTGTTCTCTTCTCCGCCTTTGTCTCATTGATTCAACATCGGGTTTAATAATTGCTAGAAGAACATAGGCGTATGCGCCTCTGCTAACTGTAACTCCTTCAATCACTATTACTTTCTTCCTCTCGCTTGGAAGTACTCTGACTATTCACTAAATCCTCGACCTCATCCATTAGCTTTATTGTAGAAGACTCATGGGTACGCATTCAATCCCCTACAAAAGAAGAAGGAACCAGTTAGCTCAATATCTTTGAGCTAAAACCCCTCGTTAACCTTATTACACCAACCCTTGGTGATATACAAAGTATTGCCCATCGGGTATACCCCAAACCGGACTCGAAGGAGTCATACTCGATCGAATCCCCAACCAGATGCTAAATTCACCAAAATATCCACTCCAAGGTAACATTCAAAATGTATATACCAAAATGGATCTCTCCGTCGACTCTCCTCTACCCCTGCCCAGTCCAAAACCCACCATCTCCCCCAAAGCCACATCATCCTCCATTAATGGCGGATACCAGGTATTTCCCAATCTAGATTAACATATTAAAAGGCAAAACAAGATGAATATGGAACAAGTAGAAGGTAAGGACAGGAAGCGCATACCTTGCATTGGTGTTTTCAGGCAATCCCTAGCAATAACGACATTAAAAATGTAGTTTGCAGTAGCACCTCATTCACCTTCAAACAAAAATTCAAAAACTGGTTGGGAGTGGTGATTTTCTCTCTCCTCTTTTAAATAAACAAGCTTTAAACTGTATCAGTTTCTGCAACTGCCATCATTACCCCCATTAACCCCACTCTCTCTCACCTCTCCACCTTCCCTCAATAATTCTAGCAAATTGTCCCTTACAAAATTTTCTCACCTCTCTAATCGCTTCGACCACCTAGTTCTTCTAGCTTTACTCCTTAACTTCATCTTCAAGATTTTCAAATCAAGTAAATAAACCCCATCGCTAACCCATTCTCCCTCAGAGACTTGACTTTGCACCAACTTCCATTACTGCCTCTCGAAGTTAAACATCATTAGGATAGCCAAGTTCTTATTCCAATTCAAACTTTTCAAACAAGGGAGCAATTGCGTCCTTAATGTCACATCCGTCATCATATACAAATCAGGTAGCAGGCTTCGCCCTAGAAATGCACACGTGAAGTAACATAATCATACCCTTTGGGTGTTCAAAGTCCTTTTCCCCAACCTACTATAAAAACTTTCGACCAAGAACCAATGTTAGTTCATGATCAAAGGTCCCAGAAACATAGATTTTAGTTCTCTTAGTCTTTTTGCAATCCACTTTGAGAAGGTTCGACTAACCAACACCATCCATAAGCATCGCACACAGATAAAAATAAATCAAAATCCATTCATTCTTATTCGAATACAACAAAAAGGGAAGAAAAAAAATGTACATCAGTTACAGCCAGGGCAACTCTTCAAGTTTCCTGAACCACTGCTACCATCAGCCATATTCTTTTGCTCGACCAACCGATTCGCCAGGCCTCTTAAAGCATCGACCCTTTCAGATGAAGTCAAGAGATGTTGACTGAACAACACCCACCAAAACCCATACTCCTCAGTCTCGTGTCGTTCCTTACCAGTTACCTCACCTATCTGCATGTCGATAAGTTATGGCAGCTTCACCTCCAAACCCAAATGACCAAAATACTTTGTTGTCAATAATGTCACTTTGGCAGCTATCCTAGCCTCTTGATATTCTTGTTGGCTCTGAGATTAAGTCTTCATCCTGATACACAAGGGGAAGAGATGAATTCAGCAGATACCAAGCAACAAATTATGAAAATCCGCTAACCCCCCACCCTCACTCCTTTTATAGGAGATTAAGGGGTCATTAATGATGTTAATCACAATCAATATAATCAACAATTAATGATCTCGGTAACGTGCGCAATAACAACGGTCAAACTTCCAACTCCCCATGCAGACAACTTCTCAGTTGGGACCTTCGACCAACGTCTGTTCTATCTTGCCAAGGCCCCATCTGAGAGGGGGTGAATGTAGTAGCCTACTCAAAGATCGACTACCGACCAGATTGAAGCCTACCATACTTACAAATCTATCAAAGCCATAATAGTTCTACCCTTGAGTCCACCTAAGCTTCGACCTCCACTTCAACACAGCTCAACATCAAGTCGAAGGCAGACAAACTCTAGTAGACAAACTCTGGCACAAGACATTTAAAAATGGATATATTTGTAATTCCACTTCTCTATAGTAACGTTACATTTCCTATCCTCTATAAATATGAAATAAAAGCCACCATAAGGAGATCGAGATTTTCACCCATACACACCCTTAAGAAGCTCTGACAACCTTACCTTCCCCTTAAGAAGCTCTGACAACCTTACCTTCGATAGCTTGATGATTCTGTCTACTCGAGCTTTTATTTGTAATCTCATTTATTTATACAATCCCATCTAAAGCAGCTTCTAACTCAAAAAAAAAAAAAAAAAAAGAGTACGGTATTGTCATTTATTTTTTATGGGTAACAAGACTGTGGCTCATGTCCCGAGGAGACCCACTTTTCTTTATTAGGTGGGTAAAACTCCAACATGGTTGTTATACATCTCACTAAGCACTACTGCAGTAGCCCAAATAAGCCTTTGGAATTACGCCAAATAAATGTTTTAAGTTAAGAGTAAAGCACTTATGCTTTACTAGGAAGGGGAATGAATTGTGGTCCATAAGAGAATCGTGCAGTAGTCCCTAAGCCCTTTTTGCGCATAAACATCTGCACTTAATTTGCAGTAATGTTTTGTCCATTGTTAATTGTCATATGTTGTAGAAATGCCAACGAATGTTATTGTTCCTAAATGTTATCATGTTCCACAACCACTCAATGCCACCCGAAGTCGAGAGCTTTTTTCAGAGCAGCCATGATGTCTGCATTGAAGGATACAGTCAAGTCAAACCCATATTCTTTTTGTAGACGGAAGTCACGCAATGCAATGTGTACCGTAGTCATGAACTTAAGCGTTAGGCCATTTTCTAGTTTACAACAATCCATCATGATTTGAATAAAACACCACGTTAACTCATCAAGGTCACTTCGAAGCACAAGTATATAATACCTATAGGTCCGGAGTAGCAATAGCCGAGGTACATGCACAAATGCACTCTCCCTTAAACTATAGTATTGAGTACAAATTTGTAAGAGGGTGAAGCACACGCGCATGACTCTTAGTAGAGTACCAAGAGTGCATGCAGTTGAGTGTGTGCCCATGTCCTCGGTTTGTGCTTACCCTTGGCCACTCCCTCTGCAAATGCCCTGTGAGTGTGATGCCATGATAAGTTGGTCTCAAAGTTTTATTCATTTTCACTCTCTTCCCCATGTTTTTGTCTCTCACACCCTCTCTTTGGATCCTCATTCTCAAGTTCCAATCCCAATATTCAAACTCTCCATCATTGGCCTCATTTTTTAAAAGGGAAACATTCTAATGACACCCTTGGTCTTGGATGACCCCAAGTTGATCATGCAAATGTTTTTATGTCGTGTTTTACGATTGTATGATGTTCTCGAGATGTAGAGAAATTTGTAGCAATGATTAAACGTGTATTCTATCCATCCCCAACCATATGTATAGCTTTGTGCAGCGCCCTACTTGGTACTTTACAAAGAACGGAGTGTGGCATTGATCATGTGTTATTAAACCAAATGCGACCCACGTTACTACACCTGCATGCCTACGAGCATGGAACGAAAACCGGGGTGCGGTAGTCATGTGTATTACTTCGAATGCGACTTACATAAATACGTCTACGAGTCTAGGACAAAACCCTTAGTTAGGCACTTATAGGTGTAATAGCCTATTTTCGTATTGCACGAAGATAACGCTTTACACCTTCGAAATCTAGTATGTTTAGTTATGAACAGGAAACAAACAACACTAGATTTAGCGTGGAAAACCCTTGAATGGGTTAAAAACCACGACCTCTCCTGAGAATTTTAGAAAGAGAGAGAGGCATATTTAGACTGCTAGCTATTACAAATAGAGAGAGAGATGTAGAAATGATATCTTAAAAGTTCTCAAAACAGCTTCTCTAATTCGTAGCTATCTAGTCTTATTTATAGGTCTTATAATATGGCCGCTGGTTACATTGATGATGGACGTTACAATATCGGGTCTTGATGAGTCTTCATAATGGTCGAGTAACGGCTTGAGTAACTCTTCTTCCTTGTAACCGCTTCATAATGTGTTATAAATAGCCACGTGTTTGTTGACGAGGTCGAAGTACTGTAGATGTATCAGTTCGAAGTATTGTAGCAGGTCGGAGTTACTGCAGCAGCATGTCGGATTACTGTAGCAGTTTGGGTTAATGTAGTTTGTTACTATTCAAAGTACTGTAGCTGTAGTAGTCCGAAGTTATTGTAGTAGCATATCGGATTACTGTAGCAGTTCGGGTTAATGTAGTTGTTACTATTCAAAGTACTGTAGTTGTAGTAGTTCGAAGTACTGTACCAGGTCGGAGTATTGGAAATAGGTCACCACAATAGGTGTAGTCAAGTCAGGGACTCATAAGTGTAGTCCTTAATTGTAATAGCATATTTTCGTATTGTACAAAGATAGCGCTTTACACCTTCAAAATCTAGGGTGTTTAGTTATGAACGGGAAATAAACAACACTAGATTTAGCGTGAAAAACCCTTGAATGGGTTAAAAACCACGACCTCTCCTGAGGATTTTAGAAAGAGAGAGATATATATTTAGACTGCTAGCTATTACAAAGAGAGATAGAGAGATGTAGAAAAGATCTCTGAGCAGTCCCTTTAATCTGTAGCTATCTAGTCTTATTTATAGGTCTTATAATATGACCGTTGGTTACATTGATGAGGAATGTTACAATATCAGGTTTTGATTAGTCTTCATAATGGTCGAGTAACGGCTTGAGTAACTCTTCTTCTTTGTAACCGCTCCATAATGCGCCATAAATACGCCACGTGTTTGTTGACGAGGTCGAGTAAATGCGTTAATATAGCAGGTCAAAGCACTGTAGTTGTATTAGTTTGAGTTACTGTAGTAGGTCGAAGTACTGTAGCAGTTCAGGTTAATGTAGCTGTTACTATTCAAAATACTGTAGCTATAGTAGTTCGAAGTTACTGTAGAAGTTCAGAGTATTAGAAATAAGTCACCACATTCGCCCCGTCTCAACCAATAGCACGAGAAGCATGAGAAGCGAGTGGTGTTGGTCGAGAAATATCTTTGATCTTTGGATATGTAAATTGCATGGTTGAAGCAACTGTTGTAAGAGAATGTATTATAATGTATGATAATGTATGATAATGTATTAGAATGGATGATAATGCATGATAATGGATGATAATGTATGATAATGTAGTAGAATGGATGATCATGTATGATAATGTAATAGTAGAATGCATGTATTAGAATGTATGCTAGTATGTATTGAATATTGCATAGCTGAATGGCGTCTCTGCCAGATCAAATTGATTGACTCAATAAGCGACCCTCGGAGAGCGTGTATATTTGATGAGCTATGATGTAAATCCCCGTTACAGGTCGAGCTGAGCGACCGTAATGGGACATGTATTGAATATTGTATAGCTGAATGGCGTCTCTGCCAGATCGAATTGATTGACTCAATAAGCGACCCTCGGAGAACGAGTATATTTTGATGCGCTATGAAGTAGATCCCGGTTGTAGGTCGAGCTGAACGACCGTGATGGAACATGTTAATCCACAATACGATTGAGAAGCCTGTGTTAGTAGAGAAATATGAAGAACATCAATCGGTTTGGAAAAATAGAGAATTTAATTACTCAAGAACAAAGTAATTACAGGAAGAAAAACTCTCAAACCCTAGGTTCCCTCAGAACTCTTTCAGATCTAACATGGAACAATGATCTAAACTCTAGAAAATTAACTTTAGCCTAGGCTTGCCCTTTTATAGAGGTTACAAGTCCTAATTACAATCCAACTTGAAATCCAACTCTAAAAGGTATTTAAAACTCTTAAACTAGAACTGGAATTACGATAGTCATTCGACAACTCGTTCGAACGAACCCAAACTCGTTCGAATGAAAATATGCCTATGGGCCAAATTCCAGCGAACATGTCAACTCGTTCGAACGACATTAACAATTCTTCAAAAACATACTAGATCCTCCTGGATCATGGTTCCCCCATTTAGGAGCCTTGAGCTCCTGCTCAAGCTAGAACTGGAGATGTGGGAAAGCGGCGATGCCCAATTCCCTGTTGTACCACTTCGACTTACTTGGTAGCTGACCCTTCATCCCAACTCGGAACGAATCAATAACACCCCGTCTTGTAGTATGAACCTTTCGCTCTAGAATACCATCCTCCGGCAACGGATCTTCTCTTTCCATCCATAAGTCATCAACTGACGGTAGGTGAGTATCGATTGCAGAGTCTTCATCCAAAAGAGACGGCTCAAGCAACTTCAAATGCTCGGCATTAATCACCGAATACATCTTCATGAAAGATGGCAAATCCAACTGGAATGCATTGTCACCAATCTTCTTGAGTATCAAAAACGGACCATAACGGATAGGTTTGAGCTTCTTACCTTCCCCTTTAAGCCGTTCCTTACCCAAATACAACCAAACGAGGTCGCCTTCAAGAAAAGTATACTCAACCCGATGCTTGTTGTGGCAAGCCTTATACTTCGCTTGAGTCTTCTTCAACTGAGCTTCAACCTCTTCATGAACCTTGCTGATCTTCGTAATGAAATGCTGAGCTTTAGCCTACTCTTCTTTCTCCTTCCCTTACACCGTCTTGTCGCCAAGACTAAATGCCAAATCAAAAAGGCTTTGCGGCAAGTACCCCAAACAAACTTCAAAAGGAGACTTCAATGTAGAACCATGAATCGCCCGGTTGAGCGCAAACTGAAGATACGGTAAACTCTTATCCCAAGTCTTAGGATGCTTAAAATAGAATCCCCGTAATAAATGTACCAAAGTACGGTTAATGACCTCTGTCTGCCCGTCTGTCTACGGATAAAAAGCGGTACTTCTCTTCAAATTAGTGTCCATCATCCCCCATAACGATCTCCAGAAATGCCCCCAAAAGCGGCTATCCCTATCAGAAATAATAGAAGAAGGGAGCCCGATATACCTCCAGACGTCTCTGAAAAACAATCGCGTTGCTCCTTCCCCTGTGACCGTCTTCTGTCATGGAATATGAACAATCATCTTGCTGAATCGATCCACCACCACAAACAAATAGTCATTCTTACACCTGGTCATGGGCAAACCACCCATAAAATCCATCGAAATACTTCCCAAGGTCGACTAGGAACTGGCAATGGTAAGTACAGTCCTATCTTCCTATTTGAAGGTTTCGAAGTGTTGCATAGCACGCAACCACGAACCACATGAGTAACATCCACCTGCATCTTCGGCCAATAGACATAACGCCGCAAATTCAAAAGAGTCTTCTCAACCCCGAAATGACCTGCCACCCGAAAACAATGTGCCTTTCAAATCCACTGTAAACGGTCGCCACCCTCAGGAATATATAGTAGACCGCCCTTGTAAATCAAACCATCCTTCAGAACATACTCGCACGTCTTGCCCAGCAGCAACTTCTCGTGAATCACATTGAGCTCCCTATCGTCGTCATACCCTAAAACGTACTCAGAAGGAACAATCGGTTGGATCTGCATAGCTACCAACAAAGCAGAAATAGTAGGCAATGGGGGTCGAGATAACATATCAACCATCTTGCTGTCCACTCCTTTCTTATATTTGATCAATAAGGTAAACTGCTGAAAGTACGACATCCACTTCATATGGCAAGCTTGCTGAAACTTGGATTGCGTAGATAAAAACTGTAACGATTTGTAATCGGAATGTACCACAACCTCCTTCCCCAATAAGTAACTCCGTCAATGCTTCACTGATTGATATAGCGTGTAGAACTCCTTATCGTAGGTAGGATAGTTACGTACTGCTCCGTAAACATCTCAGAATGGTAAGCAACCAGCTTCCCATCCTGTAAAAGGATTGCCCCCAAAGCATAGTCTGACGTATTTATCTCGACCTCAAAAGGTCGCTGCAAATTAGGCAATGCTAACATTGGTGCATTCGTAATTTTCTGCTTCAGTAACAAAAAGGTCTTCTCATGGTGATCTTCCCACACAAACTGTACCCCGGTCTTCACCAAAGAATGCAACGGTGCGGCTATTTGTGAAAAATGTCAAATAAATTTCCGTAAGTACTGACAAGAACCCATAAAACTCCTCGCCTCCGTCACTGTATGGGGTTTAGGCCAATTTGTAATGACCGAGACCTTCTCTGGATCGACCTTAAGCTCGCTGCCACCAACAATAAAATCTAAATAAACTAGCTCCTGTTTCCCAAACTCGCACTTCTTCCCGTTAAGAAAAAACTGTTGTGATCGCAACACGCCCAACACTTTGCGTAAATGCCCAAGATGTTCCACCCATGTACGCCTATAAATTAAGATATCATCCAAATATACAATCACAAAATTATCAATAAATGTACAAAGTACCTTATTCATTAGCCGCATAAATGTCGCTGGAGCATTGCATAACCCAAAAGGCATCACTAACCACTCAAATAATCCCTGTTTGGTTTCGAACGCTGTCTTCCAAGTATCCTCCTCCCAGATTCGAACTTGATGGTAACCCGACTTAAGATCCAACTTGGTGAAAGACCGAGCCGTCTGCAACTCATCTAAAAGCTTGTCAATCCGTGGAAGTGGATAACGATTCTTCACCATGATCTTGTTCAATGCCCGATAATCCACACACATCCTCCAAGACCCATCCTTCTTCGGCACCAGTAACACCTGGGAACTACAAGGCTAGCAACTCGGATTAATAACTCCTTGCTCCAAGGAGTTTGAGTACCTGTTTCTTGATCTCATCAGACTTAGTAATAGAAGTCCGATATAACCAAATATTGGGTATTGGCTCACCATTCACCAAGGTGATATCATGCTCCACATCCCTCTTGCGCGGCATCCCTTCTATACCCAGAAAAAAGTCTTCATACTCCTCTTGCAACTCCCTTATATCAGTTTGTTGCTTAGGAGACATTGCCAAAGTAGACAATACTGTAGCCGACGGACCCTCGTGAACCGGTCGCACCACCAACAAAATAAATTTGCCCTCGCATTAACCAACCTCTTCGCCTGAGTCGCCGTTATCAAATTACTGGTAGTGATATGTTCCTTGTACGCATTAATATGAAACTCAGTCTCATCCTTCACCAAACGATACTTGCAAGCACGGTGGTAAAGGATTGCATCTCGGTCCCAAAGATAAGGGCTACCCAAGATGACTTGACATACGTCCAATAGAACAACCTCACATGTTACTTCGTCAATAAACTTTTAAGTAATCGCAAACTTGAACGCACACTGCTTAGTGATCTTCAACTCTGCGTCTTTCTGAATCCAACTCAAACCAAACGGCTTAGGATGATCCACAGTAGCCAAACCCATCTTCTTCACCACCGCCTCCAAAATTAAATTCTTCTGACTACCCAGATCAATAATGACCTAGACTAAGCTCTGCTTCACTTGAATGCTGACAAAGAAAGCTCTTCCCAACTTGCCTCGTCGATAACTAGAGGTTGCTTGAACATTAGAGTAAGCTTAGGATTTGGCTTATCCAAATTCGGAAGATCCACAATCACTGCAGCTAGTGCGCGTTTCTCTTTCTTGCCCTTCTCCTCCTTTGGCCGAAGCTCCGGGTGAAGTTTCCAACATGTATCAGAATTGTGCTCATTAGCCTTGCAATGACTACAGATAGTCCCTTTGAATGAAGACCCCTCTCCTTTGGACTCCCCTTTCTGATCAAACTTCCAATTAGCCTTGTACCCCAACTTGTTCTTGTCGTCTTTCTTGTCCCTCTTCAAGTACTTGCCTTCAATGGCAATTGCTTTAACAGTAGTGTCCTCGATATTTTCCACCTTGAAGAGCTTTAATTCTCTTCTAATAGACTCTGATAAACCCCCCGTATACTTCATGAACACATCGTACTCATCCACGTCAACATCCAAAACCAACGCTTGGTTATGAAATTCCGTAGTGAATTGTTGTACGGATTGCCCAAACTTTTGGCACAAATTGTGCAATTTATGCCACCGCTCTTGTTCATACCCAATCGGATATAATTGCTTTCTCACCAAAACCTTGAATTCCTTCCAACTCAAACTTCCGACATCATGTCATTTTCGATAGGATTTCTACCACGTTAGTGAGTGACTTGTGAATTTCAAAGAAGAGAAACAAATCTTCTGAGCGTTTGAATATTCATCAATAGAAAAATAGGTCTTCAACCTATCTAACTAATTATCTAATTTTTCGGCATCGACAAACCCATCGAAAACTGGAATCTCAATCTTAAAGCAAATTCGAAGATTACGCATAGGATTCGTTGACTTACTAGAACCTGGGCTCTCCTTGACATACTCGGGATCACTAGAATCATCGAATACCGGAACGTCCTCGTCACCATCCACCTTTATAACCCATTTCTTTTTCGAACGGCTTTGCCGACTCGCCAAAATGGAATCCAATGCGAGGTTTGTGAGACGTAATTGTTCTACTAACTCCCCTACAGTAGAAGTTAGGGTAGAAACTGTCGTTTCCAAAACTGTGATTCGTTTGTTGGGATCACCCATCTTCAAATCGTCTTTCTTCTTCGAATTAGGTTTGCGATGGATCTTCAATGGACTTACGAGCTTCTCCTTCGTTTGCTTGAGACGATCACGTGTAGAGACTATACACCACAATTAACCCCCCGAGAATCGAAACTGGAACTCTGATACCACTTAATCCATAATTCAATTGAGAAGCCTGTGTTAGTAGAGAAATATGAAGAACACCAATCGGTTTGGAAAAATAGAGAATTCAATTACTCAAGAATGAAGTAATTACAGGAAGAAAAACTCTCAAACCCTAGGTTCCCTCAGAACTCTTTTAGATTTAACATAAAACAATGATCTAAACTTTAGATAATTAACTCTAGCCTAGGCTTGCTCTTTTATAGAGGTTACAAGTCCTAGTTACAAACCAACTCGAAATCCAACTCTAATCCAACTCTAAAAGGTATTTAAAACTCTTAAACTAGAACTGGAATTACGATAGTCGTTCGACAACTCGTTCGAACGAACCCAAACTCGTTCGAATGAAAATATGCCTTTGGGCCAAATTCCAGAGGACATAACAACTCGTTCGAACGATACTTAAAGTCGTTCGAACGAAATATGGCTCTGGGCCAAAATTCCAGCGAACATGTCAACTCGTTCGAACGACACTCCAACTCATTCGAACGATATTGACAATTCTTCAAAAACATACTAGATTCTCCTGGATCACATGTAGTGTATATTGCATAGCTGAATGGCATCTCTGCCAAATCGAATTGATTAACTCAATAAGCGACCCTCGAAGAGCGTATATACTTGAAGAGCTATGAAGTAGATCCCGGTTATAGGTCGAGCTAAGTGACCATGATGGGACATGTATTGAATATTGCATAGCTGAATGACGTCTCTGCCAGATCGAATTGATTGACTCAATAAGCGACCCTCGGAGAGCGAGTATATTTGATGAGCTATGATGTAGATCTCAGTTACAGGTCGAGCTGAGCGACTGTGATGAGACATGTATTGAATATTGCATAGCTGTGCAGCGTCTCTGCTATTTTGAATTAATTTACTCAATAAGCGACCCTCAGAGAGTGAGTATATTTGATGAGCTATGATGTAGATCTCAGTTACAGGTCGAGCTGAGCTACCGTGATGAGACATGTATTAAATATTGCATGTAGGTTGGACTGGTTGAACCACTAACCAACTTGCAGAATGTGCTCTGTTTGATCGATTTGGACGTACCAATAATCGACCTGTAAGATGTTGGTCGAGCTCGCCACGAGTATGAGTTAAGTTGATTGATCTTGATCCCGAAGTTGAGGTTGAACGTTTGCATCTAAAGCTGAGGTCGTGTTTGTCCAGAGTATAAGCTTGAATAAGTTATAATCGCCTCGAGTACCTTCACCTCGAGCGCCTTAATAATGTTTTTTTAAAAGATCGGGCTCGCCCCCGAGTATAGCTTGAATGAGTAGTAATTGCCTCGAGTACCTCGAGTGACTTAATAATGTGATTTGATGTTGTTGAAAAGATGATAGCAAGCATTGAGTCTGAAGGTGGAGTCGGGTTCTCCCCGAGTACAATCTTGATTACCGAGCTCGATAATAAGTTTGTCATCGCCTCGAGTACCTCGACCTCGAGCGCCTTCATAATGTGGTTTGATGTTGTTTGAAAAGATGAAGTCGAGCATTGAGTCTGAATCTGAAGTTGGGCTCGCCCCGAGTATGATTGAATGTGTTGGTCGAGCGTTGTGTCTGAATCTGAAGTTGGGCTCGCCCCGAGTATAAGTTAAGTTTTAATCGCCTCGAGTACCTCGACCTCGAGCGCCTTAATAATGTTGCTGAAAACATCGGGCTCGCCCCGAGTATAGCTTGAATGAGTTGCAATTGCCTCGAGTACCTCGACCTCGAGCGTCTTCATAATTTGGTTTGAATTTTCTGTTTGGCTTAAGATTCATATTAGTCTCTGTTGATTTTGTTGCTGTTGAAACTGAAGTAATAGTTGTTGTTGCTGTGAACTTGGCATATTAGTTGTAGTAGTAGCTGTTGGTCTTTAGCATCTGTTCCTCATTAGCTTGGGACACCAAAATAAAGTTCTAATGGCTCATTGGTATTGTGTAATTCTTGTTGAGTATGAGCAATCTTGTGAAGAGATTGAGATGTTGTGGTCGGGCTCGCCCCGAGTATGGTTGTTGGCTTCCATATGAAGACATTTGATGATGGGAATAATTAATTAGATGTCAATCACGAACTGTTCATTCGACCTCATGATTTCCCACAACAAAGTCTGAAGCTGGCCGAATTGTTCATATGCAGACACCGAGTTGCTGTTAGATGAGATAATATTCACAAGGAGAGGAAAGGTCATCTCCTCCGTTCATCACCTGGTTTCCCCTCCCTGAGCTGCTTCGCTGAAGGCCCACCAAAAGCTTCTGCAACTGAAGATACCAAACCTGAAATCTGGTCTGGGCGATTCGAGATCTGAATTGATTCGAGATGAATTGAATGACAGTGGAAATGGGGTTGTGAAGAATTGAGGTTGTGATTATGGTTGTTGAAGGAGACTTTAAATATTGCGATTTACACGTCTGAAATGTTTGTTATGCTGAAATGATTATGAAAGAGCGTGAGAGACTTAAAGATAAGGTGTTTAGACTTTTGTATAGGAGAGAAAACAAACAGAGAAACAACGTCTCGTCCAGTTGGTTCGGTTTTTAAGCACCGGCCAATCGTTCGCGGTTCTGTCTCGGATTGCAGGGTAGCCCGCAAATTTGTCAACACGGAAGTGTCGTCAGCCTGAACGAGTGGTACGTTCTGATCTTGGTTTGCTATTCTTTAGAGAAAAAAAATCGACTGGTTGGAGAACAATGAGTAACGTTTCGTTCTCACAGACGACGCCAAATGTAATAGCCTATTTTCGTATTGCACGAAGATAGCGCTTTACACCTTCGAAATCTAGGGTGTTTAGTTATGAACCGAAAATAAACAACACTAGATTTAGCATGGAAAACCCTTGAATGGGTTAAAAACCACGACCTTTCCTAAGGATTTTAGAAATAAAGAGATGTATATATTTAGATTGCTAACTATTAGAAAGAGAGATAGAGAGATGTAGAAAAGATCTCTGAGCAGTCCCTTTAATCTGTAGCTATCTAGTCTTATTTATAGGTCTTATAATATGACCGTTGGTTACATTGATGAAGAACGTTACAATATCAGGTTTTGATGAGTCTTCATAATAGTCGAGTAACGGCTTGAGTAACTCTTCTTCTTTATAATTGCTCCATAATACGCCATAAATGCGTCACGTGTTTGTTGACGAGGCCAAGTAAATGCGTTAATATAGCAGGTCAAAACACTGTAGTTGTATCAGTTCGAGTACTGTAGCAGTCGGAGTAATGTACTGTAGCAGGTCGGAGTACTGTAGCAGTTCGGGGTTAATGTAGTTGCTACTATTCAAAGACTGTAGCTGGTGGGGGGGTACTGTAGCTAGTATTCAAGTACTGTAGCTATATCATTTTCAAAAGTACTGTAGCAGGTCGGAGTACTGTAGCAGTTCGGGGTTAATGTAGCTGTTACTATTCAAGACTGTAGCCGTTCGAAGTACTGTAGCAGTCGGGGGGACTGTAGCTGTACTATTCAAAGTACTGTAGCTGCAACATTTCGAAGTTACTGTAGCAGTTCGGAGTATTGGAAATAAGTCACAACATTAATGGTTAAATAAATTCATAGTGCTTTGATATGTTGACATATTGTATCATGCAAAGGGCTACAACATAGAGGTTTTAATTGTGTATGCTAGGTTAAGAGGGAGAACTGCAGTGATGCACTGAACTCATGTATTGGGGCACACATGGTATGCCTCGGATATCAATATTTTAGGTATAACTTGAGTGATCTCTGTTTCAGGTTTCAGCTACACTACTGAAGGTTTGGTCCAGCCCTAGTTCCCTCTTCAAACACAACCCCATGACTGCATAATATATAGAACTGTACTCTTTTCTAATATGAAACAGTAATATACTAGTTAATCCATGCTACAAGATTAGTTCAATGGTTTGTTTATTTTGGGGTTTTCCAAACATAACAATGTTACGGCCGAAACACATATGCTTTATAAACAGTGTTTTATTTTATTTTGTAGCGATAGCGATAGCGAGGCTGAAAAGAATGGTTTATGGATTTAGGATCTCTAAGTTAGCAACGGCGAGCCTGCTGTGGATCCTCTACCTTAGGATTAAAACAAACCCCTCTTGAGCAAATGCATACGCATTGTATAACAACCAAGCCAGAATACAACCACACAGACAATAGAACCGTGAAAATACTACAAACATTCTACGATTTATTTTCCAAAATTTTGGCATCATAAAGGATTAATCAACAAAACCCTATTCATTCAGAATCAACTCTTGAATCTTGATAGCTCTATTTGCGGTAAGCTCGAATAAAGAAATTAATTAACAAGAAAGAACTCAATCCAACAATTCGAAAGCAACTGCATCTTCTATTAGAAAAAAAACAATCTTAAAGTACACTTTAGTTACTAAAAAAAAAAAGATCTTCAACTGGACCAAATTCCTGGCTTCGCCCACCACTGCCACTGGTGGGAGCCAATGTTAAAACGGTGTGGGAGATCTTCTCAAATTTACTCAAAGAACAATGCACATGCAAAATTTTGTTTTGTAGATGATTTTTTATTTATTTTAAGCTAAAAATCATAAATACAATGTACTTGCGATCTAACTATGCACACAAATTAACGCAACAACCTCGATTGTAAATAACGTCGCGTCGCTCGTAGTATCATCCCACAACAAATTAGGTACGCTGTGGACTAAGTAAGCTTAAAAACATGTTTAACAAAATGCCCCAACGGCAATTAAGAGAAGTACATGTGTATGTGTGCGAGTGAGAGAACAAAAAAAAAATACAGACAAAGAGAAGGTCTTCCCCTGTTTTAATCAACATTCACTCCCTCCTTCATGCGTGCCCTCTAATAACCCAACTCTCTCCCTCATTCTCTCTAGGGTATTGTTTGGGACACTAACATCATCATCTCCTTATGAGACTTTACGTCTCTAGTCACCATTGTTGCATAAACCAAGTTCAACCCATTGTTCATCTCCCTCCAAACATCAAACCCACTAATATTTGGATACCGAAACGTTCTACAATGGTGTCAAACAACAAAATCATTGTTATAATGGGTGTTACAGGTACAGGCAAGTCTCGTCTCTCTATCGACCTCGCGACTCGTTTCTTTCCCTCGGAGATTATCAACTCTGATAAAATGCAAGTCTATCGTGGTCTCGACATTACTACTAACAAAATCCCAGAAGAACAGAGACTGGGTGTGCCTCACCATCTACTCGGTGAGTTTGACTCGGAAGATGGTGAGCTAACTCAGTCAGAATTCCGAAAACTCGCTTCGAAAGCAATCGAAAACATTGCTACCCGGAATAAGTTGCCCCTTATAGTTGGCGGGTCTAATTCGTTTATTCACGCACTCGTCTCCAACTCAGAGAGCTCGAACGAGTCAGAGTCATCCGAGTTTGAGTTTGACTCGGTTTGTACTAGTGAGTTGTTGCGTTACAGGTGTTGTTTCCTGTGGATTGATGTAACGCTACCTGTGCTTTACGAGTACCTAGTGAGACGAGTCGACGACATGTTTGACTCGGGGATGCTTGACGAGTTATCCGAGTTTTATAACTCTGGAGAAGGTGGTGAGTTGACTCGGCGAGTTGGGATAAAAAAGGCGATTGGTGTGGCTGAGTTGACTCGTTATTTTCGCTGTAACTCACCACGTTCTTGTTCTGCAAGTGTTGGTGATGGAGAAGGTATGGACGTTGTGGGGGAGAGAATGCTTTTCGAGGAGGCAGTGGAGAATATCAAGTGTAACACATGTAAGTTAGCTAAACGACAGCTGGGTAAGATTCAACGGCTACGATCGGCCGGATGGGATTTGCATCGGGTTAATGCCACCGAGGTATTTAGGGAAGCGTTGTTGTGTGATTCTGGTATGTCGAGGGAAATGTGGGAGAGGGATATTGTTAAGCCAAGCGCGAAGATTGTGAAGCGGTTTTTAGAGTCATAGTAGTTAGTTGTTCCTACATTTTTTTTTCTTCCAATATCGCTTTTGTTCTCTTTTTGTTTTTTTTCTCAAATTATATTTTGCCACGGTTTCTATTTTACGCTTGGTACGTAAAGTTTTTTTGTGTCAAGTCGTTTGAGGTTGAAAACATTTTACTTGGAAGGCATGAAGATTACTAGCCTAAAAAAATTCTCCTAGGAAAATTATGTTTTCACAGTAGATGCAAAGCAATGAATTTGCATTATAACCGCTTTGTAGGTGTTTGGTTCAATTTAAATGCAAAGGGATTGTAGTCCTTATTGTTTTGTTTGCAGGTGCAATGCAAGTCAAATGTAATCTTGATCACTTGCAGGTGTTCGTTCATGAAGCATCATGTGCACAAAGGAAATTATTACAAGGTCATTGTGCATTTCATTCCGTTCTCTCTATTAGGGTTAGCCATTGTATTTTTGGGGCGTTGTTCTGCACGAATTTGTCAGGCAAATGGTGATAAACTATAAACCCATATCACAATGGTGAGAAAACAAAATACCCACTTGTTCCTTTCTTTTTCGCATATAATTTTTCCCTCGGGGTTTGGTGAAGTGTCAAATTGACATGTCCACGCGGCATCTTATTTAGGGGATTCATCATGTAACTCATTTAGGTGTTGCACCTTAACCCTTCCCTTTGAAGCTGGAGGACAAAATAGAAGAGAGGAAAATAATATGGTTGTTTGATTTGCAAAATCTTAAAAAGGGTACGTATGCATGTGTTGTATGTGTTTAGGTTGGTGTTGTTTTGGCGTTTGGGATAGCATTTGGGTCACAATATTGGTGTGAATAGGTCGTCATGTATGAAATAAAATCATCCAAGAAATGCTTTTTTTTGCTGTTGGAGTCCCCCAGCTGTACCTCTTCAGTTCAAGTTCCCTCCTGCGTGTTCCAGGTTGGAACAAGTTGGTACTCTCTCTCTCAGTCTCTCTGCTCTAGATTCTTCTCTTTCTCTACCTAGGCCCATGGCACAGTGTACAACAACAACACAGTCTCTCTATCTGAACTACTGGAGATCATACTATTACTTGTCAAGGAGACTCATCTTTTGTGACTGCTGGATGAAAAATTGGACCTCACTCAATTGAATTTTGCATTTTTTTTCCCAATCAATTGAGTGAAATACTTTAGGAGATGCTCTAAATGTGGAGTGAATGAAGCTTTAAATTCAAATAGAGAGGAGAAGATGCCTGATTTTCATACAATGACATATAGCATGCATTTGTGTACATTAGCTATGTCAATGAGTCCTCTTAGCTGACTAGCTAGGGTACACAATGTTTGCATACATATGGATTTCTATGTAGTCATGCAGGGCCATTAATTTTTATTGTCAAAATCGCTAAGAAAGTTAATGGTTGGAGATGGCCTCTGATGATGCATATATGCATGAGGGATGTACCTCATTTAAGACGGGTTCGCAAGGGAGCCGTGTACTGTGTACTGTGTACTGTGTACTGTAATAACACATTGCTTTAAGTTTAAACATTTGAGCTATTTTTATGAAGTTGAAGGGGATCTACAATGACTTCCTAAACACATTCACTCTTGTGCACAATGGTTAGTTGGTTATGTGGCTAAAAATGCAGACCAATTTTTCTGTCACGAATTTCAAGCTTCTTCTTCATGATACTTTTAACGCTTAGCTTTTACGGGATTAACACTTGACAGGGCTAAAGCCTTAAGGCCCTTAAGATGATATAGGTGATCTTACCATCATCAAGACGATGAGCTAAAATAGGGTGATATATCCAACTAGCCTACCAGCCAACACCTTGGTCTTGAGCCCTATCCTGCTCAAATTTATATTGGGATACTTTTTAAGCCAACAAAGGCCTGTCTTATTGGGTTATTCTATCCAGTTCTACCATAAAGCAGGGCCGACCCTAGTAGTTATGAGACCATGGGCGAAAACTCCAACGAGGGCCCTTGGCTATATCCTACCCAAATTCATGTCGCGTGTAAATGAAGGTTAGGTTTAGTTCTCCCCTGAAAGCGTTGTCTTAAGTCGAGTTAAAACTACTTTAGACAAGCTAAAAAAATGAGCTACTATAGGCGTCCATAAAAAGCATCCACCAAACCACCCCGGTGACAACTTTACCTGAACGAGTTGCTTGGCAGATGATGTCACCGGGCATAAAACATCTCCACAAGAAGTGCTTGATGTTGGAGCTTAAGTGACAACACACAAGCTCAAATGCTCTAGCAATGTATTGTGCATGGAACTCAAACTCAGCTGTGGAACTTTTTATGGTAGGAAGGTTGTGTTTGGTAGCCAAAAATAAAATGAGAAATCAAGTGAGAAAATGAAAAGAAAATAAAAATGGTTTCTCACTTTGAGTGTTTGGCAATCAAAAATAAAATAAGAAATTATAAAGAAAATATAAGCAAAAAAAGTGGGAAAAAGTTTTAGAAACATTGATTGCTCTTGAGAAATAGTTTCCCGAGAAAACAAAAAATTAAGGTTTCCAAACACACCCTACAAAACTAACTTTTAAAAAAATTAAGGTTTCCAAACACACACTACAAAAATAACTTTTAAAACCACATTCGACCTCTGCGAAAAAGCCACTCACAATAGAAAAGAAAATTATAACTATGTAAGAACTTAACCTCCTAAGCCCTACTCTATCTTTCAGATGAGTCCCGTACTTGCTACGGCTACGAAAGCCTGAAGCTCATCTGACAAGCTATGTATTTGGCGTCGAGCTCTCAACTCAAACTCCTAATTTTTTCGCCAATTTGCCACATGTCATGTCCATATATTCAAGATTTGATATTTGGCTAGTCAAAAAGGAAAAGGAATATTTAGAATTTAGAATTCCCAATTGATCTATATACTATTATATTAGAAACCAAAACCTTAACTATTACCAAATTCTCGAGCATCTCCTAAAGTGCCTGACTGACTTGGAATTTAAGCTGCCACGTCAGTTTTGCGTACTCCAACAGTGCATGACTGACTCCCTTTTGAGTCTCAAAATCCAAGATTCGGTCTTGGATTCCAAGACCGAGTCTTTGATTTTTAAGTAGTGATTTGGCGCCCAAGTGTTGTGCGTCTGTTCTGTTTTTAAACAGGCGCCTAAGATTTAGGCGCCTAAGTTAATTTTTTTTTAATTAGGCGCCCAACTCTTAGGCGTCTGTTGCACTGGGTAAATTCGTTGAAGCTTCCAAAACCAAATCATTTCTTCTCTTCATCACTTTTCTAAAAACCATTTCCCTCTCTTCACCACTTCACCACTTTAACAAAAACCAAATCCATTTGCACCACAACTCTCCTTCACTCTATTGGGATTAAGGCTGATCTCTCAAGGTAAGCTTTTGTTTAATTTTATCATATTTCTTTTAATTTTCTAGATGTTTATATTCTAGGGTTTTAAGTTTTTCATCTTGAATAATTCTTCATATATGCAAATTATTAGATGAGTTCTTCGAATCCAACACAAGAGAATGATTCTAATACCGAGAGTAATTTGAATGAACCCAACAATTTTGGACAACAACAAATCCCACCTAATTGGTATCAATTTACGCATTCCCCTCAACCTCAATCATCTCAATCACAACAATTTAAATCTTTTAACTTGCCCAACAATTGGGTATAACCCTCTCAACATTTCATAACACCCAATAATTGGGGACAACCCTCTTAATTCGCCATTCCCACTCAATTCCAACATCCTTCTTCATTTGCCAATTTCTCACAACCTCAATCATCTCAATCATATGGTACTCAACCGGTTCACTTATCTCAATCCAAAGACGCGGGGGTTGTTGAAAGACAAAAAGGCAAATGCAGACGTCGCTCGACCAAGACAACTACCAATGCAGGGGGGGTTTCAGTTGCTGAAATGGACGGGTATTCAAAAGAAAAATCTTACAAAAGCTTGGGTTTATGTCTCGGATGATAGAATCAAAAGCAACAATTAACAAATTGATGTTTTTTGGGAGTCAGTTTTGGATGCATTTCATAAATTTTGTCAAGAGAATGGTGAACGGGTTGAACGTACAGTTTCATCTTTAAAAAATTATTGGTCGAATATGAATCGTGGTTACAAGGTTTATGAGACTTATTTGAAAAGTGTGATGCAAGGTCCCATAAGCAGTATGCAACAAGAAAATTTGGTAAGTAATTCAACATTTGTCATTACGAATTATGAACTCTTTTGACCAAAATTATACATTTTATTATTATTTTAATCTATTTTATAGGACGATGCCGCGAAAACGATGTATGAAGCATCTGGCAAAGGAAAATGGTCGTATAAAGATGCTTATGAAGTTTTAAGTGCTCATCAATGTTAGAAAATATTGCAAGACCAACACCCGGACACGTTAGCTCGCAATATACGAATGAAGCAAAAATCAAATTCTAGCCCTGAAACATCTACTCCGGCAACACCCGATACACCCGTTAGCTCCAATAACGACTCTCCAGTACTTGTCACGGATGAGGAGACGGAACGTCCCGGCGGTGTCAAAAGTGCTAAACAAAAGGAAAGGAATTAAAAAAGACAAAATCGGTTGATTGAACTCCAAAATGCACTTATTAGTCGTCTTGACCGAATGGATAAAAAGAAAGAAGAGTATATTACTGAGAGAGATAAGAAGAAAGAAGAAAGAGATGCCCGTATAATGGAGTTAAGAGAAATGAAGACAAAGGTTGTGGTGAATTTAGAAGCTCAATTTCAAACCCAAAACGATCAAAAGGTGATGGCGATGGACATGTAAACTTTGGACGACACTCAAAGGATTTATTGGGAGACACAACGTAATGCGGTTATGGCAAGATTGTTTCAAGCTAATAATAATATCTAAGATACTCTAGCTGAAGAATCTTTTTTTAGAAGTTTGGAAGTATTTTAGTGATTCTTGTTTAAGAAGTTTGGTTGTACTTTGTTTAAAAACCTTGTTTAAAATTCTTGTTTAAGAAGTTTATCTGGATTTAAGAAGTTTGGTAATTTTAAATAATAGAATCGGTTTGAAATTTTTTAGTTTTTTAATTATTTGCTATTTGAATTTATATTGAAATAAAAATAAAATTTTTAAAATAAATTTCAAATAATTGAAAATGCTAGCTGTTTCCCTGATGCTTCCACAAATGCTTAATGAGATCATTTCGAAGTGTCTTATACCTGTCCGAACTTGTCATCTTATCGTACTTCGCAATGTATCCTTGTAAAGTGACTTCTTCCCGATTCAAGTCAATTGGCTGAGGGTCTACGACAAAATTCTCGGTCAATATGCTTACTCCGTACCTATTGCGTTCTTCCTCGACGATCATGTTATGCATAATTATATATGTTTGTATTATTTTGCGCAGGGTTTTGGGTGAACAACATCTTGTCGGCCCTTTCATAATTGCAAATCGAGATTGAGGCACACTGAAAGCTCGTTTAACGTCTTTTCGGGGAAATCGTAAGGTTTGAACAAGCGTTGCCCATTTTGGATATATACCATCCGCCAAGTAGTAGCCCATGTCGTATGGTTTTCCATCGACTTCAAAGTTGCAAGGTGGAGAACGACCAAGACAAAGATGTCGAAAGAGATGTGATTGATCAAGAACATTTACGTCGTTGTTGGAGCCAGGCATTCCAAAAAAATAATGCCATATCCATAAATCAAAAAATGTCACCGCTTCCAAAATGATTGTTTGTGTTTTCTTATGCCCCGTGTATTGACCCGCCCAAGCTGTGGGGCAATTTTCCACTCCCAATGCATGCAATCCAAACTACCTAGCATGCCAGGAAATCCACGCTTCTCGACAACGTACAACAACCGTTGTATATCCTCTGGAGTTGGCGATCTCAAATACTCCGCACCGAATTGCCCGATCATTGCATTACAAAATCTCTTAACGGACTCAACGGTCATGTTCTCTGCAACCCAAGAATATTCATCACAGCTGTCCACCGACACTCCATATGCAAACATATGGAATACTGCCGTAAGTTTTTGATGAAGCGATAAACCCAAAACATTTGCATAATTTCGCTTTCGAGCGAAAAACTTGTCATAAGCAACCACCGCATCCAAAATACGATCGAAAAGTCCTCGGCTCATAAGGAATCTTCGACGGAATTTTTCACTTCCGAATGTATTTTGATCATGGAAGTAGTCGTGCATGAGCAACTTATTCCAAAGAACACGTGAGCGATTTATGGTTTTATACCCGACAACCGAACCAACACGAGTTCTTGAAGATTTTGCCTCTTCTAATTCTTCAATTTCATCTTCAAGAATCAATATCTCCATCTTAATCTCATCAATAACTTTATCATCACTATAATCGGTTGAAGATCGATCTTCCTCTTCGGATGAAGAATCGATGAAAACATCAAAAGCCGCCTCGAAATTCATCACAACACTAAAATTGTAACTAAGAGAATATCGAAATTAGTTTTTGGATAATATGAGGTGTGGGGATTGGCTTGTAAATGTATTTCACGATTTATAGTCGTCACGGATAAAATATAGCCGTTACTAACAAATATAGCCGTTGGGAGAAGAAAAATTTTACTCAGCGCAACAGACGCCTAAGACTTAGGCGCCTGATTGAAAAAAAATAATCAGGAGCCTATGTCTTAGGCGCCTGTTGCACTGAGTAATTTTTTTCCCCTTGAATCTTGTAAATTGCAATGAAAACAAAGAGGGATAGACGAAAACATCCATTAACACAATATTGTAATTTGTAAAGTATAAATTGCATAAGAATAAACAAAATATTCCATTAAAATCAAAAGATTCCTTTACAACACACTATCCAACACTAAACAACACTAAACAAACGATCCCCGTCAACACACATACAACACTAAATAAAAGATCCCTGGGTAAGTCTTGATCATCGGGGAGGAGCGGCCCCACCTTCAGATGTCCTTCCCCGCGAACCCCTCTTATGTGAAGTCCCCGCTTGAGAAATTCCTGCTTCACCTTCGTCATCTTCCCATTCGACTTCAATCCTCTGAAACATAAAAAATGGGAATATTAATTACAGACAAAACGGGAAATATTAATTAAACGGAAAATATATCAAAAGATTCATTTAAATAACTTACTTGTTCATCTAAATATTCATTCAATTGGGAAAGACGACCCTCTGCACGTCTCAATTTTGCCGTCAAATGTGTAATACGACTCTCGTCATGAAGGTGTTGAGCCTGCAAATCTAATGTCATATCAAGTGTAAGCTTCCGCATACCCTTAGTCATAGCAAAAAAATCATATCCTGTTGGCACGTCTATATATAGTAGCACTAGAGGGAATGGTATGCCACATGGTCCCATGTGGCGACCCTAACTCCATAGTCCATCCAGGGTAATCACCAAACTGTGGGGGAGGGATTTGTGTCACATGAGTAAAAAAATCTGTAGTGGGAAACTCAACATGTGGAAAGGTAACTCCGCATGTCAAAGCACCAGGGCCTGGGATGTCAATGTTTCCACACCTCGCAATATTTGACATGAGTGCACCATGTGAAACATGCCTCCAATAGGCATCATAGTCGACATGGTGACCCACTATATAATGTTGTGCTTCGATCCAGCCTGCTTCTCGGAGGGAAGTAACCAAATTGTCAGTCGGGAAGCAATGGAGTTTCTCTGGAGGGTCGTACGGTACTGCTCGATGTTCTAGTTGAGCCCAACAACAGTCCACAAGATACCACTCGTATCCACCAAATGGGCACTGCAGGAGTACTCTTTTACGACTGATATTACCGGCGATGACTACCTCCCGCTTTAGTGCATCTTTCATATTTCTAAAAGGGTTTTATTGTATGTTATTGATTGTACGCAAATCCAGTTGTTGCCTCATCAGTGCTAGATGATGCTTCGCCTTATTTTTCCATAAATTTTTATCTTGTAGTTTGCCAGGCTAACATCCTTGGGTAAAAATCATCCAACCTATTATCTATCAAGATATGATGGCCTATCTGACAATACTCGTAGCAATGATACTGCATAAGATACAAACAAATATTAATTATCCAAATAATCTTGAATTCCAAAAAAATAAAATAACTAAAACTATTAAATGAAAATATTCTACCTCAATCAATTGGAAAAGGCCGTCGATGTATTTCACCTCCTGTTTCGATGCTTGGTCAAGGCAGTAGTATAGATGCCCTAATATAGCGGAGCCGAAGTCTATCGTATAAGTCTTGTTTTCTAAGATGGCAAGTGGACCTATCAACTCTAGTTGAGCCCAACTCTTCGAGTTCCCAAATAAGACACCTCCAAAGTACAATAACATAAATGTTCTAAAGATTACTTTGGTATTACCCTTATCGTTGAAGTCTACTCTTGTATGGTCAAGGTAAGTCTCGAGGTGAGCAAAACTAACACATCCTTTTTCATAATCTTTAAACTCCATTGCGGGAAAAATTGTTAAGGCCTTACCGTATTGCGTGTAAAAGTCTTTAAATATTATCGGCTCTCCTATCCCGATACCTATCCCGGTAAGCACAATAAAATCTCTAGGAGTGATCCCTAACTCTCCACAAAATAGGTGAAATACGTGAGTGTTTGGCCACCAACGCTCAACCATCGCCAAAACTACTTGGTTGTCTCCATTCCCAATTTTACAATCAAATACACTCATCAAATTGGTAGTCTTTAATTTCTGCTTCAAGTGAAGTACCTTTATAAGTCTCAAGTAGATTTCACGGAGCTTGGCTAAAATAGATCGACATTTAAATCCAACTCGAGCCTGTAAAGGCATTATTAAGCACAAATAAGAATATCTAAATTAAATTCTACCGGAAGTAAATAATTTGAAATAAGTATAAAACCAATAATTTAAAAATTTGTGTTATTTCAACCTACCGATGTAGTAGCTAGCAACCGATGTGGACAAATGACCATTCCCATCCGATTGTGTGAGTTGCCGAAAGTCACGCGGTCCATAATATTTCGGAAGAGGTGGAGGAGGTTCAGTGGAAACATTAAGAACTTCTTCAAACCCGACTTTTCATTTTTTGCCAGATAAAAAATGCAATTGGAAAACTTTACATTCGTCATATTCTTCCTCCTCATCGCTTGATTCGGTATATTCTTCATCTTCTGACGACATTGTCAAATCCTGCATTAATAAACATATATTAATTTATATAAATACCATCACAGTACTCAGGGCAATAGGAAGTATTAAATCAATCAGAGGGTGTTAAATTCTTATCAACATAATGTCAAATTCTATTAAAGCACCAAGGCGCGTTCGTCGCTTTTAACTTTATTTTCCACACAATACCCTATTTTCAACACATTGGAGTGAAACTTTGGGATGCAAGAGGAGTGAAAATTGGTAATTTCAACACTATGACAGCCAAATTCAATCAATACTCCACCAAGAAATCACAATTTTGGAGAAAATTTACAATACCCTAAAATACACCAAGAATCACAAAATCAAAGAATACCCTAAATTAACAAGTAACAAAGTGTTGAATTTGATATAATCTTACGCGCATTACACCAAAGAAGTTCAAATTAAATGTGTGTAGAGAGAAAGAAAGAGAGATACCTGAAGAGATGAGATACTCTAGTTGGGCAAAAATTAGACAAAGAGAAACAACAGTTCGCAGCTTTTGACTCAGTGGAACAGACGCGTAAGACTTAGGCGCCTGATTTTTTTATAAATTTAAACAGGCGCCCAAGTATTATGCGCCTATTTAAAATAGAAACAGACGCCCAAGTGTTATGCGCCTATTTGAATTTGTTTAAAATCCAAGTGAGGGACTCTTGGAGAAAATTGCGTCTACCTTTTTAAATCCAAGTCAATCAGGCACTTGATTGACTTGGATTTATTTACCTTTTTTGCATCAAAGTAAATCAGGCACTTTAGGAGATGGCCATCTACATTTGGAGAACTTCATAAATTCTTAAATCATTGACTTTGCTTTCTTCTCTTCTCCATTGGTCTCCCTTCCTGTCTTCTAAAATAAACTCACTATTCTCACAAAAATACCTCCGAATCGACTCAAATTCTCAGTTTTTTATTCTAAACCAACAACCCCATGATTCTAAACTCTGTAAAAAACAACCCCATGATTCATTAGTAGTAGAAGCTGTGGGGGTGAGAGAGAGAGAGATGGTGGGGAGGAGAACGAAGGATTTGTCTATAATTAGAGAAGCTGAGGAGTTCTTGAATCATGTTATGGTTGATAAACCCATGTTACCATTTGTTATTCCTTTGGTTTTGTTTGCTTGGGCTGTTGAGAGATGGCTCATGCCTTTATCTAATTGGGTTTTGCTTGCTGTGTCTGTTTGGGCTACTATTCAGGTAAAGTTTATTTAACTAAGTGTAATTTGAGATGGGGTGTGTGTGTGTGTGTGTGTGTTTTTCTTTTCTTGTTTTGTGATCACCCCAAGTTTGTACTATATGGGTTTTGATTTTAGTGCATTTTACAGTATTTAGAATGTCTCAAAGAGTTGGAATTTAGAGTTATTTTAGACCAGTAAGTGATACATTTTGTTTTTTGGAGTACCCATTGTTTTCGGTGTAGCACGAAGATTAGTTAATTGGTGTAATTTGAATTAAGGGGTGTACGTTTTGAGTTATGTTTTTGACGCTGTGGTTCGGTTATTGTTTTTTAAACATAAATTGACCTGATCGACATTTTAGTCACAACGGGTGGATTGGGATTCTTGATAGAGAAGTAGGGGTACTACTAGTATGTCTGTATGTGTATAAGAACATAATAATATGTGGTTGAGTTACTCCATGGGATCCACATTGAGAACTTTGATTAGGAGAATGAGATCAGCCTATAACCTTATGACTCTATAACCTATTGGAAAATCGTAGACCTTGTAGACTACTCTCAAACTCTTACCCTTAATTTAGTTGCGGTAAAACAAATTAATAGAAGCCTGCTTACGAATGAATAAGATTTTATTAAGTAAGTTGGATGTTTGATAAGTATAAACTAAGAGAAGTGTCAATTGTTCTGTGCTCAATGATTGAAGGTCCAAGAATATATACTACAACTTGAGGAGGAAGAACGGGTTTATTAGTCTTACATTTATATGCAGTAAATGCTTAAATGAGTATTCTGGTATTGTAAAGGAATTCATTGAATGCATACCGAGACTGATAAAATTACCATGATGTACTTGCAACTAATTAAGATAAAAAAGAGGGAATAATGTCAATTATTTTGTTACACCACCGTTAGTATGTTTCTATTATCTTATAGTTTCTCTTTTCCTTGGATTTGAAAGGTAGATAAGAGGAATGGAATCTAGAAAGTTATATCTTAAAATGAGGATATTTATTTTTTCCTCTTTACAGTATGGTGGATTTCAACGACGGCTTGTTGTGGAAGATCTGAACAAAAGATGGAAGCGAGTCATTTTAAACACATCGGTACTATTCGTTTTTCATTGGATATTGTAGCATGTGATCTTTATTACAATTATTTATTCAATAATTGACATTTTATCTATCTATTACAGTCTGTGACACCATTAGAACATTGTGAGTGGCTGAACAAGCTTTTGATGGAAGTTTGGCCCAATTTCCTTAACCCCAAACTTTCGAAAAGGTTTTCATCAATTGTTGAGGTGCACTTGTCTGTACTTTATTCATGACAATATTGAAGAAACTGATTGTTATCTATCTGCATGTCTACATATTTATTACTGTTATTTATTTGCAAGTTCATGATCTTATAGATAATTGGAGCAATGCCACCTTCAATAGGATTGAAATAATCCAGGGGCCCTAGCTAACCATAAGAAAATTGTATTTAGGCCTAGCAATAGCAAGTAGTAATGGCCGCTGTAGGCCTTGCCGGATTATTTCAATCTACGCCATCGACGTTGTGTGATCCGGATATAGCCTGTACCAGGATTCTGAACCATAACGAGGTTTTATATAGAATAGCACTTCAAATCCTCTTATCGAGCTAAGTGCGTAGTAATATTCAGACGTGTTCCAGATCGGAACTGATTGTCCCATTTCACGAATTAATCAAGTCTTACTTCAGAACTTCTTACTTTGGATACATGTCTAACTTTAGGGTTGAACTTGATGACTTTAATTTATCCTATATTATCGATACTAGCCCTAGATTCTTATGTCCGGCTTAAGTACTCTGCGGGACTTTTTGCTTGTAGTAAAAGCAGATGTGCTTATTTTTAATACGATGAAACTATTTGGCAGTAGGTTCTGTTCCAGCAGAAAAGCTAAGTAATAACCTGACTATTTGATTATATACAATATCTATTATACCTCTTTTCATTAATGTAAAATTTATTTACTCTAACTACATAAATTTTGTTGGTGCAGAAACGTTTAAAATACCAAAAACCGAGGCTTGTTGTAAGTTCTTACTACTTATCTTGTTATGATGCTATCTTTTTTATTTAAGAATTGACAGCTAGTTTATAGAGAACTATAATTTGTAGGAAAAAATTGAGTTGCAAGAATTCTCCCTCGGTTCATGTCCTCCTTACGTGGGGTTGCATGGGACACGTTGGTTAACTACAGGTGACCAGGTTTGTCTTCTGACCTTACTGTTGTATTAACAGTTTAATACTGGGGTTTTATTTGTAGAAAGTTTACTTCTCGTTACAGTTAGCTTTCTTAGGAAAGGATGGCATAGTACTATGAATTTTATTTAGTTGTATATATGCCACACACACACAAGTGTTCATAACATGGACCCGTGGTGTTTATAGGCAGACTATAGCGGCCTCACCGTGGCTCACTAGCTGTAACTAACAGCCAAGGCCATGCGCACACTATTATGCACACCTATCATTGACATCCTTCATGGGGAACATGGAGATTATTTAAGAGATTCTTAATAGTAAAATAATATATGAATCTAGGTTATTGCGCATTGAGGCCGTCTTGATATTGACGTTAAGTTTGAATCAGCCGATTTACTTGTGATTATGTCAATGAGGTTCTTACATATCAAATAGATGTTAACTCAGTTGTAGCATAGTAATCCCTAGTGCTACTTCAGTTTTCTTGTATATCGGTTTTTATAGTCATGACTATTCTATTCCTTGATATGTTTCTGATTTCAATTGATATTTTTCGACAGAGAATGATGCATATGGGTTTTGATTGGGATGCAAATGACGTTAGTATATTGTTGCTTGCTAAGTTAGCAAAGCCATTAATTGGAACTGCGCGGATTGTTATAAATAGCTTGCACATTAAAGGAGATGTATGTCAATAGTTTTTCTCCATTAGATTTCCATTTGTATGAAGTAAGAAACTAGGCGTGGTTTTATCCGGCAACCCTTTCTTTGAAGTGCACGGTGTAAGATGCTTAGAAGTACTTTCGCTAAGCTCTTTCACCAAACTCTTACTTTAGAATTTGATGTCTATTTTCTTGTAAAATCAATAATCTATTTGCTTACGACTTCTATTTGCAAATTTACACAGCTTATCTTGATGCCAATTCTTGATGGACAAGCTGTATTATATTCATTCGAATCAATTCCTGAGGTGAGAATAGGTGTAGCCTTTGGAAGTGGGAGCAACCAATCGCTTCCTGCAACAGAGCTTCCAGGTGTTTCATCTTGGTTGGTGCGTTTCTCTACTTATTTATTTTCTTTAATAATCACATTGAGAATATATAGATAGCCTTCACTAGTGTGACGAGTCCTTAGCAAGATCCAGTAATCCTAAAAGACACAAATTTCTAAAATATGTACAAAGAATCAAAGTGTCTGTTTGTTCTGCAAAAAGAATGTATATTTATCCTCAACACAGTATAAAAGTTCCACCGATTTAATACAATGTATTAAAAAAATACTTTATAAATATAGTAAAATCATTTTATCACGATATATTGCATAATAACAATATTTTGTGGTATATCGCAATATATTGTGTTAACTATATCTCGTGGTATATTACGATGTATTGTATAAGAACAATGTCTTGTACCAATCTACACACCAGCTTGATATTTCGTATCTTCCACCAGAGTTTTTGATATGTAAGACAGATATGTAAACTTTTGCTCGGTTCATTATCCATGATTCAGCCATGTACTGTTCTTTTACTAGGTAAGCAATAACTTTATTAACAAAAGGGAGGAAGCAAAGTGGAGTGCTACAAGCAAACAAAAGTATAATCTTATAGCATGATTATCCAAAAGCCAAAAATAATATCAAAATCTAAAATACTCCTTGCTGGGATCTTCAATTCCAATCAAGTAGTCCAGTTGACCTGTGCCTAGACACTACTCAGAAATCTCAGTTTACTAGCATATCGACCCACATAATCTTCGCCAAAATTGGAGTCTGTCATAGTATGTGTAACTCTAAGCGTTGACAATAGGTTTAATATGATCAAGCTCAGTGAGAAGCCTCCAGTGGACAGAACCTGAGTTCAAACTTCAAAGCATGAATAGCATAGCTCGAATCTGAAGAAATTCAGTGTTTGCTTTACCCTCTCTTGCTTGCCTCTTTCATTATTGCAGCAATATCCTCACGTTAGGTGAAGAAAGTTGTGTTAACTCCCATGTTTTCAGCATACGTACACAAAACATCATAATTCCGATCCATGAATTAACTCCACTTCAAAATCCCCCCATGCTAGGATTCTCCATGGAAGATCCATCACACTTAGTTTGAACTTCTTCAAACCAAGGAATCTCCCACCTTTTAGACAAGATCTTTGGGGGTATCTGGCTTTTGTTTTAATATTCCATCTTGCACTGATACAAAAATCCCCTTGAGTGTTGTTCCTGGTAGTAGTAGTACTAGTAAAAGCTTGTTGAATCGTTCATTGTCTTAGTTTTCATAAAATTATGTTTTTTGTTTTCTTTTGCAGGTTAAGCTATTTACTGATACCTTGGTTAAAACAATGGTTGAACCCCGACGCCGTTGTTACTCTTTACCACCAGTAGATCTGAAGAAAGATGCCGTTGGAGGTATTCTTTCTGTAACAGTCAGCTCGGCTAGTGGGCTGATCAAGGGGGGCATGAGAGGAAGCTATTCTGGAAGGCAAAATAGCTCCATGAGAAATGCTAATTTAGAAGGAGACGTTGGTGACAGAGTTGCGCAAATGTTTGTCGAAGTTGAACTTGGGGAGTTAACGAGGAGAACAAGTGTGAGTGCAGGTTCAGACCCTAGATGGGACACCTCATTTAATATGGTTCTACATGAGAATACTGGAGTTGTTAGATTTAATCTCTATGAATGGGTCTCAAACAATGTGAAGCACGACTACATAACTAGTTGTGAAATAAAGGTACTTAAATAGCTAATATTTGTTTTCTCGAATTGTTAATATGTATACGATGCGGTAGAATACTTAATGTTTTTTTTTAGTTTTTCTTATAGTCGTCAAGTTATCTGATATGTTCTTCGTAAACAGCTCAAATATGTTGCAGATGACTCCACAACTTTCTGGGCCATTGGACCAGGATCCAGTGTTCTTGCAAAACGAGTTGAGTCTGTGGGACAGGAAGTAGAAATGGTTGTTCCATTTGAGGGAATTAATTCAGGGGAGGTATACTCGCTGCCTCATCTGCGTAATGTTCTTTTTATTTCCTTCTGTTGGGTGTGTGTGTGTCAGTGTGCACCATGTATAAGTAGTGACTGCATGTGGCAATGTTAGTCTGTAAGATCAGAATTCTGTCTGATGCTTTTGTTGATTTTGATGGAGTGTTATCTTCAAAATGTTGAAAATATGCAAAAAAAAATAAAAAAAAATTGAAAGTGTATCATGGACTATGGTGGAAGTACGATTGATATCCTTCTGATCTGTAAGAAATATACACGTGAGAAGGAAAATTTCAAAGTTTCCCTACAGCGAAGATAAACATAAATCTTAGGTTAATTTAATAAGTTTATTTATGCAGATAGTATAGTATCAAGTCCTAAGTTAATAAGCCTATTTATACATGAATATCAAAGTGACTCTTAATAATAGCTTAATGATGTTTACTTAATTTGCAAAATTTGTATTCATAACTTAAAATTAAGGTAAACTTGGAGTCTAGGATTAAGGCTGCAGGATTTACTAAGAGAACGTGGGCAAGACGGCTGTGCAGAGCATCGATGAAGCGGGATTATGCAAGGCTAATTTTTAGGGTAGGGTCACACACTTGTGGTTGGAACAGTAGTCATCGCTTTCATATCCTCCACTTAATCTTCTTTTTTTTCCCTAAACCCTTGTTAAAGCGTGAGAAGATTCTGGGGAAGGTAGGAGTTGCAATTATTTTCTAACAGATAAGATTAAAATGTCAATAAGGAACAGAAAAAAAGAATAAGGATAAGGAAGAACTTGAAGAAGCAGTTCATTAGTGATCTCAAATCTGCTAGTGAAAGTTCTATTGTGATTACGAGAAATACATTTTAGACAGGTACACTTACCTGTGATGTGATTAAAGGTTCCGAATCCAGTGACCAAAGGAGAGGAGGTACTCGCATTTAAACCTTCTTTCGGAATTTGCAAAGTAAGTGTGGAGTAAGTGTTGGAGTATAACAGGGATCCATAAACTACTTCTACTTCTACCCATTGTGGGACTAAAGTAGTATATGTGTATTTACACACATACTCCAACGATAAGATGGGAGATTGGATAATCATTTACTTATATAGACTATGAGATTGAAAACCTTCATTTACTTTAAGATCAGGCATTCATTAATGTCTATACTTTTGTGGCCTTGACAACAAATAAAAGTAAATATCCTTGCGCCATTTACATCTATACTGTATACATGAAATTTATACCTATTACTGTTACTAAAAATATACATTTTCTTAATTGCAGATAAATGTTAAGCTTGCTCTGAGAGAATGGCAGTTTTCGGATGGTTCACGTAGTTTAGTCAACTATTCCCTTGGGTCACAACAGTCTATTTCTGGTTGGCCAAATGTTCAGCCGAGAACCGGAAGAAAACTCAAGATAACTGTTGTAGAAGGAAGAAATTTACTTGGGAAAGATAAGTATGGAAAATGTGACCCATATGTAAAGCTACAGTACGGAAAGGTAGATTGTCTTTTCCTAATATTCAAAACCTTTTTGTTCTTTCTGATCAACCTTTCTTATTGGAATCCAATTGGTATTTTATGAGTGCACATATGAATATGAATCCTTAATGATTGTTCATAAAATAAATCCGAACTATTGGTAAAAGTTTAGTGGGTACTGTTCTTTTCTTGTTACGCTTAGTATAGTAACTGGGTTCAGGGAGCCCCCTCGATGCTACATGCACCAGCTTGTTAACCCAGCATAAAACGTATTTCTCTGTGTATGAGGGAGGAGGGTTGCGCTTATGGTTCATAATGACTTCGATCTTCTTCGCCCTTGATTCTCCCTCCACCACTTCCCTTTATTGGAAATTCCACTTAAATCCATGTGTAGCGATGACTTGTGATTGATGTTCTTGTTCTTTAACTACTTAGCTTGTGATTATTCTTATTTCTTATTTTTTTTCACTGCCTTCATTATTTTATTTGTCAGTACCTATGGATTATTCTATAACATTGTTGGTATTCATGTCTTATTGATCTTGATAACTCATAACGCTTTTACTATTTTTTTCAGACTATATATAGAACAAGAACAATCTTACGTGTTATGGATCCTGTATGGAATCAAAACTTTGAATTTGGTGAAATAGAAGGTGGTGAATATCTTAAGATAAGGTGTTTTTCTCAAGACACGTTTTCAGATGACAACATTGGAAGTGCTCGAGTAAATTTGGAAGGACTCCTAGAAGGCTCAGTAAGGGATATCTGGGCACCTCTTGAAAAAGTTAATACAGGAGAATTAAGGCTTCAAATAGAGGCAGTGAAGAGTGGCGAATATGATGTATCAAGGGTAAGCTTTCATGTTTTTCAGCACTTTGTTATATTCTGTTAAGAAACAAAGTTATTAATGTGAAGGGATTAATTTTATATTCATTGAGGAGAACTCGCATTTCAAGCTAAGCTTACACTTTCAAATCTATGTAGAGTACGAACGGGAATTCAGGGAGTGGTTGGATTGAACTAATTCTTGTTGAAGCAAGAGATCTTACAGCTGCTGATTTGAGAGGAACAAGTGATCCTTATGTCAGTGTACAGTATCGAAATATGAAGAAAAAAACAAAGGTCAGAGCCACGTACTTTACATTTTTGATAAACCACTATGAGCTTTATACCTCTCTGTATTGCTTTTCTTCTTCTTCTGAAATTGGTATCTCTCATAATGGTCTAACTATTGCAGTAGGTATTATAGAATACTATTTTGATTTTTGAGCATTTTAACAGTGCATGCTTCATACACTATTTACTAGCAAGTAAACTTGCTATTGTATTTAAGTTCGAGTTATAATCGAAACTATATGTTATCCGTTTCTTTCTCAAATCCTTTGGTACTTTCTTAATGTTACTATCGGGATGGGAAGTGAATCTCCTATGGGGTTGTGAAAGCGTGAAAATCTCTCTCTAATGATGTCGCAAAAAAGTTGAAAATGAGTTAATTATGGGGTTTTATCACTTGAATCTTAAGTTATATTCGAAGTTGCCACACTTGTCTATTTAAAGCCAGATACCATATGGATGGCATTCCCAATACCACTTTTGAGGTATTGTTTATCTTCTTTTTAGTTCCTGTCACAGCATCATCTACTAAATATTTGGTTAATCACACTGATGATGTCCACCTGCACATTTACAGTGTAAAATATCCCATGTATTATGTTGTTACAGTTGTTTTATCACTTGGGACATCACCGTTGGAGCGACTGGTTTACTTAATAACACAATAATTAATTTTTGTAACTAGGTCGAAACCGCCATCATGTATATGCTATTAGTGGTTTGTGATGTTTAGACTGGTATCTTGAAAATGAAAAGATAGTTAATATGCTTCGATTTTCTTCATGCTACAATTGCATTATCTTCCTCTCCATTTCACCATAATCATTCCATGAATATTCGTGACATGCAGGTTGTATACAGAACACTGCATCCTCATTGGAACCAAACCTTGGAGTTTCCTGATGATGGGAGCCCGTTGTCATTGCACGTGAGGGATCATAACTCTTTACTTCCAACATCAAGTATAGGTCATTGCACTGTTGAATATCAGAGATTACCGCCAAACCAGATGGCTGACAAGTGGATACCTCTTCAAGGAGTGAAGAAGGGAGAAATCCACATCAAAATAACTAGAAAGGTTCCCGAGATCCAAAGAGTGTCCAGTGTAGATTCTGATACTTCGGCGTTAAGTAAAGCTCGTCGAGTTTCTGGTCAGGTACGGCAACTAGTACCACCTCACTTCTTTGTTTAGAACTATTTTCATGTGTATTAGAGCAATTCTGACTTGACAGATGAGACAAATCGCGGCGAAGCTTCAAACATTAATTGGGGATGGAGACCTTGAAGGACTATCAATTGCTTTGAATGAGATTGAGAGTGTTCAAGATCTCCAAGAGGAATACATGTTACAACTTGAGACTGAAGAGACACTTTTGCTCAACAAGATAACTGAGTTCGGCCAGGAACTCTATAGATCTTCACCAGCCCCAAGCAAAAGCGGCAAGAATACGTACGGTTTCTAGTTGGTATTTTTCCCCGTACCACTTGTATATCACAGTGAAAGAAACATTTATAGCTATGTATATCTTGTAATGTTTATTGGATAAAAGGCATCTTTTGTTCACCCTATGCTTGCCATGAGCATGCCTAGCAGGGGGCCCAAAAGCGCACGGAGTCATAACCCATAAGAAAAACGACTATCTGGATCCTTGAAATTGACTATTGAAAGCAAAGCCAGTAGGGTGTGAGTTTGAGTCTCCCAGCAGCTTGAATTCGAGTGAGTTTGCAAATGTGGCGCTACAGTAACTCAACCGAGTGGGAGGAGCGTACACTCGAAACAAATTGAGTTTGGTGGTGTTTAGATTACCGCGCGGTGATCTAAACTCTTTCAGACTCAATTATTTCTCTAAATCACTCCCTGACTCCTTCTCACCCAAAACCAAGGAAGCCGAGTATAAAGGAGAACTTCTACACTCCCTAAATGGCGAACTCCGGCACCAGTAGTAATAACTCTACACTGTCGACCTCATCCTCCCATAACCCACCTTCAACACCCATCATCACAATTTACTCCATACCTCTACAAAAACTCATCGCAATTTCAACATCAATTCTAATCATAGACCCCACCTCTGTTTACCATGTCGTAAGGGGATCCCAGTTATGGACAATATCAAAGTCTATTTACACTCTCTCAACCGCAACCTCAGTCGTTTAGCCCGTACTATCAACCCTATCCGTTCACTCAACCTTAAGGTTTTTAACCTTCAAATTACTTTCAGAACTACCTATTCCATGGTGAATATACTTAGCACAGTCAAAGTGACGTAAATGCGTCAAATACTTGTTGAAGCGATGGCGCCCCAGAAAGAAAAATGAAAAAGAAGAAAGAAAAAAACACTTGCAAAACAAAGACAGCGTGCAAGTGCCAGAAGATGCTGAGTTTTTGGACGAGACAAATGATGCTGGAATGCATTAGACGGAAGCAAACTTTACGTGTCTCGCAAGAGCATGGGTAACATCTTCTGTCCAGTCATCGGGCCACACAAAGGGTTTCACTTTCTATCAAAAGGTTAACATTCCCTTTAACAGAGACCCCGAGTGCCCCACACAACGATCATGTGGGTTGACCAAATCTCAGTAATATGCCCTTAATGCACAATGTGTGGCGTATAAGGGGATAGTTGCTCAAGAACGATTTAGGAATAGCAGCGGGAAAACAAAAGAAGATCGGGTACGTTCTAATTTTCTTTAACTCTATTTCATTTATTTCTCGCGGATATACAACATGTTATTTATTTGTATTAGGTAATTTTGCGAATTGTAGGAAAACGATGCTCACAAAATCTATTAAGGCTTGAATGGCGGCAATGACTTCAAACACCGTGAAGCGTATAAGATTTTGGCGCGAGAACCGCGATGGGCCAACCTAAGAGATGATGGGTTGAACCATACGATGAATATACCAAGAAATGCAGCCAGGAGATCATCGGATAATTCTTTTCCGGAGAACTCGGTCGGATCAAACAATCTATTGGAGGACCCCGACAGCCCACCTACACTTCAATTTGTGGGCCCAAATTTTGACTTCGATGGTTCGTTGTATGAGGGTGGAAGCAGGCCCATCGGCCAAAAACTCTATAGAAAGAACCGTACAGCACAAAAGGCAATGGATGGTGTTGCTGCATCTGGTAGCGGTATCCAAACAATGCTGGATGAACTACGGTTGGAGAAGAGACAAACGAAAGAAGAAAAGGAAAGAAGAAGAGCAGAAACAATGCAACACTGGCAAACCAAAATGAATTTCGAACAAGAAAAAGAAGATCACAAAATCATGGAGAAAGACATGAGTACTATTTCTGGACATCAATTGCAATATTATCTGGAAAGGCAAGCTGAGGTCATGGAACGTCTGGCCAAAAGTGGCGGACCAGTTACTTGAAGTGGTGATGAAATGTAATTTAACTTTTCTGTGTATAAAAGTTTTTTTATCCAAGAATGTAGTTTAATAACCAATAATGTAAACGCTTGAATAATGTACTGCTCGAAATTCTACAGTGTGTTTTCGAAATGTTTATTTTTGATAATATTGCGTTAAAACAAATACAAGATCAATATTGCGTATCAAAAACATGTTTAATAAACTTGTACGACTAAAATAAACATTAAATTACACCAAGAACACGCAGATAATACAAGAAATAAAGTACTAAGTTTGAAGATTTCCCTTCACGGCCTACAAATGCCCGATTAGATCATCATTTAGATCAAAGTGAAGTTCTCGACTTCGAATCCGGTTCATTTTCAATATAAAAGATTCTATTGTTTCGCGTTCGCGTACAATATCAAACCGTTCGCCTTCGATATTTGAGGGCTCAACCGAATTATAGTCTAAGTATGATAAGAATACACCTCGTTCCTCTTCGACGATCATATTGTGCATTATCACGCACGCCTTCATGACATTGCTCAAAACCTGGGGGTCCCACAATTTAACCAGATTTTTTACAACATTAAATCGAGATTGTAAAACCCCAAACGCCCGTTCTACATCTTTTCGACAACTTTCTTGTTGTTGAGCAAAGAATTTTTGTTTCGCTGTAACTGGATTGGATATGGTTTGGACAAGTGTTCCCCATTTGGGGTATATGCCATCCACTAGGTAATACCCCATATCATAAGCTTTACTAGCAATTGTATAATTGCAAGGCGGGGCGATACCATCGGTCAGGTCGGTGAAAAGATGTGATTGATGCAGGGCATTGATATCATTGTTAGACCCTGGTAACCCAAAAAAGGCATGCCAAATCCAAAGGTCGTGTGAAGCTACCGCTTCAAGAATCAGTGTCGCCTTGGGGTAATGACCAGTAAATTGACCGTACCAAGCTTTGGGATAATTTTTCCATATCCAATGCATGCAATCAAGGCTTCCTAACATGCCGGGAAATCCCCGTGACTCCCCGATCACTTTTAACTTTTCGACGTCGGCCACGTTTGGTGCTAGAAGATATTCCTTGCCAAAAATTTGTAAAACCGCAACACAAAACCTTTTCACACATAACAAGGTTGTGTCTTCTCCTATTCAGATATATTCGTCAAAAAGATCTGCCGCAATACCGTAGCTTAGAAAATGTAGTGCTGCGACTACCTTTTGGTACGTTGATAACCCTATAGTACCAGCGTTGTTGGGTTTCTGGACAAAGTAATGATCATGTGCATCGACTGCATCTAATAGGCGCATAAACATGTCTCTACTCATACGAAAACGTCTCCAAAATTCCCATGGCTCATATGTGCAATTCGGCTTGAAGTAGTCTCGTATAATGCTGCAATTCCCCAATTGGTGATCTCGCTTCTTTCTCTTATCCTTACGGCCAATGACACTCCCGCCGTAACTCGAAGTTGCATCCTCAACTACTATGTTCATTGCAGCTTGGTGCAAAACATAAATTGCCGCTGCACAATCAAAGATAAGATCGTTAGAGAAGGACAACGACGATAAATCTGGAGGATCGGGTATGGATGAATCAGATGATGAAGAAGACATTTGAGGTTGTGGAGTTAAGAGAATGGTGTAATACCATATGGTGAATAAGTTTCCAATGGAAGAGAGAAGTGTAAAATGGGGAAATGTAAAAGGGGAAGAAGTGTGGGTTTTAAAATCAGGGATTTGGCGGTGAAAAGAATACCGCGCGGTGTTCCTTTTACCGCGCGGTGTTCTTTTCACAGCCAAATCCCTGATTTCTAATGGATTAAAACACCTCAGTGCAAAATCTATTCGAATAGATCCTAGGTCTATTCGAATAAAATACCTTAGTATAATATCTATTCGAATAGACCCTAAGTCTATTCGAATAAAACACCTCTGTGCAAAATTTATTCGAATAGACTTAGGGTCTATTCGAATAAAATACTCCAGTGCAAATTTATTCGAACAGACAAATAGTCAATTTTAACAGAAACCAAAAAACTTATTCGAATAGACTTAGGGTCATCTACACCTCAGTAAGTAATTTATTCGAATAGATATTAAAAAAATTCTCCCAAACACCAAAAAACTTAAGTCAATTTAAACATTAGATAATCATGGCTAATGAACATTAAGAACATCCAAAACATCGTCTACAAAAACATCGTCTACTTAGAATCATCTACATAATCATAGCTGAGCTTCTACATCGTCTACAAAAACATCAAAAACACCTATATCTACTCAGAATCATCTCTAGTACCCCGCCCCCATGCGGCTAGTACCACCTCCCCTGGTTCGCAGACCAGATCCACGCTGCCTCGTCCTCGCGCCACCTCCAGGTGGTAGCGGCACCACTCGTACGTCACGCCCCCTCCCCAGCTGTAGGTCCTGAATGGGATAAAGAAAATTTATAAATATTTTTTTAAAAATATGACATTAAGAAATAAATAAATAAATAAATACATAAATAAATTACTTACATGGGTATATAGCTAATGATCTATATTGTCAATTTGCCTGTGGGCAATAACAAGCTCATCTTCCAACTCCTTGAACCTCTGTGTGTCTCACGCAGACTCTGCAAGGACGAGTCACCGCATACCATTAGTCAGGTGCCACAGCTCCTCTGCGCCGTGGGAGGAAGACATGGGTAGCGGGTCCCTCAAGCGGGCGATGGGGAGCATCTCACGTCGCCCTGTCCACTCCATGTGCGACCCCGGGTTTGGCCCCTCAGCCTTGCCAGGTAAACTAAAATCTTGGGACAAGCTATAAACCGACGCTGACGTAACCACCACGGGTGTAATACAAGCTCTGAGTGCAGTTGGTCCAAACAGATCTATATTCCCCATCCTCTGCGAATCTGTCAACATGTGGCCTACCTCTGAAGTTTGTTCAACCCAGTATGAGGCGTAAGTCTATCGCAGAGGATCCTTCCCTACCACAAACTGCTCATAGTCAAGGAACCTAGCCTGTCTTATCTTCTATAAAGCCGCTGGACTAATATGTGGCAACATGCTAGGCGGAGGATCCAAAGGAATACGCGCCTCGCCTTCCAACTGCCTCCAACATCTATCTCCCAAGTAATATTCGCAGTTTCCAGGTGTCAGTATTGCAATCAGTACGTCTTATATCTCAGATACCTCAGACTCTAACCAAGGTTCCCAGGTGATCGTCTCAATCGTGCGGTGGTCAATGTGATATCTGCCAAGAATAAATATATTGGTTGCCTGGTCATTTATTTTCCTCCTATTCCCCCTCTCCCATGCTCTAAGGCGCGGATAGGCCGAAAACTTTACCTCTTGACTATAGGGTGACTAACCCTACAATACTCGTAGAACCAATACTGCATTTCGAAATAACATAAAAAATAATAAGAATTGATATTTAAGACGCTTATTGGAATATATTTGATTTGTAAAAGGAAAAAGTGTTAGTGTACCGTAAGAAGTTGGACAAATCCAGTGATGGCACCATCAGTCGCGACTGCGGTATCCAAACCATGGTACAGGGAAGCAAGAATAGTAGAACCCTAGTCATATTGGGCAGCCGAGTCCAAATCGGCCACAGCCGCGAGATATCTAAGCGAGATGGTGTTGTTGGCCGTTTGGAACCACAAATGTCCCATCATGAAGAGGATAAAAACACGAGCAATAGTAATATCATCCTTCTGATCATCTGCGACGGTCAAGTATGTCCTCAAATGTGAAATGCTGACGTTCCCACTCTTTATATGGCTAGAATTAATGTTGGGGAGCAATTGCCTCGCATTGGATAAAATAGACCATGTGTCGTCATACGACACCTGTGTCGAATATCGGCTGATTGACAATGATGTCAACATAGTAAAATCGAGATGAGTGACCCCTATCTCCGCACAAGGGAACAAAAACGTATGTGTGGTCGGCCACCAACGCTCTGTAAGCGCCTGAATTAGCCGATTATCTGAATTGCCCAAGCGCATATCCATAAACTGCCCAAAAATATTCACCATCGGGTCTCTTATAGGTAGAATTGTGGAAATCTCCTTCCATACTTTGATCACGGTAGTGAATGTACCGTGCACACGCATCGATTCCCAATTCTGTTCATTGAGGCATTTTGTCAAACACTTGATTTATGGAAAAAAACTAATTCACAATTATACTAAAACTTACCGTGAGTTCCCTTCCCGTGTAATAAATGTGACTGACTCCGTCTGGGAGTTGGGTAATACACCTCCGTGGGAAATTTTCTTGGGTTGGTTTGGTATAGATTGGGGTTGGACATTTTCAAATTCCACTCGTTTTTTCTTCCTTCTGGACCTCGAGCGAGTTACGACACGCTCTGGATCTCTTGTTCCTCTAAACCCAGTCATAGTACTTGGGTGTGGTTCTCCCTCTGGCATATGCATTTTGATTTTGTTGGAATCACAATTTTTTTATCAGGGATTTTGAGAGAAAGTAAGAAGTAAAAGTGAGAATAGTCGAGTTGGGAATGTAGTTTTACAAAGAGTTGAAGCGGCGGTGTTTGGAACCCCGCGCGGTGTTCTTTTCACTGCGCGGTAAAAGGAATACCGCACGGTGTTTTATTATCTTCAAAATTAAAAAAATCCACGTTAACAACTCACACTGGCTGCTGGGAGATGTCGGGTATGAGTTGTGGGTTTTGTGGGCCAGGGTGTCAGAATTCACACCCAAACCCACACTCGCTGCTAGAGATGCTCTGACTATAGGAGTGTCTGTTAGGGTAATGTTAAGATCCTCAACTAAAATAAAATCCTACTAAATTGGATGTTAATTTGAATTTCAAACCAAATTGAAAGATGCCATTCGAATGGGCTCTTTCAGTAAAATCTTATAAATAGCTCCCCACAATACTCAAGAGGAGCTATTCTCTCCAACAATGGCTTCGCCTGAGCCGGACTCAACAATGTCTCCTCCTAGCACTATTTTAATGGTCTTCTCTAGTTTGGATATTAATTTTAATTCCCTATTTTGTTACTAAATCTTTCTCTCAATTTGTAATTAGTGAGAATTACTTACCCTACAAAAAAGTGCATAACTTTCCAAATTGGATTCGGAAGAATCAAACTTGTTTTAAGAGCAACTCCAGCAAAAAGTTGGGGTTTGGGTGTGGGCTCTGACAGGGGCCCACAAAAAACCCAACCCACGCACTGCCTCTCCCAGCAACAAGTTTGGGTTTGTGACATGGCCTTTTTATTTATTAAGAGAAGTTCCTTTACCGCGCGGTGTTCCTTTTACCGCCGTTTCAACTGTTTTGATTTCTTCATTCCAACTCGACTTATTCTTAGATTTTACTTCCTCATCTCTCACAGTTCGAATGTAAGAAAAATTCAATTCCTTTAATAATCAAGTGGAGATCCTGTCCATAGTTAGAAAGTTGGTAATTTGCTGGAAACTCATCAGGCGGGACGTAGTTCTAGTAAAAAAATAGTGTATAGAGTCTCAAACGAGAATGGCTGGTTGTATTTCTCATACCATTCATCTCTGGCTTCGCGGAGAATATAGGCTAGTGGAACATCTCTGACCCGTCTATCAATACTCTTACGTATCCCATAAAACTAATCACATTTAGTCTTAAGAACATTTTACCTATTGTATAAATCTCCATGAGGGTATTGAAGTTCCGTGTGCTCCCTGAATTTGACATGAACTCTATTCCATAACTAATTGAAGTTGAGTTATCAGAGAGGTGGATTATCAACAAAATACTGCCAGGACGCGGCCAGAGTGCAGTCTTCATTCTAGCCAAATGCCACCGAAGAATCCTGTGTTATAGCTAAAAAACTCGACATTGTTGAGTTCAAGTAGAGCACCTGCTGTTAGAGCATCTCCAGCCAACATATATACAAAGCAAAAAGTAACTGTTGTGATCTAAAACTAGCCGCTGTGAAGGGCCTACCAGAGGAAGTAGTCGTTGTTGGAAATCAGTGGAGGCAGCGGTAAAAAGAACACCGCGCGGTGTTCTTTTTACCGCCGCCTCCACTGATTTCAAATAACCACTTCTTCTTCTTCTTCCCCCTTATCCTTTTACACTTCTCTTTTCTTAAGAAACGTGTTCCCCCTTCACCGTCAACACCCTTCTCTCAACGCCACAACCTCAAATGCCTTCCTTATCATCCTATTCATCCATTGATGATCTTCCACGTGTATCATCATCATCCTCTGACGATCTTATGTTTGATTGTGCGGCGGTAATTTGCGTTATGTACCAAAATGTAATAAATCTAGTAGTACATGATGTAACTTCGAGTCACGGCGAGAGTGCCATGGGCCGTAAGGATAAGAGAAAGAATCGAGATCACCCATTGGGGCACTGCAACATTATACGAGACTACTTCAAGCCTGGTGCACATATGAGTTGGACAAATTTCGGTGACATTTTTGCATGAGTAAAGACATGTTTATGCGTATATTCGATGCAGTCGTTGCACATGATCATTACTTTGTCCAAAAACCTAACAACGCTAGTACTATGGGGTTATCACTGTACCAAAAGGTAGTCGTGGCACTACGTTTCCTAAGTTACGGTGTTACGGCATATCTTTTTAACATATATATCCGAATAGGAGAAAGCACAACCTTGTTAAGTATGGAAAGGTTTTGTGTTGGAGTTATACAAATTTTTGGCGAAGAATATCTTCGAGTACCAAATGCGGCCGACGTGAAAGGTTAAAAGCGATCGGAGAGTCATAGGGATTTCTCGGCATGTCAGGAAGTCTTGATTGCATGTATTGGATATGGAAAAATTATCTGATAGCTTGACACGGTTAATTTACTGGTCATTACCCCAAGGCGACACTGATTCTTGAAGCGGTAGCTTCACACGATTTTTAGATTTTGCGTGTTTTTTTTAGGTTACCAAGGTCTAATAATGATATTAATGTCCTCCATCAATCACATCTTTTCACCGACCTGGCCGGTGGTATCGTTCCACCTTGCAATTATACAATTGCCAGAAAAGCTTATGATATGGGGTATTACCTAGCGGATGGCATATACCCCAAATGGGAAACACTTATCCAAACCATATCTAATCCAGTTACAGTGAAACAAAAATTCTTTGCTCAACAACAAGAAAGTTGCCGAAAAGGCGTTGAACGGGCGTTTGGGATTTTACAATCACGGTTCAATATTGTAAAAAATCCAGTTAAATTGTAAAAAACTGAGGTTTTGAACAATGTCATGTAGGCGTATGTGATAATGCGCAATATGATCGTTTAAGAGGAACGAGGTTCATTCCCATCATACTTAGACTACAATCCGACCGATCCCTCAACTATCGAAGGTGAACGGTTCAATATTGTATGCAAACGTGAAACAATAGAATCTTTTATATAAAAAATGAACCGTATTCGAAGTTGAGAACTTCACTTTGATCTAAAGTATGATCTAATCGAGCATTTGTGGGCCGTGAAGGGAAATCTTCAAACCTAGTACTCCATTTCTTATATTATTTGAGTGTTCTTGATGTAATTTAATGTTTCTTGTCGTACAAGTTTATTAAATAAGTTTTTGATATTGCATTAATCTTACATTTGTTTTAACGCAATATTCTCGAAAATAAACATTTCAAAAACAAGATTACATTCTTCAATAACAAAGTTCATTATTCAAGCGATTACATTATTGGAAGGTAAACTACATTCTTGGAAATAAAACTTCTATATACAGCAAAGTTAAATTATATTTCATCACCACTTCAAGTACCTGGTCTGCCCCTCTTAGCCAAATGTTTCATGACCTCAGCTTGTCTTTGCAGATAGTATTACAATTGATATCTAAAAAGATTACTCCGGTCTTTCTCTATGATTTTGTGATCTTCCCTTGCTTGTTCGAAATCTATTTGTGCTTGCCATTGTTGATTTACTTCCACTTTTTCTTCTTTTGCTTGTCTCTTCTCCAACAATAGTTCATCCAACATTGTTTGGATATCACTACCAGATGCAACAACACCATCCAATTCTAAAGTATATTTGGCTGATGGGCCTGCTTCCACCCTCATACAACGAACCATCTAATTCATAATTTTGGCCTGCAGATTGAGGTGTAGGTGAGTCGTCGGGGTCCTCCGATAGATTGCTTGATCCGACCGAGTTACCCAGAGAAGAATTGTCTTATGTTCTCCTGGCTATATTTCTTGGTACATTCCCCGCATGGTTCAACCCATCATCCCTTAGGTTAGCCCATCGCGGTTCTTGTGCCAAAATCTTATACGCTTCACGGTGTTTGAAGTCATTGCCGCCATTCATACCTTGATAGATCTTGTGAGCATTATTTTCCTACAATTCATAAAATTACCAAATACAAATAAAGAACGTGTATATCCAAGAAAAATAAATGAAATTCAGTTAAAGGAAATTAGAACATACCCGATCTTCTTCGATTTTCCTGCTGCCTTACCGAAATCGTACTTGAGAAACTATCCTCTTGTACGCCACACATTGTGCATTAAGGGGATACCATTAAGCTTTGGTCGACCTACTTGATCGTCGTGTATGGCACTCGGGGTCTCTGTTAAAGGTAATGTTGACCTTTTGATAGAAAGTGAAACCCTTTGTGCGGCCCACTGTCTGGAAAGAAGCTGTTAGCTTCGCCCTTGCGAGACACATAAAGTCTGCATCCGTCCAATGCAGTCCAGCATCATCCGTCTCGTCCAAAAACTCAGCATCTTCTGGCACTTGCACGCCTTGTCTTTATTTTGCGGGAGCTCTTTTCTTTCATCCTTTTCCTTTTTCTTTCTCGGGCGTCGCCGCTTCAATAGGTATTGATGCATTTGCGTCACTTTGACTGTGCTGAGTAGATTTACCATAGAATAGGTAGTTCTAAAAGTAATTTGGAGGTTGAAAACCTTAAGGTTGAATGAGCGGATATGGCTGATAGTAGGGGATAAATGCCTGAGGTTGCTGTTGAGAAAGTGTAAATGGATTTTGATATTATCCTTCGAAGGTATCCCCTTGCGACATGGTAAACAGAGGTGGGGTCTGTGATTGGAATTGAGGTTGGAATTGAGATTGGTTGTGGTAAAGGTATGGAGTAAATTGTGATGATGGTTGTTGAAAGAATAGTGTTGAAGGTGGGTTATGGGAGGATGGGGTCGACGGTGTGGAGTTATTACTGCTGGTGTCGGAGTTTTCTATTTGGGGAGAGCGTAAAGGTTCTATGTAGAAACTAATATAAAGAATACGAGATTCGAGAAGGACTAACTTTATTATTATTTGATCATTGCAATGGAAGAAAACCTTCTCCTTATATAGTTACAATTACTTGGGCGCTAAGTAAGAATATCTTATATTTAGAGAATTTTATATTTAGTATATATCCTATATTAGGTATATTCTGTATTCAACATATATTCTATATTCAACACTCCCCCTCTAGATGGAGCATAGATGTCCCAGCTTATCAATCATGTCGTTAAATATTCGTCCACAAACTCCTTTAGTAAAAATATCTGCAAGTTGATCTTTCGACTTCACGAATGGAAAAGATATACACCTTTAGTCATATATTTTCTCTAATAAAGAACCGATTCACTTCAACATGTTTCATACGGTCATGCTGAATTGGATTGTGTGTAATCATAATCGCTGCTTTATTGTTACAGTGTAGATCGATTGCTTTCATGAGTTTAAATCCAAGATCCTTTAATATATTCCGTATCCATAGTAGTTCACATACTCCATGAGCCATACCCCGAAACTCAGATTCTGCACTTAATCTAGCAACAACCTTTTGCTTCTTAGCTCTAAATCTTACCAAATTTCTACATACAAACGTGAAATAGCCTGAGGTTGACCTCCTGTTCGTCATGTCTCCTGCCTAATCTACATCGATGTATCCCATTACTTCTATATCACTATCTTTCTGGAATAAGAGACCTTTTCCCAGATATTTCTTCAAGTACCTTAGTATTCGAAAGACCGCCTTCATATGTTCTTCACTTGGATTATGCATGAATTGACTTATGATGCTAATGGCATATGCAATATCCGGTCGAGTATGGGAGAGATAAATTAGTCTTCCCACTAAGCGTTGGTACCTTCCTTTGTCACATGGAACTTGGTCGGGAAATATTCCCAAGTGATGATTCGCTTTAATCGATGTATCTACCAGTTTGCAATCAAGCATCTCAGTTTCTGCAAGAAGGTCTAATATATACTTTCGTTGAGACATGAAAATACCTTGACTTGATCTTGCAACTTCAATGCCTAAGAAGTATTTTAACTGTCCCAAATCCTTCATCTCAAATTCTCATTTCAAATAGTTCTTCAGTGCCTCCATTTCTACTGAGTCATTTCCAGTAACAACTATATCATCAACATAAATAATAAGAGCGGTAAGCTTTCCTGACTTCCAGTTTATAAAAAAAGTATGATCAGAATTACTTTGTCTATATCCAAATGCCTTCATGCTCTTCGAAAACCATCCAAACCAAGCTCGTGGCGACTGTTTTAACCCGTACAATGCCTTCTTTAATTTGCATACTTTTCCTCCTTGAAAGTTCATGACTCCAGGTGGTAATTCCATGTATACTTCTTCTAAGTCTCCATTGAGAAATGCATTCTTCACGTCAAACTGTTATAATGGCCAACATTGATTGGCTGCAAGAGAAATGAGTACACAAATAGTGTTTATCTTTGCCACTGGGGCGAAGGTCTCCAGGTAATCCACACCATACGTCTGCATATATCCTTTGGCAACTAGTCTGGCTTTATACCTATTAATACTTCCATCTGAATTCATCTTTACAGTAAAGATCCAACGATACCCAACAATACGATATCCATGGGGTTTATCAACAAGTTCTCAAGTAAAATTCTTTTGTAATGCATTCATCTCTTCATTCATGGCTTTCTTCCATCGTGGATCTGATAGTGCTTACTGCAAATTATTAAGATTAGATATAGGGAATAATTGATTCATAGTGTATGTAAACGACTTAGCCAACCTATGGGTGGACACATAATCATAAATTGGGTATTTGGCTTTAGAATTGATATCTGGTTCATAATATTAGATTTTGGAATGCCTTTAGTAGGCCTTTCTGAACGTCTAGGTTGAATATCATTAACAGTGTTAGGATTAGGTAATACCTGAGGTTCGACATTCTGCGGCAGTGCTTCGATAGATAGTGTTAGAATGTTGGAGTCACGGGCAACTTCTACTACTTCAGCTTGATCTCCCCCTATCGTCTGATCCTCTCCATTCATATGAAGTTCATCTTCAATACCCTGATCTTCCCCTGTTATATGCTTTGCTTCACTTTCCTTTTCATCATCAGTTAGGTTACTACGCCTGTTCAAATTACTCGTCAAATCCTCTAGTTCCTGAAACATATCCCCAATAATTGGGAACTTTCTTTCACCATCATTATGTTTCTCCCCCTGGAGGGAAGATCCTACAAAATACGCCTCCAATTCTTGAAATGAAACATCCAAAGAGATGTACTCCTTCCCCTCCACAGGATCATAACAATGATAACCCTTTTTAAAATCTGCATATTCAAGAAATACACACTTTCGAGCACAATGATCCAATTTTCCTCACTGATGTTTCAGTATATGAACAAAGACAACACATCCAAAAATACGTGGTTCTAGGTTTAACATTGTAGGGATGGTGATAAGATCATGAAGTTTTTGGAAGGGGGTCTGAAATTCAATGACCCTAGATGGTGTGCGGTTTATCAAGTAAGCAACAAATTTTAGCGCTTCTCCTCAATAATTCAATGTCATATTTATTCCAAAAAGAGATACACGAACAACTTCTAACAGTTGTCTATTCATTCATTCAGCTAACCCATTTTGCTGTGGGGTATAAACATTAGAGGTTTGATGTCGAATGCCATTATTTATCAAGAACTCTGACATGTCTTTACTAGTAAATTCTCCTCCATTATCAAATTGATACACTTGTATCCTCCTTTGGAATTGGGTCAAAACCATATGATAAATTTTTTTAAATACTTCAAAGACTTCACTTTTATGGGTAATTAGGGATACCCACATCATACGAGTACACTCATCAATAAAAGTCACAAATTAATGAGCTTCAGACAATGAAGTAATACGTGCAGAACCCCATACATCAGAGTGAATAATACTAAAAAGTTTTGAACTTTTATTAAAACTTAGAGAGTTTGTAATACGATGACTCTTAGCGAGTTCACAAATATCACACTTAAACTCTAAAATACTGTAATTCGAAAATAACGACGAATTTAGTTTCTGAAGATACCCGAAGGAGAGATGACCCAGTCGCCGATGCCATAACCACACATTAGCTTTTGCTTCTTTAATTCCTCCGACTTTATTCACCTGATGAATTCTCTGCTCTCCACTATTAGTCAGGTCCAAATAATAGTGATTGCCTTTTCTAACACCACTACTAAGAACCTGCCGAGTCACTATGTCTTGAAAAATACAGAATTGAGGCCAAAACGTCACAGTACATATAAGTGCAACAATGATCCTATTGACAGACAAGATATTGTACTCTAGAGCAGGAACAATAAAGACAAAGTTTAATGTCAGGGATTCAGATATGTTAGTGGAACCTTCTCTAATTACAGGAGAGGAACCACTATTTGATGTGTATATAGAGGTTTGGGTTGAAGGTGTAATGGATGATAATATACTAGAGTCGTTTACCATGTGATCTGATGCACCAGTATCAATTAACCAAGTACTATTCAAAGAATTTATAACTAAAATACTACCTTTAGTTTTCATACCTGACTGAGCAATGTGAGAATTAGGGTTTGAGTTTGATGATACCATTGTTGTATCATCATTGGAACCCATTGGCCGAACTGCTACAGTGAGTTTCTGGTATCTGCTACAGTAACTTCGAACACTATTGCTACAGTGATTTTTGGTATCTGCTACAGTACCTCGAACTGCTACAGCTACAGTACTTTGAAATGCTGCAGTCTCGAACTGTTACAGCTACATTACTTCAAACTTCGCAATATAATTAAGCTTCATGACAGCAATTCGCAGCGGAATTCAATTCAATTCAATTCGAAAGAACCAGGTTTAATTATCGAACCCGTTCTGATGCCATGTAGAAACTAATACAAAGAATAAGAGATTCGAGAAGGAATAACTTTATTATTATTCGATCATTACAATGGAAGAAGACCTTCTTCTTATATAGTTACAATTACTTGGGCGCTAAATAAGAATATCTTATATTTAGAGAATTCTATATTTAGTATATATATATATATATCCTATATTAGGTATATTCTATATTCAACATATATTCTATGCTTTGCAATTGGGTTTGGGAGAGAAGTAGGTAGGGAGTGCGCAGGAAAAGTAATTGAGTTGGGAGGTGTTCCTTTTACCGCCCGGAAAATCCGTGTGATAAAATGAACACCGCCAAATTTTTTTTAATTTGAGCTCCTCAAACTCGGTTGAGTTCTAATACGTCCAGTTGGCAAACCTAACCCAAAATAGAGCTGCTGGGAGGCTAAACTTATGGGTTTGGGTTTGAGTTGACAAACCCAACCCAAACCCTGCTGGAGATGCTCTAAGGGTAACTCCAACCTCAAGTTCTGGTTTTAGTGTTTCAAATTCGCAAATCCGTCGTGAATGCACTTTGGACTAAACAACTCCCATCTCCATCACGTATGACGTCATCGTCCATGTTTGTTTCTCCTCAAATGGATATTTTTTAGAAAGAAATTAATAATAGAGATGTTCTTCATCTCTTTTTCTCACAAACTACTGTGAGTAGGTGATTTGAGAAGATGGGACAAGCAAAGCTTGAGAGAGATTGTGATGCAGCAGTTGGATACACCCAGACCTACACCGATTTCAAACCATTTATATGCTCTTGGAAGCAATCTACGATTAACCCACCAATATCCCTTTATCATCTCTTAAAGTGCCTCATTGACTTGGTTGAAAAAAACAAACCAAATCCAAGTCAATGAGGTTTTATTTCCTCCAACAGTACCTGACTTGGATTTTAACATAATTCAAATAGGCGCATAACACTTGGGCGCCTGTTTGTATAAATATACAGGCACCTAACTGTTAGGCGCCCAATTTTTTATTATTTAAAAAATGGATTGAAGCTTAAACTCGAATCTGTATTCCTCTCTTCTCAAATTAAACCAAATCAAGCCGAACCTTGTCTTCAAGTATTTCTCTCTCTCTCTACACACACTAATATTGGATTTCATGGTAAAATTTAGGTAAGTATTTGTTGATTTAATGGTTAGGTTAGGGAATTTAGGGTATTGTGATTTGCTGATTTCATGGTGGGATTTATACTCTTACTATACTTTTTAGGAGTTGTTGGAGCAATGTCGTGATAGAGAGATAGATTCATGTTAGAGTTAAATTCTTGTTTTCCTTGCTTAAATTCCTTATTTGCAGTTATGGGTATTTATAATTTTATGATTTAAGGTTGAATTTGACTTTTAATTTTCATTTGCTGGCGTAGTTTTTTAATATCACTGAACGAAAATTAAGGATTTGTAAAGGGCAATCAATCGTAATTTGCACTAGAATTTATCAATCTGAAAAGGGGTTTTGGGGTCCTTTCAGTGTACTTACTTCCTTGCTTTTAAATTATGCTTGGATGCGGCTTGGCATCTCTAGCCTTAAATACTAGTAAGTTGTTCTCCCTTATATATTAAACATCTTGCAAGATTCCTTAACATGTAGTAAATCCAATGAGACGATCACCATAATATGTCCCCATTTCTACTATGTTATTAAGGATGCAATTTGAGATTGAACTTGATTATGCTAACTTGTCTTTATTTGCTTAGAATGTGATGTTTGCTCATTTATATTGTATACTTAATTTTTCATTAAAACTTAATGGTCTCATCGTAACAATGTTTTGCTTTTGAGGTGGTTTTAAAGACTCCCAAAATCATAATTGGGTTGGGTAACTATATTTGTATAATTCTTCTATATGGACTACATGTATGATTAGTTGTTGATTTTGAGATTTAGGTTGGGGTATTAGGTATATACATTGTGATATGATTAATGTTATTGGGTTTCTCATAAATATATTTTATAGGTTTCGAATTGTCAAATATATATTGACAAATCGGTCAAGTTTTCGCTGGGTTCATATTAATTGGTATTGTGGTGGTTATTATATTAGTATTTAAATTTCATAGAGGATTTGACTATGTCGCCTGAGGAGGAAGAATACGGTAGAACTGGCGATGATGAGGAATTCGAGTCCGATGAAAGCGAAGGTCATGTTTTCCAAATACGATTTTTAAAGGGCAAAAAGTGGAAAATTATTTACGAAGAACTCACTGTCTCTACCGAACCTCTTTCACCTCTCCCACAAAATTGTGAACCGCGTGACTTTCGGCGACTCACACAATCGGATGAGAAGGGTCATTTGTACACATTAGTTGTTACTACATCGGTAAGTTGATACAACGCAAAGTAGTAATTATTGGTTTTATAATTATAACAAAGTATTTACTTCCAGTAGAATTTAGTTTAGATATTCTTATTTGTGTTTATTAATGTCGTTGCAGGATCGGGTGAAATTTAAATGTCGATCGGTGTTAGTCAAGCTCTGTGAAGTGTATTTAATATTTATTGAGGTACCTCGCTTGAAGCAGAGATTAAATGCTACCAATTTGATGAGTTTATTTGATTGTAAAATTATGAATGGAGACAACCAAGTAATAGTGCTGAAAGTTGAGCATTGGTGGGCAGCTACTCACATATTTCACCTACCTTATAGAGAGCTAGGGATCACTCCAAGAGATTTTACGGTGCATACCGGGATAAGTATCGGGACAGGAGAGCCGATGGTATTGGATGAGTCAAACATACAGTAACTCTATAACAATTTTCCCCAATATGGTATCTGAAGATTATAAAAAAAGATGTATTAGTTTTTCTCACCTACCTTGACCATACCAGAGTAAACATTAAACATTCCACTAATACTAATACAATCTTTAGAGCATTTATACTATTGTACTTTGGAGGTGTCATATTTGGGAATTCGAGGAGCTGGGCTCGACTAGAGTTGTTGGGTTCAATTTTCCTCATAGAGAAGAAAGGACCTACGATTGACCTCAGCTCAACTATATTAGGAAATCTCTACTACTGCCTTAGCCAAGCATCGAAACAGGAGGTAAACTACATCGGTGGCCTTTTCCAATTGATCGAGGTATAATATTTTTAATTAATAGTTCTAGTTATTTATTTTTTGTTTATTCAAGGTTATTTGAAAAATTAGTAATAATAAAAATTATCTTCTACAATATCAGTACTATGAGTATTGTCAGATAGGCCATCATATCTTGATAGATAATAGGTTGGATATTTTTTACCAATGATGTCAGCCTAACACACTAAAAGACAGAAACTTATGGGAAATAAGGCAAAACATCATCTAGCACTAATGAGGCAATAACTGGATTTGCATACACTCAATAACATGTAATGTGACCACTTTATAAATATTAAGGATACATTAAAATGGGAGGTAATCATCGTCGGTAATATCAGTCGTAAAAGATTACTCCTGAAAAGCCCATTTGGTGGATACGAGTGGTATCTTGGGGACCGTTGTTAGACTCAACTAAAGCATCGTACAGTGTCTTACAAACCTCCAAAGAGCTTCATTGCATCCCGAGTCCCGATGTGGTTCGTTCCCTCCGAGCAGTGGGATGGATCGAAGCACAACATTATATTGTGGGTCACCAGTCGACTATGATGTCTACTGGAGCAATGTTTCACATGGAGCACTCATGTTGGACATTGCAAAGTGTGGCAGTATTATCATCCCAGGCCTTGGTGCTTTGACAGATGGAGTTACCTTTCCTCATGTTGAGTTTCCCACTGCAGATATTTTTATTCAGGTGATACAAATCCCTCCCCCATGACTTGGTGATTACCCTGAATGGATTATGGAGTTAGGGGCGCCACATAGGACCACGTGGCATACAATTCCCTTTACTTCTATAATCTCTATTATAGACGTGCCAATAGAATATGACTTTTTTGCCATGACTAAGGGTATGCGAAAGCCTACACTTGATAGGACCTTAGATTTGGAGGCTCGATACCTTTATGACGAGGGTCATATTGCATATTTGACCATAAGCTTGAGATGTGCAGAATACCGTCTTTCCCAATTGAATGACTATTTAGATGGAGAAGTAAGTTGTTTGAATATGTTATGATATATTCTCCGTTTAATTAAGATTTGTAGTTTTAATTAATAGTGACATAATTTTGTATGTTTCAGGGGGTTGTAGTCGATTGGGAAGATGACAAAGGTGAAGCGGAAACTTCTCAAGTGGGGACTTATAGGGGGAGAGATTCAAGGGGGAGGGGTTCACGGAGGACATCTCAAGGTGGGGCCGCTCCTTCCCGACGATTAAGACAAACGCGGGGATCTTTTTAATTGCTTGGTTAGCTTGATGATTTCAATTATGGTGGATGGATATTGGTCTATGGATATTTGGATATTTAACTTGGATGTTTGGATATTTCGTTCATATGTGTTGTATGGATATTGGTCTATGCCTATTTATTTTCTATTAGTGGTGCATGGCTATTAGTTTATGCCTATTTGAAGTCATGCAGTTTTGTATATAAAAAAAATAAATTTACTCAACACAATAGGTACCTAGGACAGAGGCACCTGATTGAAAAAAATTAATCAGGTGCCTCTATCTTAGGCGCTTGTTGCGCTGAGTAAATTTTTATTTTTTTTGTTCAAACGGTTATATTTTGTTCCTTGCGGCTATATTTGGTTAAGGAAGTATATACACCAAATAATGAGCCATATACTATCCAATAACCAATCTCAATATTCTCTTACTTGAATTTTAGTGTTGCGTGCCGTATCCGATGAATTTCAAGGCGGTTCTTGATCTTTCATTTATTTTTCATCCGAGGAGGAAGAAGAAGAAGATATCGATGAATCTTTAACCGATTATAGTGATAACGACGTTATTGATGCAATTAAGATAGAGATATTGAGCAATCAATCCAAAATTGATGAATTAGAAGAAGTGAAATCTTCAAGAACTCATGTGTGTTTTCTATCATAGGCTACTCATGCACGACTACTTCTATGATGAGAATGTTTACAGAAGCAAAAATTTCTGTCAGAGATTTCGTATGAGCCGAGGACTTTTCGATCATTTTTTAAATGCGGTGGTTGCTTATGACAAGTTTTTCGCTCAAAAGTGAAATTATGCAAACGTTAAAAAATTTACGGCAGTATTCTGCATATTGTATTAGAAGTGTCGGTGGACAACTGCGATGAATATGCTCAGATTATTGAGAGCACAATAATTGAGGTCCTTACGAAATTTTGTAATACGATGATCGCGCAATTCGGTACAGAGTATTTGAGATCGCCGACTCTGGACGATATAAAACGGTTGGTGTACGTTTCCAAGAAACATGGATTTCCCGGCATGCTAGGTAGTTTGAATTGCATGCATTAGGAGTGAAAAAATTGCCCCACGGCTTGGACGGGTCAATACACGGGGCATAAGAAAACACCAGCAATTATTTTAGAAACGGTGACATCTCATGATTTATGGAAATGGGACGCTTATTTTGGAATGCCTACTTCTAACAACGACGTAAATGTTCTTGATCAATCGTGGAACAAGCTTTCGGTGTGCTTTAATCTCGATTTACAATTGTGAAAGGTCTAGCAAGAAGTTGGTTGCCCAAAAACCTCGATAAAATAATGAGAACGTGTATAATGTACAACATGACCGTCGATGAAGAATGCAATAGGTATGGAGTAAGCTTATTGACCGAGCTTTTTGTCATATACCCTCAACCAATTGACTTAAATCGGGAAGAAGTCACTTTATATAGATACATTACGAAATACGATAAGATGACAAGTTCGGATAAATATATGACACTTCAAAATGATCTCATTAAGCATTTGTAGAAGAATCATGGAAACAACTAACATTTTCAATTATATATAATTTTAAGTTTTAAGCAACTTTATTTCAATTCTATGTAATTTTGACTAAGTAATTTTATGAAATTTATTTAAGAAATTTATTTTAATTTCAATATAAATTCAAATAGAAAGTAATTAAAAATTCTAAACTTTCTCAACAAGATTCTTTTATTTAAAATATACCAAACTTCTTAAACAAAGTTTTTAAACGAAATATACTAAACTTCTTAAACAAAGTTCTTAAACAATGTACAACCAAACTTCTTAAACAAGAATCACCAAAATACAACCAAACTTCTAAAATATGATTCACGAGAGATATACATCTTAGGCGTTATTATTAGTCTTAAACCCATAACTGCATTACGTTGTGCCTCCCAATAAACCCTTTGAGTATCATCCAAAGTAGAGAAGTCCATCGCCATCACCTCTCGATCCATTTTTGCCATCCCCCGACCGTTTTGAGCATCAAATTGAGCTTCTAAATTCATTACGGCCTTTGTCTTCTTTTCAAATTGAGCGCCATTCTCTTCTTTCTTTGTATCTCTCTCGGCAACATACTCTTCTTTTTTCTTCTTCATTCGGTTAAGACGACTAATAAATATATTTTGGCGATCAATAAGAAGATTTTATCTTTTTTTATTTTTTTCCTTTAATTTAGCACTTTTGATACTGCAGGGACGATCCGTCTCCACATACTCATTAAGTACCAGAGAGCCAGAGTTAAAGCTAACGGGCGTGCCGGGTATTGCCGGATTAGACATTCCCGGGCTAGAATTTGATGTTTACTTTATTCGCACATTGTGAGCTAAAGTGTCCGGGTGTTGGTCTTGCAAGATTTTTCAATATTGATGACGACTTAAACCGTCATAAGCTTATTTATACACCCATTTGCCTTTACCATGTGCTTCATAAATCGTTTTGGCGGCATCGTCCTATAAAATAGATTAAGAGAATAAAAAAAATACATAATTTTGGTAAAATGAATTTATAATTTATTAAGTAATGACGAATGCTGAATTACGTACTTACCAAATTTTTTTGTTGCATACCGCTTATGAGACCTAGCATCGGATTATTCAAACAAGTATCATAAACCTTACAAGCACGATTCATATATGACCGGTGATTTTTCAAAGATGACATCGTACGCTCGACCCGTTCATCATCCTGTTCACAAAAATCATGACATACATCCAAAATTTAGTCCCAACAAATGTCAAGTTGTTGGTTGTTACTTTTGATCATATCCTCCGAGACATGAATTAAAACTTTTGCAAGATGCTTGTTTTGAATGCGCGTCCATTTCAACAACTGAGACTACACCCCTCCATTGGTATTTTTCTTGGTGAAGCGACGATTGCCATTGCCATTTTGTCCATCAACAACCCCGCTGTCTTCGGATTGAGATAAGTCAACCGGTTGAGATACTTGTAATTGAGATTGTGAGGGATTGGCGAATGGAGAAGGATGTTGGAATTGAGTGAGATTGGCGAATTGAGAGGGTTGTCCCCAATTATTGGGTGATATGAATGATTGAGAGAGTTGTACTTAATTGTTGGGAGGGTTAAATGATTGAAAGGGTTGTGATTGAGATGATTGCGGTTGAGGGGAATGAGTAAATTGCAACCAATTAGGTAAAATTAATTGTTGTTGTTGTTGTCCCCAATTGTTGGGTTGATTCAAACTACTCTCAGTAATAGAATCTTTCTCTTGCGTTGTATTCATAAAACTCATCTAATAATTTTAATATAGTTATATTATTAATAATCAAGAAAAAAATAATAATTGAGAAAACTTAAAGCTCTAGAATATTGTAATATTAAAATTTATATGATATGGTAAAATTAAATATGAGCTTACCTGAGAGATCAAGCTTCAACAATGTCAAACCTAATTTGATGGATATAGAGTGAAGAAGAGGAATTGTGGTGCAATTGGAGGTATTTTTGAAGAGTGGGAAATGATTTGGTTTTGAAAGGGAAAATGAATTTAGTCTGTCCAACAGGCGCCTTATTAAAATAAATAAATTAAAATAGGCGTCTGCTTATAAAACAAGCAGACGCTTAACACTTGGGAGCCCAATCGCGAAGTAAAAAACTAAGGTTGAGTCTTGGAATCCAAGACTCAACCTTGCTTTTTTGAGTTAAAAATCCAAGTCAGTGAGGTATTGTTGGAGCTCGAAAATCCTATGTGGCACCTTGGAATCGAAGTTAGTGAGGCACTTTAGGAGATCCTCTTACATTGTTTTCTTATGTTTAATTGTTTCTATGTTCCATTTAGATTGTAGCAACCTATGGCTTTGTCAGAGAAGCCAAAAAGAAAAGCAATTTCTTGTATAGAGTACAAAAAGAGTAATACATTTTCATATAGCATTTACTAAGACATAATTTTTGCCTGCAGAGGATTCCATCCCACACATTCTAACAAGCATTGTCAAAGTCACCCTTAACCTTTTGCCTTGGACCCAAAATAAAGTTTGGTTTTCAGATTAAACTGCGTTAATCAGTTAGGCCAGAGTTTTCGCATTGCACTGATATTGTCCCCACCTTAACCACCTAGTATGGGCTTGGTGTGGAGTTTTTTTATCTGAAAAGGCATCGGTGTAATTTAGAATCATATCTCCTTGTATCCTTGTGGCGGAACTAACTTTGATCTCCCAATCTTAACAAAATCAGTCGAACTGGATAAAAACTTCTCAATTGTTCATAACGCTGTTTGTAAAAACAGCCCAAATTTTGAGCATACTCAAGTAAATTTTTAAATATTTTGCAAAGCTTTCACGCAAGCCTAGTCACAGTAAACTTACAAATATACTAAATTAAAGGGTTCTCGAATGCCAAAGTAACGAATTACAGAGCTAACAACAATATATTAGCATCTACCTCAATTTTTTGGTCTCACATTGATGATTCTCATTTCCAGGATAAACCGCCTGAACTGCCAAGTGTTTTCCCCTTTGGATGATTATCTGGTCACGGCGTTCTAGCCATTGCATTTTTTCACAATTGATCTCAAGTTGACAGTTTTCATTTCCTGGATAAATCACCCGAACTGCCAAGTGTTCCAGCCATTGTGCCATTCTATGGTTGCGGTATTTCTCCAAATATTCTTCAATATACAGCTCCTCCTGCAGCAATATAACAAATTATCTTATATTTAATTTTCAAGATTATAAAAACTAGAGGTTCATTGATATCAGCTTCTCCTATCTTATCAATGAGAAAAAACAAGTACTTCAATAGCATGCACTAACATGCTATCGTGCGTGCCTACAATAACATGTTAGTCTTCATTGTTATATGAACATTGTAATGAGACTATAGTTATGAATTAGGTATGGGTATTATGTATGACAATTTTACAGTTCTATGTTTGAAACTATTACTTTCCTGTACTTGATTGCAATGAACCTAGTCATGAAACATGTTCAAAGAGCAGAGTGTGACTCTGGGTGGGTTATAATGCAATGCTAGATTAATTTGTAAAGAATACTAAGGTCATTTGGAGATGCTACCATGTAGCTCAAGCTATTAGAATGTTGCAAGCAATATGAAGTATTAATCAACAATTCAAAGCCTGTTAGATCATACATCAACATGCTAACAGAAAACAAAAGTAAACAACGTCCCCAGGTTTGAGCAGAGAGATTCTGGCTTCAATGAGGTGAAATTCATCACGCGCTTATCGAAGAATTGAAAAGAAGGAAGCAGTGTAGCTTAACGTAACGAAAATAACCTTATATTAATACAATATATGAGTATCATAAGACCTCAATCTCCAGACCCTGAGAAGTTCTATGAGCACTGATCGAAAACAATAAGTCTGGGCTTCAATCCATGTCACAATACAAAAATAATACAAAAAAAAAACTTTAAAAAAAACGTAACTTTTATTTAATAGAATCTTTTTAAACTACAACCTGTTAATCTTCTGCCACGCTCAGTCATTTTTCTTTTGGAGCTTAAAGCACCTCAGGGGTCTCGAGCTTCTTCATGGTAGCTATTTGTTTTCTAGGGTTCAATCCATTGGGGCAGGCATGGGCACAGTTCAATATTGCATTCAACCTTTCCTTTGTGTACTCGTCACGGCGTTGTCGGCTATCCACCTGTTTACATCAACACAGAATATTATAATTAGTTAACTGACAACTGCAATCCAACAAATGTGTATGAAAAATAACTTAAAAAAAATAAGCTCATGGCTAGTGGAAAGTATCACATCAGTGAAAAGAGGGATTTGGTTTAAGAATCTAGTGATAAAGGAAATGTAAGAAAAAGCAGAAAAGAAGAGACCAAACATTTCCAATAAAGTACCGTTGGAGGAGGAAAGCAGCGTAAGAGGTATATGTGTGAGAGGTAAGGGACAAACATAAGTAAAATATAATCCCTTCAATTTTCTAAGCTTGATACACAAAGGGGGAAATGGCAACAATATATTGCTCTTAACTAAGAGTTGTGATGATGGATTAACTAAATAAGTGCAAATTTATACTATTGGAACTAAACCTAAATCATCTAGATTGGTTGGAAGTCAATTAAAAATCAACATGAGATAAAGACTACTGAATAGTATTTGGTCTTAAAGACACCTTCACCGATTTGGTTTGGATGAATATCCATGGAGCGGAAAATTGCAATAAATGCGCCAAATGTTCATCGTGTGCCAATAGAGTTGATGTAGCTCTCTATGCCCTTGCACTTCTACATCGGCGTTTTGATATCGTACACAACTTCTGTGAAAAATATATATTACACTAAAGGGAAATGAGGTAGTGGAGATGCAAGAACTTTTAAGAGTTAGGGTTATAATAGAGCATCAAGCCTCACGAGAACATAAGCAATACTGAGAATATCTGTATAGTATCTATAAGAAATTTAAGAGAGAAAAGAAAGAAATAGATTACTTTAAGGACTTACATATGAAACCCTTAAGAGTTTGTGGAAAGCCTCCTGCAACATGCCCAAACTAAGAAAAGAAAAGAAAAACTAACGTAAACTTCCATGCTACTGTAAAAGATCTACATGCTGAAAGCGCTTCACAATAATATCTTAACAATGCAACATGAAAATAAATGCAAATTAGTTATGAATTTTAGACACAAAATAAGAGAATATATGAAGCTAAGATGAGAGATATCTGTGAAAATTTTATTCAAATAATACTCCAACATGTATAACAGTCAAATATATATATATATATAGAGAGAGAGTACATTTGGGACTTTGGAGCTTCTCAAACTCGAGTATGAAAGAGTATCGAAGTTTATAAAGAAATTATAAACATAAAATTATGGATATTCTACTTTAAGTAGATGAATCGCCAAAAGGAAAAGATTATAAAACACTTACGGTAATTATCAACCATTTCCAGGATATAAACTTACTTGTTAAACATAAACAAAGAGTATGAAACACCATTAATAAACATTGTGAAGTCTTGCTACACAACAAAGCAAAATAAACATTAACCAATGAGTTAAAAATACAGAGTTAATTTATAGAAGAAAAAAAATGTAATTTGTATGCCATATAGACAGGGTTGGTGCTAGGTTTCTGGTTGCCTAAAGAAACCGAAATATGCCATTATGTATATTTTTTTTAAAAATTACTTCAAATTTTTTTATATCAAAATATGGCGGTTAATTTCATTAATAGATAACCGAATCAAAAGTTACATTCTAGAGGGGAAAAAATGGTCTTGGTCCTTTATAGATAACACAATCCACTTCACAAAAAAACACAAAAAATTAAATACGTCGGCGTGTTTGAATCTTTCTCCTTGGTTTTTGAGCGGCAAAATTTTCAATGATGCTTCCATATTCAAGTTTAGCGACCATATCATATTCAATTGATAACAGAGCTAATCCATTCAATTTATCTTGTGACATTATTGACCGGAGGTAGGATTTAATTAACTTCAACTTTGAGAACGTTCTTTCAGCATATGCAACCGTAACCGGAATCGTTAATACCACTCTGTACGCAATCCAAGTATTTGGGAAATTTAATTCTCTATGACTGGAGTTTATATAATTTAACACATCAATAGCTTTTGTTATCTTCTCCAGAATTCTTTTTTTTAACACATCTAGTTCTGAAAATAACTGATTCCCATCAATATCAGACTGCATGTCATGTTTCAGATAACCTTCAAGCTTTAAACAATAATCCTTCAACTTTTTATCATTTGTAGATCTGAACTTCTTCAAATCAAACAAGAAACCAAACTTTTCTCCATACTCTTTAAATTGTTCGAACCGAGTCTTAAGCTTGTCACCACCTTTATCTAAAATATACAAGAAGTAATTCAATCTAAAATCATCTTCAACTGATAGTACCACATGACCCTCATCAATTCTAGTTTCATCAAATTGCACATTTCTACGAATTTTCCGCTTTTCACAAAACACCGGTTCAACATTCAATTCAATTACAATCTCTTTTGCTTCAACCATGCAAGCTTGAAAACCATTTTCTCTATAATTTTCAAAGAAAATTGTGAGTTCTTCTAAACGGGTTATAACAGCATCAATATGCATGTCTTCGCTCTGCAGAAATTTTCTTACAACATTAACAACGTTTAATAAATTAAACCAAATGCACAACCCAACCAAAAACTCAAAACTCTCAATTTGAATAGTAACCAAGTTATTTGCTATGCTTTTTGCATTAGAATCTTTTGTAGTATTTGATAAATGAACTAACGCATCTCTTAGTTTCGAAGTTTGAAATCTTACTGCCCTAACACTTTCAATATGACTTTCCCAACGCGTTGCAGATAAAGGCTTCAATGACAATCCACTTACATGGTCTTTAAGAACTTGCCACCGCTGTGTAGAAGAAGAGAACAAATGATATAATCACTGTATAACTCCAAAAAAATGTGACGCTTTAGTGCAACAATTAGCTATGTTACATATTAAAAAATTGAGACTATGGCAACCACAAGGTGTATAAAAGGCCCTTGGATTTTCATCAAGTAATCTTTTTTGAACACCCTTGTGCTTCCCTTTCATATTTGACCCATTATCATATCCTTGTCCTCTAACATCATCAATGTCGAGTTGAAAAGTTCTTAATACCTCTTCCAATTTGTTAAAAAGCCCAAGATCCGATGTATCATTCACTTTCAGAAATTTAATAAAGAACTCTTCCACCTTTATTGGACTCTCCGAAACATCTACACATCGTATAACAAGGGACATTTGTTCCACATGACTCATATCCAGAGTACAATCCAGGATAACCGAAAAATATCTCGCTTCTTGAATTTTTTTGATGATTAAAACTTGGATCTCATCGGCTAATGTTAGTATCAACTCATTCTGGGTTTCGTGACTCAAATAATGAGTATGAAGTTTTTCTATTTTAACTTGTCGAACATGCACTTTCATTATCGGATCAAACTCCGCAATTATTTCAATAAACTTACAGAAAAGTTCATTATTGCGTTCATCGATTTTCTCCTTCGTCCCACGAAAAGCCAAATTATTGCAAGCAAGTGTTTTTACCACCGCGATTATTCTCACCAATACTTGCTTCCAGCATTCTCTTTCTTGTTGAATTTGATCTTGTTCAATTTTGTCGATCGTATTTCCAACTCAATCCAAGCGCTCATATTAATAAGATGTTCATTACTAGCCTCATGGGATTTAAGCTTGGAAATAAGATTACTCCAATCATCAACTCCTTCCGCCAAGTAAGTAGTCATTTTTTCATGTTTAAATAACTTGCAACAAAAACAAAATACCTTATTTGAGCAATCTGAATACACAAGCCATTTCCTATCTTGTTTGTTCCCATTAGGTAAATAACGAGTATAATATGTAAAAGCAAAGTGTCTTTTCCGAACATCTTTTGGAAATGACTCATTATCTTTTAGGACTCATGGGACCTTTTTTTACTAACGAGTCCCCTAACGACTGATCAACCCTCTCCCAAGTCCTGGGATCATAATTGATAGCAGACAAAACTTGAATATTGTCATTCTTATCTTCTTCATCAACATTTTCCTTGTCAACTTCTTCAATATTATTCGTATTCTCATTTTCTTCATTAACACTCTCATTTTCAACTTCTTCAATATTATTCTCATTCCCAATTTCTTCAATAACGTTTTCGGTTTCATCAATAACATCTTCATTCCCATGATCTTCAGTAATACCCATATTTACATCCCCATGATCCTCAGAAACATTTTCAGTCACCAAACCTTCATTTGAAATCCCCAGTTGTTAAATTTTTTCAAAATATTTATTAAGAGATCCTACTTGAGATTTGATCAATTTGTCTTTCTTTTTCTTTTTTAGTCTTTTCTTATGTCTACAATCTTGTTTATGCTTCAGCATTGTCTAAAACAAAAAAAATACTCTGAAGCCTCAGACTTTAAATATTTAGCTATAACTTGAGACAACTAAATTACTAAATATACTAACAAAAATCCCAAAATAACATTGCACTTGCACATAATACATAGTAAATTAGTAATAACTAACATGTAAATTAAGTAATTAACAGTACCTTTTCAAGCGTACCGATGTAACGATGCCCAATGATCCAAAAAATAATCCAATGAGAATTGAGAAGCAAGACAAAGTAACAATGACAAACACAGTAAGGCTCATCACTCGAGTGCCACAATCCACTGTAGGAACTAAAATAAGCATCAATTAATTATTTAATTTAGAGAAGTAATCAAGTAAAGTTAGGGTTTCTGAATTATGATATTGTAAATTAGTGGAGAGATTGAGAAACTAATCGAAGTAGCAACTCACCATCAATCGAAACCTTTGTAGAATTTGCAAAATTTGATTATAGAGTCTTCACAAATTGAGAAACAAAAGGAGATGGTTTGAAGATTTGAAATTTTAGTAAATAGAGAGAGTAAATCGAGAGTCAGAGAGGGAGAAAGAGGAGTCCCTCTAATTTACTTTCAAACTTTTTATATTTTATTTTGTGCCCCTTCCTTTTATTCGAATTTACAAGTTTTGTGAGAGAGAGTAGAGAGAGAGACTTTAAGATAAATTATATATACCAATTTTTTTTTTCACTACACCAAAATTGAAAAATTACCACAGTCTATTTTTGAGATTTGCCATGGATTAAAGCCGTGGTATACTTGAATCAGACTTATCCCGTGGTAAATTGGTAAAGTATCCGTGGTAATTCTAATTCTTTTAACTTCAACTCAAATGGACTCAAAACAAGACTCAACTAACTGTTGCAGTCATTCTTCAAAAGATAATCTTGGAGTTTCCAGGTTCCATACAAACTTTGCGATTTCAAGGGTTCCCAAATTAGGTTTTTCACAAAGCTTGCTTTCATTTTTTACAAACTTCACGATTTCAAGGGCTCTCTCTCTCTCTCTCTCTGAATAAGATTTTGGGAATAACAAATTAGGGTTTGTAGGGTTTTACAGAGATGACGACCATGAAGAACTTGATCAGTCTCGTTAATATAATTGAGATTGATTGTACGATATTCGGCGATTATGGTGGTGACGACGAATTTAGCCACTATGGGAAGGTCTTCCTTCTTTCAGTGTTGTTAGTGATTAGATCTCTCTCTCTCTCTCCCCACCTTCATTGAATTTTTTGTTTGAATGATATGTGATTACAAAGTTCTTGGAAATCGCCAGCTTTGGAGAATATAGTTGGAGGGAATTTTCTTCTATGCAGATTTGGCTAGGCTTCTTAAAGTTTGATTTTGGGTTTTTTTGGTTTTAGGTTTTGAGTGTTTGTTTGATTTGGTTTTGTGATGTTTGTGGTGTTTATAGGAATTGTGACGAGGCGGGTGTAGGTGTTGCAGCTGGACAAGACGAAGGAGGGGCAGACATAATACACAGAGTTTCATCATATGCCGATTTCGGTAAGTTTAGGGTTCTCTTTGTTCATGATCATTTACTATTTGCTTAAGTGAAGTGGCATGATAAGTAAAATTGCAACTTGAATCAACTGCGGTATATTTTGAGGGTTAAGGGAGAAGAAGTGAAATTTGCAACTACCCACTGCCTCAATCTCTTCTGATGCATATCCAGCCACAATTTTGAATCAAATTGAAAACTTATAAGGTGTTAAGCTTTAATTGAGAAATTAACACGTGAATTACAGACCGGTTTAGATTTGGTTCTCTTAACTCTAAAATCTATGGATGTAATTCAAAAATTAGCGTCTGATTTCTAATAATATAGTTACTGAATGTCACTGTGAGTTCTAATAGTATAGTTGCTCAAATTAGTTTTTCCTTCATTAAAATTATTATTTGACCTGAAGTCATTGTGAGCTTTGAATTGGAATTACTAGAATATTCTATCCTGAAATAAGATGAGATAAACCAAGACATCTTATGTAAAATCCAAATCAAATGGGATCTTCAAAACTGCAGAATAAGTTCATTTGAGGATCCTATTCGAGTTACTATAAATTTACTTTTATAGTATAGTTGTTTCAATCTATATTGATATGGTTTGTCATTTTTGTGTGTGCCTTGCAGTAGAGTTCTGGAAAAGAGTGTTATGCTTGTTATTACGACAATATAGGCGTTGTCTTAGGTTTTTTGATGGCGCTTTATTTTCATATATATGTTTCAGCTAATAAGGTATGTACCCTAATATATCATTTTATAATTGCTTTGTGTAATACCATACCCTTTTGTTGTCTCCTTGTCGTAAAATAGTAGTGAGGAATTGATGGTATAGATTGCACAATTGTATTTTAAGTACTGAACCTCAAGCTATCATTGGTCTTATGTGGACTTTGTACCATGAATTGGGGTACAGTTGAATGAGAGTCTTTCCATTAGGGATTTTAAAATCCACTAATTGAAGCTAAATTAGATAGAGGTACCTAGAGATAAAAATACTTCAAATTAGTACCCAATGGCATAACTCCTTCCATACAGTTGATATGTCATTCTCCAAACAACAATAAACTTTCTAACTCCAAGTTGACATGTTATTCAATTGTCAATAATTTTCCAATTTGAGCAAACTTCAGCGCAATAATTGAATAATGAAAACTTCAGCGCGAATAGACTAGACGATTTATAATGTGGGAAACTGTTTGAGTAAATGCTTTAATAAAAAAAATTTAGTGCTTCAGAGCCAAGTTCAACCTACTGCAGTCTTCTCCATCAAGATTTTACTTTTAGTATTGGGGATTATTATCTATGGCTGCGAAGAATGAAAAAATGACCAGTTGGAAGGTTTTGGTACACAAAAAATAGAATTGAGTAGTTTTTGTTGAATCAGATAAGGATTTCGTAGATATTCTCTTTAGTTTTTTTACGATGCTTATGGGCACAATAGTCAGGCTCACTCGCAAACAATTGGAAACAACAACATTGGGATCCATGAGCACTCTGTATCAGAGCCTGGAGAATTTAGAAGAAGGTTATTTTGAGAAGGAAATAACTTTGGCATTGCTCCTACGTCTAATAAATCCGTATGGCCATCGATGCAGGCTGATAATCCATATTAGCTACTCTGTATTCTAAGGTACCTTTCCTAGCCTAAAAATCTTGCTATTTTGCATGATATAATTGGGCCATTATATGGTTTTTCCAAGTTTTATACAATCTGAGATTTTTTCTATACTCTTTTGTGAGCTTCTGTCCCATTATCTGGTTGAACATGAATTCACAAAGCAAAAATAATTCTAAAAAAATGGATCGAATTGAACTTTGGTTTGGTCTTTCTTTGAAACAGTATCCAAATATTATATAATAATTGATTAAGAGTGTGATTAAGAAGAAACTCAAAAAAAGGTGGTGGTAAATAAAGGAAGGTCTAACAAAGATTATCGATGCCATTTCTTTGCTCTTATTTGACCCAATGTAATCTCCACAACTCCTTCTTTTCCTTATTCTTCTTCTCTTTGCTTTCATTGATTTTATTTTATTAGTTTCTTATGTCTCAGCTACATTATGCAACAAAGATTATTGATGCCATTTCGATCGCAGATATTGGAGCATTAAGGGTCTCGGTGAGCAGTGAAATCAAGGTAAATGTTGTTACATAGATTGATAATTCTTGCAGAAAACTGTACTATTGCATTAAAGTATCATCAAGGTTCCAAAAATCAACTTTAATCAAATTTGCTATATCGAAGGTGTCGTCGATTGGTAAATAATGAAAATATCATGTATCTGCTATATCGTGGATACTTCTCTCAAGCTATAGTTTTATTATTTTAAGATATTTTAATTACTATAGACATCCTTGGACAATTTCCTTAATGCTCTTAGACTGTTATATCAATTGCTTAAGTTGGGGTTTTCTAAAATTAAAAGGATGAAGACCATACAAGCATTCGTCTTCATCTTTGATTATAGAGACCAACTAAGAAGTTTATGTCTCAAAATGTTGGATTCCTTTAATTAACACTTCTATCTTTCCATTGTACCATATCCTTGCTACTAGACCAGGGTACCATACTAACACCCTCACTCTCTACAAAAATGAGAGATATTAAATCTAAAAAACATAGATAAATCTACTTTTGTTTGAACCACAAAAACATAAAAATAAGGCAAATGAGTACCTCATACTGATGGAAACCGAGAGTGTGGAAGCGGTCACTTTTGTGGCTGGCGGAAGCAGCTACCATTGGTTAGAAAGAGCGAGATGTGGTGGAGGTTGGCGAGCTCCTTCACCCTGTTGTTGCTGATGTGGTTTTAGTAGAAGTAAAGATTAGAGTAGATTTGGCTGTTCCATTTCTCTTTTTGGGTACTTGGATAAATTTATTTAATTATTTAATCTCTTCATTTAATCAAAGAACTCCATTTTCATCTCTATTGGCTTTCCAGCTTATTAATTAAGGATTCTAAAATGAAGGTCTCTGACATAATTTCTTCGTTACAGTTACCGGTTCAGATAATCTCATCTCTATCTAACAAATTCTATAGTAACTTGCTTTCTATTTTTGGTTGAGGTGATTTCCTGGTCACTCTTGTAATTCATCTACAAAAAATATATCATGAATGCTACTTATCCCAATCAAGTGTGAATTTAATATCTAATGCTATTTCATTTTGGCAGATAAAAGTTGGGCATAAAATTGAAACCGTTCAGTTTTTCCACTGCTATAAGCGAGGAGTTGATCGTGTTTTTGTGGATCAACCTATTTTCCTCGAGAAGGTTTGGGGCAAAACTGCATCTAAAGTCTATGGCCTACGACTAGAAAGGATTACGCAGATAACCAACTTCGCTTTAGCCTGTTGTGCTAGGTAAATTGTAAGATATTTTTTTTGTAAATTCTTTTTGCTTTCTTTTTGTATGTTTGAATATGATATCTAGGTAGCCTTAGAAGCTCCAAGGGTTTTGAGTCTTAACAGTAACAAGTATTTCTCAGGACCTTACGGTATAAGCTTTATTCTTTGTCTCTTTAAGTTGGTGCCACAACTTTCTATATACTTTAGCTTTTACTTAATTATCAACCATTATTCCTCTTGTACACAGGGGATGATGTTGTCTTCATTGCTAACGATTGGCAAACTACTCTTCTCCCATACTACATCAAGAGTATAAACAAGTTTCAAGGAATCTACGAAAGTGCTAAGGTGTGTTTTCTTCTTAAGTTACTTTATATATTAGATCATATGGAGCCGAAAGGACCAAATTTGTTTCATTTTACCTACCACATACCAAATTTGTTTCATATGGAAACACTTATTGATCCCTTTTTTCCGATGATTATTTTTGGTCAAGTATATTATATCATAAAGTAATTACATTGTATTAGCCGTTTATGATATGTGGAAAAAGTATATACTTTACATATGTACAAGGGTGAATCCAATCCACCCCACGACAGTTTTGAATCCACCCCAAGGTGATTTTACCACGCGTACTTCTGAACTGCGAGCTTGACATAAACGTCCCAGATACATCCATATGTCTCAATCTCATCCATCAAAGTCCCAACACACTTTAGAACCGCGCGTAACTTCTTAACTGCGCACTTCTGAACCGCGCGCAATGAGAGCCACTGGATGGAAGCCACATGTTATAATCTTAAAGGTTATATATATACACGCACTTCAGAACTGCGCGGCGTTAATTCGCCCCAAATCCACCCTTGGATGAATTTTGTGTATGCCACGTCAGGTATTCACCTAAATGCTGGGAGACAATTTAGGTGGAAAAGAGGGTGGATTTCAAAATCCACCCGCCACGTCAGGGTGTACCTAGCTGCTATAGGTGCTCTAAGGTATGTGACTTGTGAATGAAAAATATGGATAACATAGTGTCAGGTAAAATGTGGTGACTTGTGAATGAAAAATGTGGATAACATAGTGTTAGGTAAAATATGATGACTTGTGAATGAAAAATGTGGATAACATAGCCATATGAGAATTACTTGACACCTTCGCAATATGCATGCGAATAACATAGTGTGAAATAGAAACATTTTCACATATTTTCTTATTTAATTTGAAGTTTATGTTATGTATCTATCAATATCATGACTGTTGAATTCATTAGGAGTCACATCCAGAATCTACTTTAAATTGTTGGTGGATTTGGTCAGGTTCGTGGAGGTTGGAGCAATGCGTTGTCTGCTGTGAAATGGGTTTACAATCGGAGCAAATACGAACTTAAAAAAATAGGTATTTTTTATATCTGGTTGCTTTAGTGTATTTTTCTGATAAGTAAAATTGTAGTTTTTCCCTTAGAAATATATTTGGCTGCTTTAGGGAAATTGTTCATTGATGGAAGAAAAATTGTGTTCTTGATATGGTTGTTTCTCTTGTAGATTTGTTTATACAAAGTTCTTAGCAGTTCTTGGGAAAGCACGCATGCCACTGAAGCATTACGCATTTTCATGGTTTAAACATCGCTATATTAATCCTTTGATTTTGAAGCCACTGTGCTTCCTTTTTTTGTTTCTCAATCCATGATTTTTTTGGATTTATTATAGAGAACATGTATATAGCTTGTAACCAGTGTACCTTGATTTTTTGGGCCAATATTTATAAATGAAACAAGTTATTGAATTGTGTGTTTTTGTTTGTATATGTGTATACAACAGGTGCAATTTGTTTTTCTGAATTGTAGGTTTTGTGGCTATTTTTTTGATTTTTTTAAAAAACAAATAAAAATTAAATTATCACAGATTGAAGCAGTGGTAAATATCCTAATTATACTACAGATATTATCCGTGGTAAAAAATTTGCTCGAATTTACTCCGTATCAATATAAATTAGATAACCATAGACAAACTCGGTGGCAAAAAAATTGCCACGAATTTACTCCGTAGCAATATAAACTAGATAACCACAGATAAAGTCCGTGGAAAAAATATTACCACACACCTTTTACTACAGGCCTCTGCTATAGACTTTATCCGTGGTAAAATGACTATTACCACAGACTTTATCCGTGGTAATTTAGTAAAATTGGTGTAGTGTTTGGGCCCGCCCTTCAAGATTTGGGGGCCTAAAGCAATTGCCTTAGTTGCCTTACCCCAGCACCGGGACTGCATATAGAAAGTGTACAAGCAATTGTTACGATTTTAGCCCAAAATTAAAATGTGAGACAAAAATAACCTAATCAGAAACGGTGATTTTTTTACTCTCAACATGCAACCACTACTGTAAATACAATTCTCTTATCTTCTGGATTAGGTTTCGAGAAATATGAGAAAGAGGTCTGTGTAAAGATCTCCTCCATGGTTGGACTTCAATGCTAGCACTCACCACATATTATAGTTAAGCTAGCTAGTTATAATATGCAAATCTTATACCATATTTTACTGAAGTCTAGAACTTATAGATTATAAATTCTATAAAATACATAAATTTACATAGTTGGCATATCATATACTAAATAACCAAACACACGTTACAAATTTATTTAGCTCAATCATCTCCATAACTAATTACTAGTAAGTGTAATTGGATTGATATCATACCTTAAATGTTGTTTGGGTACATGAAAACTCAAACCTTCAATTTACTACAACACCCAAATCAGAATAAATTAAGATATCCCAGCGCATAAAATAAAAATAAAAATACACACACATACACATGATAACATAAATGGGTTTCATTCTAAATCATCAATTACCATAGATTTAGGTAGAAGGTTTGATTTGAATTTAGTGCGCACAACCCCAATGTTTCCATGGGGCCTAGTAACCTTTCCACAAATGCATGTATGCTACTCATTTTAGAAGCAATAACGAAAACATAAATCTGCATAAACCCAGAATACAAAATAGGGAAATCAAGTAGTTGAAATTAAATTGATTTTATCACTCCATATCTCTATATTTGTGGAACATGTTTTCACGCACCTTATATCAAGTCACACAACCTTTTTCTTTGAATTCCTACAACCCACCAAGTAAAGATATGACTGAAAAATGGTTAGTAAATATTATAATATGCAGCATGTGTACCAAAATACAAAATGAGACACTATGATGGAAACACTCAACTCCTACATCTTTTTTGGTCGGGTTGACTCTGTCTTAAAAACATTATGGCCATTGGCTAAGGGCCACTAGTAGTAGTAGGATTTCCTTACATTTGGAAACCCCCTTTTTACGAAAGACATCTTAGAAAATTCCAAATTTTCCCTTGAAATTTGTCCCTTCTCTGACCAAAATCAAACTGGAATATGCAAGAGTTGGCCACTTAACTTTGCAATAAGGGCACCTTCCCAAGGCCTCAACATGTGCAATGACAAGGCCTGCCCTAATGGTGCCAGGCCCGGGTAATTTTAGACGTGTTCTTCATGTGTGCAGGCCAATGAAAGCATGCCCAAGCTAGTTCAGGCAATGAGCACGCACGACAACTCACCTTATGCACAACTCCAACCTTCAGACACCGACTTGTTATTGTTCTCTTTGTGTCAGTCATAGCTGTAATCATTTCACGAAAAATGGTTAACATAGGAAGTAGTTTTTTATTGCAGAAACCAAGAATTGGGTGAGAAGTGGTGCTTACGGCTCAAATAAGTCAGTACCAGAATAAATAGAACATTAAACAGAACTGGGAAGGCAAATAGTGCCCCAATACAGACCCAATACATATATTTATCTGTATACATGCCTCTATGAAATTCTATGTGCTCGTATTTAATGTATTTTGATAAATTAGGTCAGAACAATTCCTATCAATCAATGATCTAGGATTAAACAAAAATAATCAAAAGTAAAGATAAGGAATTAAAAGACACATGTAATTATTTACCCTGTGGAAACTCCTTAAACAGGAGAAAAACCACAAGTCGTTGTCGATGAAATCGACAACCAAAAATCCATTAATCAAAAAGAGTTTAATCTGAATTACACTTACAGACTTGATAACCTAATCTCATGATTATCTCTCTTCTGACTGAAGCTTCACACCCAATCCTCTTCTGTTCTCGTAACAACCCTTCTTGATCTCACACCAAGAATCTTCTTTTATTCTCGCAACAACGCTTCTTGATCTCACACAAAGAATCCTTTTATGTTCTGGCAACAACCCTACTTGATCTCACACCAAGAATTTCTCTTGAACAATATGTAGGAAGTATTCTAAAACTAACTCAACATTAATCTAAGGATTAAAAGATGCTTGATTGATATTAAATTCACACTCCCTGATAAAGGAGTTTGGAGCTTTTCGAAAAAATAAACGTTTTTCAAAAACAAAGACCGGGACAAAAAAAATAGAGTTTGCTTAAATTATAAACCAATTTATCTTGAGAGTCATTCGAATGAGAACTAATGTCGCTTGAACGACGTACATCTAATTTGGTCCAAAACCCTAGAATGTTGATAATTCGTTCGAACTACAAGAAGGTTCGTTCGAACAAAATTGTCGATGGGCCAAATTTCCAGGGGACATGTCAACTCGTTCGAACAAAGATTACCTATGGACCAAAATATCTAAGGGACATGTCAACTCGTTCGAACGACAAGAAAAATCGTTCGAACGACAATTATATAAAAACCCCTCCCTTTTTCAGTGAGTTCTACTTGCCTTCTGTCCATTGATCTTCATTTTGACAGTGTCTTCGATTGTGACAACCACGGGACTCCACAAACACGAAATGAGGCAAATAAAACTTTTAATCTCACCCTTTGGTTCATTTGGTGACAAATAAAAACTAAAACGAATACACGACTCTGTAGTACTTCCCAGCTATAGAGTGAGGTAAGACCTTAGAAAGACACCACTCCTTCTTGAACAGGTTCAATCGCTGGACATCTTCTATTAATGATATCTTCTTAAAACCCTGCTCTTATCAGATAGTGTGTTACTGAATATCTGCACACTCAGCAAACTCATTTATGATGCATGTGGAAAAATAAACTTAGAATATAGTCTCACAAACAAAATATAAACAGATAAATTCAGAGAAGCATTTGCAAACCAGTCATGGAAACTCGTTTCTCTCCTTTATTATTACAGAAGAAATAATCAAATAACTACAATCAACTATCTGAAAGAACAGAAATTAGAGACATTTGATAAACAGATAAACAAAAGGTAATACTAGATAAACTGATAAAGTTAGTACAAAGACTCCTATCTCATGTGCTCTCAAAACAAAAAAAATCTCAAAGAAGAACCAGACAAAAGAAACCCAAATGGAGAATAGGTGCGAGGAGAAATGTCTAGCTAAGGCACCTTGTGCAGTTAGGTCTATCCAGAATCATAATCGTACTCAAACTCCTATGGCTCCTGGACTGGACGAATACCCCTAGCCTCTGTATCAATAGTCCCCAGTCGTTCCTCAATAGTCCCTAGACGTCCCTCAATAGCACCCAACCTGGTCGTCACCGTTTATAGCATGCTCCCAATACTCTGAAGAGAAAATACCTCCTGAGGCTGTGCAGCTGAGCTAAAAGAACCTATGTGCTCACCTAGAGGAGTAAGCTCAGAAGGTTGCACAGAAGGAAGATGAGATGCACTCTTATGACAATTACTCGAATCCAATTTTTCAGTTTTGGTATCCTCAGGTTCATTAGGAAACACCTTGTAGCCAGCAGCAGTAAAAATTGCCATAACAAGTCGAGCAAACGGTAATGAACTTCGAGTCGCCATTTTGGTGCTAGCATCAATCATCTCTTCTATGATGATATTAGGGAGATCTATCTCAATATCATTCTTGATGGCATAGAGAAAAACCTTCATCCGCTCAGAGAGTTCATTCTTTTGAGATCGCGGAATGATATTCGTAATAGCTATGCTATGTACGAGGCGAGACTCATCATCTAACGTCTTTCGGGAAACAATACCCGATCTAGTATATAGATTAGGCTGAGCCGTAATGTAAACAACCATAGTATGCATCTCAAAAAGAATAAGAATCCCATCCACATCAAACTCCCCCTCAGAAGTAGCAGCAGGCCATGGATAATACGATGCTGGCCAAACACACCCTGGAAATGCAATGTACTGAGATGGACGGAAACCCAAAATAGCGTAGAGACAATCTCTAGTGACTTTGTACTCGGTGCCATCAATAGTGACTGAGAAAGTCCGACTAGACAGATTACGGATATGCTCAAGTTGCAGAGAAGCATAGAACAATCGAACAATCCTCGGGTATACCTTTCCAGAAGGAGTAAGAATCTTGGTCCAATTTCTTGCTTTAAGTTTTGCAAACACACGTGCATAGCCTTCATTAACTCCTGAAACACTTTTGATGTCTACAACTTGTTCTTTCACAATTGAGCGATCTTTAAAGCCTTTTTCAGTGGCCCAATATACCGAGTTATCACCAACCCTTTGGCCATCAAGGATACCTGTACCATCGAGGCGTGGTCTCTTTGTTCCTCCCCGTACCTTCAGAGCCATAGCGAATACTCAAAAGAATTTGTCTGCAACACCAACAATACCAAACCAAAGAAACCAATACCCCAAGTAACAACTACTTCCACCAATAATACTCTAACAATCAAACCCAAAACCCCAAGAATTCAACAGGCAGAGGTACACATTCCAACCCAAAACCTACAATAAACAATCCAAATACCAATCCCCCAATTCTCCTCCAAGTAAACACAGTAATTCACCCAAACAATCACACACAAAGACCCCCCGCAAACAGTAAAAATATAACCCCAAAATCCAGTAATGCAAACAATTCCAACAATCACAGAGGTGCAATAATCAACCCAGAGAATTCCTCATACAGTTTTAACCCAATTAGACCAAAGAAGCATAAAAGAGAAAAAGCTAGGGCACAATCAACACTTAGAACATAACTTACCAAATTGGAACCCAAGCGGAAAATTGGAAGAGGAGTAGGGAAGATACCCAATGCAAAGAATCCCCTTCCAATCGAGACCCAAAAGAAAACTTAGATAAAAAAATTGTGGAGCTCGGTTGAGAGAGAGAGAGAGAGACATGAATAAAAACAAACCAAAATGTTTTTGATTAACTAAACAGACGCAGGGAAGACAACCAAACCCGAAACTCATTCAAACGACTCGATAAGTCGTTCGAACGAAACAAAATCTTTTAAAAAAAAAAAACACTGCAGCTTGGAAATGGATAAATTAAGGCAAAAACTCACCCAATAGCACTGAGTAGCCACAAACAAATACAGAGAGCAAGAGAAAAGACAAGACTAATAGACACACTTCCCCTTAAAATATGCAGTCATATCTATAAGCACAGCGGATAGACGATAGAGAGAATATTATTGAGCTATAACTAAATAATGCAAAAGAACTCGATGTGTGTGTATGTAGCCCAAACAAAGTCCTGAAAATTAGGCATATGAAGAGCACTTTATTGGATATATGATTCAACTTAGGCCTCTCATGGTTGGTCACTCAAAGTCACTGAGAATTTACTAGGTATCACTCAAAGGAAATATGAATATGAGTAATGAAGTACAAAATTCATAATCTAAGAAAGTGGCGCTATTTTACTGAAGATCTCATGGAAGGAATATCAAGTGTTTTTGGAGGTGTCAAGTTAAGTACCATAGATTTTCAAACTATCATCTCTACTAAATCGAATGCATTAGACTTAGAATCAACTATGACTTTTAAGGTTGTAATGAAGGCAAAGGTAGGCTAGTGATGAAATAGGTGTTTTCCTGGCATTCTGAGGACAAAGATAACTTCCACCTCCATTATTGTTATCAACACACCTCCTTCCCCTTCTTTTAAAAAAAAAAAAAAAAACTTTGTTGTTATCACCTCCATTGTTGTTATCAACACATCTTCTGGCACTATTTGAATTTACACTTTGTTGCAACAAAACATTCTCCTAAGCAACACTTATACACACATCACCCTTCAGATTGTATCACTTCCTGCCCTCATAACAAAAGGTTTAAACAATAATTTGGCGAATACAAAGAAATGGCTTATTTTAGGCTCAACGGGTAGCAAGTGAATTAACGATTTGGGTTAGATGCTAAAAGGTCAAAATAGGAGCATATAAGAATGCCTAAAATTATGTCCTAAGACTTGTACAATATATCATTTCTCCTCGAATCAAGTAGAAAAAATGTTATAGTATTTTAACTTGAATTGATATCACCACCAACAATCAACTAATGCATAAAATAATGAGATCAGAAACAAAGAGAGATTTTGTGGGAAAGAATTTATTTAATAACACTCAACTCTAGAACAATAGGTAAGATCCTCACATAATGTCAGGTAACGAAGTCTCTTCATTTACCCTCAAGTTTTCTACTTATACCTATAGTCAGGGACAGTTGGACCTCGTGACGAATAAGTGATACCAAGTAACTCAAGCATTAAATGAATATAAAACACGTAAATAATTTCCATACATGCATATGCAAAGCTACGATATGCTAAGTACAAAATAGGGGAGATAGTCAGTAAGAGTAAAAGATACGACACATACCTGACGATGTCCACAAGATAGCGACACCACAAACAGAAGGACCTGAGAGATTTAGGAAATGAAACAGACACCAATAACGCATCGAAGATTTTCAAACCGAATAACATCCAAAGGTTTGGTGAAGAGATTAACAAGTTGGTTCTCCGTACAAACATACTCCACAATTACAATCTTCTGCTCAACAAGGTCTCGAATGAAGTGACATCGGATGTCAATGTGCTTAGTCCGCAAATGTTGTTTAAGATTCTTGGAAATGTTGATTGCACTTGTATTATCACAATAAAGTGACATTACTCCCTAATTCAGCCCGTAATCATGTAATATTTGCTTCCAGACTAGTTGAGTACTGCAACTTCCCGTAGTAATATACTTTGCTTCTGCAGTAGACTGTGTAATGCAATTTTGTTTCTTACTTTGCCATGCAACGAGATTGTTCCCAATGTAGTATCATCCCCCAGAAGTACTCTTCCTTTCATTAGAATTTCTAGCCCAATCAATATCTGAGTATCCAATAATTTTAGATGTAGTGTCTCGAGTATACCACAATCCAAACTCACAAGCCCCAGACATATATCGAATAATCCGTTTAACAGCGTGTAAGTGAGACTCTTTAAGACTTGCCTGATAATGTGCACATATGCAAACACTGAACACAATGTCTGGACAGGTAGCTGTAAGATACAACAAGCTTCCTATCATGCTCCTATATATCTTTTAATCCACATCAATACCTGTAGAGTCCTTACTTAATTTTGTGGTAGTGCTCATTGGTGTCCGAGCATGTTTTGAGGAATCAAGACCAAACTTTTTGACAATATCCTGAGCATATTTAGATTGAAAAACAAATATGCCATCCTCCCGTTGCTTGATTTGAAGACCTAAGAAGTAGGTCAATTCTCCAGCCATGCTCAACTCGAACTTTCTTCTCATTAACTCACCGAATGCTTTGACACGAGAGTCCGACATAGATCCAAAAATAACATCATCCACATAAACCTGAGCAATAAGAATATCATCTCCTTCCCGCTGAATAAATAATGTCTTCTCAACTCCCCCTCGAATGAACCCCTTTCCAAGTAGAAAGTTTGAAAGTCTATCATACCATACTCGAGGAGCTTGTTTTAGTCCATAAAGTGTTTTCTTCAATCGATAAACATGCTCCAGGTGATGAGGATCATCAAACCCCTTTAGTTGAGCTACATACACTTCATCCTCAAGTAGCCCATTCAGGAACGCACTTTTCACATCCATCTAATAAAACTTAAATTTTTTGTGACAAGCAAAAGCAAAAAACATCCGAATAGATTTAAGTCTAGCTGTGGGAGCAAAAGTTTCTTCTACATCCACCCCTTTTATTTGATTGTATCCCTGAGCTACCAACCTTGCCTTGTTTCGGACAACATGACCGTTCTTAACAAACTTGTTCTTATAAATCCACTTAGTGCCAATAATATTTAGTATTTGCCGGTCATGATACTAAGTCCCACACATCTTGTCGTTTGAATTTATTGAGCTCATCTTGCATGGCGTTAATCCAATATTCATGAGATTAGGCATCTTTCACGTTGGTTAGTTCAGTGATGGGCACATAACACATACTCTCCACTGTCTCATATAACGTAGAACAATGATGTCCTACATGCCTAGCGGACTCATGAAGTGTAGGACATTCATAATCATCAAGGTATTTAGGAGCACCACAATTCTGGGAAGGATTAGTACGGACAGTCGCATTTGGTGCTAAAATTTCCCCAGAAGATGTTGTAGAAGCTTCAGCGCGAGGTTCTTCTTGAACATCTTATGTCATAATAGATGAGGTTGGCAGGGAATCTTCTTGAACATTACTATCTCCATCATCTATTTGTCCAAGAACTGTCGAGTCGTCAACTACCACATTAATCGACTCCATGACCATTTTGGTCTTCAAGTTGTAAACACGATAAGCCCTACTGTTTGTGGCATATCCCAGTAAAATTCCATCATCGCTTCGGGCATCAAATTTTCCAATGTTCTCCCGATCACAAGTGACATAACACTTACTTCCAAACACACGAAAGTATTTCAAGTTCGGCTTTTTTCCAAACCAGAGATCATACGACGTGTTAAGTGTAAGAGGACGCAGATAAACTCTGTTGATAATGTGACACGAGGTATGAATAACTTCTCCCCAAAAGTGAATATGAACATTCTTTCCATGAAGTAATTCCCACCCCATTTCCTATAGAACTCAGTTCTTTCGTTCAGCTACTCCGTTTTGTTGTGATGTGATTGGTGCTGAAAATTCATGTTTGATCCCATTCGCTTTACAATACTCAATCACATCACTGTCCTTGAACTCTCCTCCATGATAACTTTAAATTATGTCAATAGAACAATCTTTCTCATTCTGTATTCGCAGGGCTATAGCATGAAATTCTTCAAATGTGTCCGACTTCTACTTTAATAGTGCGATCCAGGTGAATCGTGAAAAATTATCAACCATAACCAAAATGTACTTCTTTGTACCCAAAGTACTCACTCTTATAGAACCCATCAAGTCCATATGAATTAACTCCAGAACTCGCGTAGTGGCAATGTTGGTAGATTTTTTGCTCGCACTCTTGGTTTGCTTTCCAATTTGACATGGTCCACACACTGCATCGGTTAGCTTGCTTAGTTTCGGAACCCCTCAAACTATTTCCTTACTTGTAATCTTTGCCAGATCGCTGAAGTTCACATGTCCTAACTGTTGGTGCCAAAGTTCCACATCGCTTATCTTAGCAACTTTACATGATATCCCATTTTGCGATACAGCATAGCAGTTTTCCAAAGTTCTATCAGCAGTCATAATGCATTTCTCAGTATTATCAAAGACACGACAAGTTTTCTTGTCGAATGTTACTGTGTTGTCCGCATCACATAAGTGACTCACACTCAAAAGATTTGTAATGAGTCCTTTGATATAGAGTACATTATCGACTGCCGGACACCCAATTCCCTCTGCACTCCCCTTTTCCACAATCTTTCCACTCATTCTTCCTCTAAAAGTAACAACACCACCTTGAATATATGTGACATTATTCAGACGTGTAGCATCCCCTATCATGTGCTGGGAGCATCCACTATCTACGTATCACTGTGTAAAATTAAATGCATTTAGAGCCATCACTGCAACATTGGATCAAAATTGTGGTAGAGGGTCCTTCTGAACCCAAACAGATATCACTTTCTTTTGTTCTACTGTCGCTTCAGTCATATTCTTGAAACCATTAAAAGACTTTTAGACAAAAAAAGAGTTAGCAAATGATTGGGCATATAATAGATGGGCTTTCCTTCTTTCCAAATGTAGATTATTCCTACCATAAAATTGTAGAACATATCTACAATAGGGATCAAGATGACCCTTTCGACCACAAGCCTCACAATAAAATACATGAAAGACAAAAGGCTGTTTAGTCTGCCTATGAGGAGCATTAGTAACACTTTGTTTGGGCAAAAATGGCACTGGAGTAGCTTTGACAAACTTGGTGATTTGAGATGTAGACTTAACATTTTGTTCATCAAATCCAAGTCCCCTTTTGTCAGTACTATTTTTTCTCATGCATAGCATTTTGTCAATATTCTTTGCTCTATGGAGAAAAATTTCAAGTTTCTGCTTAGTAAAAGTCAAGTCAAGTTTAAGCTTCTAAAGTTCAGTTTCAGTCCATTTTAATTTCCCCACTGCAGTATGTTTTTCTTTTTCACACATATCAAGTTTGATAATAAGATCATCTTTCTCTTTCTTAAGTTTCTCAAGCTGAGAAATAAGTTGAGAATACAAATCTTCAATTTTGGGTTCTTCACTATTATCACTTTCATAATCACTCTGATCTTCAGTAAAATTTTCTAGTTCAAAATGGTCAGAATAGTTATTAATAGAGTTTATTATACTAGGAATTGCACAATAGTTACAATTTTATATTTTTGGGGATGATCATTATTAGCATCAAATTCATCATAATCATCATCCCAAATTACTTTAATATTCATGGCCTTATGGTTACTATTAGAACTCTTAGTGGGACAGCTGCGAGCATAGTGACCATACTTGTGACATCCATAGCATTCAACCTTATTAAGATCTTAATCAGAGTCATTGTGAGAACAAGTACTTGAGTTAGTTGGTTAAGTCGTTGTAAGACTTAACACGGTTATAAGGATGAAACTTGTAATTCATATTTTGCCCTTGTTTATCAAATTGCTCCTTTTTCAAAAGTTCTCTAAATTGTTGGCTTATAAGAGCAATCTGAGAGTCAAAGTCCAGTTCCTCACCATTTTCAGAGACACAGTAGTTGTTAACATCTCTAGTTCCTTGAGAAGACGAAGAGTTGGAAGAAGACTTAAATGTCACACTCTTATTCTTCCTAGGGTTTTCCATTTCAATTTCAAAAGTACGTAATTTTCTAGCAAGTGTGTCAGGTTTCATGGTTTTAAGATTTTGTGCTTCCTCTATTGCATCACGTCTGGATCTAAAACTCTTAGGAAGAGATCTTAGAATTTTATGTACTATTTGAACATCAGTGTATCCAGCTCCTAAAAAAGAACTGTTGTTGACAATGTCGCTAAGTCTGGCATAAAACTCACTAAATGACTCATCCTCACTCATCCGGATGTTTTCAAATTGAGATATGAGCATTTACATTTTACTTTCTTTAATCGTATCATCACCTTCGTGAGTGCGCACCAAGATATCCCAAGCTCATTTTGAAGTAGTACACGCAGATATGTGCCTATACTCACTTTGGCTCAGCCCATTAAAGATAGTATTAAGACCTTTAGAATTATACCCAGATATTTATTTTTCTTCCTTGGTCCATTGATTTTTAGGTTTAGGAACTTCTACAGCAGTTGCTGGTTTACCCTGTATAGCTGTCGGGGACACCCATCCATCTTCAATGGAAATCCAGACATCTTCTCCCATGGATTGCAAGAAGGTAATCATTCAAACCTTCCATTAAGGGAAGTTTGTGCCATCAAAGAGTGGTGGACAATTTATTGGACCTCTAAATTTTTTGGAATCTATTAAATTAAGTAAGCACGTAAACAAGATCACTGCTCATGATATAAAGCCTACAAGCAACTCTGCTCTGATACCAATTGAAATTCTATGTGCTCGTATTTAATGTATTTTGATAAATTAGGTCAGAACAATTTTTATCAATCAATGATCTAAGATTAAGCAAAAATAATCAACAGTAAAGACAAGGAATTAAAAGACACATGTAATTGTTCACCCTGTGAAAAATCCTTACACGAGAGAAAAACCACAGGTCATTATCGATGAAATTGACAACCAAAAATCTACTAATCAAAAAGAGTTTAATCTGAATTACACTTACAGACTTGATAACCTAGTCTCATGATTATCTCTCTTCTGACTAAAGCTTCATACCCAATCTTCTTCTGTTCTCGCAACAACCCTTCTTGATCTCACACCAAGAATATTCTTATTTTCTCGCAACAACTCTTTTTGATCTCACACCAAGAATCTTCTTATTTTCTCGCAACAACCCTTCTTGATCTCACACCAAGAAACTTCTTCTGTTCTCGCAACAACCCTACTTGATCTCATACCAAGAATCGCTATTGAAACAATATGTAGGAAGTATTGTAAAACTAACTCAATATCAATCTCAGGATTAGAAAATGTTTGATTGATATTGAATTCACACTCTCTGATAAAGGAGTTTGGAGCTTTTCGAAAAAATAAACGTTTTTCAAAAACAAAGATCGGGAGAGAAAAAGAAACAGAGTTTTCTTAAATATTAAAACAATTTTTCTCTAGAGTCGTTCGAACGAGAACTAATGTCGTTAGAATGACTTACGTCTAATTTGGTCCAAAACCCTAAAAAGTTGACACGTTCAAATGACAAGAAGGCTCGTTCGAACGAAAATTGTCTATGGGCCAAATTTCCAGGGGACATGTCAACTCGTTCGAACGACAAGAAAACTCGTTCGAACGAAAATTACCTATAAGCCAAATTTTCAGGGGACATGTCAACTCGTTCGAACGATAATTATATAAAAGCCCCTCCCTTTATCAGTGAGTTCTACTTACCTTCTGTCCAGTGATCATCATTTTGACAGTGTCTTCGACTAAGACAACCACGAGACTCTACACACACGAAATGAGACAAATAAAACCTTTCACTCAAGCTTTGAGAAGTGCCTTTCCAACTGTGAGTTCACCTGTGGGTGAGCCAACAAGGGGCTGGTTAAAACAAGAAGGCATCAGTTTTAGATAAGTTTTTTCATGCCAGAACTATGAAAAACCACTAAGGAAGCCGGATAATCTTACAGTGTTCCATCTGTAGTCAAGAAATTCATTCATGGCTATCGCATTCTATCCATAGCTCATAGGAGAAACATAGTACCCCCATATCATAAATGGCCTAATGTCATCTGCAAAAAAGAAACGGAATGACTGCTTAGAATTTCACAAGAAGAAATTAATATTTTTCCCAAACACCAGAGAACTCAGCTAGCGAACTATGAACTACCTACCTTTTGCAGCAATATATCCTCCAAGTATAAAAACCAGTAGTAAGGTAAATGTACCAAGAGTATTTGCAACAACCGTTGTCCTTCCAGCGGTTGCAATGAACCGAAATAGAGAGAGAGCTATCAGGTGTGTACTAAAGAAAGCCAAGAATTGCCAGAAAAACATGAACATGTAAAAGATGTATAAAACGAAAAGAAAATACAAATGAATCACTAATATACCATATCCATGGTTCAAAGTATCCTTGACAGACCCAATAATATTTAACTGTAATAAATGGTGGATAAGTGGAGATACTTCGGTTGATGTAACAATATTATCTGTTACATCAACCTACTATGTTGGGTAATCAAAGCTTCTGGTATTCAACAATATGCTTGTCTAGAATATGAACCATTTATTACATGAACTTCACAATATTATTGTTAAGATATTTACTAATTGCTATATTATTTTACTGTATATCGCGACATTGTTATTTATTTATTACAATTTCAATACTCAGTTTGTTGAACAAGCAGATACGTCGCAGGATATATTGAGGAATTATTGAAATCTTGGCCAACCAAGATATCCATTAAATTCGACTTGTGCATCAACAAGACCATTTGAAGTGCACTTACCTGCTGGCAGAAGAAGCGAACCCAATCGTGAAATATGTAAGAATGACCCAAATCCCTGACTCCATAAATGATACAGGAATCCTAAGGAGCCAAATGGGTAGCACGTATGCCCACGCAGGAAAGAACAAAAAATCTCTCTGTTTGTAGACCACGGGAAGCTTGGAAACGGTCATTGCCAGCTCCGCCATCCCATTAAACATCACGTTAATTAAACTGAAAAAAAATGCTCCAAAAAAGTTTCCTTCATCTTGTAATTGCCCAACTTTCATTTCTGTTCTAAAGAAAACCGTGAAGGAAATCGCCAATATGATTATAAGTTGAGTAGTTTCAAATATGTAGACAAAAGAGTTGCACTTCTTCAGAAGCCACTCCCTTGCAAAGCATGCCCTAAAGAGTTTCATGTTGGAGATTCCGTATCTTCTCGAACAAATGCAGCAGGATGTGCTCTGGATTTATCGTAAGGAGTTATAAGATCCATGAGGATTTGTTGTCCAACATGGAAAGATTTGAAGGACTGAACAAACTCAGCAACAGAGACATACGTGTATGGCTGGTTCTTGTTGTGCCAGTACTGTGATTGGTCCTTTCTAGATGTTACCTCTTGTAGAAAGTCTGCAACTCCTTTTCTGTCTGGGCATTTAAACCCCATGATTTCAAAAAACTTAAGAACGTTCCCACGTGGACCTTGATAGACAACTTAACCTTCTTAAAGTAGAATAACATCATCAAAAAGATCAAATGTCTCAGGGGGAGATTGAAGGAGAGAGATGATCATGGTTACGTTCATAATATGAACCATTTGTTTCACGAACTTCACAATTTGAAAGGTCAGGGTACTATCCAATCCAGTTGATATCTCATCCATGAATAGAGCTTTTGTAGGTCCAACTAACATCTCTCCTGAACCAAGAAAAATCAAATATCATTAGACTATTGGTACTTCAATCACTTCTATAGGAGTGACTGAACAATAAATTTAGTTATTCAAAAACATTAGACAAACAGGAAAACTGTCTACTAAAAAAAATGTACTTGCAACATTGTTTGTTTAAGTTAATACGGCATTAATTTCAACAGAACTCGTTAATCCGAAAAATGAAATTATTTTCCAGTTAATATGGTATTACCATATCATCGAAGAACGCAGAGAATTTTGTGATAACTAATAAAAGTCCCACATACTAGTTGTGACACATTTTTTTTGCCCACCGGATATGCCCCTTCTCATGTCATCTGCCACCATAATATCCACACAGATATCCAACCCAAGGATCTGTTACAAAATTAATAGAAGTCTTGACTTTTGAACAATTCTTGTAAAACAATAATATCCACCGATAATAACTTGAAATGAGGAAGCAAACCTTAAGAATATAATTAGTAACCAAACTAGTTTCCTGGCCCGCCAATGCTGTAGCTTTCATGAAGGCACCAATCGCAGGATCTAGTTTGATTCCAGCTCCCTTCTCACGTCTTGAAAGCTCTGCCAACATTTCATATCTGGTTCCAACTCATAAGCAACGTCCAGAAAAGTCCAAATTCTCTCACACCGTCATTTCACCATAATGAAGATCGTGTTGGCTTATATAAGCGCAAGTTCTTTGAGGGACAAATTCATTTAACTCGTGACCACAGTAGGTGATTTTTTTGCTTACCAGCAAATCAGTACAAGTTCTTTACTCAAATTATATTATTCGTACGCGTAAAATAACACACATATTCAAGAAATACACGCATTAACTAAATGTAGAGAAAGTATGAGGAAATATCCTAATATTACTATCAAGCTTTCCTGCAAACCCCCTTCAACAACATTGTTTTCCCTGAACCCGGAGGTCCAAGTAGGAGCGTCATCCTGGAATTAATGAAATAAATAGAGTGTTAAAATGTCGTAAATATCCTATTTCGGTACTTTTGGCAAGAACATGTTTTTGATGAATTAAGTATACAATTCACAACAACAAAAAATCCAAATTGTTAACATACCTTGAAGGTCTCACTATCCCATTCACATCACGAAGGATCTTGTAAATTGTTTTCTTGCTTAAAGAAAATCGAATTACTCCTAAAAGTGCCTATTCAAAAACAAAATAGAGCAACAGTCCATTAATCAGTCCAAAAAGACTCTTTTCTCATTTCAGAAGAGATCAAAATATATATAAGAACTTAAGTTTCAATTTTCGTAAAATTGTTAATCAATATATATAAAAAAAATTGCAAGAACTTTTCGTAGAAAAATTCCACCTAAAACAGCCAAACACAGATAACAAAAAGCACACCTAATTTTCATATTAGTCTCATTTTTAACATTAATTTGATACCTAGATAACACTATAAATATGCTCCAGCTATATGGAATAAACTACAACACTTATCTTTTGCACCCTCCCAAATACTAAAAATGAATCCCCTATAGAAACATAGAGATTTGCGGGCACCAGGATTCACATATATTCTCTCTCATCACATAGGGCCTAGAAAAAGTTTCCTAACACAGCAAACAAATTATCAAGCAGGCCAAAATTGAAATTTATGCCTCTCACAAGTTATCATTATGTAAATATGAAATTTTTATAACTTAGATGCTTTAAGTTAGTTGATTTCCTATTTAAATTTACAAGTTTTTAAATTATTATAGTAATTGAGAGAAAACTTCCTTGAAGACGGTTTTCAATTCTAGAAGTCTAGGTCAGTTTTCTTTTAGGTTTATGTTTGGTACTTTTTCCTATAAATACAATGTATGCAAAATTTAACAAGATTTATATAATAAATATAAACCCAATATAACTATAAACCACCCTTGCAAATTCTATCTACTATCATGGTGCCGTCAAGAGGATCCCTTGCATATAAAGAAGCCTACTTCCAATCGGGACTATATACCCAACATAGCAATGCAGTGATAGGTTATGTATAAATATGTTGATCAGATGTCAAACAACACTTGTATATATTAACTTAAAATTGAAATCATACCATCTGAAACAGAATCTTAGTCGCTCGCATCATACTTCATGAGTGGAACCAATTGGCCATGCCTGAATATGGCTGGCTCAACTGCTAAAGTGTAGGACCCTTGCTACTCTGACACTTCAATGGACAATTCTTAGTGTATTAACCTTCTTCTTTGCATTAACACATAATACTTCCAACATCCAACTTTATTCTATCATCCATTATAACACCTGATGCGCTAGCGTCCTTCTCCATGAGTGTGGACAGTCCGCATTGTTTTGTTGTGGCTGGCTCAAGTGTAAAATCTTTGGTGCCACGACGAATTTGTGGACAATCTTAGATGAAGTAAGCATCTGAAACAGATAGATATACACGTGTCTTGCTCTAACTTCTGTCCAACACGTGCTATGAGATTGCCAAATCAGCAAATGAAAAAAATATTGAGAATAGAGTTTATCTAGTCATTATACTTAAATGGCTAATAACTGATAGCACATTCTTATGTCATTAAGAGAAACGTTGTTGACCCTAAATTTTCCAAAAAAATGCTCTTAAATAACTCTCCTATACCAATTCATTTTCAAATTCTAAAGATATCTAAGCTATAAAAGATAAACCTAGTCTAATAAAGTGGCTGGTTTTGACTGAAAAGTGATTCACTCTAGCATCTTACAACCTAAATCATACATTGTAAAGCCTAAATCCTACATCTTAATAAGTTCTAGTACATTGACTTGATATCTGGCACACAACGACGAAATTCCGTAAGACCAATTTGGCAATAAAATCTGACAAATCAAAAGGGCATATAATAACTTCCTATTATGACTCAGGAGATATCCCGATTACATTCTAAATTCAAAGGAGGTCATATGATGAAAAATACTTGCCTCGTTCAAAAATAATAACCTAATAAATGGATGAAAAATACTTGCCTCACTGCTGAAACTGAAGATTCTGGATATGTTGATAGCCTGATACAGTTGCTCGGATATGAGAGGGAGCCATAGTAATGTGGAGACTGCTGGTTAAATTGAGTTCCAAATCCGTCTGCTTCAACCAAACCATATCTTCTTTAGAAATAACAATTTCCCCAGGTTATTCTATTGTTTTAATTCTCCATAAAATTATGGTCAACGATGAATATGTCTTCAGAGATGCAAAATGCAAAAGCTCTATGGTTTCAATCATCCTCCTTCAGATGCCGAACTTGGATTTCATATGTTCACCTAAGTGCCACTCTACTGCCACCACAGCCAGTACATTAACTGTATCTTTTCAAAATCCCTACATACAGTGAAAATATGCATATCAATATCCAATCCAATAAACAATGAAATTCTAAACGGTACATCCAATACATATGATAGATCGTAGGTTGTCTACGATGGTCATGGTTACTACTCACGTCACCCACAGGCGTAGACATGATCTTTATTTTTATTTTGTTTACTTAAATCAGGGGATTCTCTCCAGTAGAGGGGTTCATAGTTTTTGTGAGAGAGAGTATTAGTGAGATTTGTAAGTTTTGGGGAAAACTCACGAAACCCTAGAAATAAATAATCAAGTTAATCTAGTGTATGAGCTTCTGCTTTTATTGTTCTTATCAAATCTGGTATCATAGCGAAGCCACAATTCGAGGATGCAGAAATTCATCGATTCGGGTGTAAACTTTCAACTTAAGTTAGCGAAAATCGGAGCCGGAGTAAAGGTTCTCGATGAAGACAACGATTGGCTTTATGAAAAGGCGGATAGTCGCCAAGGGGTTCACCCTGTGAAACGTAGTCACGACCACCAAGTTTGGAGTGCGGTTTTGGGGTCGGAAGGTCGGGAAACACTGATAGATTTCTCCTTGAAACGGCCGGAATCGCCAAAGGAAAACGACAAGGAGGATGTTCAGATTCACGGGCTCACACGACCCACAATCGCGAACCCCATGAGTGAATCACGTGTAGGCCCAAACAAATCAAAAAATGCTGCTTGTGACCCAACTAAGCCCAAACCCAAGTGATCTAATCCAAGCCCAATACCAAGGATACAGGTCCAAACCCAAAAAGACCCAACTAAGCCCAAGAACTCTTCTCATTCACCCACGACCACAACAACAATTGATCTCCAATCGACATCGACCAAAGGGGCTGACGAAGAGAGGATGTCCCTCTCACTCGCAACTCAAATTTTGTAGCAAACTTCAGTCCCCACGATGGTACTGTTACCGGCGACGACATCAACTTTGGCGACGACCCCTACTTCTCCGACCATGGTACAAGTAGAGACGATAACTACGGTTATACCGATGACTACCTCCACGCTAGCAGTGCCAACAACAGCGCCAATTGGGACAGTAGGAAAAGGGGATTTAACGATACCGCCTAAGACGATAACACAATCACCAACAACGTTCCAAACAGCGGAGAAACGATCGGTAGTGTCGACCAATGGTTCCAATGACTAAGGAGGGGAAGAGCGTTGTTGTCGACCTCCTACCACACGAGAAACTGAAGAGAATTTTGATATCTCACGCCCTTCCTTTTTGCGGGTCTAGTGTTTGGGTACCTGAAGAAGGGTTAGAGAAAGACGACGAGTATTGGAAAAAGCATAGCATATTCCGTACAAGAGGTATAGCATAAGGTAAGCTAATTGAGATCATCATTGATGGTGGGTCTACAGAAAACCTTATTTCGGAGGAGGTGGTAGAGAAGCTAGGCTGCAAACTTACTCCGTATCCTAAACCGTTTATGATTCACTGGCTACAATGATGGGGTACGAAGAAGTCATTATGTCGTTCTAAGTTGAAAATCAAGATTAGGGACGCTTATGAGGATACTATACATTTCACGGTAGTCCCCATGGATGTCTGTCATATACTTATAGGCAGGCCTTGGCAATATGTGTGAAATAATGTTCATGTGTGGAGAGAGAATACCTATTTGTTCAGGTGGGGTGAGAAGCGGATGGTGTTAACTTGCCTTCCGCCAGTAGGGCTACAGAGACAGATGCACACCAATTTACTTGCAGAGGTGAAAGTGCACGGTTGTGCTTATGCTTTGGCGAGTTCTCTTTCGACTCCACTGGTTCCAGTTCCACCTATATTACAGTCTCTTATTACACAGTATGATGATGTATGTATTAAGCCCGATACACTAGAGATGCCACCCCTGCGAGACATCCAACATGCTATTGACCTAGTCCCAGGGGCACCATTGCCTAACCTACCGCATTATCTCATGGCCCTGCGGAGCATGCTGAACTACAACGGTAGGTCGCTAAGATATGTGACAAAGGTTTGTTGCGGAAGAGTATATCACCATGTGCTGTGTCGGCTTTATTGACACCAAAGAGAGACGAGAGTTAGGGTATGTGCATTGATAGCAGGACTATTAACAAGATTACGGTGAAGTATAGGTTTCCGATTCCGAGACTCGCGGACATAATAGATGACCTGCATGGGGCAAAGTTCTTCTCCAAGTTGGATCTAAGGAGCGGATACCATAAGGTACGGATGCGTCTTGGAGACAAATGGAAAACTACATTTAAATCCAAGGATGGTCTTTACGAGTGGTTAGTTATGCCTTTTGGTATCTCCAACGCCCCATCCACTTTTATGCGACTTATGATTGAGGTGTTGAAGGAGTGCATTACACAGAGGTTTATGGTTGTTTATTTTGACGATATCCACATACATAGCCGATCTCAGGTGGAGCATTTGGTACATATTGAGCGAGTATTACAACTTTTACGAAAGTACACGCTTTTTCTTCAGCTAAAGAAGTGTTCCTTTATGGTGAATTCAGTGGAGTTTTAGGGTATGTCGTTTCAGCAGATGGCATTTGAGTTGACGAGGAGAAGGTATAGATGAAACGTAACTGGCCTGTTGCCACCAATATGTCACAGGTTCGGAGTTTCCATGGGTTAGCAACTTTTTACCGTCGGTTTATTGATGTGTTCAGTAGGATAATGGCACCGATTACATCTCTAATGGCTGATGTTCCTTTTATTTGGTCTCCTGAAGCTGACGAGGTGTTTTAGTTGATCAAAGAAAGGCTTACTACGACACCAGTTTTGGCACTCCCCAATTTCTCAGGTTTCATGTTTGAGGTTACTACAGATGCCTGCAAGGCAGGTATTGGGGTTGTTCTGTCACAGGGGGGCAAGCCGATAGCTTATTTTAGTCAGAGGCTATCTGGGGCACAACTGCGGTATTCGACCTATGATATAAAGTTATTAGCAGTAGTACGGGATCTTCAGCATTGACATCACTATTTGGTTCATATGGAGTTCCTTATCCACTTGGACCACGATGCACTCTGCCACATGCACAGCCAACAACGTGTTTCTTCAGACAGGCAGGCTAAGTAGTTTAACTACTTGCAAGGTTTTCATGTTCAGCACATCAAGGGGAAGGAGAACAGATTTGAAGACTGGGTTAGCAGGACAGTGCATCTACTTGTTAAGTTACGCGCATCTATTTTTGGGTTCTCAGAGATACGAGAGTTATACCCAAAAGATGCATACTTTGGATCTATCTACAATTCTTGTTTGCAACACCACGGAGACCACGAGGAGTATTCAATACAAGATGGCTATTTGTTTAGGGGTACAGTTTTATGCGTCCTGGCTTCATCGTTGAGGGAACAATTGATTGTTGAGGTTCACGCGGGAGGTTTAGCAGGGCACTTCGGAGTGGCCAAGACCATGGCTTTGATGCGGGAAAAGTATTTTTGGGGAACTATGCGTCGGAATGTAAACAATTTTATCAAAAAGTGTTACAATTGTATCACGTCAAAAAGGCGCGAGCAAAATACTGGCTTCTACACCCCACTTCCTGTTCCCAGCATTCCTTGGCGTGATATATCCATAGATTTTGTGACAGGACTACCAAAAACTGGAGGTTTCGATTCTACTTTCGTGGTGGTTGATTGGTTCTCCAAGATGGCTCACTTTATTCCATGTACGAAGACGGACGATGCCTCCCATATAACATGTTTTTTCTTTTGGGAGATCGTTTGCCTACATAGGGTTCCTCAATCGATTGCTTCGGATAGGGACGTTTGATTTACAGGGCACTTCTGGAGGAATTTGTGGAAGCTCATGCGGTGTAAACATTAGTTTTTTACAGCATTCTACCCCCAGACAGATGGGCAGACAGAGGTAGTGAACCAGAGTCTTGGTAATCTCCTACGATGCCTCACTGACGACAGACCTACGGAATGGGATTTTGTCATATCCCAAGTAGAGTTTACATTCAATAACTTCGTCAATAGCTCGACAGGATTATCTCCTTTTTAGATTGTCACAAGGTATTCTCCAGAGATGGCTCAGGATTTGGCACCGATCCCACAGTTGGTCCCAGTTTCTGCCAGTGCAGTTGATTTTGCATCATCCATTCGAGCTATTCATGAGGGGGTCCGTCAGCGGTTACTGGAACATTATGCTAGGATTAAGGAGTGTGCAGACCACAGCCGGTGAGAGGCCATATTTCAGCAGGGGGGCCTCGTGATGCTCTATCTTGAAAAGAGGAAGCGTACAGGTGCAACTTCTAAGCTACTACTTCGACGTACAAGACCATTCTGTGTCATTCAGCGCATTGGTGAGAATGCGTATAAGCTAGATATGCCAGAGGAGATGTGACGCTCACCTATTGTAAACGTCAAACTCTTATCTCCTTATCATGGCGAGACTATCCCACCAATTACATTACCCCCTCAACCCGGGGTTCCTAAAAGAGGGGATCGTGTAGATAAGGTTCTTAAATGGGATGTCAGCCACACCACGAGGCGAGGCCGTTATGTCATGTTTAAGGTCTGATGGGTTAACCAGGCTAGGGATTCGTAGATCCCCAAAGCTATTTTTCGTCGGATGGATCCGGTCCTTTACGATGAGTACATAGCGTGAGAGAATTCGAGGTCGAATTCTTCCAAGCGGGGAAGAGTTGATAGATTGTAGGTTGTCTACGATGGTCATGGTTACTACTCACGTCACCCACAGGCGTAAAAACGATCTTTATTTTTATTTTGTTTACTTAAGTCAAGGGATGCTCTCCAGTAGAGGGGTTGATAGTTTTTGTGAGAGAGTATTAGTGAGATTTGTGAGTTTTTGGGAAAACTCACGAAACCCTAAAAACGAATAATCAAGTTAATCTAGTGTACGAGCTTCCACTTTTATTGTTCTTATCAACATACATCAGAACTCGTACCTCTAATATAGCTATTACATGTATCTTCATTTGATACATAATATCTCTTATGTATCAATTGCAAAAAAAAATCTGTATCAATGACATAATAAGAGACTTGGACTAACCCCCAATGCAACTCTAAGATTAATTGCTCTTGTACTCTTGAAACCTGTAGAAGAAAATATGACATAATGCATCTTATAGAAAGAGTCTATTAAGTACGAACAATTTCTCCTTTACTATTTAGCATGATCCAAAATTTGTGACTGCTATATTGGATCGTTTATCAAGACCTTAGCTGATAGATATAGAAGTAGCTATAGTACATATCAGATACATGAATTTTTAAAGAAAATGGTTAAAATTTGGTGATATATCAACTTAATATCCAATGTTATTTGACATATCTTGACGTCATTATTTATCATAATATATCATGATAGATGCCCTTTGGGACTTCTTCTTCCTAATCTTCAAATATATACAATCTGGAAGAACCTCGAACATAACCCAAAAGATAGGATGACAACTAAAGTTCTTCATGACCTCACTGAAGTAAACATTATAACCCTTGATTAAGTTATAAAACATTGCATGATAGCTCTTTAGTAGTCATAGAGAAATTAGGTGGTCAATATTACTTGTTTTAGCTCGTGGGGTGATTGATTTTGGAGTTAAAAGGACTTGGGGGTTTCTAAATTATGAACATCCATTCTACCTCTATAATACCCTTGACTGCTTGAGTTTGCAAACCATAATACTCTTATTATACCAAATACCTCCCTCCCATGTGCTCGATCTTACTCTCTTCCTCTACAGTACCATCAAAGTAAATTTAAAATGCAGAATATTTAGATAAAAAAACCCATTAAAGTACCTGAACAAGCCAATGGTTGACTGATAACTCGATTGAGTACTTCCGACTTCCTCCTCTGTGTTACGCCTTTTCTTTCATCTTCTCTTATATAAAAACCATATAGTAAGCAATATCTAAAGAAATTTCATCAGAAAATAAAGCAAGTGAACTTTTAGTGATGTAATGATGATACATTATGCGCTTTTGAATGCAAGATACCCCTTAAAATCATTTGTAGATTTAAAGAAGACAAAGAAAAGATATGTGATAAAAAATTATTGCTCAGATCAGTACCTAGTATAGAAATTAGACACAATTGATAATAACTAAAAAGCTGAAGACACACAGAAAAGTACATTACTAAAATAAAAAGTAAAAATTACATATATAACCCATGAGATCCTCAGTACAAAATCAAGCTACGTGTGTTCATATCCTTGATGCATTCCTCTGCCAGTGTTTTGCCATTATATATAGCAAGCAACCTCCTAGAAAAGATAATCTTAAGCACTATTGTATTACATCTCCATATTCCGTCTTTACTAGCATCAAATGTTGTTTTCTCCATCCAGCAACAATAAGCTCATTTCATAGGCAAAAAAAAAACAATGGCTTTTTGTCTTCAACTCACGTGATAACAAGAAATGAAGTTTGAATTGAGATAAAAGAGATGAGAATTATGAGATGAAGTGAACAGAGGCCAAACATGTGCTTAAATAGGCAATAATCTGAAGGAATGCGAGGGGTTGGGACTCCAATTCCCACTCCATGCTCACGACCATCAAGTTTTTTATTATGAAAAACATGGAACCAATCCACCATGTCCCAAATCCTGCAACAAGAGATCTTCCTCATCATATTCCTTCGAGTCTCCAATTCATCATGGAGTGCATGGCCATGCAGAGGCTTGAATGTCACAAAACATCTCCGAAACACCCTTTCTTCAATCACTTCCCGCCATATCTCCTGTATTACATTACCCCTAAACAACATAAAAACTCCTCCTTTTTCCTAATTCACCACTCAAAACCTTGTACTTTATCCTCAAATACAATTTAAAAAATCATCCTTAATCAACTAAATACACATATCTACACTTAATCACACTATACAGATAAGAATACATAATAACAGAGACAGAAACATACACAAAATATGGTTTTAGTTAAAACGGCATCTTAATCTTATAAAAGGGTATCAAAATAACATACCTGAAACCCATTGGGTCTGGGAGAGAAACTATTTCAAAGTAAAGTTCTAATCTGAATTATGTAATGAATTTTGTCTTACAAAAACATCTGGAAAAAAATAGATTTGAACCAATAATCTATTAATCCGTGAATGTCATAGATTTGAACATTACTCACCACTATAGCTCTCCAATCAAGCATAAGAAACAGTTCTCACAAAAATTGTGATGTTCTCAAATTTTGCCATCCACTTACAAGCTAGGGTTAGAGAAATAGGGGTGGAGATAAACTTCAAAGAAATTGGGGGAGGATTCAATGTTATTAGGTCAAAATGGAGGTTTATACTTCTAATGGAAGAGAAGAGAGAGGAGTTTTGATGGGTTTGGGAGAGACAAAATGTTAGAGGAAGAATTACAAAAATAACCCTAATTTTGTATTTAGGCTTCCCAAAATACCCCTAATTTCGTATATACAAAAAGTTGTGCTCTGGACTCCCCTTCTTTCATCACGTAATGATCCAGGAGGGTCTGAAGAAGTTTTTATACTTTTCTGAGGATACAATTTGAACAAGATTATGTCTGTTCAAATACGCATCTAACTGATCAGTTTTATTCGAACAAGATTATGTATGTTTGAATACATTTCTAACTGATCAGTTTTATTCAAACAAGATTATGTCTGTTTGAATACATTTCAAACTGATCAGTTTTATTCAAACAAGATTATGTCTGTTCGAATACATTTCAGTCTGATCAGTTTTATTCGAATATAAATTATGTGTATTCGAATATACTTTATTTTATTCGAACAGAAACTTATTTTGCTCGAATAGAGGCGGGATTAAGCCTTTTTCCTTTTGGCGGTGGTTGTAATTTGAGGGGGTGTTTTTGCCTCGAGATGCATGCTTTTAGTATTTTAGGTTCCCTACTATATAAAGGGGACTTAGGTTATTTCTTTTCTAGGTTAGATCTAGAGAGAGGTTCTAAGGAGAAGCTTAGGGTTTAAAGTTTAGTTCATTGTAATTATTGATTAATACAATTGAATCTCTTATTTTTCCCATCAAAATTGGCATTCATCATACTTTTCTACAAACTAGCGCTTCTCAATCGTATTGTGGATTAAGTGGTATTAGTTTTCCAGTTTCGATTTTCGGGGGGTTAATTGTGGTGTATGGTCTCTATACGTGATTGTCTCAAGCAAACGAAGGAGAAGCTCGTGATTCCATTGAAGATCTATCGCAAACCTAATTCCAAGAAGAAGGACGATTTGGAGATGGGCGATCCCAACAAGAGAATTACGGCTTTGGAAATGACAGTTTCCACCCTAACCTCTAGTGTAGGGGAATTTTTCGAATAATTACGTCTCACAAACTTCATATTGGGTTCCGTTTTGGCGAGTCGGCGAAGCCGTTTGAAATAGAAATGGGTTATGGAGGTAGATGGTGACGAGGACGTTCTGGTATTCGATGATTCTAGTGATCCCGATTCCGTCAAGGAGCGCCCAGGTTCTAGTAAGTCAACGAATCCTTTGCGTAATCTTCGCATTGGCTTTAAGACTGAGATTCTGGTTTTCGATGGTTCCGTCGATGCTGAGAAATTAGATAATTGGTTAGATAGGTTGGAGGCCTATTTTTCCATTGATGAATATTCAAACGCTCAAAAGATTTGCTTTTCTTCTTTGAAATTCACAAGTCACTCACTAAAGGGGTGGAAATCCTATCGGAAATGGCATGATGTCAGAAGTCTGAGCTGGAAGGAATTCAAGGTTTTGGTAAGGAAGCAATTTTATCCGATTGGGTACGAACATGAGCGGTGGTATAAATGGCACAATTTGAGCCAAAATTTGGGCAATCCATGCAGCAATAAACTACAAAATTTTATAGCCAAGCGTTGGTGTTGGATGCTGGCGTGGACGAGTACGACATGTTCATAAAGTATACGGGGGGTTTATCAGAGTCCATTAGAAGAGAATTAAAGCTCTTCAAGGTGGAAAATATCGAGGACGCTACCTTTAAAGCAATTTCTATTGAAGGCAAGTACATGAAGAGCGACAAGAAAGACGACAAAAATAAGTTAGGGTACAAGGCTAATTGGAAGATTGATAAGAAAGGGGAGTCCAAAGGAGAAAGGTCTTCATTCAAAGGGATTATCTGTTGTCATTGCAAGGCTAATGGGCACAATTCCGATAGATGTTAGAAACTTCACCCGGAGCTTCGGCTAATGGAGGAGAAGGACAAGAAAGAGAAACGTGCACTAGCCGAAGCGATTGTGGATCTTCCAGATTTAGATAAGCCAAATCCTAAGCTTACTCTGATGTTCAAGCAGCCTATAGTTATCGACGAGGCGAGTTAGGAAGAGCTTTTCATTGTCAGCATTCAAGTAAAGCAGAGCTTAGTCAAGGCCATCATCAATCTGGGTAGTCAGAAGAACTTAATTTCTGAGGCGGTGGTGAAGAGGATGGGTTTGGCTACTGTGGCTCATCCTAAGCCGTATGGTTTGGGTTGGATTTAGAAAGATGCGGAGTTGAAGATCACTAAGCAGTGTACATTCAAGTTTACGATTACTGAAAAGTTTATTGACGAAGTGACATGCGAGGTGGTTCCGTTGGACCTGTGTCAAGTCTTCTCGGGTAGCCCTTATCTTTGGGACTGAGATGCAATCCTTTACCGCCATGCTCGCAAGTATCGTTTGGTGAAGAATGAGACTGAGTTTCATATTAATGTGTGTAAGGAAGATATCACTACCAGTAATTTGGTAACGGCGACTCAGGCGAAGAGGTTGGTTAATGCGAGAGGCAAATTTATTTTATTGTTGGTGCGACAGGTTCAAGAGGGTCCGTGGGCTACAGTATTGTCTACTTTGGCAATGTCACCTAAGCAGCAAATCGATATAGGGGAGTTGCAAGGGGAGTATGAAAATATATTTCTGGGCATAGAAGGGATGCCGCGAAAGAGGGATGTAGAGCATGATATCACCTTGGTGAATGGTGAGCCACTACCTAATATTGGGTTATATCGGACTTCTGTTACTGAGTCTGATGAGATCAAGAAATAGGTACATGAACTCTTGGAGCAGGAGTTATTAATCCAAGTTGCTCACCTTGAGGTTCACCGGTATTACTGGTGCCAAAGAAGGATAGGTCTTGGAGGATGTGTGTGGATTATCGGGCGTTGAACAAGATCACAGTGAAGAATCGTTATCCGCTTCCACTGATTGACGAGCTTTTGGCTGAGCTGCAGACGGATCAGTTTTTCACCAAGTTGGATCTTAAGTCGGGTTACCATCAAGTTAGAATCCGGGAGGAGGATACTTGGAAGATAGCGTTCAAAACCAAACAAGGCTTATTTGAGTGGTTAGTGTGCCTTTTGGGTTATGCAATGCTCCGGCGACATTTATGTGGCTTCATGAGGTACTTCATGCGTTTATTGATGATTTTGTGATTGTATATTTGGATGATATCTTGATATATAGTCGTACATGGGAGGAACATCTTGGACATTTACACAAAGTGTTGAGCGTGTTGCGATCACAACAGCTTTTTCTGAACGGAAAGAAGTGCGAGGTTGGGAAATGGGAGCTTGTCTATTTGGGCTTTATTATTGGTGGTGGCAAGCTTAAGGTCGATCCAGAGAAGGTCTCGGTCATTACTAATTGGCCTAGACCTCACACAGTGACGGAAGTGAGGAGTTTTATGAGTTCTTGTCAGTACTTATGGAAATTTATTTGGCATTTTTTACAAATAGCAGTACCGTTTCATTCTTTAACGAAGATCGAGGTATAGTTTATGTGGGAAGATTACCATGAGAAGACTTCTCTGTTACTAAAGCAGAAAATTATGGATGCACCAGTATTAGTATTGCATAATTTGTAGCGGCTTTTTGAGGTCGAGGCAGATGCCTCAGACTATGCATTGGGGGCAATCCTTTTACAGGATGGGAAGCCGGTTGCTTACCATTCTGAGATATTTACAGGAGTAGTACGTAACTATCTTACTTGCAATAAGGAGTTCTATGCGTTATATCAATCAGTGAAGCATTGGCGGAGCTACTTATTGGGGAAAGAGGCTATGGTACATTCTGATCATAAACCGTTATAGTTCTTATCTACGCAGTCTAAGCTTCAGCAGGCTCGCCATATGAAGTAGATGTTGTACCTTCAGCAGTTTACCTTATTGATCAAGTATAAGAGAATAGTTGACAACAAGATGGCTGATATGCTATCTCGACCCCCATTACCAACTATTTATGCTTTGTTGGTAGCTATGCGGATCCAGTCGATTGTTCTCTCTGAGTACATTTCAGGGTATGATGATGATAAGGAGCTCAGTGTGATTCACGAGAAGTTGTTGCAGGGAAAGACTTGAGAATATGTTCTGAAGGATGGTTTGATTTACAGGGGCAGTCTACTATGTATTCCTGAGGGTGAAGACCGTTTGCAGTAGATTCGAGAGGCACATTATTCCCGGGTGGCAGGTCATTTTGGGGTTGAGAAGACTCTCTTGAATTTGTGGTGTCATGTCTATTGGCCGAAGATGCAGGTAGATGTGGCTCGTGTGTTTCATGGTTGCGTGCTATGCAACACATCGAAGCCTTCCAATTAGAAGATATGACTGGACTTACCATTGCCAGTTCCTAGTCGACCTCGGGAGAGCATTTTGATAGATTTTATGGGTGGTTTGCCCATGACCAGGTGTAAGAATGACTATTTATTTATGGTAGTGGATCGATTCAGCAAGATGATTGTTCTTATTCCTTGCCAGAAAATGGTCACAGGGGAAGGAGCAGCGCGATTGTTTTTCAGAGACGTCCGGAGGTATTTTGGGCTCCCATCTTCTATTATTTTTGATAGGGATAGCCGCTTTTTGGGGAATTTCTGGAGATCGTTATGGGTGATGATGGACACTAAGTTGAAGCGAAGTACTGCTTTTCATCCGCAGACAGATAGGCAAACAGAGGTCGTTAACCGTATTTTGGTACATTTATTACGGGGATTCCATTCTAAGCATCTTAAGACTTAGGATGAGAGTTTACCGTATCTTCAGTTTGCGTTCAACCGGGCAATTCATGGTTCCACGTTGAAGTCTCATTTTGAAGTTTGCTTGGGGTATTTGCTACAAAGCCCTTTTAATTTGGCATTTAGTCTTGGCGACAAGAGAGGGTCAGGGAAGGAGGAAGAGGAGCAGGTTAAAACTTAACATTTCATTGAGAAGATCAGTAAGGTTCATGAGGTCGTTGAAGCTCAGTTGACGAAGACTCAAGCGAAGTATAAGGCTCACCACGGCAAGCATCGGGTTGAGTGCACTTTTCTTAAGGGCGACCTCGTTTGGTTGCATTTGGGTAAGGAACGGCTTAAAGGGGAAGGTAAGAAGCTTAAACCTATCCGTTATGGTCCATTTTTGATACTTAAGAAGATTGGTGACAATGCATTCCAGTTGGATTTGCCACCTTTTATGAAGATGTATTCGGTGATTAATGCCGAGCATTTGAAGCTGTTTGAGTCGCCTCTTCTGGATGAAGACTCTGCAATCGAAACTCACCTACTGTCAATTGATGACTTATGGATGGAAAGCAAAGATCCGTTACCGGAGGATGGTATTCTAGGGCGGAAGGTTCATACTACAAGACGGGGTGCTATTGATTCGTTCTGAATTGGGAAGAAAGGTCAGCTACTGAGAAAGTTAAAGTGGTACAGCAGGGAATTGGGCATCGCCGTGTTTCCACATCTCAAGTTCTAGCTTGAGCAGGAGCTCAAGGCTCCTAAAGAGGGAAGCCATGATCCAGGAGGATCTGAAGAAGCTTCCATACTTTTTGAGGTATTCTATTGGAACAAGATTATATATGTTCAAATACATGTCTAACCGATTAGTTTTATTCGAACAAAATTTTGTATGTTTGAATACATTTCTAATTGATCAGTTTTATTCGAACAAGATTATGTCTGTTTGAATACATTTCAGTCTGATCAGTTTTATTCGAACAGGATTAGGTCTGTTCGAATACATTTCAATCTGATCAGTTTTATTCGAAAACAAATTATGTGTATTTGAATATATTTTATTTTATTCGAACAGAAATTTATTATGCTCGAACAGAGGCACGATTTAGCCTTTTTCCTTTTTGGCGGTGGTTGTAATTTGAGGGTATTTTTGCCTCGAGATGCGTGTTTTTAGTATTTTAGGTTCCCTACTATATAAAGGGGACTTAGGCTATTTCTTTTTTAGGTTGGATCTAGAGAGAGGTTCTAAGGAGAAGCTTAAGGTTTAGAGTTTAGTTCATTGTAATTATTGATTAATACAATTGAATCTCTTATTTTTCCCATTAAAATTGGCGTTCTTCATACTTTTCTAATAACTAGCACTTCTCAATCGTATTGTGGATTACGTAATTACGATCGGGATGTATGAGATTTGGTGCATACAAAATATGGGTATTTTAGCATTAAATATATTACCGAGAGTAGACAAAATAACCCTCATAAGCTAAACCATATATTTTCCCTCAACATTTATAGGTTAGGGTGATCAACAGCCGAGATTGATTCTCATGGCATAGCTATTCCTTTAGTATTTAGAGCAAACGCAGCAGGTTGTGGGTTGAGTTGGGTTTGCAAACCTACACTTTTGAGTCTTCCAGATGCAACTGTTTAAGTGTGAGTTGGGTGACCTGGCGCCACAGTAACTCAACTGAGTGTGAGGAACTCACACTAATTTTTTTTTGAGTTTGGCAGTTTTTAGATCACTGCGCGGTGTTCTTTTTACTGCGCGGTGATCTAAACACCTCCAAACTTATTTTTTTTTTATCAACACTCCCTGGTTACTTCTTCTTCCCCAAAACTAATTGGAGAGTAGAGGAGAACCTCTACGCTCTCCCTAAATGGCAAACTCCAGCATCATTAGTAATAACCCTACACCGTCGACCCCATCCTCCCGTAACCCACCTTCAACACCATTCGCTCAACACCCATCATCACAATTCATTCCATACCTCTACCAAAACCCATCGCAATGCCAACCTCAATTCCAATCACATTCCCCACCTCTATTTACCATGTCGCAAGGGGATCCCAGTTATGGACAATATCAAAGTCCATTTACACTTTCTCAACCGCAACCTCAGGCGTTTAGCCCGTACTATCAACCCAATTCGCTCACTCAACCTCAAGATTTTTAACCTCCAAATTACTATCAGAACTATCTATTCTATGGTGAATCAGCTCAGCACAGTTAATTTGACACAAATGTGTCAAAACCTGTTGAAGCAGTAGCTCCCCTGAAAGAAAAAGGAAAAGGAAGAAAGAAAAGAGCACCCGCAAAACAAAGACAAAGCGTGTAAGTGCCAGAAGATGCTGAGTTTTTGGACGAGACAGATGATGCTGGAATGCATTTGACGGAAGCAGACTTTACGCATCTCGCAAGGGTGTGGGTAACAACTTCTGTCCAAACAAATGGCTGCACAAAGGGTTTCACTTTCTATCAAAAGGTCAACATTGCCTTTAACAGAGACCTCGAGTTCCCCACATAACAATCAAGTGGGTCGACCAAATCTCAGTGGTATGCCCTTAATGCACAATGTGCAGCATACAAGGGGATAGTTGCTCAAGAACGATTTAGGAATAGCAGCGGAAACACATAAGAAGATCGGGTACGTTATGATTTCCTTTAACTCAATTTCAATTATTTCTCGCGGATATACACGTTATTTATTTGTATTGGGTAATTTTGCGATTTGTAGGAAAATCATGCACACAAAATCTATCAAGACTTGAATGGCGACAATGAGTTCAAACACCGTGAAGCGTATAAAATTTTAGCGCGAGATCCGCAATGGGCCAACCTAAGGGATGATGGGTTGAACCATGCGGTGAATATACCAAGAAATATAGCCAGGAGAACATCGGACAATTCTTTTCTGGGGAACTCGGTCAGATTAAACAATTTATTGGGGGACCCTGACGGCCTACCTACTCCTCAATCCGCGGGCCCAAATTCTGACTTAGATGGTTCGTTGTATGAGGGTGAAAGCAGGCCCATCGGCCAAAAACTCTATAGAAAGAACCTTGCATCACAAAAGGCAATGGAGGGTGTTGTTACATCTGGTAGCGGTATCCAAATAATGATGGATGAACTACGGTTGGAGAAGATACAAGCGAAAGAAGAAAAAGAAAGAAGAAGAGCAGAAACAATGCAACAACACTGGCAGGTCAAAATGGATTTGGAGCACAAAATCATGGAGAAAGACTTGAGTACTCTTTCAGGATATCAATTGCAATACTACCTGCAAAGGCAAGCTAAAATCATGGAATGTCTGGCCAAGAGGGGCGGACTAGGTACTTGAAGTGGTGATGAAATGTAATTTAACTTTATTGTATATAGAATTTTTTTATCCAAGAATGTAGCTTAATAATCAATAATGTAAACGTTTGAATAATGTACTGGTCAAAATTCTACAGTTTGTTTTTGAAATGTTTATTTCTGATAATATTGCGTTAAAACAAATACAAGATTAATATTGCGTTAAAAAAACATGTTTAATAAACTTGTACGACTAAGAGAAGCATTAAATTACATAAAAAACGCGTAAATAATACAAGAAATAGAGTACTAATTTTGAAGATTTCCCTTCACGGCCCAGAAATGCTCGATTTGATCATCCTTTAGATCAAAGTAAAGTTCTCGACTTCGAATCCGGTTCATTTTCGATATAAAAGATTCTATTGTTCCGTGTTCGAGTACAATATCAAACCTTTCGCCTTCGATAGTTGAGGGTCGGCCGGATTGTAGTCTAAGTATGATGGGAATGCACCTCGCTCCTCTTCGACGATCATATTGTACATTATCAAGCACGCCTTCATGACATTGCTCAAAACCTGGGGGTCCCACAATTTAACCATATTTTTTACAACATTGAACCGAGATTGTAAAGTTCTACGTCTTTTTGGCAACTTTCTTGTTGTTGAGCATATAATTTTTGTTTCGCTGTAACCAGATTGGATATGGTTTGGACAAGTGTTCCCCATTTGGGGTATATGCCATCCGCTAGGTAATACCCCATATCATAAGCTTTTCCTGCAATTGTATAAGTGCAAGGCGAGGTGATACCATCGGCCAGGTCAGTGAAAAGATGTGATTGCTACAGGATATTGATATCATTGTTAGGCCCTGGTAACCCAAAAAAAACATACCAAATCAAAAAGTCGTCTGAAGCTACCGCTTCAAGAATCAGTGTCGCCTTGGGGTAATGACTAGTAAATAGACCACGCCAAGTTTTGGGACATTTTTTCCACATCCAATACATGCAACATGTTAAGCGAAGGATCCAAAGAAATACGCGCCTCGCCTTCCAACTGCCTCCAATATCTATCCCCCAAGTAATATTCGCAGTTTCCGTTTGGTACTTGAAGTGGCATCCTCTTGCGGGATAGGAGTATTGCAATCAGTACGTCCTCTATCTCAGGCACCTCAGACTCTAACCAAGATTCCCAGGTGATCGTCCCAATCGTGCGGTGGTCAATGTGGTATCTGCCTAGAATAAACAGATTGGTTGCCTGGTCATTTATTTTTCCACCTGTTCCCCCTCTCCCATGCTCTGAGGCACGGATAGGCCGAGAACTTTACCTCTTCCTTCACTATAGGGTGACCAACCCCACAATACTCATAGAACCAATACTGCATTTCGAAATAACATAAAAAATAATAAAAATTGATATTTAAGACACTTATTGGAAGATATTTGACTTGTAAAAGAAAAAAGTGTTAGTGTACCGTTAGAAGTTGGACAAATCCAGTGATGACACCCTCAGTCACGACTGCGGTATCCAAACCATGGTAAAGGGAAGCAAGAATAGTAGAACCCTAGTCATATTGGGCAACCGAGTCCAAATCGGCCACGGCCGCGAGATATCCAAGCGAGACGGTGTCGTTGGCCATTTGGAACCACAAATGTCACATCATGAAGAGGATAAAAGCACGAGCAATAGTAATATCATCCTCCCGATTAGCTGCGACGGTCAAGTACATCCTCAAATGTGTAATGCTAACGTTCCCACTCTTTATATGGCTGGAATCAATGTTGGGGAGTAATTGCCTCGCAATGGATAAAATAAACCATGTGTCATCATACAACACCTGTGTCGGATATCGGCTGATTGACAATGATGTCAGCATAGTGAAATTGAGATGAGTGACCCCTATCTCTGCACAAGGGAACAAAAATATGTGTGTGGTCGGCCACCAACGCTCTATCAACGCCTGAATTAGCCGATTATCTGAATTGCCCAAGTGTATATCCATAAACTGCCCGAAAATATTCACCACAGCGTTCCTTACAGGTAGAATTGTGGCAATATCTTTCCACACTTTGAACACCATAGTGAATGTGTCGTGCACACGCATCGAATCCCGATTTTGTTCATTAAGGCATTTTGTCAAACACTTGATTTATGGAAAAAAACAAATTCACAATTACACTAAAACTTACTGTGAGTTTCTTTCCTGTGTAATAGATGTGACTGACTCCGTCTGGGAGTTGGGTAATACACCTCCGCGGGAAGTTTTCTTGGGTTGAGTTTGGTATAGATTGGGGTTGGATATCTTCAAATTTCACTCGTTTTTTCTTTCTTCCGGACCTCGAGCGAGTTATGGCACGCTCTGGATCTCTTGTTTCTCTAAACCCAGACATAGTACTAGGGTGTGGTTCTCCCTCTGGCATATGCATTTTGATTTTGTTAGAATCATTAATTTTGTTGCCATGGATTTTGAGAGAGAGCTAGATGTAAAAATGTGGAAATAGTCGAATTGGGAGTGAATTTTACTTACAGTTGAAGCGGCGGTGTTTGGAACCCCGCGCGGTGCTCCTTTTACCGCTATCTCCTCAAAATTAAAAAAAAAAAATACACGTTGGCGAACTTACACTGGCTGCTGGGAGAGGTCGGGTATGAGTTGTGGGTTTGGTGGGCCAGGGTGTCAGAACTCACACCCAAACCCACACTCGCTGCTAGAGATGCTCTTAGTATTATAGATGTAAACCGAAACAAAAAAATATAAGAATAAAAGCTTCAAGAATAATGAAATTCATATTGATTCTATACTATAAGAACTATACCAATCTGATGGTGGTTCTAATAGTGACAGTAAAAGAAATGGAAACTTAACTGTACTTCACATCCTTTAGAGCATCCACAAGAGCTAGGTACACCCTGACGTGGCGGGTGGATTCTCAAATCCACCCTCTTTCCCTCCCAGCAGCTAGGTGAATTCTTGACGTGGCAACCCAAAAATCCACCCTGTGGGTGGATTGAGGGTGAATTTATGCAACGCACTTCTAAACTGCGTGTTGGGTAATGGACGCTCCAGATTGATCTACGTGGAGATATCTTTTTTTTTTAAATTATGCCGCGCAGTTCAGAACTGCGCATAGACCAATTTACCTTCAAATCCACCTTCAACTGCTGTGGGGTGGATTGGATTCACCTCAAAATTCATCCCAATCCACCCTCTAACTGCTGCGGATGCTCTTAGAATTCTTCAGGAGGAAAAGGTGCGCAACTTGAGGATGTGGACACCATTACACAGATTTAATAGTTACAAGAACAAATAGCAACAATTAGAAAATTGTATTTTTCTTATCATGGCATTATCATCAACGAGCTACTCTCGTTCAGCTACCTATGTCGATAGTACACATACCTAAAATTGAATCTTCATCACTTACTAAAGCAAATAAGCAGCTCATTAACGGAAACAAAAAAGATACTTCACGATAGTTTCATGCTAAATAGAAAATAAATATACGAAACTGATACTTCCAGTATAGCTTTTGATAACGGAGTAGATTTTTGACAGACGACTAAATTACTATCTCAAAACATTATTGTTATTCGTCTTTCGTTAACAATTGTAATAGGATAATCAAAAACCTAACTGGAAGTATCTGTTCCCCAAATTTTACTTACGCCTGGTAGTAGATAACAATAAATATTAAATATGTACCTCAGCATTGTTGGTCATTGATAGGACATTCTTCGCATTGTTAGCATCAAGATCCTCTTCCCTTTGTGCCATATACTGTGCACGACCTCGCACACAGTGTGCACTGATAATGGTGCTATTGTGCCAGTTACGAAGCTTTTCCAGTAGATGTGCGATACCCTGTTCGACTTCCTCTTTCTTGAACAGCACCCAGTAGGTATTGCCATTACTTTCTTTTTCTACGCTGCAGTCTTGAAAATAACTATCTATTAGCCTTGCGTCCTTAGATTGTGGTGCTAGTGCTTTAATATATTCCAATGCCATACATATATACTCCATTGGAGTTCCTTCCTGTAGCAACTCCAAAGCTTCTAAATATGAAATGAAATAGTATTAAATTACGTGTCAGCTCCCGGAGCAAATAACTTGCTAACAGAGGCCCTTTCAAATTTTGAAACATTTACCAGCTTCGACAATAGATGTTTGAAGGCAGTCTTGAACCTGTAACAAGATGAGAAATAAGAGATACTGAAGTTTTTCTAAATAAATTCAATCAAGTTATCATTAATTTTACGAAATGTTTTAGATTTGGTCATAAATAAACTTTTTCGAATATAATCTAAATATGAATGAAGCTCGTTCTATGAGATGTGAGATGGTTAATGAAGATATTTTAAGAAAATAAAAAAGATTTGCCTTTTTTCAAAGAACCTTCTGGACAACTACAGGACAAGTATATTTGATATTTGCTAGATTTAACAAATCCTAGATTAACTCTCCATTCACTAATATACATGGTCATAACTATGTAATAGATTTATAGGTCAGTAGATCAAATGTCACAGTCACAGTCACAGTCACAGTCACTTGTCACATGAGGACTTTAGGTCAACTTTATCTTCAACATTCAAGAAAACGCATTCAGGCTTACGTCTCACTAATACGTATTGCGACGCAATGCCTGCCGTCTTGAGTGAAAAAAAAATCTAATACGCATATAACGAATATTGTAATGTCATTGTGAATATTGAGATACATTAAGCGAAGTCGCATATGTGCATATAAATCTATATATGCAATATAGTCATAAGGAAAGTAGAAAAACTAATAATCATCACTTGGAAATCTAACCCTCATTCTCAAAGAACAACTAACAAGACATAACTAGAAAATTCAAATATGGCAAGTAGCAAACTAACAAACCATTGGTTTCGTGAAAGTTTTTGGTCTTTAGGTATTTCATATTTAGGTTTTGCTTGCAATAACGAAATTGAGTTTCTCATATCTCCTATCCTAATCTTCTTAGAAAGGCAATATTTTCGTAATAGTATCATATATTAAATTTAGCAATTATTCTGGTATATATGGTATTTTTTGCATAATATTACCGTACAATATTTTTTATTTTTGTGTTTTCTATCATGTCCAGCTTGTTCCTCGTGTTTGTGACACTAAAAAATGCCAGAATATGCGACAAAAGGTAACAAAATGCGACAATATGCAATGCATTTGTGAAAGGCTGCATTTTAGGGATGGGATGACAAAGCAATGTGATCCCATGTCGTATTTTTCGCATATACAATTGCATTTTTGGCATCTGAGTACCTTGTTTCTCATCAGCTATTGATATCTTAAAATATTTATTTGCTCTTTATTTCTAGTTTTTATGTAAAACACCAATGACAATCTTTACGACTACCTTCTAGAATTGACATATCTTACCATTCTTAACAAAAACACATAAACATAGTTATTTATGACATGAAAATAAGTGAGGCTTATGCCTCACACCACCTCAGCCTTTTTAAACATATTTCACCTTACTTTCATATTAAGAATCATGATAGAAATGAGTCCTCACAGAAATATTAACTATTTGTATGAATAACCGGAGTGGAGTGTATACTTAGTACGCACCTTTACCACAACTAAACAGCTTACGTATTGCAGCAATATGCTCAGCTAACAAGTCGACAACAAGAACACAATCACTTATATGCACAAACAATTATTTTTATATTAAGTTATAACTTATAAGAAAAAAAAGAAACTAAAGCTTCCGCATAAAACAACTGTGCACTTGGTTTTATCGCGTACATTAACCCCTTATATGTATTGATTTTTCCCCACACTATGTTTTATCAAGTTAATTTTTATTCTCTCTATTTTTTTTATTTTTTTTAAGAATATAAAAATAATTTATTGAAGAACAAGACGAAACTTTCTGAGGTGGAAAAATTACAACCTGAAGGCGAAACAAAGGTAAAAATAAAAAACGATACAAATCTCAAAACCTCACAAAGGATTCACAAAAACTAAATTTTTCCACCGTGTCACAAAATCTTCGAAATGCCCTTTCACAATTTAAGATAGTCGCATAAATGTCAAGGATGATAGCTTCCACGGTTTTCCTCTTTTCAATGAAGTGTCTAGCATTCCTCTCCTTCCATAAAACCCATCCAATATCATACAGGGTAAGGTCCCAAAGAACTTTTCCAATCTTCCTCCTAAACGGCAAACACCGCCACAATTTAAAGGAAGAAATAAAACCCCTTGCAAAGACCCAAAAAACACTGAAGAAATTAAAGAAATGATTTCACACCTCCATCGCGGTCGGACAACACTGTAAAAGTAGATGATCAATATCCTCATCTGCAATACCACAAAGAAGATACAAGGGATCCACATATATACCTCTTCGCTGCAATTGATCTTTAGTCGTTGCTCTCTCCTAAGCCATACCTCAACCACCCCCTAATAAAAGAAAACAACTTTAGACGGGATATATTTCTTCCAAACCAAACATCTCGGGAAGTTTGCTACTCGATACTCACCTCTTGTGCTTCTTGCTTCCACCAAGTGACTACACATAGATTTCACCGTGAATATCTCATTCTTAGCCTATTTCCACTTCTATTTGTCTTCCCTCAATCGAATCATAATCGAGGTAACTTTTAAAATCATAAACCCGAGATCCTCAAGCTCCCTCTCAAAAATTGCCCTTAGAAATTGGAAGTTCCAACACATCGTCTCCCCCTCCATTTCGTAAAACTCGATCACTTTCCCAAGCTTTAAATCAGAAGCATTTTAGAGTGAATGATACATTAGAGCCAGTGGTCTTGTATCACACCAAACATCGTACCAAAAGCTAACCCTCTGCCCATTTCCAATATTAATGTCAATTCCTGCTGGAGATGCTCTTAGGGATTTGCTATGATTTGAAACTTGAAATCACAGGGATTAGTGTTTTCAAGATCGACAAAAGATGTGGTCATTAGACTGGCAACTTTTGGTTTAAAACTATTAACATTTTGAAAGGTACTGTAAGGTGCTAGTTAAGGTAAAAAAAAAACAAGAACTTAAACGAGTCCATTTTTGCTCATTCTCACATTTGCTTTTTTTTTCTCCTTGTGAAATAAAAAATTGACACATAACATAACATTTAATTTAATTTTTGACTTTCTCATGTTACTTTCTAGTCTATAATTATTTTTTATAGCTCCCTGTATTGAAGAATATTTGGAGAATCCTCCAAAATAGAAATCTCCTTCGTCGTACAAACTCTCTATTTTATAAAGAAGTCATAAAGTTATCAAACCCTTCACCTATACAAAAAAATTTCTTATTGAAATACACTTGGGTTCTTCGTTGTAGTGGTTTATTCCGCATCGCGAGCTCATGCCTCATCTCCGAACCACAGTCGAATTTTCCACCTCAACAACATAGCACGTGGCACAATCACAAACTTGTACAGAACGAGTTTCTCAACCAATACCACACATCCCTAATGACACTCATGTTATTGGTTGAGAACCGTCTTGTAATAGCTTATTTTGTATCTCGGACTCAAGCTTCGCCCTCGATCTCATCAGCATACATGAAGTACTACTAAAAATGTAACCAAACTTCCCTCAGTTCGAGACATCACTTTCGACCTCTAAATCAACAGTCGGACCTGCGCGAAGTACACAGTCAGCAATAGAGTCGTTGTACAGCAGCAAAGGTCGAAACGTTACACAACCTGGATAAAGAATATCTCACATTCACTTTGTAACGTCCATCACTAAGGGACTTTATGGTCGCCAAACGGTCATATTAGAGGACCTATAAAAGGACCTAGAGAACTGCAGATGAGGGACGGAACATTCACCATAGAAAAGTTCCCACTCTATCATCCTTCATTCGCAGAACGATCATTGTAATAAACTAATAATCTCAATAAGATCATCACTTTCTCAAAATCTTCAGGAAAGGTCATGGTTTTTAACCTATTAAAAGGTTTTCCACGCTAAATCATCTTGCTGTTTACTGTCTATTATTCTTGAACATTCTAAATACATTTAGTGTAAAGGCTAAGTTTGGATCCCGGAACTAGGCTATTATATTTGGCACCGTCTGTGGGAATCAAAATTCTCAAATCCATTGTCTCAAACACCGCTAATCATTTTTTCTCAGAATGTCGCCTCCAGTTCCGAGCACGCCGATCGTCTAAGTGGAAGAAAACACAGCTTTAGCAAACCTGAGGGTCACTTTGAACTCAGAAACAGAAAGACGTACAGCTTTGGAACAACAACTCACAAGTGTGCATGACACGTTGAAGGTTTTGCAAGGTCAGCAAGTCGCCGCCCAGAAGAACAAAGCCATACAACCTGAAGGCCCGCGGATTTCCATTCATGAAAAAATAAGACCACCTCCGAAGGGCGTTCACGCATGAGGTGCACTTCGATCTAACCATCAACAACAGGGCATGAAGCCCATCCTGATCTAGGAGATCCAACAAGAAGTAGATGGCGGCCTGGCGGGAGTTAGACAGACTAAAAATCTACCTCGAAGAGTTTGAGTCCCGGCAAAGGAACGTCTAAGTGAAGAGAGTGGTGACCACAACCCTGGAGAAGGGCACATCACACGACCAACTGCCACTGCTCGATAATATGTCACTGAAGAACATGTTGAAAAACGAATAAAAGAATTGCTCGAAGTACATATGCTGACTAAAGGGATCTACAACAGATTGCAGAAGAGCTTGATTTCCCAAGAGCTATTAGATGGTGAGGTCCCCACCAGGTTTTACACTCCGAAGATCAGAAAGTACAAAACAACTGATCCAGTGGAGCACGTTCAAGAGTTCTAGGATGCTTTAGGCCTGCATTGCACGTCCAACCACATTATATGCTGGCTCTTTCCCACCAGCATGTCAGGTGAGCCCCTACGATGATTTTACACACTGCCTGAAGGATCTATCACAACTTTCGAGCAGTTGTGTGAACTCTTTGTCAAGAATTACTCGTACGACAGAGATAAGGAGGAGAACTTATATTCCCTTTTCAGCCTCAAACAGATGTCAGGAGAAAAACTTGAGACGTTTACCAAAAAGTTCTTGGAGTTAGCCTGAAAAATAGATCGACTCGACCAGAAGATTATTATTTTTGCTTTCACCAACACTTTACTCGTCGATGGCCAGGCGAAGGAGTACCTCGTCCTCAACAAACCAACAACATTGGAAGACATAATTGAAAAGGCCAACAGATACATCGACTTGGAGCAGATGGTGCCCGACAAGCAGAAACCATAGAAATAAACACTGAAAGCTCGAGATCAATCAAACCATTTCGATTTTTATTGGATACCAGACCAAGGAGGAGACAGGAAACGAACCAAATCCAACGACGAGCGACCTTGAAAAGGGAGTAACTTGCCAAAACCTTATCTTCCAAAGATGAACGTAACTATAGCTAGCATCTACCCTATATTACAGAAAGGCAAATTCTTCCGTAATGTACAATACCTTCAAGCGATCGAGAACAAACCATATTGCATCTACCATAAGGTCTGACATCATGAGACAAAGCAATGTTTTGCCTTACAACGGTTGTTGGAATAGGTCTTCGCAGATGAACGAATACACAAATACATAGTGAACGTTGAGAGTTATAAGAAAGGGAGTTACAAAAACCACACCGAAGATGTACAAGTCGAGGAGCCCGCAGCTGAAAAACATTTGTACCATATCTCGCTCAGCCATCTCGTAGAGACCCAGGTCGTCAAAGAATTGAACAAGAGCAAACGAAGGCGTGTCGCCCAATGTCACGACTTATCCATGCAAGATAAAGAAGCTCGTTTAATTATAGTATCCAACTCTTAGCAAACTGGAATCTCTTCGATGATTGCGACGTTTGGCACGCCAACTATCCCCACCATGATGCCTTGGTGATCATGTTAAAAAAACAAAATGTGGTGCTTCATACGATGATGGTAGACACTGGCAGCACTATCGAACTCTTTTTTCATAGTATGATCGATCAGATGGGTTTGGCCGATATGGTCCAACTCAGCGACGTTGATATTTATGGTTTCAATAGATCTAGGGGGAGCGTGTAGGAAAGATTGTACTTCCTATCACTGCAGGACCGATAACACTCTACGTTGTCTTTTGCATTGTCAATACAAAATCCCATTACCTGGGGATAATGGGACGTTGATGGTTACATAATATGTACGCTATTCCATCGACCTATCGCCTGACATTATGTTTTGAATTGGAAGGTAGCGTTTACGAGATAAAAGGAAGTCATAAATTAGCACGAGCGAGCGAAAACTCTGCCGTCATTGGACCAGAACCTTCTGAACATTAACTTGCATAGCAATTACAGAAGACAACAGGAAATTATACAGTCAACTCTGCAGGACAACATCTGCCCGACGCAGAAACTACAGAGTACGTTGAAATCAGTAAACCCAAACGTGGAACATATATTGGCACTCATCTGCCCTCAGCAGAGCGCGACACTATCATCCAGTTCCTTAAGGAAAATAGTGATATCTTCGCTTGGATGTTTCACGAGATGCCGGGAATCGATCCGAACCTGGTCTGTCACAAACTCAACTTGAAGGAAAAAGCCGTAGCTATCAAATAAAGACAGAGGACTTTTGCACCAAGACTTTGAGATGAAGTCAACAAAGAGATCGAAAAACTTATCGAAGTTGGTTTTATCTAAAAAGTCAATTATCTAGAATGGATATCGAATATTGTAGCGGTACCAAAGAAGAATGAGAAGATCAGGGTGTGCATGGATTTCACCGACTTGAACAGACATACTCCAAAAGATAGTTTTCCACTCCATGTCATAAATAACCTGCTCGATTCTACATCAAGACATGAGCTACTGTCCATGATCGATGTCACGTCAAGATACAACTAATTACCTATGTTACCTGATGATCAAGAGAAAACGGCTTTCATTACAAAGCACGGCCTATACTACTACAAAGTCATGCCATTCGGTCTTAAGAATGTTAGAGCTACTTTTCAGCGATTGATGACCCAGATGTTCAAAGATCACCTTGGAAAAATAATGGAGGTTTATACAGACGATATGTTGTGTAAAAGTCTTAAGAAGGAAGACCATATAGCAGATTTGCACACGGCTTTCGATATTCTCCGTCTCTACAAGATGCGGCTCAACCCTGACATATGTCAGTTCAAAGTCCAGTCAGGGAAATTTTTGGGCCACTTAACCAGCAAGCGCGGTATTGAAGCTGATCCAGATCGCATACGCACATTATTATCTATGTCTTCTCCAAAAATAAAAAAGAACATCCAGAAATTATGAGGCAAGATTGCCGCAATAAACCATTTTGTTCCAAAATCGTCCGATCACTGTCGATGGTTGTTCAACTTATTACATGAAGGGACAACAAAATAGAAATCTAAGAAGGATCCCGAGATCGAATGGACATCAGAGTGCGAAGCAGCATTTTAGCAACTTAAACTTTACTTGGGTTCATCGTCAGTGATGAGTACACCTAGCGAAGGGGAAGAGCTCATCATTTACCTTGCAGTTACTGAAGAATCATTTAGTTATGTTCTCATTCGACTTGATGAGAAGACCGAGAAGCTTGTCTACTTCATCAGTAAAACTCTAACTCCAGCAGAATCCTGATACAGCAAGGTCGAGAAATTACTTTTAGCTCTCGTCTACACCTCGCAAAAATTGAGACAGTATTTTCAAGACCACTCTGTACGAGCAGTGGCCAACTACCCTATGCGTGAAATCTTATCTAAACGAGAAAAATCCAGATGAGTCCAGCAATGGTCAGTCACTCTTGGTGAGTATGACATCTGCTTTAAACCCAGACATTCATAAAAAGATCAGGCCGCAGCAGATTTCCTTGCGGACTTCCCCGTAGAAGATCATGATTGGGAAGAAGATAGTACAGAGATTCATGAAGAATACGTCGAAGAAAAAATAGACTGGATAACTCATCTGGAACCTGTAAACAGTTACCCTCCACCCACACCAGGAGGTCGTTCCATGGTCTACTCGCAAATTCAAAATCAATAAACTTCGGCCAAGCCGAATCACTATATAGGTAACCACTACCCCGATTCCCCATATACTTAAACTTATAAAACTTCAAAACATCTTCAGCTGCAAACTGCTTCGCAATCCCTTCCTTCCTCCATTTTTCATTCAGTGCCTTACATACCCTCATCATCTTATACACATTCCCATTTAGCTAGGCAGGGCAGCACTGTAACGCATTCATGACCCCTTTCTGAAAATAGGTCAGCGGAATTCTTAGGCCATATACGACCTGAATCAAGAAACATAAACCCCCCCCCACTTGGGCCTGATAACCCAAGCCCATTGTAATACGAGAGGTTAACCCTCTCTCTAATACTACCTCTATCCCTCTTCCACTTTACCAAACATGGAACTTGATAGTACGTTGCTTCCTCCCCTTTTTCAAAAACATAGGCTCTGAACCAGAGACCTCAGTTCTACACGTACCTCCCCCACTCTCCTGTACATTTCTTTTTATTTCTCAAGTACTTTTTCCCTACATCCACCCCCTCGGGGTATATGATAAGGACTATCTCTTTCTCCCTTTCATTCCCCCTCTCCTTTACACCCTCAAATCTACTAGGCCCTACCACCTCTATCGTCGTCCCTACATTATTAACAGTTTCCTCCATTACACTACACTCGTCCCCCTTTCCTAAAGACGGTGTTTCCACAGAACTGGACGACACTATGAATTTGCTAGCAGGAATACTAGGTTTATAATGCATACTAAACCTACAGATACAGAGACATATTTTATCATTATCGTTACATTTCAAACAGTATAAACAGACCCACCTTCTACCCAGTCAACACATCTATTTTCTTAATTCCCAAAACAAAAAAGCCAAAATCAAATCATTTCAAATTTCCCTCTTCTTCTCCAGCACACGTATTTTCTCTCTCTAACGGGATCACAACATATACCACAATTCCTACATTACAGGCTCTCTCTCATATTTATTTTCAAAATCCCCTAAACCTCCATATTCCAAAACCAACTATACAGATTACTGGATGACACAAATTACTTACAAATTAAACAAACAAAAGTTTTTCATCACCAACCTATACTTGTAGAATAGCAATCATCTCCTTTACCCGAACGTCTCTTCGAATATGAGCGTTCGCGTTGTCTCTCTGGCGATCTCCTATCACTCGATAAAGATTTCTTTCTCAAATCACAATCAACACTCAAACGCCTCCTCTCCTTGATAATGATATTTATACCACTTTTTTCTCTCTCAGAAATTGTAGACAATTTATGAGGAAGAAAGAGACGAGTTTTAATACTCTCCATTGGCTTATGAAATGACGACTCCTTCTGACACGTGTCAGTCATCCCTACTGATACTAAAGGCACATTTTTTCGTTTCACAACATCATCATGACTTATGTGATAACGGTTACCATCATCATGTTTATCTATGTTATCTACCATTACCAATCCTATACCTCTTCTCAATCCAGTACCAAAAAGACCAATTATCTTACTTATACTCTACCAAGATCGTACAAATATTCCTAAAATAGCTCAATTTCCAAAAATTTGAAGATATCTATACAGTTGTTAAAATCTTACAGCTGTCATGCACAGTATCAGTACAAAATCAATATAACTTAATACTTTATTCGACCAAATCGAAACATCACATGCTTTATTCTCTCATGATCCCTCATATTATATTTATTCAAACTCAACCACAGAATACTCCCATAAACAGATTACTTTTAATAAGTCTCAAGACTTCGAGCTCACCGAGCTCCCCAATCATATCTAAAGCAATCCCGATGGTTCGGTTGCCCGTACAAAATTAACTCCCTATTTGCTGCCCTTACATCTTCTTCTACGATCTTATCGCACACGAGCTGCGAACTGTCAGCTCTCCCACCCGGGGATCCAACAGAGACTTACGAAAAATGTTGTACCAAACAAAGCGATCATGTTCAACATGCCTGCCTTCATCATCCAATCCAACCAGATTCAATGGCCATTCCGAAAGAACAACATCATAAGGCAAGTGAAAAAAATAGCATTCACGGAGTTCAGCAACCTTGATATGAAATCGGTCATCCACCGCCTGCTACGTCCGTTGAGAACGAGTCCTCACCATGCTCGAACATAACAACTCCAAAACAATACAAATAACCACAGGAAGGAATCCCTACTTATAGACAAAGGAAGATATCCGCAGAATCAGTCACCCCATAGATTTTCCTAAGAGAAATATTTTTATGAACATTTCGAGAGCAACAGAATATCTGCACAGAATATTGTGACAGATCATTATTCCCATAACACAAAGTATCCCCTCAAATGTTGTATATGGCAGCAAGCAAGATGATAGCTAGTTTTGCAGTCCCACATACAGTTGCAAATCAACCCTGTTACCTAGCTCGCATAAATCTCAGATCAAGTCGTTCTCCTCACCACATTCTCGACCTCCTCTAAAATTTACCTCAACTCCCACTATCATTTTTCCCTCTATACCCATGACACCTATACATCTGTATTACCAAGGACTAGGATACAAATAGAAAGTGAAGCAAACAATCTCGAGACAAAGTAGCATCATAACAGAACACAAATATTTCATTAAGTCCGAAAGTTTTTCTTACAAAATACTTTACAACAGAATACAGAGATTTTACAGACTACTTCAATTTACATCAAGTATCAGCTCGTAATGCTTTTTGGTATGAACAGTCAACAGAAGAAGCAGATTCCAAACTTTGATCCCATATTATAAGATGCAGGAAAGTCTGAAACAGGCATCACAGATGAAAGATCTTCTTCATGGCCAAAGAGCTATGGTCCATGGAAGAAAATGATCATCTGCATCCTCCTCACTTCCCCGCATGCTAGAGATAGACGGAATGCCTCATTTCATCAACAAGACTCACTCATTAGAAGGATATCGATGAGACTCCCTCGGCCGAATGCCTGCCACTTCATCTTCAGTTGTAATAGCTTCTTCCGCCAACAGCCGAAGACCGTTACGATGTTCTACCTCAGATGTCAACAGGTAATGAAAACGTACCATTTGGTAGTAATCATCATCTGCCTCCATCACTTCTTCATAAGACATACGATAAAAAGTGGGAGAAATAGGAATTGGAGTAAGAAGATGCAACGGTTGATAACCAAAATACCTGATACGCAATTTCTCCATCTTTCTCCGAATCCTAGACTCTCGGGCCAGAGTCCTAATCTTCACCATTTTTACCACTGTAAACAAAGAGGGTAGAGACGAAGGGTTTGCTCCTACCAATCAACTCATAGTGCCTTTTTTATGCGAATCAGCATTTAAAGCAGACTCTCCAAATTCCCAACGTCAAAAGAATTCCCCATGCAATAATATTTGACTACAACCATTGGTTCCAGGAAACCCAACTGCCAACAACAGGGATTCATGAATATACAAGGGAAATGAACCTTAGATATAAATATAACATTTAATGATACTTCTCAACTAACACCACTCACCTACAATCATTCTCGTACTGTTGGCTGAGAATGGGTGGTTATAGTGGCTTATTCCGCATCGCGAACTCATGCCTCATCTCTGAACCACAGTCGAATTTTTGACCTCAGCAATAGTACACGTGGCGCAATCACAAACTTGTACAGAATGAGTTTTTTAACCAATACCACTCATCCCTAACGACACTTATGCTATTGATTAAGAGTCATCTTATAATAGCTTATTTCGTATCTCGGACTCAAGTTTCACCATTGATCTCATCAGCATACAGGAAGTACTACTAAAAATATAACCAAACTTCCCTCAATTCGAGACATCACTTTCGACCTCTACATCAACAGTTCGACCTGCGGGAAGCACACAATCAGCAATAGAGCCATTGTACAACAGCAAAAGTCAAAACGTTACACAACGTGGTCAAAGAATATCTCACACTCACTTTGTAACGTCCATCATTAAGGGACTTTATGGTCGCCAAACGGTCATATTATAGGACCTATAAAATGACCTAGAGAACTACAGATAAGAGACGAAACATTCACCATAGAAAAGTTCCCACTCTATCATCCTTCATTCTTGGAACGATCATTGTAATAAACTATGAATCTCAATAAGATCATCACTATCTCAAAATCCTCAGGAGAGGTCATGGTTTTAAACCTATTTAAAAGTTTTTCACGCTAAATTATCTTGTTGTTTACTGTCTATTGTTCTTGAACATTCTGAATACATTTAGTGTAAAGGCTAAGTCCAGATCCCGGAACTAGGCTATTACACCAAGCATTTACAAATTGTTCTTTAAGAGGTGGCACGTACTTTTGGTGTAATAGGAAGCAAGTTTTCCTTATATTTAGCTTCAAATATACTCCACGCTTCATAATAATATGATTCCATTGCACAATTTATCACCATAGTCCAATCACCTAAAAAATCATCCCAACTATCTCCTTCTTGAAAATGTGACAGTTAGATACAACATTTTTTCAATGTGCCATACACACAAAAGATTTGAAGTTGTCGGAAATTCCACTTGTATAGCATTCATGAGAGCAAATTCCCTATCTGAGACAATAACCGCAGGTTCAAAACCATCACCAAGTATTTCCTTGAACATTTTAAGTTCCCATATGTAATCCCCTATTTCTTCCTTTCGTAAGAAAATGAAACACAACTACAATGAAAAATTAAAACTTGTTACCTCAATAATATCGTGTAACAACATTTTGAATATATTCGTCTTGTAGGTGCAATCTATAACAAAGATATTTGAGTAGCTCTTGCTCAATCTGATCGAAATCGGGTGTATAAAAAATATATGTGTTAGACGACTGTCTCCATCACATTGGATGTTGTATAGAAAACTGCCATCACCAAGTTCTTCCATTAAAGCTTGCATTGGGGTGTGACTAGCTAGTTCTTCTCGTCGAATCTTAGCTTTTGCATTATAAATAGTTCTTGCTACTCCATGAGTATTCGGGTTACGCTGATGGAGCAAAATAAGTATTTGACGTGGTGGTATACCCGCCACAGATATCTTTGTCACCTCTAGTAGTTCTTCTGTGAACCGTCAAAAAGAAGGATGATCTGACATGTCATTTGATGCTTCATGATTATGTGTGTCATTTTTTATCGATAACCCACGACCCGCTCATCAATTTGACACCCATAACTTGAAATGGACAACCAATAAGTCTAAAACCAGTTTTCTTTTGGCGACTCTCCATTGGAATATTATGTTTGTTACGATATGTACCTCCTCTATCACACCCAATTGTTACAAACTTTTTATTTTTTGAGTCTCTAATAGATGTCGCATATCCGTGTGATGAAGCGAACTCAGAAACATATAAAGTAACTCTTTTCGACTTGGAATTTTTTTTTATCGGTGGTGGAAGCATTTGCCCATTCTCGACAATCTCTTCACCTTCAGTAACCATGGATTGTGGTAGAGTAGTTTCTCCTAAGTTTTTTTCCATCTTGATTTAATTCTTGTACACAAGGAATCTACAAGGCTATTAAACACAAGAAAACACATTACAAACTATTTTAATATGCAATGGTCACGATATAATGTAAGGCAAATGATATGTATAACCTAATCAAAGTGAGATTCGCTGATATAGATACATAACTCCAATAGCTTACACAACTTAAATAACTTGAAACTCGGATATTTTGTTTGAAATGTCGATATTTTGTATTAACAATTGATTGTATGTTTTTGTTATAATTTTCATTATTTTTACCTCCGTCATCTCCATCCCTCTCTCTAACACACCTAATTGCAAAATTTTCACTAATGATCTTTGTCATGGTATTGTGTTCCAATTACGAATATTGATTGACAAAGAGTACGAAACAATACTTTAATAAGTATTTAAACTTGCGTTAATAGAGAATGAACAAAAACCTAAAAAAAATTGGTTTATATTTAGAATTGGAAGATAAAAGGTAGTAAGAATATTAAATTTTAGTATTAAAGATAATATTTAAGAAACTAATTAGGTTCAAGACGTACCCGAGTGATGATGATTAAATTTTGAGGATTATGAGAGATGCACTTTGAGTTTTTGGTTGAAAAGGGGGAAAACTCATTAACTTTACTACATTGTATTGGTAACTCACGTAGCCCACACAAAATGGGTAGCCCACACTATTGGAAGGGTATATTTGTCACAACATCCAAAAACAACAATACAAAAAAAAAAAAAAAAAAAAAAATGTACATGAGGGTATACTTGTCATAAACGACAAAAAATTCGGGTCCCTATTAAAAACTCACGTGGCAATATCAACTTTCTATTAAAAATACATTTACTTTACTTGAATTGATGGCATTTGGTTAACATGCCAATTAAGTTGATTATGACTTGGTATAGCAAATCCTTGATTGAGTTTAGGAGATAATTAATGAGGTCGTACAAGCTAACAAAAATTCAAACAAACCATAAATTGTAGGATTATTTAATAAGAGATCATAAAAAAATAACAATTTAAGACTAAAAAACATTCCCCCATATGGAATGGTTGCATTACATTCGTGTATACTCCATGTTGCAAATGCATGTCTGGATTATGCTGGACACTTTCGTTATTTTTTCCTACATTACATGTATAGAATGAGAACCTGGAAATAAGATGATATATAGTACATGCAACAAAGAGTATGAAATACTTATACTAACCGGCTTTGGTTGCTGACTATTTGAGAGGAGCCTTGGTCTTCTTAAACTTATTTTTTCTCAACGAGCTCTTGAATCTACCTTTCTGCTAATCTTTAGTTGGTGTGTTTTGGGTCTAGTATGATTCCCGCTTGAGTTGTATTGTCTTCAGCAAAAATACTAGAATTATGATTGTTTCTAACTAGTGATTCTTCGTCAGATTTTTTTTTATGAAACAGTATGGGCGTCTACTATGTCTTTGAATTTTATTAACTTAGCTTTAATGAGGGGATATAGTATATCATCTTTTGCAGTATTGGACACGATATACTGTGATACATGTGATAGTCGCTGTACCGGGCCGTAAAACCTGGTTGAGTGCCAACTATAATAGCATCCCCATAAAAATCATGTATAATTCCTTCTGTGTCATCAATTATCCATCTCTTCAAATAGTATTGGGAGGGTAAGTTGGATACTTCTTACTCTCAAAACAATCTCAGTGCATGGGAGCAAAGAAATCCGTTATACTTTTTACAACTACAAGTTATTAAATGCTCTGATGGAGTATAAACAAGTGATCGACTCCTTCCAACTTTTCCCACTTTAGATACACTATATGAGCATGCAGTCCCACCATCTCCAGTAGATATCAAGTTGTAATTAAAAGCACCGATCAACTCTTTCTTGAATTCTTCAAACATTTTTGAAGTGTATAATTTTGACGTTTTACGTTCAACCTCCCATTCAGATACAATAACTGCTTTTGTTTGCATCTGTGGTTGTTTGCCTTTACTTCATCATCAAGTCTATCATACATTACAATATCTTATTGCTCAACTAACTGATGGATAATAAGTTAATTTTTTTGGAGAAAAATTTCTTCAAAACATGGTTTATACTCTCACTTATCTGAGTAGTTGTCATCCCTGCACAAAAATGTTTTCTGCCATAAACTTGTGCCCATTTCCTGCGCAAACGATATATTCCATTCAACCATACATTTTCCTTTAACTCAAATCTATCAAGTAAACTATGCCACATTTCATCAAATTCTTCAACAACTTTAGGCTCATAAATACATTTTTCAAATTCTTGTGAAAATAACAGATACTTACTGTATACGTGAGAAATTTTCTTCTTTGTGTTTTGGTGGATATGCCATATACATAACCTATAATGAGTTTCTGGAAGTACCAGTTTGATAACGCTCATTATTGTCATTTCCTGATCGGTGAATATAACCGATCAAATTTTGTTAATACTGGGGGCGTTGAAGAGGATGAGGACGATTGGAGACGACCTTTCCTCAAGTATATTGGAACCAAAAACAAATTCAATGGCGAACTCCCTCAAGACCCCATTGAAAGAAGGCGTATACTTGATAATGCTAAATGTAACATTGTAGAAAATGGTCTCTTATACAAGATTTCGGTCACAAGGTCGTATCTCGAATGCTTATCCCACAAAGAAGCTCAAAAATTCCTACATGAACTACATGAAGGTACTTGCGGTTCCCACGCAGCAGAAATCTGTCCGTTACACAATCATTATGAAGACTCATCAAAACCATATATTATAATGTTCATCATTAAAGCAAATAACGGTCATATTATAAGACCTATAAATAGGTCCATAGAACTACAGAGAAAGGGAGACTTTTCCTATCAAGAAAGTCTATCAAAAACTAGTCAGAGCATTCTTTGTATTAGCTAGCAATCTCAAATAAGATCTCTCTCATTTTCTAAATCCTCAAGATAGGTCATGGTTTTTAACCTATTAAAAGATTTTCCACGCTAAACTTTATGCTAGTAGTTACTTTATGTTCGTAATCGCTCTGATTTTCTTTGGTGTAAAGGCTAAGTCTGAATCCCAGAATTAGGCTATTACAAGATGCTTAACTATATTGTTAGTTCTTACTTTATTTATGAAAATTCATAGTCAATCGTGCTTTGGATGTCCATAATATCTTCTTATGTTCATCATGGGTTCTTTGAGAATCTCTTAAATTGTTTGTACAAATACTTCAATGGTCTAAGAGGCCGAACCAGTTCCCTCTATCAGCTATAGTTCATGCTTGTACCAATCTAATTTTCCAAAGATTGGATATGTAAATACATGGGATGATCAATTATTGGTTTGGGGTTCGATATATATGACTTCACAGTGAGTTCGTTAGTTGACATGTATTATAAAGTTGGCGGATGTTTAGATGATGTTTATCACATTTTTGATCAGTTATATTATAGAGATTATGTTTCGTATATCCGAGTTTTCTCATATTCTTACAAATTGGTTAAAGCATAAAAGGTTTTCAGAAGGATTTTTTATTGGGAATTCTGTTATGGAATTCTATGATGATGGGTTATACGTAATTAGATGGGTGAAGGGCTGCATTAAGTTTTATCATTAATGTTTGCACTAATATTATGGTGGTTGTAGTGTTAAAGTTTTTAATCTCACAACTCTAAGGTGAAAAGTGCAAGTAAAAGTCTAAAGGATGTTTTAACTTTATGTGCATTCATATGGAAAATTTCTCTTAAAAAACTTCAAAATAGTACAGAAACAGAGACAGTACTTGAGAAAGAGTATACTTGTCACAACCGAGCAAAAATTTGGGTCCCTATTGAAAACTCACGTGGTAATATCAGTTTTCTTTTAATATTGAAAATTTATTAAATATACTGCCTAAACTTGATGTCTAGATTTAGGATGTTAATGCAGCAATTGAGCAAAACCCATGGATAAGACGACCTTTATGGGGTAGTAGTTACCTTTCTTATGGTATAAATGTATCGTCAAGCCAATTAATCCATACGGCATGATGCCTATTAGCCCGTTATTTTCTAATTACGGAATTACACACCCTTCCAACAACTTACAAATATATCAAGTATGTGAATAAATGCATTTAATCTATTTAATAACTTTGCCAATTTTTATCAATGTACTATCTCTCTAAAGGCACCTCAGGAAGCTGTTAGGAATACGGCTCAAAAACTGTTGAAGTCGTTCGAACGAGTGGGAAGTCGTTCGAACGAAAATAGCGCTTGGGCCAAAATTCCAGGGGATTGTCTAATTTATTCGAACGACCTCATGACTCGTTCGAACGACTTTGGCTTTGCTTGTTTGTTTCTAAATTTGTTTTGAAGGGGATTCAATCCAAAGCGATGGATTATCTCGTGATACATATTTCAGAGATGACCTAATGGAAAGTCTATAAATAGAGAGTGTATGTTAAAGGCTTCTGTACAAGAGAAAAGAGTTAGAGTGAGAAAATGGAGAAATCTAGGGTTTAGCTCTGGAGAGGTTTCTTAGGTTTTCTTTCTAGGGTTTCTTTCTGGGATTATCTGTAAGGGTAGAGGTGAGGTTTGAGTGATCTCTGTAACCTTTTGTAACCCTTAGTGTGATCATAAATTCGTTGTGCTTGTCGGGGGGGGGGGGGGGGTAGTTTTGATCTTGTTTAGGGTTTCCACCTAATTAAACCTTGTGTTGTGTTTTTATTGCCTTTATTCGAATTCTCTTTGGTTAAGGTTGGTTCTTTGAGTTCTTGCTGATCGTATTGTGCATTTGCGTGCAATTTTCCCCCTCGGTTTTCACAACAGAAGCAACACAAGAACCAAGAGTTCCAGCCCGTATGTTAAATTTTGGTGATGATTCAAGAACCAATTTGCAGGTTAGTTAGTGCTTTTGGTTGTTTTTTTTTCCATCTTATACTTCCTGACAATTTCTTGCATGCATAATATTTGGTTACTAGTGAAACTTAAGTGAAAGGATGATCGAGTTCGGCGAGTTATTCAAAGACTACAAAGCGTATACAAAGCTGTGGATCCCGTTGCATGCTTTATTTCTTTCTTAAGAATTTAAATTATCTTTGCAAATAAGTAGATGATATTCATGTTTTATTTGATGGAATTGTCATAAATATTAATTTATTTTTAATTAGAAGCACTTGAGCAATGTTATTGACTTATGTAATTTTGTTTACATTATTGGTCAAGTATTGATACAGCCATTTTTTTATAAAGAAGATAAAAAAAATTGAAATTGTGAATTTATTTGTAACTCAATTTTGGAACTTGATATGTTGTAGGTACTCCCATATTACTAGAAAGGTTATATTAATGTTGATTTTTACATGTCCAAATCGTTAGACAACTATAATAGATTGTCAATTATGGTTTCTTTTTTAACCCGGGTTTAGTGCAACTATTCTTTGTCGATGACACCATGGTATTGTAGCTTTATGTATGACATAGCTCTTCATGGTGCTAGAGTGTTGGCAACTATATTTGTGTTGGAAGCTAAGTTGATAATATTAAAAACATGTGGTTGATGAGAGAGTACGGTCAATAAATTTGAAGAATAGTTCAATCAAATGAATGGACAATTTTTGGTAGAGTAGTATGTAAATTAATTAAAATATGTGGAGCTAATACAAAATAGAAAATACATGGCAATAAGGGTGCGTTTGATTCACCATTTTCAAGTGAAAAAATAAAATATTTTTAAGAAAATATGATTTTCCTTTGTCTGGAAGCCCTTATTAGAGGCCTGGAAAATTTTCTTGAAAACAAGCTATTTATATTCCTAGCCCACCCCCTAAGAAAATTTTCCTGGTCTATTTTCCAGCCCCACATATCTCCTCTCTATCCTCCCTTATCTCTTCATTTATATAGAGATACCCAATAAAATTGATTGTTTGCAAATTACGAATCAAACAACTTCCATGAGAAAATCATACTTTCCTGGAAATATTTTCTAAGCAATCAAACACACCCTAAAAGTCAAAATGTGCAATTGATTTGAATTAAATGTTATGCCATGTGTCTATTTTCTATTGCGCAAGGAGAAAAAAATCAAACGTGAAAAGGAGCAGAAATAAACTGGCAAAAATACTCATCTTCCTTTTGAGTCCATTTTTGCTTCTTTTCATGATTGGATGGTGCAGGAGAATTTACTTCTAAGACATTCAATTAGTATTGTATATCAATGGGAATAGACCTTGAACATTCAATTCTCCACGTACATACACAGAATGGTTTGGCATAATCATTAATCAAATGATTACAGATGACCGTAAGACCTTTGTTGATGAAAACTCAATTTTCGATCTCTACTTGGGGTCATACAACTTTGCATGCAGCAAACCTCATTCGATTAAGACCAATTGCTTACCATCAATATTCACCAATGCAACTGGTGATTAGGCATGAACCCAATGTTTCCCATTTACGCACATTTGGATGTGCAGTATATGTTCCTATTGCACCACCGCAAAGAACAAAAATGAGTCCCCGACGACGCCTAAAAGTGTACGTAGATTATAATTCACCATCAATCATTTGATTTATAGAACATACTACGGGCGATATGTTTATTGCATGTTTTGCAGATTGTCACTTTGATGGGACAGTTTTCCAGCCGGTAGGGGATACTAAGACAAAAGTACGGCGTGATGTTCCAGATGTTAAAATCTCATGGATTATACCAAAGCTCTCTCATCTATATCCTTTAAACTCCTAAAAAATGCTTCTAATCTACTACACTTGCACATGATAGCACTTAAACTACCCGATGCGTTCAATGATGCATCTAAAGTAACAAAGTCTCATGTACCTACTACGAATGTACCGGCGCGTGTTGAGATACCACTAGCGGTATCTACACCCATTCTAGTGAATAAATCAAAGATTAAACGTGGACATGGTAGACCTAAGAAGATCTAGGTGAACACTGATCAGAAGTGCCTATATCTATGAAGTGATAGAAGGCTTTTACTAGACATTTACCAAAACGTGCCAGAGGATCGTAGACTAATGGTGTGGTCAAAGTCACAAAAAAACTAAAACCATTGACTAGTGGTGTAGACAGTGTTAAGAGACAACACAAGATACCAATAACATATATCTAGGCACTTGTACCTACCAAATCAGTTGTGCTTGCCGAGAATATACATAAAGAATTAACCCAAATTGTGGCAAATGCGCAAGTAGATAACCTAGAGGTTTCTACATTTTATGTCTCGCCAGAAGGAGAACAACTTGATCGAACAAAAGTAGTTGTCAACAAAAAATTAACATACGCAATCGCTATCTCCATTTTGGACAAGAATCCTGATCCAAAAACCGTTACTAAATGTCAACAATGACAAGATTAGCCATCTTGGGAATCAGTGATCAAAGTAGAGTTGGACTCTCTCGCAAAGATAGAGGTATTTGGACGAATAGTCTAGTTGGATATAAATGGGTATTCATACAAAATGTAATAATCAGGGGATATATTGAGATATAAAGCTCGTTTAGCACATCGATTCTCCCAAATACTGGGAATCGATTACGGGGAAACTTATAGCCTTGTGATGGACGCGAATACTTTTTGACACTTACTCAGTTTGTTAGTCAAAGAAGAACTAAACACGCATCTAATAGATGTGGTTACAACATATCTATACGGTAAGCTAGATACATGTATACACATGAAATTTTTTGAGGAATATCCTTTACCAAAGAATATCAAACTAGGGGATAAGCAAAAGTATATATTGACAGTTTAAAATTCATTATATGGACTTAAGCAATCCAGACTCATGTGGCATAATCGGTCAATTGAGCATTTGAGAAATTGTGGATTTACCAATTATCCGATAGCCCCATGTGTTTTTATCAAATAGACAAACACATTATTTGTTATAATCACTGTATATGTAGACGACCTAATTCTCATCGGAACTCAGGGGGAAATGAAAGGCGCTACCGTTTCCTTAAAAGAGGAGTTTGAGATGAAAGATCTAGGTAAAGCCAAGTTATGTTTAGGAATACATATAGAGCAACTACCTAGCAGCATGTTGATTCATCAAGCAACGTACACCATGAAACTTCTACAATGATTCTGTATGGATAAATGTCATCCACTACCAACACCAATGATATCAAGGTCTCTAAAGATCAAGTCTGACCCATTTCGTCCTCCAGATGAGGGTGAAGAAATCTTGGAAACAAAAATCCCTTACCTAGGAGCCATAGGGGATTTACTATACATGGCTGAGTGTACAAAGCTATACATTTCCTTTGCAGTTAATTTGTTAGCGCGACACAGTTCTGCCCACTTACAAGGAACAATCAACTTAGGGCTCTTCTACTCCAAGAAGGTAATAACCAAGTTGATCGGGTACACAGACACTGACTATCTCTCAGGCCCACACAAAGTCGGATCACATATAGGATACGTATTCATTACGAACAGCGTGACGATGGCGGCAACATCTTTTAATCATTCTAAAATCTTAGCACTGTACGAAGCCGGAAGAAAAGTTGTCTGGCTCAGAGCACTTATTAACCACATCGACACGTGCTGCGGATTAAAATCAAACAGAAGCTCACCCACAACAATCCTTGAAGATAACTATGCCTGCATCCAGCAACTCAAAGGTGGATTCATTAAAGGAGATCGCACGAAGCACATCTCGCCAAAGTTTTTCCATACACACGAACTATAAGAAACTGGAGTAGTTAACCTTCAGCAAGTTCACTCAGCAAAAAATCTAGCCATCCTATTCACCAAGATATTAATAAGAGGACCTTTCAGAAAGGTGACCTACGACATTGGGATAAGAAGACTTAACAGGCTGCAATCGTAAGGGGTCTCCCCATCAGGGGGAGATTCTTCATAGCATTCGAAGACTAAAGCGCATTGTACTCTTTTACCCTTTGCAGTGGTTTTTGGTCTACTACAGGTTTTTCCATGCAAGTTTTTTAACGAGGCAACACTAAGCGTGTCTCCTGCTATCTTGATAGAATGGTTGCATTCTTTCCTCTCCAATGTTTTTCCCCTTGGGTTTTCTGGTTAGGTTTTGAATAAGGCAAGCTACTTCAAAGATATGTCAACACCCAAAAGGGGAAGTGTTATAACCTGGGTCCAAGCCCAAGTTAAGCGGCTTGGGAGCCCACATTTAGAAGTTAAAAGAAGGGTTAGGTATTGGTTAAGGTAGTTATTAGTTATGAGAGAGACACCCCTACATGGGGTATAAATATGTAATAGAAGGAACCGGAAAAAAAAATTGACCTCTCCTGAGCCATCAAACATTTGGTCTCTCGCCCTTTCCTAAATGTCACGTGGCAAGTGAGAGAAGAAAGAGTACTAACAGCAACTCCCTGTTAATTGATGAGAGAAAAAAAAACTTCCCTCCAAAACTATACTTCTTCAAGCAACCCCACCCTTCTTCAAACCTGATTCTTTTACCTTCACAACCCTCCTCAAATCAATTTCCAATCATCACCTTTGCCCCCATCATCAAGGTCGAGTGATTCACGTTGACGCCTCAAAACGGGGGTTCGTTGAATCTGACGACTATGCTGCCAATGCGCTTGCTGCAATGTATGCCCATTGGAACTCACTCCGTGATACTCGTAAAGTATTTGACGGGATCCGGAAGGTAAATCTCGCGAACCCCGTTAATTGGAATACGACAATCTCATGTTTCTTTCGGGGTAGAGACCATAAGGGTGCATATGAACTCTTTTGTTTGATGAAATGCCCCAGTGATTGCGGGTTTTGTCAGACACTATTGCTACTATTTTTTTTTCTTGTGGGCAATTGAGAGACCTTTGTTTTGGAGAACAAGTGCACGGGTATGCTATAAAGATAAGCCCGTACGTTGAGAATGATGGTTTTGTCCGAAGTTCCCTTGTCGACTTATACGTGTATGTAGTCTGTAAAGAACGATTGTCAAGACAAGGCCTGGGAGATTTTATGTTCTATGCATCAAGAGAGTAGTGCTACCCCTAACTCGGTCACCATGGCCATTGTTATTCCATTGTGCACTGTCTTCTTCCCTCCACTATGGGAAAGAAGTTCATTGTTATTCTCTTAAAAGTGGTTTGACTTAAAATATTTTTATGGGGAACAACTTATTGGTCATGTATTCCAAGTGTGGGAAGCTTCATGTCGCAGAAAATCAGTTTAAATGATTAACGGTGATGGAATATACAGAGATGGGAAAGGTGTAATTAGAATTTTTCAAAAAATGGTTAGGGAGAGTGATGTTAAGCCATATCAAGTTACCTTTGTGGCTCTAATATCTGCTTGTAGCCATGCAAGTTTAGTAGAAGAAGGCCTTACATATTTTGAAGAGATGGATAAGGAGTATGGAATTACTCCATTAGATGAGAACCACTGGTCTGTGGTTGATTTGCATGCTCGAGCTGGCCGCCTTAATGAAGCTAAAAGTTTTATAGCAGCAATGCCGAAGAAGCCAGGTCCAAGTGTTTGGGGAACATTGCTTGGTGCCTGCAAGATATTTAAAGAAATAAGTAAATAGGGGAAAAAACCTTCTCTTCTATCAAATCGACCAAGAAAAGATGGTGGAACCAATTAAAGGACGACATAGACTTTCTTAGATGTTCGACTACTTGGCTCACACATCATGGGGTGTGTTGAATTGACTCCAGCTGTTCGTCGTAGTTAAGGAATGACTTTCACCAGAATAAATAGGGTAGTTTCACCAGCTATAGACGAGCAATAAGTAGAACCTGGCTACAGTTCCTTGGTCTATAGTCGATTCTTTAGTCGAATAGCTAACTGGTTCCCCATGGATCACAAGGATCCTAGCAAGGCATACGGCTAATGCTCGTCATGTACAAAGCCATAACTCCATTTTTGCCACCAGCTACCTCATAATGCATATGTCTCATAGTGCTCATACTGCTTGGTAACCATGAATTAGTTGAGAGCTTCTGCAACTTATTTTTGAAGTTTTGTCAATTATTTTTGTATTGGAGGGATATTTTTGTATTCATTGAGTTATAAAGTTATTGTTGTTTCTGTTACTATTTTGTATCCATTTATAGTCCTAAATCTCCAAAAATGGTTGAGAATTCAACTACTGATATATCTACACATGAAAAGAAATAAACCATCAATAATGGTATGACAATATATTTATCTCATAGTACCAGGTATATGTCAAAGCATCTTCATGTGTATTACACGTCAAAAGCAATCAAAATCTATCTCCCCAAATGTTGGTTAATTACACCATAGTTATGAAATCTATAATTTGGTATTAAACGCAAGGAATAGTTTAGATTCACAGACAGGTAGAACCTGAATAAAATGTTTACCCATTAAAAGTCAGATTATGAAAAGGACAAGATACTTGTAAGCTACGAGGGTAAAAAAAATCCATATCCTCTTCCTTCAGATTCAGAATAATGTGCACATGATACTCAGATAAGACTACTAATTTTGGATAAAACTAAAAACTGATGTACTAATAAATCCAAAATATTAATTATCAAGTACCAAATATCCACATTTACAATCCAAATATCCAAATACCAAATATCCAAGTACCAAATATCCAAATATCCACATTTATAATCCATATTTTTGTATGTAACTCATTATCATTGCAGTGTAGGCAATACTGAACCAACTAACTCATCTTGCATCATCACACCCTACTTTGATGCCCATTCAAGCACTGTAAGAACCTCTGCCTACCCAAGTGCCATAAAACTTAGAAATCAAATATCAAATTACAAAAACAAAATAAAAATAAAAATCCATGTATCACATTTAAAAATAGATTACGTGTCGTCACCACCATGGAAATATAACTAAGAAATGATAGTTGATTCAATAGTTGATAAGCTATGGAGACATTCTTCTCCTGTGATCGACAACGCGATAATCTACATGTATTATCCTTATGATTATTATTTGTAAGTAGAACTATCTAGAGAAACCAATCATACCTCTTATCATGGGTTGAAAGATGTAACCAATACAATTATTGTCCATAAGTAGATTGTTGAGTAAAAAGTTCAAGAAATCCCAACAGCACATTCAAATAAGATATTAATCAAAATATATAATGCTCCAAAAAGATTACTAATGAGAAAGGCCTTACTTGGGGTTGTGGGGTGTTGATGTAAAATTGTGATGGATGTTCCAATGGTTCATTAAACATAGGCTGAAATGATATATATAAGATGATATTATTAAAATCGTTTAAAAAAATATCTCAATGCAATACAATTAAGCTTGCAAAAGCAAGCATTTAAAATTACACACCTCATTGTAGACATAGGACTTAACATGTGAAATTATAGGCTCCACATTCTCGTCAACATGTTGCTCATGGGCATGTGAACTAGTAGTTATTTTGGAGTTTAAACTCCTTTTTGTAGTGCTTGTGGTTGCTCTAACAGATTCTTGATTGCTTCCTCTCGGATTACTTTATCGTGAGATAAACAAACCTCAAAAAGTTAATAAACAAGAGTAAAATATTTTAGAAGATAGCTTGTAGAAACTTACCATTTTGCATTGGGCAAGTCCTTTTTTTCCCCTTCCCCTTTTCTAATGTACCCTTAATTCGACCAGCTTTACCATTTCTCTTCTTGCGCGGCTCGTCACGCAACGTGATATTTGCACCTGCTAAGTCTTGATTTAACAGTTGATAAATTTTCATCACATTCGAGATCTGTCACTTCTTCTGGGTTGGCTTTTAAAAAGTCATCCACCTCCCCTTGCACCCGAGCTAAATACCCTTTAGTAAATTCCATACACTTTGTAGAGGAAACACCTTTTCTGTCTATTTTTAACGCCATGTGCGTTAGCTCGCTACTTTACAAACTCAAGGATGGGTAACACTCCATATGTATTGGTTCCCCATTGCTATCGACTAGAGTGCCTAGTCTTGCATCCTTTGTCCACCTCTCCATGTAATAGGAAGACGGGAGATCAGATAGCCGCATACTATGAATTACCTTCAATGCATGGGCACAAAGAATTCCCAAGAATTCATACTTTTTGCAACTGCATTTTACTATGTTTTCTGTTGTATCAAATGTGACGGTACGTGATCTGCTAGCAAAAGAAGAAACCTGATATTTGCATAACGTCCCATCTCGCCTAATACAATCAATAAACATGTCCAATGTATGCACATACTCATCCTGGAACTTCAAAAATAATTTAGTTGTGTATATTTCAGATGCTCGAGATTCTGCTTGCCAAGATGTCTTTAGATTAGGCTTTGTTTGATGGGAAATAAAATCCTGTCGTTTTTCCTTTTCACGTCGACTTGTCAGTGCTCTATCATATTGAATAAAAAATTCTCGTAACTACAATGTTCTTTTAAAATACTTTTTTTAAAATATGTTCATGCCTTCACTGCGTTGAGTAGTTGTCATGCCTACAAGTAAAACTATTATTAAACATTTGCGCATACAAATGTGAAGAAGTAAATTGTTTTCTTTACATGACAAATTGATAAATTGAAGAAATTAAAAAAGTGGATATAAAAACAAATATAATAAAAAGAAAGTTCAAGAAATCTTACCATCACAAAAGTACTTGCGCCCATTTTTGTTGCAACCCATATAAGACTTGTAACCATTTGTTCTCCCCCAAATTATAAACCTTTAGTAATAAATCCCAACAGGTCTGAAATTCTTCTTCAGTCTCATTATCATATATGCAAGTCTTAAAATCTTTTGCAAAAGATATAAATGTTTCAAATTTGGTAGACAAATATTTTGCAGCATTCTGGTAAATATGCCAAAGGCAAAGGTGATGACGTGTATTCGAAAATACTTATCGAATTGCATTTCCAATAGACATTGCTTGATCCGTAAATGCCGTAATTGGATGCTTGCCGTTCATTGCTTCTAAGAAGGTTTGATAAAGCCACACAAAAGTCTGAGTAGTTTCATCCAATAACAAAACACAACTGAAGAAAATTGACTGTCTATGGTTGTTCACCCTGATAAATTGTGCATAAGGCTTTTCGAGGGCGTTAGTTTGATACGTTGTATCAAAACACAAAACGTCTCCGAAGAAATAATAATCTGCTCTTGACTTCACATCGGCCCAAAAACAACTACAAATCTGATTGCCTTCATCAATCTGTATCGCATAGAAAAAATATGAATTCTTTTTTTTTTCATGGACTTGAAGTACTCTAGGAGCATTTGTGCATCTCCCTTCTCCAAAATATTACTTCGCCTCATTCTTTGGATAACATTTACACAATTTAGAAGTGTAAAGTTCAAGTTTTGAGGTCCTCATACTTCCGTACTCATTAGATCAAACATATTCGTTGATCCAATTCGCGAATCATACATATTTTTCATTAATACTTTCTGCTTGTTGTCTACTTTTCGTTGTGACCGGAGGTGATGAACTTGAGACGGAGGTGCAAGTTCATGGTTATGGTCTTCTTTAAATTCCACTAAACGGTAAATGTTTCTAAACAACTTAATTACAACTTTCACTTCACAATTGGTTCTAGTATCCAAACGTTTCTTCTCAGGGGTTCCCCTTGAATGTTTTTGATATTGGCCCTGCTTTGAACAACATAAAACCCTCATTCTAACTACTTTATTTGTTCGCGCGCTAGAAGATCCTCTACGTATACTAAAACCAATCGATCTCGCGTAAAGGTTATAAAATTCGTAGGCTTTCTCCTCTGATTGAAATTCCATTCCAACTATTGGTAAATTTCTTACATTCTCGCTACTATGAATTGGGTTCTCCGACGAATCTATCCTTAAAAATTAATCAAATTAAATTTTTTATTAAGGCAAGGGTTTGTATAATCTAACGGTTATATTAGGTATGATTATGTGAACTATAAGAACAATAAATCAAAAAGTTTACAAAGAAAATAACAAATAAAAAAATTAACATTTGAGGAGATAAAGAGCGTACCAAAATCTTATCGATTACAAAGTTATGGGGTTGCTTGAAGATGGGGTTGCTCGATTACAAAAAATTTATAATTATTTCTTCTTCTTTACTGTTGGTGGAGAAGGGTGGGGTTGCTTGAAGAAATATAGTTTTGGAGGGAAGAGGAAAAAACATCTTCTTTATTTTGTAAATCCTTAAAATAAGGAAGTTTTTTTCTCTCTCATCAATTAACAGGGAGTTGCGTTAGTACTCTTTCTTCTCTCACTTGCCATGTGGCGTTTAGGTAAGGGTGAGAGACCAAATGTTTGATGGCTTAGGAGAGGTCAATTTTTTTCTGAAGGGACACTATTGTCTTAACTTTTCATTCTCTAATAAACTCTACGTTCCTCTCTCCTCTCTCTTTTCTCCCCATTTTCTCTCCCCTCTCGACTGAGTTATTTTGGCCCCAACACTATTAAAAAAACTTGTTTTTTCATGAAATTGTTTCTATAATTTCCCTTACGAATAAATGGAGAAATGAGCCATATGATATGCCATCTTTAATCAAGTCCATCAAACTATCTATCGAAGCGTGAGTTCAAAAATGGACGGCTCTGCCGCAATGCCTAGTATTTGATGTTTTCGTGGTTGAGTTTCAAGCTCCCTCAGTAAGCATGGGGCGCGTCTTACAAGTTTTGATGGGGTGCATGACTGTAATGTGTGTGACAGTTTTGTGTTTCTCACTCTTTTTGAATGACCTTTTCACGGCAGTTTTAGTAGGGAGTTAATTTTGAAGGTTATTTTGGTACTGAATTTAAGTTCTTCCACCAAGCACAGCTGAAGAATTTGAGTTAGTCCTCTGAATTTCAAGGTCTAGCTTCAGGCATGGTTGGAGATGTTCTAAGAATTACTGCACAAATATTTCAGGCAAATTTAGCATTCTTTTCTACAAATATCAATAAAAAAATTTGAAATTTCCGCAATTTATTGTTAATATAACATGGGTGTAATGCAATTATGATGCATTTGTAACCACCAACTCTTACACATGAATTTAAATAGTTCGTTGCAAATCAACCAACTCGCATTTACAATACAATCTCTCTTTACTTCATCACACTAACCAAAAAGAAACTTGCATTTGCAATCAGATTGCATATCTCGAAAGAAACAAATGTAAATCGATTCCAATGCATTAAATCATTACATGTATCGCCTTAATGTACAACTGCAATTCCGCAAGATAGAAGTTAATGAAAACAAGTCAAATTATTTAGTTATCTCTTTGGCAATAACAGAGTACTCTGGCACAGTTTAGCTCGAAAATATTACTCACAACCGATTATGTCAAATAGTTTATTGCAAAATTATTTGACGGAGCAACGAAAATCAAGCCACGAGACAATATCATCTAGAACTGTAATAATCCTCTCATCAGGTTCACCCTCCAGAATACAATGATAACCGTCTGGATACAATTTCAGGGTCTTGTCCTTGCTTGAAGCCTTCTCGTAAAGGAATTTGCTCACTAAGGGATCTGTCACCTTATCTGCAGCTCCGTGCAGAACTAGCAACGGAGATGAAACCTGGATAAACAAGCAGGTCTAATAATCATAAAATGATTCTAACGTAATACTGGATTGCTGAAATAAATGTTTAAGCGTCAAGTATTTACCCTCTCTACTTGTGCCTCAATGTCCTGTGTGGCCTTCAAAAGTTCAAGTCCCGTCCTTAGCCGTGTTTGATCAGAGTACGATATCACATTGTAAACAGCCTAAAACAAAATAAAACACAAAAAGCGTACATATAAGAGATCTCTAGTAGATAACGTTATACTCATATGTTAAGGATGTGCAAGAAACACTAACCAGTTTCCGTTTATCAGATTCTCTGAATGCCAGTTCCCCTAAATCTAATTTCGGGATGAGCTTTGCTTTTGGTAGAACTTTAGAGACAAGAGTCAAGACCTTTAGGACTACCGGCGGGGGCGTCGCAACGTCTGAAATCTTAATTTCAACACCATGTCAATGAGTACTCATTGATTTAGTTACAAGGAAAAAACTATTTTAGGGGTTTGATTGTATCATTTGCTTACTTTGCACATGGGGGCTACAAGAATCACCCCATCCCAATCTTTGGGTCGTTTCAGATGAACCTTAATGGCAACTGCTCCTCCCATAGATTGTCCAAGTAAAAAACATGGCAACCCACGCACTTCTGGCTTCTCTGTATCAGATTAGCAAGAATAACAAAACGAGGGCAACAACAATTGTACATAATGTAGACAAAGGAACGATGGTAACGAACCACACCCTTTATTTTGGAGTAATTTTCTATGACATTATCAACCAATCCGTCAAAGCTTGGGATATAACCGTGTAAACCTTCCGAGAGGCCAAAACCTGGATGGTCAACAGCGTAAACTCCGTATCCAGAAGCAGCTATTCTCTTCGCAATTCCTGAAACAACAATTTCTTAAGCAAGCATCTCCAAATGATAGTCTACATTTGCATAAATAATGGAATATTCCATCCAATCATAGTCTGTTGGATTGGCATCCCATTAGCATATTTTATACTCTATAAATCGTAGTCCATAATTTGGGGGTTTTTCACCCCACATAGCCATGATCCATCATTTCTTCATATTTTTACTATCTAATTTGGATGCTTATCAAATATGCCCAAGAAACAACATGATCTTTACACATTCTCCATATCGATTTTGAGTTTCCATTACAAATTAAGACCCTTTATTCACAAACATTGGAATATAACTTCTATTCAAAAGCATGGTACTAAACTTACGAACCGTCGAAGAAGAAGGTGCACGTATCGCCATATCCATGACAGAAACAAAGAATACCCTTTACTTGATCACCCCTTTTAGGCAACCAGCTCTTACAAAAAATCTGTTGAGCCTTTGAGTTTTTTTCATACCACTGCTTAAAAAGACATTTCCACCCTTGTAAAATTCATCAAATAATTACAAAAGCATGTCTAAAATGGTCATAAACACAAACATTTTAACTTTTTACCTCTTCTGTTCTGATCCCAGATGGAGCTGCCTACAACACCTCCCACCAACCAAAAAACTGATCAAACTAAGTTGAAGTAATAAATACTTTACAACACATAATGAAACTTAACTTACTTTGAATAACAGATGATCTAGCTGTTGTTGAATATCAGTGAAGGCTGATCTAACATATCGCCTTGCAGGAGCAAAATCCAAATTCTGGGAAGCAATTGAGTTCAACTCTGGACTTAATCCTTCAATCATCTTTGAGACAACAACAAATGCTTGATGAGTTCTGGGTCTGAGAGAAATATGTTGGGGTTTTAGATATCTAGTGTTTTGGCCAAAGGGAGATAGTTTTGGTAGTTGATATGTCATTGAAGATGAAGGTCTTGCTATTTCCATGATTTCTTGACAAGAGAAACATAGAGTTGGTGGCATAACATAGGTGTGGGGTTAACTCTCTTTTAAGTTGAGTGGTTATGGGACCCAATCATGACCTTGTTTATCTTGTTTTCATTTGTTAAAATAAGAGTTACATCATAAGAGTTTATAAGCTTTAGTTTTTAAAAAATAATTATAGGCTACCATGATGTCATTACAGATCCTTTGCGCATGAAGAAAGTCAACCGAGTTAGAGTTAGAGTTAGAGCATCTTCAGCAGCACCTTATAGAAACTCGAATAGTCGAAATAGGAGACCACCTCGCTTAGAACTTAGAAGATGGCTATAACCATCCTATGGGATATTTATATCTCGCCTAGACAATTATCACTACATTACAGCTCCTAGAGATGATAATCAGATAACTGAATGTGCATAAAAAAAATTGCAATTGTTTGTTGTAGGAAGCTCACAGCAAACAAGATTTTGGCGTTCATACCCATTCAGTTGTCCTCAGACAGCCTGAAAGGAATATGTCCCTACGGCAGCAAAAATGGGGCTGTTTTGTCTTTTCATGAGCTGCTGTTAACCGAGTTAGAGATTAGGGGGAAAGCTCGGTAAAAATAGTGCAATATTTACTAATTAGTTCGCAATGTTTAACAGTAAACACTACTCCTAGAAGAATAAAATGACTGTTCAATTTAGAGTAGTGTCTCGATGGCTAATTGAGTTTACCTTAGGGTGTGAATTTTATTAAAAGCACATTGTATAAAATTTGACAGTTACAGGTAGGGAGTAACAATGTAACATAAATATAACTGTTAGTTAAGCAGTGAAATGCTTAGACAGTCAACTGCATTCATTCATCACTAGTTGACATGCCTCAAAATCCAAGTATAGGTACACATCTTAAATGAGCATTTACAACAAGTGGGTGCACAGTTGTGATCGTAGTAGCCCAGCCAAGAATCCAGATGGTGAGACTGAGAGTAAGGTTTGGAGGTGTAATTTTTTTTCTTCTTCAGGCGATTTAAGGTATCTGACTCGGACATCCTAAACAGAGGCCATTAGATTAAGATAGTTTACTAGTACATCATAGTTCAAACGTTATATATACTGTACACCACAAATATACATTCAGTGGTACAAAATTGTGCTTCATGGCTTACAGCTTATAGAATAAATACAGATGTACAATGTATTGGCAAATTCGAATTTATTTATGAAGACGAATGAAGTACTAAAAATGTTGAGTACATCAGCTATTATTTACGGAAAAAGTATATGGAGAATATGAACAATAAGATTATGAAATTTGAATATTTCAGATTAGTATCTGAGGTATAATAACTCTGTAAAGAATGGATGAATAGATCAACTTATCGACACTATGTCATGTTTATTGGTGTGCTCGTCCAACCATGTTATGATATCATCCAGCACTTGAAGAAGTACCTCATCAGGTTCACCTTCAAGAAGAGCATGATAAGCATCTTTGTAAAGGTGAAGCTTCTTGTCTGAGCTACGTGCTTTTTCATACAAAGCTTTGCTCACAGATACATCAGTCACAACATCAGCCTCCCCGTGCATTATCAACAACGGCAATGAAACCTGTAAAAGTTACATAATGTTTACTAAGCTGTTCAACAACTAGGAGAGATATAGAATCAATGTTCAAACCAAGAGCATCTGTAATTGACTCTCCAAAGTTAATAGTATGTTCAGTATCAGAAGTTTGATTCGATAATCGAAATACTTTTGTTATTTTGAAGACAATCAAGAAAAATGTGATGCCATCTACTCAGAAGAAATGTAAAGATTTTCTACCATTGATCCTGAACTCTGAAGGCCTTTAACCTCAGCTAAGATTGCAAAACATTTAAAAAGCTTTGAATGACCCTCCAAGATCTACCTTTGGCGAGAGCCTCCGCTCACCGAATCTAGTGAGGCTGATTTACCCCAAGGTACTCTGTTAACTTGACCAAAAATGCTCTAAAAGGTGTATGCAAATGATAGTGCGAATAGGTAAGGTACATATATGATATGCTCAAAACAACTATTCAAGTACAAGAAACCCCTGACATGTACGACCATGAATATGTACTACAATATAACTACCTAATTTAGTTTTTTAAGAAAACTTAATATACAAGATAGAGTTATCAAATCACTTACATTACCACTAAGAAAGAGACGCTTTGGCATAGAGAATGATGTATAGAAGTTTGCTATATATGAAACTTAATTTGCTAAAGTGATTTGTGTATGAAGAGCAGACACCATCACACCAATCTTCCTTCCAAGATCATAATATGTAAGAACTAAAAAGACTATTGAAAATAAAGGGGGACATAAACACGAGGGAAAAAAAATCAGAAGAGCGGCATGCTAGTAATACCACGTTTACATTCAAAATAATTAAGCTTACTTCTCAGACCCTAAACTTAGTGGCATTTGTAAGAACTATCTCAAACTGCTAATCCCAAATGACCCTCCTGTCTAAGTTTTGTTACTATTCTTAACAGATTTTGAAACAATGGGATTAACAGATTTTAATGGATCGACCAAGAGATTTCTCTAAGCAACAGCAATAATTTCGTGTCAACAAGCTTTTGCTTTGGATTTATCCTACTTCACCAACTCTCACATTTTCCATAATTATCTGAATGGGTTATTTGGATCAAAACCAAGCACTAATGTCACAGTTTGATGGGCAGACAACAACTTCAACTTTTTCTCACTCACATACAATTGCTTCAGAATATACAGTCGTCAGAGTTCCCTCTTCATCTTAGATCATTGATTTAGAATTGTATCATAACATTGGTGGTATATCTTCTTTGTTTCAATCATAATATATTTGCTCATTTGATAAAATATTTGTGTAGCAGATGGCTTTTTTTTTCTTTTATTGCTACAGAAAGGGTTGTCTAAAAGTGCTCCAAGCTTATCCACTCACAAACATCAATACTTGACAATGTAAAATCTCTTGAAGCTTCAAGCTCTCCCGCAGCCTAACCTCTCCAACAGTGGCTCTAACCACTACCATGTTTGAGATAAACCGTGTCATGCTTAGATAGAAACCATCAACTCCATAGTATTTCAGATATAATAAAGATGAAACCTTAGGATGGAGCCTAATGGAGCTGACAGCTTCTCAGACTCTTGCTATTGATTTATCCCAATAAGTGTAGGATCGAGTTCTAGTGCTGAGTTAATGCCCACTTAAATACACTTGCTCCCCCTTCTCTCACATGTATCTTTTTGTTCATTTTGAGAAAAGGAAGCTGGGGTAGGCAGACCCCAACTTGTATTCATTACCATGAAGAATTTTTACACACCAAGAAAAAGGCCCTAGAGAGTCAGCTTTACATAATCTAGCAAACTCAAAGGAAAAAGAGCAAGGAGAATACAAAGTATCAAGTGTACAATGTGTAGCTAAGTGTATTGTAGGTTTGCTGAAGCTTTCCTTCTAATTCTGATAAAAGATTCTGCAACTGCCTTTTCCACTTATCAATTTCTCCATATGTTTTTATCCCTCTCCAATTCGAAGTCCAACAAGAGGTCAGAGAATGAAAACATGCTTTGACTCTGTATACTTCTATATCCAACATCACCAGCTTTATAGCAAGTTCTAGCACCTCAAGTATAGCTAAATAGTTCAAACAGTCCTTATTTTGTTCAACTTGAAGACTATTTGCATAGGGATCCCATTTGACAGTCTGAACAGCCCTCCATAGTTCTTGAGATTAGATTTGTCACAAGTTGCATGTATCAAGAATTACCAGGTGATTAGTGTGATGCTTCATTATTCATTATTAGCTACCTTTGGCTGCTTTATTTTTGGATTGACCTCCCAATCAAGGAAATCCCTGGTGCTTGTTGAATTACTCCAGAATTTGTATTTTGATAGTTGAATCTTCTGTATAACAAGGTTCTTGGTTTTCAAAAGAATTGTTTCCTATGAAGCAATCATTTGTTTGAAGCACCTTTGGTTTCTTTCTTCCCCTATAAAGTATATTGCTGCAACAAAAGCCACTCTTAAAATCTCTTCAATCCCAGGATCAAGATTAGGCACCATCACTAACCAACTGAATTTTTCTTCCCATCTACCAATACTCTCACGTGCATCTATTAATCTCCAAGAGATCAACATTAAGCAGGTTAGAATTTGTTAGATGTAACAAGGATAAAAATAAGAGCAAATAAAAATTAATCATACTTCTAAGAACTCGTGAACAGAATTCTAGCACTGAACACCTTGAAAACTCCGATAGTCTGTACAAAAGAATCCTTAAGGATCCATCTTGATTGTCATTGTGTCCTTCAAGTAATACCACAAAACCTTATAAAGTTCAAGTTAAATTTCCTCCTTGAGAATTTCCTAGGTCATACAGGGTGGATAGGGAAGGTTGTAGGTGGAGGCTGTGAGTGATGGTCCTGCAACTTACGATCAGTTTTCGCCTAGTTGGAGACTTTGGAATAGAATAAAGAATGAAAGATCAGTTGTAGGGCTATATTCCGTGTGTGGTGGTGGGGGATGGGGGGAGGTAGAGGATTGGAATTAAATACTAATTTTAATTTTCTCCTTGTAAGATCCACTTCTGGGAAATACAACTAGAAAATAAAAAATATGAGAGGAGTTGTGAGAGTAAATATTATGTATTATTATTAATGATCTAATTGCTGGCCGGGTAACAAACTATCGACTATATAATAATTTGTATAGCGTATATAAAATAGAGTGATAAGATGCCATACTTCTTCTAATCTCTTTTCTATTTCATCGGTGATTTTGAGTAACTCTGCTGCAGTCCCCAGTCGCGGTTTATCTTTGTATGCAACAATATTATAGGAAGTCTGCACTCATCCAAAAGAAAATATAAGAAAAAATATTCAGGTGTTAAACCATGAAGAATCACAAACTCAGGAAAAAAACCATAACTACGAGAAGACTGAAATACTAACCTGCTTTCTTTTCGTCAAGTCCCTGAAAGCCATATCTGCTATGTCGTTACTTGGAACTAACTTTGATTTAGGAGCAAACTTGGCTAACCCAAGAAGAAGCTGCTTCAACACCAAAGGAGGAACCATGTCGTCTGCAATCTATTAATTCGATTTTAGTGAATTACATATTATTAACAAATAACTCCTACAAATTAAAGCCCAGGTTCAGAAAAATACTTTGCACATAGGTGCAACAAGAAGAGCCCCATCCCATGCACTAGGTTGTTTCAAATGCACCTTTAGAGCAACTGCTCCCCCCATGGATTCTCCAAATATAAAGCTCGGAAGACTTTGGTACTCGACACTTCCTGTCACTCAAAATCAGCAGAGAGACCTTGAAATTTATATTTAGCAAGTCATTCAATATATAGTCAACTATGTCAAATTTTCAACAAAAACAAGTTATATAAGATATGTTTGATTAAGAAGGACAATGAAAGATGTTTGTTGATTTTGCATCATATTTGCAGCATTAGATTCTTTGGAGCCAGAATAAGAAAAACAAGGTTCGGTTCTTCTGACTATTGCCAATGTCCCTCATGAAGGCCACAGGGTCCAACCTTTGACGGAGACGATAAAATCCAGGATTAGATGCATGAAAAAGTCCGTTATGATTTGATTTTTTTGGTATTTAATTTAGATTCATAGCTTGGATAGGATTATATTTGAGAGTTTCAAGGAATAAGATAGGAAGTTGGAGTAGATCTAGGAAAGGGATTGCATAATAAAAGTCAAGTGAAGACTAAATTATCAGTTGTTTTTGTTTGATTGAATATAACGTATTTTCAAAATTAACGAGTCGTAGAATTTTCTTAAGGGGAAGTCACAATTTTGAGTCATGTTTATTGGTTATTTTTATTAGAACTGGAGCTTCCATCTCAAAATCAATAGGCGAGAGGAGTAGCCCCAGAATCTTATATTGTGACGCAATTTCAATCCAAACACGGAGACTGGTGTTTGGGTGATGTGGTGATGTGGAATACGTACATACGTGTGGTCGTTGGGTACCGCATGTTATAGAAACTACGCGGAAGCAACAATCTAAATCACAATTAAACTAACCTAAAACTCGCATTTGAATTAAACTCACTTAATCGCTTAAAAATAAAGGTCAGAGACCTAGGGTTTATGAGTTTTACCCCAAACTCTACATAACTCTCTAAGGCTAAGCATTTTCTCTCACTCAAACCAACATAGCAAATAAAATAAGCTTAGTCTCTCTTTTATAGGCTTTTATAGGAGAAGAGACCTAACACAAATAGAAACTCTAATACCAATCTAATTAGGAAACTCGTCCTATTATTCAAGGAATTAAAGTAAATAGCGATAACTAAATAAAAAATGTGTGCACACGACGTATGAAACGTGCTAATCGTGGTCGTATCGATTCCTATCAACATGTGATGATATTGTCCGCTCTTATACCATATTAGAGCTGGAGATTCTATCTCAAAACCAATTGATAATGAGAGGAATAGCTCGAGAATCTTATATTTTGAGGCTACATATGCCTAATGTGGCACTAATATCTCAACAATTTTCAAATTCCTTACTACCACAAGATTAAGAGTTTATACTCATTAGAAGTGGTATTTCAGCAAAACCTACGAAGTTTTGTTTGTTTCCTATCTAGAGGAGAAGAGAAGAGTTAGTCGTGGTTATAAACTGACATGATGCGAGGGCATATCGGGACATGCCGCACGTATCCCGATGCACCCCTCCTAGATTTATAGATATCTTCAATATAACAAAACCAGTAAAGTGTGGCTTTGCTTGGCTAAGACATACAGGTTACTTGCCTATGTCGGGGTGTATAAAACCCATAAAGAGTGAAAATTCAAGGAGCTTTGGCAGCCTAGTCCTTTCAAAGTTGTGATCGAAAAGGTCAGCATGCATATGTCGGGATGTATAAAACCCATAAAGAGTAAAAATTCAAGGAGCTTTGGTAGCCTAGTCTTTTAAAGTTGTAATCGAAAAGGTCAACAAAGTCAAACCTAGGGTGTTGTCTAGTCTCATATTTGATCCTATTTTAAAGGAAGTTTTAGCTTGATATCACAAGCATGATGTTCTGGTGTATCGTTATGTATTTCCAACGTTAGCATGCTATCAGAATTAGCATATGGTTATCTTGTGTACTTATTTATGCACCAATCAAGATTTTGCACTTCTTTAATCGCTTTGGAAGGTTTCGTGGGAGGATTAGAACATTGAAGAACTTGACTACTATTCGATAAACTTCAACAAACTATCAAAGTTCATGGTCGAACTCTTCCAATTGAGGTGTGTTTGATATGAGGGCATGATGAGATGTGTACACCGATCGTTAAGCACTCTCTCCTAGATTTTACCAATCTTCATGCAATTGTTTCGTAGTGGTCATGTTTATAGGTAAGAGCTATTCCAAGATTTTTTTTATTTTTTATTTTTTCAATAATTTTATTCAGCTTATTATTATTATTATTATTATTATTTAGGTTGGTATTTTATTTTTAATTATAAACATGAATTTGTTTTATTTAACAAATTTTGTTTAGCGTAAATCCTTTATAGAAATCCACGAGATTTAGAATATCTTGTAGATCTCTACATTGAGACACGTGCCACAGCGATCCTAAGGCACCCTCTCCTATATTTATTTCTATTTTTGTTTTCATTTTACTAAAACTTTATTCAGATTCTTATTATACTATGTAACTTATTTCATTTTCAATTATAAATAAGAATATTTTTTATTTAGTAAATTTTGTTTAGTAGGTTTCCTTATCCTTTATGGAAATCCAAGAGATTTAGGTAAAATCCAATAGATCTCTATAAATAAAGGTTACAACCCTCCATTGTTATTCGGTTGTTTTAGAAGTACTAATAAAATTTGTAGTTTCTTGATTAAGAGTGAATTTTATACTTGAGTGATCATCAATTCGTTTGTTTCCACCAAAATGTTTTAATCATGGTAAAGTAATTGTCGCCATCGAGAACTCCCACCGAAACCACTACCGTTAAATGTGCCTCCATTACTTCCTTATTTAAAAAAGAAAGTGGTTTTATTTTTTCGAAATAAAAAATATAATTTAATTTGCAAAATACGGCAAAGGTATTAATTGTCGGCAATTTTGTGATTAGCACTATGATTTCTATTTTGCATTTTTGATTATTTCCTCTGTGGGGTTTCTTTCCCTCTCGAACCGTAAGTTCTATTATAGTTGAAATTCAATCAGCAAATACCTCTTCTAGTGAGTAGGGAAAAACTTGGTGCTGTTTTTGAGGAATTTTTCTTAATAAGTTAATTCTCCAACAAAATTATTGAGGAGATGATCAAGTTACTCACATATTTAATTCGACGGTTCTCTGATACCTCTCATTTACAATTTGCAATAATATCGAGTCTAAATCAGTAGGTTAATGTGGTGCTTCCTCGGGGTCGTTAACAAACAGATAATTTATATCTTATTTATTCTTATTTTGAAATTGACATTAACTCCAATATATTTTTTTTAAGAATTTTTAAGAAATAAAAATGACCCAGATATACTCTTTTTGACCCAAGCAATTATTTCTTTCAACTGATCTGATTTGGTGCCCTCTCAATTGAGTGTAGGTCACACGTAGTGAAAGTTCATGCTTACAAAGAATGGTCTTTGTTTACATAATAATTTGACTATTGTCATTCAAGAGTATTATAATACAAATGCGAAGGTTATGACGAGATTGAGATTTTGGATATTCTTGTAACAATGAATATTTCAATAAAGAGTGTTTAATCGATTTTGATCAAGATCGATGATTAATCATATTGATCCCGATAAATGATGGAATAACTGAAGGAGGTCATGAAAATGGTCATTACCCCCTTACTGATCAATATAAGAGTCCATCTACACAACACTGATGCATTCAAAATTAGAGACCTAAACTTAAACTATGGTGGTCGTCGTTAACAGTTATACCAAAGAGGTTATTTCTAACTTAGATGTCGCATAATTCATTCAAAAAGCAAATAGATGTTTTAAGAGAATAATCAAAAAAATTGGGATGAATATCGCAAACAATAACAAAACACTGATGAATAGTACAAACTTCGGTACTTCATTCATTTGTTTGAAGGTAAGGGTGAATTTGCTTGTGTAAAATTTGTTACGCAAAGGTTTTCAAGATTAAAGATATGTTTTACTAATTTAACAACATAAGAGATGCTCAGACCAATGATTGTGATGTTATGACGCCAATTGATTGGTCAAACGACTAGTCTCTTTGAGGACTCGGACGAGTGTGGGGATAATGGAACTTTTATTGATTGGGACATGAAAACGATGATTGACGAGTATCTAGATGAAGAGGTCATGGCATTGTTCTCAGAGTTTATAGATCTCAATTTTTGGTGTTTGAGGCTCGTCGTTCGAGCGAGTGACACCAGAAATTTGAAAATTATATAAAGTTAGTCTCTAACATAGTAATTAGGGTCTCCGTATTATTTATATCACTCCCTTTAAATGATGCGCCTTAATGGGATCAATAACCTCTAAGAACACTGCAATGGCCTCCTCCTTAAAATAGTCATCCCATATTCGCTCTATGCCCCAATCAACAAAAACCTCACAGTCCTCGTACACATTTGAGTACTTATCAAAACCTGGTGATTTTTCAAGCAATTGGCATAATAACAAACATCAGTCTATGCATCTCTATTTTGCCAAAAAAAATGGGGAAAATTTGTTCTTAATCAATTTTCGGGTCAATTAGTTTGACACGAGTAAACTCGCCCCACCTGCTCAAGCATACCAATAAAATATGCAAGTTCAAAGTCTTCATCAATGTCGTCTTATTCTCTGCAAGATGCATCTGAATCTTGCATAATCTGTTTATAAGCATCCATAAGCTCTTTAAATGAATTTGCAACCTCTTACTTCAAAAGAACCCCTATGGTATTGTTGTCAACGTAACCGCTTTAATTCGTGGTTCATTCTCCAGTTTCGACGATGTCGGTTTTATGTAGATAAACTCCACGATCAATATCTGAATCAACAAAAGGGTAATGACTACTTCTTCATTACCTCCTTTATTACCTCCTTTAGATTTTCCATCATTTTGCTTGAATCTATATGATCAATTAACTAATCAAGTACTCGGTATCACCAGAATATTCATTTTTACCACAATATTCAAAATCAGAATCACGCCAAAACTCTTCACAGTCGTTGGAGTATTCCTCGGTGCCATGATAGTAAAAGTATTTCGTGGACTAAGACAGTTCTTACTAATCACAATATTCTGGTTAAATTTTCATCAGATGAACTGCGCTCAAGGAAGAAGCACCAAACCAAATCAAATCATCAAAACCAACTCAGATCCACACGAGAAGAAAAAAAACCGAAGAAAAATAATTCTACAATTTTTTCCCCAAAAATATAAATCTCAGAATAAGAGCGAAGTATTGGATCAAATCCTTGTTTATTAAGCATTCTAAGGGCATCCTTGGATCAACACTACGATTAAAAATTGAACAAGATTGCAAATCAAAAATCAGAGATCCCAGAGAATCGTAGAATCAAATCTGTGAACAACTAACCAGCCATGACTCTTGTATGGGAGATAGCTTAGGAAGAAACCTTAACTCCTCGAAAAAATCGTACTTAGAAGATTGACCCTGGTTTTTTGCGAGTCGCACGAAATCCCAGCTATTGATTGAATATCATGTATGATACAAATAGAACGGAGGAAACCGCAATACGGTAAAGCAGCATGTTTGAAAAATTAATCTGATTTTCGATTTTGGAAAAGCAAATCTCTAAGTTGCTCGCAAAGTGGGAGTAACAGCAGTGACGAGAGTTCTTCCCTATAACAACTTTAGTGGTCAATAACGAAAGCTAGTTCTTCTCATCTCCTCTATGAACAAAATGAATGAAATCTCGGAGGAGCTGTTGCACTTTTAATGGCTATCATCCCGCCGTAGCTAGAGATTTAAAACAGCCATCACATCCAACCGCAATCAATGTCACTTATTGGAGCCCAATTTGGCCCTTAAAGAATCTTCAAAAGTGTTGAAGATGAATCTCACTCACTGCATGCACAAATAATCCTTAAAGACCTGGGAGTCTTCTCTGTGTTTGACTGTAGCTTTGAATTTCCTCAAGTAAAGAGCATCCGAAATCTCAAAAGTTATAGAAGAAGAAGATAGGTCTTCATTTCTCTGATTTTTTTCCTATACTATCTTTATGTATTTATTTGTTATACATAAATGGTAAGAAAATCGCCTGACTCGTAAGAAATCATTTCGCAAAATAGCATCTCACTTGTAGGCAGTGTGTTTCTTGGGATGCATAAGGCAACTACATAATCATTTTACTGAGCGCACCTTCTACAAAATTCTAACAAATTCAAAGTTATCACTAAAAAACAGAACATAACTCGAAAGGATCATTTCATAAAGACATAATTTCTTATATCATGTCCCAAAGCAAGACTCAGAACTGAAAACTTAGTACTAAGTTATACATTTGACTTTGGAACAATGCCCAATGACATCATTTACAAGCCTGTCAGAGCTAGAAAGATAACCATGAAAATCTTATGACGTCGAAATACTAAATTATACCTTTGACTTTGGAGAAATGCTCAATGACATCGTCCACAAGCCTGTCAAAGCTGGGAATATAACCGTGAAAACCTTCTGAGAGACCGAATCCAGGGTAATCCATGGCAAAAACACTGTATCCAGATAATGCTAACTTTCTAGCAATTCCTGCAGATATTGAATATACACAACTGAAGTCTGATCTTTTAAAGATAAAGAGATAAAATATGAGGTTTCTACCAAAAGTTACATGCCTTCAAAGAAAAATGTGCAAGTGTCTCCATAGCCATGACACAAACAAATAAGCGCTTTAGGTGAGGAAGTCTCTGGTAGCCAACTTTTAGAGAAGATCTCCAGTCCTCTAGAGTTCACTTCATATGACTGTATAAGATCATCAAAATGATTATCATCCGTAAAGAGACCAGTATAAAACCGCAATATAAATCTACAGGAATCTATGTCAATGTTACCACCCATCATTGCAACAATAAGTTTGAGTAAGATTCCCCGTTTAATGAGACCTTAATATTGTCGCTCACGAGTCATAGTAGACCTCATCCAAATTAGCTTGCTTGACTTAAATTTAATGTTAGTCAAGAAAACATATTCATAAGGTCTACAAGACAAAAAAATTCACCCAAAAAATGTGTACCTCCTTCATTTTCAGACCCTCGTGTGGGATCTGCAAGACAAACACAAAAAAGACGCAAAAATCTATTATAATTCAGTTGTGTTGAAAGAAGTAAACTATGTAATAGGTTATGGTTGAACTACATAAATATTTAATGCAATTATAAATTATAAGATCATTGCAAAAACTAGGGCTGTTTTCAGATCGGATTGGAAATGAGGGGCATTGGAAAAAAATTGCTTTTTTTTGGATACCAAAATTCCATTCCGATCCGATCCGATTTTTTTTTTCCAAAAATCGGAAAATTCATATTTTTCATAATAATTGGAATTTTCAGAATTCCAAATAAATCGAAAAAATTCGGATAAAAACTTGGAAATAGAGAATTTTTAGAGTTTTCATATGAAAAATCAACCTTAATATTTCCAAATCATTATATTCACCATTATTCACTCTGATTTCATCATATCATTGCCACATCTCAATCTAACAAAACAAAAAACATTAAACTATAAAGAAAATGTTAAAATATGAATATGAATATTCGAAAAAAAAATCGGATCGGGCAACGTTCGGAAATTTCGGATCGGAAAAATCGGAATCACAAAATCATATCCGATTCTGATTCCGATCCGATTATTTTCAGAAAAAAATGGAATTCGGATTTTCGGATTTTCGGAAATTGGCAAATCAATATAGCCATCCAAAATCGGAAAAAATCGAATCGGATTTCGAAAAATTTGGAAATTAAAAAAAAAATTATAGCCCTAGCAAAAACACTAGAAACTCATCTTTGATTCAGCAATAAAGACTGCAAACAAGTGAAGAAGAACCATTCACATAACATACTAGTAAATGGAACATACTGACGAACATATCTGCAAATTTGTCCGAGAGAGAGCTTATCGGCGATATTGTTCGGTACAACTGTACTTTTTCCAAAATTTTCAGTTCATCACCAATTTGACCAGTCTGAGCCCTGCTCTAACTACTTAAACTAAGCTCTTCTCCATTGTTTTTGATATTATAACGCAGAATTTACATCATTTTTTTTGTGATTTGTGCAAATTTGTCTGCGATTTGTGACATTATGACCCTAAAAGTTAGATATGTGTAACGAATATTTGTGGTTATATGCTCTGATGAAATTGTGGATGAAGGTACATCCCTTTTTAAAAGACTGTAACTGTTTTTTTACTGGCACTGGTTTACCCTTTTACATGGTTTGAACAGGATAAGATCTTTTTGGGGTGTTAAGGGATCCCTATGTATGGCAATGCAGAATCAGGTATATGCATTCACCTTTGGGATCAGGAGAGAAAGAAAGTGCTTAAGCAGGGGCCATGGCATTAGCTAGGAAGTATTTTGTGGTGAAAAAATGGGATCCCAACGACAACATTGAAGTGAGCAATATTCAATCAGTTCCAATTTGGGTCCAATTGTTTATCTACCTAAACACTATTGGACTCCTAAAGCCATAAGCTATATAGCTAGTGCTATTGGGTAAAAACCAATATGCTAAAATAAAACCCTTAAAATTTACTCTAAGATGGCATTTGCTATGTGCATAAAGATAGCTCCACAGAATATAGTTAAAAGTTGGTGGAGAAAAATGAGAGGCAAAGGGTAAGTAGCCGAATAGGGAAAACAAACCTTCACATCCCCATGTCTAAATTATTTTTTGGAATGTAAGAGGCCTGAATAGACCTCAAATGCAAGTAGAAGTCAGAAACATCATTCGAGCAAACATATTAGGTTTATTAGATTACTGGACTAAAAAGGAGGACAAATTTGAAAAAAATAACAAAAAAAAAATAGTGCTCCTAACTTGAGTAGTCTAAGCAACTATCAGTACTAGCTTGAGGGATAATTCTTATACTAGTGGGATCAAGAAAGATTTAAAGTCACATCATTCTATGACCTCTCAGGTAAGTTCTCTCAATGAATCTGATATGTTACCATTAAGGGATCTGAAGGACAACTTGGGACTTACTGGAAGGGATTTGAGCACATCTAGACAAACTCTCAAAAGGGTAAATACAGGACCTATAGAAAATTAGACAGAGTATTGGTCAATCAACATTGGGTTAATGAATATGTGGGATCTGAGGTAAACTTTCTTCCTTACAGGCTTTCTGACCATTCACCAATGCACATTACCATTAAAGGGGGGTAGCACCGTTTAGATTCTCTAACGTCTGGCTTCAACGTCCAACTTTCAAAGACTTAGTTAGACATACATGGGGGACAAAGATTGTAGGGCCACCTATGTTTTCCCTTAGTAAGAAACTCAAACTCCTCCTAGCTGCAAGGTAGTCAGATGCAACAGATGCGCTCGCAAATGCGACATGGAATCGCATCACATATCCTTCGCAACCTCCTAAATGCGACCAGATGCAAATGCGTTGCATTTTGTCGCATTTATCAATTTTTGTCGCATATTATCGCATTTTCTAATGCAACACAAATGCGAAAAACCAACTGAAACACGACAAAAAATACAAAGAAGGAAAATATTGTGCAAAGTAAAACCAAAAATATGAAACACGTACATTCCAAGAACTCCCCTCAACCAGATGTATTAATCTGATACTTGACGTATTTGAATTTCCTAGTTATGGCTTTTTAGTTTTTACTAGAAAACGATTATTATATTTCCAAGTTATGTTTGTTAGCTGGTACTTAGTATATGTAGATATCTTTGTTATTCATTTCCATTTTGGATTACCTAAATTTGTTAGTTATGTTATATTATATTTTATATGCTTTTCTTAATGAATATAATGCATATATAGATTTATATGCACATATATTTGGATTATATGCAATTTTTGCTTACTGTATCGCAATAGCTTTGCAGTATTCGTGTTATTTGCAGTATTATTTTTTTGTTCGTGATCGCATCGCATCGCGACAAGCATTAACTACGTTGAGGCTGATATTAAAACATGGAAAAGAGAAATATTTGAAGAAATACACAAAAAGATTGTTGATACAAGAGAAGAGTTGAAGAAAATCCAAGAATCAATCATTTAAAATGTTGGAGATGAAATTCTAGAGATGGAAGAGAAAACATATAAAGGCAAATTGAGTTCATTGTTATACCAAGAAGAAATGCAGGCAAAATAACAAGTGATTGGCTCTCTCTAGGAGATTCAAACTGTTAGTTTATACGTACGCGGAAGCAATTAATCAACACTAAACAGAAAAATAACGATCTCTTTAGTACTTTTCTCTACAATTACAAGATTTTTCTAACCCAACTAGGGTTTCTCTTTTTTCTCAAAACTCAACACCCCCTCTCCTACTAACCTTAGGCCCTTTTATAGAAGAAGAGTCATAACCTTTTAAGACACTACCTAATTAATTAGGAAACTAATCTAAAAAGAATATTGCAAAAATAAGAAAAAGAAACATAGTAAATAGTGGTCCCACGAAATGTGTCAAATTGAAGATGCGGAAACGTACACGATTCCTATCAACTCTCCCCTTCTTTGAAGAGTTCGACCACGAACTCAAGCGATAAAATCAGCAAGTCATCAACATGAAATCGAAAGTGCACGATGAATAGCTCGAGAAGACGTCCACGAATTTTACCGTAACTTGCTAGTATACCCTTTGGACGTTGTAACACATCATCTTGAAGCTCATTTTGCTTCATTGTATTACCAACTGCTAACACGATGTGTTGTACTTTGAGTCGCCAAGACTTCAGATCCATACAGTCGAAAGAACGAACCACTCTATCTAATACGGGTCAACATATGGAGTTGTTATCGGTACAACTTGCTGTAAAAATTTACTCCCTCCTGGTACGATTTGTTAGTTTCTACGTACGCGGAAGTAATTAATCAATACTAAACGGAAAAATAACAATCTCTTTGTTACTTCTCTCTACGACTATAAGATCTCTCTAAACCAACTAGGGATTCTCCTTTCTTCTAAAACTCAACACTCCCTCTCCTACTAACCTTAGGCCCTTTTATAGAAGAATATCCCTAACCTTCTAAAACACTACCTAATTAATTAGGAAACTAATCTAAAAAGAATATTGCAAAAATAGGAAAAGGAAACATAAAAAATATAGGTCTCACGAAGTGGCCCAAATTGGAGACACGGAGACGTGCATGATTCCTATCACAAACATACATTTTTATAATAGCAGTATAAGAGATAGGAAAGGGCAAATACTATAGTTTCAATACAAGCTAGAGATAGGTCACTTTTGACAAATGAGGAAGATATATAGAATGAAGCAGTGGAATTCTATTCAATTTTGCTAAGAAAATGACAGGAGACAAGAGTGGATAGAAGGAAGTCAACACTTACTGAAGAGTAACAATTAAATTTAATTAAAGAGTTTACTTTAGGGCTGCAACTTTTTTCCGAACTTTCAATTTTTTCTGAAATCCGATCCGATTTTGGACCCTATTTTACTTTTTCGATTTCTGATTTTTTCTGAAAAATATCGGATCGGAATCGGATAGCCTTTTGCTATTCCGATTTTCCAAAAAAATTTATCCGATTTTTCCGAATAAGATCCGATCCAATTATTCTGAATAACAGCTGATCCAATTTAATTCGAACTTCTGTACTTTCAACTTGAGGGAGTTGGGACTAAAACCTTAAACAAAATATACTTCATCTAGGTCTGCCTCCATTTCTTCTCCCTCTCTGCAATGGGATCTCTCTTCTCCACCAGTGAAACCTCACTCCTATTTTCCCTTTAAGGTAAAAATCTCTCTCTCTAGAACTCTTGAAGCCATGGTGGGATGAGACATGCTCAGGTGGTGTTCAGTTGGTTTTATGGGGTTAGACTTTTGTGTTTGAGTAATAATGGGTGGTTATTTTTTTATCTTTCTTCATCTATCTCTAAAGAGGCTGCCATAGATATTTGGTGATATTTTTGTCTTAAAGCAGGTTACTTAAGCTTGTGAAATAATATTTTATTTTGTAAACTTTATATTTTGGACAATATTTATTTCCAAGTTGTTATCATTTGTTGTGTACCAAAGTTTCTTTGATCGTATCATTTATTATCACTTGTCTAATAATATGTTTATGAGATATTAATATAGTGACAATTTCCAGCCAAATACAAAATTTTTGATTTTCTAATTTGTTTTCTCGATTTTATCCCGATATCTAAAATTTCCGAATTTCAAAATTTTCGGAATTCCAAATTTTTCGGATTCGGATCCATTTTCGTTTTTCCGAAGAAAAATTCGGAAATGATTTTACGTTTCCGAAAAAATCGGAAAAATTTCCGACCGCCCCCATTTCCGATCCGAAAGCATGCCTAGTTTACTTCAGAGTAATTAAAAGACATGGTTTTCAGGGGAAAAGATGATAAAGCACCTGGAGTGGCAGGATACACTATTGGATTTAATAAACAATGTTGGGAGATAACGGGGGCAGATGTTATAACGGGATTTTTTTCAAATCTTCAAAAATCCTCAAGGAAATCAATGTTACTGTGATCAAGCTTATACTAAAAGTGAAGAACCCTAGCACCTTTTGAATTTTTAATAAAGTGACACACCAACCCAATATGTATCATGCAGCCACTTTCTGAATTTTTAATAAAGCAGCTAGATTCAAAGAAATTAAGCTCATTCCAAGTTGTAAAAAAGAAAAGATGTCACATATGAGTTTGCTGACGACCATATTGTGGGTTTGAAGGTTACTACTACAAATTCATCTCAAATTGTTGAACTAATTACCAGATTTTCAAAAGTATCAAGTTTGAGAACTAATCCAAGTAAAAGCTCAGTGTTTACACAAATGGGGGACAGGAATCAATCACTACTATTCTGAACTTTAAGATGGAAAAACTTCCAATGAAATGAATTGTGGATGTAAGTCGTAGCACTAGCATAAGACCTCTGCCACCTAGAGATGGAAAAACTTCCAATGAAATGAATTGTGGATGTAAGTCGTAGCACTAGCATAAGACCTCTGCCACCTAGACACAATATGGAACGCACATGCAAATTAAAATTGTGAATGAGTCGCAGCATAAGAATTTGGCACCTTAATCCAGACGAATCGTAAACTAGCAATCTCGAATGTCCCCATCATTCTAAAAATCGATTATCTATAGGCATACCTCAATGTGAAATATGCGGCATTCACGAACAGATTCCTTCTCCTTTCAATTTAAATAATAATTTGTTTCAAACTGCAAACAAGTTTCGATTTTTCTACTAATTCGAATACCTTGTATGAGATAACAAATCACGTACCTTACCATCCCTCCAATTAAAATTGGAGAGCACTCAAAATAAATAATAATAAAATATCTAGAAAACATTCCACTTATATAGTTGCTTTACAATCGCAAATCGCAACGTTGCGTTTATTCTTACTTAGCAAAAACATTACTAACGACAAATTCTCATATTTTTCAAATATTGTTTGCCACCCACTATAACACAACTAAGCATAAGTAAGTAAATTACATAAAATCAAAATATTAAGATTTAAAATATACCTTAAACAAGCAATGATCAATCCCAAGCTGAATCTCCTTAAACGCCTCACGAGCACGACGTCTCGCGGGTGCCTCGTCCATGTTTGCATCTATAATCTTCTTTAGTTCATCACTAATACCTTCCAACTTCATTGAATGTAGTGGAGCCATTACTCTTCCTCTCCGCCTCCTCCTCCTCCTTGGAACACTACAAACCCTAACCCTAAAATCTATAAATTTAGTCTCAGCTCAAAAAATTAAAAAACAATGCTTGAAGAACACAAAACAGAAGAAAATAATATGTGATGATGATGATGATGATGATATATACCGTATGTTGTAGTTGGTGATGATGATGAAATTGTGGCGAAATTGCGGTATCTCCACGAAATCATTTTTATCTAAAAATCCGACGAGAAAATAGGAGGAAAATAAATAGATTACGTATCTGAGTTTGGATGAAAAGCTTAGTTATGTGGTGATGGGTAGTGGTGGTGACTGTTGGAGATACGTCACCATATGATATTGGATTGGACTAGCTTGGGTGCTGTATTGTCCATATTCATTGAGATACGTAACATGGTTTCATTATTTGTAGTTCGAGGAGAATGTATGATGGAATATGGATGACCATTGGTTGGGACTTAGGAGATTTGATCCACCTTTTTGATTTCCAGGGACGACGGAGTTTGATGGTCAACGAAATTTTTTAGGGGTCGAGGAGTGACTTTTCTGCCTGTGTGGGTGGGCAAAAATCCTCTCAAATGAAAAAAATTATATAGTGACCGGATATGAAACCAAAAGAGTTGACCTTATTAGTCTTTTTAAACAATGAAACCCTTAAACTCAAAGAGGTAGTACAAAATGGAAAGAAATTTATAAAATGACTCGAAGACGATATGGTCAATCTTAAATTTTAGGAATGCGCATTGAATGTAAATTAGAATTAAATGGTTTTTTCTCCTTCATTAATTATATCATACTTTTGTTCCGGAATTACTCATAAATAAGTTTTGTACTAATTTGTGTATGGGGAATGTATTACTTTCATGCTAACGTATTTCTACACATGTGTATTATGTGCAGTTGTAAAACACAAATTTTAATAAGAATTCATATTTGTTTATAAAGAGAATTATTACTTTACATGTCTTAAAAAAAATATAAAAAAATGTTGTAGCAACGCTGCTTCTATGCTCTTCTTATCTTGAAATAAATGTTTGGATTTCCTAACCTTTTCTTTTACCATTGTGTTATGAGCGGATAAACGAGTAGTAGTAGCCACTGCTGAAGTGGAGCTTTTCCTTTACCATCTTAGACCATCCATCTCCAACAATGGTAATTTGAGCTCCAACATTAACACACTGAGAGAGAGAGAGATCTTGTTCCCCTAATGATTCAGTCGTCGCCTTGTACAAAACCTAGTAGTAGAAGAAGCAGTTCCCAGTTGTTCAATGTCTCTCTTGAATCAGCTCTTCAACAAAGGCCTACTTGGTCCAAAATGGTTAGTAAATCACTGATCTTCATCTACAAATTCTGATTTTGATTTTTGTCGATACCCTTTGCCTATTTCAGTTTAAATATTGACACCCATGATTGATTTATCGATTTTTATTATTAATATTTGTTGAATTGGATATAAAAATTTGACAGAGTTTTGACTTTATTCCCTGGGAATTGTGCTCTTAAGGTTATCTATGTTTTGGTACTAGATTTCTTCGTATCACATGAAGTAGTAGTTGGTTAAAGATATGAGTTTGAGAGCTATCAGTTTTGTATACACTATACCCCCACAGTCCCACTGCATAACCGTTGGGTGATAGGACAGTCCCAAGCAACTCTAGATCACCATACGATAGGTCTCACATCTGTGTAGTGATCATGAGCAGACTTTATGGAAAATTCCCTTTTAAATCAGGATTACAGCAGCAAGTGTTTTACTTTCAGCATCAAGTAAAACAGTGTGAACATTAACATTGTGTTGCGGAAAGAATTGCTCTAGGTGGGCACTGGGCAGGCAAGCACCAAGATTCATCTTGTATTAGTTGGCTAACTTTACTACTCCAATGAAATGAGATGGGCATAGTATTGATAAGAGGCTCGGAGGAGACAGTGATCCTTTCATGTCTGAACGTTTTCAGCAGTTCCCACTTCCCACTCTCCAAAATATTATACTTCGTGTATTTCTTGTGCCTTGATACACTTCCCAAGCCAGTTTCATCAATAAGGATATTGATACCCTTAAGTCTTGTAAGACCCAATCCCCCCTTCATCAATAGTTGTGCAATTCTTTTTCCAACCAAGTAACCAACAATCTCCAACTTTTTAACTTCTGGGTTGTAACTCCAAGTAAAATTTCTCCCAACTGTTTCGTGTTTTTTCACAATCTTAGATGTCCACTGATAAATTGAAATATTATAGATGGGTAAGCTGGAAAGAATGGACTTAGCTAAAACAACCCTGCCTTGGCTCGAGAGGATGTTATTAGCCTAGCTTGTAACCTTCTCTCAAATTCTATCTACAAAGGGTAGGGTGGGCAGAATTGATTTTGCCTGGGATAAGTGGGACACCTAAATAAATGAATGGTAGAAAACCTTCCTTGACACCCAGAAAGTGTAGTAATAGTTTTTCTTCTGGACATAGACAAATATCCAAAGACGCAATTACTCTTTATTAATCCATTGCCCAGAGGCAAGCTAATATGAATCTAAGAAGGCAAAATCAAGCCTCTAATAGCACCATTCAAGAAGATAAATACGTCACCAGCAAAGAGGAGATAGTAGAACATATGCCGCATACCTCTATATTAGAGGAAACCATAGGAAGGATAGTCTTTTCCATTCTGAGTTGGTATAGACCCCTGCTGAACAAGTCTTCAAAAGAGAGGACGAGAGAGAGGGTCACCTTGTCTGATACCCATGGAAGCTTGAAAATACCCACAAGGCCCATCATTTATTGGAATAGATATCTTTGGACTACTCAAGATTGTCTGGATCTAATTAGACCAAGTGTTGTTGAACCCAGCCTTTTCAGAACCTATATAAGAAAATCCCAGCTAGATGTATCAAAAGCTTGAGCTATATCAATTGATGCCCATATTGCCACCCCATCTTTTACAATCCATATCATTAATTAATTTTAGAGCCAACTCAAAAATGTTCTGTATACTCCTGCCAGGAACAAAGGCACCTTGCTCTTTAGTGATGACTCCATATTTGCAGTAGTCTTCAATCTAGTTGCTAATATCTTGGTGGTGATTTCGAAGCAGTAGTTGCTGAGACAAATTCGCTTGAAACTTTTTAACTTGGAGACATTCTTTTCTTTGGGCTCAACCACAACGAAATATGAGTACCCTTGTGGAGTAGTACTATGTCTGAAAAAAGTGGAAATAGCTTTAATAACATCATAGCAAATAATATCCCAATAGGTTTGGTAGATAAAACCACCTAACCTATCAGAGGCAGGGGAGTTGGCAGGGTTTATCTTGTAGAGAACCTTATTGATTGCATTCTCAATGGGGACTCGGGAGAGGAGGAAGTTAAGCCTTTTAGGGTATGGAGAGCTGGCAGGGTTCATCTTGAAGACAACATCATTGATTGCATTCTAAGTGGGAATTTGAGAGAGGACGAAGTTATCCTCTCAAGTAACCAATGTGAGGATGATCTCCATAAACTTGATATCCATAACCATAGGGGGTGCACTGAACTTGTTTTCAAAGTAGCTGACTATGGTATTTCTTATTTAAGCTTGATCTTCTTGTATTTCACCTGTTATATCTCCAAGTTGGTGATTTGATTATTCGCAAGCTTGAATTTAGCCATATAAAGTGGAAGTATATAGTGTCCCTATCACCATCAGTAGTTCACTTAATTGTTGCCTTTTGTTTCCACAGACTGTTCTCAAGTTCAGAGTTTTATCAAGTTCCAGGCTTTAGCATGAGTTGCATTATTCAGGGCATCATTCTCAGGGCCAGTCTTCAATTGAAGCTGTAGGTTATGAGTTTTGAATTTAGGGGTTGAATTTGTGTTTCAAGGTTACCAAAAACAGCAAAATTCCATGGCTTGATACCTATTTTTAGCCATTTCAGTTTAGCTTTTAACACATATTGGAGCTCCATGGAGGGTTTCCTGCCAACTATCCTGCATCAATTTCTTAAAGTTAGGGTGATCAATCCAACCTTTAACAAATATAAAGGGGCAGTTAGTAGGCTTAGGCATAAGTATACTCTTCCCCACCAGCATAGAGTGTATGAATTCTTTCTTGCCAAGATTTCATATTTCCAACCCACATACTTATTAATCCATAAGTTATTTAAGGAAGCTCTGTCAATGAAGCTCAAGATTGTAGCCTTACTCTTCTATCCATAGTCCAGCTGTATTTGGGACCTTCCCATAGGACTTCCAATGAGCTTTGATCTTAGCATCAGGGATATTAACCAATGGGTAGTCCCTACTTTTTCTAGGAGCAGGAAGATTATCAATATCAATTTCATTGAGATTGAAATTGTTATTGGTCCCCTCCTTCAGTTTCTCTACGTATGAGATCTTTGCCTGTCGAAGATCACTATTGACTGCCCTACGAATTTGGTTATCTCAAGCATTGGTTTCTTCTGTTGGTGTGGGATTAGAAGGTTTAAACCCAATCATGACATATAATAAAAAGTCCATAATGGATGAGAGAAAAAGATCAAGTAATGGAATTAGAATGAATTATTAATGAGAGAAAATCAATCAATGGATTCAGGGTGAACCATTAATGAGATCATAGAAGGATTCAAGAGAAAATTGAAATTTTGAATTATTCGGCAAATATACAGCTGCCCTTTTTTTGTGCCAATTTTTCATAAGTGAAACTTCAATTGAACCGAGAAAGATAGTTCTCGAGTTTTGACTTTATGCCTTAGATATTTTTGGTAGTTTTGTTTGAGTAGTTTTTTTAACTCTAGGGTAGATAGCTTATGCTTGTTGTTGAAGTTTTTTATTTCTTGACTAATTAGGTGATTGATGTTTATTTATTTGTTTTTCCTGATTTCCTAAATCAATGGGTATTATTGTAGCAAAACACATTTGAATTTGGCGATATCTCGTATCAAACTACTGCAAAACAAGAGGCATGTACAGTTGAATCAGATGCGCAAGGAGATAGCTCAATTTCTTCGTACTGGCCAAGAAGCCATTGCACAAATCCGGGTACTCGTTTAAACTCGTGAATATTTATGACTATACGATATATAGTCATACTTGTTTTGACATTTAGATTGTTACATCAGGTGGAACATATCGTACGTGAACAAAACATGTTAGCTGCTTACGAGATTCTAGAATTGTTCTGTGAATTTGTTCTTGCACGAGTTCCTATTCTTGAAAGTCAGAGGTGAGTTTCTTACTCATTGGATATAATTATTGTCCATGGATAAGGATGTGTAACACATTTTGTATGATGCTAAAGTAAAAATTCCATTAATGAAAAGACAATTCTAGGGATGTAGTTATACTGTAATGATGCTCATTATCTAAGTACTTTTGTACTTTGTGTTATTTTAACTCTTCTTTGATCAATACTGACGTGAATATGTTCACCACTCTCTCAAGGTATATGTACGGGATCGTGAGAACTGTGATACATCAAATATAATTCTACTTAAGCTAAAAAAAGAAGTTATAATGTACAAAAAGGAGAAACTTCTAATGGCAACACTATCCCTACTTAAATCTCAACATATCTCAACATGGAAAATGTCACATTCTTATTACCTAAATATAATCTAAAATAGGATCTATTCGGATCCCAAATTGAAGCCAGAAAACCAGCCTCTCATCACAGTGCTCTTGAGGTTCTAATCTTTAGGCATGCTTAGCAAGGCAATCAACAGAGAAGTTAATTTATTTGTGCATATGTGAGAAATTTACAACTCGGAAGATTGAGCTTAATCTCATCCAATCAATCTTAATTTGCCAATGAGCTTCCCTATTCTGAATGGCTTGAATAATACATAACATTTAGAGGTCACCTAATCAGCTTCATTGTAGAATTCTAGTAGGTTTCCTTCTACAACTATCATAGGGTCCACTAACTAGTTTGTGAACACCCCAAAGCCTTTAACCATGCAAACATTCTGCAACTTGAATTTCAAATGATGACACCAATATCCTCTTTCCTTTGGTTGCCTTTAGTATCTATCAAAGCCAATCTGGATCTGAGAGCCAATTGACTATTTTTTATAGGTCGTGGGTCGCCACGACCACGACCCACGACCTATGCGCACTTCTTATGTGGCCAGTCTCTACGTAGTTTCCATTAGTGTTTTATTTTATTTTATTTTATTTTATGCTAGAGAATCCTCTAAATTAGGATTACTCTTGGTAGTTGCATTTTTTGTTGGGAGTGTAGAAAGAGGTGAGCATCTCCTATATCTAGAAGAATCTTAGGAGAGGGAAAATTAGTGTTGAGTTTTAGAGAAAGGGAAGAACCCTAAAGAGAGAGAGAGAGTGATAGAGCTTGTAGTAGTTTTGATTGAATAAAAAGATAGTTATTTTTTAGTTTAGTAGAGATTGATCGCTTTCGCACGTAGTAATTAACAACTTGGTACCAGAGCTAGGAAAATTCTCGGGATTTTTTTTTCTTTCACAACGATTTACAATGGGAAAGGCTTCGGGGAAGAAAGCTGCAAAGAACCTAACGCAAGGTGAGCTATTAGCGAGGTTGGAAGAGGCAAACAATTTAATGGTTAACAAGATGGACGCCATAATGGCAGTAATTCTCTCGCTCTCCACTAGGAACCCTAGGGTCGATAAAGAACAAAGAGTTCGTCAAAAGGTAGGGGACGAGGTGTCCCAATTGGTGGGTTTATGCGCGATGCGCACAAAATCGGCGTTAACCCGACCAATCCTCAACCATTGACTGTTGTTGGGCGTGGACAAAATTCGGGTGTACCAACAACGGGTAACAACGAATTTGAAGGTGAAGGCGAAGGCATAAACATATCAAATAGTTTTGCACTGTTGGAAGTCGACGTAGAAAGCGAAAACAAATTCTCCGACTCGAGAGACGAAGAGGAGTATTAATCGTGGCAACGACGAAAAGTCGGAGAATCGGAGCTGGGGTTGTAAAGAATTTTGATTTCGGCCGTAATCAAAATTCACTGTAAATTGTCATAGATGGTTACGAACATCAATACTCGGTTACGAACCGGCCACGATCGTCGATCCCCCACGGTATCGGAGGTACAAACAACAACAGAAGCTCCAACGATGCCGACAGTTCCTACAACAAACTTTGATTTACTAGTAACAACTCCGATAACTCTCTGCCCTACAATGACGGCAACATCGACAGTAACAACGGAAACATCGGTGTCGGTAGTGACCACAACCACGATTGACTTACCCACAACACCTATGGTTACTCCCTCTCCGACGACTACAAGTACAGTGATGGCACCTTTAACAACACTGCCGACATACTCTCCACATGTTCAACATATTCGGCAGAACCATACTCAGGTTGGTGTCTTCGATACAATAGGGGACTCCGGTTACACCAAGCAGCGGCACAGCCACCATTCGGCCGCCAGTTCCTACTCCACAATCTAACAACCAAAGCAATTTGGGGAGTAACCAGTATTTTGGGTCAACTTATGGTACCCGTAGCCAACTATTATCGCCCACAACGGGAGGTTTTATCACACAACGGGGACATGAACTGCAACCACAACCGCAACAGTCCGGATTTCGTATAGGTAGCATAGATAAAGATGACAATGGGTATTGGCGGACTAATGCACAACAATCAGGAGGGCAGATATCAGCAGTAGGGGCGCCACCTTATGTGCCCCCTCGACCACAAAGGTCACCCACACCTCCCCAGGGGGCAAGGTACTCAAGACAGGGTTATCAGCAGAGACAGTGGGCATCTGGAAATGATTTTACTACCAATAGCAGGTATTGGGATGAATCTGATCTGAGGAGTTATGACAACAGGTACAGCTTCCACAGCAGGCGAGGCTGAAGTCGCGGAGTTCACCCGACTAACCCAGGGTGAATGTTTTGAATTTTATTATCTGCATGAATTGTCGTCGTTTTATACGTGTAATCTAACGTCTGATTGTTTCCTTGCAAGTGTTACGCTCGCAACGGTGACGTACAAGAGTTCTTGGCTGTGTTGGTTGGGTATTCGGAACAAAGATTGTCAGGTACTAACAAATTCTTTGAAGGGACCTTTGACTCGGACAAGTACTGGTCGCCGAAAAAGTATAGTGAGCCACTTACATGAGGTGCGAGTGACACCATTTCCGTGTAAAACACTCATACGTACAAATCAATAGCAAGTGTTAAGATGAAGCCTCGTTTTTTGGCTTCTAAGGGAAGGGATGTTGTCGGGACGTCGCAGGGAGTGCCTCTTGTGGCCTGCCAGAGTCCTGGGCTCAAGGGCGTCAGCATTCACTCGGAAAAGGACTCCCCGAGTGCCAAGCGTCATAAGCCGACGCACGAAGGCTTGGGTGATGATGAGCTGGAAAGTTTACCGGGAAGGGAAAGAGAGCCCCTCTCGCAGTCGTTCGTGGAAGAGACGACCCGTTCGGTGGGTAGCGGTAAACTGTTCGCAGAAGTTTGCCAGATGGGGAGGTACAGAACACTCCCTACAAGGAGAAAGAAAAGGCTCTTTAACTGAGGCTCTCCAAGACCCCCGCGCTTGCCGGACAGTGGTCGTCGCGGTCGTGCGGGTAAGGATTTGTGTATTGTTGCATCGTTTATGGTAACGGCTGCATTGCCTTTTTCCTAAATCATCTATTGTTTGTCGTACGCAGTGCACCCTGACTCTGGAGGCTGCTCTGCAGCGAGGCGAGAACCTTGCCAGTTGCAACAGCGAGTTAGAGCTGCGCTTGAAGGAAATGTAAGTCCACCAGAAAAAGCTTCTCAAAGAGGCGGTGCAACGCGAGTTGGCTGACTATGTGGCGAACCAGACCCGGGCGTTGGCGGATGAGGCCAATGCACTCAGGGAGGAGAAGCTGACACTCGAGCGAGACCTGGAGGCTGTTAACGGTCGTATCAAGAGCTTAAGGCTAGAGAAGGAGGCGGACGAGCAGTCTCTCCGCGACCAGCTCGCGGGGGAGAAGCTGATGTCTGCCGATATGCATGCCGTGTGGCAAAGCTGGTGGAGAGCGTGGCGAGTATCGAGAAAGAGTTTCGTTCGTCTACTAAATGGTGGGTCGCCACACTATCTCCCCCGCTCCTTACGCTGCAGCTATCCCAAGACGTGCCAGAGCTGCGTCACTTGGGCTACTCCGCCCGGCAAGGTCTGATTCCTCCGGGGAATCGGATGGATATTACGCCCGAGGAGGAGGCCGAGGTTGCCATTGAGGACGCAGCTACTGCCGAGCCGAACTCTAACTCGTAGGTGAAAAATGTGGAGCCCGTGGTGGCTAAATTGGATTTGTTTTAGAAGAACAGTTGGTTGCATTGTAACTATGAAACATTTTCTGTTACTTTATGGTAGTTTCCTTTTAGGGCTCATATTTCAGACTTGGAAGCCTTGGTAGTCCTCGTTGGACTGAAAATTTTGGTCGTAACGTTGTTGTGTAAAACTCCCACAACACATTTTGCTAGTCCTCGTTGGACTAGGCATCTTGGTCATGGAGACGACCTATATATTAGACTTGGATGTTCAATGAAATTCCCACAATTTTTTTTTTGCTAGTCCTCGTTGGACTAGGCCTCTTGGTCGTAAAGACGACCTATCTTGTAGACTTGGAATAGTTGTGAAACTCCCACAACACATTTTGCTAGTCCTCATTGGACTAAGCATCTTGGTCGTAAAGACGACCAACAGTTTAGACTTGTAAGTTTTGCGAAACTCCCACAACACATTTTGCTAGTCCTCGTTGGACTAGGCATCTTGGTCGTAAAGATGACCTATATTTTAGACTTGGAAGTTTTGCGAAACTCCCACAACACATTTTGCTAGTCCTCGTTAGACTAGGCATCTTGGTCGTAAAGACGACCTACTGTTTAGACTTGGAAGTTGTGCAAAACTCCCACAGCATATTGTGTTAATCTTCGTTGGACTAGGCATTTTGGTCGTAAAGACGACTTATATTTGTAATACCGGCATTACTACCAACGCCATAAATGTTAGGTTTAATACTCATGTCATAAATGGTGTTGGGACTGCCTTTAAGGAAGTTAAAAGGATGTTCCTTGGGTTGTTGAACGGGTTATGGTGGTTGTTGGTTCATTTTTTATGACCATTAATTGTTATTGGGAATCAACGCCATAAATGCTAGGTCTAATACTCATGCCCTATAAAAGGGAAGTTGGCTTTCTTTTGTTTGCTCATCTTGTAATCTTAAGCTCTGTCTTTTCTTAAGTTTGGTCACACAATGCAGACCCGGTCGCAATCGTGCTTTGAAGCTTGCGTGTCTTTTTGGGTGGACTTCTATACTCTTATGTACTTCGGCCATCGTGGTCTAGCTGGGAAGCCGTTGGAGCATGCCTACGTCAACCCTGCAGATCTTCCTTGAAGGAAAACGGAGGACGCATCAGAAACACTGGTTCTGGTACCTGATCCTTCTTGATCAAGTGAAGACCTTTGCTGGCCGTGCGGTTGTCCTAAGGGTCATGGCACGGGAGGACGTGAGGGAGTCCGGGGTGGAGGGTCCTGGTTATGGCAGGTGGGAGAGGCCATGTCATTGTTGCTCGTGATTGCCATTTATGCACTTTGATGTTTGTTTATTTATTGTTGTCACTTTTTGTCTGGAAATGAAAACTCTTCTTTCTAAGCACTCCTTCCTCTTAAGTCTGTATATGTCAGGTCGGAGGTCGTGTCCCTTTTGGACTATCTCATGTGGTCGTTATTGCGACCTAAAACTGAGAACTGGGTGGACAAAGTTTCAACCCACTTTTGCTATTGTAAAATACTGTAGTTTGTAGATGATACTCGCCGGGTACCTGCCCCCAGTATAGGTCGTTATTCTCTTCATAAAACGACTCATGTATTGGGAGAGCGTTTTACTTCAAGAACGCCCGAAGCATGGAGGTCATTTTTGCTTCGAAACACGACTCTTGTACTGGGCGGGGTACTCGGGGTACTCTACTTCAAGAACGCCCCCAGTATGGAGGGCTATTTTTACTTCAAAAAATGACTTATGTATTGGGAGGGCGGTCTACTTCAAGAACGCCCCCAGTATGGAGGATCGTTTTACTTCAAAAGCGACTTACGTATTGGGAGGGTGGTCTACTTCAAAAGCGACTTACGCCTTGTCTGGGGGGTCGTTTTTACTTCAAAAAATGACTCGTATTGGGAGGGCGGTCTACTTCAAAAACTTGCCCCGTATGGGGGGTCGTTTTTACTTAAAAAGGACTCTTGTATTGGGAGGGCGGTTTACTTCAAGAACACTCCCCGTATAGGAGGTTGTTTTTGCTTCAAAAAATGACTCGTTTTTGGGCGGGGCAGTCTACTTTAAGAACACCCCTAGTATGGAGGGTCGTTTTTACTTCAAAAAATGACTTGCGTATTGGGAGGGCGGTCTACTTAAATAATGCGCCATGTCTTGGGGGTCGTTTTTACTTCAAAAAACGACTCGTATTAAGAGGGCAGTATTTTTACTTCAAAAAACGGCTCGTATTGGGAGGACGGTCTACTTCAAGAATGCACTTCGGTATGGAGGGTCGTTTTTACTTCAAAAAAAGACTCGTATTGGGGGGGGGGGTCTACTTTAAGAACACGCCCCGTGTGTAACATTGGTTAAGTCCAGACAAGTCAACTATGAAAACCTTTGTTACTAAGTTTGTACAGGCATGTTTATACTATTGATTCCATTTGCGGATATTCATAATGTTCCAAGGAGACTTAAGTTCTTCCTCATTACTATTCATTAAGTAATAGGCATTTCCATCCACGACTCGGGAGATAAGGTACGGTCCTTCCCAGTTTGGTTGGAATTTGCCTTTGTTATGGTTATGCGGTGTGGGGAAGACTTTCTTCATCATGTACTCCCCCTCTTGGAATTTTCGTGGGCAGACTCGTTTATTAAAATTTATTTTCAAGGTCTTTTGGTACCGTAACATTCAGGTAGAGGCTTCCTCTCGCATTTCATCTATCAAGTCCAAGTTTTTTGCGAGGAGCCGGCCGTTTACTTCACTACGAACGATCAGTGACCAGGTTGTGTTGGCAATGACTTTCGTGGGGAGCACTGCTTCAGATCCGTAGATGAGCATAAACGGTGTGAACCTTGTGGACTTGCGAGGTGTTATTTGGTAGGACCATAAGACATGAGGTAGCTCGTCGACCCATCAACCTTTGGTTGCGTCCAACCTTTTGTTGATGCCATCAATTATTGTTTTGTTGGTTGCCTCGGCTTGCCCGTACCCCTGTGGGTACCTTGGACTTGATAATAGAATTTTGATGTTATAGGGTCGTACGAACTCGGCGACCTTACTTCCTACAAACTGTGTTCCATTCTCTGTCATCAGGACCGCCGAATCTTGTGATGATGTGCTTCCATAGGAAGCTGATTACTTGTTCTTCTTGTATGTGTGCGAGTGGGGTAGCTTCGACTTATTTGGTGAAGTAATCAGTGACGACCAATAACCACTTACGCCTCCTGCTTGCCATGGGGAGTGTGCCAACAATGTTCAATCCCCATTTTGCGAACGGCCAAGGGATGGATACTGTATGGAGGTTTACAGTGGGAGCGTGGATTAGGTGCCCATGGAATTGACATTTGTCGCATTTTTTAACGTATTCTATGAAGTTTTGTCTCATTGTGGGCCAGTAGGTCCCTGTGTTCGTGCTCGTTCAGCCATGGACCTACCCGCTGTATATGTCGTGCCCTACAGACGCCTTGGTAAATTTCTTCAATGACCATCGTCACACGAGTGCCTGCGATACAAGTGAGGTGTGGGGTATACAAGCTCGTTCGGTAAAGCTTATGGTTTATCACCGTGTATTTTCTTGCCTGTTACGGATGCTTTCGGCGGTCGACCAGGATGTGGGGTTTGTCTAAGAAGTCAATAAGTGGTCGTCGCCAATCAGCCTCTTCGTGTACAGCTTCACTGTCGGTGAACATTACTTCTACCGTGTTCCAAGGTGTTCGGCTGGTCGAGGACTTCAGCCTGGATTAGTCTTAACCGGTCGCCGATGACTCCGGCTAAATATGCGAGGGCGTCAGAGTGTCTGTTCTCGCCTCGATGAATGTTCTTTAGGTTGACATTCTTGAACTTTTGAAGTCGTTGTTTTAAGAGCTTCGTGTACTCAGCCATTTTTTTATTGGCCTGGAACGTCCCGTTATCCTGGTTAACAACTAGCTGCGAATTGGTAAAGATGGAAATTTCTTCCACGCCCAGTGCCAATGCTGAATCTACTCTGCATAATAAGGCTGCATATTCTGCTTCGTTATTGCTTAGGGGTAAGTTGACTCGTATGGCTTTCTCTATCTTATCGTTGCTCGGAATGACTAAGACGATTCCCAGGCCATAACCACCCACGTTGACAGACCCGTCTGTGTAGAGTCGCCATCCTTTCGTATATGGGACTTCAGCGTCCTCGGTGGAAACGACCTGGTTGTTGTCTTCCTCGTTGATCCAGTGTTCGTTGTTAATGAGGAGATCGGCCAAGAGGTCTGCCATCACCTGCCCCTTGATGGCTACCCAGGGCTCAAATCGAATGTTAAACTCCCCCAATGTGATTGCCCATTGTGCTATGCGGCGAGCCTTATCTTTTTTTGCAAAGACCTCGCGTAGCGGCTGTGTGGTGATGACTTTGATTTTGTGTGCCTGGAAGTACGGCCGTAACTTCTGTGACGCGTACACTAGAGCGAACGCTTGTTTTTCGACGGTGGAATACCTCAATTCTGCCCCTAGTAGGGTCTTGCTGATAAAATATACTGGCTTCTCGGTTGTACCATCTGTTCGAACGAGGATCGCGCTGATGGACTCTTCTGTGTTTCCTAGGTACAAGCCTAAAAGCTCGTGTTCCTTTGGTGCACTGAGGATAGGCAGTGTGGCCAAATATCGTAACATGTCCTGGAAGGCGGTCTCGCATTCCTCGTTCCATTGGCATTTCTTATTCTCTCGGATACATTGAAATAGTGGTTTACACTTATATGACGTTTTATAGATGAATCGTCCAAGCCCGGCTATTTTCCCTACGAGCGTCTGAACTTGCTTCAGTGCCCGAGGGGATGGTATACATGCTAAGGCTCGGATTTGGTCGGGGTCGGCTTCTATGCCTCGTTGGGTGACCAAGTGCCCTAGGAATTTCCTCGAGGAGACGCTAAAGCTGCACTTCTCCAGGTTTAGTCGCATTCGGTAGTGTCTGTGAATACGGTCTCGAGGTCGGCGAGGTGGTCGGTCTGTAGCTTGCTTTTAACGAGCATGTCGTCGACGTAGACTTCCACTGTCTTACCTAACTGTTCCTCAAACATTGTCGTGACCAGTCGCTAATACATGGACCTTGCATTTTTTAGGCCGAAGAGCATCATGGTACAAACTTTGTTTGGTGGTGAAGGACGTGCACTCTTGGTCCTTAACAGCCAGAGGTATTTGGTTGTACCCTGAGTAACCGTCCATAAATGATAGTCGTTCATGGCCGGCCATGGAATCCATGAGTCTTGTGATAAAAGGCATAGGGAAGCTATCCTTCATACAGTTTCAGTTGAGGTCGGTGAAATCAATGCAGACCCGTGCTTTATGATTCTTTTTGGGGACTGCCACCACGTTCGCCACCCATCGTGGGCAATCCACTGGTCTGATAAACCCTGCTCTGAGTAGTTTCTGGATCTCATCGATTATTGCTCCTCGTAATCTCGGAGCTGTTCGTCGTGGCTTTTGTTTAATAGGTGTTGTCTGGGCATTTACGTGCAAGCAGTGACATGCAACGCCAAGGTCGATGCCCGGCATTTTGTTAAACGACCAGGCAAAGACATCCGTGTACTTATGGAGGAGGGTGATAAGGTTCGAGCATTCTTCTCCTGTCAACTTGACAGTGAACCAATATAGGTGGTTCTCGTAGGGCCGTCGAGATTAATCTTATCGGCCGGCTCTACGAGAGGCGGTGTCCACTCTCTGTTAAACGCGTTTATAACTACATCGGTTTTTTCAGAGGGTGGTTGTATATCAATTGCCATATTGTTTGGGTGGCCGGGAACGGGGACGAGTCCACCGCCATGGGCTCGTTCCCTGTGTTTACTGCTATTCCCCTATCTTTACGTTTTTTCTCTTTTTCTTGGAATTCTCAAGAGCGACCAGGTTTTTTAGAGAGTTGGTGTAACAAATACGAGCTACGACTTGGCAGCCTCGCATTTGGTATGTGCCAAATTTCTTTGGGAATCTAATTACCTGATGGTAGGAAGACGGTACAGCCTTCATTGCGTGGATCCATTCTCGTCCTAGGATGTCGTTGTAATGTACCGAGGGGCTGTTGACAATGACGAATGTTGTTGATATTACAACGGCTTGTACCTGAGTGATGAATTCCCCCACGGCTCGCTCAGTAGATTCGTTGAATCCCCGATATCTCTGTCTTGGAAAGTGTCATGCAATTTTGCATGTTCATGTTTGTCAGAGCGTCGTAATAGAGGATGTTGGCGCCGCTTCCGGAATCGACCAACATGCGTTTAACCAAGACTCCCCCAACCATGATCCAAATGACCAGGGCGTTATTGTGTAGGTGAGAGACCGATCCCATATCGTTGTCTGTGAAGTAGATGGCTTGCCAGTGTTACACCTCGGAACCCGCCGTAATGTCGTGAGTTGTTTGCTGATTCTCGTTTAGTCGGTAGTACTGTCTCGTAGAATTAGAGACGGCCTTATGGGACTGTGCCCTGTCGAAGTCTCCCAGGATCATTTCACATACTGCCACGTGCCCCTGTATCTGGACAGCTGCCGGTTCTGTGACTACTGTGTAAGGGAGCATGTGTTCGGGTGGGATTGTCCGTTTGAGGTACTGAGTCTAACGCCCTTTGTGAAACCATGTCTCAGCCATGTTGATTAAATCGTAACACTCCTCGGTGTCATGATCGTGCACCTCGTGGTGGGTGCAATATTGTCGTCCTGGTCGGTCGACCTTTGGACATGCCTTCCGATAATTCGGGTCCTTGTTGGCAATGGCAAGGAGGTCTGCCCGTGTAATATTAAAGCTCACTGGGCGGGTAGTGATCCCAACGTGTGGCTTTTGGTTTTTCTTCGCGGAAGGGGGGCTCAGGTTTACTCCGAGGGTCTTTATTTACTCGTCTTTTGTTTCGGTCGTCGTCAAACCCGCGCTGACTGTTGCGTGTGTCCCTCGGATGTTTAGACGTTTCTGGGCGCGCGATGGGCAACGGGGCGGAAGCGGTACTGAAGAGGGCAGTTGTCTGGGAGGCAGATGCACGGTTGTCTGCTTCATGTGCAAGACTTCGCGTAACTTCGAGTCGGGTAGGCAGGCACCCATAAACGCTAGACAAGCTGTCGGAGCATCTAGTCAGTTCGTTCTTGAACCTCGTTAAGAAGGAATCGATGGTCTCCCCCACTTGCTGCTTGAGAAAACAACTATGTTAATTGCTTCTTGGATTGCTGGTTGTGTAGGTGCTTTTCTACGAACGCCAAAAAGAGTTGCTCGAATGTAGATATGGAGTGGGGTTCGAGGCTTTGAAACCAAGCGAGGTCCCCGTCAGATAAGGTCGATGGGAACAGACGACACATGTGCTTGTCGGTCTGGTGTTGTAGGTCAATGCTGTACTGGAATTTGGAGATATGTTGGCCTAGGTCTTGGCTTCTGGTGAAGGCCTCTATCTTTGGCCGGGAATAACTCTGCCTCGGGACATAATTCTTGATGGCCTTTGTGAATGGTGTGTTATGTATCTTGCTTAAAGTCTCCTTGGTTAACCGCTTGGTCTGGTCGTTGTTTTGCATACTTCTTATTAACGCTTCTGTGGAGGCGGCCGTTAATGGTAGGTGGTTGTTCCTGCCGACGTCTCTTCTTGGCCCGCGTCCTCCTCGGATTGACGACTCATCATAATAATTGTCCTCGTTAGGCTCGTATGAGTGTTCATACGGAGGTGTTCCCGGGTACCGCTCACGAAACCGTTCGTTGTAGGTCGGGTTTTGTTCCTGATATTGCCTGCAGCCATACTCGGGTGGGTAGGACGGGTCGTCGGGGATGTATTGCCGATGCCCCTGAGGGAGGTTTGTGTAGTCGTTATCGTACGAGGCCCTTAAGTGTGTCACAAGTGCAGGGGGGATGCATACCGTGGTACTGCGAGCCGTAACGGCCAGGCGACGGGGTGCCTGTGTGCTGGTCGTTGCCCTCCGACCTGCTGTAGAGGGGGCCGCGGAGGAAAAGATCGTGGGTTAACTAACTGGAGGTATTACTGTTCCCGTAGGCGCGGGGTACGAGTTGTAAACTAGTAGGGGTTGTGCTCGTATACCGGCCCATATACTAGTGGCAGATGGGGGTGAGTATTGTGGTTGGGGTCGTTGGGGGTTGCGTCATAGGGCGTAGAGTCACCGATGGATACGGCCGGCGCCTCCACGCCAGCTAGCGCTTGATGTCCAGCGAGGAGGGTTGCTCTCATCTCGTCATTTGCCACTTGGAGCTAGTGAATCTGGTCCTCCTTTGTTATCATTTGCTCTTGTTACTGTAGGAGCGCAGCTCGCATCTCCGCCATAGCTTGCTCTTGGGTTTGGTTTCTTGTAGAGACCACCATCGTCACGCGGCTTTGATAGAGTTTGCAGTCACGTGAATGCAAGCGGCGCCAATTGTAGTCTCTGTGATCCTCATGGGGACAACAATGAGTGAGTAGGGATTTTGGGCTTGAAACGTCTTACTGGAGGAGGGCGCCACTCGACTCTCTCCAGGTCTCTTTCTTCTCTCTCTTTCTCTTCTTTCTCTACTAGGGTTTCTCTTAGGAAGGAGAAGGGTCTCGCAAAAAGGATCCCTTATAAGGTCACCTTCCCTCCCTATTTATAGGGGGGAGCCTCTCACCTAGGGGTGCCCGAGCTCACGTGACGTGTGTAACCCCTATGATACCCCTCCGGGATCTTAGGCTTTGCTCTCTCACGTGGGCAAGGCTATTACTGCTCGTTGTTACCAACTGATCTTGTCGTGACTCATGGGTCGTTAAGAGGGCTTCCACTAAGACGTGCTTGTCTTATTGGGAGGTCGTCTAACGATCTCGGAGTCTCGTGGTTTCGTCTTGGCTAGTAGGCCGTTATGAGTTTCCCTTAAGACGTGCTCGTGTAGTGGTGGGGAGGTCGTTTAACGGCGTGCAAGGTCATGGTTAGCAGGAGCGTGCTCCTACAAAGGCATACACCCCCTACTATGTACTTCATAGCTTTGTCTAGTAGATTGCGTCATTTATTAAGTACCTACATACCAACTTTGAGTAACCAAACACGATTTTGTTCCTCTTTTCCAGACTTGGGTAAGTAGTGAGTACCACAAATTTCTCACATATGCGCTCATCCACTTCTGTGAGATAACATAAGTTGAATTGTAAAATGAAAATTAGAAGAAAGTTGGTTATTAACTTATAATCATTCCATTAGCAATGTTGATGAAATCCCAAAGAAGGTGATGAGCAGATTCTCACAGATGAGATTATGTAGAACCCATCTGAAACCTTTCTTGCTATGTAGAAACGCCATTTAAAATGGCTTTCTAGCATAGAGCACATATTCTATGAACATTTTCTTTGTCCATACCTGCTTCTCAAATTTATGACAGTACTTTTCTTTCTGATTGCTTCGTAAGCAGAAGATACCAAGAATTTCCCCTGGGTGTTCCAGCCTTACACACTCATATTCTCCTTCATTGTATGCAATTGTAAAGCAAGAAGCACCACAGCAGTATAAGGAAACAGCTCCCTAGAGTTCTCTATTTTCCATCTTGAATCAAGCAGCTCACTTTGGACCCAGATTTCTTAAACATACACTATCCATCCACCTTCAACAAAGCAGCTAAAGATTCACCGCTTACCCAATTATTAATTGCCTCCATCGACTAATGTCAGAAGCATATCAAACTATCCTATAAGTAATTTCTTTAATCTTTTCCATCCCCACTTGAACTCCAGACCAATATCTTACCTTGCCTTTGGGGCAAAAAAAAAAAAAAACTCCCTTAGTATTCTTGACAAAATATAAATTATAAACATGCTCCATCAGTTTGTATGAAGGATGGGTGCACTTTTGTAAGCATTGGACTCTATTTTTCTCCTCCAAAATTACTCTCTAGATCTCTATTCTAATATCACTCCCTCTAGGGAGTTTTCTAGACAGAGACGAAGTTGGGAGATATACAGGCAGAAAATCTAGAGGGAGTGTGAGAAATCTAAAGAGAGAATTTTGAGATGGTGTGGAGGCCATGGAAGCATTCTATTGGTTCCACCCACGGTTTTCATGCTCTTACTCCGCGGGTGGACACTTGTGACTGGAAAATCTAGTCTAGGATAGATATAGATGTTCCTGTCTTAGACACCCTCTCCTGTAGTAATACAATGCTTAGTCTTTAAAAATGAACTGCCACTTGTCCGTGACGCACCACTTAATTTTAGGCGAGGGTATGTAGCCTCAAGGCTTATGCTTCAAAAAAAATCCTCGTAAGCCTCAGGGCTAGCCTCATGAGGTGCAGTGAGGCTGTGTCAAATATTGTGCTGTTTTTTTTCTTCAACCTAATTTCTTTTGTTGCTTCACCAAATTACCGCTCCAAAGATTTAATATTAAAAAACAAACCTCAAGAGTAGGTTTTGGTCAACCAAATTTTCCGGTTTTTCATCAACCAAAATTATCAGTAACTTTTGCACTTAATTAGGTCTTGATTTTTATATAGCATGATGTTTGTTATTTTTTTAATTTGATACTATATTTTCTTATATTTTTTCAAGCACTCCACTTCACAAGGAAAACTGCCTCAAGGCAATGTTTTCTGAAGATTGATTGTGCTCCAGCACACTTTAGCATTCTCTTATTTGTTTTAACTAACGTGCCGACTTTGCTAGTCCTACTTTGACCAAATTACCAGCTCGGAGGCCTGTTTTCCATGAGTGCAGATATGTGTGCACCATGTCTTCCCTTTACTAACTAACTAACCTACTGGCCTCTGAAAACTTATAAATAAGACCTTTCAACTCATATTTCAGGATGAGTTATTAACAAACTTCTTTTATGATATGACAGCTAGCATAGTATCAACTTCCACGTTTCATAAATCCCCACAAAAACTTCTCATTTTCTCCTCATCAGAGTCCCAATCATCTTCCGCATACACAATAAGCTTCTCCAGTTGCTACGGAAAGTTATCAGCTGCCTCACCACCATTTCTACGAACTACAATCCGGTTTTGTTCAACCATTTTTCACTTCAGACTTTTCAGTGAATATTATCTCAAGTATTTAATGAGTTTCCGGTGATATTATCTTAGAACATAGACTTTTGCTGCAAATTATGAATTTGAATGAGATTCTTCATTGTTAGATGACAATGGAAACGTGACAATTTAGTTAGGTTGACATGCAAATTATGTATTTGAAAGAGATTCTTCATTGTTACTACAGGATTAGGTTGACTTGTAATTCTGCTAGTTTGGTGTCTTGGATCTCCTCCTGACTTTTGTGCTCTTGAGTTAGGGGAGTTGTCGTTGTCCCCACCCTGTATTCTTTATTCTTTGTTTATATCAAAGTTCAAGTTCCAAAAAAAAGAGTAAACATGATAATTGTCAATATTAAATTATTTTTTTTCACTATACTTATTTATTTAGGTTAACTTATTGAAATTATTGATGCTGGTCTTCATTTTTCTCATGCCACAGGGAATGTCCATGGGAATTGCAGGAGGCTATAGCTAGCATAATCTTTGCTGCACCAAGGTGTTCAGATTTACCAGAGTTGTTACTGGTTCGCAACTTGTTCTCTATAAAATATGGAAAAGAGTTCATTTCTGCTGCAAGCGAACTTCGGCCTGATGCTAGCGTCAATCGCGTGGTAAGTTTGATCTAACTTTACCAGTGCCAGTTCAAATACAGTGAAACTTAAGGTACAAGTCATCTCTTTTACTTCTTCCTCTGTTTTCATTTTCTAATTATTTCCAAATTGTGCAGATAATTGAAAAACTTTCAGTGAGAGCCCCATCTGCAGAAACGAAAGTCAGTGTAATGAAGGGAATTGCTCAAGAGTACAATCTTGAGTGGGATGCTTCAAAAACCGAAGCTGAATTCAGAAAATATCACGAGGATTTACTGGTATATTTATCTACTACGTTTTATCACTAATACATTATTCTTTTGATCTCCATGAACGTGGCTTACAGAACTGAACCTCTTTGATACTGTCTCATTTTATTCTTCAACTGTGCAATTAGGCTACATCAGTTATTAATGGTTGAGAGACATTATTGTAGGATGGGTCAAATAAAGCTTGCCAGGTTGCTGTGGATGATGGAAGTTCATTCCCTGGTAGCGTTCATGGCTCTTCGTTGTCCAGTGGGGCGCATCCTGTAACTCCCAGAAACAAAAACCAAGGAATTCATCACCCAGAAGCTCCCAACAGAAACTTGTCATTGATGGTTTTTAATAATACTAAACAATCTGTTAATAGTAATGAAGAAAGAACAACTAGTGATGCTATAAATAATATCAAATCGTCCACATGCGACGTTATGGAGATAGCTCGAACTGCCATTGCTTCTGCAGACCGTGCTTCAGCCGCTGCTCGTAGGGCTGTGGAGCTTGCGGACATTAAGAATGGGCCACAGATCCAAGAATGGAAGTCGTCAATAGGATGAAAGAATATCTCTAATTTGTGAAACTAAGATAACATAATAGTTTGTTTGACTCCGGGTATTACCATTTTTTGGCATGATCAGGCCACATAACCCTTGTTGTAACTTCTGAGGGTGTCGATTTTACAGGAGTACTTTTATTGAAGAGATCATGGCAAAAGATAAAAGCTCCATTTCTCTATAAAGGGATCCTTTTTATTTCTCATGGTTGTACAAATTTACATTTTCGACAATGAATATATGATTGTTTTGCATGCTCATATTTGTTGATATACTGTATGTAACCATTGTTTAAGAAAAATGGTGGCATTATTGTTTGGTAGTGGTGAAGGGGTTGATTTTGAAACTTGTCAGCAGGTTGCCATGCTTTGCCCTCTTGGCTGAGGACTATGATTCGTTTTTCGCCAGCAACTACATAATTTCATGATTTATCTGGAGGCAGTTGATAGGTTGTAAAATGGAAATAGGTATGGCTCATCGTAGACTACTATCATTATAATTTTGTCTTGAAAAAACTTCATATCCCCCAAAATTTTACGAAAATTTGATGACTTTATGCCTAAAATTTCATGTGCAATAGAGTTAAACACTCAAGATAACAAGTTCTATTCCAAATAATCTTGACTAATGTTTTGAAAACTTGTTCTTTACTCTACTTCTAAAATAGAAACTAACACAAACAAATCTCTCATCTAAACTTTATGGTCATTATCACATTTCGAATTAAAGCTGATAAAATCTCATTTCATGTTGTAGTGTTTGCAAAGATATCTAAGTGATGGTGACTTATGAGCATTGAGAGAGAGAGATATTCAAACCCAATATCTTCATGATCAACAACATCAGTAGTCACCACCAGGGCACCACCTACATATTGCTAGTTGTTTTCTTCATAATATCTGTCCCATAAATACCCAAAAACAGCCGCTATTTGTAGAAAGCAAAGTCTGATTTCACTGCAAATATCTAGGATATCCTGATTGGATATCAAGTGCTTTTGATAAGTAAAGATATGCTGTTAAAAGGTGGTTAATGATGTTTCAATCCGAAAGTGGAATAAGTGATGTCTATGTATATAAACATGCTCACTAATAGCCATGCAGCTTTAAACAAAGACCTAAACCCTAACCCTAATATGCTAGTCTTTCTAGTTTCATATGTAGATGCAACTCATAAGTTTGATTTTGTTTCTTCTTTCTTTTCAGAGATGTATCTTTTACAGATGAAATGGAGGACCCTGTCATGGGGTTTGAACTGAGTCCAACTAGAGAACCATCAAGTTATTATGTGATCCAAGTTTCAATATTTTTGGCATAATCCATTGATCGTATTAGAAGTTTTGTTCTGGCTCTTTGTGTTTGAGAACCTCATACATTTTTTCTTTTTCTTTTTTTAATTTTGATCTAAAAGGATAAATATGACCAAAGAAGGTTTAATATTGATCTTAGATTCTTAGGAAACATATTTTGCATAATTACTTTATCACAATCAATCTTGTGTTTCTAATCGCTAAACTTACATAGACCATAATGTCTTGGGAGAAATAGTATGACTAAGAGATGTGATCGACATATATCCCTACAAGACTCAATGGCACGCATATAATCGTTCTCCCACTTGAAAGCAAAAAAAATTACTTGCTAGTGTTTGCCCTTGACATTTTTTGCTCCTATATGCACCTTGAGAGGTACTATGACATAAGTTTGCTGCATGAAGTACTTAATTTGTTTTTTGATCCTGGACTAGTTGGGTTGGATTTTCCTACTCAGATTAGTTTGAAACTGGAGACAAGAAAGCACCAAAATGTTGCTGATCACCCTCCTGGATTAGTCTAAGACTCCGCGGATAAAATACTGTGCCAATTAAAGAAACATTTCTGGCAGTGCTCGTGATGCCGATGCCATGATGGAGGGTGTAAGTTTTGTGTTGCCTGCTTTGAATTGTATAACTTAAAACTAATTAATAGTCACAACCCCTTTCCAGCTAAAAAACACGCGTGCATTTTAAGGAATTTTTTTCCAGTTTTTTGTTTGACATTTGGTACAAAAACCACATTCTAGGCAAATTGCAGTTCAAATGAATCATGCTCTTAACCATGAAAAACTTAAGGAAAAAGTGATGCCCTGAAAGAAAGAGGATACCCTGGTATATTGTACTTGCTATCAAACCATGGCAACCAATATGAGGGAAATGGAATGGATACCAAAAGTCTAAGAAGACATAAACTTAAAGACACAAAGGAGCTCAAAGAGAAGCAAATAGCAATGAATAAATAAAACTTTCCCATGCAAAATGAACTCTAAGACTAAAAGGTTTGAACGTTTCCAGTCCATATCAAACTCCTTTGTCCAACATTACCTTCTCCCCCCACAATGTCTACTTCCTTGTTTTACACAATCTCTACTAGTAGACAACAACAAAACACTCCATCCTCCCCTTTCCTCTCACAGCTCAAACTCTAACTAGTCTGCAATATTTCTCTGCATCATACCAACAAAATACCAAAACACTTCCTCTTTCTTGAATGATTACCTTGTCCTTTGTTTTGTTTTGCCACTTCAAGAAGAACAAAAAATTCCCACCCCACCAAACCCCATTCTTTTAATCTCAAAACCCATCCTGGATACTTTGTGCCGATCCACCGCCCTCTCCGTTGCTGCTTGAAACTGGCATTTCATTACTCCTTTGTACAGCCATCCCATGGTCCATACGGAAGTCACGGCCTAGTGGTGCTCCAATGCAAGTGTAATTAGATTCTGATCCCCCAGGGACATAGTTAATATGGGTGGGATGGCGGTGCGAGTTGCCTGCCATAGCTGGATTCATATAGTAATCGTTTACGGGGTGATTCAGATAATGTGGCGGGTACGGGGGCGTGTAGGTATAATGCTGGGGTGGTGCAGGTGCTTGAGATAAAATACTTGGTGAAGAAAACCTTGTGTAAACTGGCCTAAATTGTAGAGATGGGTCTGCTCCTCCTCCCATGCTGATACCTCGGTGAAAGTTTCCCGGGATCATTTGCGTTGCACCGAGATTCGAATCTCTTAACCTGTTTCATAACCCAAGAAGTGACAACATTAAAGGGATTGAAAGTGATATAATATAACCCTAAAAGAAGTAAGAAAAATATATTTTCTTGGTTTGAACTTTGAACTTAACTTTTATTACTTACCCTAAATGAGGAACCCCTTGAGGAGTTAAATTGTCACTACTAAATACCAGCTGACGAGCTCGGTTCAGTGTTTCTGTCTCTCTCTCTGACCAGCAGATCCCCAAACACATAACAAATCAAAATCAAAATCAAAAATCAGACCAAATCAAATCAAAATCCCAATCTTCCTAGCATCTCATTCTCAGAAAGCAAAACCCATTCCTCAGATTTGCTTAAAATGTGAGAAAAACATAATATGGACATGACTAACTTCAAGTCCTCTCCACATTCACTTGGGCAAAAACATCAAAAATATGCTCTTTTAGTCCCCATCTCTATAAAGATGAAAAAAGACATATAGTTGCACTTAAAGTAAGACTAATGGTTAAAGTTGGGGTTGTTTAACCTTGGCGATGGCGATTCATATGGCCTCCAAGAGCTTGAGATTTGCAGAACTTGAGGGAACAAAACCTACACTCATAGACCTTTCCAGTCTCATCTTTCCCACCCTTCTTTTTCCTACTAGTCCCTGCAGGAACATTAAAGCAAACATAGTTACCCTTCGATGAGACACTTCATTGGTAGCCCAAAAAGCAACAAAACAAAGACTAATAATCTTTAATAAGCATGCAATGAAATAACCACAAAACCATACTACACTATTACTACAACTAGTGACCTAAAAAGTAAAAAATGAAGAGATGGGGTTTTGAGTTTTTCTTACTAGAGATGTTATCAGAAGTTTCAGCTTCAATGGTTGAGTTATTACTACTCCCCTCAATGACTTGTTTCCCAAACTCCTCTGCAGGAAAGTTATTGAGGTCTAAAGGATTCATCTCTGGTCTCCTGCAAAACATGTTATTAGATAGTGTGTTAGACCGAGAGAAAGAGAAGATGGTGGCCGATGAAGGTGTTGGGGAAGATGAGATGATGCAGCTTACATGGTATCCTGGGTGGGTGCACTGCAGACAGAGAAAGACAGAAAAATGAGGTGAGAAAAACACAGTTTTTTTTGCAGATATAAGACAACGAGAGAGCTTATGAAATCATAAGACTTCAGTTTGAACCCTGGCAATATTAGTAGTAGAGACTAGAGAGAAAGAAAGAAAAAAAAAACTAAGTGTGAGGCCCTACGTTTGAGTGTGAAGGTGGGGATGTGAGCTTGAAAGTTCTCTATCAGTTCTCCTGCCAGAGCCGTCTGTGACACATCTCTCTCTCCCTCTCTCTCAGAAACAACACAACACAATACAATGTAGTAACTAAAAGGACAAGGGACTTTGAGTCTCGTGACATGAAAGGGCAGGAGCTAGTAATGTTGTAGTTGAGGACTGAGGGGGGGAGGGGGGGAGGGGGGGAATGAGAGAGACGTTTCCTCTTCTTTTTGTTTTTGCTTGCCCTAGTAGAGCTCTTTAGGACCTATTGGCCTATAAAGTTGTTATCAGAAACTATCAGAAATATAACCATCAAAATGTTCATGTACTTGCTCCCTATCTACTATTTGAAATCTTTCCTAATAAGATGCAAATATTGTTTAGCATTGGAAGAGCAATCAATACAAACATCAGCCTTGTAAACATGCAGTCCTACTCACTATGTTAGAAAAGACAATGCTACGTTTCTAGAGCCACAAAGGCTATGTTTCAGGTCAGGGCACTAGCTCCCTCATAACTTAGCACCGTTCATCTCCAATAGACTCCAACTTAATTTTGGTCCAGTAGTGACTCTTGAATATATATAGCTCCTTCTCAACTAGCAGGATCTTGACTCTTGTGAGGTTCAACGAGCTCGAGCATCAAATAAACTGTGAAATAATGGAAAGTTAATGGAAGTAGTAGGTGAAGGCAAGAGCGGGATATAGGATGTGATAGGAGCTTGTTTGTGGCTTTTGCATCGTACTTCAGCTTAGGAGCCGCAGGGGGATGCTTCTAATACTAGGAAGTATTTAACCCTTTCTATCTCAAAGGCAATTGAACATTATATACAGTGCAAGCGTTTGATTAGCAGTTCCAATCAATATATGGGGTCTGCCCAACTTAATGATTTTCTTATGGACCCCTGTGGATTTAATACGGCATACATACCCACACAGCTTATATACCCTGTAAATAGAAATTGGGGATTCTTCCAAGTCCAGGGCATGTACAACTGCACATCCTCAGGAACTCCCTGGAATTAAGTATTTAAGATTTTTGTATATCATACTATTTAGAAGAACATCTCTAAATAAAAACGTAAGAATAATTAGCACTGAGAGAATGAGGAAAAAACAGAAAGTATAATTCCATTCTCACGTACAGAAGTACATTCAGTAGATAAAATGGTGAGATGCAATCTACAGTGAAATTACTGTCTCCATGAGAAAGTTCAATCGGAACCAACTTAGGATTTGAAGCTCTGATCCAACCTCAACATGTGTTTGATCTACAAGGACACCCACAATTGCCAATTTGAACTTGATCTTACATCTATCTATCTATCTATCTATCTATCCACCTCTAGATTCTAATAATCCCTTCCATTAGCGCAGCAGCAACTGTTGCAGTTGGAGCACTTGGTTCCTTTGTTCTTGCGGCAACAGATTGATTTGCTCCTGCGTAAGGCTCATAACCTGCTGAAGGAGTAGTTGCTCCATTTCTTGTGTCAGCTGCATTCACCAAAAAACAATTTGTTTCAAATCGACAGTGTCATATAACCTTCAAACCAGTATTGAAATCAAATTTTGTTCCTCAAAAATTACCTGCTGCTGCCGAGGTGGCAAACTACTAGGACCACCTGGCCCGCCCAGATGAGCAGGTAAAGGTGGAGGGCCAGGAAGCTGGGCACCACCAGTGGCACTATTATCCGGGGGGCCTGGCATCCAAGGTCTTTCCATTTGCAGTGAACTCCCAGGTTGACTATTGAAGTCTGTCCCTAAATGTGAACCTCCCACCTGTAAGGGACTCTTATTTGGTTAGCTAGAATTATACTTTATTTAAGTAAATATTATGGAGTCTTCTAATCGATTCAACAACCAACAATTTCCATTGAAGTCTGGCTCTAGGATGCAAAGCTAACAGTACCAATTATATACTCTGAGAAGCATAATTTTGAGAACATTAAAGCTAATTCAGCACGATTACCTAACAGTACCAATTATATACTCAGAGAAGCATAATTTTGAGAACATCAAAGCTAATTCAGCACAATTACCTCTGTGAAGTGCTACTGAATCACTACAGAAGTGTGTTACTAAATCAATACGAAAGATCATTTAATGTAGTTGAAATAATTGAATTATGGGTTGTTCAATCAAGTAACGGTCCAACGCCCAGAATCTATGTCAAATACATGTCCACCGTTACAATTAAGATAAGAAATGGTTCAGATTATTTGTGGGAAGATGAGAAAAGAACAGACCAACGTAAAAAAATATACGAAACAATTAATTGGAGACCAAAAACACCCAAATTCAATGGAACTATTGTTTTTCATTAAGAATTCACCACAAAAACTTGTACACCTGAAGAACATCATTATGAAATCCCTACAAACTTCACAGAAGTGTCTCGTCTTCTCCAAAACGTTTCAGACACGCCTTAATCAAAATCAAATCTACCAATACCTAAGCCTTTTTCCGAAGATCGTGTAACCTTACATTACAGACTTCGGAGGATACAATTTTTTCATCTTTGCTGCTGGCGGTGTCAAACCCATCTTTCTTTTCTATTGGGAATCACTAGCTTACTTCTTGAGTAGTCTGGAATGGAAGAGTTTGGTGGAGGACAGTTGCATGTGTATCCGAGCAACACCATTGGGGGATAAGATGAAGCAAATAAACATGTAGGGGTGATAGAAAGGATTAAGAATGTGGGTTGGGGTGATAATAATGCATCCAGAGGCTGACTACCAAGAGGTAGAATTAAAACTCCAACATCAGGGCCAGCTAATCCGATTCTAGAATCATAATATTTGCAAAGGGTAACAACTCCAACTTCACCATCTCAGAATTCTCAATACATGTCTTCGAAAGCCGGTAAAACTTCACCCATCAAGCCAGCTGCGAACAAACTCACGATCCCCAAGAACCTAGAAATGTACTAGAACAAACACTAAATTTCCAAGATCCTAGACAAACTCTACCACCAATTCAAAAATTCCTATAACCTAACTAAAACACAAGAGCATAGGAACCATATTGTGGTTTTGATAACCAAGGCAGGCTGTACCACTAACAATAAGATGCTGCATCAGTTTTTATTTTATGGTAAGATATGAAATGGCCTTTCAGTGATTTGTATCATACATTATTGTTGACTTGTTTAGTATTTTGTATTTCAAATGATATTTTCTTGAAAGAGAACCTATAATATAGAAATAAACAAGAACAAAATATTTTTAATATAAAATGTGATATGCATGAAACTTGGTCAGACCACTTATTATGTCGTATGCTTCCCCTCTACATTATTTTTTTACTAAATTCTATTACAAAATAATCCAAACTCATTACATTTGGTTATCTTGTAATGGTACTTGATAGAAAAATTAAAAATGGAGGCAAAACATATCAAGTAAAAGGTGATACTCCCACTATGCTTAATGTATTTGTAATACTTTCTAAAGAAAAGATTTGCTTGTGTTTATTTCTACACTCATTATTTACATTCAAAATATTATTGAAACACAGATTCAGAGACAAGTCAACACTAAATATATAATATAAAACTCAAAAGAGCGAATTTCATATCATACCATCAGAATTTCATGAAGTACTTGATTATTAGCCACATTACGTTTTCAAATAACATCTCAAAAATAAAAATGCAATCTTATCACCAGTCATAGCCTCTAAGGTGGTTTGGTTGGTCGGCGTGGAGCTGGCCTTGGAGCTTACATTGGTGTTTAAAAACACTCTGTATACCCTGACCTTGATGTTTGAGTTGTTTTATACGGTCCATATGCCTTTGTAGCATGCCTACGTACTTACAAATTCTGAGTTAGTGGTGGAACTTACTAAAGAGCTTGAAAATTCTAAGGTTGTAGTGGAACTTTTCCAGGTGCTTGAAAAATCTAGTTGATAGTGGAGCTTCTAAGATGGTGAAGTTGCACCAACTTGGGAAGTGCCAATTTAAAATTCTAAGATGGTGAAGTTACAGCAGGTAGACTTGATGGCAAAGTTGCACTAGCAGGTGAAGATGTTCATTGAAAATTCTAAGATGGTATAGTCGCACATCTTGGTAGTGAAGTTCCAACTACTCTACTTATTGGTTCTCTACGTCTCCATACTCTGCCTCAAGATGCATAGTTTGGTATGCTCTGTCTAGATAAAAATGACTCAACAGTATTTTATACTGTAGGATTCTTCAGACATAATTTACTGCAGAAATCACAAGATATTGAGTTTCATTTGATGAGCTCATTTACATGCTTCCTAGTGATGCTTTTTAGTATGTTTTCTATGTTTGGGTCCAAAGTTATAGTTTACAGTTAAGCTGTAGGTTTTTAAATCAAATTTGAAAAGATAAGTTTCTTGCACCAAGACATAAAAATTTATTGAATGAGTTCAATTGATTAAAGGTAATTAAACCCCCTACAAACTTTCTTAATCCCTCCTATGTGAAGCTTATTCTCTCTATCTAAGTAGTCACTTCATCTTTTATCTCCTCTCTTTCTCAGTGATATTTGCCCGGATACACGTGAATGTCCTCAGCCCACCCCACCCCACCCCACCAACCTCAAAAAGAGGACAAGAGGACTTAGGTGGTGGATTAAGTTTTTGGTTTTGAAGAGGGCAGTGTAGGTGTGTGTGGTGGTGTGTGTGTGCCAAACTAAACTACCAGAATCATTTCCAGATGACATAGATCTAAAGATAGACACTCAATTGGTTGACACACATTTAGAGGGCTAGATTAAGAAGTGTGTCAATTGTAGCGTTTGATAAATGTTCTTCATTAAGTAACTGATAAGAAGGGTAAGCATAGATCCGCCTAAGAAGGATTGGACATCTTCTAAATAAATGTAGAGCCTATAGCAAGACAAAATGGTCTTCTCTAGATCAATGAAAATTTATTGAATAAAACTAATTCTCGGCAAGAGACTTGAACGGCCAAGAAACAGGATACATCAGAGATCACAACTGAAAAGAATTTCTCGGATATGCTAATAAGATTGTGTATGGTGAAAATGCAAAACGTTTGAGACACGATTGCGTCCCAACTCCCAACTGGATTGGATATCCCCCTAGTATTAGGTGCTCAATTATGATTGAACTAATTACATCATAGATTACAAAGTTTAGTGGGATTTATACTAATTACATCATAGATTACAAAGTTTAGTGGGAGTTATTTGGGCAGTGAATGGTGATGCTGTTTTAGCATTGCTCAAGTCCTACTAAGAGCATCAGCAGCACGGTCGCCAAGATGTAAACTGACAAGCCAGAACACTTGAATCCTTCTTTTTTAGGATGGCTAATATGCAAATCTGTTTGATTTTGAGGCAAAACATCGGCACATATAGCGACCTGCTAGTTATCCTCTTTCTTACATAATCTTCAATCAGTTATAATACTTATCACTTTTACTCCTCTTTCTTAGGTGTCCTTGAATAAAGTTAGTTATAGTATTGTAAAGTTACTTTTTAAAATTCTTTGTGATGAGCTGGCTAGCTAAATATGAGGACGCTGAAAAAGGTCTTAACATTTTGCCTAGCTACCCGTCAGAAAAATGATGGCATGGCTCGCAATTTTACCTATCCTGCTATTAATGCCCTAAGAAGTCATTTATTGGACTACTATAAGTACAAGCTGTTATCAAAGAACAGTAGCTATAGACGTTAAGATATAAGACAGCAAAGTGGATTAAAGCGAAAATGCATGCTTGGGCCGCTGTAGCCCAGCCTTACCCCTTTCTTTGGGTTCGGAGCCAACATATCGACCTGTCGCACCTTGAACAACGACCCGCCTTCTGGAAACCCTTTGCTTTAGCTTCAGCCTAGTAACCTAGTCTTAACCTACTAGGTCATCAAATTTCTTTCCTCAATCTTCCCATCTCAATTTTGTGAGAAAGGAAGAACCAGGAGCTCCCGCCAACTAGGAGCATTCTCACATCGCTTGACTATGCCACAAAAGGATGTAAATATCCAAGTTCTGATTTCATTAATACTGTATGGCAGGGTCTTAACTAATCCAACCTTTCTCCTACAAAAACAAGGGTCTCGTTAGGGGGTTGTAGAAACAGTCGGAACCACCTCCATCACTGATGAATCATGGCTACAATTTTAATCGTGGGTCTGGTTAGAGGTACTTATGGAGCCTTGACAGGAAGTCCCCTTCTTTTCTTTTTGGCTTAGCATCGGCTTGATAAGTGGCGGTTACCCCTACTAAGGGGCCAGGTGAACCTCCCCCGTGATGAGAGAGAGAGGGCGAGTAATAACAATAACCAATGCGTAAAGAGGTAGCAGCGGAGATAGTGAGTGCTTAAAGTGTCAGAATGCAGTATGAGGCAAAAGCCTCACTAAAAGCAAGTTTTTTTCAATACAAACAATTAGTTTTATAATTTTTTTAGACCCCAACCCATTATTGAATGTTTGTGGACTATCCATATAGTTAAGACTACCCGTGTGGCTTGTAAACAACTAAAACATTCCTAAAAGAAGTCAAATATCAGTTACTTGTTGAAGAATATTTCTCCCTATCGCTACTATTGACACACTTCTTAATCCACCACTCAGAATCTATGCCAATTATATGTCTACCCTTAGATTAAGGAATGGTTCAAATAATTCTTGGGAATAAGAAAAAGAACAAACCGTGGTCACACTAAACCAATCAATCTGTTGTTTTTATTAAGAGTTCACTACAAAAAAAACTTGTACAACAGAAGAGCATCATCACAAACCCCTTAAAAACTTTATAGATGCGTCTCATCTTCTTCAAAAACCTTCCAGAACTGCCTTAAAACCGAATCCATTGCAACCTAAGCCCTCCTTTTTGCAAAGATTTTGTAATCGTGATTGGAGTCTTTGGAGGATACATTATTTTCTTATTCACCACTGACGGGCACAAAATTATCTTCCTTTTTTTTCCGGGAGTCACTAGCGTACTTCTTGAGTAGTTTGGGATGGAAGAGGTTGGTGGCGGACAGTTATATGAGTGCCCTAGTAATGCCATGGAGAAATAATATGAAGTGACAAACCATATAGGGGTGATATATAGGATTAAAAGAATGGGTTGGTCGTTTAATTGCGTCAAACCATTTAAATTGAAGAGACTTTTCTCATTTCATTGTACATCAACTTCTCTTTTCAAATTTGATTGGATCGATTGAAGAGACTTTCCTCATTTCATTGTGCATCAACTTTCAAATTTGATCGGAAGACCTATGGTTTAGACTATAGACCATTCGACCAATCGAATATTTGACTTTCGACTCAAATGTAATTGAAAAATATCATTGTGAAGCATACTCTCACACTCCAAATAAAACTCAAAATCTTATGCTTTTTATTGTACAAAAAAGAAGCGAGTACGAAGAATTTCACAACATTGAATACCTGCCTTATCCTTTTCACATTGTAGATAACTAATAACTAATGCTCCTAGAAGCAGACTACCAAGAGGTAGAGACGTTGGAACTCCACTATCAAGGCAACTACAACTCCACAATCATAAAATTTCCGAAGGGCATCTTCACTAGCTAGGTCATCTTTACCACCAAGTCCAAATACTCTGATTTCACCATCTCATAATTTCCAATACACATCTGTGAAAGCCAGTACAAGTCCACCATCAAGCCAAATGCTACATAGTGGTTTCAAGTACCTACAGAAGTAGCACCACCAACTCTAAATTTCCAAGAGCCTAGACAATACACCAGCTCAAAAATTTCTAGCACCTAAGCAAGCTACAACGGTGTATAAACCTTATAGAACAACTTAAACATCATCAATGTCATGATAATAGTGGTCTTAACAACCAAGGACTCTACCACCAATAGTTAGTCCACCTTGAGTTAAGGATGAGATTGGGTTTTTATTTTAAAATGCTAATTAAACATGTAATGAATGCCAACAATGAGAAACTTCATCAAGAAAAGACTTGGTGGTATAATATGATACATGGTCTTTGGGTGGTTTATCATACATTTAATGTTGACTTCACTAGTATTCTGTGTTTCAAATGTTATTTTCTTGAAAGTGAACCTATAATATAGACATAAACGAGAATAAAACAATTAAATATAAAATATGACAATGAAACTTAGTCAGATTACACGTGTTACATCATATGCTTCCCCTGTAATATTACTTCTCTACTAAATTCTATTACAAAATAATCCAAAGTCAATCACATTTGGTGATTTTGTAATGGTATTAGTAAACAAATTAAAAATGGGGAGAGAACATATCATATAGTAGGTGTAGTCCCACCATGCTTAATGTATTTATCACATTTTCTACTAAAAAGATTTGTTTTTGTTTATTTCTACACTCGTTCACATTCAAGAAACAAAATTGAAGCACCAAATAAGGGGCAAGTCAACAATATAAATATGTGATGCAAAAAACTCAAAAGAGCAAATTTCATATCATACCATCAAAAAGTTATTATACACTTAATTAGCATTTCAAAAATAAATTTAAAAAATGCAATTTTATCATTAACTCAAAGCCTCCAAGGTGGTTTGGTTGTTGGCATTGGTCTTTAAAAATCATTATGTCTACCCTGACATTGATAGACATTGATAGTTGAGTTGTTTTATATGTTTCATATGCCCTCGTAGCATGCCTATAGGTACTTCAAATTTCTGAGTTGGAGTCAAATTAACTAAAGAGCTTGAACATTCTAAATTTGTAGTGAGACTTATTTAGATGTTTGAAAACTTTAGTTGTAGCAGAGCTTCTCTAGATGCCTGAAACACCTTTCTGTTGTAGCAGGTCGCCTAGATGGAGTAGTTGTACTAGCTTGTGAAGTACCCATTGAAAATTTGAAGGTACTGAACAGTAAGTGGATTTGATGGCAGAGTTGCACTAACAAGTGAAGTATGTTTACTTAAAATTTTAAGATGATATAGTTGCAGAACTGGATAATGAAGTTCCAACTAGCCTACCTACTGGTTATCTCTGTCTCCGTAGTCAGCCTAATAATGCATAAAAAGATTGACGGTAGAATTCAACAGTAATTAATCTAGTAAAATTCTTTCACATAATTTATGGTACAAATCGCAATATTTTGAGTTTAATTTGTCATGAACTCAGTCACGTGCTTCCTAATGATGTTTCAAAAGTACGTTTTCTATGTTTGAGTTCAAAGTTGGGTATTCAAGTATAGTTACGAACTTACGATTCGCAATCAACACTGTAGGTTTTCAAACCAAACTTGAAAATACAAGTTTTTTACAATGGAAAAATCTCTTAAATGAGTATAATTGATTCCACGCAGCAAAACTCCCTACCAAATTTCTTAATCCCTTATGTAAACCTTCTCTCTATCTAAGTTGTGACGTTATCTTAATCCCCTCTCTCTAAAACCATCTCAGTGGTATTGCTTGAATACACCTGTCTATATCCTCTGCCGACGCCCACCAGCCTCAAAAAGTGGACATAGGCAGTGGATTAAAAAAATTGAGGGTTGTGGGTGTTGGGGGGGGGGGGGGGGGGGGGGGGGGGGGGGGGGTTAAAGAAGATAAGACGCCTCCGTGAAGTTTTTAGCATTCTTTTTCTGATTAAATGAATTTTTCTAGATTTAAGTTTCTGTGGTGAATCCTTAATCATAAGCAATAGTTTTGTTTATTTCAGGCATTTGAAGTTTTAATACATAGCTTAGTTTAGTTTCAAAAGCAATTCCTTCATTTTATTCTTCGCTTTTCTGCCAAACTAACTTAACTTTTTTAAAACATTCATTATTTTAGATCTAAAGGTAGACCTTTTTATTAATTTTTGTACATTTAGAGCCAGGGCGAATTTAGGGGGAGTCTAGGGGGTGCCCGGCACCCCACTTTTTTTGCAGATTTCTTTATATATATATATAGCCACAGCCAAAAAAAAAAAAAAAGGTAACAGCCAGTTCCTACCTCCATCCAACTACCCAAGCCCAGTTGTATTGAAACTTAGATCCACAAAGTAACACTTCTTCATCAAGCCCGACTCTTTGGCTCTCTCTTCTCTCCTCTCTCTTATTCAAATAAACACTTCCTGATAATCCTCATCAATCTCTTCATCAAACACAAACCTTCCACCTCGGTTTCCTTGAATTTTGATGACCAACATCAACAACACCTTAAATTTCTAAGAAAAAATTCGGGGGCCCTGCCCCCGAACCCCGAGCACCCCCACTCCTAAATCTCTAGCCCCGCCCCTGTTTAGAGCGTTAGATTAAGACGTGTGTCAATTGTAGCGATTGACAAATTTTCTTCATTAAGCAAGTGATAAGGAGGGCAAGCCTAGAGGATCGTCCTAAAGCGGACTGGACATCTCCTAAAGAAACATAGGAGCATATAGATACAAGGCTTGGTCTTTTTTGAATGAAAATATGTCAATGAAGGACAATTCTCAGAAAGAGACTTGAGCGGCCAAAAAAACAGGATATATTGGATATCACAACCAATCTTCTTACTTAAACTTCAAAACATACAATTTAGAAGAGAACTGGCACATGATATTTGTCGAAAAATGCACAAAACAATCTATAAGAAGATTGGAGATCACAACCAATCTTCTTAATTAAACATCAAAAAATGCAATTTAGAAGAGAAATGACACATGATATTTTTTGAAAAGTGCACAAATCAATCTATAAGAAAAGCCCCATAAAATGTTTTTGCCCAATTTATTAGCACTCTTAGTTGCATCCTATCATAATCAAAACTATTAAAGCACAAGAGATGAAACGATAAAAAACCTGATAATGTGACTGAGGTGGTGGATGACTCAGCAGTTGTGGCTGACCCTGAGGAAATGAAGACCCAACACTATTTGGAGGTTTGCTACCTGACTGACAATTTGCGCAAGTAATTTAGTTCACGGACTCTGTACATGGTATAATCTATAATCATCAGTATAACTTTGAACATGATACTTACATTGAATGGCAGTTGTGAAAGATGTGGCTGAGATGGACCAGAGGGTTGGAAAACGGAATGAGGACCCATTGGTGAATGAAGCTGATGTTGGAACGGTTGCATTAACGGTGGCCTAGGTTGTTGAGGCAAAGGTGGTAATGGTGGCAGATGTTGAACACCCGAGGAATGTAATGATTGTTGTGACTGATTTGAAATGATGGGTACCTGGGGTTGAAGAAGTGAGGGAGGCTGCGGAGCAGAGTGAAATGGAGGTGGTGGTAAATTATAAAGTTGGGAGGATTGTTGGAGTGAAATAGATGCCCCTTGTGTGTTAAGATGTCCCTTAGTATGTGATTGAAGGGTTTCTTGTGGAACAAAAGTAGATGGAATGGGCAACACAGATTGGTTGGTTTGTTGCTTCCGATCTGGAAGGTGATTTTGACCTGAGAACAAGTGGGATTGAACATTTACTTGCTGAGCTGTCTGCGCCAACTTTTTAGGCTGTTGCGGCAGTGGCTGCTGGATGTTTGGCCTCTAGAAATAACAGAAATTTAGTTTTGGGACAGGTCCATGAAATAAAAATACGAGGTTCATGAAGAAGAAGAAAAATACCATTTGTGAAGACTGCACCATCCCAAGCATGATTTGTGCCTGAAGCAACATAAATACAATAAAGATAAGAAAAAAGTGATCAGCTCATAAGGAAGCTACTGCATAAGAGAACTAAATCTCAGACGATACGGAAATTTAAAAAGAGAAAAAAACTAATTAGGAGTATACCACTAGTTGACCACTCAAATCATAACACCTCCACATCTATACATGGAACTTTGTAACAATGAGGGGTCTATATACCAATGTCTAACAAGGTTCAATAAAATAAAGACACCTATCAGCTTAGAAATGCATTGGGGAAAACTGAAGTTTAGGCTCTGCTTGGTATCCCAGGAATCCTTCCACAAATCAGGAATTTTCGGTTATCTCCTTCAATCTAGCCGTTGCTAATCGTTAGATTGAAGAAAATAACCAAAATCCCTTATATGTGGAGGGATTCCCGGGATACCAAGCGGAGCCTAATACAATGGTATTAGCAACTATTGTATGGGATATAACTTCAATTCTTTTATTTGTTAAAATGATTCTCTGTGTTTGTGAAATACACTAGTAGGTCTGGAACACTTTCTTTTTGTTTAACTTCACGTACTCATCAAATAGGTCAGGCTGGCATGATGGGACTTTTTCTTGGCGACATATGAAAGCAGGATTGATGGTAAATGCTAACCTAATGGCGCGAGTTTCCTAAGCTTGCGGAGTCCTGTGCGAGGAATGTTACCACCAACTTCAATAACTCCTGAGCAATGCAAATGCCGCTATATGTTACAAGGGCAGTGCAATAATCACGACTTAAACTCCTGACATCAAAATAAAAATAACTCTATGAGGTCTTTGGGTCACTTCTTTACCATCACTTTGGACCAGTCTTCAACTACATCATAACCTTCCTAACAATCATCAAATGCCAAAATTTCCAATTTTAAAAAGAAGCCGACATCAAAAATGTTTTGATCTCTAGGTCCTTTTTGCATGTTTGTTAGAGCCACAACATTTTGATATCAAAGTAAGGCTCAACTCCAAGTTCAACAGTGAAAGACGCTCGGGAAAATGGCTACATGTTTGGAGCAACCTGAAATCAAACCTATTGTTAGTGACACATGGACAAAACTGAAGGCCATCACAAACTATACCAATGACGGCTCTGGCTTTTAAGGAAATCATGATCCCACATAACTAAGACCTGATAATCCCACACCAACATCGCATTGTGATAACTAAAGGATTTTTCTACTCTCTCCCAATTCCTCCATTAACTTAAATCCAACAATCTTCAAATCAAAATTCAACATTCCCGCATATCAATTGCAATATCCTTTGACACACTAATGATTAATCCCACTAAGCTGAATTCCAATTTCATACATTACCCTAATCTCAATGTCCAATTCACCAAAACCCCAATCAAATCAAACCTCTAATTTCCCATAACTAAATTCCTACAAACCCTAAAAACAACAAAGAAAAGAGTACCTGAAAAAGAGCTTTTGTCAAAGGAGGGTTGTCCACGAGAATCTGCCTCGCTTGCTGTTGGTTCTGATCGATCAATGTCTACAAACATCGAAACATGATTAGTTTATTCTACCAAATCACAACAGATTGTGTTAGAGAGTTAGGGCTTGTTTGGGTTAACCTTCATTTGAGACATGATATCGTAGAGCTGATGCTTTGATAACCCAGCAAAATTAGATGCAAGATTCTCCGCCATTATCGTCTTCGCAAGGTTTTGGAGCTTTGAAGAGAGAGAGAGACTGTTCTTAGAAGAGGCACCTCCTATCAATATCAATGGTTATTGGTGAACTCTATCAGCAGCACTCAATTTTCGTAAAGGCAAGCTAGAATAGTATTCAGTATTGGCAATGCCAGTGGGAAACGACCGGAGATGGTGGCGAGGGGAGTCAGTTGTACGAATTCCCGTGGATTTACTCCTCAGTGGAGTATGACACGATGGGCATGGAGGGTATTAAATGCGTGCCGGGGAGGTGTTTTTTTCATTTAATTTTTCGATTGGGTTAAGATCGGGTCAACTGGTTGGTTACAGGAGGTTTTTGGTTGGAGATAAATTTTGAGATCCAAAATCAGTGAAATGCCAAAAACATTGGGGGTAAGCCTGATGCTGGTCACTTATTTGGGGGAGAAGTCTAATTCGCCAAAAAAAAAATGCTAAGCGAATATTAGCATGTATGAAAACATATGTTTCTTTCGACTTAACATAGAATATCCGTACGGTAGAACTTCCAAGACTGAGCGAAACATAGTCTTCGAAAAGTTGATATATGAAATGCTTAAGATTAAGAACACATGCAAGTACAAAGACCGCATTATTTAGTTCATTTTTCTTCTTATTACACTATTTCTTTCACAATTTACAACTTTAAACTTGTGACATTATCATGGTCCTATCCCCTAATTGTTAGAGGAATGAGTTTCAACTTCCATTTCATTTTACACATACGAATTCAGGTTGAACGCTTGTTCATCATGAACTGAATCCAAGTTCTTAGAATTAGAAGTAATTAAATTTGTAGTTAAATCGGTTCCAAAGCCGTAACTTCCTTGTGGTGCAAACATGTTTAAGTTAGACCCACTTGTCGCTTCTCGCAGATGATTACTTTGAAACTGCAATGCCTTAAGAAGCATGGAATTCATTGTAAGGTTTGATGTAAGCAAGGTTGGATTAGGCCAAGAGAGTAAGGGGTGATTTGTTGTTTCTCCCGGGGAAATATTCCAGCCCGTATTGACGTTATTGCTTCTTGTATTATTTGAATTAATAGTACTAAACTCCGTGGAATAGTTTAAGTTTTCGATTTCTCCAAGCTCATTTACAGTGGTACTATAAGGAGACTCAAGCGACGCGGGCAGGGATTGTGCTTGCTGTAGTTTTTTCGCGGCTGAGCTCTTTTCGAAGACCCTGCAAACCACCCATTCATCCTGAATCACACAAAAAAAACAAACAAAAAAAACCATTTAGGTTAAGAACAAAAATCAGTGGTCATACTTTTTCACTATTTTCCCCACGAAACCCCTGGGGCTTATTTATTATCCCGCCGACAATAAGACTTAAATGAAGCCGCGATGATTCGAAACATTCAAATAAAATAAAAAATCTATACATGAAAGTTGGAATGTTCTTGGCTGACAAGTATCTCATATAGAGCAGTGTTGTCAAGATATTTGGTTTAGAAGATAGCTGCTTAAAATTGTACTAGTACTTCTGATAACCGAAAAATTCAGTTGAAATTCCACAAAATGGTAGAAAAGATGTCCTCCAAATTGACATTGTTAAAGCATAAGAAGAAGAAGAAGAAGATGATGATGATGATGATGATGATAGTTAAGTACGGCGCAAAACCGGCTTGAAATGTTGTCTAATACTACTAACCTTACAGGATTTGATGGAAAACTTGGTTTCAAGTCTATATTCATGCATCACCCAGTTGCTTTTCTCCCCTTTAGGTGCTCTACCCTTGTAAAATACTAGGGTTTTCTTCAGCCCAACCAATACTCCAGACTGGAATATCTCCTTATCTTTGCCTGTAGTTTTCCAATATCCAGCATCCGTAGCTCTGTTTGTTCGAAGACCAGTCGGATATTTCCGGTCTCTTAAGCTGAAGAAATACCACTCTTTTCCCACTATACAACCTTTGCCTACACCAAAAACAAAAACCACAATTAAAACATACCTCTAGCAAAAAAAAAATACAAATTGGGGTCATTTCCTGCAAACAATGTTCTTTATGATATACGTACCAGGAAGATCCCAAGGCTCGCACTTGTTGAAGTCAACGTCTGTAATGATGGTGGGCATGAAACTTAAATCGGAAATCTTGCGAGATAAATAATAAGTAACGAGCTCTTCATCAGTTGGATGAAATCTGAAACCAGGAGGAAGGTTTTCCATCTTGGTTAGTACTCAAAACCAATTAAGAGCGGCTTATAAGAGGAAGAAATATCTAAGTGATCTTGAAGAAGAAGAAGCCATATCTGCAATATGTTTCTTTCATCTAACATTTTGACAAAGAGGTACATGTACTTCTAGAATCTAGCATACCCTTAATTACCAAGATGCCACTAAAACAAAAATTATACTACAAATTATACGATAATAATGTGAGTTCGTGTTACTTTGGTGGGGAAATCTATCATTTTGGAGTGAAAGTTGAGTCTCATTCACACAAAATGAAATCTTCTCAGTCTAACCACCTTCAACCATTTCTACCCACCAAACAAACTCTCACGGCCTTATCTTACTTGTCCAACTAAAAATGGGCTTTACGTTCACACTATACGCCTTACAGTCAAATATTTTATCGACAATTGTCATGATCTACTTGGATTTCACTCAGCCACATTCTCTTTCTACGAAAAGAAAAAAAAAAACGTTATGGTATTTAAAATATGTATATTTTTGGAGGAAGGCTAAGAAAGGGGCAACTCGTTCTATAAATTATATGTCCCATACGTAATTTTTTACTTACCTGTATCCCGGAATTTTCATTGTGTCATAGCTGTTAGAGCACAACAATATTTAGATATTTATGTTTGGGATGAAACCCCTACGCATTCTACTTCTTTAATCTTAAAAAAAATGCTACTATCAACATTACACGGAAGCTTAAGATTATTTTCTTCTTGTATATGAAGCAATAAAGTTGAGACTTGAGACTTGAGCCCCTCATATATATATGCTTGGATTGAATGAGTTCGACTTGGCAGATAGTAGATAGAGCTGTACATTAATTAGGACTGCTTCAAGTTACTGTTGGGTGACCTTTAATTAGCTAATGTGGCAAGAGTTTTTGGCCAGCATTACTATTTCCAAAATCTTAATGACATGATGGTTTGAACTGAACTCTGAAGGCCGCAATTTTTATGAGAATGAATGATGTTTCCTGAGTGAATCACACTCCACAATGCTACAGATCGTTGCACTTAAATTCGTTTTGTCTCAAGTTGATTGAATCAAACAAGAATATCTTCATTACTTGTCACAATCCAAAGCGGGTAAGTCATGATATCTTCAATTATATTTGTATACATATATGTTTAATGATAGTCATTCTTAAAGGTAGACAAAAGAAGGGATTTGCACATTAATTAACTAAGGGCATATGTGCACACATGTAATACGCATTCTAAAATGCTTATTGTTTCTTTTTAGTACCGACGTGAATTAAAATGAAATCACATACAAGTAAAACCAAGTTTTATGTGAAAACATTTCATTTTCACATTTCATCGATTAAGATATATATATATATAAATCTTTGTACACCAAATTATTCGTATTATTTCCTTTATTCATTTCACCATTAAATTGTTCTTATACAATTTGTAAAAAATAAAAAAAACCCATCTTATATTGCTCTTTCAATCCACGGTAGTTTGTTTTCCTATAATGGCTTCAATGAATGATAAGGACGGATACGGGTTACCATGACCTCTTTGCAGAAGGGCTGGCAAATTCATATTTCCCAGCAATCCTCGTTTCCTTTAATTAGCTTTGGGCACTTTGAATCAATAACATATTTTCCTTGATGCCTAAAATAAAATTATAATGTACGCTTTTTAACATAGTTATATACTTATTACAGCCTCATAGACCTATTAATCAGAGATTTCTATCTATTTCTCATAAAAGAAAGACTTGGGTACTTTAGAAAGCAAGAAGGACTATAGTTTGCACACCTTTTTAAGTTGCTTTGTTCTTTGAGAGAGAGAGTTGTGAGCCAAGGTGCCCATTTTACAAGCAACAACAAAATGCCATGTCCAAGAGAAACCATAGTAATATTGTTCTTCAATCTCACAAACTCATTCCATCTTCTCTACCTCTTCTTCGACTTCTCCTCCATCTTGCTTGTAAGGTTTTTCTGCTTTCTTCGGCGAAAAAAGATAGTCCAAAGTTCAAAAAATCCTGATGAAGGATATGTACTTAACGGTTATGAGGAAGTAAGTCTTAACCACCCTTATGCTTCAAATTGCATCAAAGAAGACGAGGATGAAGATCCCGGGTTCTTTACCATTGAGTGCACGGGGAATATAGATTTTGTTAATGTTGTCAAGGACCAAGTTCTTGTTGAAGACGATTTAGACCTTGAAGAGCCGGAGTTTGAAGACACCAAAGAGGATTTTCCCAAAGAAGAATTACTGAAGGATGAGGACGATCTGAACGAATGTTGCCTAACGACTCCGGAACATCATGAGTTCCATCTTTCACCCATCCTTGAAGATCCAGAGGAAAATAGCTCGGGGAGCAATGATGAAATTTTCCAAGGTACATATTAGAATTATCATGTTAGATGTTGTTAAATATATGTTAGTTATAGTTAGACCTGAAATATTTTTATGTTCTTTGTAGAAGAATATCTCCACAAAGAAACTAAATTTGATCAGAACATAGAGAAGAATCTTTCCCAAAATGAGAAGTTTTTTATATTTGCTCCTCCTCAATTTGTCCCCCCAAAACTTGAAGTTGAAGAAAATGATACTTACGAGATATCTGGAGATTTATTCACTGACGGGTCGACTTCTAAGAGTTCTTCTCAATGGAGAAGTTCGATACTCAACCGGGACTCAGTCTCGGGCACCGAAGACCCTTTTTCTTCTTCATCTAGGAGGAGTTGCCCAACTTGGGAATCGTACACGGTATTCCGAAAGTACGATGAGGAGATGATATTCTTTGATCGAATTAACGCACAAAAGCTCAATGAAGCAGGTAAGGACTAATGAATATGATAACACATTATTGATTATTTCTTTGTTTACACTTAGTGTTATGGTGTGATTGATCTTATAAAAATCTGGTTTTCAGATTTGCTTTCTAGTGCGAAAGTATGTCCAGGCTCAATTTCGCAGAGAATTGTGCACAAGCTCACAACGAAAACCAAAAGGACATCCGGGGTTGGCAGTAACCCATATCAAGAACTAGAGAGTGCATACGTAGCTCAAATTTGCTTAACATGGGAGGCTCTTAATTGGAACTACAAGAATTTCCAGCGGGTTAGAGCTTCACGTCGTGAAGATGACCTTGGCTACCCTGGCAAAATTGCTCAACAGTTCCAGCAATTTCAAGTACTATTGCAACGTTTTATTGAAAACGAACCATATGAGCATGGTCGGAGGCCTCAAGTTTATGCTCGTATGAGGATTTCCGCAGCAAAATTACTACAAGTCCCTGAATTTCGAGGTACTTCAGAAAACATTTACTTCTCCTTAATCTATCTTTTAGAACATACTTTACCATTGTTTTTGTTATTGTCCTTAATCGAGATCTTTACTTTTGGGTTTCCAAAGATTCCGAAGATGATCAAATAGAGGATGATTTAAAAATGAAAGTTTCAGCAATTAAGTTTCGAATAATAATGGAAGATGCAATTCAAACATTCATGAATTTTCTCAAGGCAGATAGAGGCAAGCATTGTCAGATAATTTACGATTTTTTCAAGAGAAACCGTAGAATATCCACTGATCCAACTTTTCTCCATTTAATGAAGAAAACAAATAAGAAAGTAAGTACAATACCCCCTTGTGATTTATACCCCATTAACGTCAAATATCAGAATGTCATGTAACATTTTTTGGAACGATCGAATTGCAGAAGAAGATGAAGCTTAAAGACCTCCGTCGTGCTCGAAATTGCATAAGAAAAGCAAAGCTAAAGGAAGAAGAAGAGATGGAGATACTAATTGGATTGATAGACTTAAAAGTGGTCTCTAGGGTTCTAAGAATGTCAAATATTAGTGAGGAACAACTTCAATGGTGTCAAGAAAAGATGAGCAAACTGAGATTATGGGAAGGGAAACTACAAAGAGATTCCTCCCCACTTTTCTTCCCTGCACACTGACCATGCCCCCACCAACATATATATGTTGCTTCATGACTAGGTCATGACTCTGCATGGGAAGGAGGAGAATCTTTAAGTATCCTTTTAAAGGAGACATTGTACAAACATGCACACATTGAGAGACCCCACAAATCAAAGGAAGTGAATGTGGATCTCTATCAGTTTTGAAGATTTGGAATCCTTGAAAGAAGAGTTAAAGAAGATGAGAGACTGAGAGAGATTTCAGACAGGAGTAGCTTTAAGGCTTTAACTTTCTTAAACCCTTTTGTTAGGGTGATTATCTACATGTATATTTAAATTAAAGAAAGATGAGGTAGCTATATTGTAGTGGAATAAAAAGGAGGTCATGCATGCACATGGACATGGTACACTCAAAGAAAGAGAGAAGAGCCTCATATTATATAGGGGCCACAACAATTTGGTACATAAAATTTTAAGAAATAAATCATCCTTCTATTCTACGATGTTTATCTGCTTGTTAATGAAATGTGTATTTGATTATGGTGATTTGTTGACTTGTATTTTTTATTTTTTCTTGGGGCCCATAAATCGTTTGCAGCTCTTGTAGATAGAGTAAATTTGGTAACTATGGTAAGTGATGTCAATGGATTGGATATAATCTGAAATTCGATTCTTTTTTTAGGATATGGTCTATGGATGTCATTTTTTCCAATCCGAATCTTATACGATCCGAATAAGGAACATTCGAAATAATTTCAAATTAGATTCAGATGGTGCCTAGTCCAATACAAAAAATATCCAATCCGAAGTTATATACCGATAAAGAAGATGAGAGACATGAGTAGCTTTGAGGCTTTAACTTTCTTAAACCCATTTGTTAGGAAGAGAGAAGAGCCTCATATATATAGGGGCCACAACAATTTGGTGCATAAAATTTTAAGTAATAAATCATTCTTGTATGTTGTTTATCTACTAATCAAAGAAATGTGTATTTGATTATGGTGATTTTGTTGAGTTGTAATCTTTTATTTTTAAGTTAAGCATGTTTCTATGAGAGTTTATGATTCGTAAATCGTGTGTAACTATGATAAATGAGGTATTATGAAAAGCAAATCTCGGTAGCTATGGGAAAGTATTTAGTTTAATGAAAAAATACAAATCAAATCAATCGTAATTTTCTTTCATATCCCAAATCGAGAGCTCACTCTGGCCTATATTAATATACAGCAACATCCAACTTGTCTTGCTAAGATATATGGAGTGTTGCTAGGTGAAGATTTGGTACATTATTTCCAATTAATTTTGTGTTATGTTTCCGTTATAAACTCGAGTACTTCTTCTAGTTATTGTTGTTTCAATGAGAAGTGATTTATAAGAACCATTTCCAACATTTGATATTAGAGCCTCAAATTCTTTAGCTTTGATGGGGTAAAATCTGCAAAATCTCCATAATCTTGGGCCATATCTGCAAGTTGCCTGTGAATATTTGTATGCATTTTCTTCACTGATCAGCTCGCGAATAAGCTGAAGTGCTTAATTTTAAGGGTTGGATTTGTTGACGCCTCAACCTTGTGCAACGAAATGAGTCATGTAGCTTTGATGTATTTCGATTATGAATAAAGATCTCTTAAATCATCCATTAATTATGAAAGAAATTGTTTCAGCACATCTCCTTCTCGGCCTAAACTTCTGCCATGAAAAACTAAGGCCTAGAAGGCTAGAACATTATGTCAACCCCTGAAAATCGCCTTAAGAGAATATCGTTATTCCTAGCATATGTCTAAATATCCTCCTACAGACAGAATATACATGGTGTACTATACGATCTCCTATCCACCTACATTACGAGCAATATCAATAGCTAACTTGAACCCTCAAGTGGGAACAACATCACCAGTCGTGAACGATGCTACAAATGGAACAAGGACAAGTTCCTTCATAAGTAAACTTGTACTCTCCCGGTGGCCTTCTATGCATACTTTGGCTATATATCGGTTTATAGCCGTCTACAAAGTGGCAAGTTTGAATTTTTGTCAAACACCCGGTTATATAGAGTTTAATTTGCTAGGGAAGCCAAAATTAAGATGACGTTACAAAAACATTGTTCGTTCGTTTGTCCACATGTACATGTTGAGATATTTAGTTGCACATTAGACACATAGAGCCATGCACCTCAAAATATAAGATCTTGGGGCTACTCCTCCGATCATGTCATTACTAAGTGATTTTGAGATGGAACCTCCAATTCTAATAGTACATGTAGAGACCTGTCCTTCGACCTGTGCCAAACTCGAACTACCTCAATACAAGACTCAGGCAGTATACACGGGACATACACAATCAGCAATGACACCTAGACCACAAACTGATGAAGAACGTAGATCAAGCACTACAGATAAGATAGAACTAGTTAGAGACACATGTCTCTCACGAACTAGCAGTTACACAATCAACTACCACCTACCTCATTTTTAGGAGAACGTACCTCTACACACTAACGAACTGAGAGTTAAGTCTATAAAAAGGATGAGTTCCAGAAGAGAAAAGACCAGAAATTTTACATTTCAAGACCAAGTTTTTCTAGCTCAAGAGATCATAAACTTGCAATTAAACATCAGCCTCAAGTAGTAAAAGTAATAGTTATTAAATCCTCAAGCCGATGTCGCGATATTTACCTATTCAAAGGTTTATACACTAATTGCTTGTGTCATTTTTATATTGGGTTATACTAATTCTTGTCACATGTACATTTGTGTAAGAGCTGATTTCGAGCTACTACGAAATAAGGTCATTACATTTGGCACCGTCTGTGGGAAAGAAGACATTTCCATGATATTTTAAGGCATACAATTACTCAATTATCTATTTCTAATCATGGTGACCTCCAAGCGACCAGCAACAGGAATCCAGCTTGATCTTTTAGCTGAACCAAAGATTAGCTCACAGAACTAAGGGAGAACCTACACGCAAAACAGATAAACGCAATGAGATCGAGCGTCAGTTGATACGTGACCGCGAGCTCCACGAACAGGAACTAGATAGCGAGCGTCAAGCTCATCAATAAAATTCAAGCGACATGAAGAATATATGACAATAATGCAGACCGCCTTGCAAGCTTTACAAGATAATCAACAAGTTTCCCTTACCAGGGAACGTGATCAAATACCAGCAAACTCCCAAGTTTCTGCAAGGGAACGATTGGGACCTCGAGGAGCAACTAGCAAAGCCATTTTCAGAATTCTTCATGGCAACACACAAGCTTCAATTTATTTGGGACGCGAAGATTAGTTCGACATCAGTAGAGGGCGTCGGCCTTCCAAGCGTCAAGAAGAGGAGCAACGACCTTAACCCAGGATACCAGCTCGTGAACGCTTGAGTGAGGACATTGATACTCATAATTCATAACCTGCACGCCAAGTCGCTCAAGCACCACGTCAGTACGTCACACAAGAACACATGGATCAAGGTATCAAAGAGTTAATTGAAGCTCAAGCTCTAGGCAATAAGGACAATTTAACCAAGTTGTAGGGTAGTCTGATTGCTAATGTGTTATTTGATATGGAAGTACCGACAGGGTTCCATACTCCCAAGATACGCAAATACAAAGGCACTGATCCGAAAGAACACATTCAGCAATTCTGTTATTTACTGGGATTGTATTCAAATCTAAAACATATTCTATGTCGTCTGTTCACCATAAGCCTAAAGGGAGAACCGCTCCGATGGTTCCATTCTCTACCCGAAGATTTCATCCTCACATTTGACCAACTATAGAAAATCTTCATCAAGACATATGCTTACAATAAAGACAAGGAAGAAAATTTGTACATTCTTATTAGTTTTAAACAGTCTCAAGGAGAGAAACTCGAAATCTTTGCAAAGAAGTTTTTGGAGCTTGCACGAAAAGGTGACAATCTCGATCAGAAAATAGTCATTTCTGTATTTACCAATGCACTGCAGATCGATTGTAAAGCAAATGAACATCTCTTCTTGAACAAACTCTTGAACTTGGAAGACATGATTACCAAGGTCAATGGGTATGCCAACCTGGAGAGGATGATGACCGAAAGGCATAAAACTACTAAAACTGCCTTAACCACGAAAGGTCAAAATACAGAGCGCAGCAGCGAACCAAAGGAGGACCAGTATGATCAAAATAGTGCTAAAGCAAACACAGGCAAATCTTGAAAAGAATATTTATTACCCAAGTTGGTCCTCCCCAAGATGAATGTCCGGATCTCATCAATTTTTCCCATGCTGGCAAAATACAAGTTATATCGTATATCTCAGCCACTGGAACTGATTGAAGGGAAACCGTACGGCATGCATCACAAGGTAACTCATCATGAAACTGACAACTGTTATGCTTTACAAAGGTTGCTAGAATATATTTTTAAAGATAGAAGAATGAACGAGTACATTATCAACCTAGAAGAATACAAGAATTAAAGTGATAAGACGCAAGTCGAAGTAGCTCAAGTCGAAGATCAATCCAAGGAAAAACACGTATACCATATGTATCACAGCAACATGATCGATATCCATCAAATCAACAACTCTACCAGATTCAAGAGAATGAGATTAACAAAATATTGCGATTTCATCACTCAGGATAAAGAAGCTAAACTCCTTCCTAAATCAAGCAATCGACGAACTAAAATTTCATTTAAGAATTGTGATATTGGTCACGTCAAGTTTCCTCAGCATGACACTCTGTTATTATGCTTGAAATGAAGAAATTCGTCATGCATACCATGATGATCGATTCTAGTAACGGTATCGAAATTCTCTTTCAAAGCACGATCGAACAAATGGGATTAACCGATCAAGTTATATCAAACGACATCGATATCAGTGGGTTTAATGGCTCTAAAGATGAGCGAGTAGGCAAAATTATCATACCCATCACCGTTGGACCTGCCATAATCGACGTCGTTTTCTACATTATCAACGCCAAATCTCGTTACTTAGGGATTATGGGCCGCTGTTGGATTCACAACATGGAAGCAATCGCTTCCACGTACCATCAAGCACTTCGTTTTAAGCACAATGGAGATATTTATAAAATCAAAGGCAGTCAAAAACTCTCACGAGCTTTCAAAAATATCGTCTCTGCCATACTCGACACATCTGACAGATTTGCTCCATAACAATTACAGAAAGCTGGTCAAACCGATGATCAACCTTCAACATAAGAACCTACAGAATGCATAGACATTGATGAACCTAATAGAGGTACTTATATTGATACCAAGCTGGTCCAACACAAAAAGGAGCCCCTCGTCCACTTTTTATAAATGAACGAAGACGTCTTCGCTTGGACTTTCAAAAAAATGCCAGGAGTTAACCCAGTTAAGCCATATCATAAATTAAGCATCAATAGCAACACCACGGTAGTCAAACAAAAATAGCGAAGACTATTACCTCATCTCCAAGATGAAGTTAATAGTGAAATCGATAAATTGATCGAAGTCGGATTCATTCGAGAGGCTAAGTACTTGGATTGGATCTCTAATATTGTCACAGTTCCAAAAAAGAATAGGAAATCCTGAGTTTACGTGGATTTCACAGATCTAAACAAACACTCTCCCACTGATAGTTTTTCTCTTCCAATCATTTATCAAATTCTAGATTCAACGGTAGGCCACAAGTTCTTATCTATAATGGATGCTGCTTTTGGATACAATCAGATACCCTTTCTAGACGATGATCAGGAGAAGACCATGTTCATCATTGAAAGAGGGATCTACTGCTACAAAGTCATGCATTTTGAGCTGAAGAATGCCGGAGTGACTTATCACCGGTTAATGACAACAATGTTTAAAGTACACTTGGGGAAGATCGTTGAAGTATACATCAATGATCTACTCTGCAAAAGCTTACAGAAAAAGGATCATATCACAGATCTTGATACGGTCTTCCACATTTTACATCCATACAGGATGAGGCTCAACCCCGATAAATGTCAATTCACAGTGTACTTGGGTAAGTTCCTAGGACATCTCATCAGCAAGAAAGGGGTTGAGGCCGAACCAGACCAAATTCGAGCTCTACTCAATGTGCATGTCGTCTCCAATAATAATAAAAGAAGTCTAGAAGCTCACTGGCAAGATCACCACTATCAATAAGTTTGTCTCTAAGTCTTCAGATTGATGCTGATGGTTGTTCTTGTTACTTTGAGGATGTACCAAACAAAGAAAAATTTGACCCAACGAAGATAACGATTGGACATAAGAATGTAAAACAGCTTTTCAAGAACTCAAAACCTATATGAGGAAGTCTCCCATAATGAGCACCCCGATAGACAACGAGGAATTGATCATCTACCTCGCAATTACAGAAAACTCTCTTAGCCCGGTTCTTATTCGACTTGAAGGGAAGATCGAGAAGCCGGTATATTTTAATAGCAAAACTCTAACTCCAGCAAAGACAAGATATCTCAAGATCGAACGACTCCTTTTAACCCTCGTTTACACTTCACAGAAGCTAAAACACTACTTCCAAGCTCATTTAGTCAAGGTTATGACGAACTACCCACTCTGGGAAGTTTTATCTAAAAAATAAAAGTTGCGAAGAATGTAACAATGGTCAATTAGTTTGGGAGAATGTGATATTAAATTTAAACAGCGCCATTCAAAAAAAGGTCAAGCGGTTGTTAATTTTCTAGCATCTTTCCCTGTAGAAGATCCAGACTGGGAGGAACACAATCCTGATCTCACAGAAGATCTACCTATCAATCTCTTTGATGAACGAGCTGAATGGGTTACAAGAAAGGGACGGCAACTTCTGATAGATGGCTCAGCAAGACCCGCAGGGTGAGGTATCGAAATTGTATTGATTACTTCATCAAGCGACATGATCGATAAATTAATCTGCTTAGATTTTGAGGCCTCGAATAATATCACAGAATATGAAGCCTAGATCCATGGGCTCAATTTAGCACTAGAACTTGGGGTTCCCGAGCTATCAGTCTATAGAAATTCATTACTAATAGTCCACCATTACTCCGAATAGTACAAGAAGAATGGCAAAATGGTCGACTATGCAGCCCTCGTTGCTGATAGGATGAGCGGATTCACAAAAGCTATTCTCGACTATTTACCATGAGGAGAAAATAGACACGTCGATTCCTTAGCTTACTTAGCCAGGGTTTTGGATACAAAAGCACGATACCTCCAAATCAAAGTGATCTCAACCCCCAGCATTGATCTTCCCTCTATACGCACAATCAATACTAGGGGCGATGAAGAGGAGGACGACGATTGGAGGAAGCCTTTTATTGCCTATCTCAGCCTGAAAAGTAAATATGATGGGGCCCTTCCAGAAGATCCAAAACAACGCAGACAGTTAATCGAAAATTTAAAATGTTATACAGTTCAGAATGGCCATTTATATCGAAGATCAGTGACGTGGCCTTATCTAAAGTGCCTCTCCAAGCAACAAGTAGATGGAATACTCAAAGACTTACATGAAAAAACTTGTGGCTCCCATGCCGCAAGTCAGTCACTTACAAACAGAGCGATTATACAAGAAGTATTCTGGCTGGGAATGTGAAAACAAGCGGAGGAGTACTCACGAAGATGCGATGCATGTCAATGACAAGGACACATGATACGAGCACCTGCACTCGAACTCCATGCGAGCAAGGTACTCTGGCTTCAACTTCGTCACTCGTTCATTAAGTTTATCACATTGATTGTGAGTGCTTCGAAGAGTAACATCTTTTACTTGTACGGCCTCACTCAGCTTCTCCACTTCACTTTTGGCACTCGCTAAATTAGCTCGCGCTTTCACCAGTTCAATTTCCTTCCTATTCAATTGCCCCCTTAAACTGACAACATTATCCTTTAACTTTTTAGCTTCTGCCTCTAGCACTCTAATACAATATTGTGTGACATAGCCATCCTTACCTTTTACCCCCATCAATTCTACCATACTCTTTAACTTTGTTACTTCATTCTGAACACTAACTAGCTCCTCCTAAAATTTTTATTTTTCCGCATCCTTACTTTCAATCTGATGGGTCAGCTCATTTACAGTCTTTTCTACCTTAACAAGCTTAATCTCCACTTTGACATATTGATCCGTGTTATCTTCATTTACCTCTTTAATCTTATCAAATTCAAGCAAAAACTCATAATTGCATTAAAGAGCATGTTCTTCACTCGATCGAACAGTTTTTAACTCTGTCTGCATAAACAGTTCGATTCAACGATACTTCACATATATGATCAATATTCTACAGTTTACTATATTACTCACATATCTAACTGACAGTTATATATATCACAAGCCCACAAAATGAGATGTTACTTAGCCCTCAAGCTATGAAGTTTGCTCACCCTGGTTGCAATACCATATGCATCTCTGAATCAAATGAAACCATTGATTCTCTCATATTTCAAGGTATAAATTTTTTTCGCTCTCATTCTTTCTCTTACATTCCAAAAAAGATTTGATTTTGTACTTCTTGGGTTACTTTCGTTATCTTTTTATGATACAGCAACTCCCAAAGTTTTTAACCTAAAATGATTTCTTTATGTCCTCTTACATTACTTTTCTCTATTCTCTTATGCCAACCCCAGAGAAGTTACATATAGAGCAAGTCTAAAATTTTGAGCTATTTTCTAACCTAAAGCTCCATGTGTGAAGTTAACAGAGTTGCTGAAGAGTTTTGCTCATTAGCGCTCTTTTTCTAAATCCTCAATTCTGAGGCGCAAACCTTTAATTTCATGCAAATCAATATTTACAACATATCTTAGGCTACTACATAATTATCCTCCAAATGTATCCATACAATAAAAGTCTTCAATTCACAAAAACAAAACTTCACTGTTTACTTTACCTTCTCATCATCTCCTCCTCAGTTCTCTAAATCAGTCCTGGCAGATACCTCATCCAACCCTTTTACAATCCCTTGAGGAGAGCAACCTTCAACATCGGCCTCATCTACTTCCACAAAACACCCCTCCATTATAGCCTTAATGTCGGCAAAGGAATATCTAACCTCAAAGAGCTTTTGACTAAGGTTATTACAAGAAACTGCAAGCTCAAGCATAGTTACCTAGAAAGAATCCTTCAAGTCTTTTATCACAGAGCTCAAGCGCGCCCTCTCCTGCACTAAATCTTCTTCGAGCTAAGTAATTCTCTTCTCGAGCTCATTCCTCCCATCCTCGAACCCGAGGCAGATTCCTTTCAATACACGGGAAACTTGTAGCAAAAAGAATAATTTAGTTCAAAGTTGAGCGTGAATATCACAAATCGAAGTGGTACACTTACCCTACACAGCTTTAGTTTCATAGACATATGTCTAAACCCTCAGCACCTTCTTGAGCTACCACCCTTAACTTATTCTCCACAGCCAACAATTCATCCTCTACAATCGGACTAGTCCCAGCTTCCTTCACCTCGCTCACTGCAGTAGGAACATCCATTTTTATCTTTTTGGAACTCATCGTGACCTCCCTACTCTCCGTGGTCGCAGAGTTCGAGCCATCAGCTTTCACATTCTTCCTCTTCGGATGCCTTTAAATTAATTTACTAGATGTAGCCCCCACAGGCTTCGACTTCAAGGACATATGTACCGCCTTTATTATTGTTGGACGTGCTCCGACATTCGATGTTGCCTTTCCTCCATCTCCCAAAGTCATGCCAGATCCAGTCTTTTTTCTTTTAGCTTGAGACTTTTGAACTTTTTCTGACTTGTTGTTAGCCCTCTTGAAACTGCTTATTTCAAGCTCACCGAATACAATCTCGAGCTCCGATCCCTCTCGAGCTACTGTATCAATCAACGATTCTTTATTCCCAACTTGAGAGCGAGGATTTGTATACACACAAAACATTGTTATATACACAAAGGACGCTAACACAACAATAATAGTTCTATATCACACACAATTACTTACTTTTCTTCAATGTTTTATATATAAGATCCATGGGTTCCTCGTCTACTCGTTGGAGACAACCGCCTTTTACCCATATCATATTACCATTTCATACTCGTCCTGCCGAATTCAAGTCGAGGCGAACTGGAAGAGAAGTACGCGCCCCCAGTCACCGTATAGTATTTCACAGTAAAATATTGCGACATATCGAAAGGGGTTATTCTCCTCTCCACCCCCTTGAAAGCCCACCTTCTGTTCAAATTAGTACAAACATTTATCATCTCCCACATGTTCCCATTCAGTTGGGTAGGGTATGCCTCAATAGCATTCAAAATACCTTTAACGAGATTGCTTAACGACACCATTAACCCAAAATCTAACTGGGCAAGATAGCACAGGAATCCCTCGTCCAAATCATATTTCATACCCCCATTGAAGTACTCAAGGGAGATAAGACTCATCCACTCCCTTCTCACGTTTTTCATGCTCCAAATCAGGCTGTAAGAAAAAATATTGCTCACCATTTTCAACAGTACACCCCCTAAACGACCTCCCAACATGTTCTATCACCTCACCCCATACACCACCTAAGCTACCTTTAATTTTGCAAAACTTTCTGAACACATCTGAATCTGCAGGATATGGTAAGTAGTCACCAGGGAAATTTGGAAACTTTAAATTATTCTTCCCCTCCACCTCTAACTCTACCGTATCCGAGCTATTAGTTATTTTCTCGGCCCCCACAGATTCTACACTATCAACTCCTACAGGTACATCATCCATCAAACAACTAGAGGTCGAAGCCTCCTTCTTCACAATATGCTTGAAGTCAAGGCTTATTTCTAGAGAACTTTCTCACGCCTCTACCTTCATATAGGTCCAGGTATTCCAATCAAATTTATATATATATATAACAGTCACATATATCCTTTTCTATAAGTACTCCACACTAAAATAAGAAAACAACATTTCACAAGTTCCCTTATATAACAAACTTTTCAAAATTCAAATTTACATAAAAATAGTAATCTTCACATCCATCAACATATGATTCTTCTACATCACAAAAAATAAGCAAATCAATAAATTCAAGAGTAACCTACTAACATTTAACGTCCGAGAACAAATCAGGGATATCAAACGCCTCCTCTTTCATAACAGAATTACGCAACAAAAGTTTTTTCTTAACCTCCACAATGGCATTCCCCTTTTCTCTCCGGCTGCGATGATTACTCTCGTTTGCTCTCTTTCTCTCAAATTTCTGCAACCCAATTTTTCCTCTCTCTCTAGACTTTCGTCTCCCTATTTTTTTTAAATACTTGGATAAAGAAGAAAGATTATTTATACTTTCCCTCTTTAACCGCTGGCAGTTGTTGGGGCTCATATAAGCCGTTCTCAGTTTTGGAACCGAGGCATCTCTTCTGCTATTCCTGTCAGACGATTCGTACCTTTTGGGTAAAAATGTATTTCTATCATTACCCCAAGTCCTATATTTAAATATATTTCTCTTTCTCCTACCTACATCTCTCTCACAACCTCCCACACTTATGATGATACATTAACCTTACACACAATCAAACTATATCTACTACAACATATTAATACTCATGATTCTTATTCTCCTACTCCACTTATGCAAATTCTAACATCATTTCCAATGATACACAATTTTAAATTTTAAATTTATTTGCAACAAAATCATAGAAAAACAAGGAGCAAATTAAGAACAGCAGTATTATCACTTTATTTTACTTATATTTATTTGAACTACCAGAAGTTCGCCCTCTCAAACATAATCTCATATGAAACAACCAAGATGCCCTGGAGCACCACACCTAATAAGTTCATTCCCAGCAATCCTCTTATCTTCCTTAGCTATTTCCTCCAGGGAAATTTCCTTCACCACAATTTTTTGAGTTTCAGACTCAACAATCAATTCGCAGAATACCTCACACCAAAAGTAACGACCAACCTCATTCTCTCTCGCCTTCGACGATAAACCATCAAACTTTATCACAGATTCAGGCAAATTGGTATCATAATCTAGCCGCCCAAATATCCTCTTACGAACTTCAGCAACCTTTATCGCTAAGCGCCCCTCGACGCATGCAGAGCTCTTTGAGTACGAGTCCTCACCATATTTTCTCAATTACAACTACTATTTCCAACCTTATTTATAAATACAGATTACAATCACATACAATCCCCTCCCCCCATTTTGGGTATAGAATGATAAGTATCAAATCCCCATTATCCCTATATTCCACAGCCTCAAATCATGCTACAAATTTATTTGATTACATCTTCTCAATGCGAACTCCATGTATATGGGATATTCGACCTTATGTTTTTCGAACTAATTTCAAATTCTATCAAATCTTTTACCTGCATCACACAATAATTCCCACAGTTCGAGTTCTTCATTACAAGACATTACACTCTACTACATACTACAAGGTCGTAACAAGAAGCTTGATTAATAAAATTCTTTCTGTTCGATCCATTTAACTGTTTTGATAATTCAAAGTATTTATCTCACATTATCCATCACACACAGACCGATATATGGTTATTTCAATTTTGCATGCTCATTTCTAGTTCGATATATTACACAGTATTTATACAAATCTTTTTCATTAGCTCGAAAATTCCTTACAGAATACTTTATAAAAAGAACAAAATTTTAGAAAACTTCCTACAGATCGATCTACAGGTTACAATATATAGCAGTTATCCACAATGCTTCCACTTCGAACACCAGAAGCTTCTCCCGCATGAAATACTTCTATAAGAAAATGAAGATGGTTGTAACAGACAGAAGCATACTTCCAATCCTAAGGATAGAAGCATATTTCCAATCTGAAATCACCACCACCGTCTCTTCCTCTGTAACCTCCACCGCCTCAAAAAGGTAGAGAAAGAAGAAGTGGTCACCTCCTATAGAGCCTAATCGCTCGCAGGATAGCGGCAGTACTTCCTGGGACGCACACTGGCTTCCTTATCTGCCTATAACATCCTTTACAAGAAGACGAATACATACCCGGCGTTGCTCAACTGGCAGAATCAAATGATGGAACCGCCACATATGATAATAATCATTCTCAGCCTCCACTACTTCCTCACCCGTTATCCCATGATACGTAGGAGGAACAGGTATGGGAGTGGGCAAATCCAAAGGTAAGTTCCCAAAATATCAAAACTGGAGTTTATGTTCTACAACAAGAACTCTACTTGGCGTCTAGTAGTCACTATTCTCAAATACGAAGAGAAATCACAGAGTATTTCAAGTGACAGAGTACTTTCGGAAGGATAACCGGTGATACAATATCAACAATATTTATAGAAGGGCAACATTCAATACAAGGAAGGACTTTTAAGGTAGACATCCTTCAAAATAGTACTTCATGGGAAATCCATCAGCCAAATACATCAACCCTCTCAATATAATCAACATTAATCTCCAATACAGATGTTAGAATTCCCAAACCATTCCCCTTCTACACTATATATTTCCCAATTCCAACGCACAAACATTCAACGAATGTTTTTCAACTAAAGTCACATGTGCCTTCAGTTACAAGGGGGCGATTATAGGGACCTGTCCCTCGACCTGTGTCAAACTCGAACTACCACAATACGACAATACTAGACTCACGCAGTATATACGTACCATACACAATCAACAATAACACCTAGACCACGAACTGAAGAAGAATGTGGATCGAGCGCTACAAATAAGATAGAACAAGTCAAAGACACCTGTCTCCCACGAACTAGTATTTACACATTCAACTACCACCTGCCCTATTTTCAAGAGAACGTGCATCAAAACGCTAACGAACTGAGAGTGAGGTCTATAAAAAGGATGAGTTATAGAGGAGAAAAGACCATGAATTTTACATTTCAAGACCAAGTTTTTCTAGCTCAAGAGATCATAAACTTGTAATTAAACATCAGCCTCAAGCAGTAAAAGTAATAGTTACTAAATCCTCAACCTGAGGTCGCTGTTTTTACATATTCAAAGGTTTTCATGCTAATCATCTATATTATTTTTATATTGGGCTATATTAATTTTTCACACAGGTGTAGGAGCTTATTCCTCGACCTCACTCGTGATCAAGCTCACTCAGTTCGAATTACCTTCATCTCAGGTTAACACAATTTCAGCACACAACATTCCAGGCAAACATTCTAACCAACCCTACGAACTACATAAGAAACTACATCGAGTTAAATCCGAAAAATGTTATTTTATCAAAGATACCTGTCTTCCACGAACTCGTCAGTTATTCAGTCAACCGCCACTAACCACATTATTCAGAAGATGTGCTCCAGCAATGAAGAGTTGTGGGAAAGGCCTATAAAAAGAGAAGTTCCAGAAGAGATAGGGACCAGAAAAATTACTCAAACTTCTTACTTACGAGATCAAAGGCATTTCTATATTCTAGAGATCACTTGTAATAAAGATATCCACTCAAAGCTATAAAGAGACTTTTACAAAAATCCTCCATACGAGGTCATGATTTTTTACCTATTCAGAGGTTTTCCATGCTTAAAACATCTGTTTCAATTTCTTACTTTTCATTATCATATTGTTACAGGATCATTGATGTGATAGCTAATTCTTAATCGTATCGAGCTACAAAATTTGGTCATTACATTTGGCACTGTCTGTGGGAAAGATTGCATATCCACGATATCCTTAAGCAGTCTTTCATTACAATTTTTAACTATGGTTTCTTCTAGACGACAGGTCGTAGGAACTCAGCTTAAAATTTATGTGGATCTAAGACAACTCACCGAGTTAGGGGCGAATCTCCACGCTGAAGTAGAGAAACACGCCAAGCTCGAACTTCAACTGACGAAAGATCGTTAGCTCTAAAAAAAAGCTCAATGCGATCGACAAGCTCGTTTGACAACGCTCAAACGACACGAAGATCAGATGGCAACGATGCAGACTGCACTCGAGGCTCTGTAAAATACTCAGTGGGCCCCTCCTGCTAGAGGCCACGATCAACTTCCAGAGACCTCCCGCATCCCGGGAAGGGAAAGGTTGGGACCAAGGGGGTCACTAGTAAAGTAATCTCCATAAATCTACCACATGGGCCACAACCCTCCATCCATTTAGGAGGAGAAGTCCAATTAGAAATCAGTCAGGGTCACCAGATTCCCATTCATCAAGAGGAAGACCAGCAACCTCTTTGTCAAATTCCAGCATGTGACCGTTTGAGTGAAGGTACGGGGACTCATCATCCCCTGCCAGCACGTCCAACAGTTTAACCAATACGTCATTACGTCACAAAAGAACATATGGATCAAGGAATTAAGGAGCTAATCGAGGCACAAACTTTGGGTACTACCGGCAACACCACGACGTTACAAGGAAGTCTGATTGCCAAAGAACTGTTCGATATGGAAATACCGAAAGGTTTCCATACTCCCAAATACAAAGGTACAAACCCGAAGGAGCATATCCAGCAATACCGCGATTTATTGGGGATGTATTCCAATCTCAACCACATTCTCTGTCGACTGTTCGTTACAAGTCTACAGGAAGAGCCACTCTGATGGTTCCACTCTCTTCCTGAGGAATCTATCTACACATTCGAGTAGCTGCAGAAACAGTTCATCAAAACATATTCCCACAACAGAGAGAAAGAGGAAAACTTATATTCACTAATAGGTCTTAAACAGTCACAAGGGGAGAAGCTCGAAGATTTTTCAAAGAAATTCTTGGAGCTTGCACGAAAGGTAGATAACCTCGACCAAAAGACAGTTGTGACCGCGTTCACCAATACTCTCCGACTCGATTGCAAAGCCAAGGAGCACCTATTCCTTAATAAACCTACGACGTTGGAGGAGATGATCACCAAAATCAACGGTTACGTCGACTTAGAGAGAATGATGTCTGAACGACAAAAGTCTACTAAGTCTGTCCTCTTCACCAAGTCCCCACTTGCCGAATGAACCAGAGAGCCTAAGAAGGAACAAGGGGATCATAAACGCACCAAGGGAAATGCTGAGTACCCTCAGAGAAGCGGTCCGCAGGATAAGCCCGTACTCCCGAAGCTGAACGTCCAAGTCTCCGCACTTTTTCCACTACTGTTAAAGGACCCGCTCTACCACGTATCTCGGCCACTGGAACCCATTGAGGGTCGGCCATTTTTCTTACACCACAAGGTAAATCACCATTCTACTAACAATTGTTTTGCTATACAACGGATGCTCGAGCTCATTTTTAAGGAAGGACGGATGCTCGAATACATTGTTGACCTAAAGTCATACCAGGATGGCAACCATAAGAAACAACTCTAGGTTGTTCAGGTCAATGACAAGGCTGAGGAGAAGCATCTCTACTACATGTACCTCAGCAACATGATCAAAATCAACCAGATCGACAATTCCAACCGATCAAAGCGCAGAAGGCTCTCTGAATGTTGTGATCTTACACCTCAAGAGAAAAAAAACCAATGTTCTTCCCGAGTCAAGCACTCACAGGCTAGGAATATCTTTCGAGGGCTGTGATACTAGTCATGTCAAATTTCTACACCATGATGCGTTAGTCATTATGCTCAAGATAAAGCAGTTTGTCATGCACACAATGATGATCGATACTGGAAGTGGTATTGAAATTCTTTTTCAGAGTACGATCGACTTGATGGGATTGGCCGACCAAGTCATTCAGAGCGACACCGACATCTGCGGATTCAACGGCTCCCAAGAAGAATGAGTAGGCAAGATTATCTTACCTATTACCGCAGGGCCAGCCACTATCGACGTTATTTTCTACATCATCAATGCCAAGTCTCGCTATCTTAGAATTATGGGTCGCTGCTGGATACACAACATGGAAGCGATCGCTTCCACCATTATCAAGCACTCCACTTCAAGCACGACAATGGTATTTACGAGATCCGAGGTAGTCAGAAACTTTCTCGAGCTTGTGAAAATACTGTCTCAACCATCCTCAATACTTCAGACAAATTTGCCGCATAGCAATTACAGAAACGGGGTCACCTCGACGACCAACCACCTATAGAAGAACCCATAGAATACATCAACATTGATGGACCTAGCAGAGGCACATTCATCAGAACTAAGTTGGTTCAACGCGAGAAAGACGCTCTCATCCAGTTCCTGCAACTCAATCGAGACGTTTTTGCTTGGTCTTTCGAAAAAATGCCCGGAGTCGGTCCAGCTATGGCTTGCCACAAGCTCGCCATCAATGTCAACGCCCCAGCAGTCAAACAGAAATAGCGATGACTCTAACCACGTCTTTGAGATGAAGTTAATACAAAGATCAAGAATTGATCAAAGTGAGATTAATTCGAGAAGCCAAGTATCCAGATTGGATATCCAACATTGTCGATATCCCCAAGAAGAACGAAAAAGTTCATGTTTGCATAGATTTCACCGATCTAAATAAACACACCCCAAAAGATAGTTTCCCTCTTCCCAACATTCATCAGATCCTCGACTCCACTGAAGGCCATGATCTACTATCTATGATGGACGCAGCCTCAGGATACAACCAAATACCACTTCTAGAAGAAGATTAAGAGAAGACAACATTCATCACTGAAAGAGACCTTTAATGTTACAAAGTCATGCCCTTCAGGCTCAAGAACGCAGGGGCCACATACCAACGATTGATGACTGCTATGTTCAAAGCATACATGGGAAAAATCGTTAAAGTCTACATCGATGATCTCTTGTGCAAAAGCATACAATCAGAAAATCACCTTTCAGCTCTCAACACAATATTCAACATCCTTCGATCTTACAATTGGGTCTCAACCCAGATAAATATCAATTCGGAGTACATTCTGGCTGCTTCCTAGGCTACCTCATCAGCAATAAAGGGATTGAAGCCGATCTAGATCAAATCCGCGCTCTCCTCGACATGCCTTCTCCAAAGACAATAAAAGACGTCAAAAAACTCGCTAGCAAGATTGCAGCGATCAACCGTTTCATCTCAAAATCTTTAGACCGCTGCCGTTGGCTATTCCTGTTACTCTGAGGATGTACAAAAAGAGGAAAGGTCTAACCAACCGCGGAAGTCACATGGACACCAGAATGCGAAGCAGCTTTTCAAGATCTCAAAATCTATTTGGGGAAGTCTCTCATAATGAGTACCCCTGTTGGTAATGAGGAACTGATTATCTACCTAGTAGTCACCGACACTTCTCTCATCTCGGCTCTTATTCATCTGGAAGGGAAAATTGAGAAACCAGTCTTCTTCATCAGTAAAATACTTACACCAGCAGAAACAAGGTACTCTAAAATTGAGAAACTTCTTCTCACCCTTGTTTACACTTCGCAGAAACTCAAGCATTACTTCCAAGCGCATTTCGTCAAAGTGATGAAGAACTACCCACTTCGGGAAGTTTTATCCAAAAAAAAGAAGTCACGAAGAGTGCAATAGTGGTCAGTCAATTTGGGCGAACATGATATAAAGTTCGAACAACGTCATTCAGAGAAAGGTCAGGCCGTTACTGATTTCCTTGCAGATTTTCCAGTGGAAGATCCCAAGTGGGAGTAGCACGATCTGGACCTTATTGAAAGCACGCCAAAAAATCTACCCCCGAGCCATTCGACGAACGAGGTGACTGGATTATCATGTCAGGGTAGCGGCTTCTCACCGATGGATCAGCAGGACCCGCAGGGTCAGGAATCGGGATCGTTTTGATTACCCTTTTAAATGATAGAATTGAGAAATCAATCTACCTGGACTTCGAGGCCTCAAATAATGTCACCGAATATGAAGCTCTTATTCACGGACTCGACCTCGTTCTTGAGCTCAACGTCCCCGAACTCTCATTTTACACAGATTCATTACTCATCATTCATCATTATTCTGAGCAGTACAAGAAGAATGAGAAGATGATCGAATACGCGGCCCTCGTTGTAGATAGGATGAGTAAGTTTGTGAAAGCGACTCTCGAATATCTTCCTCTGGGGGAGAACAGACACGCCGATTCCTTAGCGTATCTAGCCGGGGTCTTGGGTACAGAAGCTCGATATCTCTATATCAAAATCATTTCAACCCCCAGCATTTATCACATATCAATATGCACGATCAACACTGGAGGTGATAAAGGGGGAAGCGACGATTGGCGAAAGCCTTTCTTAGATTACCTCGGTGTCGACAACAAATGCAACGGACCACTTCTAACAGATCCGAAAGAATGCAAACAACTGATCAACAACTTGAAACATTATATTACTCAAAACGGAATGCTTTACCATCTATCCGTTACAGGGCCCTACCTTAAGTGCCTCTCAAAATCAAAAGCAGACGAACTGCTCCCCGAATTACACGAAGGAACTTGTGGCTCCCACGCCGTAGGTAGATCATTAGCAAACAGAGCGATAACTCAAGGAGTATTTTGGCCTGGCATGCGCAAACAAGCAGAAGAGTATTCCTGCAGATGCGACACCTGCCAAAGACATGGAAATATGATACGCGCCCCTGCGCTCGAGCTCTATGCAAGCAAGGTTTTTTGGTTATTCAAAAGATGGGCACTAGACCTTGTCGGTGAATTCCCTAACTCTCCAGGTAATTGCCACCACCTACTCATAGCTACCGATTACTTTACAAAATGGGTAGAAACAATCGCCCTATATCGAACCAGAGAAGAAGAGGTCATCTCTTTTATTTGAAACCACATAATCACTCGATTCAGGTGCCCCCACCTAATTCGTATCGATAACGGGCTCCAATTCATGGGAGAAAAGGTCATAACCTTTCTAAATCACCATAATATCATCCATTCACCATCAAATCCGTACTATCCTCAAGGCAATGGCCAAACCGAAATCACCAAGAAAATCATCGTGGATGGACTCAAAAAACGGCTTCACTCACATAAAAAAGGAAATTGGGTCCGCGAACTACCTCACGTCCTGTGGGCGTATCGAACTACTCCCCGACAGTTCACGGGGTGTACCCCATTCCTCCTTGCTTATGGCACTGAGGCAGTCATTCCTTCTGAATATCATTATCCAGTTCGGGATCACGCGCTAACGGATGAGGAAAATGAGTTCGAGTTGGCTTGCAACCTCAATATGATTGATGAAACCAGGGAACGCACCATCGCTAATCTAGGCCGATACCATCATATGCTGGCCAGGTCTTATAATAACCGAGTCAAGAGCCGCACCTTCCAAATCCAAGATCTCGTCTTACGAGAAATTCCTCAACATCACAAAGAGCCTCACGCTGGAAAATTAGCTAGCAATTGGAAGGGTCCATTCATTATCATAGGTCTCTCAGGCCTGGGATCATACTATCTCATGACAGAAGAGGGAATCCCCATTTCAAATCCTTAGAACACTAGGCAACTGAAGCGATACTATCGTTAGTCGCCTCACTACCCCATTTTCATGATTCGTTGTTTGTTATCAATTCCAAAAGTGAGATTCTTATCTCCATCCAATGTAATTTCTAAACTTATCAATAAAAGTTTTTTTATAATATGTCAATCTTTTCACAAAACAGTCGTTCACATTCCACAGACTCAAGCATTGATAATACTAGCTTACAATCCACATTCCATAAGTTCGATCGAGGAACTTCGTTGGCTTCTGCCACTACATATCGGCGAGGAAGGCAAGTGTAAAAACTTGTCCAACTTCAAAGAGCTAAGCAAGAGATACGACATAGATAATACTAGTCTTCATCTTTTATAACTCGTTTGGTCTACACCAGTAGGCTGGATCGAGCATACAACTTGGTTCAGCTGAATCTCTACATATCAGCTAGGGAGGCAAATGTAAAAACTTGTCCAACTTCAAAAAGCCAAGCAAGAGATAAGACATAGGTAATACTAGTCTTCATCTTTTATAACTTGTTTGGTCTACATCAGTAGACTGGATCGAGCATACAACTTGGCTCAGCTGAATCTCTACATACCTGTGAAGGAGGTAAGTGTAAAAACTTGTCCAACTTCAAAGAGCCAAGCAAGAGATAAGACATAGGTAATACTAGTCTTCATCTTTTACAACCTGTTTGGTCTACACCGGTAGGCAAGATCGAGCATATAACTTGGTCCAGCTGAATCTCTATAGCTCTGTGATTGTGATCAGTATAAAAGCTCACCTCACATCAAAGACACAACCAGGCATAAGATAAGACAACTAGCTTTCATCTCTTTCAATATGTCTGCGACATTTCTATAAGCCTGGGATAAGGATAACACTTGGTCACCCCTCTACATTTCTGCAATTAGAACGAATGTAAAAATTTGTTTTATATGAAGGGTCCCGCCAAACACATGATAAAGCAATGGTCATACTAGATTTTATCTATAACAATGTGTCTGCAATATTTTTACTTATTTTCAGGTCAAAATCATATTACAAAAGATTCTTTTCTACCGATAGAGTATCATCAATGCTTTCCCCCACATCATCAAGAGGTCTATCTTTCAGTTCGGCCACGGCAACCCTACCTCGTTCTACTAAGTCAGCAGTTTGAGGGCCTAGTTGGGTCTCCATGATGCCCAGACAGTTACCACGATCTATCTCAGCTCCACAGCTGTATCCCTTATCTGACAGAGTTTTGAGCAAGTTATCTTGTTCTAACTCAAGCCTTTTAACTTCCTCTACAAAATATGTAACGATCACACTTAACAGGGCAGATCGGGCTACATCAGGTGCTACCGCTTTTACAAATCTAGCCTTCAACCTCTCACGATGCACTTTTACATTCGCATAAGTATCCTTCCAAGCGTTTCTATCCGCATCAATCCTATCATATCGAATGGTATCTTTTTTCAATTTGGCAATATACTGCTCCGACTCTTTCTGCCAGATTCATGGCTTGTAATTCTACTCCCCGAGCACGAAGCATCACAAGCTCCGCGTTCAACTCCTCTATCGTAGGCAGATCCTTCAACAATTCATTCTTTCTCTTCACTAGCAAATTCTTAGCTCTTATCTCCCCCTCCAAAACTTTCTCCCTAATAAGAGCTACAATTCATCCTTGAGGGGTATCTTCAACAATTCAGGTTGATGCGTTGGCTGTGAGGGGTATCTTCAACAATTCATCCTTTCTCTTCACTAGCTTATGCTGACATTCCCTCAGGTCTACATTTCCCCTCTGAACATTCCCCTGAATTCGAGATAAATTACCTTCTAGCTCTCTATTGCGATCTGAGAGACTAACGACATCCCCTCAAACTAGAGGAGCCTTATTCCCAGTTCTACTTCCCCCAGAATACTCCCTAGCCTCAGCTTTCTTGGCACGAGCAATGGCGTGATCTCTTTCGGCTTTAAGTCGAGTGACTCTCTCGTTTAAGCCATTACACCTGCGCTACATTTCTCAGAATTCCATATCCTTGGCAAGGAGGACTGTTTGCAAATGTTCAGCTATAGCCTCCAACGTCGATAGGTTCTCTCAAGCTACCCTCAACTCGTCATCTTTTCCAATAAATTTTTGTCTCATTCGCTCCAGCTCGATCCTGCAGCTATTAAGATCAGATCGACATAATTCCTCAGTTCGTTCCAACGCCCGGTTACGGTATTAAGCCATATCCGCCTGCTTACCCCTCACAGCCAACGCATCAACCTGACGTTGAAGATTCTCGACACGCTCTATTACCTCGGATAAATTTTCTAATCCCTTCTTAATCCCATAATCTTTCTCCTCAACCTGACGAGTCAGATCAGAGACGACTTGATTCTACTTCTCTAGTCTGAAGTGTACTTTTATGAACTGATCCTCCCGGTTCTCATTCGCCTCCTTCATCCTATCGAACTGCTCCATAAATTCCTGATTGCACATGAGTGCGTGATCCTCGCGTACGCGAGATGCATCCAATTCGACCTGAGACATTTAACAACATTTTAGTACAGTTTGATTCAAAAAGTATCATTTCTACATATACATACAACATTTTGAGAAAATACTTGGGCTCTAGGCATCTGGTTTCCAAATACTTTCAGATTAAAATGTTTGGGGTCCATTCTCAGATGAACACTTTACTAATATTCTTTTGGCATACAAGGTATACACTTTCGATATCCTACTTAGTATTAATAGCATTAGATTTTTGCTATGCATTTCTATCCTATTTACTTAACTTAGCGTTGGTATAACACGAAGATTGAGCAACCTATTTTAAATCTAACCTGCAACTTCGCTTGTGCAGACAACATGGCCTTTGAGGTCTTTATTTCCCTGGTAAGTTCAGATTCTAAGTCATTTATCCTGAGAGTCATCTCTTTAACTACCTACAAAAAATTTATAAACAAAGTCAACATACAACAGTTCCTTTACCGCATAAAAGTTTACAACTTATAAATATTCAGAAAACACATGTCTACCCTACCTTCTCACTCCCATCTTCAGGGAGCTCCACATCTTCCCCTTGGTTATCAAGCACTGTTTGAGGGGAGACACCATCCAAACCATCCACAACCCCCAGTACTCCTGCTTCCTCCTCTTCTTCCTCGGCATAGGTGTCAGTTTTAATGGCATCTACCTCCTGAGAGTAGCCCTTCAGCATCAGGTGACGACCTAGTTTGTCACGCTCCTCAGCCGTCTCGTCTAAATTAGCTTTTGCCTCGACTTGTAACTGACTTGTAACTGGTCGATCGCCACGACATGAGCGGCCTTCAGCTGCTTGACTTCTTTCAAGGCGTTAGTCTTGGCTCGAGCCAGGTTTTTTTCCAGTTCGCTCTTCTCCTTTTTCAGCTCAAACTCTTGTTCTTCTATACCGAGCCAAATCCCCTCGACAAAGCGAGCAACCTGCAAATATCATATCGATCTCAGTTACTAGTTCAAAGTATATTAAACATTTATATCTCATAATATAAACTTACCATCTAATTCGTATCTTCCTTCCCTTGTAGAATCACTAACTTAGCCCTTACCTCGACCTCCTTGAGGTCGTCCACTGAAATAGATCGCCCCTCAGCGACTTTCTCTCCTGAGCCCCCAAAGGCTCAACCCTCCTCCTCTTCCTTTATGCGACCTCACCACTGACTGTAGCACCAGAGGCTGGCAAAACCTTTTTTATCTGTCTCTTCGGAAACTTGTGGGCTATCTTGCTCATTGTAAGGTTTGGTTGAGCTGAACTGCCTGACTACAGGTCAACTAGGCATGGCGAGGCATCATCTCTTCCAGTTCTTCTTACTTCAGTGATGTTTCACCCTAACGCGAAGAAAATAGTGGAACCAACAAAAAGCCCTCCTCACATGGCTCGGTTGAAGTACAGTCCAACTTCAAGCACAAATTATGTAAGCAGTAGACTCAGTGTGGCTCCCACAAAACAAGATGGAAGATCTTCAGAGCACAAAACCACGATGGAAATGCCTAAGCAGAATCTTCCTACCAGTTTTTCTCCTCCACTTTACCACCGCCTCTTCTATAACTACCACCACCGCAGAGTTGGTAGAGATGAAGAGAGCCCAACCTTAGAATCCCTGGCACCACAAAAAATCAGTGCATCTGCCTCGCAGATATACCTTTCCCTGCATATGAACCCCTAACCCTGTCTTCCGCAAGGGTGCGGAGACAGACCCAACGTTCCTCGCCCGTCAAGACGAAGACATAAAATCTCTACTTACAGTAGAAATCTTCATCAGCTTCAACCGCTTCCTCTCCCGACAAGCCTCGATATGTCAGAGGAACAGGCGCTGGGACCGCCATTTCCAGGGACTGGTTACCAAAGTACTTCAACTTCAACCGCTGTGCTTCAGACGCAATTCTCTCTTCAAGAACCATACTCTGTGTTTTTACCATTTCAGAGAGCGTTACGCATGCAAGAATTTACCCAAACAAGGTGATAAAGGTACTTTTTATATAACCATAACTTTATTGTGCAAGTACATTTTCCCAAGTGTTGTCATTGATTACAGACGCGACTATTCAAACACAAACCGTCACATACATCCGCACCAACATTTAATAACCATCACTTCCCAAAACCACGTAACTTCCACCCAATCAAACGCCATCATTTCTCTGTTTTGAGATTGTAATTTTTTATATGTTCTTTCCCAACCAAAGCCACCCGTGACTTCGGTTGTGAGGGGGCGATTGTAGGGGCTATTTCTCGACCTCACTCGTGATCGAGCTCACTCAGTTTGAATTACCTCCATCTCAGGCTCACGCAATTTCAACACACAACATTCCAGGCAAACATTCTAACCAACCCCACGAACTACATAAGAAACTACATCAAGCTAAATCCGAAAAACGTTATTCAGTCAAAGACTTCTGTCTCCCACGAACTCGTCAGTTATTCAGTTAATCGCCACTAACCACATTATTCGGAAGACGTGCTCCAGTACGACGAAGAACTGTGGGAAAGACTTATCTAAAAGAGAAGTTCCAGAAGAGATAGGGACCGGAAAAATTACTCAAACTTCTTACTTACGAGATCAAAGACATTTCTATATTCTAGAGATCACTTGTAATAAAGATATCTACTCAAAGCTATAAAGAGACTTTTACAAAAATCATTCATACGAGGTCGTGGTTTTTTACCTATTCAGAGGTTTTCCACGCTAAAAACACTTGTTTCAATTTCTTGCTTTCAATTATCAGATTGTTACAGGATCATTGGTGCGATAGCTAATTCCTAATCGTATCGAGCTACGGAATTTGGCCATTACAACACGTACATTTGGTCTAAGAGCTAATTTCGAGCTACTACGAAATTAGGCCATTACAGTAACGTTTATTTTTCTTCATTTATTCCCCTCTCCTCCCTCGCATCAGGTCGTTCCATCCTCTGGGGTTACTAGTAGGTGTCTCGACTATGTATTCAATACGCAGTTAAGGGTATGCACAAATCGCCTAATAACACGTGCCTTGCACATGCTCTTATCAAGGAATCACCCCTCAACCTTATCTAACAAAAGTAATAAGAGCTCCCCTGTTTTAGTTTAAAGCAAAAACACTCAACAATGTCAACTGTTCTGCTCTCACTCTCTTCTTCGCCCAATCCAACCTCACTTCAACTCACCCATCGCCATCTCTCATCACCATTCAAGGTCACTATATCTTCCCTCTTCTTACAAACCCCAACTTCTCAATTTCTCTCTCACTAACCCCCATTTCTCTAATTTTGATTTTGTTTTGTTTCTTTGTAAAACAGGGGAACTCAAAAAAGCTCAGACAAACCTCACCAATTCAAACCCATTCTCTCAAACTTCACCTCAAGAGACAACATGGGTCATTAGTGGTTCTCAGTCAAGCTTCTTCGGCTTCTGGTGTTGTTGTTTCTGGGGTTTCTGATGTAAGGTTTCGACTCGATAACCTTGGGCCGCAACCGGGTTCGAGACATCGGCAAAAGAGGAAAGGGAGGGGGATTGCTGCAGGACAAGGGAATAGTTGTGGGTTTGGAATGAGGGGTCAGAAATCGCGTTCTGGGCCTGGGATTAGGAGAGGGTTTGAAGGTGGGCAAATGCCGCTTTATCGAAGGCTTCCGAAGTTGCGTGGGATTGCTGGAGGTATGGGTTTTGCATGATAATGCCATTTCATTTGAATGCTATTTGTTTGATGAAATGTAGTACTTGTAAGTTAGTTTATCTTAGAACAATATGCCGCAGAATAGATAGAGACTAATTCAGTTGGTGGCAATGGGTATGTGGAGATATTTTGGTTTAACAAGGTTGAACTAGTTTTAAGCAAATGAGGTCATTATACGAGTAGTAACATGTTAGGTGATGCTTGTCCTGCACATTAAGGCTGAGCTATTTGACTAGTTATTCTAAACGTTATTCTAAACTAGTCTTCGTACAGGACGAGGAGGATGTCGTAGTCTATCTTCTTTTCTATGTGGGCGGGGAAAGTTTTTAGAAATTAACAATGTATAGACAAAATAGGACGTAGAACAATAGAATAAATCAAGTCTCTAATGATAGTCCGGATTTGCCAACCCTCTCTAACGGAGGGTTGGCACAATCCTCTCTCTCATTGGCTATTGATTTGACGGAAATTAGTAAAGGTTTTCCTTCTTTAAAACTCTGTATTCACCATATTTCCCTGAGAGAAAATCTCTCTCCTATATGTTCTCTACTTTCTCTCTCCTTTTGTGTCTTTCTTCTCTGCCTCTCTCTTTTTGTAATTTTCTTTTTGACAAAAGTGATTGGATTAAAATGACTACCACTTTGCTTATAGTTCTTCCGATTTGTGCATAGTTAAACTTATTACGTGAAGCAATAACCATCAACGTGTTCTTACTATGAAAAATGAGACTACATTTAACATATGTGCACTAACTAGCGTGTTGGTTATCCCATGAAGCTTTCACCTCTTGGAAATCAATTCACTCTTGGTATAAATTAAGATTTTCAAACTACGCAAAATGTACAATAACTATAAATATTTCCCAATTTCCTTACCATTATTGCAACATATTTTATGGTGTAGTTTCTTGAGGCGAAGAGGAAAGAGACTCCGGAGAGATGAGGAGAGAGAAGGTAGAGAGAAAATAAAGGAGATGATTTTCTCTTGAAAAATCTTTTACGAATATAGAAATTTAGAAAAAGGAAAGTCTTTCACTTAACACCGTCAAATCCATAGCCAATGAGAGAGAGGGTTGTGCCAACCCTCTTTTAGAGGGGGTTGGCAAATCCAGACTCCTAATGATACTTAAATCCACTCTTGTAGGTTACTTTTAAGGCAAGTATTGTTGGATTTTTAAAAACAAAAGCAATTTAAAATGTTTTCATAAAAACACCTTATATGGGTTTTGATCCCTTGACCTCTTTGTCATTTCCAGAAACTCTTTTTCATTCACCTCTTTTGCTCATGTAAGCCATGTGACTCTTAAAACCCATATAATAGCCTAAAACTTAGTCCCACATCGTATACAAAGTTGCGAATGTATATTGATATAACCTATGGTTGATATGTTATATATGTGCATGTGGCTAAGAGAATGTATATGTGTGTGAGTGTGTGTGGGGCTTTTATACCATTAACACACTTGGACCTCTCTCGGGCGGCCAGGCCGGCTTGGGATTGGGATTGGGATTGGAAGGCCTTGAGGGCTTGGGTTAAGACCTATTCTTTTTATCGAAAAGTTATCCAGTCCTTCTTGGGCTTGGGCTTGGGCTTGGCTTACTCTGTTGTTACACGTTTTCTCCCAACGGCAAGTAGCGACCTATTCCAAAGGAATTACTCCCTACATACTCATGTCTGAGTTAAAAACTCCTACACGTTAGAGTAAATAGAGGACAGACGTTGTAAAGGAAATCTCTATAAATAGCTCAGCTATCTCCTCTCTAAATACACATGACAACACAGTTCAACTCTCTCTCCCTGATCTGAGTTTGCTCTCTCCTCTCGTTTTTGAACATGGTTTCACTGAGGTGCAAATTAATGTACATAGTCTTCTTATACTGGACTAATGTATTCTTCCTTGCTCGTTGTATCCTGGGAAGAGATTTGTTTGCGAATACCTGTACTTGGGGGTACGTCGAAATACTCTTTAAGAAAATGTGACCACGCCTCGAGTTATTTCGTCCATTAATGTTACTACTGTATTGTTTACCCAAGTGCTGCTGATGTGTTGCTGTTATATTATTTACCAAAGTGTTGATGCTGTTCCACACTTACCACACCGCACCAATATCAGTTCTTCCGCTTCCTGGAATTCTGAGTTGCAATTCCGTTTTGGGGAAAGCTATATCACAGGTTTTACTGTTTTATATTTTCTACAAGTATGAGTGGGGTCTTTCAAAGTTGATAGGGTGGGTTTTTATTTCTTGACAATAGGCAATTTTGGCTGAATTTTTCACGAATTTTCAGAAGTTCTTAAGCCAGGAGATTTGGTGTTTTAGAGGGGGGAAAATACACGGAAAATTTGGTGAGAAATCCTCTTAACTGAAAAAACAAACTGAAGAAGTTTAGGGCAAGAGAGGACAAAGGATAGAGTCATATTAGTAAAAAACACCACTTTAAAGGAGGTTCTTGATGGATCAAATCCTAATATCTCAAACTTGAATATCTGCCTCATTCTTTTGAGACTCAATAAGCTTGTATATGGTTTGCAACATACAACAAGGTGACTAGTCACGCCTTGCAACTTAGGAGGTGAATTCCAAGCAAATGTGCCCATGCCTCAGGGCCTAGTCTGTGCGTACGAGCGCCCTTGACTAAATTGGTTCCAAGCTTATTATGTTTATGTAACTTCGAGGTACTCCTTTACATAGTTCTGTACTTTTTAGAACTAGTACATAAAGAGCTCAAATGTGCATGTGATATAAAAGGCATGACTCCAAGTTGATGTGGTTAGCAATGTCAAGATCTTTCCTTTTTGGATGATGCCCATGATGGCTAGCACATGGCCCTTGTACTTATCTTTATGTGGGCAATAATCTGGTGTCGAAATTATACGAGTAGTAGCGTGTTAGGTGATGTGTGCACATTAGGTTGGGTCATTCGACCAATAATCATAAACTGGTTTTGGTACAATTATACAAGATGAGGAGGAAGTCATTGTTTATCTCCTTTTCTGCAAGGGCTTGGATTTTTTTGTAGAAACTTATCAATGTACAGGCTACAGAGAGAAAAATAAAACAACAAATCTCTGTTGATATTCAAATTTGATATTGTAGATGATTTTGAAGGCTAGCTGTAAGGGGGGTCTTTCAAAGTTGGTACAATGGTTAACCTAGTTTGGACACCCGACAATTTAAGTTGAAATGCACAAAATTTTGGGAAATGACGCGAATTGTTGGAACTTCTTTAGCCAGGAACTTCTTTAGCCAGGAACTTCGGTGTGTTCAACGTTTTGGTGAAAATCTTATAATAAAGAAATTATGGCAAGAAATGTGTAAGGTTAGGATTATACTAGGGGAAACCACTTAAAGGATGTTCTTGGTGGGATCAAATCACAATATTTCAAACTTCTTTAGTCAAACTAGCACAAGCTCGGGGCGCCTAGTCTCTTTCTAATTGCACTCTTAACTTTTGTTAAAGCTACTTGAGCAGGAGCTGAATATATGAAAATGTCTTATAATGTGTATGCAACTTCGAGGGACTCCTTTACATAGTTCTGAAATTCTTACAACTACTAAATAAAACTCCTTTATGTGCATGTGATATAAGAAACATGGCTCCACATTGATGTGGTTAAACATGTAGAGATCTTTCCTTGTGAATGATGTCCATGATGGCTAGAACATGGACCCTGTAGTTATCTTCATGTGGGCAACAAGCTGGTGTAGAAATTGTAGGTGCCATAACATCTTGAATAATTTTCTAAACTATGTTCTTTTCCCATTATTTTCAGGAATGCACGCAGGGCTACCTAAATATCTACCAATTAACTTAAAAGATATTGCAACTGCGGGGTTCCAAGAAGGGGATGAGATATCATTGGAGTCCTTGAATAAAAAGGGATTGATCAATCCATCAGGAAGAGAAAGAAGACTTCCTCTAAAGGTATGACAAATTTATTCCACTGTTATATTCTATGAGATAATATTACAGTGCCTTTTGTTATGTATAATCACCATCCTGCATATTGGTATTAATGTAGAAAAGATATTATACAATAGTAGGATGTAATTAGAAGAACTAAAGCTGAACCATATACATTCTAATTAGTATGGTAACGCTTGTTGAGCAGAACTACGTATCAGTCATAGTTAATGAAATTTGTAATAAGCTTAAGTAGACACTGATGATAAATAAAAGGCTGCCACTTAACCATTTACTATACTGCCACTTAACCATTCCTTATAACCTAGTGGGATCTGCTGGAAATCAGCAACTAGTTTTAACCAAAAGTTTGTACAAAGTGCCGTAACTTCAATCTCCCAACTAGACTTAACCACAGTAATGAATGTACCATGCAAAAAATGAGTTTTAAGAGGTAAAAAGTGGAGCAGTCTATGGCGTTAGGATTGAAAAATCCCAACCATGGATAATGGTTAATGAAGTAATCTGATGCAAATGCTAGATTGAAAACATCATTAGACTCTAAACTCTCTCTTTATTAATTTAACTAAATAACCCAAAACCCAATTAACCAAATAACCTAGTAACAACTAATAAACTAAAGGCCTAGGGGATGGCTTTTATAAAGAGAGACCCTAAGCCGACTAACATTAGGGTTCCTAAAATTGGGGAAGCCTCTCGAGTAGTTAGACTTTTTAATGACATAACTTCCCAAGTAAATAACGAAAAATAATAATTGTAGAGAGATTGGTGCCGACTTAGACAAAAGCGAGAGAGACACCCTCTCTCAAGGTAACCGTGAACGGTGAATGACGATCGTGCTACATCATAATCAGACTTCTCTCTCGGAAGATTCATGTCCTCCGATCCTGAAAATAACGACTATCACACCAAAGTTCATATTGAAAAGGTCTTTAAAGCAAACAAAGTGCAGTGTTTTCCTCCTTCCTCTTGGATTGTTCACCATGACATTGTAAAACCCATTTTGAAGCTCTCTTTTTGCAGCAATCAATAAACCCTTCAAACTTGTGAATGGTGTTAGTTGACAAAAGTTTGTCACCCTTCATTTCCTCTACTCACGAAATAGCATTGAAGGCGCCTTGAATTAGAATTTAGTAATCGAGATTGAATGAAAATCTCATCTGCTTCTATCCGACGATATAGGGTTGTTTGTATTTATTTACCAACGTAGGTAGCATTTTCCTTTGAAACATCCTTATTAGAATTTGGATGTAAATCCTACGATTTTCAAGAAATTTGCTAAAGTAAAAGACCAGTAGTGAAACCTATGACATGCCTTAAGAACACAAGGGCAATGAAGCTTTGCTTACAGACACTACACTTTCTCTATAACCTTCTCTGAGCAAGCATTTCACAAACCTTTAGGAGAGGACACCAAATAGAGGCAAACTCTGAATTCAAGAGATATCTAGTCATAAAAATACATAAGCCACAAAAACAACGCTTCCACGTCTCTCTCGTGAAAAGACACCCAAAAAAAAAGGTAAAACTCTGGTTCCACTATTAGTGTGGCATCTATTCGAAAAAGTATAACCTAGGGTTTAGGATAATCCAGCATTGGAATGTGATTGTATGTATGCCCATCCATAAATAAAAGAAACAGTAGCGCACGGTTCATTTTCCTTCAGTTATTTAAATTTGTAAGTTTAGTGATTCATTTTATCCTTTTTTGCCTGCTTACAGATTTTAGGGGATGGTGAGTTGAGCATGAAACTAAACATAAAGGCGCGATCTTTCTCAGCTTCTGCAAAAGAGAAACTTGAGGCTGCTGGTTGTTCTCTCACCGTACTTCCTGGACGGAAGAAGTGGGTAAAACCATCAGTTGCTAAAAACATTGCTCGTGCTGACGAATATTTTGCCAAGAAGAGAGCTGCCGCTGCTGCTGCTGCAGCTGATCAAGCCTCCGCTTAGTCCACACTGTAAACCATGTTGATTCCTTAAGTTGTCCTCTGAATAGCTCACACATCTTACTCGTTGTTCATGTAATTTTTTGTAGGTTTCTATTTTATTTTATTTTATTTGTACTTGTGCAAAGAAATTTTTTGCTATATTTCTGTTGGTTAAACTTCCAGCAACACTTATTGCATCCAAAATTTACAAGTATTGCAAGTCGATGACAAGTACCCAATTAGTATTAGGTCAGGCCGCCAGATTTCCGAGCATTCAAGTCTTGTTGTGTTTTGGTGTTTAGATTTTTACCGGCCTTTTTGGGTGACCCTAAAAATCAAAATATATGAAATAAATTTTGGGTCGGACATGCATTGCAGTTTATGATTTTAGACGTTGAGCTCGATTACAAGCATGATGACCAAAGTTTGGGTTTTAGTTAGGCTCACATCTTAGCTCGCTGGTGCCCTCCTACTTGTGTATCTACAAACTCCTAATCTAAGAACATTTTTTAGCAGTGCTTTTTGCTAGAGCTTGAGATTCAGAATACCAACTCAAAATGCTCTAGCAATTGCTTGTGTTACGGTGGGAAAGAGCTCAAACTCTGTGGTGAGACCTACCAAAGCAAACTTGAAAGCAATCTCCCTACAAAATTTTGGTAAGAAAAACGCTTGAAAAGGTGGAAAATATAAAGCTATGATGGCGTCTCTAGCTCTTATAACTTCAAATGCGGCATATGAAAGTTATGTGCTCCACCAATACTTATAAGACGACTCCGTGCTCTCTAGAGAACTTGAAACACTAAACTCATATAACAGTTATGCGCGTCACCCGTAGCTTCGTGATCTCTAGAGAAGTAAGAGCTTCAAACTCATGCATAGAAAAGCTCAGGCTCCGGCACTGCATGACAGTATTCGGCTATTTGTTGACGTGGAGTTCAAAGTCTGGGTGGTCGACTCCAAGTAAGTATCTTGCATATGGGAGTAGAAAATCAATATTGTACACGTGATAAAGGAAAGAGGAGACAAGGATACGAAATGTATGGTTAGAATTAGTCCACCAACTGTCGTACCATATCTTATCTCAGATCTGGTCCTATTTCAATTTACGGACCACATCGACCAAACACCTTAATTATCTGCCGTTAAATATACCTCAAGATCACATAAAAGTGTATATCGAGGAAGATTTGAATAGAGATGACGGTCTACCTTAGGTGGATCCCAACAAAGGGGCGCTAAAAACGATGCGGTTAGATTGGGGAGGCAGCGATTCGCATGATAATATAATATTGTTTGGAGGAGACAAGAAAGTATGTCATTCTGAACCGAGCCGGAAGTGGTCAAATGGCAGGGCTTTCTAGGGCCCATATGATGCTAATACTTCATTAGAGCATGTGCAGCACTGGGTGGGTAAATTCATCTAAATTCATCCCAGAACCCAATCGCGCATCACAATGTGAGATTGAAAAAGATTAGTTGTCCAATACTGGGAAAGGTGCAACGAATCAAATACGCCCAATTGAGACGGAAATAAATTCCTTTGGTAGTTCATATTTGAGGATTAATAGTAGTTTTGAGAATTAAATTGGGAGTTTGAGAGTGACATGGTAGAAGTTTGATAGAGTTTTTTTTTTGTAAGATAAGGTAAAAATTGATTTTAACAGGTTTTGCCGCGCAGTTCAGAAGAGATGAACACTTGTCAAGATTTTAGTAGTTCTCATGCCCCTCACTTCTAAATTGCACGGCTCTTATCAAGATTTACTTTAGTAAATAAAATATGCTACATGGCGTTGTTAAATTTGTTTGGATGCCTCTCACTTCTGAACTACGAGTAGTGTAGTAAGCGTTGTGATCTTGATACGTGGCTAGATCTCAAGCGTTGGTTGTCCCTTGCGGTTTTGAACTACGGTGAGTAGTATTCACATTTTTTGATGGGGAAACTGCTGTGGGGTGGATTGTGTTTGGGTGAATTCACCCACCCTACTGCTGCATATGCTCTTACTGCTACATATGGAGCAGGTATGATGGTGAATTCACCCACCTCACCCCAAAACACAATCCACCCCATAGAAGTTTAAGACTAAAACAAGGTGAATTTTATGCCTCTCCGCTCTTAACTGCGCGACACAAAAGACGACCTTGATATGTCCACGTGTCACAAATTCAACGTCTAAATATGCCTCATACTTCAAATGTGAGGGGCATGAGAACTAATTAAATGATGCCCCGTAGCTATTTTGAATTAATTAATTTGGGGATTATATATGCCCCTCACTTCAAAAGTAAGGGCATGAAAACCACTAAAATCTTAACAAGTGTCGTAATATAATTAGTTTTTGATAAATCGCAGTTCAAAAGTGAGGGGCATCAATAAAGTAAAAATTTACCCGTGGGTTGTCACATAGGCTAATCCACCTAGTAATGTAGGTGAAAAAGAGGGTGAATGCACTCTCTCTCCTTGCCATGTCATGGTGATCCTAGTTAATGCACATGCTCTTAAGATGGCTGCTAGACAATATCCACCCTCCAGTAGTTCCTTATGCTAGATTATCTCTAGTATTGTTTGGAACTGGTGCTCAAACTCAAGATTTTAAGCTCCACATTAGCATGAACGCCGTCAGCAGTGTCTGTAGCTCGAAGCTTCAATGCACTTTGAGCTACTTCAAGAGTGCAAAGTTTTAGAATCAAGCGTAAAAGAGTACCGGGAGGATATGTAGTTGTTATGTGTCTTATAGAGGCGGATAACAGTTATGCACCTCTTACATTTGTTGGGAACTCTTTCCATGCAATTCTTGTGGCGAGTTTGTTGTGAAAGTTGTTTAAGAACTTCTCACGACTAAGTTTAAGCACTTTCCATAGTACGATGACCACCTAATAATAATAAATAATTATAAATATAACTTTCATGCTATGCATTGTAGCCTGCTACCTGACGACATATCATATATCTAAGAACATCTCCAACAATTGGAGTATGCAATTTTATAACTGAAATCGAATACTCCATTTTCCTCCGACAGATTTTGGCAGTTATAGATGAGAAAAAAAGATAATTTAAAAAAAAAGGGAAATTTAAATTGGGAGCTAATTTTAAAAAAAAGGTTTTCAACGTCTAATGTTTGAAAATTGAAACCAGTATTCTTATACGCCCATAGTTTTCATAAACAAATACATTTGGGAGCTAATATGTATCCGATTCCAGAACCGAATACCCCTATTAGCGTCGTTCCGAATCGAAATACATATACCCTGGTTGTTGGAGATGCTCTAAGCACGTTGGCACGACACACCTATTTTGTAAGGAAAACATTCTCCACTCAACGCTCAAACCAAAACCACTGGAGATGTTCTAATCACATTTGACCATCTAGATAGCGATCTAACAACAAGATGGACACCAAATCCTAGGACCATTAAAACGTTACCTTTTCCCAACCCCAATCGACGACCACCATCACAAAAAATATCCCACCATTTAAGTGCAGCCACGTATCTAACCCAACACCTATTAGTTTCACCCAACACCCGGTGTAGGGTAACCCCTACTCCCTCTCTATTTAAGCCCCTCTCCTCCCCCCTTTCAATCCTCTTTTTCTTTCTCTCGTCTCTGTTTCTCTCAATTTTAAATTTTTGCAAATTTCCCCCAAATTTTGCCCTAATATGTTAAATTTTAACGTTTAGATCTACAAAAGATTTGCAGTTTTTGATAAAAAATCATTTTTTTTGGGTGATTTTGGTGAAGAAATCGAGATGAATCTATGCGTGTCTGAAGAGATGAAGAACTCGATTTCAATACCGAGTAATAATGATCTTGTTGTTTGCCCTAAACCTAGACGAATCGGACTCGTTCATCTCGCTGTGAATGACCAAGTAAAGACATCGAGATTCTCGATTCGGGGGTGTAGTAATGGTGATTCTAAGGCTGGAGCAGAGCTTCTTGATCTAATTCTAACCAAAGTAAGTTTTTTTTTTTTTTTTTCTTCCAAATTCTCGCTTTAATTCTCTCTGGGGGTAATTTGTTTGATCTAATTTGGCGTATATCGTCTCTGGAGGTAATTATTTTGTTCTATTTTTCTCTGGGGCTAATTTTTTCGGTCTTATTTGTCTTTGGGGGTAATTTTGTGGATCTAATTTGGCATAATTTGTCTCTGGGGGTAATTTGTTTGGTTTTAATTTGATGAAATTTGTGGTTTTGATGACAGGGAGGATATATTACAGGAGGACCATCATCGTCGCCCCCATTTTTTTGTGGATCTCCGCCTAGTAGAGCATCAAACCCATTGATTCAAGACGAGCAATTCGGGGTTGAAAAGACGGTCCTTTTATCGCCATTATCTGGATCGCCGAGGAAAGGCGGGTGTGTTCGGGCTAAGTTCAAGCCAGCTGAGGTTAGGATCGAGGGGTTTGATTGTCGCGATAGAGATCGACGTAATTGCAGCATTCCTGCAGTAGCATAGACACACAGAAAGAAAGTTTTGAGAGTGAGAGAATGTGTGATTATTGTAAATAGGTGTATATATGTTTAGTAGTGTTGTATATATATATATATAGAGAGAGAGAGAGAGGTGAAGTTGTTTGAATAAATGAGGGAGAGAAGGAAAACCTTCAATGCTGCCTTTGTAGGGAGGAGATTGGTGTTTGTTTGTATGAGAGAGTTTTATGGTTTGGTATTTTGTCTTGAGGCCCATAAAACTTGTGTAAATACGTTCAGAGTTTACTGCTGAGAGATCATCAGATCTGTAAATATACTTCTTTGGTTTGCTATGTTTTGTGTCTCATGGATTTGTGACCTTTCTTTGTTGTTGTTAATTGTTATGTTGCACCCCACCTGTAGCATTTTGGTCATTAGTATACCCCCCGGGTGAATCTTCCTAACCTGGAAAGAAAATGTTAGAAAGAGGAGAACGGAGATTATTCAGAAGCGACAGACATTTTTTGTGACTATTGTTTTGTTTTTAACTATGTTTCATAAGACTAGTATAACCGTTGTTAAACGGTTGGGAGACCGACATGACCTTTTTTTAAAGGCAATCAAATTGTACTAATTTCACTTGTTTGATCACACGAGTCATTTGTTTCCTCAGAGAAACATTCAAATTGCGAAGAGGTAGACGACATATTAGGCGAAAAAAATATTAGATTTCTCAAAGAGTTAGATAAATACTTTCAATCGGGTGTATCTATTTAGACAAATTGCATAAGAAAATTTAGTATTAAGTGATACAAAATTTAATATAAATAAAATTTTCCTTCTAGTCCACCTAAACAAATTAAGCAAATTCATATATGTACGTGTTACAGGGTTCTCTGTTGAAATGATATCTACAGAAATGTTTGGATGCTACATCTATTGGTACCTCACAATGTATGTAATGGTGCTATTGCTATTAGGAATTGACAATATTATAGATGTAATATGAAATGCAATCTATATTCCTAGTGGCTTCGCAGTTATTACACGAAATCTTAGTTGATTTCATGTTGAATATAATATCAGTAGATCAATTCACGCCCATTGCCAAACCATCAAACTCGAATCCATTAAACCTTTTCAGAACATGAATCATTTTTCTCATTATAAACCGAATACCCAGTAACAGTCAAACGACAAACATGAGAATCCCCAACTACTAAACTCAACATTGACACATTCCCAAACTATTTTGAAATCTCTAAACCAATACTACTACTCTCCCAACACCTCACACTCATATCATCCACCAAAACCCCACAAGAAAACCCTCTCCCAGACGTAATTGACGCAAACTTGACTATTTTCGGAGTCACAAAAGACCCTCTCTTACTCTCATCCTCCCCTCTATACTAATACTTGGCCATACCAGTAACATTCTTAACCCCACAAACATGATCATCCCCCACTGATAATACTACTTCACTCTTTTGGCTGCAAAACTAAAACCCACTAAGGTAAACAAGGAATCATACTTACTGGAAACAAACGAAATGGGCATACCTGTTATTCTTCTTCGTGTTGATAGCTTTGACTCAATCGACAAAGAAATCAACGCAATCGATCCCAAAATCGAACCCAAACTATTAGTTACTGAGAGAGAAGGCTGAGATTTGAAATATGATGATCCAAAACCTTGAATCGATGCCCTAACCGTAGGAATTGAACTTATTTGTAAAGAGATTTAGAGAGAGAACAAAAGTTTACGTCTGTTTTGTGGAGGGTATTATGAGAATGTAAACTTAGCGGGATGGACACATACGTCAGCTTACATCACAAGTACCTTTTCTTGCCATATCTAACGTAGAAACAGATCTCCTAACGTCGGCCTAGATTAATTGAGTAAAGCTAAAAAGGAATGGTTCTTGGCATTTGATGTGCCTCTTAGTAACCACAGGAAAATGTCATACAGGATAATGACTCTTGATCAGTGGGAGTGATCATTTGCCAAGACGATGGCAACTTCAACATAAAAACCTTTTTACTTGTTTTCTTTTTGGAAATAGATTGACATAGAATTTTTTTTTTTTTTTTTTTTTGAAGCCAAGGGGTTCACCGTGTTCATCACATTTCACTACTCTATTATGCAGCAAGTCGTCTCAAACATTGTTTAGGTTATTTAGGTACCAACTGACAAGATAATTTTTGATGAATTTGATCAGATGGATGACAAGTTTGATAAATGAGGGTTATTTCTCATGATAGATATAACTGAAGGCACTTCTCCAACTAGAGAGAGATCGCGAGTTCGAATCCCGCGAGCTCAGGATCCCTACAAAAAAAAACTTAGGTTGGCCAGCCCTGCATATGGAGCCACATCATACTTGTAATCTACATCATGCTTATATAAATAAGCTCATATCAAGCATGTATCCACATCATGCTTTACAACACTCCCCACTTGGATGTCCAATATGTATCTCAATAAAAACTTTTCCAGGAAAACCCTGTGGGAAAAAACCTCGGCGAAAGAAAAATTGAATACTAGGACTGGTATGGACGCGCCAATACTGTCTCGCTAAAACCTTGCCAGGAAAACCCAGTGAGATAAAACCTTGGTGAAGGAAAAAGAGTGTAGTGCGCTTGTTGTCCTGTTAAACGATGGTGACAATACTCCCCCTAGAAACATTCTCCCCCTGATGTCAACTAGATTAGTTGTATATCTTTCTAATGCCGATGCTGTATACCATTTTCTTAAATACTGACGTTGGTAGAGGTTTCGTAAATAGATCAGCTAGATTTTTACTAGAACATATCTGTTGAACTTCCATATCATGACTTTTCTCCATCTCATGTGTGTATAAAAATAGCTTAGGTAGGATGTATTTGGTTCTGTCACCCTTGATGTATCCCTCTTTTATTTGTGCAATGCAAGTGGCATTGTCTTCAAATATAACCACCGGGAGGCTTGTAATAGAAGGTAGTCTGCATGTACTATGGATATGATGTACTACAGATCTTAACCAAATGCATTCACGATTTGCTTCATGAAGTGCAAGTATCTCTGAGTGATTGGAGGAAGTAACTATCGAGGTTTGCTTTGTAGATCTCCAGTAAATTGTGGTGTCTCCACATGTGAATACATATCTTGTTGCGAGTAAGCTTTGTGTGGATCAGAGAGGTATCTAGCATCCAGATATCCCTTTAATTGACCAACATTTGGCGATTCATTTGAGTAGAATAGACCCATATTAGTTCTTCTGCAAAGATAATGCAAAATGTGCTTGATGCCATGCCAATGTCGTCGAGTAGGTGCTGAGCTAAACCTGGCTAATTAACAGATTAGTTAAAATTGCAATGTCAGGTTTATTACATTGAGCTAAGTATAATAAAGTACCAATAACACTTAGATATGGTACTTCAGATTTAAGAAGTATTTCATTGTCTTCTTTAGGACGAAATGGACATTTCTTGGGCTTAAGGGATCTGACCACCATTGGAGAACTTAATGGATAACATTGGTCTATGTGAGGGAATGTCAACTTGAAGGTTTAGATTGGATGGGGAGAGAACTCGAGATGTGGTTCCCCAGGACATTAGAGATGTTTTAGGTATAATTACATGTGTGGGTAATAAAATGAATGTAAATATGGGTTACATGAGTGAATGTAATTATATGAGTTCGAATAATTGGCAAAGAAATAAAACGAGAATAAAGCTTGAATCGATCCTCTATTGTTGCGAATGATATTTGTGATTGTTGTGAAAAATGGATTTGAATATTTTTGAAATTTTATTGAGAGCTTTGGAAATGACGTCAGTACTTGTATAAGTAGAAGTAAGAATAAAAAAAACAGGGATCTTCTGATTTTGTCCTTTGTGTAAAAGCTGTGAAAAACCGATTGCGTGTAAGTGTGAGTCATCATGAGTGTGGTGAGGTCAGAGGAAGATTTGGAAAATAGAGATGAAAATAGATTAAAATATAAGGCAAAGGGCAATGAAGGGAAAACATTTTCACCGAAAAGGTACAAGACGTCTGATATTGATAGTAGAAGGGATACCTCAGTTCCAAAACCAAGGATGGCTCATGCGAGGCTTAATAACTGCTAGCAGTTAGTGAGAAAAAAATATAAATAATACTTCATCTTCGTCATTTAAACATTTCTCAACTTCTGAAAACTTGAAGAGCAGTGAGAGAGGAAGGAGAAAAAATAGTAGAAAATCTCGTGAGGATTTAATCAAGAGTGATTAATAGTCAAAGCGAAAGAGAGTTGCAGAGACTGAGTCACAAAGGTGGTTATACAACAACATTGTGAGGGAATGATTTGGCACTGCGTCAGATTTTCATTCTGACATAGAAGGTTAGTAAAGGATTTGTGATATATGAATGTGTTGTTTGTGTGAAAACAATTTTTTGTGTTAGGGAAATCTCAAAATTACCATTTATAGCAATCTAAAAATTACCTAGGTAATTTATGATATATGAAAGATATACGTATGTGGGTTATGTATATGTAAAAAATAATGATAGATACCTGGACCTGTATGTAGGTTGATCGTGAGGAGTGTTTGTGCAGGATCAAACCTTTATCTGTAGATTTGTAGTTGATATGGAGACTTTACCTGTTAATGAGATGTCGAGCTCTGGTCGATCGGCAGAGTCCAAGATTATGATGTCAGATAGTAAGGAAGAAGTAGGGGCTGATCAATTTCTAGATTTCCCTAGAAAATTGGTAATCTATCCACCTCGCTCTGATGTGTTCAAAGAATTTTGTAAAGTCAAGGCTTCTGTAGGGGGAAGATGAGGTAATTTTGTAGGACATGGTGGTAGGCAATTTAGGAGTTGCATTGTTGCGAATGGAGATGAATATTTTTTTTGTTGGCTGATTTGGAGAAGGAGAAACGAGATAGGGGTTTAGATGAATCGATCTTTATAGAGTACTTTAATAGGGACATCCAGGGTGACCTGACAAAAAGATTTTTGTGTTACCTGTCTCAATTAAAGTACGGGTTGAGTCTTTTTCTTAACAATCTAGCGAAAGGGATTATGAACATTATCAGGGCATGTCCTGTTCAGTTGAACGAGAACATGTGGGAGGTGATAAATGTTTATGAATTTCTGAATAAGCTGTGGGAGGAGGATGAGAGTGAGAGGAGAATATCTCCTGAGGATGTTTTACAGTTTTATGGGGTAAAAAACTTTTTTGCAAGTGGAGGGGCATATTTTTTTGTGAGCTCAATTTGGCCTCGTTTCTTCAATCTAAACTCAGCGGGTCGTCAATAGAATGATAATGTGATATGGGTGAATGGTGATTGCCTTCAGAGAGATGACGAAGAACCCATGGAACTTCTGTATAGAGCTGTAAAACAAAGTAAGTATAATAATGTATAATATATAAGATTGATATGCTGAAATTGTATGTTGCTCTGCTGATGAGATGTGTTGTTATTGACAGGTCCTCAATCCAAGGTGACGAGGAAAAAGTCTCTGTTGGATACAGTTTCTCAGGAAGGGATAGAACTCGAGGCTGTGCTGAAAGAGCTTGGCATTAACAAAATGAAACGTGCTAACAGCCGCTCCGAGAAAGTTCAAAAGTCTCAATCGATGAGGCTAATGACGGGCGCTGAGGACAGCAAGAAGAAGGGAACTAATGGGGAGAGGCGAGTAAACTTGTCGATAGACTTTGGAGTGGACTACGCAGGGGTATTAGAGGCTACTACATCGAGCAAGCTAGCTCGAACGTTTCCCTAGAAGCAGATCCTGAAGCATGGTTTAACCTAGGGAACCACGGGATGTGGTGAGGTCGCAGGAAAGGTAAAAATGAGAAGGGTTGTACCTTCTAAAATGCTGGGGGTGAAGGTCGTGGAAGATCGACCTATTGTAGAAGACGAGCTTAAAGAGGTGGAAGAAAGGGCTAGGCTGGCAGCTCTCCATGGGGAGGAGGAGATAAGCAAAATGGTAGGTTCATTTGCTTGAATATGTGATGAATTTTTGTATTGCGATTCAAGCTAACAATAAGGTCGATTTTGTTTGTTTTGTAGGCTGCTCGTCTGGTGAAAGGGATATGCCTCGGGGTCAAGGAGATGAAAGCTGAGTTGAGGAAGGGGAAAGTCGTTTTTGAGAAGAACGTAGCTCGATTGAAGGTAGAGTTGATCAAGGAGGGGGAGTGGCTGGAGGCCTTGAAGGCTTCCCAAGTGGTAGAGATCAACAATCTGTCTGCGGAAGCGAGAATGAATTTGGAAGAGGTGGTAACTGAGCGTGATAGGAGCGCCACCTTATATCAAAGGGGTATTCCGGAGATGAGGTGAATGCTATTATGGTGGACACCTATGTTGAGGAGGAGGAAGATGATAAGGTGGAAGATGTTACTGTTAGAGTAGTGGATGGTCTGGATGGTGTCTCTCCTCAAACGGTGCGAGACAACCAAGAGGATGACAATGAAAGTCCAGAGGAAAAAAATTAGAAGGTAGAGTAGAATCCTGATTATGTAATTGTAAGAATGGTTTTTTGGAATGTTGTAAACTGATGAGATATTGTATGCCGGATAGAATTCTGTAGTCTAAGTTACTCTTGTAAACCTTGTTGTAGGAACTTAAGGACATGCGCCTCAGAATAAAGGATTTAGAGACTGAGCTCCCTAAGGAGAGAGACGCCTTAGCGTCCCTGTTATCATCGCAAGCGGAGCTGCAGGTTAGAATGAAGCAAAAAATATTTGACTTGTATGCTTCATTAGTATAGAGCTACAAAGTAATAAATAAAGTGTAGAGACAGACCAAAAACCTGTTATCAGTTTAGGGGTAATGGTACTAAAATGGTGCGCAGGAAATATCAAAGTATTGAAAAATTAAAATATAGAGAATGTGTACCTTAGACTTGGAAGTATATGTTACTGAGCATTCATCTGAGATTGTACTTCGACCTTAAGTTTAGAAGTAGTTTCACACAATAGATATCAAAAAATAGATATTTTGTTAAAAATGAGATATATGTGTTGAGTGAGTGTTCTGAATCGAACTTGATATATTGTATCTGTAATGTGCAGGTCGAATTGTAATCAACTTGCTTAAGCGAAGATGAGGTATGCCAATGTAACCAAGAATTTATGGAGGAGTTTGATAGGATGAGAGAGGAAAATGAAGTAAGAGAAGATCAACATGTAAAGGTACACTTCAAATTTATTGAGGCAACCCAAACTGTTGTCGATCCCGCTCGAAAGATCGAGGAAAAGGATGCTAAAATTAATAAAGGGCAAAAAGAGCTCGTAGAGATGAAAGAACATGCAGTAAAGCTTAAAAGTCAGAATGATGCGTTGATGGCAAAGAGTATGGATGCTGACATGGCTCGATACCGTATATAGGCATTAGAAAGATCAGAGGAAGGGTTAAATCGTTCTGTGGCCAGTTTAAAGGACGAATTGCTCAGTAAAATGAACAATCATGAACAAATTCGAGCTGATCTAGTGAATACCAGAAACGAGGTAGAGCGATTGTAGAAGAAAATGGTTGAGAAAGATAGCGAGCTGTAGAAAGCTTGAGATGATCTATCTACCTCTAAAGTAGCGATTGAGCAGTTGTATACTGCTTTACCTGCTAAAGATATGGAGTTTCAGATGGTGCAACGGAAGTGTGATGATTTGAATAAAAGGGTGCACAATTAAAGTCCGAATTGGCGTATGCCAATTTGTGTGCCAAAAACGTCAAGGCTGGGGAGCGCTCGAGGAAAAATAAAAGTGATGCTAAGGTCTCCCTTTTTCAAGGGGATGTAGTTACCCTATTAGCTCAAATAAGGGAGCTAGAGGGAATTATGGCTTTAACTCAAGGTAATTTTTAACAAGGAAATAAGCTGTTAAGAGAGTGCCAAGGTAAGTTGGATACTGCTCTTTCTAGGGAACAAGGGTTAGAGCGGGTTATCAGAGGGAAGGAGATTTTGATAAAGAAGAAAGATGAACTGTTACAAAAAACTTCACCTGGGGAAGATTTAAACAAGGAGATTGAGGAACTTTGAGCTTAGGTGGCGGATTTGAGGGTGATTAAGGCTGAATTAGATAAAGCTGACAAGAAGGCAGAAGAGAACATCACATTTACAACTCAAGTAAACAGTGAATCTGAATGGCAAAAAAATTGGTATAAAAGGTTGCATAATCGCCTTTAGACGGCGAGATCAAATTTCTCTAAGGCAGTTATAACCGAGGCTTCACATTCAGAATTGATAATGACGGTGATCACCTATTTTGTAGAGGAGGTAAAAAGGCTTTAGTTAGAGAGAGATACCTTGTCCAACTGTTTGTAAGACAGGGGATGTATTTGCAGAGCTGATATAAATCGAGGAAATTTTATAAACTCCATATAAGCAGATTTTGGCCCTCGACCTGCTGAATTGATAAAGCATCGCAAGATTGATGTGATTGCTTGAGCTCGAGAATTTATGGTTGGTCAACCTCCTGTTTTAGGGGATAGCATAGCTGACATCCCAACAAAAAAAATGACTAAATTGTAGTTGTTGTATATGTAACCTAAAAAAAGTAGCTGTCGCAGACATATTGAGAGATGAAAGCTAATTTTACCTTTGCTTTATCTTATGTCTAGTAGAGTTTTTAATTGAAAACTAGTATTACCTTCGTTTTAATCACAAAGATTTAGTAGAGTTAGTCAAACCAAGTGTTATCCTTATTTTAACTGGTATAATGGTCGATTGAAAACTAGTATTATCTATGCTTTAATCTATATATTGTCTACGAAGTAAAGAGATGTGTGGGAGAAAAAACTTGGAAGTTTCATTGAATAGAAAAGAATGTACATTGGATAGAGATCAAAATCTCACTTTTGGAATGGAAAAAACAAGAAATTGAAATGGAGTAGTGAGGAACTTAATGATAGTATTATTTTAGTTGCCTAGTGTTCCAAAGATTTGAGATGTGAACTTTCTCATCTGTCATGAGGTAATATGATCCCAGGCCTATGAGACCAGTGATAAAGAATGGATCCTCCCAAGTTTATGCTAGCTTTCCAGCATGAAGCTCTTTTTCTATGTTGAGGAATTTCTCTGAGGATGAGATCATTTATTTGGAAGGTACAACTTCTGACTTGTTTGTTGTACGAACTGGCCAGCATATGGTGATATCGACCGAGGTTGGCGATGGCGCGTTCCCTGGTCTTATCGATCCAATTGAGGTTGCAGGCCAATTCAAACTTATTTTCCTCGTCAGTTAGCTCATGATCTTTCTGACTGGATGATGGTATTCTGAGGGAATGACGGCTTCGGTGCCATAGGTAAGGAGGAATGGAGTGCAATTGGTTAATTAACGTGAAGTGGTTCGATATGCCTATAAGACATGAGGAAGTTCTCAAACCCAATTCCTTTTTTTGTGTGAATGAAGCCTTTTCTTGAGCCCATCCACGATGGTTTTGTTGTTGATTTTGGCTTGGCCATTGCCTTGAGGGTAGTAGGGATTAGATAGTGAATGGATGATATTATGATGGTTGAGGAAAGCTATGACTTTTTCTCTAATGAATTATGGCCTGTTATCGATTCGAATTAGGTGGGGGCACCCAAACTGAGTAATAATGTGCTCTCAGATAAAAGAGACGGCTTCCTCTTCTTTGGTTATGTAGTATCATATTCCCCAAATTCAACAAGAATACAACCAACATTCTAAAAGGATCTATGGGTCTTCGATACACCGAAAGTAACCGTTGTAGCCTGGTCAAGAAGGAACTGTTAGAGATCCGTAAAGTTCGCCCACTACCTCCAGAATATGGGACTTTTTCTTTCTTTTTGTAAACTGCCTATATATGCTATAAATACAGGCAGATAATAGGTTCTAAGGGACCACGCATCTGACGACACTCAATCCTAAACATAAATAGTACTCAGAGACTTGTAATAACTAGCATCTACTAGATTTTATTCAAAATCCTCCTCGAGGTCGTGGTTTTTCTCAGTTTCTGTTGAGTTTTTCACATAAAATCTTGGTTAATATTTCTTTATTGCACTATCCTTACGAACAAGTATCGGTAAAGGTTTTCCTCCCAGAAAACATGCCATTACAATTGGCGCCGTCTATGGGAAAATTACCACACTTTTTTCTGCCATTTCCAACCTGAACCTCGTCCAAATGAAAAATATGAATTTGAGAAGCCATTCTAGTACCGTAAGAGATCAGGACATTCCAAGAGCTCTTGATCTGCATGGTGCGGTTCTTAAACTTTAAAAATAAATGGCTTTAGAAAAAACCAGAGACTAAAAGATCAGCGTGTTCACTCTCAAGCTCTACAAACGGAGAAAGACGAACGCAGAAAAGCCCTGGATCAGTTGAGTCAAACCCATCAAAAGGAAATAGAAAGATTTTGGAGGACAGAAGATCGAATAACAACTCGCCAAGCATCGCCACCACTAGCTCGAAGTGAACATCGGTCAAGAACAATTTAACGTGATGATCAGCCTAGGGGAGACGACCAACGAATGTCTCGATCAAGATCTGGAAATCCTAATAGAGCCTCTCGGCATTTTGGCTTAACTTCTTCAGCCTCGACAACCCAAGGAAGTCGACGTACACGTCACCAGACCCCTCAGCCAGAAAGAAGACCCATTAGAGAACGATTGGGACCAGAAGGATAGGGTAACTTTGTTCCTCAGGTTGTAGCCTTACCTCTTCCCCTGCAGCAATTCGTTACTCTGGATGACCTTAACAACAAAATTTAGGCTATCAACTATGATATCCCGGGACGACGATCTGCGCTCGACAGGATCGATACAAGCACCATCTCTCCATATCTAAAAAATATGCTTATTCCAGGCAACTTCCATATGCCCAAATTTATCCAGTATGCAGGCCTCACCGATCCACTTACACATGTTCTTCATTTCAAAGCTGTCGCTGGGTTGTACTCCAAGGTCGACCACATGATTTTTCGACTGTTTAACATGAGCCTAAAATAAGAACCACTCCGATGGTTCCATACTATACAAGAAGCCTCTATCACCTCTTTTCTCCAATTACAAAATCTATTCGAGTCCAACTACGCTCATGCTAGGGAACGTGAAGTTACAATAGACTCTTTATTTTACTTCGAGCAAGGCGCAAAAGAAACCTTGGCTAGTTTTTATAAACATTTTTTGCAAGAAACACAGAAGATTGGGAATTCAGACCCCAAAATCGTGGTTCCAGCATTTACTTCCGCCCTGCACATCGATTCAAAAGTTTGTGAAGAACTTAATTTCCACAAACCATGCACGGTCACTGAAATGATTGATGTGGTTAATAATTACATCGAGCTGGAGCACTCGAAGAAAGATAAGATGAAAATATCTTCTGTCATACATTCTCGAGGAGTATCTTCAACCCCTTCTCAAAGAATAGTTGCCGCAGCAACACCGAAACCGTCTATAAAAACACTGATAACATTCGAAGAAGAGATGGAAAACCGGATAGGCCCGTCCCAATTCTGCCCCCCATGACAACAATCCTTTCTGCCATCTTGCCAGCAATAAAGGAAGACAAGTACTATCGTGCACCACAGGTTATTACTGATTTTCCGAACAGATCCTTATGTCAATATCATAATGTGCACAGTCATGAGACTGATTGGAGCTACTCTCTCATTCGCATTTTTCACTGTATCCTCTTAGCTGGAAGACTCCATAATTATGTTGTCGACATTAAGAAATTCCTCGATAAACAAGCAAAAACTATTGAAGTCGAGCAGAATCATATCCTGGGCCCAACTCGACATTTATACATGATCGAGATCGAAAAATGGAAGAAAAGAAAACAAGACAATAGTATTACATCTTGCTACAAAATGACTTCCTCAGACAAATCAGTAAAATTTCTTCCAAGCACCAGCAAATCTAAACGTCCTTATCAGATAATATTTGAGGAATGTGACACTAGACATGTACAATACCCGTACGATGATCCACTTGTTATTATGCTTAAAGTGGGACAGGATTACTTACATACACTTCTCATTGATACCGGCAGTGCCACAGACGTCTTATTCCAAAGAGCAATCAAAGTTTTAGGCCTTACAGATTCTGTCAAAGCTTCGAAAACAACAATCACAGGCTTCAATGGTTCCAAAGAATCAACCACAGGAGAAATCACTCTCCCCGTTCAAGCAGATTCAGAAACCATATTCGTCAAATTTCTAATCATCGATGCAGAGTTAAAGTATTTGGGAATTTTAGGACGCAGCTGGTTACATTCGATCAAAGTGATAGCATCGACTTACCATTTAGCACTACATTTTCCTACGGATCACAAAATCTTTGAAATCAAGGGCAGCCAAGCAGTTGTACGCATGTGCAAAAATATCACCATCAACCCTCATACAACAAAACTCCTCAAGGTATAACAACTACAGTCTCACCCACCACCCACATTTGAGCAACATGATGCTGGAGTGGTTGATACTGTTGAACTCGATGGCCGCAGGCGCACAACCTTAATTGGAACTCAGCTGTCACTCGACGAAAAAGATGCCATGATATAGCTCCTTAAGAAAAACATTGATGTCTTCGCCTGGACTTTTCTGGAAATGCCAGGAATCGATCCTTCTATCACTTGCCACCATCTCAACCTCCTTCCAGACAGTAAGGCAGTCATCCAAAAATGACAAAATTTGGCTCCCCGACTTGGAGATGCAGTCAACGAAGAAATTGATAAACTCTTTCGTCTCGGCTTTATTCGAGAAGCTAAATATCTGAAGTGGGTTTTCAATATTGTCACCGTGCCAAAGAAAAATGGTAAAATAAGTGTTTGTTTTGATTTCACTAAACCTAACAAATTCACACCCAAAGACAGTTTTCTGCTACCGTTTATTCCGCAACTTCTCGACTCAGTCGCAGGACACGAACTTCTTTGTATGATGGATGCCGCCTCGGGATACAATCAAGTTCCAATCGCCGAAGAAGATCAAGAAAAAACCACATTTATAACCGAAAGTAGACTTTACTGTTTCACAGTGATGCCTTTTGGGTTAAAAAATGCTGGTGCTACTTACTAATGATTGGTCACTTAAATGTTCAAAGAACAACTAGGCCACATCATTGAAGTATATATCAATGATATGATTTGCAAAAGCTTGAAAAGAGCAGATCATCTCCAATACCTCCAAATTATCTTTGATATTCTTCGACAATACCAGATAAAACTCAACCTAGAGAAATGTTAGTTCGGCGTCACATCAAAAAAATTCTTGGGCTATCTAGTCAGCAAAAGTTGAATCGAAATCGATCTAGCTCAAATCAAAGTACTCATGGCAATGTCATCTCCTCGAATGAAAAACGATGTTCAAAAGTTTATCGGCAAGATAGCCACTCTTCACAGATTCATCTCTAAGTCATCTGATCGATGTAAACTTCTTTACCTTCTTCTTCGTGGCAATCCCACAACTCTTTTGATCAAACAGCAAAAAGAAATTCTATGGACTCCTGATTGTAAATTGGCGTTTCAAGATCTTAAACGATACTTGGGGCGTCCTCCAATAATGAGTACTCCCATTGATGGCGAATTACTCACCATGTACTTATCCACCACTGAAGACTCCATTAGTTCTATCCTTATTCGAGAAGATGCAGACATCAAGAAACCCATTTATTTTATCAGTAAAACTCTTATGCCTGCTGAAAAGTGATATACTACCACAGAGAAGCAATTGCTCGCCCTGGCTTACAACTCTCTAAAACTCCGTCCATACTTTCAAGCTCACCCCATCAAAGTCATTAAAAAATACCCTCTCAAACTTGTACTCTCTAAAAAAGAAAAATCTCGACGAGTTCAACAGTGGTCTGTTTTCCTTGGTGAGTATGACATTTCTTTTGAGCCTCAAATATCCATCAAGGGGAAAGCAGTGGCCGATTTTTTGACAGATTTTCCAGTTGAAGACTTCAATTGGGAAGAACTCGAAGAAATCTTTACTGACGACTCAATTGCTGAACCAGATGCATGGTCCAGGAGTTCTGATTGGCGACATTTTATAAATGGATCAGCAGGACCACAAGGTTTCAGAATTGGCATCGTACTCGTGACCTCTTCCAATCATTGAATAGAAAAAGCTCTTACACTCAAATTCTATGCAACCAATAATGAAATAGAGTATGAAGGCATCTTGCATGGCCTTGATCTTGTACTTACTCTTAGAGCTGAAGACTTAAAAGTTTACGTCGACTCCTTATTCGTCACCAATCATTACAGCAAAATTTTTAGGATAACAGGAAAGATGGTTGATTATCCTGCGTTGGTCGAAGACAAAATGAAGAAATTCAAGCATGCCACCATTTCATATTTACCTCGACAAGAAATTCGTCATGCTGTTGCCTTAGCTTACAATGCTGCCATGCTGGGTGACAGTAAAAAAAGATCTTTAGACATCGAATTCCTCAAACACTCTAGCCTTGATATCTTGTCTATACTCCACTTAACCGTTACTGAAGATGACGACCCTGAAGATTGGAGAAAACCATTTTTTGAATACCTCAACTCTAACATACTCCCCAGTAATAATGAAGAAGCTTGATCCCTGTTTGCCAAGTGCTCCCGATTTGCAGTTCAAAATGGTATATTATATCGACTCACTGAAGAAGGGCCACATATCGAATGTATATCGCAGAAATAGGCTTAGATAAAAATTAGAGAACTTCATGAAGGTATTTGTGGTGTACATGCTTTGGGTCGATCACTAGCTTAACGTACATTCACACAGGGACTCCATTGGCCCTAAATGAGACAAAACTGCGAAGACTTTGTTCAGAAATGCTACAAATGCCAAATTCTTGCTCAGGACATCAAGTGCCTCGTCCTCGACTTACATGTGAGTAATGTCCTTTGGCCATTTAAACGATGGGGCATCGACATCATTGGCCTTTTTAATCCAAATTCAAGAAACATGAGATTCGTCTTGGTTACTACCGATTACTTCACCAAGTGGGTCGAAGCAGTCCCCTTACGCCATACTAATGAGAACGAGGTCATCAAATACCTTTAGGAGCACATCATCTCCCAGTTTGGTTGTCCTAAAAGGATACGTTCTGATAATGGTAAACAATTTATCAGCACCAAAGTACTTGCTTTCCTTCATAAATACAAGATTCAGTTGACAACTTCCACACCATATTACCCTCAAGGCAATGGAAAAGCTGAAGCTATCAAGAAAAACATCAAATCTAGTTTACGCAAGCGCCTCAACGGCAAAAAAGGCAGATGGGGCGACGAACTCCTCAGTATATTGTGGGCTTACCGTACCACTCCTCGAGTCTCTACAGGGTGTGCTTCTTTCATGATGGCTTTTGGTACTGAAGCAGTTATACCTTCAGACCTCGATCTACCATGTACTCGACGCAAAATTTCGGATGAAGATAATGAGCTCGACCTCCTTTGTAATCTTAATTGGATTGAGGAAACCAGATACAAGGCCATTGCCGATTTAGGCCATTACCATGATACATTGAAAAAATCATATAACAAGAGAGTTCAAAAATAGAAATTTGGTATTGAAGACCTTGTCCTCCGACGAATACAAGACCATACCGGACCTAAAAACTCAGGAAAATTATTAGAAAATTGGGAGGGGCCGTACATTGTGTGCAACAAAATAGATTGCGGAACTTATTGGCTTATGACTGAAGATGAAGTTTAGCTTGAGTACCCATGGAATAGTGCTCAACTCTTTTACAACTAATACCCTATAATCATTTCCTTCTAATGAAATAAACAATTTATTCTACATTACCTTCTTTCTACTTCGACTTATCTTCGATATATACTTTACAAGTATTTATCTGACAATCGATCTCTTTACTACTTCGACTTGTCCTCGATATATACTCTACAAGTATTTATTTGACAACCGATCTCTTTACTACTTCGACTTATCTTTGATATATACTTTACAAGTATTTATCTGACAATCAAACTCTTTACTACTTTGACTTGTCTTCGATATATACTTTACAAGTATTTATCTGATAATCGATCTCTTTACTACTTCGACTTATCTTCGATATATACTTTACAAGTATTTATCTGACAATCAAACTCTTTACTACTTTGACTTGTTTTTGATATATACTTTACAACTATTTATCTTACAATCGATCTCTTTACTACTTCGAGTTGTCTTCGATATATTCTTTACAAGTATTTATCTGACAATCAATCTCTTTTCTACTTTGACTTGTCTTCGATATATTCTTTATAAGTATTTATCTGACAATCGATCACTTTACTACTTCGACTTGTCTTCGATATATACTTTACAAGTATTTATCTGACAAATTGATCTCTTCACTTCTATCACATATACTACTTCAACTTATTTTCAAAATAAAATAGATAGTCATCACTACGTTAAAGCAAACAAACACATCATTCACACCCAAAATTCAAACTATTTTCGGTCCCACTGACCATTTGTTACAACATTTCAAAATAAAATAAAATGTAATGTTCATTACTCCAAATTTAACATTTCTGAAGGAGATTTCTTTTCATTCACAACACCTTCAGACACCTGCAAATTTGCTACGTTCTCAACAAGCTGACCTTTGACCTCCATCATCTTTACTCCATCAACAACTTCAGTTCCTCCGCGCACATCCAGAGTCTGTGGCACCTCATCATCAGAATTGTCATAACATGGCAGCCCCCCTGCCTTAATAACTCCCTTGTAATATTTCTTTCTCTCTTCAGACTCGTCGAACTGCTCCTTAAAATGCATCCTCACTTCTTGGCATCTTTGCAGCTTTTCTTCATTCATCCAAGTTTTTAATTCATCGAGCAGTTTCTTTTGCTCTAACTCTTTTGCTCTTTGAACATCATCAACTTCTTTCCCAAACTTAGCTTTCTGCAATGCTATAGCTTCTTTCTTTTCCTTCTCCAATACCTTTTTAGCCTCCGCCAATGCCGCATCCTTCGCTTTCTTTGCTTCCAATTTATACCTGTTCAGTATCGCATTCAGCTTAGCATTCTCCGCAGTCAACTCCTTCTCAATATTTCTGTACCCAACCAACCGGTTGGCCAGATCACCACTACCCTCCACCCATCCTAATGCTTGACTCATCACCATCTTAATCTACATGAAAGTCAAATAATGATTATTTGTTTGAGTTACCAAACTTTTCATTCGAGCATAAGCTTTAAAATTCCTTACCTTCGCCAAGTTATCCTGTGCTTCGTCTTGAAAGGTATCCAAGCTGTCAATGCCCACCATGTAATCCTCCATTTCTTTCTTCAACGAACCAGACCCATGAGCAAAAGTTTCCATCGCCTCCGCTATTTCCTTTTCAAACTCTTCCCCTAACCCCTTCTTTACAGTAGTCTTCTTGGGAATAGCACTGTTTGAACTTCGTGGAGGTAACCCACTCCCCACAACAGGTTTATCAGTACCTTCGACAACTTCAGCAGATAATTGTTGGGTAGTTCTCTATGGATTCAGCAACGAAGGTTTTTCATCATTTATCTTCCTTTTCCTCTTATTTTTACCTAGAGACTCCCCCTACATCGCATCAATCTCAGTATCTGTATTATAACGTGTTAACGACGGGTTATTCAACGACAAGCATGCATCTGTAGCTCTTTTGTTCTTCGCTGACATCTTTCCCCCGATGATTGACACTTCAACACCTTTGGTTCTCAACCGTTTTAGCCCTGCTTCTTGAAAAATTTTACTTAACTGATCTTGATTCGTCGCTAAATGGTTGATCCTGCCAAAGAATCCTTCCCTTATCTTATACAACTTCTCGTTTACAACAGTTGTCTTCCCGATCTCCTTCAATGCTGCACACACAAAGAAGACACAAATCTTTATACATATCCTATCATCTGTAAAATCATCATGCTTAAACATTTAAGTACCTAATTACAGACCTAGATGAAACGCTTTTCTTTTAAGCGGCTCCCCTGGATCTTTAGGATCAAACTCATAATTTCCAAAAACTTGTAATCGGTCTTCGGTATATCGACCTTCAGTGGATACCATATCATTAAATATCGATCTCTTCAGAAACCTCGCCAAATAATAATACCCTTTTAACGTTGGGTTCATTTTCATCGTGTAGTATACATACAAATCATCTACCGTTATTACCTCCTCCCCTCTGGCTTTAAGCCTACCATTTATTGCACCACATACCCTAAATATGTCGTATACATTCAGATTGAATTGACCTGGGGCTACATCGAAGAAATTTATTAACTTTTTCTGATCCGCCCTCAGGGGTATCTTTAGCCCTTTATTTATATGTTCTCGATGAACAAGAATACCATCTAGAGGTATATCCCAGTCGATCATTTCGCATTGATACTTCTCTAATCTAACATCATCAGGGATACCATATTTCTTTTTAAATCTTAATATTTCTTTGGTTTCTAAACCCTCTCCGTAACAAGCTTCTTCATCCTCTTCTACATCTTCTACCTTATCCCCACTCCCTTCTCGATCACTCCCCTGAGTCTCATGATCTGCACCAGTCTCCATCACCTCATTCTCAGATACTTCACGCACACTGGGTACTACCCTAAACTATTCCTCACCCCCTGCGTCTGCACTGCTCGGACCTACCCTGTATATCTACGTTAATTATTGACACAAGTTCTCTCATCGATCGTCAAAGGCACTACATCTTCGAGACTCTCAAATATATCTTTATCATCATTTAAATTTGGTTCAGCCATTTAAGAACCTGTAGATCAGATTCCATATTTTCAAAACAGTTAGAATTTTACATATGTGATACATATATACATATTCTAATGTTAAACATATTCATAATAGATCTCGTTATTGAGATCATTCTCCAATACCTCATTTACTTAACTGCTGCAATCATATATATTTATACTTATACATAGTTCTCGATCTAATCCATATCAGATATTTCACTTCGATTTTTTATCATTCATAAACAATTTCATAAATTCTCGATGTTTCATCTCATTTAATTATGTAACCTCGATAACTTCGTTAATTACTATTTTCTTATCAAAATTATAGGAAGTTGAATAACTTCTCGAAGACGTTTTAACTTTTCTCGCCAAAACCAGTTATTTTTATTTTTACAAATTCTCATTCTCCAACGCAAAATTCAGCGATAACCGTAAAATTCTAAACCTCTCCGCATATCTCGCTCCCTCAAAATCATCTCCTCCCACAACGCCGTACTTACAACGCCCTTCCCAATCCCTTTTACTTCCCCTCCAACTCTCCTCTTTTATTTTTATGTAAATCAAAATCACCGCTACAATAACATTACAATATCACATTCACAAACTTATATCTATCGCTATTAATCTTTCCCCTCTGTGGATGTTTCTTATTCATTACCACTTCATTATACGTTATTGATTAATCTCTACCAAACGAATCTACTTACAAAACAAATTGTCAAAACTTACTAACCTTGTTGCAGTGCAGCTTCAGTATTCCTCTCATTCGCTCACTTTGCTCTTTCAATCAATACACAAATCTCCTCCTTCACAATCGTATCTAACAACTGCAGCAACGAGCAATAACAGTTCTCTCCCTCTTTTTTTTTTTCAATTTGTAAGTGATCTGAACAGTCGCCTACCTCTGACATATTTATAGCCCTCACGTGACTGTTCGTCGCACCACTTGGCGACGGTCCTGCTTGTTGAATACAACGCTTCATACATTTTTTTTCTTAACATCTCTGCCTCTTAATCTTCTACTTCTTAATAGCCTTTTATATTCATACTTCAAACCTTCCTACTCTTGAAGAATATCTACAAACACATTCCTTTCTATCAATGTACGCTCCATCTTTTCTAATAACTGATATACCTCATCTTCTTTATACTTCATACCATCACCTAATGGAAAACATCTTTCCATATTCATTTTGCATTAACATTCCCTTATTTTATCATATTTTTGCAAATACCTTTATTTAAGGGATTATTTTCGACATCAGTTGATTTAATTTTGTTCACTCACACTTCGTTTTAACACAATTTTATTTCCCTACAGTTTATGAAACATCTCATTTCGACATAACAATTCACGTTCGACTTTATACACTTGCCAATATTCGACAAATTTTATCACACATATTGTAATCATATTGGATACTCGATAACAAAGACAGAAGCAATTAAATTCATAAATACATATTTATTTATTTCAACTTATTTCTTACATTTGATATCTCTCACATTCGATATCTCTCATATTCGATTACATACTCATTTCTTACATTTGACATCTATATCTTTTGAGTACATTCACTTCTAATAATATTTTCTTCCATTACAATTTAACTACTATTGCTAACTTCCTCGACATGTCATTATTTTCTTTGTCCGTTTTTCACCAGAATTGGACATTCAAGCCTCTTTCTAGTCCTCGAAGCTCAATGACTCTCAAGTCACTGAACTTTTACGGGACGCTTTATCAGGAAAAGACAACAAAAAATTACAAGCACACCCACACATTCGGCAAGATCCCTTGACGCCTATCCAAACTTCGTCTCTTCATCACCAGTAAAGACAGTTACCCCTTCACCCCCCAACTGTCTCCAAACATTACCTTCCCATACGCATAATGTTTCAACTATTTCCAACTAAAACATGTCGTTTCTGCTTGTTCTTTGCTCCCACCTCGCTGCTCTACTCTGATCACATAACTCATTTTCATCTCTCAATCTACGACAAATTTCATCCGACGTATCACCATCTTCAACCCCTGACTTAACACTCAACCATACTTTGGGCAACCTCATTAACCAAACACCATTATTCACCTTCAATGAAACCCTTATTTATGCCCATCATTTTTACCTACATTTAATGAACATCATTAATTCCACCTCGGAACTTACTTGACCAAATACAGATCTCCTTAACCTCGGTAATGACATATGTTGACTTCTTTACAACTTCAACAACCTCTTCTATTTCCATTTTTTCTTCTCAACACAACTACAAGTACTTCTGTCGAGGATGGGGTGATTGTAGTATCATATTCCCCAGATTCAACAGGAATACAGTCAATATTCTTCAATCGAAGATATCTTAGCATTCTGTAGTCGAAGACAACCCAACGTTCTAGAAGGATCTATGGGTCCTCGATACACCGAAAGTAACCGTTGTAACCCAGTCAAGATAAAATTATTAGAGATCCACAAAGTTCGCCCACTACCTCTAAAATGGATGACTTTTTCTTTCTTTTTGTAAATTGCATGTATATGCTATAAATACAGGCAAAAAATAGGTTCTAAGGGGCCACGCATCTGACAACACTCGATCCTAAACATAAACAACACTCAAAAACTTGTAATAACTAGCATCTACTAGATTTTATACAAAATCCTCCTCGAGGTCGTGGTTTTTCTAAGTTTCTGTTGAGTTTTCCCCGTAAAATCTTGGTTGGTATTTCTTTATTGCACTATCCTTAGGAACAAGTATTGGAGAAGGTTTTCCTCCTGGGAAACATGTAATTACAGGTTCAGCAGAGTGGAACTGCTTCTACCCATTTTGTAAAATAATTGGTAGCTACTAGTAGGTACTAACGGTTATCTCTAGAATTAGGAAATTCATGGACAAGATCGAGTTCCCATCTTTTGAATGGCCAAAACATATTGCTTGCATGTAGTTTCAGCATAGGGGCATGTATAATTTTTCCATGTCATTGACATGCGTCACATTTGCATGAGTACTCTTCTGCTTGCTTGCGCATGCCCGACTAGAATACTCCTTGTATAATATGGCTCTGCTTGCTAGTGATCAACCTGCGACATGGGAGCCACAAGTTCCTTCATGTAAATCGCAGAACATCTCACCCACTTTCTTTATGGAGTGACACTTGAGATAAGGCTCCGTGACAGAACGATGATATAAAGAAATATTTTAATTTGTGTTGCACTTTGAGTTGCCGATCAGCTGTCGGTACTTCTTTGGATCTGCTGTAAGTGGTCCGTTACATTTATTGTTAATACCGAGATAGGCTAGGAAGGGCATTTGCCAATCATCGTCTTCCTCTTTATCGCCCCCAGTGTTGATCGTGCATACAGAAATACGATCAATGCTAGGGGTTAAAATTACTTCATATAGAGCTTATGTTCTCTAGAACCTGGCTAGATATGCCAAGGAATCGGCGTGTCTAATTTTGCCTCAAGGAAGATAATCGAGAGTTGCTTACACAAACTTGCTTATCCTATCTGTAACGGGGGTTACGTATTTGATCATCTTGTCATTCTTTTTGAATTGCACAGAGTTATGGTAGATAATGAGCAGTGAATCTGTATAAACTGAGAGTTTTGGAACGCCAAGCTCAAGTACGAGGTCGAGTCCATGAATGAGAGCTTCGTATTCAGTGACATTATTTGAGGCCTCAAAATCTAAGCGGATTGATTTATCAATTCTGTCATTGGAAGTGGTAATCAATTCAATTTCAATTCCTGACCCTGTGGGTCCTGCTAATCCATCTGTTAGAAGTCGCCACCCTTTCCTTATAATCTATTCAGCTCACTCATCAAATACTTTAGGGGGCGGATCTTCTGTATTTTCCTTTGCAAGGTTAGAATCATGCTCCACCCACTCGGGATCTTCCACTGGAAAATCTATGAGTAAATTGGCAACGGCCTGACCCTTTTCGGAATGACGTTGTTCAAACTTGATATCATGTTCTCCCAAACTGACTGAGCATTATTGCACTCTCCTTGGTTTTTATTTTTTGGACAGAACCTTCCAAAGTGGGTTGTTTGTCATAACTTTGACTGAATTAGCTTGGAAGTAGTACTTAAGTTTTTGTGAAGTGTAAACAAGAGTGAGAAGAAGTTTCTTGATTTTAGAATAACTCATTTCCGCTGGAGTGAGGGTTTTACTGATGAAGTAGACTGGTTTCTCAATTTTCCCTTCAAGTCGAATGAGAACCGAGCTGATTGAAGTATATGTAACTGTTAGGTAGATAATCAGTTCCTCATTATCTATTAGGGTGATTACTATGGGTGAGCTCCCCAAATAGGTTTTGAGATCCAGAAAAGTTGCTTTGCATTCTGATGTCCATTGGACCACTACATTTGGCTGAACTTTCATCATTTGGTACAACTTTGGAGTAGTAGGAACAACCAATGATAGCGGTCGGAATATTTTGAAATGAATTGGTTGATGGTGGCAATCTTTTCAGTAAGTTTTTGTACGTCTTTCATTGTCGTTGGAGATGGCATGTTGAGGAAATCCCGAATCTTAATTTGATTGGCCTCAATCCTTTTCTTGTTGATGTGGTGGCTGAGAAATCAACCTAAATGTACTCCGAATAGACACTTATCAGGATTGAGTCGCATCCTATAAATTGAAGAATGTTGAATATTGTGTTTAGATCTAAAATGTGGTTGGCTGATTATACACTCATGCATAAGAGATCGTCAATGTAGACTTCCACAACTTTCCCAAGATGTGCTTTGAACATAGTAGTTATCAACCGTTGATAATTTGTACCTGCATTTTTGAGTTTGAAGGGCATGACTTTGTAGTAGTAAAGTCTACTTTCAGTGATGAAAGTGGTCTTTCTTGATCTTCTTCCAAGAGTGGAATTTGATTATATCCAGAAGCATCGTCTATCATAGATAGGAGTTTGTGACCTATTGTGGAATAAAAGATTTGGTGAATGTTGAGAAGAGGGAAACTGTCCTTTGGAGTATGTTTGTTTAGATCGGTATAATCTTTACAAACTCAAACTTTTTCATTCTTCTTCGGGGCAGCAACAATGTTGGATATATAATCTGGATAATTGGTTTCTCGAATGAATCTCACTTTGATTAATTTCTCGATCACCATGTAAACTTCATCTCAAAGTCGAGGTGATAGTCGCTGCTGTTTCTATTTGACAGTCGTGGCATTGATGTTGATGGCCAATTTGTGACATATCTTGGCCAGATCGACCCCAGGCATCTCTTCAAAAGTCCATGCAAAAATATCTCAATTTATTCGTAAGAACTTTATGAGAGTGTTTTTTTGTGTTGAACCAGCTTAGTACCGATGAAAGTACCTCTGCCAGGTCTATCAATATTGATGTATTCTGTGGGTTCTTCTGTGGGAGGCTGATAATCGAGGTGATTAGTTTTTTGTAATTGCTACAGCGTATCTATCTGAGGTATCTGAAATTGCTGAGACGGTATTTTCGTAAGCTCGAGAAAGTTTTTGACTACCTTTAATTTCATAGATACCATTATTGTGTTTGAAGCGAAGTGCTTGATGATATGTGGAATCGATTACTTCCATGTTGTGAATCCAGCTGCGGCCTATAATCTTGAGATAACGAGATTTGGCATTGATTACATAAAAGATGACGTCGATGGTAGCTGGTCTTGCGGTAATAGGTAAGATGATCTTGTCTACTCACTCTTCTTTAGAACCATTGAATCCAGTGATATCAGTGTTGCTTGGAATAACTTGATCCGCCAATCCCATTTGGTTGATAGTGCTTTGAAAGTGAATCTCAATACCGCTTCCAGTGTCAATCATCATTGTGTGCATGACAAACTTCTTCATCTTGAGCATTATGACTAATGCATTATGATGTAAAAATTTGACATGACTAATGTCGTAATCTTCGAATGAGATCCCAAGCCGGTGATTTCTTGACTCAGGTAGAAGCTTGGCTTCTTTGTCTCGAGGTATGCGATCGCAGTATTTTAATAGTCTCTTTCCCTTGAATCTATTAGAGTTGACGATCTGATGGATTTTGATCATGTTGTTGTGGTGCATATGGTAAAGATGCTTCTCCTCAGCTTAATCTTCGGCCTGGACATCTTCAAGCTACTTTTTATAGCTGCCATCCTTATATGATTTTAGGTCGCTAATGTATTTGAATATCCGTCCCTCCTTGAATATGTATTCTAGTAACCTCTGTAAAGCATAACAATTGTTAGTAGAATGATGGCTTACCTTATGATGCATGCAGTACGGGCGGTTCTCGATTGGTTCCAATGGTTGAGAGAGATGATAGAGATTAATCTTGGAGAGGATTATAAATATTGTGTCGATACGAACATTCATCCTTGGGAGGATTGGTTTGAGTTGTGAACCGCCCTTCTGAGGGTTGCCAGTATTTTCCTTAGAGTGTTTTTGCTCACCCTGATCCTCCTGAATACAACCCCAATGAATGCAACCCCAATGAACCATCGGAGTGGGTCCTCCTGTAGACTTTGATTGCTTGAGGCTGATATCTTATTACTAGTGATCTATCGACTTAGAAATACTATATTTTGTGAATAAGAAGTTTGAAGTTTTGAGAATCTAGAAAATGTTGTTTTTTTAGTAATTTCTCATATATTTTTCTTGTCCATGCCTCTTATGGAACTTTTTCTTTACATAGGTCTTCTCTGCAGTTCTTCATCGTGCTGAAGCACATTCTTCGAACAATATGGTTAGTGACGATTGACTGAGTAACTATTGAGTTCGTGAGAGACATATATCTTTGACATGTTCAGGTTTTTTTATTTGAGCTCGACCCACGTTCTTTATCAGTTCATGGAGTATGTGGCAATGTTGACTGTTGAAGTCATGAGTATAATGCGTGAGTCTTACATGGAGGCAATTCGATCTAGAGGTAATTCGATTTGGGTAAGATTAAGGGCTAGGCCCCTACAATGTCAATATTAACACTTCCGAAAAATTTATTTTTTGTTTTTAGTCTAGAACTAGATAGTTGTAGATATAATGGTTTGTTGGATAATGGTCTTTGACAACAGGTGGTAGTATAGGAAATAATTTGTGCTAACTATTCATGTGATAGTAACTGAAAGTACTATGTAGTACAAAAAAATAAAAGTAAAAATATATTACTAACTTAAAAAGAGAATGATATGATTTTCAGGTTAAAAAAGGCTGAACCAGTTTAAAACATTTATTTTCCTGATGCTGGTGTAGAAGGAATTTTGTCTAATCTTGTCAATGTAGAGCCAATAATTATCTATGTAACGACTTGTCTGCAAAAATTGGGTAGGAATTATAGGGTAGGGTATAATAGTAGGGATGTTATTGAGGATAATCGGGCTAGGTTGGAGTCTGGGGCTGGAGCCTGCTCTGACAAAGATAGGGACATATAGAAATATTAAGTGCGGGCTTCAGACAAGTGGTCGTGGTGACTACGCTGGTCGGGGTAAGGTTGGAGAAGTGTCAGATTTGGATGTGGATGATAAGTATTTCGGGGATAGTAAAGAGACCAATGAAAATTTTAATTTCAAATTGAAGTCTGGGATTCTTGAAGATATAAGGTTGGAGGAGTAACTGGGGGAGATGATCGACCAAGAACTCCCTATGGAGGGTATTCTCGTGTATCGAGAATAGATAAAGAAAGGTTTGTAGTTTCCCCTTCGAGATGACTAGAAGAAAATTTTAAACTTCTACGACGTTTCCCCTGACCTGTTCAACCTGAATTTGTATGACTTGTTTCGGGTGGTAATAGTATTAAATTCTTGACAGGAGGAAAGGGGAGAGCAGTTGATATCAGTGGATGATTTGTGTATGTATTATACACTGAAACAAAATCTGAGTAATGTTGGCTATTGGTATTTAACAAGGTTTCTCAAGAGGTCCTTGCTGTATGACATGGTCTCGTCAGGAGGGCAATATTTTATTGATCAACTGGGGAGCCTTTGAAGTAGAATTTTTTTCACTTAGGTTAGTGGTAAATGTGTGTATGTTTTTTTTATGTCAAACTTTTATTCTTTAGTTATGTGCTAATTGATGATATCTACTCGTGCAGCTGCAAAGGAGGTCGATAAAAGCTCTAAAGTAAAAGAAAAATTACATAGCTTGAGAACAAATTATTTTGGGCTAATTGACTCTCTTGTTAAAGATCAAGAGAAGGTAGAAGGGTTATTCAGAGAAGACAGAGAAGATGGGTTAATGAGATCTCATACAAAAGGATCCGAAGTTTTTGTCATCGACGGTAAAATATCGGCAAAGAACAAAAGAGCTGCTGAGGTTAGTCTTCCGCTCGAGAGCCCTGCTCACAGTGAGTATACCACTGACTCTGCTGCTGCGCGGAGAAGGAGGCCCTATTGAGTGGGTTTTTTGGTAAAAGTGGGAAGAAAAAGGGAGCTATTACTCTTTCCCTTGTTCATGCTCAACTTTATAATTGGTTGACTCGACAAAATTGAGTCGAGAAGAGGAGTGGTGATGAAGTTGTTGGGTCGGGGATTGAAGGTGACTAAGATAGTTGACCAGTGAAGGCGGCTATGGTGACTCAACAAAAGGCTGTGGCTGGGAAGAAAAGCACTCTCGATGCTCTAAAGTTAAAATCTGCTGGGAATCTTGTAGATTTCGTAGAAGAGACCCAACAGACCATTGAGTCATATGCTTATGGGACGAAGTCATTGGAGGATAAGGATTTTGCCAACTGCTTGGTTACAACAAATAGCTTGTCTACCTTCTTTATCGAAGGTCATCGAACGATGAACCAGGTAAGGAAATTAAATGCCTTATTTTGATTAACGACGTTGGTTCTTTCTTAGAGATCTCATGTATTTACTATAATGCAAATCAAAAACTTCTTCTTGATGGTAAGCATCTACTGTTTGGTGGGCAGAGCTTAGCCAATGAACTCCTTGTTTCTATAAATATCAAGAAAGAGCAGAAAAAGAGGAGTTAGAGGCAAAGTTGGATAGGTTTAGGCTTGGTGCGGTGAAGTTAAAGGAGGTTTCCATCCGTAACGCCAAGAAGATTTGGGAAGGGGAGAGATGGAAAGAAGTTGAGAAGATAAGGGCTAATTTGGTGAAGGAGAGGGAGGAAGCTCTAGCCTTTCAGAATTCAAACTTTAAAGATGACGTTCGCGAATAGATCCTGGTTGTGCGAAGGTCGATGGAGGCGGAGAAGACGAAGCTCTTGCCCAGGCTACCGTTGAGTCAGATCTGGCTGTGATTGATTCTCTGAAGCGCATGAAGGCCAACTTCTCTATCTAGTTCGATGCCATGGAGGAGAAAAAGGATTTTTATAAGGGTTTGGATGTGGCTGCTGGGTTATAGTTTGCCGACTCTGACGCCGAAGAGAACGATGTCGAGCCTCCAGCCATTATGCCTGCTTTGTCCGAGGATGCAGACCAAGAGGAAACTCTTGATGATTTAACACCTGGTTTGCCAGTGAAGATCACTACTGCTATCATTTCCCCTGAGAAGTAGATATTTTGTAATGTGGTATATTTTTTGGTAAGTTTGAAAGGGATTTTTGTATAATTGGTCGATGGGACCTGATAACTTTGATTTATTATTTTAAATGATTTTGGTGAACAACTTTAATTTTTTAAATGACATATTTGAATTGTTGATAACTGACAGATAGTTATTTAGCCATAATGAATGTGATGTTGGATAGGTTTAAGTATTTAATTCGAGATGATTGATAGAATAAAGTATGATATACTATTTATTAGATGTTTTAGAAATTGCCTATGTAAGGGATATCTAAATGGACTGATAGGACAACCATGTAATGGCTTTGACGAGTATAAGAATGATTGCTAGATGCATTTCCTATATGGGATATCTGGTTTAATAAATAAGATAACCATGTCATGGCTTGTCGATTTAGTAATGATATTTAGACATATTTCCCTTTAATGGGATATCTGTTGTCGAAGAAATGAGATTTAGGTTTGACAATTTAAATTGACAAAGACGAATGTTGAACAGATGATTTATAGATGTAAAAGAAAATTTCTTTATTGGAGGAAAAGAAAATAGATTACAACTTCTATTTGTAGAACATCTTCAAATTGGCTGTATTCCATGGAAATTCGAGTTATAATTCGTCTTCGATCATTAACCACTACGTTCCACTATCGGTCTTGTCACTTATAATGTAAGGACCTTCCCAATTTTTTGATAGGTTCCTTGATTTTTTTTGTCGAGTTTTGTCTTGAATTCATTGAAGTACAAGATCGCCGATGTCGAATGTGCGTTTCCTCACTTTTTTGTTGTATGTTTTTTTTAGAGTGTCGTGGTATCTCCCTAAGTTTACAAAGGTATGTTCTCGATTTTCTTTAATCCAATTGAGATTGCACAGGAGTCCAAGTTCATTTTCTTTATCTGTGACTTGTCTTCTAGCAGTTGGTAGGTCGAGATCTGAAATAATGGCAACTTCAGTACCGAAGGCCATCATAAATGGTGTACAACCTGTGGATGTTTGAGGTGTTGTCCTATATGCTCATTAAATATTAAGTATCTTTTCGACCCATCTGTCTTTCTTTTTCTTGAGGCGTTTTCATAATCCTGACTTGATGCCTTATTTATGGCCTCAACTTGGCTATTTCCTTGTGGATAATAAGGTGTTGAAGTAGTAAACTAGATTTTGCATTTGTGGAGGAATTTAAGGACTTTATTGCAGATGAACTACTTTCCATTATCTGATCTTATCATTTGTGGATAGCCAAATTTGGTGATGATGTGTTCCCATAAAAATTTGATAACTTTATTTTTGTCAATGTGATAAAGTGGAATAGCCTCAACTCATTTGCTGAAGTAATATGTGGATACAAGGATACATTTTTTATTTTCTGATGCGGGGTTGAATGGACCAATGATGTTGATTGCCCACCGTTTAAATGGCCAGCGGACAATACTGACATGTAAGTCGAGGGCTGAACTTTTGATATCTTGAGTGTAGATTTGGCATTTGTAGCATTTTCTAATGAAATCTTTACGGTCTTGTCGCATCTTCGGCCATAATAAACCGTTTGTAAATTCTCTTTGCGCTACTGATCAACCTGAGATATGTGCGGCACAAATTCCTTCGTGAAGTTCCTAAATTTTGACTTGTGCTTGTTTCTGTGAGATACATTCGATCAGTAGGCATCCACTGGTAATTCCGTATAGTGTTCCTCCTTGGAATTTGAATCTTGTACATTTTGCTAGTAGGGATCAAGCTTCTTCCTTGTTTTTAGGGAAGGTATTAGAATTGAAGTAAATGAGAAATGGTTTTCTCCAATCTTCAGGATCTTCAACTTCAACAACTTGGATTTGCATGGCATAGTTTGTTTTGAGGCTGGAATGCTTGACCACTTTGATGTCTTGTGTTCTCTTCTCACTATCTTTGAGCATTGCGGCAATGTATATTAGTTCGCCAGTATGGCAATTTTTAGCTCTTGGCAAATAAGAAATTGTGGCTCTATTGAACTTCTTCATTTTTTCTTCAACTAGTGGAGCGTAGTCAGCCATTTTGCCTGATGTTTTGAATGTTTTGCTATAATGGTTGGCTACTAGTAATGATTCCACATAGACAACTATGTCTTATGCTCCAAGTGCCAATATGAGGTCTCAGCCATGTAAGATAGTTTCATCCTCTGTTTCATTATTTGTTATACAAAACTTGAGTTTGATACCTTTTTCAATTTTGTCATTGGATGGTGTTATGAGAATGATGCCAAGTAAAGAGTCTCCTTCCTGTACTTTTGGACCATGCATCTATTTCTGCAATTGAGTCATCGGCTATTACCTTTTTGAGTTTCTCCCATTCGGGGTCTTCGACGGGGAAGTCTGCCAAAAAGTCGGCTACTGCTTATCCTTAAATTGATATTTGTGGCTCAAAAGAGATGTCATCGAACCCTTCCATATTTCTCTTTTTTTGAAGGCACTAGTTTGTGGGGGAATTTGGCAATGACCTTGATGGGGTGTGCTTAAAAATTAGGTCGAAGTTTTCGAGAACTATACACCAAGGTTATTAGTTATTTTTCAGTTGTTGTGTACCTATTTTTAGTAGGCATGAGAGTTTTTCTAATGAGGTAGATTGGTTATTCTACTCCGTTGTCTTCCCGAATGAGGACATAACTGATTGAGTCTTTTGTTGTCGATAAATATATTGTTATTACTTTGCCATCAAGGAGTACTCATTATGGGAGGACGCCCCAAGTATTTTTTGAGATCTTGAAAAGTTAATTCGCATTCTGGGGTTCAGATTATTTCCTTGGGTTATTTCTTTATCATTGGGGATGGGTTTTCACAAAGAAGAAGGTAAAAAAGTTTGCCTCGATCAGATGACTTGGAGATGAACCTGTAAAGAGTGGTAACCTTCCCAGTAAGCTTTTGAGCATCGTTATTTGTTCGTGGTGATAGCATGGCCATCAGTGCTTTGATTTGTTCTGGATCGATTTCTATTCTTATCTTGCTTACCAAGTGCCCCAAAAATTTACCAGATACAACTCTAAATTGGCATTTCTCCGGGTTTAACTTTATGCGGTATGTACGAAGGATGTTGAAGATTATTGCAATGATCATCTCGTTTTAGGCTTTTGCAGATCATGTCATAAATGTATACCTTTATAATTTTGCCCAAGTGATCTTTAAACATTTTTGTCGCGAGTTGTTGATAAGTTGCTCCTACATTTTTTAATTCAAAGGGAATGACGGTGTAATAGTAAAGCCCCATTTCTGTTACGAATGTTGTCTTCTCTTGATCTTCTTCAGCAAGTGGAACCTGATTATATCTGGAAGCTATATCCATCCTTGAAAGAAGCTCATGTCCTGCTGCAGATTCGAGGAGGTGCGAAATTAAAGGATGTGGGAAGTTTTTTTTGGGTGTAAAGTCTCCGTAGACCCTGATTTTCTCATTCTTGTTTGGGATAACTACTATGTTTGTGACCTACTTGGGATATTTAGCTTCTCGAATGAATCCAAGTCAAATTAACTTATCTATTTCTTCATTAACTGCCTCTCGGACCCCGGGGGCTAGGTTACGGCGCTTTTGTACAACAACCTTGTTGTCTAGTGCGAGGTTTAACATATAGCATGTAATGGAAGGATCAATTCTTGGTATTTCTTGAAAAGACCATGCGAAGATATTAACACTTTTCTTTAAAAGCTGTAGAAGGGTTTTTCTGTCTTCTAGTAAGAGTTTAGAGCCAATAAAAGTATTTCACCCAGGTCCATCGAGTTCTACAGATTTAACTATTTCATTGTCATGCTGCCCCAAAGTTGGGGGAGGCTCTTTCTGTAATTGTGTATGAGAAACTTTTGGACATCAATTACATATTAATGGAGCCTTCCTGCCAAGATAATACGGATAAAAATGCGTATGAGAGAATAATAATTATCAATCTCATGGCTATGGACATTGTGATAGTGGCAGAAAGGTTTATTCAGGACGTCAGGAATTATTTGTGCTCTCGAAAGAATTCTTTTCCCTTTAGGATGGGTAAGATAGCCGATAGGGTTGTTGTCATTTGACGTAAAATAGGGATGAGTCTATCTTTTTTCCCATCTTTTCCTTTGATGTTTTCATTAGATCTCCCGCGTTGTTTGGTGATAACATTATTTGTTGGTTTGATGTGGTAGTGAAAGATTATCGCTGGAATGAATAACAAAAAAGCTTTTCATCTTATCCTTCTTTGATCGCTTGAGCTCGATATAGTTATTAATGACATCTATCATTTTCGTAACTGTTTTGGGCTTGTGAAGCGTGAGTTCTTCTTGAACTTTAGAGTCGATGTGGAATATTGAAGTAAATGCTGGTACCACAGTTTTTGGATCTGAATTCCCGATCTTCCTTATTTCTTATAAGAAACGCGTATAAAAGTTTACGAGGGTTTCTTTTATACCTTGTTCAAAAAAGAACAGAGAATCAACTGTTATCTCACGTTTTTTAGCATATGAATAGTTTGATCCGAATAGTTGCTATAATTGGGTAAAACTAGTTATCGATCCATCGGGAATGGTACGAAACTATCTGAGAGGTCTTTCTTTGAGGTTCATATTAAAAAAATGGCATAATATGTGATCGGGCTTGAAGTAGAGGCTGACTGCTGTTTTAAAGTGACAGACATGGGTGAGAGGGTCGGTAGGCCTACATATTGATGAAACTTTGGCATGTGAAAGTTGTCAGGAATAAGCATAACCTTGAGGTAAGGGGAAATAGGATTTGTCTCGACCCTGTCTAAAGTGTATCGTCGACTAGGGTTGTTAGAATGAATGGCCTAAATCCTATTGTTCAGGTCACCTAAAGTAACGAATTGTCGAAGAATGTTTTGTACTACTGCAGCTTGAGGATCAAAATTTTCTTGTCCTTCAAGGCCCTATCGTTCTTTGATCGGTTGCCTCAGAAGAGGTGGTGGGATCTGATGGCGAGCGCGTCAACTTCCCTGGGTGGTCAATGCTGATGATGTGAGTCCAAAATGTCATGGTACACTGTCTGGGTTCCTTGGTGGAGATCTTGAGGATTGATTTTTTTTACCTTGGTGCATTTTTCCTCTAAAAAGCTCTTGATCGCTGATCGCTGATCACTTCGGGCTGGGAGGGGTGATCCTTATCGAGTAGTGAATCGATCATATTGTCTTTACAGACTTTCCATTTTTTTTTGATGGGTTTGGCTCTGCTATTCCAGGGCCCTTTTTCTCTCGTCTTTCTCAACTTGGATGGCTCAAGCGTAAATTGTCTGATCTTCGAGCTTCTGGGCCCTATCAGAATCCATCTATTTTTGAAGCTTGACAACAACATTGTGCAAGTTGACTGTTTCTGGTAGGACGTAGCTAGAATTTTCTTATTATTCCTCTGGGTACTGAAGACACTTCTAAGGTTCATGTTGGTCATGGCAGTGACTATTTAGGATTAGATTGGGTAGAGAAAAAATTGGGTTTCCCATAAACGGTGCCAATTGTAATGGTTAGTTTTTCGATCGGTAAATTACACCAATACTTAAGTAAAGAGAGAGCGATTAAGCTGCAAATATGGACTAGAACACAGTAGATTTTAGGTGAAAACTCAGTGAAACCTGAGAAAAACCATGACCTCAAGGAGGATTTTATGATTTAAATCCACTATATGCTAATTTATTACACTTGCATATAGATTGAGTAAAGTGGAATAACAAAAATTAGAAAGATATATGAGGGGCCTCATTAACATATGTTCTGCCTGTATATGGATACAGGCAGTTTCAAATATTTCTCCTAACTTTATGAGAGGTGGGCAAACTTTATAGATCATGTGCAATGACTATATTTGACCAAGTGTAACAGATATTGTGGAGGGTTGAGATCTATAGTTGTAGACTTGACATCTTCTCCAATGATCGAATACCTTCGACGTGGCTCTGATAGTTTCTTCTTATCGAATTATGGGAATATACTACTACAAGACTGAAGAAACGATACGATTAGATCAGGTTGTTCCGCCCCACCTTGATCGTCACCACCACCTTCTCCATAATATTTTGGCACTCTGATAACTATGTCTAGAGTTCCAGCCTAACAACAACTTTAGAGTCTTCCACCTTTTTCTCCTTTTCTCTCTCGAACTCAACAGTTAATCCACTCAACTGAGCTTTTAAATGTACATTTTCTTCCATTTGAGTCTCGACCTTGTGGGATTGCTCCAAATGTTTTTTGTTCTTCTTCAGGAGAAATTGTGAGCATTCACCATCATAGATAGCTGCAAGACACAATTCAATTCATGAACAAATGGACTAAACAAAATCAAACAATATAATCAGGTGCAGTTAAAATTCACCTGTGTAACCTATTCTTGAAAGATGTCCCTGAGCTTCATTGGGTCATTCTCAAAAAGGCAAAAGCAATGATTCTTCACTGTCCTAAGCTTTGTCACCATGTCAGACCGAGTTCCGTCGCTTTCTTTGATCTCATGATGTTTTTGCTTTATCAGCGCAGACTCATCTTCCCCTGGCTGACCACATCACCAACCTTTCATTTTTTTGGAACCCCAACTTTGGAGGTACCCTGAATAGGCAAGGTACCACCTTCAGCTACTCGTGGAACCTATGTAGTGGATCACGAAAGCTTCTGATTCGACTTTATTTGCCTACGGAACTTTCAAGGACCACTTAAAGTTTCAGGAGGAGGGATATTCGCACAAACAAGTATGTGAGGGAGGTTAAAATCCCCAGAATTCCCTAAAGAGCCCTTTTTGTTGACAGTCTCCCCTCAACCAGTCATAACCCGCCTCTGGTTAGCGCGTTGGACTTTTGGAATACCTGAGTTTACCCTTTTGCCCCTCTGAATATTCAAATCCCCAAGAATTTTTTTTGGCTCATTTTGTTTGCGCGACACACAGTCAAATAATCTCGACTCGTTTGGAGTGTTAGGCTTGGGGACCTAAAAAAGTCAAATACAATAAATGATAAGGAGCCCAAATAGGTCAATACATTTACTCAAAATTAAAAGGAACACTTACTCGAATTAAATTATTTAAATTTTAGCTCGAGTACTGGTTCATCTGGGACCTGCATACAGTTTCTCCTAACCAACACAAGATAGTCGTTCCATGGTCGACCGGCAAAATAAAAATAAAAAAACTTCGGTCTCGATGAATCACTATACAGGTAACAAATCTTACTGGCTTTTATGTACTTCATCTTATAATACTTCATCAAATTAGTAGCAGTAGACTGCTTAACAACACCACTCACTCTCCACCTCTCATTTAAATGCTCACAGTCCCTCGTCATCTCGTATATATTCCCATTCAGCTGTGCTAGGCAGTAGTATAACAGATTCAAAACTCCTTTTTAGAAGTAGGTTAAAACTACTCTAAGGTCTTGCGACAATTGGTTAGTATAGCATAAGAAACCATCACCCGGGCTTAACTCCACAAATACGTTATAATACACTATCATCACATCGTTCTAAATTCTCTTATCCAACTTCAAGAGTTTGGGACTAGGATCATGGTAACATATTTTCCCCCCATCTACTGGGGAAAGCACCCTGAACCACAAATCTTTTTCCATCACATATTCCCCCCATGTCCCTTTCAGGTTCTTCTTATATTTTAAAAACTCTTTTCCAACATCTACCCCATTCAGGTATATACTGTTAAAAGTTAAGCTTAATTGGTGAACCATTTTCAAGGCTACTTTGGGTACAAATAAAATATGAGAATGTTCAAGAAGATCGACCTTTCATATTCTTGTAACCTATTTTCGTTTTTAATTTTGTGCAGTTCATTAGGGTGATGTAAAACCTCTTAAATGGGTAGTGGGGTGTGTAGAAACTTCTCATGTACCTATATATAGGTGTAGGGACTTTGTTTTGATACATGAGTTCAAGAATACATCAATATATGAGTGTTTTTTTGCCTCTTCCTCTTATATTCCGAAAATCATCATTTTATTTCATTGTTCATATCCAACATAGTGGTATCAGGGCGAAGAGATGAATAGTGGTGGAATGATGCCATTTCAAATCCCTCGCCTAACCAAAGAGAATTATGAGAATTGGTGTATCCAAATGAAGACGCTTCTGGGAGCACAAGATGACTGGGAAGTCGTTGAGAAGGGGTATATTGAATCCGAAGATGAGTGTACGCTAGCACAACCTCAAAATGAAGTACTAAAAGATTCGAGAAAGAGGGACAAGAAGTCCTATATTTCTTCTATCGAGGGTTAGATGAAGCCACATTTGAGAAAATTGCATGTGCCATCACGTCAAAACAAGTATGAGAAATTCTTGAGAATTCCTACAAAAGGTGGTGCGAAGGTGAAGAAGATTCATTTCCAAACTCTTAATGGGGAGTTTGAAGTCTTATGTATAAAGGAGATGGAGTTGGCTTCCGAATATTTCTCTAGAGTGTTGGCGGTTGTGAATGAACTAAAAAGAAATAACGAAAGCGTGGAGGATATTCAATTCGTAGAGAAAATTCTATGATCTCTAGATTCAAAGTTTAACTACATTGTAGTAGCTATCGAAGATTTCAAAGACTTAAATACCATGACCATTGATTAACTCATGGATCTTTGCAAGCTCATGAAGAAAAGTTCAAAAAGAAGACGAAAGAACCGTTGGAGAAAGTACTTTAAGCAAGTCTTTCTTTAAAAGAAGCACGTGAATATCAAGGTGACCAAAGTCATAGAAGAGGCTGTGGGTGAGGTCAAGGTCTTGGAAGAGGTGGATACATGTTTAACAATGGTGGGAGAGACTACCGAAACAATTATTCAAGAGGGTTTGGAAGGAGTAATTGGTTATATGGAAGGCAAAGGTACAAAAAACCTCATGAAAACTCTCATGTCCAATACTTTAATTGCAAGAAGTATGAACATTTTGTATCGGAATGCAAGAGCTCTAGCAATATCAATAAGAGAGCTAATTATGTGGAAGAGAAAGTTGAGAATGAAGAGCTTACATTATTGTTGGCATATAACAAAATGGATGGACAAAATGGTGAAAGTAATGCGTGGTATCTCGACTCCGACGCAAGCAACCACATGTGTAGCCAAAGAGAATTGTTTGTTGAACTTGATGAAAATGTTAATGGGAACGTCACATTTGGAGACTCATCAAAAATTCTGGTAAAGGAGAAAGGTAAAATTTTAATTCGGTTGAAAAATTGTAATTACCAATATATTTCAAATACTTATGATGTGCCAAAGATGAATATCAACATCTTGAGCATTGGGCAACTCTTAGAAAAAGGCTATGATATTTGCATGAAGGATCGTAGTCTTTTGCTTAGAGATCAAAAAATAAATTTGGTCACGAATGTGTCAATGTCAAGAAATCGTATGTTTTTACTAAACATTCAAACTATGTTGCCCAATGTTTAAATGTTTGTTATAAAGACTCATAATGGATATGGCATTTAAGATTTGGAGACCTCAACTTCGGTGGATTGGATTTATTGTCGAAGAAAAAGATCTGCCTTTTATCAAACACCTGGAGCAATTATGTTAAGGATGTCTTTTTGGCAAGCATCCTTGAAGGAGTTTACCAAAGGAAGCATCACAGAGAACAACCGAGCCATTTTAACTCATTCATACGGACGTGTGTGAACCAATCAATTCAATATCATTTGGTAAGAATAGTTATTTTCTTATCTTCATCGATGACTTTAGCCGAAAGACTTGGGTGTATTTTCTTCAAGAAAAATCCAAACTCTTTGGCGCTTTCAAAAAATTTGAAGCACTTGTTGAAAAAAAATAAAGCTTTGAAATCCGATAGAGGAGGCAAATTTACATCTAAAGAATTTGAAAAGTATTGTAAAGAACATGGAATTCATCGCCCTTTAACGGTTCCATTTACGCCCCAACAAAATGGCGTATTCAAAAGGAAGAATCGGTCTATCCTTAATATTGCTCGAAGTATGTTGAAGATTAAGACAATGCATAAATAATTTTGGGCCGAGGCAGTAGCTTATAGTGTCTACTTGCAAAATCGTTGTCCATCAAGAAGTGTTTGGAATATGGCACCACAAGAAGCATGGAGTGGAAGAAAGCCCGGTGTGGTGCACTTACTTGTATTTGGATGTGTTGCTTGTGCACATGTACCCGACCAAAAGAGATCAAAACTAGATGATAAAAGTGCAAAGTATTTCTTTGTGGGCTATGATTTTCGCTCAAAAGGCTACAAATTGTGCAATCCTAATGATAGAAAGACAATTATGAGTAGAGATGTTAAATTCAGTGAAGAAGACACATGGAATTATAACACCAAAGAAGAAGATTATACGATTTTTGCATGGGATGGAGAAGACATTAAAACACCTTAAGAACTTTTGATGCCAACTACTCTACTTCAATTTACATTGCCGCAACCTCATGATGATTCACCATCTTCTGAAGAAAGTTCAAATGAGAAGACACCATAATTTAAAAGCCTAACAAAGCTTTATGAAGTAACTCAAGTTATCGACGAAAATGACCAAAAAATGATATTTGATAAAAGGCAGACCTTTCAAAAAAGGTTGCTCCAGTAACTTGCTTGGAAACTATAAGATTAATAATTTCCTTAGCTGCTCAAAATAGTTGGAAGATTTATCAAATGGACATGAAGTCCGCATTCTTGTGGTTGCGGTTTATGTTGAACAATAATTTATGGTTTTAACTAAGCTCTAAGGGCATGGAATTATAGAATCGATAAATACTTCCAAGATAACCACTTCATCAAATGCATGTATGAACATCTCTTTACACAAAGGTGAATGAAAATGGAGACATGTTGCTTGTTTGCTTGCATGTGGATGATCTAATTTTTACTGGAAATAATCCGAACATGTTCGAGGAATTCAAGATGGAAAATTGTCAACCCGTACAAACCCCCGTAGAATGTGGCATTAAGTTGCAAAATATGATAATGGAGAACTTGTTGATTCAACAATGTTTAAAATCTTGGTTGGGAGTCTTCGATATTTGACATGCACAAGACCGGATATTCTTTATGGTGTTGGACTAATTAGCCGGTACATGGAAGAAGCATCATCTGTTCACTTGAAGGCGGCAAAGAGAATCCTTCGAAATATCGAAGGTACTTGTGATCATGGATTATTTTACTCATAATCTAATGAATCTCAACTTGTGGGCTATTCCGATAGTGATTGAGGAGGAGATATTAATTATAGAAAGGGCACTACCGAATATGTGCTCTATATGGGAGATACGGCTTTCACATGGTCCTCATTGAAGCAACCGATCGTGACTCTTTCCACATGTGAAGCCAAGTATTTTGCCGCTTCATTGGGAGTTTTCCATGCACTATGGCTATGAAGTATGCTCAATGAACTTCAAATTCGTCAAGATGAGCCAATAAAGATTTGTGTTGATAATATGCTCGTAATAGCCTTAGCCAAAAATCCCATTTCTTATGAAAGGAGCAAACACATCGACATACGTTACCACTTTATTTGGGATTGTGTGACGAATAAAGAGATTGAACTCAATTACGTCCGCACTCATGATCAAGTCGCGGATATATTCACGAAGCCTCTCAAAGTTGAGGTATTCACGAAATTGAAGGAGATGCGTGGAATGGTCGATGGAAAAGTATTAGTCTTAAAAAGGGATGCTGAAAGTTAAGCTTAATTGGTACACATTTTTTAAGGCTACTTTGGGTATAAATAAAATATGAGAATGTTCAAGAAGGTCGACCTTTCATATTCTTGTAACCTATTTTCGTTTTTAATTTTGTGTGGTTTATTAGGGTGATGTAAAACCTCTTAAATGGGTAGTGGGGTGTGCAGAAACTTCTCTAGTACCTACATATAGGTGTATGGACTTTGTTTTGATATATGAGTTCAAGAATACATCAATATATGAGTGTTTTTTTGCCTCTTCCTCTTATAATCCGAAAATATTCATTTTATTTCATTGTTAATATCCAACATATACAAAATTCCGCATCATCAGCCTTTATCTCCCTTTCAGCGTCATTTACTACTCAATGATCAACTTGAATGGGTATGCTTTCTACCACACCTATTAATATTTCCCTACTATCTACGTCCTCCTCCATACTGTCATACTCGCCCTCTTTACCAAAAGACGATGTTTCTTCCGAACTTGTTGAAACTATAAGCTTACTCCTTGGATTTAAATTCTAAGTGCGCATACTCGACCTACAATTCAAAGAAATAGGCATTTGTATAATCTATCTCTATGGCCCATTCTCACGGATTAGGAAAAAATCTACAACACAGATAGCACAATCCTACATATTTTATTTTCTTAATTACCCAATTGCCCCTACAACAAACTTTTCCTTATTTCAAACTTTAAAGGAAATGTTCAAACTTTCCCTTTCTCCTACAAATAGTTACATAACACAAACGAAATTTCAAAGAAAATTAGGAATTAATACCACCAAATCTTCAATAATCTACTCTACAATTTCCCCAAGAACAAAATCATTCAACATAACAGTTGGGGAACAAAAGTTCCCAATTACTCCCAAATCCCAAATCAAAACAAAATCCAGAAATTTCCAAATTACAAAATTACAGTTGCAAATACACAATACATAATCAGGAATCCATACTAACCTGTGCTAGAAGATCCTCAATCCTCTGCCTTGCCAGTAATTTTGAAGAAATCCTCTATTTGCGCTGGCCTTCAAGAGTGGTCGTACCACTATAAAAGCTTTTTGTTTACAATGGTGGAAAATCCTCAGAGTTCATATGCTTTCTGTCTTTAGATTCCCCATTCTCCACAACTTTCTCTCTCTAAAACTAAAGAAAACTCATGGGGAAGAGAGAAACGAGCTTTTATACTCTCCCTCAATTTTTGAAACGATGACTCTCTCATACACGTGTCAATCACCCCTGTCTTCTGTGCAGAAACATTTTTTTTTTACCCAGCTTCATCATTACTTTTTGAGTAACGAGTTCTATCATCACGACTCTTTCTCACGTCAGTCATTAATTATTTCTACTCCTCCTTCTAAAGAAAGCCTGAGTATCATACACTCTGAATCACTACTTACTATTCTTTTCCTTAAAACATTCGTACTACTCTAGACCTTTATCACTATAAATAACAACAGTTTCAAATTTAAAATATTCAACATCTATTTGTGACAAAACAACTGTGACCCATAAAACATGTTCCTATAAGCAACACGAATCAAGTGCCATTCATACCAGACAGTTCGAAGCTAAATTCTTACCTATCAAAACTTAAAATACAGTTGACAATTATAGAATTTCGTAGAAAGTCCTGTATTCATCCAAATCAAACTGGCAACATGCCTGTTTACATTCAAAGATAATTATATTTAAAATAGGTATGGGGATTCAGTTTGCCATACAGAATTATTTCCCCACCTGCTGTTCTTTTGTCAACTTCTACCAGTTTTTCAAGCACGATCTCCCGCACAACAGTTTCTCGAACTACTGCATCAAGAATAAGAGTATGAAAATCATCACACCAAAAGTGGCAGTCCAGTTCTACACAATTTTCTTCATCGTTCAAGCCTTCCAACTGCAACGGTCACTCTGGAAAAATAACGTTATATGACAGCAGCCAAAAGTACCGCTCATGCAGTTCGGCCACCTTGATGGCTAAACTGCCTTTTACTGCATGTTGTAGACGTTGAGAGCGTATCCTTACCATGTAAACCTACAAGGAGTAAAGAAGAAGTTTTTTGAAGAGGACCAAGATGGAATGTACCCAAAGACCAAGTCAGTTATATAGCCAAGGAGAAGAAGATTTTTTGAACCATCAAATCTTCTAGGAAATAAATATTCGGGACTGCATATGTTTGGGGAATCAGATTTTTTGGGAAACAAAATATCTTCCCTACCAATCCAAGCATGTGGATATAGATATGTACTAATACCATCGTATATCTACCATAAAGAGGAAGAAAATTTGACCAGGTTAACATTTACTTACCATAAAAAGGGAAAATATTTGACCAAATCACAAGTCACTATTACCTACACAATTTGAGATAATCTTCTACAGCTTCGCGCATAACCAGTTCACATGAAATTATGCAGACAAGGTCGACATACTTAAAATAGAGAATACAGAATACTTGCACAAAGCAGGAAAAAAAAAGATATATTTATTTCAAAGCACAAAGGTCACAAATAAGTTTTTTTTCTTCTTCAAAGAAAACCTATTTACAACTGATACAACCACATAAACGAGTCTTTTTCAAGTTTACAGCAGAGGCATTGTCTTCATCTTCTAATGTCTCTTCGGCTAAGCTACAAGACTATCCCTATGCTCTGCTTCCGACACAAGAACATAGTGGAATTGACAGAGCCAAAAAAAATTCTTCTTTAACAAATTCTACTTCATCATCACACATCCCTAGGTACGTCGGTTCTACAGGTATGAGAGTAGGGTCTGCCAAAGACTGTTGCTCAAAGTATCGAGTTTGAAGCTCTTCAAACTTGACCTGTACACGCCTTGCAAACTTCTCAATACAAGTTTGAGATCTTGTCTTTACCACGATACAAAGATGATGAATTCGTAAGCAAGGTGTTCCTAGAGAAGGTGTTATTTATAGCCTAAAAAACTTATGTTGCAAATCCCAACATTCAAAAAGAATGTCATCAATAGACCTTGGAACTCTGAAAACTAGTCAAGTCAAGACAAGTATTCGAGAATAAACGTTGGAAATGATTCTACCACATTTAGTGCATCAGAGATGAGTTTTCTCAACCAACACCACTCGTGTTCTTGGTTGAGATGGGGCGATTGTAAGGACTTATTCCCGCACTTGACCTTGTAGAAGTTTTGATATCGACCTCCGTATAAATAGCTTGACTCCATAATTTCTTGACGTCATTAAAGATGCCGTTAAATAATAGAAAAATCAGACCGTTACACAACAATCATGATGACTCATCAAAACTATACTGTAATGTTCGTCATTAAAAGAGATAATGGTCATAAAATGGTCATAATATGAGACCTATAAATAGGACCAATGAGGAATTGATTAATGACAAATTTTTATATTTACAAAGTTTGTACTTAACCATCCAGAACACTCGTTGAAATAGATAATCACTCAGTCAATAAGATCACTATTTCTAAATCCTCATGAGAGGTCGGGTTTTTTTACCTATTCAGAAGTTTCCACTTTAATTCTTGTGTGTTGATGATTATTTGTTATTGCTAGCTTTCTAATCATATTTGGTGTGAGATAATGAGTTCGAGATCCAAAATTAGGCTCTTACATACTCGAGCTTTGTGAGGTTCGACATTTCATATACTATAATAAGAAATAGTTTATAGTTATAATATATTAAAGCAAATATATATATATATATATATATATATATATGAAAATAAAGACAAGAGAAGATGAACTGCTTTTGATATCGAGCATTTCACTTGAGTTGCTTTGCTAAACCTTGTTGAAAATTTTGGGCAGACTTTTGGTAGCATCGTGCTTGTTGAGATTTATTTTGTTCAAAGTTTCGACAACATCGTGCTGATAACGTGTTGAATAAAAATGTAGCAAGTAGGCAGAAGAAGCAAGTAAAGAGCAGACTTTGATAATATAAGAGAGGAGATTTTATTTCATTTTCTCTTATTATTTATTACAATGAGATGATGCCTATATATAGATGTTAGGAAACATGACATGTCATTACATTGGTCATCCATTAAAGTATGTGTGACATGTGGAGCCACATCATAGTTGTAATCCACATCATACTCCACATCATGCTTATATAGATAAGCTCATATCAAGCATATATCCACATCATGCTTTACAACAAATTTCAACTTGTGCTGAGATAATAATGTCCACAATGTGAGATGAGCTCCCACATTCGTTCTCTCTACACACATTAGGCACTTGATGTTTATATGGCTCATTGCATTTAATTGGAGTTTTTTTTTACTTAAGTCCTGATGTTTATACGGATATTAGACTTAAGTCCCGTTGTTTAGATAAAATAAAATCTTATTCCCCGATATGCAGTTTGACCCAGGTCAACTCTAGTTGACCCAAATCAACAAATATTAAATACAACTTTGCCCTTTTTAAATTTAAAAATTAAAAAAAATCAAATAATAAACTACAACTTCGAGATACTTATCGTGTAGTAATCGGACGATGTTATTTTAAGTTTGGTTCATAAGTGACGGATGAATGACACATGTCAATAATTTTTATGTTTAAACAACATCTAACGTGATTTGCACGTGTTGAGAATAAGGGCATTTTAGTCTTTGTGAAACAATCATCAGATTTGAACTGGGTCAGGTGCAGTTGACCTGGGTCAAACTGCAAATCGAGGACTAAGATTGTTTTTTTGCTAAACAGTCCAATATCCATATAAACATAAGGACTTAAGTCAAAATCACCCCATTTAATTGATGCTACATTTTTTCTAACTCACAAAATTGATGTTTATATATGGTCGTGCTTCTGAAATATATAGGCCTGCCGAACAAGTTTGGGTTTTAAAATAGATTTTGGGCCCTTAGTTATAAAAGCGGACAATAGCTTTTCATAGAACTTCAAAATATCAGTAAAATTTGGTAAAATTTCCAAAATGTTTCAGCAAACGTTCAAATACCGAGTTTTTATTATTATTTTTGTTTTGGGAATTATGAAAATGTTGGTGCTTTTTTGACCTTATAATATCACACGAAAATGGTCCTAAGAGATATTTCCAACCTCCAAAATATTTGCAAACCTATCATATGATATCTCACCTGAAATAGAGGTCATGATTTGCTAAAGTTCAAATATTTGATCAATATGTCTTGCTTCTACAATGGGGTGCTAAAGAAGAGAAGTAAAAGACAAGGGACCAAAGCTAACCTTCCATAAAGATAACAAGTTAAAAATCAAATGTTAGATGTTTATGAAAGAGATTGTTTTGTTTGAATAATTTGTAACCCTTGAATCCCTCGATCATTTCTCTATGTATTAAATCAAAAGCTCATAGATAAAGCCTTCATTTTCGGTAAGAGTTTCTTTTGTTAGTTGTGTTTGTTGAGATATATAGTGCCACATAATGGGAATCAAGCCTTGCACCTCAAGGTTAAAATCATTCTAGTCTTGGACTAAGTTATAACACCCAAAACCATACTTAAACAGACCGTTACCGTCCTTAGTAAAATCTCTCTCATTGTGATGCCCTAGTTCGAACGCCATGGAAATCCACCCGAACATTTGTTGGAAAATACAAAGGGTATTTATTTTTCCTTGAAGTTTGAATGGTGGAACTTAGTAGTTTTAGTCCCACATTGGATATGAGGGAAACACAACTCTCCTATATAACTAAATCAAACACTTACCTTGTTGTAATATGTGCGAGAGTTGGTGGGTCACACGCGCATGCGCGACATGTGCGACCTATGTGTGCAAACTAGCTTGGGTGCATGGGTTACCCATGGGCTTACTCGACCTAGGAAACACGCATATTATTTTAAGCCTATGATTAGGCCTTGGGGCCATAGGCTGATGGGGATTCTTAAACATTTAGTTGTTTTTTGGGTTTGAGGTGTGAGTTGGGGTGTCTCCAATAGACCCACCTTAAGGTGTGACTCTTGGCTACCCATGGGCTTGCTCGACCTAGGAAACCCGCTTATTATTAAGTCTATGATTCGGCCTTGGGGCCATGGGCTCATGAGGATTCCTTTAAACACTTAGTCATTTTTTGGGTTTGAAGTGTGAGTTGGGGTGTCTCCAACAGACGCACCTTAAGATGTGACTCTTGGTGAAGAGACACTAACTTGAGATGTGACTCTTGGTGATGAATCACCTATGCTTTATATAACCCAATTTCATTTTCATTTATAATAATTAGTTTTTTAGAGTCTTCTTGAGTCTTTTTACAAAGAAAAAATAGACGTAATCAAAGTTCGTTTGGCAGAAAGATAGAAGTGTTGTCTTCTTTCTGTGACTGATCATTGTATCTTGGGAGACAGGGGCCTATATTCCTATAAAGTACTGTGGCAGGGACAAATCTGTCTTAAGGAGATAGTGTGTATACACTAGACTCGATCATCTCCTTAAGAGATGTTGGTTTTTCATGCAGATTAGAATATAACATTTGGAGTTCTGACCTTGTATACATGTTCTACATATCTTAAAATAGCTACACGCCAAGTTTTGTTAAAATCAGATTTGGTTAAGGGGGCAAAAATGGTGAGTACGCTTTGTCTTAACATTTGATGTTTCCTTTTGGAAATAGCCTAAATACTTTGTAGTTTTTATTATTATTGGAAAACCTTAGATTAATAAGAATAATGTGTTACAAAAGTAGTATGATCTTCCGCGAGGGTCATATATAACCACTCAGGGGGAGGGGGAATCACACCAAGTTCAAAAAAGATTGTCACCCAGTGGCCGAGCGGCTAATACATGGGTGACCGAATTAGCGCTCCGTGGAGCATATCAAATACGGATATCTACAAACATACCAAAAAGGGCCAAACAGTCCTGTAAAATAGCCTTTGTAGTCCAGGACACCGCTGCATAACCATTATGACAAAAAGAAATATGCACTTTAGCATCTGTCTCTATAACCACCTTCAGAACTCCCCTCCCTATTGCCCATTGAACACCAGCTAGGACTGCTAGCGCCTCACCTTCTTCACTAGATGCGAACCGACAGGAGGAGACTCGGGCCGCACCAAAAGTATTGTGAGTATCGCGGATAACTAAACCAATACTGCTATAACTTTTATCTATACAAAATGAGGCATCAACATTAATTTTTTCTCATCCAGACTCTGGGTCCCCCCACGGAGTCATAATAGGAAGATGTGCAAGGCAAAAAATCGGGCCATTAGAAGAGATTTTATTTACAACCAAAGCAAGCCGAAGAGGATTTGGCTTTATATTTTGAAAAACCCAGGCACAACGGGCCTTCGAAAGCATCCAATAGAGAGAGAAGGCCACCAGAGTCCAAATATCCCAAGGGATAGGCCAATCCATAGGTGGCAATATCCACATTAAGATTCATTCTTGAACGGAGAGGTGGGAGATCATATGAAGTTGAGCACCAAATGCTGTATCTAATAAAGGAGCAATCCAGAAGGAAATGGCATAAAGTCTCTGAGGGGGCCGATCACAAGGGACAAGAAACATCCGTTAAAACCAGGTGAGCCACAATCTTAGCCCGACAGAGAACCATATCCCTTAAACATTTCCAAGTAAAAAGTTAAGCTCGAGGAGACGCCTGATTTTTCCAAAATTTCAGAAGATAGAGGGGGGGGGGAGGGAGGGCCCGCCACCAGCTCCATCTTTGCATTCGACATCAATACGCGATAGGCTGATTTGATCAAAAATTTACCATCATTAGAAGGATACAACTTTAGTTCACCTAAATCTCCCTCCCGGGGGATAAAAATATGGGAAATGAGGGTCACCGAGGCATCATCGCACCACCCATATAATTCCTCGCTTCGCCAGATTCGCCGTACCAGATCAATAAAATGGCTCACCTACTGGGGACGTCCCTCCAGTGGAGTATCAGCCCGAGGGACCGGTTTCCATCCCACATTCAAGGGCACCCAATTATCCGTCCAGAACCTTACCTGAGTACCCGTCCGGACCTGCCAGCAAGTGTGATTATTGATCGTCGGGATCACAGATAGGATACTACGCCAAGTCCAGGAAGAATCCGCTTTCTTCAGAACCTGCAGGATAATACATTCTGGGAAGTATTTCTCTTTCAAGACTTTACCCCATAAAGTATCCAGCTGCTGATACAGGCACCAAACCAATTTGGATAAATGGGCTTTATTAGTAGCGCCCACTTCCTGAATACCCAGGCCCCCTTCCCGTTCAGGGCGGCAGACTTCCTATCATATTTTTAGATATAAGGGTTTCCGAGCATCCTTCCTTTTGCCCCACCAGAAGTCCCGCTAAAGGAAATTAATGGTTTTACACGTAGAGTGTGGTAGGGTGCAACATGACATCTGATACGATGGGATAAAAGAGGTAACAGATTTTATAAGGACCGTGCGCCCAGCCTGGAAGATTAATTTCCCCCGCCAGGACTACAGACGATTAGAAATCTGCTCTTCAATACTCTTAAATGTTACAACCTTGGAGCGATTTAAAAAGAGTTTGGTCCCCAGATAGCGCACATCGGGCGGCATAATTTTAACTTTGAGGAAACGGGCAATAAGGCAACAATGCCAATGCGGGAAATTCTTATTGAAAAACATGCAAGATTTAGCCAGATTGAGTTGCTGACCAGTGGCCTCGCAAAATTCATCAAGAATAACCTTTAGTGTATGCGCTTCAACCACATCCGCTCGACAAAAAGGAGGCAGTCATCTATAAAGAGAAGGTGGGAAACCGGAGGAGCTTGCCTGGACGCTTTAATCCCGCGAATTTGATTTAACGCCTCCTTCGCCCCTAGGGCACGCGAGAGACCTTTCATCAAAATGATAAAGAGGAACAGGGAAAGGGGGTCTCCCTACCGGAGACCTCTCGTTGGGGTAAGTAGACCATGGGCAGAACAATTAATAAGGATAGAATAACGCACCATAGAAATGCACTGTTTGATCCAATTACACCATTTAGGATTAAAACCAAGGGATTCCAATGTACGAATCAATGTACCCCATTCAATCCGATTGTAGGCTTTGGACATATCCAACTTCACACCAATAAGACCTGTAATAGCCTATTTTCGTATTGCATGAAGATGACGCTTTACACCTTCAAAATCTAGGATGTTTAGTTATGAGCAGGAAATAAACAATACTAGATTTTGTGTGGAAAACCCTTGAATGGCTTAAAATCCATGACCTCTCCTAAGGATTTTAGAAAGAGAAAGAGGTATATTTTGACTCCTAGCTATTACAAAGAGAGATTAAGTCATGTAGAAAAGATCTCTGAGCAGCCTCCCTTAATATGTAGCTATCTAGTCTTATTAATAGGTCTTATAATATGATCGTTGGTTACATTGATGAGGAACGTTACAATATCAAGTTTTGATGAGTCTTCAGGTTGTCTTTTGTAATGTCTTGATACTTGTTGATCTATAATGGATTCATTAATATTCTTTAGCTGTAGCTTCAGGCTATTGAGAAGATACGATCTCTTGTGATGCTCGTGTGCATATGACCTATTGATAAGTAGAGGAGTATCTTCTGCTGGATAAAGTCACAGGAGGTTTTGATATCTCCAAACTGTTGCTGAAGATATGATCTCTAATAGTGTTCGTGTGTATTCGAACTGTTGATAGATATCTAAGTATTTTTTGCAGTGCGATGTTATTAGATGCTTTGCCATCCCGAGCTGTAGATAAGGAAGTCTGTATTATGATCTCCTTGTTTTTAGTCATTGATTGGTTATTAGTATGTTTATTCGAGCTATGTGAGTTCGAATATCGGACTCAGTACGAGGATTATAAATAATCCCTCACAACTGCCCCCTTTCAGCCAATAGCAGAAGAAACGTGTGTTGCGAGTGGTATTGATTGAGAAGCCCATTCGTTTGAATTGAATGCTGCATTAATGGCTTCCATTGTATCTTGGAAGAATAAGACTTTCGACTGTTGGGTCTCCCAAAAATTCTTCTTGAGATGTGCACTTGTGATAAATTCCTTCTTGGAAGTTGTGGAATGTATTAAATGCTGCTAGTATAAAACATGGTGAATAGTTGCTATCACTGTTCACCCTGGTTAACGTTGTCAGTCATTCAATTTGGGTGGAGTAGTAGTGATGGTGACAACTTGACGTTAAGCATATGAAGCTAGAGTTTAGACAAAAATGGCAAGTCTGCAAACTCGCTATTTTGGCACCCAAAGTCTTTCTCTGCCGACTCCAATCCCTGTTCCTCCAACTTTCCATGGGATGTCATGGGAAGAAGTAGAGGAGGCAGAGGATGATTATCATCAATTGTGGCGATTCCATTATATGGTTTTGTTTGTTGCTCACCACCGGCCTTGTCTGTGGTTGCTTGCAGAGGATGCAGTGGCGGCGGAAGACGAGAAGGTGGGGAAGTCATCTGAGAAGTACTGTCGATGCCCTGCGAAAGATTGGGTACTGTAATGGTCGTGGAGGTCCTTCGTTGGCACCAGAGGTAGGGGTTATGGAGGAGTGGTGGGATTAATTTTGTCATCTGCTTCACTCCAATTCCCATCCTTGGGCTTTGAGTTTTTTTGCTGGGCCCACCATTGTTTATGCTCAAGTGTTGCACTGCCATCTGCAACGTAGGATATTCTTTGTAAAAGACGAAAATTGTATGTAGAACTCGTAATTTTTATTTCAGAACTGGTTGAAGGGTTCATTCTTGTAACTTGTTTTTCTTGAATAATAAATTCAAAATTTATTATCTTGTCTTGTAAGATCTTGACGTTGCTTGTTGAATTGCTGTAGGATACCATAGAACAATTATTGAACTAGTCACTGTTGAGATAGGTTAAAAATATGTAGAATGTATTGTCGTTGAGTTGAATGAAGCATATCGGAGCTGTGGAGGTCGCTCTTAAATATTTGTTGCAATTGTTTGAGATATAATGTCGTTATGTATGTGGCACTTGTTATCATCGATGGAATTTGGTCGAACACTCTGATTAGTTAAAAAATTGTGCTGGATTATCTTGCTAAAGAGGATGCGATAACTGTTTAGTAGAGGCATCATTCCGAGTGGAGAAGTGAATAATCCGAGCTGTCTTAATATGGAAGGTCGGATGATAGCAAAATGATTTGTTTTGTGTTGAGGTCATCTTGTCACTCTTTTTGTATCTATGATAAATTTTGACCGAAATATAACTAAAGTAAAATTTGTGGCTGATTTGCTGCTTCTGTCAGGCCGAGATTGAGGTAAGTGACTGCTGTAATAGTTGTACTTAGGTTTCTGAACTGGAACCATGCTATAAAAAAGCGTAGCAGGATCGTACAGCCGTAGAAGGTTGTTGCTGTAAGTAACCATACTGTAAGATCTGCATAAATCTTGTTGGGCAGTGAGTCCTTAATAATGGCAGAGGAGAGAGACAGACGTGATAACAGAACACGTTACTCCAAAAATCATTATGAGGGCAAACGAAAAGACGTGCTTGTTAGGGGAGATGATGTGGACACGTATCCCGAAGAGCCATCGTTTCAAAAACTGAGGAATTATATAAAAGCTTTTCTTCTATCTTCTCTTAAATAACAATCAGTTGCAGACAGACGCAAATACATTTCTAGAGAGAGAAAATTTTCAAATTTTGAACGTAGTCCTCCATTGTTGTCTGATCTCGCTAAAAAGGACAAAGTTTTGTCGTCTGAGGTACGAGCGGTGAACGGAGTCGACGACTGTTGCTCTTCTAGTACAGGTTAGTATCTCTGCTTTCATCTTTTCTGCTGTTGCATTAGTTTCTTGGAACTAGTAGTTTGCATGCTTGAATTTTTTGGGTAGATTAATAACGTGTCTGGTACGACTGATGGAGGAGGCCTGTCTGTAAAAACTCTGAATAGATTTTTCCTGTATGTGTGGTAGATGCGCTCAAAAAATCCGAAACCTAATAGTAAATTTGTTATATCTACCAGTAGTGAGGAGTCATCATCGTCTGATAGGACTATGGATGATTCGGTGGTAATTGGTACTGTAACTGCTAATAATCCGGCTATTTCGTCTGGGAGGGATGTGGGATTGCAGAATGAAGCTGGGAATGTTTTAAACTATCTCAAGAATGTAGACGTAGCGAAGAAATTTTTTTCAGTACAAAAAAAAAGTTTAGAAAGAGAATGGGGGGATTATGTGATGAATGCAGGGTTGTGGTTTAGAACTCTGGTGAGACCGAGTGGTAATGTAAAGCATTATCTGGTGCCTTCTCTAGATTGGTGGAAGAAAAATATGGATATAGGGGATGATATAGATATCGCTTATTATAATGGAACTGGCGCAGAGGTCATAGAGGAATGATTCCTCTGTTATTTGAACCAGGTCACATATAGGTTGAGTATTCCCCTAATTTTTTTGCAAAAAGGGGGTAATGAATGCTTTAGAGAGTTATCCTGGTTAATTAAATGGTAGTATTTTTAAGATGATGAGGGTATGTGAAGCTCTTAACCAGAAGTGGAGGGATGGCGGTATTACGAGACAATTCGTTGCGAACGATGTCTTGAAATACTATAAGTTTAAGTATGTGAAAGATCGAAAGAGCGGATACTTGTTTAGTGATTCGGCGAGGACAAAATTCTTTGATTTTAAATCTTCTGGGAGGCACTGGTGCGACCATCTTGTGATGGCGGGTGGTAATTGTATGCAAGTGCCTGGGGAATCCGTACTTGAGCTAAGAATTTTAGCGAGAGTAAGTGTCTTCATTCTGTCTGCAGTTTGTCTTCTTACTTATTACAAGTTGCTAACATAGTTTGTTGCTGTTTTGGCAGAGCCTAAACCCAAAGCTATTGCTGATATATCAAGTTTGTTTGAGGTCGTTAGCCGAGAAGGAAACGAACTGAACAAAGTTCTTGGAGAACTTGGTATTCGCAGAGAAAAGAGGCTTAACTCTGTAGTTGAAAAGGTGCAACGAGCTCATCAAAAACGAGCTATGGCTGATTCTGGCTCTGCTTATGTTGACGTTATGGAGACTCCTGCCTGTGCTGTGGTTACTTCGAGCTCTTTAGTTCGGAGACCTAGAGTGAAAAAGATGGTTCCGCCTTCCGAACAAATAACTCTTGTGCAAATACCGCTGGTGGGTACTGAGGGGGTCAAGGCTGATGTCAATATGGCTCTTCCTTTAAAGAAGCAGAAAAAAGAATCCGGTAAAGATATCCGAGCTTCTTTGAAGGGGGTTAACCTCGAAGTCGTGGAGCAGGTGGCGTTGGATTTGGCTAAACGTGATTCTTCCCACTTAGATACTCAAATTCAATCCAGTATCTCACAGGTATGCAAGATGTTATCTGAATAAATATTTTTCGCTAATGATCTGATCTTGTAATACTGCTCTGCTGTATTTGTGGTACAGCTTTTTGCTGCTTAGAAGTCGGTCGCGAAGGTGCTAAAGTTAGCTGCTGCGGATCGTGATAAACTAGTTCGACAATGTGATGCAGAGAAAGCTGCCTTATGAGATCAGTTCGAGAATGAGAAGGTTTTGTAGAGGGAGCAGTTCAAACATGAGAAGGCTCTGCAGAAAGAGGAGTTCGAGAAGGAAGCTGCTTCTACCAAGCAAGAGGTTGAAGGTGAGGCAAAAAAGACCGTTGATACTGCGGTGGCTTCCCAAAATATGCTGGTTCAAGCTTTCTACTTCTGGGGTCTGAATAGAGAGAATGTTGATCGCGCTCTTGCATGGAAGTATAAAGAGATCATCTTCCTAGGGGATGATGCTTCTCTAGTGGCTGAGCAGGCCCCGGCTCCTCCAGAAGGTGATGATCCGACCAAGGAGGTAGTAGGAGCTAAATCTTAATTCTGTAGTTGTAACGTAGTTCTGAGTCGAATTATGTCCTTTGTACTAGTGGTTAAACTATTTTTGCCGGGACTTTGAAGCTTTTGTGGTTGTTGTTGATATATGTTGTTTTGATGTGAATGTATAATTTGTACGTAGGAGGTAGTTCGTTTGAGGGGAAAAGTGATCGATATGGAGAAAACCTTGAGTCAAGCAAGGGATTCCATCAGTCATACTTAACAAGTACACAATAAACTTGAATATGAGAGACGCCTTCATAAGTCAAACTTTGATAACACCTTCAAGGAGCTATTCGAGCTTCAATGTAGATATGGAAAGATAAAAATTGAGAGGGATGAGGTTTTGCCAAAAGAGAGTGATAGGTTCACTTTACTCCAAAAATCCCTTAAAGATAAGCGGCGCGTAGATGAGAGTGACAAGTTAGAGTGTCACAGGTTATTACTGTCTTTGTCTCTTTATTTTGAGGCCGAAGTTGATAGTGAGCGGGGCTTGAAGGAGGCCTATTTAGAACTGCTAACTGAGAGAGGCATAGTGCCAGACCTAGTTCGGGTGGAATTCTTTGCGCAAGAGGCGCACAATCGCCATAGTATAAAGGCGCAAATATGCTCAGCTCGGGCTGGAGTATCCATCATATGGGGTGGTGTAGGTCCATTGCCTGATGAGCTTGATTTTTGTAGGGGCAAAGAGCAATGAGGATCCTTTTTTTCAACATAAAGGAGGATAGAAAGATCCATGCACAATTAAAAACCGATCTTGAATATCAAAATTACTCCAAAGTGGGGAAAACGTGTTATCAGCGCAGACCACGAATGTCAGATAGCCGATGTGATCGCGTTTTATGGTGGCGAGCTTGAGAAAGTTGAAAATGAATTTAGACGTTATATTTCGAGCTGTGGAAAAGATGTCGCAGTAGAGAATGATAAGGTTGAAAATATGTGGTTTGCAAAAGGGGATGAGGGTGGTAGGGCTTCAACTTCAAAATCGCGAGTTGAAGAGTCTGAGGAGGAGGAGATCAAAGATCTGCTACCTCACACACGGCATAAGACCCGTCCGTAAGAGGTCATAATCTTTGATGAACCTTTGCAAGTAGATGCTAGTAGCAGTAGGGTACAATCATAAACCAACTGAATTGTGGCATATGATTGTGCTCTGGATAGTATAGTAGATTCGTGTATCATAGCTTGATGTAGTAGTAAATACTGTAGAATGATATGTTTTGTTGGAATGAATATCTGTTGAAAGCTGTATTGTCGCTTGTAATATGTTCTTCTTGGTTGAAGACAAAGAATAGGACAAACTGGCTGCCATATCCGCGTTAAATAAAAAATTGTTTGCCAAGTTGCAATAATATTCGTTAGCGGTTGCAAATATGACTTTGTTAAATTCAAAGCTGAAATCTGAGATGCTTGAGCTGCAGAGTCGGCTAAATGCTGTAACTGTAAAGTTGTCATGTAAGGATACAGAGATATTGACTGCTAATAATAAATCTGAATTATGGAAAGAATCTCTGAAGAAGAAAAAGTTTGAGACCATGGCTGCGAATCAGCAGGTACTGGATCTGTTAAGTACGATTGAAAAGTAGAAGACCGATTTATTACATTATCAGTCGATGGTAGCAAATAATACAGATCTCCTAAAGAAGCAAGATTATGAAATCCGTCATATGCGAGAGCGTCTGAAAAAGCTGAATTGGGATTTGCGGGAGGCCCGAGATTCATGCCAGAGATAAAATGACCGTGCCAAAGCTCACAAGGAAGCATGTTCCAAGAGAGATCGAGAGTTGAATGAGACCATCAATAAGTGTAATTCGCGGATCACCAATCTTGATCGGGACAAACAAGCTTTGGTACTAGAGTGTATGCAAAGCGATGAAGTTTTGCGGAGCTCCATGCTAAGTATAAAGAGCCGCAAAGGGTTTTGGATGCATTAGAAAATAAGATCCAGTATTCGAAGAAGGTAGACGAAAAATTGTAGCGTCTGAAGAAGAAGATGGAGCGTAGTGTGCAGATAACGAGGCAATACCGAGCTTCATTACTGCAGGAGAAAAAATCTCTGGCAGATCGATGTAAGGATCTTGAAGACAAAATAATCAAAGTGAAGATCGAGCTCGGTGAAGCTATGTTGTTAATTGCTGATTATGCTGCATTGCGCACCATGGATATATTGTACGCTGATGTGGAGAAATTTTGAACAGATCAGGATTCGATCTTGGCTGCTTCAACTGAATATGACATGGAGTATGATTTACAGCTAGTATGGTTTTCTTATATAGATAATCTGATGCCGAGAGTTACGGAGCTGTTGAATGCATATTCTATTGAAGTTGATACTGCTATACCTTTCCCGGCCTTGCTTTCTTCTGGGCCAGGGGAAAGTTCGAACGCTGTACCTCCAAAGCTAGAAAAGTAGTTTTCATTGTAACGCATTATAACGAGATAGAGTGTAAATATGTCTTTGCTGTAGAAAAAATGTTTGTTGTTATCTCTATGTATAGTCGAAATGATGTTGGTGATCCAACGAGCGACCATATAGAGATGTAGTGATGTTGTATTTTATCGTATATAGGGCAATCGATAAAGATCGCATCGAGATATTTAAAGGGTGTGTCACTGCCAGGTCGAATTGATTGTCTCAATATGCGGCCCTCGAAACAACGTGTATGTAAATCCCAGTTATAGGTTGATCTGAGCGATTGTGATGGGATATGTATTAAAAATTGCATAGCTGCATGACATCTTAGCCAGATAGAATTGATTGACTCAATAAGCGATCCTTAGGGAGCATGTATATTTGAAGAGCTATGAGGCAGGTCCCGGTTATTGGTCGATCTGAGCGACCGTGATGGGACATGTATTAAATATTGCATTGCTAAATGGCGTCTCTGTCAGATCAAATTGATTGACTCAATAAGCGACCTTCGGGGAACGAGTATATTTGATAAGCTATGAGGCAGGTCCTGGTTATTGGTCGAGCTGAGCGACCGTGATGGGACATGCATTTGAATATTGCATAGCTGAATGGCGTCTCTGCCAGATCAAATTGATGGACTCAATAAACGACCCTCCGAGAGGGAGTATATTTGATAAGCTATGAGGCAGGTCTCGGTTATTGGTCGAGTTGAGCGACCGTGATGGGACATGCATTTGAATATTGCATAGCTGAGTGGCGTCTCTGCCAGATCAAATTGATGGACTCAATAAACGACCCTCCGAGAGGGAGTATATTTGATGAGCTATGAGGCAGGTCTCGGTTATTGGTCGAATTGAGCGACCGTGATGAGACATGTATTTGAATATTGCATAGCTGAGTGGCGTCTCTGCCAGATCGAATTGATTGACCCAATAAGCGACCCTCCGAGAGTGAGTATATTTGATGAGCTATGAGGCAGGTCCCGGTTATTGGTCGACTTGAGCGATCGTGATGGGACATGTATTTAAATATTGCATAGCTGAGTGGCGTCTCTATCAGATTAAATTAATGGACTCAATAAGTGACCCTCCGAGAGTGAGTATATTTGATAAGCTATGAGGCAGGTCCTGGTTATTGGTTGAGCAGAGCGACCGTGATGGGACATGTATTTGAATATTGCATAGCTGAGTGGCGTCTCTGCCAGATCGAATTGATTGACTCAATAAGCGACCCTCTGAGAATGAGTATATTTGATGAGCTATGAGGCAGGTCCCGGTTATTGGTCGAGCTGAGCGACCGTGATGGGACATGTATTTGAATATTGCATAGCTGAATGGTGCCTCTTCCAGATCGAATTGATTGACTCAATAAGCGACCTTTAGAGAACGAGTATATTTGATGAGCTATGATGCTGAAAATTTGCAGCATGATGATGAAAATTTACTTTATTAAATGAAATCTGAAGTTACAACATGTTTAATTTCGATACAGCTTCAGTCGGCAGGTATTCCATGGATTAGGTATAGGTACTTCGTCATGTGTACAGAGATCTTAGGATCCTAAACCGCTCGTGCTCGTTATGATGAAGGGATCTTCCAATTGTCTGCTAACTTTCCCGTATTAGGTACTTTGCGATGTTGAGGAATATCTCTGAGAACGAGGCCCTTGACTTTGAATTCTCAATGTCGAAAGCGCTTGTTATAAGATCGTGATAGAGTAAGATGATATCTTCCCAGATTGACAATGGCTCTGTCACGTGTTTCTTAGATCATATTCAGGTTGCAGGCGATCTGAAATTCATTTTCTTCATCTATCATCTCGTGATCGTGTATTGGGTGATGATACTGAGTGGGTATTATGGCTTCCATCCCGTAGGCCAGTAAGAATGAAGTACAACCTGTTGCTGTTCTTGGAGTTGTTCGATATGCCCAAAGTACGTGTGGCAATTCGTTCACCCAATTTCCCTTTTTATCGTCTAAACGTTTCTTGAGCCCATCCACAATTGTTCGATTAGTAATTTCAGTTTTCCCGTTTCTTTGAGGATAATAAGGGTTGGATAGTGAATGAATGATATTGTGCTTTGAGGAATGCGACGACTTTGGAGCCAACGAACTGTGGTTTATTATCGATTCTGATAAGATGTGGTCTACCGAACCGGATGATAATATCTTCCCAGATGAATCTGATGACTTCTTCTACTCGTGCTTAGTACAATGGGACTGCCTCTACCCACTTAGTGAAGTAGTCTGTAGCGACCAATAAATGCTTTCACTTTCCTGGTGCAATAGGAAACTCTCCTACGAGATCGCGAACCCATCGTCTGAATGGCCAAGTGACTTGACTTGAGTGTAGTTCGAGTACTGGGGCTCGTATCTTCGGACTGTGACGTTGGCAAGCATCACATTTACGAGCATACTCGATTGCTTGCGCTTTTATCTTAGGCCAGAACATTCCTTGCGTTAAGGCTCTGTTTGTAAGAGATCATCCTGCGCATGAGACCCACATGCGCCTTCGTGAAAATCATGCAGGAATTACTGTGCCTCTTTTTCGGATAGGCAGAGGAGGTATGGACCAGTTACTAATATTTTGTACAGGAGGTTGTCCTGGATAATGTATCTTCGGGCATTGTCAATTAATCTCTGTCGTTCTGCAAGATTCTCTGGAAGTGGGCCATCGAACTTAATGTGAGGTCCAATGTATTTGATGAACGGCTGTCTCCAATCATTTTTGATCTCCTCGTTGCCCCCAGTATTAATGGTGTTGGACACGATGGCATTAATGTTGGGGTTAGAAATGACGTCAATTTTTAAATAACGAGCTTCTGATCCAAGGACCCTGGCAAGGTAAGCGAGTGCATCTGAATGTCTATTTTCTCCCCTTGGCAAATGTTCCATAGAAATTGTCCAAAATTTTCTCATTCGTTCGACCACTGCGGTGGCGTAGTCAATCATTTTCTCATTGGATTGATAGATACCTGCGTGATGATTGACGATCAGTAATGAGTCTCTGTAGACAGAGAGCTCTACTACCAGTGTAAGTGACATATCCAGGCCATGAATTAGTGCCTCATATTCTGCCACATTGTTGGTTGCTTCAAAATTGAGGTGAATGGATTTTTTGAACCGATCATTGGATGGAGTAATAAGAACAATCCTCACTCCTCATCCGGCTGGTCTGACGGAGCTGTCCGTCAAAAGTCGGCAACCTTTCTTTGTTGCCCAATCAGACTTATCTTCAGACTGTACTGTGGGTATTTTGTCTTTGTTATCATCAACATCTTCTTCCTAGTCAGGATTGCCTACTGGAAAGTCAGTTATAAAATCTGTTATAGCCTAACCTTTATCAGAGTGGCGTGACCCGAAATGTATGTCGTGTTCTCCGAGTGTACTGACCATTGCTGGATGCGTCGAGATTTTTTACGTTTAGATAAGATTTCACGGAGTGGATAGTTCGTCAAGACACGAATAACATGGGATTGGAAATACTACTTCAATTTCTACGATGTATAGACGAGAGCTAAAAAAAGTTTATCGATCTTGGTATATCTTGTTTCAGTGGGGGTTAGAGTTTTGCTAATAAAATAGACTGGTTTCTCGGTCTTCTCGTCGAGTCGGAGGAAAACGGAGCTGAGAGAAGTTTCTGTGATGGCCAGGTATACTGTGAGTTCTTCTTCGTCTACTGGTATGCTAATCACTGATGCTTTACCCAAATATTTATTTGAGTTCGAGGAAAGCGGCTTTGCATTTATTTGTCCACTCGATCTCGGGATCTTTCTTTGATTTTCCCCGTGATGTACCTTGTTTTAGCAGATCGAATAGAGGTCGACATCTGTCTGATGATTTGGACACAAATCTGTTAAGTGCTGCGATCTTCCCGACTAGCTCCTGAACAACCTTTTTTGTCTTTGGTAAAGGCATAGCCAAGCGAGCTCGTATGCACGATGGATCGGCTTCAATTCTACGTTTGCTGATTAGGTGGCCCAAGAACTTTCCGGATTGTACTCTGTACTGGCATTTGTCAGGATTCAAGCACATTTTGTATGCCCGTAAAATCTTAAGAGTTGTTCGTAAATCTGCCAGATGATCTTCTTTCTTGAGACTTTTGCAAAGTATGTCATCGATGTAAACCTCCATTATTTTACCGAGCTGATCTTTGAATATTTGCGTCATCAATCTCTTATAGGTAGCGCCAACATTTTTTGGGCCGAAAGGCATGACCTTATGGAAATACATGCCTTATTCGGTGATGAATGCAGTCTTGTCTTGATCTTCAGGGAAAAGTAGTATCTGATTGTATCCTGATACAGTATTCATCATAGAGAGGAGTTCGTGCCCTGCTGTGGAATCGAGCAGATGGTTGATGATTAGTAGTAGAAAGCTATCTTTCGGAGTATGTCGATTGAGATCCGTGAAATCAACGCAGACCCTGATCTTGCCATTTTTCTTTAGGACTGCGACAATGTTTGAAATTCAGTCCTGGTAAATAGCTTTGCAGATAAAACCGACCTCAATCAATTTGTCGATCTCTTTGTTCACTTCGTTTCGTATTTTTGGTGCTAGAGTTCGTTGCTTCTGTTTAACCGGTTCTACCTTTTCTTTCAACTCTAGCTTGTGGCACGCCATGGCTGAATCGATCCCTGGCATTTCGTGGAATGTCCATGCAAAAACATTGTGGTTATCCGAAAGGAATTGTATGAGACTTGAGCGTTCCTCCGTGCTTAAGAGAGTCCCGATGTGAGTTCTTCTTTGTGCGTCGTTGATCTCGATATATTCTGTTGGTTCGGCGCTTGGCAACTGATGTTCTGCTGGTACTGAACGCTGTAATTGCTATGCTGGAGCTGCTGTAGCTGGCTCAGCTTCAATAGTGTTATCTCAAGCTCGGGCAAATTTTTGGTTGCCTTTGATTTCGTAGATCCCTCCTTGCCAGTCGATCCGTAATGCTTGATGATATGTGGAGGGAATAACTTTCATGTTGTGCAACCATGGTCATCCCAGGATGCCCAGGTAATGTGATTTTGTATTGATGGCGTAAAATACTACGTCAAGTGTAACTGGTCCAGCTGTAATGGGAAGTGTAATTTTTCCTACGCGTTCTTCCTTGAAACCGTTGAATCCAGAGACGTTGATGTCACTTGGCTCGACCTTGTCCGTTAAACCCATTTGGTCGATCGTGCTCTGGAATAGTAGTTCGATGCTGCTGCCGGTGTCTACCATCATTGTATGTAAAACTATGTTCTTCATTTTTAACATTATGATGAGAGCATCGTGATGCGGGAAGTTGGCGTGACGTACGTCACAGTCTTCAAAAGAAATCCTAGATCGTCAGTTGCTGGATTCTGACAACAAACGAACTTCTTTATCTACCATTGTCAGATCATGGCATTGTCCAACTCACCTGCGCTTGGATCTGTTGGAGTGGTTGACTGTCTGAATTTCGATGAAGTACAAGTGTTTTTCCACATTAGTTTCATCAGTCTGGACGACTGTGATTTCAGTCTTGTAGCTGCCATCTTTGTACCTTTTTACGTCCACTATATATTCAACCATCCGACCATGCGAAAATATACTTAAGAGGAGAAATTTCAACACCAAAAATTGTTCTGTGTCATGATGGTGGATCTTGTAGTGAATGCAGTACGACTTTCCTGGTATGGATTGAAGAGTATTGGGAGTTTTGAAGAGTTCATCCTTTTGCACTAACGGATATATGTTTGCAATAGTAGTTGTCAACTGTGGTAAGCGCGGAACTGGTCTCTTTATTCCCTGGTGTGTTTGATCATTATAGGACTTGAAACGTTTCTTATCACCTCCGTAGTCTTTAATGATATTGCAAGTACGTTCTCCGGTATGATCGTTGGTGGATAGAGCGATGCGCTGAGGTTTTTGTTTCTCGGTTGTCAGTCTTTCGAGGTTGATGAAATTGTTGTCCTTTTCCATCATATCGTCCAATGTCAGCGGCTTGTTGAGGATAAGATGTTCCTTCACTCGCTCATCTATGAGTAACGTATTGGTAAAAGCAGAGATCGTGATCTTTTTTTCGAGGTTATCGAGTTTTCGAGCTAGCCCAAATTTTTTTCAAGTGAATGTTTCCAAACTTTCCCCTGGTGCCTTCTTAAGATTGAAAAAAGAGTAAAGACTTTCCCCGTCTTTATTAGGTAAATAGTTCTTAACGAGCAGTTCACAAAGTTGCTCGATGGTGAGGATAGATCCTTCATCGAGCGTGTGAAACCATCGTAGAGGCTCGCCTTTTAAGCTGGTCAGAAATAGACGGCAGAGGATGTGGTTGGAATAGGAATACATCCCCAAGGAATCTTGAAATTCTTGGACGTGCTCCACAGGATCCCCCCCTCATATTTTTGAATTACTGGAGTGTGAAAACTGGTTAGTACTTCTTCGTCTAGCAACTCCTGTGCAAGTGGACTCTTCTGTAATCTTGCATAGTTGCTTCTTCCAGTGAGTATTTGAGCGTCTAAGAGCTCTTTGATGCTTTTGTCCACCTGTTATGGAGTGAGATGTTGTCAAGATGTGACAGCTCATCTTATTGTTGGTCCTCTCACAGGATTATGTTCTCCTGTTGCTTCTCCCATGCGATCATAAACTGAAACTCGAGGTTTTTCTTTGTTTTACTCCTCTTGTGGCTGTAAATCTATTACCACTCCAACGGGTAATGGTGGATTGATGAGACTCTGAGGCATGACTGGCTCTTGTTAATTTTGAGGAAGTACGGTATTTCTGCCTCGATGTCCCAAGCGATCATGGACTGATATCCATGAGGTTGCGGGCAGGGCGTTCTGCTGCCTCAAATTTGCCGTTACTTGAACTTCGAGTACTCTGAGTGTGTCTTGCATGCTGGCGAGCAGCTTCTCCAACTCTATTCGTCATTCTGTTTCTGCCTGCACAGTTGTTCGTAGATCCGTCACTCCTTCAGCAGCGTCGGGTGGGGCTTGGTGTGATATGTCTTGATTTGCCATCTTTCAAAGATAAATGTGGTGAAAAATAGGTTGGAGAACGCTGAGTGTATTCTTCTTTCCCACAGACGGCGCCAAATGTAATAGCCTATTTTTGTATTGCACGAAGATAGCGCTTTACACCTTTGAAATCTAGGATGTTTAGTTATGAACGGGAAATAAACAACACTAGATTTAGCGTGGAAAACCCTTAAATGGGTTAAAAACCACGATTTCTCCTGAGGATTTTAGAAAGAGAGAGAGAGGTATATTTAGACTGCTAGCTATTACAAAGAGAGATAGAGTGATGTAGAAAAGATCTCTGAGCAGCCTCCCTTAATCTGTAGCTATCTAGTCTTATTTATAGGTCTTATAATATGACCGTTGGTTATATTGATGAGGAACGTTACAATATCAGGTTTTGATGAGTCTTCATGGTGGTCTTTTGTAACGTCTTGATACTTGTTGATCTATAATGGATCCATTAATATTTTTTAGCTGTAGCTTCAGGCTATTGGGAAGATACGATCTCTTGTGATGCTCGTGTACATACGACCTGCTGATAAGTAGGGGAGTATCTTCTATTGCGTGAAGTCACAGGAGGTTTTGATATCTCCAAACTATTGCTGAAGATATGATCTCTAATAGTTTCCGTGTGTATTCGAACTGTTGATAGATATCTGAGTATTTTCTGCAGTGCGATGTTATTGGATGCTTTGCCATCCCGAGTTGTAGATAAGGAAGTCTGTATTACGATCTCTTTGTTTTTAGTCCTTAATTGGTTATCAGTATGTTTATTCGAGCTATGTGAGTTCGAATATCGGACCCAGTACGAGGATTAGAAATAAGCCCTCACAAGACTGAAGCGACCTTGTTTCCTTTTCATCGTATGAATCAGTTCATGAACGACCAACACATTGTCTGAAATTTGATGACCACTCACAAATGCGCCTTGAAATGGCGGGATAATCCTATCCAGCAGGGGTTTAAGACTAGTAGATAAGACCTTGGAAATGATCTTATAAATAACATTGCATAGACTAATAGGCTGGAAATCCCAAGGGTGAGCCTTGACACCATTCTTAGGAATCATCACCACATGCGTAATGTTGATATTCGTGGGCATGAAACCGGACTCGAAAAAGTAGTGACCGGGCGATAAATATCAGGCTCTAGAACATCCTGTGATTTCTAGAAGAAAAGCGTTGGGAAGCCTTCCAGACCCGGAGCTTTATGATGACCGATACTATCGAGAAAGGCCTTAATTTCCTCAGGTGTAACTGCCCTCTCTAGGGCCTGATTATCTACAATCGTAAGACATGGGGTAAATTTTTGAAAGAAATTCGGAATACCAACCAGATCAGAAGTCTAATAATTGTGAGCCATCTCGCGAAGAAAGGTCTATTCAATTTCCATCGTTTCCCCTGTCTAATTGCCAACCTCATCCCTAAGCCAGTCAATGGAATTCTTTTTGCGTCGTGAAAGCGTTTGCATATAAAAGAACTTTGTGTTCCGGTCCCCCTCCGTTAACCACTTCACCCAGGATTTTTGACACCATAAAACATTTCTTCTCTCAGCTGAATCTCATCCAGCTCCCCTACCAATTCTTGTTCCCGTTGAGCGGTCACCGCACAGAGAGGAAGCGCCTGGACGCTGGATATCGCCGCTTTTAATACAATCAGTTTGCTAGGGATGTGACTGAAGATTTTTTATTCCACGCCCGAAGACCTGCTTTCGTGTTTAAAAGTTTTCCTTTGACCAACTGGGCGGGGGAGCCTCTTCTGGGCAATTGCCAGAGATCCTTGATCAACCGGGGAAATTGAGGTTCCCGAGTCCACATGGACTGGAATCGAAAACATTTACCTAAAGTTGAAGTTTGCGGATATGTATCTAGAAAAAGAGGGGTATGATCCGAACCAAGGGCAGGTAAATGGAAGACCTTTGCGATTGGAAATATAAATATCCAATCAGCATTGGCCAGACTCCGATCCAATCGTTCTTTGATATTGTCCCAGCCCCGACGATAATTATTCCGGGTAAACGGATGGCCAGAGAAACCCAAATCAAGAAGGCCAGCATATTGAGTAACCCGCTTTGCATAGGCACTCATAGCGGCTTGGTATGGTTTCCCCCCTAATTTGTCCGCACTATCAAAAATAGTATTAAAATGCCCTATGAGTAACCACGACCCAGAGAACCCGTCAGCCATGGTTTCCACAAGTTTCTAACTCTCATTCCTATCCCGTTGGTAAGGACTACCGTAAAGGAAGGAGATCATCCAAGGGGTATCAGCGGGTTCAAAAGTCACCAATACATTAATAATATATTTATTACAAAAAACCACTTTAATATAAATATTATTTTTCCACATGACACCTACCGCCGGAACGACCTTTAACGCCAGAAGCTGGAACATCAACCCAGTTGGGATAGTTGGGAGATCAAATCAAACCCTACATTTCTATAGAGGATTGTTTGGTTTTTGCTAAAAAGATAATATCCCTATTTGAGGATATAATAAGCTCTTTCAGATGCCAAATTACCGCCGGTCGACCCAAACCCTGACAATTCTAGGAAATAACGATCATAATAGCCCGGGTGGCCTCTGTGGAGCCACCCGAACCCTAGCAGACTAGTTAAATAGATAATAGGTGCGGCGAATCCGCGAAAATGACATGAAAGAGGTATTGTGCACTTGAGGATGTGAAAATCTGCGTGTACCAGTCCGGGGAAGCTGGAATGGTATAGGCGACTCTGAAAGACCTAAGTTAGCTCGCACATGCCGCCGGACTACCCGAGACGAGGACAGAAAATAACCACGGTACGGTCTGGTCGCCTGAGGTATTTGTCGGGACCCCTGAGAATCCGAGCCTCTCGTAGACGAACTCATCGTACCCTTCGAACTATCTACCAGACGGAGTGGCTGTGGGAAAGATGGACCAGACAGGAACTTTCTCAAACTACTACCAACAGGAATCAGACCATCTCCCTGTTGACCAAACACTGACTCACCCCTTGTAGGAACACGTCAGCACCCCCACCCCCACCGCCATCCATATCTGTACCCCACAACTGCTCGCCCTTCATCTGACCCCGACCCTCCTTCTCAGCCTTACCAACTGTAACCGGGAGAGTATGTTGCTCTTCCTCCACAACTACAAGTCCCGCCTAACTTCCCCTCACCAAACTCGTAAGCGTGTCTCGTCCGTCCTCCCCCACCCAGCTCAAGGTATTACCCCCCCGATATACCCGCCAAATCCAGCTCAGGAAGAGCCATAAAAACGGGGAAGTCATCATGCCCTCGCTGAGGGGGCTAGGCCGGGAGGTCCTCCTGGTCAACCCCAAACATAGGCTCATCCCGCAGAGATGCCTGAAATGGTTGCCTCAAAAAACCCCTCGCCACTGTACCTTTCCCTTTCCCATGCCTACTAGGACAAGGTGGCAAGAGAGATAGCGCTAGCTCCTGAACCCCAAGCACCGCCACCTCATTGGAACGGGATCTCAGAGGAACTCATTTAGGCTCCGTTCTTACCAAACTCAGATCATATTTGATCATATCGGCTGGGGACGAAACTGCCCCCACAGCCCCCGAACTGTTTTCGTCTATAATCTAAGTACATGCTGAATCCCTGTGTCCCATTTTAAAATATAGCCTGTACAAATTCGCAGAGGCCCCTTCATATATCGTTTCCAATAGTAGTAGACCATTGGCCAACTCCGCCCAGGCCGCCGGAGGAAATACTCCATAAATATCCATAACAACCCGAGCCTGATACCCATTCTTCGTTGCCCACCGATTATCCACATTTGGCTCCATTACCAACACTTGTCCTAAGCTCTCTCCAAATTCATATAGGAACTTCGAAGTACCAAAAAATGGATCAGTAATATCAAAATTTACCCAAAAGGGCACATACTTGAAGATCAGTGGTTCAATAGGGGTACGCGCCTCGTACGGGAGTAATATAAAAGTATGCCCATATGGGTTCTATGGACGATTCAATAAAACATAGTTTTGCTCATAAGCCGTGCGAAACTTAATGAGGAAATAGGTTTTACCGCAAACAACCCGTTCAAAAAGCTGAACATTCTCAGATGCCTCCATGTTCCAAAAGCTTCTCAATGCCGCCACTATTTTCGAAAAACTACACCCTGGGGAAAAACGACATCGTACCAATGAGGGCATAACGTCACCTTGTATCTTCCTCATATATGCATTTCGGAGGAAGAATAATCACAGCCGCCCCTCTCGGCTTTCGGACAGTGAGTTGTGCCATACGGTTCACAAAGTCTTGTGTTACTGAAAAAGATGACATTCAAAGAGCCCAAAAAATACAACAACAGCCGGTCACAAAAGCCCCTTCTACCCCCACTCTCACCGACCACAAGCAAGCACAACATCCCTACTAAAGGAAAGCTACAACGGTACTGACTACCCGAGCACCACCAAAACTCAAAACAAACATCACACAAAGATTACTCCCCTACCTAAACCCACCCGAGTAAAGCATACAATGATACACACCATAAAAAAATAGCCCCTATTAACCTCCACCAAACAACCACCACCCTCACCAAATAACCAAGCCCAAATAAGAGTAGCGAACATAAAAACCAGACTTGGAAGAAGAGGATGAGGTAGAGAAGAGAGATGTGAGATGTACCGAACAGTCACCACAAAAAAAACCCAGAGCAAACCTCGCACAACCCAAAACAAGCACCTCACACACTAGAGGGAGAAGAAAATATTACTGCGCCCAAACCAGCCCATTATCCTCACAGGTATCATAATTAGCCCAGATAACCGAGCAGTTGTAACAGTGTCAAAAGTACATAAACAGTGAAAGGACGTAGCCCCACCCAAAATCTTTCAGCCATAAAAAACGAGAGAGTAGCGTATGCAAGAAGAGTCACCCTAGGCGTCCAACCAAAAGACAAATTAAAGTGTAGCAAACCAAAAGCTTCCTAGGCCCGACCCAAGCAAAACCAAAACACAATACTCACCTACGGCCCACAAAAGTCCCCCCACACCCTTCACACCAACAAACAAACCTCGGCCCACTAGATCCTCCCACAATAGTCTTCGGTCCAAGATCGACAGACCAAACACCAAGACCGACAGATCAAACACGAAGACCCAAACCCCAAAGCCCACCCGCCACCGAAATCTACACCCAACACACCCCCAGATCCCGTCAATGTACCCGAGAGAGAACAGATGACCGATATATGAAAATCGTGGTTTTTATTTTTTATTTTTTATTACGATTCTGCCCTCCCAACCCTAAGGCCTCTTGCTGAAGCAGCAGCCCTAGAGACTCAGCACCAGACCAGCCGCCAACACTTTAGCCGGTATTGCCACCTTTTCAATACCATTCCAGTTGGCCGACCGATACCCACAAACTCCCACACCTGCAAAAAAACACACAAGGAGAAAACCTACAAAAGGGAAGGCAAACACAACTAATCAAAGAAACAATACACACACTAGCATATGAAATCAACACAAAAATTGTAAACTCTTAAGAGAAGGACACCCTGCAAAGTCACGACATCGCCCGTTAAGCACCGGAGGAAACTACACTGCCGAATTAGGGAATATCCATCAGAACCGCACCCGAGGCAACCAATCGTTTCACCTGAAGACTAGGGAGAAAAAGGAGGGATATACAAGCGCGGGATAGATAACGAGGGAAACCTACACATGCCGGGTAAAGAGAAACCCCATATCTCTAGCTATTCCTCTTTCGTAAAAAACCGGACTCTCTCTCTCTAGAAGTCCCGAGTATTGAGGGTTAATTGTTTTAGTATCATACTTCGTAGTTATATTAAAGAGGAAGTTGGTCTAAATCTCCCCATGACATAAAAGCTTTATAGCTTGGTTATCTAGGACCCCGGCTCATATATCGTCCACGAGGGATATTCATGAGTTCCTTTAGGCATAGGAAATTTCATGGGACATTCTCTTAAATGCGGGCCGCACTTCCCGATATGGCTTGACCACGGGCCGCTATGCTTCGCCTATAATCCACGAGCTATCCGAGACGGACTGTCCCTTATAAATGAACTATGTTATTCTAGTTGAATGCCATCTAACTAGTCCACACTCATAGTATATAAGTTATATCTGGGATCCGGCATATTGAGCTATCCTGATCCACTGCCAGGAGAGGTGTGTCATCCCTGACTTGTGCATAGTCACGAGTAATTATGTTGTAGGGATTATTGAGGGAACCTTCAGCGTTGCTACCTTTCTGAATATCTATTCGATAACCCTCGCGAGTATCCAGGATAATCCGGATGGCGCCTAACATCCGAGTAATCTTCCATAAATGCTGTCGCATCTAGTGCTGAAGGCTTGTGCATGTTCAGCCGCACGTGTATGTACGCCGCATGGTCTATATTCCGCTACAATTCAAGATAATCTATATGATGCCTCGATCGGGCCGTGACAGTCGCTCGAGCTACAGTCAATCGGATCATTAAGCGGTTTTATGGCCTTGTAGCAGAGACAACTAAATTTTGATGCATAATAAAGATCAAGCAAAGAACAAGGTATATAAACAAACACAAACACAAACACAAACACAAACACAAAACCAAATATATAGATAAAATTGGACAATATATCTAATCAGAGCTCTTAACCATTTAATTCAGTTGGAGATTCGTGAAATACCCAACAATTGAAAAACAAATTGTCCCGAAAAAGCAAACATGTCCTAAACACATGAAATGAAATGGAAATGACCAATGAAGGTACTAAATTTAATTAGTATCCCTTGGGCTTGTAGGCGATGAAACTGATGCACTGCACTTGACGAACATTGTCGAATCCGATGATTCTGATGAAGGCGTCGGGGTACTCCTTCTTGGCCTCTTCTAGCTCTGCCAACACTTGCGATGAGTCAGTGCACCCAAACATGGGGAGTTTCCACATTGTCCAGTATCGTCCGTCATAGTACCCGGGGGATTTGTTGTTCTCACGGGTGACGAAACCGACCTGTATTTTACATGAACACCCAAATTCAACTATCAATATTATGATATTATGACTTGCATGACTTTGTGTAGCAAAATTTTGCTCATAATGTTACGGTCTGAACATAGAGGCATTGAACTTTATTAACCTATAAGTTTTTTGTAGATATTTTGCATATTCTGTAGACCGTAGGTCCATATCAGCAAAGCTTTAAATTTTACGATATTTCTTAAGGGTTTCGTTGTTTCGCAAAAGAAAAACCTTACTAAGAGAGTCATGGTTCAGCTTCTATAATGTGTGAAGATCTATTAGTACAAGACCATTATAGATTTACATCTACGATAACATCTAGGCATATTACGTAAACTTGGTTATATAAAATCGGGATATTTGAACTTTTAAGACCAAATTAAATGAATTAAATGAGTACTCACGGCGTCGAATTCCAAACAAGGAACCCATCCCATGCGGAGAAGGTAGTCGACTTCCTTGGCCAAAGATTCAGCGGATAGAGGTGGAAGGTAGGAAAGAGTCTCGAACTTCTTCATGTTAAGTGGTGACCACACCTGCGCACAAATTTTATACCCCATCGAACATTTCAATAAATTATCGACCTCCAAATAGAGTTAAACTAAAATCATACTTCAAAATTTATATATTTGAGTAAATGTAAAATGTACCTTCATGCATTGGACTCTGTCACCATTGGTAATCGAGAGGTCGTTGTTGAGCTTTCGGGTAACGGGGAAAGCAGAGGATGACTTGAGCCCGGTAAAGGGTGCTACCATGCTTGCTTGAACGGTAGGAACACGGTTAACAGAGGCAACAGCTGCAGATGACATCATAGAGGAAGCCATTTTGCTTTCTCTTCTTTTGCTAAAACTTGCAGGCTTTGCTCTATTCTTTTCATCCTATATATAAACTTTACATCCCTTATCTCCTCACCAATATTTTTCATCCTGTGGTCATAAATTAACCTAGGGTTCTTAAAATACCTTTCGACCGCTTAGATCGAGTTATGGACATGAGTTATATTTGATGACTGTGAAAAACCCTTATCTTTATTGGTGCCAAATGTCAAGATCTCCAATCTTATCTCATCCTAGGAAGAAGGACCCGATTGTGTGATTGTTAATTGTCTATAATCTGCTATGGGACATAAGGACCACCCCTTCTTACAAAATATCTCCATTTTTTGCTGTTGTTCTAAACTTCAGTAATTGAAAACTATGGCTGTAACTTGGGTTACTCGAACCCAAACCCGATCCGGATCCGGATCCGGATCCCGATGCACAAAGGCGGGGTTTAACCCTATCCAGGCAGGAAAAAGCCCGATTAAAATTCAAGTTCAAGGGGTGATTTTGTATGCGGATATGTGTCTGGTTTAAGAAATAGGAACACTCCTGCTTTGGGTTAGGTCGTTGTATGCATATACTAGAATTTCAAAGTGGCTAATCAGTCTGATTGACCATTATTAACTTTGAGACGGTATGGTTAGATAGGGGTGTTAAATGGGCCGGGTTAGGGTCAACCCGACCCTGGAAAGATAAGAAGACCCTTGTAAACTTAGGGTCGGGCGAACCCAACTTTCTGCTGTGTTCAGGCTGGGCCGCCCTTGCTCTTATGTTATAATATCAACCTTTACTCACCTCTTAGCCCTAGTGTTAGGGCTAAGGATTGGGCTGGGCTTTGGGTCGAGCCCGATCAGGCCGACTTTAATGACTATTAATAAAAATAAAATAAAATACAAAAATAGGCATCATCATATTAAATTTTATTAATTTTATTCATACAATTTGTCAAATAGTTGTTTTTGCAGGCTTAAGATATATATGCCTTACTTCTTTACAGTGTTGCAGGCTTAGTGTGGGCAGGTTTTGATAGACACGTAATATTTATGTGTACAACTCCTATTTTATATCTACCTAGTCATTTATTAAATAAATGTGACACTAATAGTGCTTTTGTTTGTATTTACAGAAATCGGTCACATGATAAACAAGTCGTACATTTTTTCAGTTTTTAACGAAGAACAAGGGTGATACACTCCAACAATGATTCTCATTTGAAGTTGTCAACCAAAGGCCCATGCATGGAAGCCTATTGAAGAGAATTACATATAGATATCATTCTCATGAGTTGTAATATCTATGCATGATTTTATGCATTGTTTAGGGGATTTTATATTAATGGTGATATTTTGTAACCCTTCCTATACTCTATAACTAGGAGGGGAATCCCACCCATGATGGATCATCTTGGAGAGTGTAATATCAAAGTTTATAGCAATAAAGGTTCTTCTTTATCTCTTTCCATTATTAATTTCTTTTAATGAAGTAATATTGCAATGATCAAATGGATGAGTAGCTAATCTTCTTAGCTAAGGCTAGAGGAAGCTCCACCCAATGTAACCTTAGTATAAAATAACATTGTATAATTAGAGTAGTTACTTTCTCTTCTTTCGTTTTAATAAATATTATTCTTCTTGCGATCCTTGTTTGACCATAGCTTGAATTCGAGGAAGTAAACAATCTAAGGAAACCATCTTGTATGACCATTAAAGATGGTTTGGAACATAAAGAAGAGAACATAACCCGCTCTTATCAACCGGACCATGGTTGAATAAGGTAGTTTATGTGGAGTTCCCAATCATAAATCTCATTTATCTTTTGATGTATTGCATATGCCTGACCAAGGATATGCGATACGGGAACTCGTAATTTACTCTAATTATTTATGCTATCTCATGGGTATAAAGGGTGGAGTAGAATCTAAGCCTTGGTTCTCACTCCGACTCATAAAACTCATATTTTATAGCATTTTATTTTCTTTACTGGAAAACCAACCTGCACAAATTTATTGCTATTGGATAAAATTAGTAGCTCGAAGTATAATTCGTACCACAAGTCTCTTGGGATACGACCTTGTTTTCCCTTGTACTTAACGGTACACCGTGCGCTTGCGGGTCTTTTAAGACGTCAGTTTATAATCGATCAGGCTTAATGATGGCTAAATTAAGTGTGAAAGGGCTAGGTTAAGGGATACAAACATTAAACACTGACCATACCCTAACAGTTGTAAGTGACGAGTCAGCCCAACCCTTAGATGTTCAAAGGACTCAAGCCCTAATTTTTAAGGGTCGGATTGAGCAGGCGAAATGGCTGCTTTCGCAGGCCTATAGTTAGGTATTATGACTTGGATGGTTTTTTTACACTTTTGTGTATGTTGTTTAATACCGTCAATATTTCCTTTCCCTACTTGATTGACAGAATGTAAAATGTCACAAAATCAATACACAAAGTATTCAAGATGTATCCTCTATACATCATCAAAGGATGTATGCCAACTTCAAAGTGATGAGAAAATAAAAGAGTGAATTAAACTTTGGACCCCATATAAGTGGCCAGCTTTGGGCTTGCCCCCCACATTTGGCAAGAGTTAGACTTTGGACCCCAAATCCAAATTTTGGCCAAAGTCAGACCAGAGTCCGGAAAACCAAGTCAAGATCTGGAAAAGGACTTCAAATACCCGTAGACATCTAACACTTAAACAAATGACATGTGGGCTAATCTGAACGGCTTAAATTTGTTTAAAATTTGACCATTATATACACCCAGATTCTTCTTCTTCTCTGTTAATCACCACTTGAAGAACCCTAATTTGCATAACATCCTAAATTTTGCAATTACAAACCCTAAATATCTCTAAACCTCAATTGAAGTGTCTTTGAATCTCTAAACCCATTTATCTTATCCTCTTCTTTGATCAAAGCTTCCAATTCTCTAATTTCTGACAATGGGTGGAGGTAAGCAAAACGGTGACGAATCCCCTAAGGTAAGAAAACCCTCCCTAATTCTATTGTGTTTAATTTTGGGAACCCCTAAATTATTGAAATTGTGTTGTAAAACCCTAAATTCATCTTGTAGGTTTTTTGTGAAATGTCTTTTCTTGATACTCACAGTGCAAATGATTGTCCTTGGGTCTACACAAGATGCAAAAAACCTACCTGTAATGGTTTAAGGAAGTTGCTTACATCTTACACCCCCCAAAATTATGGCAGGAAATACTTGTAGTGTCATCTATCTTCTTGCAGCTTATTCCAGTGGTTGGATCATGCATTGAAAGAAGTTGAAGGTGTTAGTGGATCATCAAAAGATTAGACTCTAACTAGTTGTTTTGGATGTGGAAAGACTGATCGTTGGTGGAGATCATATCCATGGAGAGAAACACATTGTCACATGAAGGGATGTACATGAATTAGAAAATTGAAGACATTTATGCAGCCAAGAAGTAATGGGGAGAAGTACTTGAAGTGCCAAAATGATAAATGCAAAAAGTTCATTTGGCTGAGAGATACCATATCACAGTCCGAGTCAAAGGAGGGATTTAGTGAAGCTGAGAAGAAAGCAAGTATGAATATCACAATAGGTCTAGATTAATTTGTTAGGGAATTTAAAGGAAAAGCTATAGTGTAATAAATGTACTTCAAGATGTTATACTCTTTCATTAATGTAACAACCAGTTTGGATAAATGTCAACTTAAATGATATTATGCAACATTATGAAAAAATGTAGAATTAAGACATAAATTTCAACACTGTAGAACACACACCATAGTACATAATACACAATTGTAAAAGTAAAACTGTAACCAGCCATAATTTAGAATCATATCCTTAAAACAAAAAAGAAACTGCATCTATGTAGAATTTAGAGTCATATCTTTGAAACCCCCAAAAAATTACAACAATGCATAATTTAGATTTTCCAACTAGGTGGTTTATAAGCCTTTTTATAGGGATTTTCTGGGGGTACAACATGCGTCTGGCTAGAATGTGTAGGAACTATAGTTTTTGATTGATTGGTCTGACTGAGTTGTGTATCAATTGTACTCCTTGGTCCACTACCTTGACTACATTCAAACCATTCACCAATAGAAGCATTATATGAACCCCTTCCTCTAGATTAACTATTACTTGATCTCCCTTTTGATCTACCACCTGCACTTGATCTGCCACCTGTATCGATACTTAATCTACCACCTGCAGCTGTACTTGATCTACCACCTGCAGCTGTACTTAATTTATCACCTGCACTTGATCTACCACCTGTAGCTGTACTTGATCTACCACCTGCAGCTGCACTTGATCTACCACCTAGAGCTACACTTGATCTACCACCTGCAGCTGTACTTAATCTACGACCTGGAGCTGTGCTTGATCTACCACCTACAGCTGTACTTGATCTACCACCTGTAGTTGCACTTGATCTACCACATGCACTTGATCTACCACCTATAGCTGCACTTGATCTACTGCCTGGAGCTGCTCTTGATCTACCACCTGTACTTACACTTGATCTACCACTTCCCATCCCTCCTTATCTACCTCCTCCCCTTATACTTGATCTACCACTTCTACCTCTAGTGCTCATTGGTTCATCATTTGTAATATTAAAACCCATCTCAGCTCTTAGTTCTCTTTGACTCACAGGTATATCTTGTATGGAAATAGGCCTTCTTATTGGAAGCTGAGGCAATACAGGTGGATCTTTGCATGTTTTCTTATTATGGCCAATCATTCCACACTTGCCACATTTTCTTTCCCCTCCATTGCCATTAAGTTCATCTACATCTTTTCTTCTTTGTTTTCTTGGTCTCCCAGCAGGTCTAATAAGTGGTGGTGGTCTGACCTCTCTTGGGGGCTGAAATAAGTATCAAAATCCAAATAAGCTACTGAATTTTTTTTATTTGAAACAACATATAATTGTATTTACTATGTAGTTCAAATTACCTTCCCTCAACTTGATTCATCTTCTACAGCATAAATGGCATCAACATCTGTAGTAACATAAGAAGACACCGAATTGTATTTACTACAATATCTGCTTATAGGCATTCAGTAGGCATTACTAAACAAAAAAAATTAAAATAAAAAAGAAAATAACTTTAAACAAGTTAGGTAGTTAGAGGCATTTACTTTTTCCATGGTCTCCTCATAGGAACAAGAACACATGGTAGTCCAGAGATTTGCCACTGTTTACATTCACATTCTTGGTCATCCAAATTAATTGACCATTGTTGCCCATCTTTTGATGCTGTGTGCCTCTTCTTAGATTCACCTGCAATATCATACTTGCCATAACTCTTCTTCATCTTCTCAATATGAGTCACTGCCCTAGGTACCAAACCTTGTTGGTCCCAAGTTTCTGCCTTATTCCTTCTTTCATACATGAAAGTCATCATCATCATATTGAGCATCTGCACTGCCTTGTGAAGTGCTTTATCCCTAATCTTCAAAATTCACTTGTTGAATGACTCACTGAAATTGTTGGTTATGTGCTCACATTTTGTAATTGTGTCAAAATGGGACCTACACCAAGTTTCAGGAGCCTCCCTCTCTAACCATCTTTTTGCTTCAGGATGGTCTACTTTAAATTGTGCAAGGAAATTATCTTTGTCAACCTTTCTGTAAGCTCTTGCTGTATTCTAAGATAGTTTCTCCAAATGTATGCCTCTAAAGGTTTTTTTAAAATTCTTGTACATATGTCTAAAGTAAAACCTATGATTGTAATGTGAATAGTTATCTATTACAGCTTCAATTAACCCTTTTTGCCTATTAGAGATGAATGCTAACTTGGGTTTATATTGTTCAACCTATGGCTACAATATTTTTAAAAATGTGTTTCATGTGTCATAACACTCACTTCTGCATAAATATGTTGCAATTGGGAACATTCCATTATTTCCATCAAGGCCTATAATAGACAGACAAACACCACCATATTTGCCCTTCATGAAACACCCATCTAGACCAAGAATTGGCCTACAACCATTCAACCAACCATCCAATGAAGCCTTGAAAATTACAAACGTACCAGTCCACTACAATGTTGATGGATCTGAGCTACAACCAATCACACTACCAGGGTTTGCTATAAAGAGCTTATCAACTAAAGCAGGCATCTTAAAGTATCCTTTATCATATGAGCCCACAATCCTTTCCATACATATAGTCCATGCATTCCATAAAGTCCAATGATCGATTATAAACCAACGTCTTAAAAAACCCGCAAGCGCACGATGTACCGTTAAGTACAAGGGTAAGCTGGGTCGTATCTTAAGAGACTTGTAGTGCAAATTATACTTTGAGCTTCTAGTTTTATCCAATAACATTGAATTTGTGTAGGCTGGTTTTCAAGTAAAGAAAATAAAATGCTAGAAAATATAAGTTTTATGAGTTGGAGTGAGAACCAAGGCTTAGATTCCACTCCACCCTTTGTACCCGTGAGATAACATAAATAATTAGAGTAAATTACGAGTTCCTGTATCGTATATTCTTGGTCAGGCATATGCAATACATCAAAAGATAAAATAGATTTATAATTGGGAACTACACATAAACCACCTTATTCAACCATGGTCCGGTTGATAATAGCAGATTATGTTCTCTTCTCTATGTTCCAAACAATCTTGTAATGGTCATACAAGAAGGTTTCCTTAGATTCTTTACTTCCTCGAATTCAAGCTATGGCCAAGCTAGGATCGCAGGAAGAAGAATATTCATTAAAACGAAAGAAGAGAAAGTAACTACTCTAATTATACAATGCTATTCTATACTAAGGCTACATTGGGTGGAGCTTCCTCTAGCCTTGGCTAAGAAGATTAGCTACTCATCCATTTGATCATTGCCATATTACTTCATTAAAAGAAATTGATAATGGAAAGAGATAAAGAAGAACCTTTATTGCTATAAACTTTGATATTACACTCTCCAAGATGATCCATCATGGGTGGGATTCCCCTCCTATTTATAGAGTATAGGAAGGGTTACAAAATATCACCATTAATATAAAATCCCCTAAACAATGCATAAAATCATGCATAGATATTACAACTCATGAGAATGATATCTATATGTAATTCTCTTCAATAGGCTTCCATGCATGGGCCTTTGGTTGACAACTTCAAATGAGAATTATTGTTGGAGTGCATCACCCTTGTTCTTCGTTAAAAACTGGAATAATGTACGACTTATTTATCATGTGACCGATTTCTGTAAATACAAACAAAATCACTATTAGTGTCACATTTATTTAATAAATGACTAGGTAAATATAAATTTAGGAGTTGTACACGTAAATATTACGTGTCTATCATCCAATATAAAAGATAAATCCCAAATTTCCTCTTTATTGTTGTCTTAACATCAAGAGGCCTCGACTGCTTGCGATTCCTCAATCCATCCTCACAGTAGTTGGCAACCCAAAGAACATTTGCTAATTGATTTTTGTCATCACTATTGCCTTCAAAGGTATGTTCCAAGACACTTGAACCCTTAACAGTCATTATATGTCCATTAGGGGATCTTCTCACATATAACATCCAACTGTAATTCTCATATTTACATTTGAACCTTAACCTATAATTATCATTTTTCATTTGTATATATGTGAACTTTTTCAAAATGGACCATGTCCTAATGTAGCTTCTTGCCTCATACACAGTTGGTCACTCAATGCCAACAACAATTGGGTCCAAGTTATTAGAGTATTAAGTACTATCTCCAAATTCTATTTCTTCTTCAACCTCAAATATATTGGTAGTCTCCATCACATGTTGTTTAAATTCTTCATGCTTTGCTAAATCCACAATGGTAGGTATTCCATCTCTATCTTGTGAAGAGTGAGTACTGTAGTAACCATCTTCAGGCTTCAAATTGTTAATATCATTATTTGAATTTGGATCAACTTCCTCCCCCATATGATTTTATTCAAACTAATTTTCTTTAAAATGTTGTTCTTCAACAACATTAATTACTTGTATAATAGGTTCTTCAGGTTCTTCACCATCAGATTCAACAACATACTCATCCCCATATTCAAGAAAATTATGAAGATTCTTATATGTGTTTCCCTCATCATCACAATCACTATCATTAGATTCTGGGATCACATCCAATTCCTCTTCAGACAAGTCACTTGGTATCTTCCTTTTTAGCACTTGGACATCTTTTGCTTTCATGACAAATGATGCATAAAAATTGACCTTTCCCTAAGCAACACTGTCACTATTACAACACATATCCTTGAAAACATTTGTCTTATCCACTACAATCTTCTCTCTAAGAATTATACAACATACTTGGATCATGAATCCTTTAGGAACTGTTCCCATTGTATGCTCTGTGAAATTTAAGAATTTTGGGCAACTTAGGGATCTATTTGAACTTCCAGATGTGATGAACTCTTTCCCACCAACATAGTTATCATGGCTATATCCATAGTTCCCTGCTTCCACCCAAGTCCCCCAAACATTAAGGATCATGGGATTATTATAATTTATACATAAAAAGTATCTGTCAGAATCTACACTTCATACAACTATAATATGAAATACATAATTCATAAGAAACAATTTGTGGAAACAAAAGACAATTTCATTCACACATCATAAACAAAAGTTTAGTTCCCAAAAGTATAATTACCATCAATAAAAAGCAAAAAGTTCCCAAAAAGTTCAGAATCTAAGCCCCTAGGGCACCATCATAAACAAGTAACAAAAAATGATATAAACCCAAAAAAACCCTACATCTTCAACCACCACATCACATCCCACCATACCACCATCACCACCACATCATATCACATCACACCACCACCACCACCACCATCACCACCATCCAACCTTGGTCTCTTGGTTACAGGCTCACCATCCCCACCATTACCATTATCACCATCCCCATCCCCACCATCCCTATCCCCACCATGTATCTTCTTCTTCTTCTTCTTCTTCTTCTTCTTCTTCTTCTTCCTCTTCCTCTTCCTCCTCAGAGTTCTCTTCCTCTTCCTCCTCAGAGTAATCATCCTCTTCTTCAAGCCTTCTTTCTTCTTTCTCTAAAGAGTTCATTTCAGAATCAGAGGAGTTAGAGTTGTCTGAAGGATGAGGTTGATATGATGGGCAATGTGCGCCACATATTGCCTCGGGATCATCACAATTATGCTCTTCATTAGATAAATATTGAGGTTGATGAGGTCAGGGAGACACCATTGTTGCAGAAAATAAGAATTCTAGAGAGGGAGATAGAGAGAAAGACAAAGGGTTTGTGTTTGGAATAAATACATAAATAGGCATAACCCAAGGCATAATTATGATTTGAAATGGCTGAAATGACTGAAACGACGCAACACAAGGTATAACCCAACCCAATGTTCTATAACTCCCAACTCCCTAATTGAGTTTAAACACTAATGCCAACTTCCAACTACCTAAACTTCAAACTATAAAACTCTAAATTTCAAACTATAAAGTATAAACCTCTGATTAGATTAAAAGAACAAAATTTAAATATGTTTTTACCGTGGTTCCATAAGTTGTAGCAATTTTCAGAAACACTTCCTTCAATTTTTGAAGAACCTGCCCAAAATTGATTAAAAATATGTCTATAGTCTCACCAATTTTCCCTCCCCAAATAAGCTAGGTAGGGCGGTAAAAAAAAATCTAAACTATTTCCACGTGGCACATTCACAGCCAAATACGTGGGAAATCGTAAATAACAAAATTATTATAATAAAATTAAATGGGGACCATTAGATTATTTCTCGAGATATGAATTTTTGTTAAGATTTGATTCACTTAAAGAGGAGTGTGCAATGCACGTGAGGGGAATTTCTGACATTTTTAAAAATATGACTTGGTATTCCCGAGTCAATAAGTTTACTCTGGTCTGACTTTGGCCGGAATTTGGATTTGGGGTCCAAAGTCTAACTTTTGCCAAATGTGGGGGGCAAGCCTAAAGCTGTCCACTTATATGGGGCCCAAAGTCTAATTCACTCAAAATAAAAAGAAGCTCCAGCAATATCCCTGGTAAAACAAAGTCTACACCATCAAATCGTCCAAGACCAAAGGATACACAAAAGGTAGATAGTAAAAACATGCCTACATTATGAAACGCATCAAACTAAAGGCCTCTAATTTAAGTATATTGTATAGGCATATATGTGTAATGACACATTCATCTCACACACTTCAAGTATATATTGTTCTCATGCTTGCGTCTTGCCATAACCTCCTCCGCTTGCATTAGCAAAAACAAAAAGCAAAAACATAAAACCTCTTCTTCCCGTTCTTGCATACACCTTAACATTATTTATGATTACCAAAATATCCATAGTCTTCAGTTTCCAGTCTCTTCAGGATGGCCCTCCCTTCTCCCATGTATATATTTTGCATTTTTAGTTTTATCTCGGCAAGCACCTGCTCTAATACAATACTTTGGGTTATCAAGAATAACATATCTCAAACCAATTTGGTTAGTACTCGAGTGCCGCATGACATCAATTATAAGCAAAAACGAATTACTAACACAAAGTTCATCTAAAAGCTTAAGTCTGCAGAGCTAGTTCATTATCATACTTGTTTGATATGAACAATCTCTCATTTATTTGATTTTTTACAGCATGCAATTCTCAAATTCGATGGATTCTTAAGTTACATCTGAAATATATGTATGGACAGTCGACACAATACTGAAGTAAAAATTAAATGTTGAGGGCCTGGCTTTTGGACATCAACCAACAATCAGAAGTTTCCGTTTCTGGATTTGAGCATATACTCATATTTCATAGCCTTGCTACTTCAGAAGAGTTTTTGAACCACAATCATTTTTCTCGTCCAATATCCTACCTCCATTGAATCTTTGAGCTTTTTCTCTTATCAAAACACGTTCAGGTAAATGGGTTTTGATTCTATTTCCTACTAAGACAAAACAATAAGAGACATAAGTAATAACAGATGATAAACACAAGTCATAAGCATTAGATAAGAAAAATTGGCAAAACTGAGACATATGAGGAAAAAAAATACCCTTATATCGGGTGCTAAAATTCTTTTCTACCAACAAGGAACTGGTCCTCATTGATTGTAATCACCCAATGTAGCTATCAGAATACGAGAGCTAACATATCATTTGTTTCTGGGGTAACCTGATTCAAAAATGATTCAAAAACTCAACAATACTATGCTTTCGACTGGTATGCCCTACGTGTATCCGTAGCTACTCTTACCCAAGTGGGAAAACTCATAAAATTGCAACTCTTTGGCGTTTTGCTCCAGTAATGCTCTTAACAACGTCAAATTTGGGGCATAAAACGGCAGAAACTGGCCAAAAAGGGATTTTGTGGGTACATGTTGGAAACAAAATGGCATCTTAAGACCAACAGTTTTTGCATTGGATGTCAATCTAAATTCCGTTCTCAAGTGGAACGCCAATCTCACTCTTGTATACCTTGATTTTTAGTTTTACAACTCGATCAAGGTTTCGAGCTTCATGCTCTTCAACTTAGCATCTTTCAAAGAGAATTTAATCATCTTTTGCATCTTTAAGTCTAACACGGATGAGCAGATTCCTTTAACCAAAAGAAACGAAACATTTTCCAAGTCAAAATTTGAAAAATTAAAAGGCCTGCCCAAATTATACAAAGAAAGAAAAAATTACTAACAACCTAGGTAGTAAAGAAAGTTTACTATACCTCCGGAAAAAGGACCAAACCACCTCCAATTGTTAATGCCTTCAAACTAGGGCCTTGAAACACCTCCTTGAAACTTCGTTCAGAATCATCAGCAGCATAGGCAGACTTGAGGGAGATAAGAGTATCTTCAATTTATTTATGAGAAACTTTGTCACCAGAAGGCCGACCTCTCAGTTTGCTTAGGCCTTGGATGGCCTTCTTGTTGAGTCGTAAGCCCAGAAGCCGAAACTCCAAGTCGATTTAGTTAGCCACAAACAAGCAACAATAAAAAAAAATACACAATATACCAAGTTTAAGGTGGTTCGGCAAATTACCAACGCCCACCATACGAGAGAGAGAGAGAGAGAGAGAGAGTGAGAGTTTATTCAAGATCCCGGTTACAATTACTCAAAACCAATTAGAGGTTCTCTAAAGAATTTCCTCTAAATTTGATCTCACCAAAGGATTAGCCTTCAAAGAGACCTAAGTTCCCCTTTATATACTAGGGAAACATAGTTACAATCGCTCAAATCTCGAGGCAAACAAGTGGTTATAAAATCATAAAAAAATAGAGTTTCGCATTTTCATTCAAACGAAATTCGATAATCGTTCGAACGACTTGGGTGGCTGGGCCAAAATTATAGGGAGTTGTTCAAGGGTTGTTTGAATGAAATCTGATAGTCGTTCCAACGACCAAGGCAACAGTCCCCACAATTCTCCATCTCAGGGAAGATTTCCCCAACCAAACGAACCAAAATTTGAGCCAAACATAGTAACCATCCAAACGGACCCAAAGAAACCCCTTCCTCCATCAAATGTCCCCAAATAACCAAACACACAAGCGGCTTAAGGAAACCAATCAAAACCAAGCGTCCTAACGGACCAAAAAACAAACCAAATGTCCCAAGGAACCAAAATTGACTGTACCAAATCAATGGTTGCCTACGTACCGTTGATCAAGTCACCTGTAGTTCACAAAAAATCTAATCAATCAACATGAAGAATTTGAACTAAGTCCAAACAATGATTAAACTTAATTCCCGAAACAACTTTTGTAAACATATCCGCCGGGCTATCTTTGGTGTGAGTCTTCTTCAACAGAATCTCACCCCTTTTCAGGACTTCTCTAACAAAGTGATAACGTACATCAATATGTTTTGTACGTTGATGATGAACCTGATCATTGGCCAAGAAGATAGCACTTTGACTATCACAGAAAAAACATCAAGATGATCCATCTTAATGCATAAATCTTACAGAAAACCTTTTATCTAAATAGATTCCTTTATCGACTCAGTCACCGCCATATACTACACCTCGCTAGTAAATAGTGCCACCGTTGACTGAAGCATGGATCTCCAACTAATCGGTCCTCCACCCAATGTAAACACATACCCGGTAGTAGACCGTCATTTATCCAAATCACCCATATAGTCAAAATCCACATAACCCACACAAAACTGATCAATCGAATCTTGTTTATGAAATTACAAACTAATATCTATAATACCTTTAATATACCGTAGAATCCATTTAACAGCTCGCCAATGATCTCTACCCGGATCATGCTTGTATCGACTAGCCATACCAGCCGCTAGTGAAATATCTGGCTGAGTACATACCATAGCATACATCAAGCTAAGAAGCATTCTTGCATAAAGAACTTGACTCATATAATCACGTTCCTCATCAGTGTTTGGAGACATAGAAGCCTTAAGCTTAAAATGAAAAGCAAGGGGCGTACTTACAGATTTTGTGTTCCTATCAATACCAAATCTCTGAAGTACCTTCCTCATATACGTTGTCTAAGAGAGACACATCATTCCCTTCTCTCAATCTTTATGAATCTCAATACCAAGAATCTTTTTCGCATCACCAAGATCCTTCATTTCAAATTCTGCACCCATTTGCCTTTTCAGCTTATTAATCTCACTTTTGTGCTTACACGCAATAAGCATATCATCTATATACAAAAGCAAGTAAATAAAAGACCCGTTATGTAGCTTGCGTAAGTAGACCTAATGGTCATAATGACTCTGAGTGTACTTCTGCCTAATCATAAACTGATCAAACTATTTGTACCATTGTCTTGGAGACTATTTCAAACCGTATAAATACCTTTTCAGCTTACACACATAGTCTTCCTTCCCCACAGCTATAAACCTACTCGGCTGAGTCATATAGATCTCTTCTTTCAAATTCCCATGTAAGAACGCTGTCTTAACATCGAGTTGTTGCAACTCCAAATCAAATTTCGCTACCAAGACCAATAGGATACGAATTGAGGAGTATTTCACCAATGGAGAATTTTTTTTTTGTAATCTATCCCCTCCATTTGAGCATAGCCTTTTGCTACGAGTCTTGCCTTGAAGCGTATATCATTATCATGAGATCCTTATTTCTTTGTGTAGACCCATTTACAACCGATTGCCTTCTTTCCCTTCGGTAAATTCGAAAGTTTCCAAGTTTTATTCTTGAAAAGAAAATACATCTCTTCCTTCATCCCTCCCTCCCAATGTTTAGCCTCAGAACTGTAAATAACCCCCTTATAGGTAGAAATAATATCCTCTTCAACGACTGGAAGTATATAGGCAACCATGGCCTTCGCCTTTGGAAGCACCATATCCTTTGTAAGCCAACTCAATTTGCTTACATCCCTCTTTGGTTTACTCTTTGCGATTGACTCCACCACTGGAATCTCTTCATTCGTACTACCAAATGCTCCACCTTCATCTATGTCTTCATCATTTGGAATATGAACTAATGGCTCATCACCCGTTGTCACACTGGTAGATGACACCCCCTTTTGTACGAAACTTTCTGGCCAATATGAAGATGCATCAATCTCCAACCTCGTTTGTCGTCTTCTCTGTGTTCTTAGAGCCATATGACTTCATCATAGAAGCCTTATCAAAAGTGACATCTCTAATCAAAATGATATTTTGGTCTCTTATATCCCATAACTCGTAGCCTTTTATACCCTTCTTCTTACCCAAAAAAATGGCATTCCTTGCTCATGGATCCAACTTACCATCCTTAACATGATAGTATGTTGGATACCCAAATATTCGAAGAGTTTCATAACTTGTAACAGGTTCTTCAGACCAAGCTTCCATTGGTATTTTACCCTTAATTGGAGCCGAAGGCAACCTATTTACAAGATAGCATGCATATGTCAAAGCCTCAGCCCAAAATGCCTTGCCCATCCCAGAATTGGACAACATACACCGCACCTTCTCCAGCAAAGTACGGTTCATGTACTCAGTTACCCAGTTTTGTTGCGGTGTCTCTCTAATTATGAAGTGTCAAACTATCCCCTCATCCCGACATACTTACAAGAATGGATCACAAGTGTACTCCCCACCATTATCCGAATGGAGCGATAATATCTTTCTGCTGGTCTGAGTCTTAATCAACTTCTGTTATGTCATGAAAATTTCTAGGACTTCATCATTCCTCCTCATAGTGTACACCCATACGCGCCTAGAAAAGTCATCCACAAAAGACATAAAATAATGTTCCCCCCCTAGCGATGCATTCTTGGAGGGTCCCCAAACATCAAAGTAAACATAATCAAGGGTTCCAAGAGTACGGTGGATTGTGGTGCCGAACTTAACCCTTGTCTGCTTGCCCAGAATGCAGTATTCATAAAAATCTAATTTGCACATCTTGGTACCTCTCAAATGCCCCTGGTTCACAAGAATTCTTAAAGACTTTTTCCCTGCATGCGCCAAACGCATGTGCTATAACTGTGTGGTATCTTTGGAAGTGGTCTCCCCCCTTTCTGCAGTAGAAACCTCACCAAGAATAACTATACCATCCAAATAGTATAAGTTGTTACTTCTCTTTTGGCCCTTCAATACAACCATGGCTCCCTTAAAATTTCTTTGTACCCCATTCTCATACACAACCTTGGAGCCTTTCACTTTAAGTAAACCTGTCGAGATAATAATCTTTTTTAGACGAATGGTACCTGTAGTGGCTTATTCCACATCTCGAACTTATACTCCATCTTCGGACTAGGTATGAACTTTCGACCTCATCAGCAGATCACGTGACACTGTCATAAATAAGATAGCAACGTCAGGAAATACATACAACACGAGTTTCTCAACCAACACCACTCGTCCATGATATGCCTCGTACTCTTGATTGAGAGTCGTCTTGTAATAGCTTATTTCGTATCTCAGACTCAAGTTTTTTTCTCGATCTTATCAGTATATGGGAAACACTACTAAAGACATATGTAATATTCCTCAGTTTGAGTCATCACTTTTAAGCTCTACATCAATAGTTTGATCTACAATCATCAATAGAGCCATTGTACAACAACAGAGATCAGGATGTTACATAATCTGGTCAAAGAGTATCTTATACATATTTTGTAGCGTCCTTCATTAAGAATCTTAATGATCATCAAATGGTCATATTATAAGACCTATAAATAGAACCATAGTGCTGTAGATAAGGACAGGCAATTCGATATAAAATAATCCTTACTCCAAAATTCTATATACCCAGAGCGCTCATTGTAATAAGTTAGCAACTTCAATAAGATTATCTTCTCTTTCTCAAAATCCTCAAGAGAAGTCGTGGTTTTTAACATATTCAAAGGTTTTCCATGCTAAATTATCTTGTTGATTATTGTTTACTATTCTTGAGCGTTCTAGACATATTTGGTGTAAATGCTAAGTTTCAATCCTTGAATTAGGCCATTACATTTGGCACCGTCTGTGGAAACGAAGTTCTCAAACCGATTGTCTCAGAAATTACTGATTATCCTCTTTCAAAATATCACCTTCAGGTCAGAGCACGATGATAGTTAACGCAGAAGAAAATGCCGCACTGACAGATCTGTGGGCCACTTTGAATTCTAAAATAGAAAGACGTACTGCTTTGGAGTAATAACTAGCGAGTATACAGGACGCGCTGAAGGTTCTACAAGGTCAGCAGGTTGCTGCCCAGAAGGACAATGGCGTACAACCTGAAGGCTCGCAAATTTCTATTCATGATAGAATAAGACCAACTCTAAAAGGCAACCACGTAGGAGGTGGGCTTCGACCTAACCATCATCAATAGGTAATGGAGCCCATCTTGATCCAGGAGGCCCACCAGGAAGTAGATGGTGGCCCAGCGGGAGTCAGACAGATTGAAAATCTAACTCGATGAGTTCAAGTCCCAGCAAAAGAACATCTAAGTGAAGGGAGTGACGACCATAATCTTGGAGAATGATGCGTCACCTGCCCGACCACCGCAGCTTAACAATATATGACTCAGGAACATGTCGAAAGATAAATAAAAGAAATGCTCGAAGCTCAGACTCCGACTAAAGGAATCCACAACAAATTACAAAGACCCTGATCGCATAGGAGCTATTGGATGATGAGGTCCCCATCGGGTTCCATACTCCGAAGATTCGCAAATACAAAGGAATAGATCCAATAGAGCATGTCCAAGAGTTCCAGGATGCTTTAGGCCTACATTCCATGTCCAACCATATTTTCTGTCGGCTCTTCCCTACCAGCTTGTCTGGAGAACCTCTGAGATGGTTCCATACACTACTTGAAGGATCCATCACAATTTTCAAATAGCTACGAGAATTCTTCGTCAAGAATTACTTACACAATAGAGACAAAGAGGAGAATCTATAATCTCTTTTCAGCCTTAAATAGATGCCTAGAGAAAAGCTCGAGATGATCACTGCGAAGTTTCTAGAGTTAGCTAGATAGGTGGATCGACTTGACCAGAGGATTACTATATCTGCTTTCACCAATGCTTTACTTTTTTATGGAAAGGTGAAATAGTACCTTGTCCTAAACAAGCCAAAAGCCCTGGAGGACATAATCAAAAAAGTCAATAGGTATATCGACCTGGAAAGAATGGTGTCCGATAAACAAAAATATTTGAAGTCAACATTAACAGTTCGAGATCAATCAGCCAACCAGGATTTTAATCGTGTTGTCGATCAAGGAGGAGACAGGAGATGGGAAAAACCTAACGACAAGCGACCTCGAAAGGGGAAAAACTTTCCAAAGCCCTGCCTTTCTAAGATGAATGTGACCATAAATAATATTTATCCTATACTTCAGAAGGATAGGTTTACCCACAATGTACAGTATCACCAATCCATTGAGGACAAACCATATTGTATTCACCACAAGGTCAGATATCATGAAATATAACACTATTTTGTCTTATAGAGATTATTGGAGTATATCTTCGCTGATGGACGAATGCACGAGTACATTGTAGCCATCAAAAGAAAAAAGAATTAAAGTTACAAATTTCCTACAAAAGCCGTACAAACCGAAGAGCCGGCAAGAGAGAAACACTTATGCCATATATCGCTCTGCCACTTCGTTGAGACTTAGATCGTCAACCGATCGAACAAAAGCAAAAGAAGACATGTCGGCCAATATCACGACCTATACATGAAAGAAAAAGAAGCTCGTTTACTTCACGTGTCCAGCTCTCAACTAACAGGAATTTCTTTCGACGACTGTGATGTTCGTCATATCAACTATCCTCACCATGATGCTTTAATGATCATGTTAAAAATGAGAAATATGGTGCTTCACACGATGATGATAGATACTGGTAGTACTATCAAACTACTTTTTTAAAGCACGATTAATCAAATGAGACTGACCAACAAGGTATAACCCAATAACATTGATATATGTTGATTTAAATGATCTAGAGAAGAACGTGTAGGAAAGATTATACTTCCAATCACGGCAGGACCTGTGATACTCGACGTTGTCTTTTATGTTATCAATTCAAAATCCTATTATTTAGGCATAATGAGACGCTGCTAGTTACACAATATGTGAGCTATTCCATCTACCTATCATTTTGCACTGTAATTTGAATGGAATGGCGGCATATATGAAATCAAAGGAAATTAGAAGATAGCTCGAGTATGTGAAAATTCTATCATCATCATTCCAGTATCCTCGGAGCTGCAGCTCCCATGGCAATTACAGAAGACAGCAGGGCACACTGCAGAAAACTATAACGTAAACTCTACAGAAAGCCATCTGCCAAGCGCAGAAATAACAGAGTATGCCGAAATTAGTTAAGAAAAGTGAGGAACATACGTTGGTACTCTTCTGCCAATGGCAGAACGAGATGCCCTCATCCAATTCCTTAAAGACAATAGTAATGTCTTTGCGTGGACCTTTAATGAGATGCCGGGCATTAATCCAAGTCTGGCCTGCCATAAGCTTAATTTGAAAGATAAGGCCGAAGCTGTCAAAAAAAAGTAGAGGACCTTAACACCAAGACTTTGAGAAGAAGTCATTAAAGAGATCGACGAACTCAACGAAGTTGGCTTCATCAGAAAGGCCAATTACCTAGAATAGATCTCGAACATTGTGACAGTCCCAAAAAGAACGGAGAGATCAGGGTGTGCGTAGATTTTACAGACCTCAGCAAACATACTCCAAAAGATTGTTTTCCACTTCCTATCATAAACCATCTGCTCGATTCTACTATGGGACATGAACTCCTGTCCATGATGGATGCCACATCAGGATATAATCAGATACCTATGCTACCTAATGACCAAGAGAAGACATCTTTCATTACAGAATATGGCTTATCCTATTATAAGGTCACGCCTTTCGGTCTTAGGAATGCTGAAGCCACTTATCAATATTTGATGACACAGATATTCAAAGACCACCTCAGAAAAATGATGGAAGTCTGTATTGATGATATGCTGAGTAAAAGTCTTAAAAGGGAGAACCATATCACAGATTAGCGCACTACTTTCAAAATTCTCCATTTCTACAAGATGAGGCTCAACCCTGAAAAATGTCAGTTCGGGGTCCAGTTAGGAAAATTCTTGGGATATTTAATCAGTAAGAGAGGCATAAAAGCAAATCCAGATCATATTCGCACACTATTGTCTATGTCTTCTCTAAAAACAAAGAAAGACATACAGAAGTTAGCATGCAAGATTGCCGCAATAAATCATTTTGTTTTGAATTTTTTAGATCAATGTCGATGGTTGTTCAACCTATTTCGTGAAGGGACAACAAAAGAAAAGTTTAAAAGGATCCTGAGATCGAGTAGACAATAGAGTGTAAAGCAGTATTTCAGGAACTCAAACTTTACTTGGGATCACCACCAGTGATAAGTATACCTAACGAGGGGGAAGAACTCATAATATATCTTGCAGTTACCGACGAATCATTAAGTTATATTCTCATTCGACTTGATGGGAAGATGGGAAAACCTATTTACTTCATTGGCAAAACTCTAACTCCAGCAGAGTCCCGACATACCAAGTTCAAGAAATTGCTTTTAGCTCTCGTATACATATTGCAAAAATTGAGACAATATTTTCAAGTATACTCAGTTCGAGTGGTGACAAATTACCCTTTGCAATAGATTTTATCCAAACGGGAAAAATCTAAACGAGTACAATAATGGTCGGTCACTCTTGGCGAGCATGACATCCATTTTGAACCACGACATTCCGAAAAAGGTTAAGCAGTAGGAGACTTCCTTGTGGATTTCCCAGTAAAAGATCCTGACTGGGATGAAGCAACACGAATACAAATAAGGAACAATTCGAAGAAAAGTTTAAAGAGAAGTTAGACTGGATAACTCGAAAAGGGTGGTGTTTGTTAACTGGTGGATCTTCTAGACCTACGGGATTTAGAATTAGAATCGTGCTTATCACACCTTCCAATGATAGGATCTAGAAAGTAGTCAGGCTCAATTTTAAGGCTACCAACAATGCGGCTAAGTACAAAGCAATGATTCACAGTCTAGATATGGCTCTTGAGATCGGTGTCTATGAGCTGTCTGTCTACATGGACTCTTTACTCACTGTGAACCATTACACAGAGAAATTCCCGAAGAACGGAAAGATTATTGACTACGCAGCAGTAGTAGCCGACAGATTGAGCAGATTTAAAAGAATTACTATCAAACATTTACCACGTGGATAAAATAGACATTTGGACTCTCCCGCATATCTGGCAGGAACCCTTGGTACGGAGGCTCGTTATATAAAGATCGAAGTATTATCCACCCCCAACATTAACATCATAAGCTCGAACTTTGTCAATACTGGGGGCGTTGAAGAGGATGAGGATGATTGGAGATATCCTTTCCTCAAATATGTTAGGACTAAAATATGTTTGACGGCGAACTACCAACAGATCCCGCTGAAAGGAGACGCGTGCTTAATAATGCTAAGCGGTAAATCGTGAAAAATGGGTTCCTCTACAAAATTTTGATCACAGGGCCGTATCTTGAATGCTTATCCAGTAAAGAAGCTCCAAAATTCCTCCATGAACTCCATGACGATACTTGTGGTTCCCATGCAGCAGGACAATCTCTAGCCAATTGGGCTCTTACTCAAGGGGTTTTTTTGGCCTAAAATGAAAACTCAAGCCATTAAGCTCGTAAGCTAATACAACACCTGTCAATGACATGTCCCCCAAATTTGAGCTCCAGCCTTAGAACTCCATTCCAGCAACGTTGTCTAGCCATTTAAAAGATGAGCACACAATCTCGTAGGAGAATTCCTCACCGTGCCAGGTAAAAGGAAGAACCTCTTAGTAGCAATGGATTACTTCACTAAATGTGTGGAAACAGTCCCACAGTGCTGCATACGAGAAGACGAAGTCATCAAATTTATATAGGAAACCATCATCATCTGTTTTGTGTACCCCCATCACATTAAAATTGACAATGAACCTCAGTTCGTTGGCTCTAGAGTCATCGACTTTCTCAACTAGTACAACATCATGCACTCTCCTTCCAATCCATATTACCGACAAGGAAATGGTCAGGCCAAAATCATTAATCGTACTATCATGGATAGAATCAAGAAACGCTTGATAGAGAAAAAGGGAAATTGGGTCTAAGAATTACCACACATGTTATGGGCATATCGTACAACTCGATGTATGCCGTTTCTCCAGGTTTATGGTACAGAAGCAATCATCCCCACTAGGTATCATCACCCAATACGCGACCATACCATGACAGATGAAAAAAATGAATTCTAGTTGGCATGCAATATGAATTAGATCGAGGAGACTAGAGACAGAGAAATAATGAATTTAGGAAGATATTACCAAGCTCTAGCCTGATCTTATAGCAAGAACGTTCATCACAGGGAGTTCAAAATCATAGATCTCATCCTAAGAGAAATTCCCAAACGCAGAAAAGAAGTAAATGCTGAGAAACTGTCCAAAAATTGGGAAGGTCGTTTTGTTATTATTAGATAAAGAGGCTTTGGCTCTTACGATCTCGCCACTGAACACAGAGATCGAATCCTTAATCCTTAGAAAACGCGGAGGTTGAAATTGTATCAACGATAATAATCTATCACAGTGTACTTTTCTATAAATTAATCTATCATCTTGTGTGATGGTCTTACATCAATGAAAAATTTATGTTCGATCCCCATACATCTGAGTACTTTCTACTATTTCATATAATACTCTATCTAACACATTTATCGTTTGTCAATCTTACACCAGTAAAATACTTGTGTTCGATTGCCCTGCACTATAGTACTTTTCTAATATATCCAACAAGTACTTCTATATACAGGTTATATAGATCATTTGTTACTTTGTCCAAACTGATCATCTATTATATTACAAATCATTTGTTGCTCTGCCCAAACTGATCATCTATTATATTACAGATCGTTTGTTACTTTGGCCAAACTGATCATCCATTACATTATAGATCATTTGTTGCTTTAACAAAATTGATCATCTATTACATTACAAATCGTTTGTTGCTTTGGCCAAACTTATCGTCTATTACATTACAGATTGTTTGTTGCTTTGGCCAAGCTGATCATTTATTAACATTATAGATCATTTCTTGCTTTGGCCAAACTGATCATCTATTACATTACAGTTTGTTTGTTACTTCGGTCAAACCAATCACCTATTACGGTACAAATCATTTATGGCTTCAAATAAACTGATCTGTCATCTATGCTCCTCTATGATCATTGCCTCAGTAGTCATCTACTATACGATAACCTTTGGGACCATCCTATACAATAGATGTTCAACCAATACAGTATCGTTAATTTATCGAAAGGTTAGTATAAATCACTACTCTAGACATTCCTATTTTCATACATTATATGCGTTTGTATGCATAACACCTCCTCACAACCGTTACTCCTCACTAGAGCTATCCCTTAAGCCATCACCTATATTTTCTTTCCATCCCTTATTTATCATCAGCCACAATTTTATTTATCCCTTAAGCCATCACCTATATTTTCTTTCCATCTATTATATCGAAAGGTTAGTATAAATCACTGGTGTTCTATTCATCATCACAAAGAATAGATTTTATTTATCATCAGCCACAATATTCAAAGATCTAACACATGCAGAACCGGTAAAGGGAAAGTGAGAATAGATTATTTTTGATTCTTCAAGAAATGAGAAGGCTGCCCTTTATCCCTTGAACTCTTTCTATTCGTTACTTGTACATCTACCGGAGAGGTAAAGGTTACCACCTCTTACTGACGTTGTTTACGCCACGATCGGGGTATTAGGCTTTTGATCTCCTCCTCTACCCTCTTCTGATGACAGTTCCCTCAGCCTCGAAATGGGTCCGTCAACAACAATTTCTCTATCACCTTTGGTAAACCACATATTCTCAACCTTAGCATTCTCTACATCAAAATCATTCGCATATCCCGTCACAAATTTCCTAAATTCGTTCTTTACCCTAGATAGTTCTCCCCCATAAAAATTAATAACACTGTCTATATGACACTCATGTTCCATTTGAACAACGAATTTTGCTCGCGACGGATATAGATGCTTCTTCAATGTCATTTGTGTTTTGTGTAGCCACTGACGCGTATCTTTTTGTAATACACCTAAAGTCCTCAAATCAGCTTCTACCTTCATTCGAACAGTTACTTATTTCGACAATCGCGTTGCTAAAGATATTTTTTGCTCCAAATATTGTAGTAACTCATCCTATAACCCCTTCAATTCACCCTCTAATCACTTTTAAACCTCTATTTGCTCTTTCCTTATCTTGAAAATTTTTAATTCTCATGGCCCTCTGATCTTAGATAAATCCAAATGCATCAGATAAAGGTTCTACATCACCCCATACAACATACACACCAGCTCAAGCAGAATACTTTCTCGCCTCTAAACGATGATGATTATGTACTTCTTAAGCTTAAAATATAACTCAAGCTGGGTTCGAAATTACACCTCTCTCTTTCAAAAGCTCTACATAGGCTTTTTTAACCCTCGTTCACTATCTACTTTGAGCAATTCTTTGATCCGCTTTTCAACATGTTCTTGAGTCACATATTGCCAAGCTATAATGGCTGGGCATGTAATGCGTCCTTCTTGAGGATTGTAGTCACCACTCCCTCTACTTAAATGATCTTTTACTGGAACCCAAACTCTTCGAGGTGAGATTTCTGTTTGTCTGACTTCTGCAAAGCCACCATTAACTTTTTGGTGGACTTCCTGGATCGGGATGGGCTCAACCTCATGCTGGTGATGGTTAGATCGAAGTCCACCTCCTAAGTTATTAGCGGGAGGTCCAAATCTGCCATGAACGGAAATTCGCAAGCCTTCTGGTTGTATGCCTTTATTCTCCTGGGTGGTGATCTATTGACCCTGCAGAACCTTCAGTACATCTTGTACACTTGCTAGCTATTTCTATAGAGTGGCACGCCTTTCTGTTTCGGAGTTTAAATTAGCCCGCATCTCTGCTAGTATGGCATTTTCCTCTGTTGGAGTAACTGGCGTGGTCTGACCTGGAAGTGTCATTCTAAGAAAAGATAATCATCGGGCTTTAAGACAATGAGTTTGAGAACTTTGATTTCTACAGACAGTACCAAATATAATAGCCTAATTTCAGGATTTAATCTTAGCCTTTACACCTGATGTGTTTAGAACGCTCAAGAATAGTAAGTAATAACTAACAAAATAATTTAGTATGGAAAACCTTTGAATAGGTTAAAATCCACGAACTCTCTTGAATATTTTGAGAAAGAGAGAGTGAAATTATTGAGATTACTAGCTTATTACAATGAGTGTTCTGAGTATTTGAGTATGGAATGCCAGAGTGAGTATTCATCTGGAATTCTCTGGTCCTATTTATACGTCTTATAATATGACTATCTTACGACCATTAAGATTCTTAATGATGAACGTTACAAAATATATAAATTTGATGGTCTTTAACCTGATTGTGTAACGGTCTAATCTTGCTGTCTTATAACAACTTTATTGATGGTGTTGCGTCTGTTGATTCAAACTGTTAAGCTATAGGTTAAAAATGACGAATATAGCTATGTAACTGCAAAAGTCATTTACTGTGCCACGTGTATATTGATGAGGTAGAAAGTTTGTATGGTGGTTAAAGATGAAGCACGAGTCTGAGATGCGAAATAAGCCACCACAGGCCTGAATTAAAATCCAAAGCAAGTGGAAGAATCTCATGCACACTTCTACAAATCATTGAAATAAAAATAAACATACACATTATAAAATATCGTAAGTGGTACTCGTGAATTTCGAAAAAACCTAATATAAATACTAAAACATGGGAGAATTTCAAAAACTTACTTTGTGGTCATGGATGTAGTAGTAGTAGTAGCTTTGGGTTTGTTGGAGGTGGAGAGATTATAGGCCCCATGGAGCTATAAATTTAAGGCATTGAAGGGATGGTCCTTATAAAGATTGTCTGGTGGGTATTTGTATTGTACTAGTAGTGTGGGCTAAGAATGGTTTTGGTGGCTGGAAAAGGATGTTGGGTAGTAGAAGCGAGGAAGGATCATCAGCTCAGAGTCCAGTAAATAAGAAATTGAAAGAGAAGATGGAAAGAGTACAACAATAATGAGATTTTGGCACAAAATTGAGGCAAGTATGGAGTGAAATCGTGAAGAGAAGAATCATGAGAAAGATATCGTGAGAGGGAAATGGGGAATTGTGGGAGAGAAAAAAATATATTATGGTTCAGCTTTATGTTTTTAGACGCTGAGAGGAAAGACGACGACAAACTGCTTCATATACCTAAAGTGGAACCATTTGCGATACAGTAGCTTTGTCACAATTACTATTACATTTTCCAAATAATTGGCGACATTGATTTTAATTTTGGTGATGGAAAATGCCCGTCGTAAGCTTGCGAAAAGTTCATGTATCGCTAAATCTCTACTTTTTATGTCACTGAAAGTTATTTTTTTGGTAGTGCTCTATCATAATGTTATACTTCTAGTTAGGATTCTATTATAAAAATTCTCCTATTGTTCTTTTCTTCACTCTCATCATTTTCATATCATGCTGTATGCTTGAAGGATGCCAAATATCACCCTTCCACGTGACTCAGAATTTGTCGCACACTTGATAATGTAACATCTACGTACATACACTATCATTTTGGATATGTATTTTCGGTATATTCTCACATCGCTCTCACACATTACATCAACTTACAATTAATGTTTCGACATATATGTGGTTCCTATTAGGTTTCGGCTCAAAAAATAGAAGAAGTCGTTTGAACAAAAAAAAACTTGTGTCGAAGTCGTTCAAACCAGTCTGAAAGTCATTCGAACGAAAACCGCGTAGGCTGTTTTGTAAGTTCGTTTTAAAGAGGATATATTCCAAGGCGATGGTTTATCTCGTGATACGTACTTCGCTAATGACCTAATAGAGAGTCTATAAAAGCTAGGGCATTATCAAACTATTTTATACTGAGCTAAAAAGCCTCTGTGGGTATAAGAGAAACTTGAAATCTAGAAGAGATATAGCCTCTATGATAGACCTTGTAAAGAGTTGGTCTTTACAAGGAAGAAGGTGGAGGGTGCTCTCTTGGGATTTGATGGTGTGAGGGGAAGTACCTCTTGGTTGCTAAGATGATAAATCAATAAAGAGAGAAGATTAAAAAGTTTTAAGAAGAAGGTATGCAACATGGTATTTGTTGAGGTAATCTTTAGGTTCTTGATGGATCTCTTATTTTCTTCTTCTCTTGTAAATCTACGTGAGTGTATTATGAGATTAGAAATTCCATGTTAGTTAGAATCTCTTGATGGCTTGCAATTGAATTTGGATACATAGTGGATTTCTGACTTAGTAGTATAGAATATCCACTGGGCGATCCTCTGGTAAATATTGTGTTTTATGTTTTGTGTGCATGTTAATTGTATTTCTAATATCTTGGTTGATTATTTGTATGCCATAAGGATAACGGATAAAACCAAATTGCGTGTAGAGGGTGTATTTTGCACGTTCACCCCAATAATTGGTGTCAGGGCAAGGTTAAGACCTTAGGATTATAGTTCTTGAAGATTCTTGGGTTCGATGGTTAAGTCGGATATTTGAGTTATTCAAGATGGATTTGGTTTCGGTTATTTTGTCAACAAGATTTTCTAAAGTGGTGGAGTTTGGGATGAAACGATATTGTACATAAGTATGGCAACATGGTTTATGTTGTGAGAAAGGCTTCAACATGGTACTTTGTTCAAGGTGGAGCTATTCTGGTAAAAGCTTCAAAAGTTTGGTAAGGGGGGGGGGGATGGTATTTTTTCTCTAGGACCGATGTTTGTTAAATTTGGTAACTGTAGTGGCACCTCAAGTTATTCACCATAGTTAATTACTAAATTGGCAAGTCATAATTTTATGAATCATGGTCGCAAGTTATGGTTCATGTGGTGACAAAGAATGTCGATGTGAGGACACTCTGGATTTGCGACATAGAGTTAGATTTCATAGGTTTGCTAGACATGTCCGGGTTATTGTGTAGTGTTTAATTTTTTTTACTTTCTAGATTAAACATACAATGGTTCTAATTTTGCTAGTTGTGGCAAAATTGTGTGATTTTATTGTTATAGATAAAATTACTGTTTTAGAGGCTTTTTTCTGTGATAGAGTTCAAGGGTGGACTTGATGGTGCTTATGGAGTTGTGTTCAAAGCAGAAGTTGGAGTGGTATAGTTTTATGGTTGTAGGTGGAACAAGCACGGAAGTATGGTTTATCACGAAGAGAAATGAAGCTAATAGATGCTCGTCAGTTTTGACGAAGGTATCCGGTTTTAGGTACGAAAATGTTTTGATCATGGGTAGCGGATATGAGGTAAACAAGTTCAACGGCTTTGTTGATAGGTTTGTTCGCACTATGGAGGGTCAATAAAGACATTAATTAAAGTTTATTCACCGAGGTGGAGATTGTTAGGTTTTGGCTGAAAAAAATAGAAGAAATCGTTCGAATAAAAAAAAAGCTTATTTCGTAGTCGTTCAAACGAGTATGAAAGTCATTCAAACAAAAAGCGTATATGCTAGTTTGTAAGTTTATTTTAAAGGAGATATATTCTAAGGCGATGGTTTGTCTCATGATGCATACTTTACTAATGACCTAATAGAGAGTCTATAAAAGCTAGGGCTTTGTGAGAGAAATTTAAAATCCAGAAGAGATGTAACCTCTCTGATAGACCTTGTAAAGAGTTGGTCTTTACAAGGAAGAAGGTGGAGGGTGTTCTCTTGGGATTTGATGGCGAGAGGGGAAGTACCTTTTGGTTGCTAAGATGATAAATCAATGAAGAAAGAAGATTTAAAATGCTTTAAGAAGAAGGTATGCAACATGGTCTTTGTTGAGGTAATCTTTGGGTTCTTGATGGATATCTTATTTTCTTCTTCTCTTGTAAATCTATGTGAGTGTATTATGAGATTAGAGAATTCCATGTTAGTTGGAATTTCTTGAGGGCTTGTAATTGAACTTCGATACATAGTGGATTTCTAACTTAGTGGTAGGGAGTAGCTTTAGGGTGAACCTCCGGTAAATATTATGTTTTGTGTGCATGTTAATTGAGTTTCTAATATCTTGGTTAATTATTTGTATGCCATGAAAATAACGGATAAAGCCAAATTGCGCTTGGGGGGTGTATTCCGCATGTTCACCCCAACAGTTCCCTTATAAGGGAGTATATTGGATCCGAGTAAAATTAGGAAACGGGGAAAAGGATATATGAATAATGCACTATTTTGCAGACTGTCCACCAAAATATTTTTCTCTTCACAGACTAGCTAGTAGGGGCCATTCACGTGGGGTACTGATATTGTTATAACGCCGTTGTGGTTATTTTGTTGTTTGTAAAATGTTGTGATCTCCGTAACAAATTTTTACCTTCCCATAGTACGTACAGAGAAACAGTTCTCAATTAATAAGAAATCATATTCTCTCACAATTTTTCTTAATATAGAACTGATAGCTTCTATTATATTATTCCATAACACGTTATCAACACGTAAGCTAGTCGATCAAGAGGAGAAGAAAATAACTCTTTAATCCATATTTTCAGGAAATTCTTGCGATTAGGAAAGATGTTTTAAAGATTTTCGAATTTAGATTCAATTTATATCTAATTAATGTTTTATGATATTTAAATATTTATTAGTAGTATTTTTCTCAATTTTTTTAGCTTAAAAATAACCAATTTTGATAATTTTTACCCTTGATTAAGGGTTATTTTCAAACCAAAATTACTTTCTTTGTGAACATTAGATACAGGCGAGACCAATTTGGCTAGATAGCCTATCCCACGAGCTTTTCAACGGTATATGGCACGTATCTAGAAGATGTCCCAATCGGTCTACAATGCTAATATCGGCAGTAACACGTGCCCAGGACATGTAACATGCTGATGTGGCATAACATGTGCGAGGCACGTGCGTGGTATGTATGGTGACACATGACTGTCATCGGCTGGTCACCAAACCAGCCACCGGGGTGGCACGTGGCAGTTACGTGTGAGGCACGCATTACTATCACGTGCGGGATACGGTTTGGACCATTTGACCGGGTCAATCCAGTCCAGACCGGTCAACCCGATCCAGGCCTTAACCCAGATCGGTCCAAGACCGGTTCAGACACTAAATTGGCTATAAATAGCCCAATTTTCAGTCAAATCGAGTTAATTTTTTTTAAAAAATCCTATTGATTGGACCTACCCCATGGGGGACACATTTTAATTTTTTTTATGGAAACTATTTTTACTTTTCTTTTTGGGAATATGTGCCTTGTATAAGAAAACTGACTCACTTATATACGAAATAAGTAAATAGATTAAAACCTATTTAAGTATCTTATGATGGCTAATAGGATATTAATGGCATTCCCCTATGATACTAATTACTATGATCAGGGATCACAAATAATACGGAACCAAGACTAATTTTGGATACGACTATGAGTTATATCTAAATCATATTTAATTGTCAATGCCAAATAATTAAAACTCAATTGGGAATTGATTTAGTATTATTTCTAAAAACTTGATGTTGGAGGAACCAATTTTTTGTATCTAGGTACAATTAGATGTTGCATGATAACATTTATAGGTATATAGGCACTGATAGCAACCTATAGTACCCTAGAATATTAGTTCAAAGATAGACATAATCAACCATACTTGTGAACCCAACAGACTTCGGGGTGGGGTCACTTGTCAGCTAAACATCTAATACCCCTCATATTCGTAGCAAATAGGGTCATTTGGCTAGAATATACCAACCTTATATAACTTTAGGGATTATAACACCCTGGTTGTTAAAATAAGGAATACAATATCTAGTGGTTTTAAATAGTTGTCTTGGCTAAGACTATTAAAATATACTTTAAGGTTAAGATCATAATTTTACAGGGTAAAATTGAGATTTGACGCTTAGTAGGATCTCATGAGTTTAAAGCCATGACTTGCAAGTAATGATTGGGAATCATGTACTTAAATAGGATTTCATAAGTAATAGAATATGAACAAGGTTCACCCACAAGTAATGATTGGGAATCACTAACTTGAATACTATGAATTACCTTTATGCAAGAAATGTTTATCAAGTACTACTACTAGTATTGATCTGTATGCATAATAGATATTGATGACACTCAGAACATTAAGTACTTCCCACACTGCAATTTCTATTTTGGGTACCAATAAACTTGACCTGTATGAATACAAAAATTCATATGTTATTATAGAATCTGGAAAATACAATTGTTAAAAATAACGAGTCTCTAAATAATAAAGTATGAGCTTTATTTGGTACCCTCGCCTCTATATTCTAGAAGGCCTAATAATAGATTACCTTATACTGGTAAAGTATTATATGACTGTGGTAGAATTTTTATTTAGCAGTACAACTCCACAATAATCTCACATAGAGAAATAGCTAAGGTATATAAAGATATTGATAATATTTTATTATATTTTCTACACTTTAAATATTGTGCTTCTGAGACAATATTTGATAGATCACTGTGCACGTAGACCTAATTCAAGCTTTCCTCATTTATAAGCAAAATAATGTGCTACTGGTTAAGAACCTGCAAGCTTATGCCTAGTAAGAGTAAGCATGTGACAGGATCACACAATGGTGGGTCTAGTAACAGGAAAAATTATGGGCAGGGTCGCAACTATGGATTGACGAGAGGTGGTAACAATGGCAGGACTAAATTCTAGCCATCAGTAACCTGAGGCAAGGATAACAAGAAGTTCATCAATAGACCAAAATGGAATAGAAAGAATTCTAAAATGAATACGAGATAGTCGGGCACGGGATTGCAAGGTACCCCATATGATTTAAAGAGATCAACCCCGAACTTATCATGTGATCGCAGCTAGCACAGACCACGTTATGGCAGAATCTACAACTTTAGATTCCTTCATTGATACCAATGCAACATTGGATCAAGTTCTTAGAATGAACAGTAGTAAATTCTTAATAGATGAATGATGTCACCTAGAGAGCATTGCCAAATAGTAAATTTACTTGTTGCATAGTAGTAGTTTTGCTTTATTAGTTCTATCATTAACTGAGCTGGAAACTCTTCAGTGTTTAGTTTAATAGAATGCTCGTGACATGCACTGGTTTGGTATCCCATCTATGTGAGATTGTTCTGTGATTCTATTTGGTAAATTAATTGCTTGGGAAGTAGTTAAATTCTATATATGATAGTTGATCTACTATATACAACCCGCCTATGGATTATCTGCTCATTGAGCATGACCGATAATCGGATGAGTGACGATACTTTTCTAAGAGACATTAGTACCACGCACTTGATCCTTTTGAGATATGAATATATTTTTTGTCTAGCCTTGTACATTGGGGATGTCACGAATATCATTGGCAAGGCAAACATGATAGAACACATTAAGTGTGTCACGTTATTACTCTCTAACGGCCAGATTTTACTGAGTTTAGGGAGATACATGATAATGCTTATCACATAATGACTATCAGAGAAAATGACAGATAAGGTTCTGTGCATTCACTCCATGTCTAAAGGTTAGAATATCCTATTGGAACGATTTCCAATATACTCCTCAGGGCTTGGATAATGAGGAGGATTTTTGAGATTACATATCAACTTTCCTTAAAAGGAGAGAAGATCCGAAGACTGTACGCGTAACGATTGCTTTCGAGGAAAGTCTATTATTTTATCTTAGTATGACCAAGGCAGAGTTGGATTTCTAGCCTTTACTCCAAACACATCCATGGAGACACATGTGGACCTATCCATCCATATTGTGGCCCACTAAAATATTTATGGCCATAATAGACGCATCTATGAGATGATCTTACGTTTGCCTATTATTAAAATCTAGGAATGCAACATTAACATGAATTCTTACTTAGATCATTCGATCGCAGATTCAGTTCCTGGATTAACTGATCAAAGTCGATCGATACGGCTTGATGGGGGCTTGAGAGTGTGACCCACAGACTTTTGATGATTATTTTATTGCTATATGGGATAGATGATTGAGCATCGTGAGTACCCCATACCATACCCAACTCAGGATTGGCGGAGAACCTAATCAAGCGATTTAGGATAATTGCTAGACCACTGTTATTATGATCACAACTTTCGTTTAGTGTAAGGGATTTGTATTTTTTCTCCCGCATCACTGATTAGGGTTCGTCCCATAACAAATCATCAAATTATTTAATTCTCAAAAGTGACTAGTAATTGGGTCATAGCCCGGTGTCATCCATCGATAAACATTTTGATGTTATGTACAGGTGTCAATCGTATCAAAATATATAAAGATGAGACCCTCAACATCGGCCTGGTATTATGTGGGTTATGATTCATATTTATCACTGGATATTTAGAACCTACTGGCGACTTATGTACTGTAGGGCAACTAATTATCACTTTGATGAGGCGATATTCCCAGCATTGAAGGGAGATATGACAGTCAATGTTGGGGTTGTTTCCAAGAAGCTTTGGAAAACCCCATCGTTGTCTCATCTAGATCCATATACATAAATTAGGTGATAATAAGGTTCAACGGATTACAAACCTCCAATTAGTCATAAATAAATTGCCAGACACATTCATAGACACAATTGAAGTACTGTAAGTGTATGTACCTGCAAGTAATATACCTACACAACAGAATGTTCTGGGGGAACTAGTACCGCAGCTGAACATTTTTGGGGAATTAGTACCGCAAATGAATTTGAGGCTCGCGCTTAGTGCGGAACACCGTTGGAAGAAAGTATTAGGAGCCGGAGAGCTGCAGAATATGAGACAAATATGACTAATTGTTTAGTCAGTTCATCGAGGATGGAACCACCCATCGACGAGGCAATAATAGCTGCGCGACTAGTTGATGCATTACGAGACTAGCCCGGCATGGTACATATGCGTATGATAATAAGAAGATATTGATATATTAAAAGTCTGTAATTGCATAATGTAGGATTATTTGGTAGACATTTATCGACAGGGCATTCATATTTGCTGCTGTGCTCGCCATCAATGATGAGGATTCAGAACTACTTATTGTAAATTATTGTGTATTATTGTACATTGGCCAAATTGAGCATCTGGAATCTAAGCGGAGCTCAGTTTGCTAGCATAATGCGAAGTGATACAATTGAGTATATCGGTTATAAATGGGAAAGGTACGGAAAAATGATTAACTCGGAGAGATAATTTGGTCAAGACAAAACTAGTTGCCCAGGAAATCTTTAAAAGATCTAGCATCGATTACAGTGTAACCTTTTACCCGGTTATGGACGCTATAATGTTTCGGTATCGATCAGTCTGTTAAGTTGTCGATGACAAGCTAGACATGCGTCTGATATAAATACCACATATTTATATGGGAATCTAGATACGGATATCTACATGAAGCCACCTGGGGAAGTATAAGCTTCTGGAAGCAATTAAGCCCAACACATGAGGTGTGTACATAATAAAACTGGAAAAGTTATTATTGACTTGAAGCAATTAGGTCCCATTATACATAATAAGTTGATTGAGTATTTAAAGGTTGGGGACTTTATAAATATTCTTATCTGTCCATGCATTCTTATTTAGAACACAGATATTAGCCTCACTCATCATAACAGTGTACTAAATGATTTGGATATCATTAGACCTCCGGGAGAGATCGCGAGAGCAGCCAAATACCTTGGGAAGGATTTTGAAATAAAAGACCTTAGGAAATCAAGTAGTGCCTCGATTTGCAGATTGAACATCTTGGTAGTGGCATACTCGTACACCAAGTAATATATATCGGAAGAGTTATCTAACACTTATATGGATGCATCACATGGTGCTAAGTCGTTTATTAGGCATCCATCACTTGGGTGTGGATAATGACATCTTTCATCATTCTAATAGGAGGTGCTTTGCTATAGTTAGCTGGGTATACTTGACCTACTGACTCATTCGCAGTGAACTGTCTGGCTTGCCATAGTTCTGTTCCTACCCAAAAGTACTTAATTGAGATTAAGCACATTCTGAGATATCTGATCGGTATGAATAACTGGGGTCTGTTCTACTAGAAATAGTAAACGTAAAAGTAAAGAGTACACCGATACAGAATACTTCTCATACCCACATAGAGGCCATTACCAAATGGATTATGCGTTTATGTACGGGGATACATAAAGATTCTTAAAGATCGATGAAGCAGATGGCGGTAGTTATACCTCAAACCACGAAGATTCTTGCACTTCATGAAGATGATAGAGAATGATGGTTGCGCTCCAAGAAACATCTCATCAACCAAAGTTGTAGTGTGTTCTATCCAAGATAAAACATTGACTATGTATGATGACAATTCAGCTTCTATCATTCAAGTCAATGGAAATTTATCAATGGCGACAGAACGAAGCACATTTCAAATAAGCCATTCCATCCTTGTGAATTATAAAAGGCGAATGAGATTGGCGTTATTCAAGATATTTCAAAGGACATCTTTGCAGCCTATTCACGAAGACCCTTGCACCACTTACATTCAAGCAGCTAGTACACAGAATCGCCATGCAGAAGATTTATTTATTAATATCTCAGAAAGATAGATCTCAGTGAGATCGACGCTAGAGGAAGTAGTCCCAGCCTGACCTGGACACATGCGTGTTGTACTCTTTTTTCTGATAGTGCAATTTTTATCTAAGGAGGTTTTACTAACTAGAGGTTTTGATGATGCAACGTATACGCGTCCACAACCCATACATGACATAGAATTGTACTCTTTCCTTGCACAACTTGTTTCCCAAGGAGGTTTTGCTAGGCAAAGGTTTTGATGAGGCAAGTCGTTCTGGTATGAAACACCCCAAGGGAAAGTGTTAAGGGTTGGGTCCAGCCCAAACTAGGAGCCCAACTAGGTTGGGGTGTCCTATTGGACTCCTAACAAGCCCATATGCCTGTAAGGTTTATGGGGATAGTTTGAGTAGGTTTGATAACCTATATTGTAGGGTTATTTTCTTTAAGTAGAGAAACAGTTCTCAATCAAATAAGAAATCCTCTTCTCTCTGTATTGCTCTCAATATAAAACAATTGATAGCTTATATTATATTATTCCTCAACAGTTACATGGCATCAGCGTAACACTACGACAAGATCCCGGTAGAAGAAAATAGATGCATTACGATGACGGAAACATATATTTGTAAATCTTTATCTACACACTTGCCCGTCCGTCATTCGCACATATTACTCTTTTTTTGTTCCAAATTGGAGATAAAACGCAAAACAGAATTTAACGAAAAAGGACAGTGCAACAAATATTACTCTCTCCACCGCCTACTATAGGTCTAATCAATAGCCAGCAGGTTTGTAGGCAATGAAACTGATGCACTGCACTTGACGAATGTTATCGAATCCGATGATTCTGATGAAGGCATCGGGGTACTCCTTCTTGGCTTCCTCTACCTCTGCCAACACTTGTGATGAGTCAGTGCACCCAAACATGGGGAGCTTCCACATTGTCCAGTATCGTCCGTCATAGTACCCGGGGGATTTGTTGTTCTCACGGCTGACGAAACCGACCTACAATCATATAAATCGTGGCAAATAAGGGAGTCAGAATTATAATATTTATTATAAATTGGCCTAAGTGGTCAGGTTGAACTAATGGCTACTCACGGCATCGAATTCAAGGCAAGGAACCCATCCCATGCGGAGAAGGTAATCGACTTCCTTGGCCAAAGATTCAGCGGATAGAGGTGGAAGGTACGATAGAGTCTCGAACTTCTTCATGTTAAGTGGAGACCATACCTGCACACAAAAATGTCACCAATCGATAACAAGAGTTGCACATAATGTTCCAAGATATTTTGTAAATGTACCTTCATGCATTGGACTCTGTCACCATTGCTAGGGGCTGAAGTTAGGTCATTGTTGAGCTTTCGGGTAACGGGGAAAGCCGAGGACGACTTGAGCCCGGTAAAGGGTCCGACCATGCTTGCTTGAGGAATACGGTTAAGAGAAGCAACTGTGGGAGATGACATCATCGAGGAAGCCATTATACTCTGGCTTTAGCTAGTTAGATTTTGTTTGAGAGAGCTTGTTCTTCTTGCCCTATATATACAACAAGTTCATCACAGTTTGATTATTATGGGGTTTGCAGGGACATACTTTAATGGCCATACAATGAGAGGATAATGAGTTCAAGTGTTGCCCTACATTGTGCCACGCGTAAGAGCGTGTTTCGATAAGCTTATCATATCTTAGCAGTACATACTGCATATGTGATGGATATTTTTCTATCTTTGTCACACTTTCAAGGATCTAATTGGCATCATGGGTCACGGGTTTCGGCGTTATGGTTCGAGTTTCTTGTGTTATAAGTTTATCAGTCTGGGCGTTATGATTACCGACTTACCTGCCCGAGGTACACCCATATTTATAATCTGGATGCTAAAACACATGTGGTTACATTTGCGTAGCTTTTCTTCACGTCGAAGCTAATCTTTTCAGGTTAGCCATGATGGGCCTAAGCGCCAAGGTACACAATGAACTTATGTATCATATATATCGTCCATTAAAGAATTGGCCACATTTTTTCTCCTAGAATGTTTTATACTTAATTGGATATAACATTTTGCGTGCGACGCTCCTTATGCTCAACGCAGACTGGACAATAGGGGACAGAATAAACAATGACAACCCAAAGAGTTACATGTAACAATTAACAAAGGCGACCAAGCTGCAAAGAGCAATGGCGTACGCTCATTTCCTAGTTTGAAGGCCTACCTATTAAAAGTTTAAAACATGTTATTTTAATTACGTCATACTGCAAATTTTAGGCTGGTGGTATAGAGCGCTGCTCCTGTATCCATATGGGGTGGCATTGTCTTGTCATGGTTATTTGGGATTGTCTCTTGAAGACCGAATAATTTGTTTCCTTAGTTGAGCATTTCATTCATGTGGCACATATCAATGAAACTTGCAGCAAAAGCCAAATCGTACCCCTTTTTTTTTTTTTTGAAGTGGAAGCTGCTTTGAAATGGCGATAACGATTTCTTGCGTCTATAATCTATTGATTTGTCATGCTCGTTTGCATGCTTCCGGCAAAGCATAATTAACAACTAAAGCCAGGGTTTTAAAAGACTGAAGCACAGAGATTTGCGTTTTTGCAGGAGCATCAATACTATTACTAATTCAAAATTCTAATCTTGTGACTCCAAGTTCCAACTAAAAGCCATACAAATATACTGAGTGAAGACTTGCAGTACTTTTTTAGTGTAATTGCGTGATGTACCTTCATGCATTGCCCGCTCCTTGTGTAACGGGAAAAGTGGAAGACGACTTGAGCCCAATAAATGGAACGACCATGTTTGTTAGAGCTTTGGAAGCACGGTTAATATACAGTAGCCTCATTTGCTGTCACAAAGTAGTGGAGCACAAATTGATTTATATACATATACGGTTCTCACGAAACATTTAACGGGTTATTGAATTCAATATGAAAATACTAGTTACAACAGAATGATTCATATTCCAAATGTTTTCATGCGATATTTCTTTCCTTTTTTTTCTTTATTTATCACTTGTGTATTATTATTAATCTGAAAAGCTATCAAGGATATTGTTGTATAAAAGTGTTATCCTATTCCATGTTGGGTTGAATCAGAATGACAAACTATTTCTTTAGGAGCTGGATGACATTAGTGAATAGCGGCGGGGGTATTTTTGTAAAGAAAAAGATAAAATCAGTGTGTATCTTGCCGACTAGGGCTGTACAAAAAACCGGTGAATCCGATCCGGACCGACCCGACCCGGCTAGTTCGGTCCGGTTCTGAAGAACAACCGGTTCGGTTTCAATTATAATTTCAGAACCCGGATCTCGTCGGTTTGGGTTTGGTTTAGACTTTGAAAGACCCGATCAAACCCGAACCGGTTTAGACCTTTAGGGTTAAAGATTGATGTGAAAGTAAAACAAATACATATGGTTTGGTCTGCCTCTCTCTCCTTCCCTCCACATCTCCCCTCTCACTCTCCAAGTCTCGCCTCTCTCTCTCCCTCCCTCCCTCCACATCTCTCTCTCTAGTTCTCTCCATTAGCATCAAACTGTTGGGAAAGATACAGATCGAAACAAATTCGAGATCGAGAATAACAAGTTTCAAGATCGAGAATCAACAATAGCACGATCGAATCCTCCCTATTCGATTTTTGTTTTCTCTTATGTAAGTCTACAGATTATTAATGGCAAACACGATCTAAACAATTCTAAAAATGAAGAATAGTAAAGATTACCTACACACACAAGATTTAACGTGGTTCGGAAAAATCGATGCCTACGTCCATGGGGTAAAGAGATTTCACTAGAAGAAGAAAACGACGATTACAACTGATCTTACAATCTCTCTATTCAACCTGTGTGATCTCAAAAACAATGATGATCAACAGGATTTTCTCCTCTCTACAACTCTGCAAAAACGATGCAAGAGTTTTCTCAAAGTTTTTTTTTTTTTTTGTCTCTCACACAAAATTAAGATTCACTTCTATCTCGTATATCAATTCCCTAGTAGGATCTTCTATTTATAGAAAATAGTCCTATAGGAGTTACAATTCAATTAGAAACGGCTGTTCCTCTTTCTGCGGCTAAAAAACCTCCAAGCCTTCAATGTTGTAACCTCTGCCTAAAACCAAGGGAAGCCCAACAATCTTCTTCGACGTGGACTTCAACCTCATGAAGAGGGAAGCCCAACAATCTCTCCCTCACTCAAGATGAGAAGGAAGTCCTCTGACCCAATCAAGTCGATGATTGGTGCACCTCCAACATACCGGCTTTGGCACAATAGTAATCGTGCTTACCTCTTGGAAAACACTTCGTCATCATATTCGATCCATTCTCATCGGTATGAACTTTGTCAATGCTTAACAAGTTAAAGTCAAGCACATCTCTTATCCAATGGTAGCGCACATCAATGTGCTTGCTACGTGAATGGAAACTAGCATTCTTACTCAGGTATATCGCGCTCTGGCTATCACTGTAGACAACAAACTTGTTCTGTACAATACCGAGCTCCTTGAAGAACCGTTTCATCCACAACATTACCTTCACTGATCGCAATGTACTCGGCTTCAGTAGTCAAGAGGGCTACGTAGTTTTGTAGCTTAGCTTGCCATACAACTGCTCCCCCTAAAAAAGTAAGCAGGTAGCCCGAAGTAGACTTCTTTGTGTCGGTATCGCCTGCCATGTCTGAATCTGTGCAGCCGAATAGCTTCGGCTTATCACCACCATAACACAAACATAACTTGGGCGTACCTCTCAAGTATCTCAAAATCCACTTGACGCCTTCCCAATGTTCATTTCCTAGATTTGACAAGAATCTGCTCACTACACCGACTGCAAAGGCTATATCCGGCCTTGTACACACCATAGCATACATAAGGCTCCCAACCGCTGAGGCATATGGAATCTGACCCATTTCGGCCTTCTCTTCTTCGATCTTCAGACACATCTCCTTTGACAATTTCAATTGGCTCTCGAGTGGACAACTAACCGGCTTGGCCTTGTCCATGTTGAACCTCTTCAACACTTTTTCCACATAGGTTTCTTGGGATAACCACAATTTGCCGACCTTTCTATCTCGAACGATCTGCATGTCAAGGATCTGCTTTGCTCGACCTAAGTCTTTCATTTCGAATGCCTTGCTCAAGTTACCCTTAAGCTCTGCAATCTTCTCGACATCTTGACCCACAATCAACATGTCATCAACATACAGTAAGAGAATGATGAAACCACCATTGGCAAATCTGCGCACAAACACACAATGGTTCGACTTAGATTTCTTGTAATTGTGCTGGCTCATGAAGTTCTCGAACTTCTTGTACCACTGTCGAGGTGCTTGTTTCAGCCCGTACAAACTCTTCTTTAGCTTGCACACTCTGTCTTCCTTGCCTTTGACCTCAAACCCTTATGGCTGGTCCATGTAGATTTCTTCATGCAGATCACCATGAAGAAATGCCGTCTTGACATCCATCTGCTCAAGTTCTAAGTTCATGCTAGCAACTAGCCCTAGAACAACTCGAATGGAAGTCATCTTCACCACAGGTAAAAATATCTCGTCATAGTCAACTCCATTCCGTTGACCAAAACCTTTCACAACTAGTCAAGCCTTGTATCTCGGCTGCGAGTTCCTATATCCCTCTTTGATTTTGTATACCCACTTGTTATTGAGAATCTTCATTCCCTTGGGCTTCTTAACAAGTTCGAACGTCCTGTTCTTATGCAGCAAATCCATCTCTTCATGCATAGCCTTCAGCCATTCTTTCTTCTGAGCATCTTCAAGAGTTTCTCTAAAGTGCTCGAGTTCACCGCCATCGGACAGTAACACATTCTCGTTTATTGGATATTTGACTGAAAGGTGTCGAGCTCTTGTCGACCTTCTCAATTCGACCACTTCATTCTGAGGTAGCTTGACCTGCCATGGCACATTGACCTGTGGTCTAGGATCACCTCGGTCTCCTGGTGCATCGTTGTTATCAACTTCTGGTTCATGATCAACTTCTTCGACCTCTTGGTTCTCGAGAATCTCGACCTTCTCTCGGCCTTCAGTGAAGAAATCCTTTAAGTCACCAACATAGGATTTTAACTTCTCTCCCTTCTCGAAGTCTTTAATTGTCTGGTCTTTTAGAAACACAACATCTCGGCTTCTGACCATCTTGTTCGCAATAGGATCATACAGTTTATAACCCCATTTTTCATCGGCGTAACCAACAACTTTGATCTCTCATCTTTGGGAATATGCACAAAAGCTCGACATCCGAAAACTCTCAAATGTTCATAATCCACATCTCTGTTGCTCTAAACTTTCTCGGCAACTTCTCCATTCAGCGGCTATGAAAGAGAATGATTTAAAATGTGAACTGCTGTGCTAAGTGCTTTGCCCCAAATTTTTCTTGGTAATCGAGCTTGGGACAACATGCACCTCGCACGCTCAAGTAAAGTCCGATTCATTCTCTCGGCTATACCATTGTGTTGAGGTGTCTTGTGTACTATCTGCTCATGTCGAATACCATATTTTTTGTAGTACTCGTTGAATGGCCCAATATACTCTCCCCCGTTATCTGATCGCACACACTTCAGCGGCTTGCCGGTTTCTCGTTCTACCTTGTTATGAAAATCTCTGAAGCACTCAAGAACCAGATCCCTGGTCTTCAATAAGTAGACCCACACCTTTCTCGAAGTATCGCCAATAAAAGTAACGAAGTAGGAAGAACCACCCATGGTTTTAACTTTCATAGGCCCACACACATCTGTGTGTACAAGCTCGAGAATCTCCAACATCCATACTGGAAGTGGTTTATGAAATGAAACCCTGGTCTGTTTTCCCATCAAACAATGAGTACACTTCTGCAAGTGCATTCCCGTTAAGCTCGGGAAGGCTTGTTTCTTTCTCAGGACGTCTAGTCCCTTCTCGCTCATGTGAGCTAATCTTTGATGCCAAAGCTCGATCGGCGTCCCCTTCTCGGCTACATTCAATTCAGCTCGATCAAGCCTAGCTCGACTTTTGTAAAGTGAACAACATTTGGTGCCCTTGGCAACAACCAGAGGACCTTTATTGAGCTTCCACTTCCCATTCCCGAATATACTCACGTATCCTTCATCGTCGAGCTTTCCTGTTGACATGAGATTCAATCTCAAGTCTGGTACATATCTGACTTCCTTGAGCACCAAAGAACAACCTAGCTCGGTCTTCATGTAGACATCACCCATCCCCATAATCTTGGAGACTCTACTGTTCCCCATATTTACGCTGCCGAACTCGCCAGTCTTGTAAGTAGCAAAGAAACTTTGATGTGGGGTAACATGATACGACGCCCACGAGTCAATGATCCACTCTATATCTTGACTAAATATACTCAAGAACGAGTCACCACAAGCAGACGCATACATGAAATCATTCACGGACACAGAGGCAACTGCGTTCTTCGATCTGCCTGGAATTTTGTCTTCATGTACGGTTCCATTCTCTTGATCGGTCTTCAGAGAATAACACTTGTTTCTAAAGTGTCCTTTCATACCGTAATAAAAATACTGGGTTTCCTTCCTATCCTTAGGAATGCTGGACTTTCCTTTCGATCTCAGCCTCTCATTACTGCTCGAATGAGAATTCTTCTTGTTCTTCGACCTGCCTCTCTTCTCAACGACAAGGGCCTCATTAGTGCTCAGGAGATGAGTGTCACTCGACATCCTTCTCGTCCCCTCATTCAGTAATGCACTAGTAATTTTTTCAGCGGAAACAACTCTATCAGCTGAGGAGTTTATGACAGCTACGGAGAGCGTAGTATAGTTATCAGGCAGAGAGCCAATGATAAACAATGCATGCAGTTCATATCCTAAATTTATCGTCATAAGAGAAAACTGGTTTATCGTGTTCTGAACCTCGTTCAGATGCTCGGTCATGGATTCACCATCCTTGTATTTCATGTTGACAAATTGCTTTATCAGCAATGCTTTATTCCCAGCGCTCTTCCTTTCATACAGATCTTCAAGTTTCTTCCAAAGCTCGATGGCAGTCTTGACTTGAGCAATATGGTGGTAAACAGAATCGTCCACCCACTTCCGAATCTCTCCTATGCACTTTCGATCTAGTGTATTCCAAACACTCGGATCATCCTTCTCTGGCATCACACCATCATTCTCGATGGGTTTTGCCAAATCCTTGCAATGGAGTATATCCTCCATCTTCGATTTCCAAATCGTATAATTCTCACGATTTAGACTGATCATCCAGTATGTAGATACCGACTCCATAACTTACACAAGTCACCAGAGTTCTCTTCTAAATTTGAAGAAGAACCTCTGACTCCAGACCTTAGATCTTAATCACAGGCCTTCGTCCTGACAACAAAATCACTTGTTGGGAAAGATACAGATCGAAACAAATTCGAGATCGAGAACAACATGTTCCAAGATCGAGAATCAAGAATAGCACGATCGAATCCTCCCATTCAATTTTTGTTTTCTCTTATGCAAGTCAACAGAGTATTAATGGCAAACACGATCTAAACAATTCTAAAACGAAGAATAGTAAAGATTACCTACACACACAAGATTTAACGTGGTTTGGCAAAATCGATGCCTACGTCCACGGGGAAAAGAGATTTTACTAGAAGAAGAAAATGACGATTACAACTAATCCCACAATCTCTCTATTCAACCTGTATGATCTCAAAAACGATGTTGATTAACAGGATTTTCTCCTCTCTACAACTCTGCAAAAACGATGCAAGAGTTTTCTTAAAGCTTCTCTCTCTTTTTTTATCTCTCACACAAAATTAAGATTCACTTCTATCTCGTATATCAATTCCCTAGTAGGCTCTTTTATTTATAGAAAAGAGTCATATAGGAGTTACAATTCAATTAGAAATAGCTGTTCCTCTTTCTGCGGCTAAAAAACCTCCAAGCCTTCAATGTTGTAACCTCTACCTAAAACCAAGGGAAGCCCAACAATCTTCTTTGACGTGGACTTTAACCTTTTGAATAGGGAAGCCCAATACAAACTTCCTCATCTTTCTCTCCATTTGTTGTTACCTTCTTGTATCACTGAGTTTAAGTGTTGTGTGCTTGAAGAGTGAGAAGTATCTATATCATACTCATGATGATGTTTTTTTGCTGATAATGGTCTGCATCTGTGATAATGGTTTGCATCTGGGATTCTGGGCTATTTTCTATACTATTTTTTTTGGTGATTTTGGTGATACTGGGCTATTTGGTCATGAGATGCAGTGAAGCCCAACCGATGCTAGGATCCTAACGGGTGCAAGATGAGATGCAGTGAAGCCCAACCGATACCCATTATCTTTATAGTAATGACGAATCCATGAGCTGCTATGCTAGCTACCTCTAGTAGGCTTTTCTTGCCGGGATGCTTCCCTCTCTAAGGCCTCACCAAGTAGTTTAGAAGCTTACACTGAAGGAAAATAGGATAGAGTAAGGGGCCTACCTATACAAGGCGATGAAGCTTACAATGAAGGAAAAGGCGAAGGTTGTTGTCCTATACTACGATAGGATCCTTGAATTGGCCTTGTCTTTTTGAACCCACTGGCACTAACTGTTGGTTAACTATTTAAATGTGGGTTGCTGGGTTTGCATCTGAAAAATATTAACAAACCAAACTCAGGACCCGGCCTGACCCGACCAACCTGATTCGGTTCGGGTTTGGGTTATGCACTTGGTCAGTTCAGGTTCAGGTCTATAATCTGGTAACCCGTTGAGTTCGGGTTGGATCACTAAAATGCCTGAACCCGAGCCGACCCAACCCGAGTACAACCCTATTGCCGACGCATGTCTTTCACTAACAACTCTATAAAGTTAACATGATTAGACATAATAACGCCTTAATAGTAAGAGCATCTCTAGCAGCAAGTGTAAATTTGGGTGTGGGCTCTGACAAGGGGCCCACAAAAAACCCAACTCACACCAATTCTCTTCCAGCAGTGAGTTTGAGTTGAGTTTAAGTTTTTTTCTTTTTAATTTAGTCTACGCGGTAATCTTTAGTCCGCGCGGTATTTATTTATCCTCATAACTATTCATCTCTTTCACACATTAATAAAAAATAAAAAATAAAAAATAAACGCGGCGGTAATCAAAACGCCGCCAAACTCAATTATTTTTTGTGTAAGCTCCTCACACTTGGTTGAGTTACTCTAGCGCCACGTAGAAGAACTCACACTCACTCACACCCTGCTGGGTGACTCAAAGTGTGAGTTTGAGTTTGGGTTTGCAAACCCAACTCAAACCCACATCCTGCTGCGTTTGATCTAAAGATTAGTAAATTTGTGGGGTGAATGAAAATGTCTTAACAATTTTGGCTCGTTTGAGCAAGCACTGTAGACTCGGGCTAGCCTCTCCTAAAGGGTAAGATTAATACTACTAGTAGTAGACCTATATACCCTTAATAGTAGCAGCTAACATACATTCTTGGAGCCTCTCTTATTCACTGCATTGATTAAAAGCTCGAGAATATTATCTGTGTTATCCAGTTATACATACACATTCTTTACCATATATAGTATGGGAGAGGATTTAGAGGCACTGACAAACCAAACACTCAAGTCTCACTCAATACCAACCACTCATCTCTATTAGATGAGTGACTCTAAAAAATAGAGAGGTGACAATTGCTAATAATAGAGAAATGAGGTGGTAATAGAGAGGTGACTCATCACTCCTCTCTCTCACTCTTCACATGTTCTATTTGTTCACTCTCTTTTATTTGAAATTCAAATCGTCTCTCTCTCTCTCATCATAAGGAACAACTCACACTCTCTCTCAATTTCAGACATGACTCCCTCTATATCTATTTCTCCTTCTTTTTTTTTTCTCTCTCTCTCTTTCTTCAGGAGCAAATTCCTCAGATCAGCTCTCCCATCTAATAATCTGGGTTCCCATCTAACAACCTGCGTTCCATCTAACAATTGTTTTGAATGATACGATTTATTGTGGAGAGTAATTTTTTGTGTGATTATTGACTGTAATTTGGGAAGATGTTTGTGTCTAAAACACTCTCTCTCTTTGTTCTACAACAACCTAAATCTTGAAAGTGAGTGTGATTCATTTGGTGGATCATCGATGTCGTTTGGAGTTTCACTCTCAAAGAATCATTACTGCCGTTTTGTGAATCTTTTGAACTCTATATCTATCTATCTCTGAAGAAAAAATCCTCGGCATTGAAATGTTTATCTCAAAAGTCTTTGATCCATTGTGCATTTCTGTCTAGAACCAAATTTGGGCTTGCTATCCTTTCCCTCATTCTCTAATGTACTGGGACGACATAATTTTTGAGTATGTGAAATTTGCATAATCTGAACTATACCCGACAAAAATTATCGATATGAACTGTATCTGACAATAATTATCGAACCTGACAATTTCGAGTATGTGAAACTTGCATAATCTGAACTGCACCTGACAATAATTGTCGAACCCGACAATTTCGTGTATGTGAAACTTGCATAATCTGAACTGTACCCGACAATAATTGTCAAACCCGACAATTTCGAGTATGTGAAACTTGCATAAGCGGAACTGTACCCGATAATAATTGCCGAACCCGACAATTTTGAGTATGTGAAACTTGCATAATCTGAACTATACCCGGCAATATTTGTCGAACCCGACAATTTTGAGTTTATGAAACTTACATAATCCGAACTGTACTCGACAATAATTGTTGACAATAATTGTTACAGATAAACTTGCATAATCTTACATATTGTTGTACTAGATATTGTCGATGGCATAGTTAGTCGACAATATCTAAATGGTTTATCTGTAATAATTTGGACAATAATTATCGATGGATGCATTACTCGAGATATTCTTGAACCAATAGTAGAATGTAGGATTCAAGGTATTCCCGTTCACATGTTCATTCAAGACAATACAATCTAAAACCAAACCAAAATAATAAAAATTAAACAAGGGATTCCATTAAATCTTAAACCACTAGCTAGTACAAAACTCCTCCCAAATTATATCGTAATTTTAAAATTTAAGTGACGGTGCTACCAATAATTTACAATTGTGGGGACTACGGAGAAGATAAACTATCTGAGTACATAAAACGTTGGTTCTGGTTGTCATCATTCCTAAGAGTAATTTTCTCTAATGGGGAGTGAGAGGGAGAGACTTTTATTTGTGTTTTACGCCGATCTTCATGAGTAGAGAGAGAAAAAAAAAACGAAATAGATCTGGAGTAAAAGAGAGAGAAAATGGTTGTTTTCAAATTAGAATTGAAGAGAGGAGTGAGAGAAACAATTCTGGCCACATCACGTGAAGAGAAAGAGAGAAAAAAAAAATCTTTCACCTCATTTCTACCTAATTGTTTCATTTCTCTATTTGCCACATCCCTTATTATGTGAGCCACTTATCTAATAGAGATGAGTAGTTGGTATTGAGTGAGACTTGAGTATTTGGTTTGTGAGTGTTTCTAAATCCTTCCCCATATATAGTATATACACATCCTCCCTAAGAAAAACTTCAACAGACCGGTATGTTGTTCTGATTTACCATACCAGTATTCCAGAATAGCATACTGTAGTCGCTTATTCTGCATCTCGAGCTCATACTTGATCTTCAACTGCATACGAACTTCCGACCTCAACAGCAAAATATGTGGCACAATCAGAAGTTAGACAGCAACGTCAGGAATCACATGCAACATGAATTTCTCAACCAGCACCATGCGTCCATAGTAATCCGTGTGCTCTTGGTTGAGAGCCGTCTTGTAATAGCTTATTTCATGTCTCGGACTCAAGCTTCGTTCTCGATCTCACCAGCATACAGGAAGTACTACTAAAGACATTATCAACTTTCCTTAGTTCACAACATTGTTTTCAACTTCCACAGCAACAGTTTGATTTATGCAAGTGTACAGTCATCAATAGAGCCGTTGTAAACAGTAGTCAGGGCGTTACACTATCTGGTCAAAGAGTATCCTACATATACTTTGTAACGTCCACCATTAAGAATATTAAAGGTCATCAAACAGTCATATTGTAAGACCTATAAGTAAAACCAGAGAACAACAAATTAAAGACAGACAATTTGATACAGAAGAATCCTTACCCTAAAATTCCAGACACTCAAAGTGCTCATTGTAATAAGTTAACAACTTCAATAAGATAATCTTCTCTTTCTTAAAATCCTCAAAAGAGGTCATGGTTTTTAATCTATTCAAAGGTTTTCCATGCTAAATTATCTTGTTGATTACTGTTCAGTGTTCTCAAGCATTCTAGATACCTTTGGTGTAAAGGCTAAGTCTAAATTCTGGAATTAGGCCATTACATTTGCCGCCGTCTCTGGGAACCAAAGTTCTCAAACCCATCGTTTTAAAATACCACTAATCGTCTTCTTTCAGAATGTCACCACCAGATCAGAGTACGCCAATCATTCAGGTAAACGAGAATGCCGGACTGACAGATCCCTACGCTACTTTGAATTCTGAAAATAAAAGACGTGCAGCTCTAGACCACCAGCTAGCGAGTGTATATGATGCGTTATAGGTTCTATAGGGTCGGCAAATCACCACCCAGAAGAACAAAGCCATGTAACCTAAGGGCTCGTGAATCTCTGTTCATGACAGAATTGGACCTCATCCGAAAGGCAATCATACAGAAGGTGCACTTCGATCTAGCCATCAATAACAAGAAATGAAGCCCATTCCGATCCAGAAGATCCAGCTAGAAGTAGAGGACAGCCTGGCGAGAGTCAGTCAGACTAATAATCTACTTCGAAGAGTTCAAGTCCTGATAAAAGAGTATTTAAGTGAAGGGAGTGGCGACCATAATTCAAGAGAAGGATGTAACACACGCCCAGTCACTACAGCTCGACAGTATGTGACTCAGGAACATGTCGACAGACGAATCAAGGACTACCTGAAGCTCAGACTCTAACTAAAGGAATCCACAACATATTATAGAAGAACCTGATCACACATGAGCTGTTGGATGGCGAGGTTTCTATAGGGTTTCATACCCCGAAGATCCGAAAGTTCAAAGGAACTGATCCTGTAGAGCACGTCCAAGAGTTCTAGGACACTTTAAGTTTACATTCCACGTCCAACCACATCTTATGCCGGCTCTTTCCTACCAGTTTATCAGGCAAACCCTTACGGTGGTTTCACACACTGCCCGAAGGGTCCCTCAAAACTGTCAAATAGTTGCGCGAACTCTTCATCAAGAATTACTCGCATAATAGAGACAAGGAAGAAAACCTATACTCTCTTTTCAGCCTTAAACAGATGCTAGTAGAGAAGCTCGAGACGTTTACTGTAAAGTTCCTGGAGTTTGCTCGAAAAGTAGATCGTCTCGACTAGAAGATTACTATTTATGTTTTCACCAATACTTTACTCGTCGATGGCAGGGTGAAGGAATATCTCGTCCTAAATAAACTGAAAACATTGGAAGACATAATAAAAAAAATCATTGGGAACATCGACCTGGAGTGAATGGTATCTGAAAGACGGAAACCTCAAAAATCAACGTTGTCAGTTCGGGATCAATAAACCAATTCAGATTTTAATCGTGCTGTAGATCAAGGAGGAGATAAGAAACGAATAAAGTCCAACGACGAGCGACCTCGAAAGGGGAGTAACTTGCCAAAACTTTGTCTTCCAAAGATGAACGTGACCATAGCCTGCATTTATCCTATACTATAGAAAGACAGATTCTTCCACAATGCACAGTATCTTTAGCCCATTAAGAACAAGCAATACTGCATTCACCACAAGGTTCGACATCATGAGACATAACGTTATTTCCCCTTATAACGATTGTTGGAATGCATCTTTGCAGATGGACGAATACATGAGTACATCATAGACATTGAGAGTTGCAAGATAGGAGTTATAAAAACCCTACAGAAGCTGTACAGATTAAAGAACCAGCAGCTGAGCAGCACTTATACCATATCTCACTCTGCCATTTTGTTGAGACTTAGATGGTCAAAGAATCAAATAGGAGCAAAAGAAGATGTGTCGACTAATGTCACGACTTATCTATGCAAGATAAAGAAGCTCGCTTACTTCCAGTATCCAACTCTCAGCGTATAGGAATTTCTTTTGATGACTGCGATGTTCGACATGTCAACTTTCTTCACCATGACACCTTAGTGATCATGTTAAAAATATGAAACATAGTATTTCACACTATGATGATAGACCCTGGCAGCACTATCGAACTATTGTTTCAAAGCACGATCGATCAAATGAGACTGGCCGACAAGGTTAGCCTAGCACCATTGATATCTGTAGATTTAACGGATCTAGGGAGGAACGGTTCGGTAAGATTATACTTCCTATCACAGTAAGGACAGTAACACTTGAGGTTATCTTTTATAATATCAATGCCTAGTCCCATTATTTAAGAATAATGGGTTATTGTTGGTTATATAATATGCGCGCTATTCCGTCAACTTATTATTTGGCATTACATTTTGAATGAAATGGTGACGTCTATGAAATCAAAGGAAGTTAGAAATTAGCTCGTGCGTATGAAAATTTGGTGACCATTGTACCAAAACCAATAGAACCACAACTCGTATAGCAATTTCAAAATACGACAGGGAACAATACAGGAAACAATACAGTAAACCTTACAAAATACCATTTGCCAAATGCAGAACCTACAGAGTATGCCAAAATCAGTGGCGACAAGCGTAGAACATTCATCGGCATTCTTCTGCCTGTAGTAGAGTACGAGGCACTCATCCAATTCCTTAATGACAATAGTGATGTCTTTGCTTGGACATTCCAAAAAATGCCAGGCATCGATCCAAATCTGGCCTGCCATAAGCTCAATTTGAAAGATAAAGCCGAAGCCGTTAAGTAAAAGTAGATAACTTTAGCACCGAGACTCCGAGACGAAGTTAATAAAGAGATCGACAAACTCATCGAAGTCGGCTTCATCTGAAAGGCCAATTACCCAGAATGGGTCTCAAACATTGTCGCAGTCTCCAAGAAGAATGACAAGATCAGAGTGTGCGTGGATTTCACGGGCCTCAACAAACATACTCTAATGGATAGTTTTCCACTACCTATCATAAACTATCAATTTGATTCTACTTTGTGATACGAGATTCTATCTATGATGGATATCGCATCAGGCTACAATTAAATACCTATGATACTTGAAGATCAAGAGAAAATAGCTTTCATTACAGAACATGACTTATATTGCTATAAGGTCATGCTATTCAGTTTCAAGAATGCTGGAGCCACTTACCAGTGCTTGATGACACAGATGTTCAAAGACCACCTTCGAAAGATAATGGAGGTCTACATTGATGATATGTTGTGCAAAAGTCTTAAGAAGGAGAATCATATTACAGATTTATGCACAACTTTCTAAATTCTCTCTTTCTACAAGATCAGACTCAACCCCAACAAATATCAATTCGGAGTCCAGTCAGGGAAATTTTTGGGCCACTTAATCAGCAAGCGCGGTATTGAAGCTGATCCAGATCGTATTTACGCATTATTGTCTATGCCTTTTCTAAAAGTAAAGAAAGACGTCAAGAAGTTAGCATGGAAGATTGCCACAATAAACCATTTTGTTTTAAATTCTTCACATCGTTGTCGATGGTTGTTTAACTTATTGCATGAAGGGACAACAAAACAGAGGCTTAAGAAGGATCCTGAGATCAATTGGACAGTAGAGTGTGAAGCAGCGTTTTAAGAACTCAAACTTTACTTGGGTTTACCGCCAGTGATGAATATACCTGGTGAAGGGGAAGAATTCATAATTTATCTTGTAGTTACAAATAATCCTTAAGTTCTGTTATCATTCAACTTGACAAGAAAACGGAGAAACCTGCCTACTTCATCAGCAAAACTTTCACTCCTGCAGAATCCCGATATACCAAGATCAAAAAACTACTCTTAGCTCTCTTCTACACATCACAAAAGTTGAGACATTACTTTCAAGTCCACTCAATTTGAGTGGTGACCAATTATCCTTTTTGAGAAATCTTATTCAAGCGAGAAAGCTCCAGACGAGTACAATAATGGTAAGTCACTCTTGGCGAACATAACATCCATTTTGAACCTATGCATTTTGAAAAGGGTCGGGCAGTAGCAAATTTTCTTGTGGACTTCCCCGTAGAAGATCCTGATTGGGAAGAAGACAGTATGAATATTTAAAAAGAACGGTCTGAAGAAAATTCAGACTGGATAACTTATAAGGGATGGCGTATATTAACTGATGGATCCTCGGGACCTAAGGATCAGGCATCAGAATAGTGTTGATCACACCTTCAAATGATAGAATCAAAAAGGTAGTCAAACTCAATTTTGAAACAACCAACAATGAGGCCGACTATGAAGCAATGATTTACGGTCTAGATATGGCTCTAGAAATTTGAGTCTCCGAGCTATCGGCCTATGCGGGCTCTTTACTCATTGTGAACCATTACACAGAAAGATTCTAGAAGAACGAAAAGATGGTCGACTACACGACAGCAGTAGCCGATAGAATGGGATGATTCAGAAGAATTACTATTGAATATTTACCGCGAGGAGAAAATTGACATTCGGACTCTCTCGCATATCTGGCAGGAATCCTGGGTACAAAAATACGTTATCTAAAAATCAAAGTATTATCCACCCCATGCATTTACATCATAAGCTCAAATTCTCTCAATACTGGGGGCGCTGAAGGGGATGAGAACCACTGGAGATGACCTTATCTCAGGTATATTAGGAATAAAAACATGTTTGACGGCGAGTTCCCTAATGATCCCATAGAGAAGAGGCGCGTCCTTAATAATGCTAAGCGCTACATCATGGACAACAGTCTCCTTTACAAAATTTTGGTCATAGGACCATACCTCGAGTGTTTGTCCAGCAAAGAAGCCCAAAAATTCCTCTACGAACTACATGAAGGTACTTGTGGTTCCCATGCAATAGGTAGATCTCTAGCAAATTGAGATCTTACCCAAGGAGTCTTCTGGCCTATAATGAAAGCTCAGGCCATTGAACTCGCGAGAAAGTGTTATGCCTGCCAATGTCATAGTCCTCAAATTCGAACTGCATCCTTGAAACTCCATTCCAACAACGTCGTATGGCCATTTAAAAGATGGGCCATCGACCTTGTAGGAGAATTTCCCACTGCGCCAGGAAAATGGAAACATCTGTTAGTAGCAATAAATTACTTCACTAAGTGGGTAGAAGCAGTTCCTCTGTGTCACACACGAGAGGATAAAGTCATCAAGTTCATATGGGAAACCATCATCATACGTTTTGGCTATCCCCATCTCATTAGAATCGACAACGGACCTCAATTCGTTGGATCCAGAGTAGTTAAATTCCTCAATCAACACAACATCATACACTCTCCTTCCAATCGGTATTACCTACAAGGAAATGGTCAGGCCAAAATCATTAACCGTACTATCGTGGATGGAATTAAAAAGTGCTTAACAAAGAAAAAGGGAAACTGGGTTCAAGAACTACCACATGCTTTATGGGCATATCGAACAACACCTCGCGTATCGATTGGATGTACGCCATTCCTCCTGGCTTATGGTACATAAACCATCATCCCTACTCAGTATCATCATGCCATTCATGACCATACCATGATAGATGAAGAAAATGAATTCTAGTTGGCATGAATCTGAAATAGATCGAGGAGACTCGGGACCGAACAATCATAAATTTGGGAAGGTACCACCAGGCTTTAGCCCGATCTTATAAAAAATGCATTCATCATAGAGAATTCAAAATCAAGGATCTCATCCTACGAGAGATTCCCAAACACAAAAAAGAAGTCAGTATTGGAAAATTGTTCAAAAATTGGGAAGGTCCTTTTGTCGTAATTGGAAAAAGTGGCATCGGTTCTTGCTATCTCACCACTGAGAACAGAGAGAGAATACCTAATCCGTAGAACACAAGGAGATTGAAATTGTATCGCCGATAAAGATCTATCACAGTTTACTTTTCTACAAATCAATCTATCATCTTGTATGACGATCTTACATCAATGAAAGATTTATGTTCGATCCCCATACATCTGAGTACTTTTTACTATTTCATACAGTACTCTATCTTACATATTCATCGTACGTCAATCTTTCACCAATGAAATACTTGTATTTGATTTCCCTACATTATAGTAGTTTTCTAATATATCAAATAAGTAGTTCTATATACAGATTACAGTCTGTTTGTTGCTTTGGCTAAGTTGAACGTTTATACATTACAATTTGTTTATTGTTTTGGCCAAACTGAACATCTATACATTACATTATGAACATCTATATATTACAGTGTGCACATCTATACATTACAATGTAAACATTTATACATTATAGTGTGAACATCTATTCATTATAATGTGATCATCTCTTACATTACAGATCATTTTTTGCTTTGGCCAAACTGATCATCTATTACATTACAGATCGTTTATTGCTTCAGCGAAACTAATAATCTATTTACAGATCATTTTATGCTTCGGGCAACCGTTCACCTATCACATTGCAAATCATTTATCAACAGATGTTCTTCTGTGTTCATTGCCTCAGCAATCATCTACTATACAACAGCCTTTGGGACCGTCCTATATAGCAGATGTTCGACAAATGTAGTATCATTGATTTCTCGAAAGGCTAGTTTATATCACTATTCTAGACAGTCCTCTATTCACACATGTTATGCGTTAGTATACATAGTGCATTCTCTCAATCGTCATTCCTCACTAGAGCTATTGCTTGAACCATTACTTAGATTAGAAGGTGCGGCATCATCACAAACACGACCCCAATACAGCCGTTCAAGTATAAAATCTGGCATTCTTTGCATAGCAATTTGCTTTCCCTCTCTAACCATACTCTATTTTAGAACTCCAATTATGAACAACATGGGGTCTAAATACTCAGATCGTATCACCTCCATTTCGCACTGTCCACTTTGGGAAATTAAACCATCCCGTACCATTACACTTTCTTTTTCCAGTCTCTTGAACTCCGATGCAAACAACAAAATCACCGCAGTCATCTCTCTCTCTCGTGCACATCACTCACCTCACTTTTCACCTGTTTCCCAAAAATCAGATCGCTAAGTTTACTCTGCGCCTCCTTCAACGTAGCCTTCACATGGTTACAACGCTCCTCCAATCACCGTATTCCACCCCGCATATCAGAATTTTGATCTTCTAATACTGTCATAAAATTGTCTTTATGGGAAATCAATGACATCGCCCACTCCACTTCATCCTCACAGTAATGTTTATTTAACATCTTATACTCGAGATTTACACTAGCCATCAACAGATTCGACTCCAATTTGGTATTTAAATCATGCAATCTTGTGTTCTCCGCTAAATGATCCAAGATATCGAGATCCCGCATCGGAACCACATCCCCTAACTCACATTCCTTGTTCCATGACTTTTTCATCTGTTCATTCTGCTAATCACAGGCCTCTTCCATCTTCTTCAACATCACATCTACAACTTACCACAACACGTCATCCTTCACAGTGCGAGCTCGCGTATCAACTATCTCTGCTTCAAGCACATTTACTTGGAATTGCAAATCTTTCACATTCCTACCTTCTTCCTTTAATTCTACCAACAACTTTGTAATACGAACCCGGGCAGATGTCAACTCCGCTCCCTGCTGGCTTGCTTGCCTCGAACCACCTGTAAATCCAATCTCTTTATTTCTTATAATTTCCCCTAATTCCTTTATATTTCTCAGTCTGTTAGCTAGATCTACCTTTTTCTTATGTAGTTCTTCAGAAAATTGAGCTCCTACGTCTCACTCTTTCAAAACCTCAAACTTCGTTCTTTCTTCTAACTCAATAACACTTTTTAGTTCGATCTGACTCGAATTTAGCTCAGCGTTCAGTTGTTTGTTTTGGACGCGTAATGCATCACACTAATTTTAAATAGCTGTTACTTTCACCTGTCATCACAGTTTACATTTATAGTAGTTCGATCATACCAACAGATTACAAATCACAGTTAACAAGTATAAATCAAGAACATGGTATCTAAGTAATATCGATACGCTGTTCCATTCATCATCATAGAAAATAAATTTCATTTTTCATCAACAACAGTATATAAAGATCTAACACGTATGCAGGACGAGTTGAAATGAGACTACCTTATTTTCGATTCTTTGAGCAATGCGGAGACTGCCCTTTTTCCCTCGAACTCTTTCTATTCGTTACTTGCACATCTATCGGAGTGGTAAAGGTTACCACCTCCTGCTGACGTTGTTTACGCCGCGATCGGGGTATCAGACTTTCAGCCTGCTCCTCATCCTCTTTTGAGGATAGTTCCCTTGGCCTAGGAATGGTTTTAACACCCAACATTTTCCCTATCATCATTGGTGAGCCACATATCTTAGCCTTAACATTCTCTACATCATGAATTTCCTAAATATGTTATCTTCCCTAGCCAGTTCTCCTCCATTAAAATCAATAACAATGTCTATATGATGCTTATATTTTGTTTGAGTTGTAACTTTTGATTGCGATGGATATAGATGCTCCTTCAGTGTCATATGCGTTTTGTGCAGCCGCTGGCGCATTTCTTTCTGCAACACACCTAAAGCCCTCAAATCCGCTTCTACCTTCATTCGAACAGTTACTTCTTTCGACAACCGCATTGCTAAATACATTTTTTGCTCCTCGTATTGTATTAACTCATCCTGTAATACCTTTAATTTACCCTCTAATTTCTTCTAAACCTCTATTTTCTCTTTCCATATCCTGAATAGTACAACTCTCATAGCCTTCCGATCCTACATAAAGCCAAATGCATCAGATAAAGATTTTACATCACCCCATAAAATAGACGCACCAGCTCGATCAAAACACTTTCTCACCTCTAAACTATGACGATTATGTGCTAAAAACTTAACTCGAGCAGGGTCTGGCACTATACCTCTCTCCTTCAAAAGCTCTATATAAGCTTCTTTTAACCTTCGCTCACTATCTACTTCAACCTCAAAATATAATGCCGAGCTACTAACATACTATGACGTCTCGCTTTATCACTCGGGTCATTAAAATAAGTCAATTCCTTTAATTTTCGAACTAATAATCCCCTTTCCTCTTCCTTCCTTAACACCTCATCCCTTTTTATTTTTATTTTAGCATATCTACATTTCAGATCGTATAGCTCTTTAAAAGTTTTCTCTAAATTTAACTTAAATTTCCTTACTTCATATTCAGTTTTATTGAGTACCTGTTGAACACGAGCCACAGAGTCCCTGGCTCTACTCAATGACCTCTCCAATTCAGAGTTTGTTTTTCTCAATTGCTCTATCTCCTAAACAGATTATAGATATCTTAATATAATACAAATATTCGTGAAAAACATATTTCAAACATCACTACAAATAAAAATAGTATGCAATTATACATAATACTATCATCTCCAACTCAAGCGTGCTGTAAAATGTATGACAGGAAACCATAGAATAGTTAAAGGTTCTTACTAATGCCTACTTTAGAGAAAGATTTTACCGTCTGCTTCAGAGGAGGAATTGTTTCTGTATGTCTTACTAGAGAGTCCAATATTTGCTCAGTAGATTAGACTCGCTTTATACCCCCTGGAGGTAGGTCTGACACTTTCTTAGGCAGAACAGCTGCATTATCAACCATTTCTTGCTCAACAAACTCCAAAGGGAGCACTATCTCCTTATATCTACCACTCAGGACCAACTCCACATCTTCCGCACTTAATCCAAAGTTATAATAGGATTGGAAAAAATGGTTTCTTTTCAATAAAGCTGCTGCAACCGAATCTGTCATAAGCTTGTCTTGTTTCGATGGAATATCAAACTTTTCTACAGCCGTTGTAGCTTCTGCATCCTTCTTCTCCTTATCTAGCAGGAGTTCAATTTCGAGCTCTTTCATGTGAGCTGACTGCGCCTCTAATTTTATAGTCAGGGTACCAAACTCCTGGCTCCTCTTATCCAAGCATTGTCTTGCCCCCTTAAGCAGTGTCGAAAGCTGCCAGTACAAACAACAAAAAGCAGAGTCAGCTTAACAGTTTTTCTTAGTTCGATCATTTAACATTTTTCAAACACCTACTACAAACGTATGCTCGAGATACTCATCTTTGAGCTGCTGTAGATTTGTCCCAGCCATACGACAACATTTCTTCTCCAACTCTTTCATTTTTGACCACAGCATGAGGGTTAGTTCGATGAATGCCTTCCTCTTCACGACATTTTCTCTTCAAAGAACTCTTCTCAACCTCCCCAAGAGCGGGCACGCTCACTTCTAGTTTTTCCTCCACATCGCCGGCCAAAACTTTTGCAATCTCTTATCCCCCGACCACAGCCCCAGTAATAGGGGTACTCTTTTGCGCTGGCTTTCAGACCTTTTGAGTAGTCCGCGTGGTAGTCTGAGGCACAGGAGGTGGAGGACTTAATACGTCTGTAATGGTCTTGACAGCTTTCCTCTCTGCCATAGCTTGTTTTTCCTGAGCTCGCTGAACTCTAGGTATTGTAGAATCTACCCTTTTGTATCTTCGAATACCCAATTCACTGAGTACCTGCTTTAGCTCATCCTAATCTTGAGTAACATAATCGAATAGGCTAGACTTATCAGGTGTAGTCGACGGTTTGGATTCTGCCAATTAAAAGAGTGAAACATTAAATAACCGTACGAAGACATGATTATAGGCTATGCGAAGATTGGTCAACATTACTTACTCGGATTATAATATCAATGATTCAGCTCGGGCATTAGTTCATCTGAAACCTGTAAACAGTTACCCTATACCCACACAAGGTGGTCCTTCCATGGTCTACCTTCATATTTAAAGTCAAAGAATTTTGGCCTAGATGAATCACTATACAGGTAACCACTACTTCAACTTTTAATATACTTCAACTTATAAAACTTCATCATGTCTTCTGCTTCGAACTGCTTTACAGTCCATTCCTTCATCCATTTTTCATTTACTGCCTCATATACCCTCATCATCTCATAAACATTCTCATTCAAGTGGGCAGGACAACACTGTAACACATTCATAACCCTTTTCTGAAAGTAGGTCAGAGGAATTCTAAGGCCATAAACGACTTGATTTAAGAAACACAAAAATCTACCACTCAGGCCCGATAGCCCCAGATCATTATAATAGGAGAGGTTAACCCCCTTACTAATCCCTCTGTCCTTCTTCTACTTCTCTAAGCATGGGACTTGATAATATACTATCTCCTCCCCTTTCCTGGAGACGTAGGCTCTGAACCAGAGACCTTGGTCCTCCACATAACTTCCTCGATCTCCCTGTAATTTTTTTTCAAGTATTTTTTCCCTACATTTACCTCCTCTGGGTATATGACAAAGATTCTTTCTTTCTCATTTTTATCCTCCTTCTCTACCATCACCTCAGTTCTACTAGATTCCCCAACCCCTACGGTCGTCCCTATACTATTCACAGTTTCCTCCATAATACTACACTCGTCCCCCCTGAAGATGATATTTCCTTAGAACTGGACGATACTACAAATTTACTAGTGGGGATACTAGGTTTAGAACGCATACTGAATCTACAGATGTAGAAGCATATTTCATCATTATCTCTAAACTCCAAATTGTAATACCAACCCCACCCTCTACCCAGTCAACATATCTACTTTCCTAATTCCTAAACCAAAAAGCAAATATCAAATCATTTTAAATTTCCCTCTTCTTGTCAAAAAGAAATGTTTTCTCTCTCTACAAGTAAATTACATATACCACAATGCCTGCATGCCTCTCTCATCGGTATTTTCAAAATCTCCAAAACCCCACATATACAAAACAACAATACAGATTACTAATTCATGCAGATTATAACATGAAATAGATTACTCACAAATCAAACAGACAATGTTTTTCATCACCAACTTGTACTTGCAGAACAACAATCATCTGCTTCTTCCGGACGTCTTTTCGAAAACGAACGCTCCCGTCATTTCTCCAACAATTTCCTATTACCCGATGAAGACGTTCTTCTTAGATCATACTCAACACTCAAACGTCTCATCTCCTTGACAATAATATTTGCACCGCTTTTTTCTCCTTTTGCAATTATAAATAATTTATGAGGGAGAGAGAGTCGAGTTTTTATACTTTCCCTCGGTTTATGAAACGACAACTCTTTCTGATACGCATCAGCCATCCCTACTGTTGCCATAGGCATGTCTTTTCATTTTAAAACATCATTATAACTTCTGTGATAACGTCTATCGTTATCACGTCTGTCTCTATTGTCTGCCATTAAAAGTTTTACACCTCTTCCTTAATACTTTACAAAAAGACCAATTACCTTACTTTTATACTCTACCAAGATCGTACAACATTCCTAAAATAGTTTAATTTTCAAAATTCGAAGATATCAATACAGTTGGTAAAATCCTACAGCTGTCTCCAGCAATATCCGTACACAAGGAGTAAAACAGAATACTTTATTATTTAATAAGATCAAGAAATCACATACTTCATTATCTCAAGATCACTCATATTACATTTATTCAAACCCAACCACAGAATACTCCCATAACAAATCACTTTCGTCGAGCTCCAAGAGGTCGAGCTTGCCGAGCTCCCCAGTTACATCTAAAACAACCCTGATGGTTCAGTGCACTACAAAGAATTATTTCTCCATCCGCTGCCCTTGCATCCTCTTCAACAATCTTGTCACATGCGAGCTATCGAACAATCAATTCTCATACCCCGGGATCCAATAGAGATGTACAAAAAATGTTGCACCAAACAAAGCGATCCTGATCCGCATGCCTGCCTTCATCATCTAGTCCAACCAGATTCAACGGCCATTCCGGTAGCACGGCATCATACGGCAATCAACAAAAGTATCCCTCACGCAATTCAGTAATCTTAAGGCAAAACCAACCATCCGCTTCATATTGTACACACTGAGCATACTGAGCATGAGTCCTCATCATGCTTGAACATACTATCACCAGAACAAAGTGACCCCTGTAGAAGATACAAATCATAACAGCCAAGAATCATGATTTTATAGCCATCAGGAAGATCCTCGTAAATATTACCCCAATGATTCGGCAGAAGGATATATTGTGCAAAGAAAATTCGCGGAACAGCAGAATATCAATATCAAATGCAGAATATTGCGACAAGCCATCCTTTCCATAGTATAACATATCTTCTCAAATTTTGTCAAAACTGGTAACATATAAGATCACGCAACACCAGTAGTAGCATCTACTGATCCATACTCACCCTTTCTTACAGTTTGGTACACTTTGTCATCTAGTTTGAGTTCAAAGATCATAAACAACAATATATAATTACTTCCACAAGCACCCCTCTTAAAACTACCATTTAACCTCTTATACACAGAGATCCTTAGAGCTAAGTTTTCCCTTTTATACCCTAAACAGACTGCAAAATATACAGACAAGTTTGTGACAAAGAATCATAGCCCAGAATGAAGATATTTTATTAAGTTCGAATTTTTCTCTATAAAATACTTTACAGATAACACAATGTTCCAAATAATTATAGCAGATTACGTCACAAAGTTATAGTTTGAATTGCTTTTTGGGAATCCACAAAGATGATGATAAAAAATTGAAGCAACTCCAAAACCCTAATCCCATGCTGCAAGATCCGAGAAACAGTCAGAACTGGAAGTCACAGATGAAAGTTCTTCTTCATCGCCAGAATCTATGGTCCATGGAAGAAAATGATCCTCTGCATCCTCCCACCTCTTCCACCATAACCCCACCTCCTCGCATGATAGCGACAGACAAAATGCTTCATTTTATTTTCAATAAGACCCACTCATAAGATAGGTACCGACGAGACTCCATCGGACGAATCCTTGCCGCTTCATCTTAAGTTGCAACAACCTTCTCCGCAAGCAGCCGAAGACCATTTCGGCATTCCGCCTCAGATGTTAGCAGATAGTGGAAATGTACCAACTGAAAGTTACCATCCCCCGCCTCCATCACTTCTTCATACGACATATGATGGTAGGTGGGAGATACAGGAATTGGCATTGGAAGATGCAACGGTTGGTATTCAAAATACCTGATGCGCAGTTCCTCTATCTTCCTCCAAATCCTAGACTCTTGGGCCTGAGGCCTTGTCGTTACCATATTCTCAAACCACAAAGAAGTTTCTAAGTTCCAGTAAGGCAGTTTACAATAGTGGTATATTGAAGATGTAGTTCTTCATGCACAAATCAGAACCTTCTTTATACGATGGTCAACATTAAAGGCGACACTCCAAATCCCCAATATCAGCAAGTTTTCCATGAAATAACATTGACTAGAACCATTGGTTTTAGGAAACCCAAAAGGTAGAAACAAGATACTTATAAAGATATATCGAAAATGTGTCTCAAATATTAACTATAACATTTAATGACACTTCTCAACCAACACTACTCGCCTACAATATTTCTCATATTGTTGACTGAGAGGGGGTGGTTGTAGTGGCTTATTCTACATCTCGAGCTCATGCTTCATCTTACTACATACAAACTTTCGACCTCAGCAGAAGAGCACGTGGCACAATCAGAAGTAAGATAGTAATTTCAAGAAATACATACAACATGAATTTCTCAACCAGCACCACATGTCCATAGTAATCCTCGTGCTCTTGGTTGAGAGCCATCTTGTAATAGCTTATTTTGTATCTCAGAATCAAGCTTCATCCTTGATCTCATCAGTATACAAGAAGTATAATTACTTATTTCGTATCTCAGACTCAAGCTTCATCATCGATCTCATCAGTATACAGGAAGTACTACTAAAGATACTATCAACTTTCCAGAGTTTGCAATATCGCTTTTGACTCCACAACAACAATTCAATTTACGCAAGTGTACAGTCATCAATAGAGCCGTTGTAAACAGTGGTCAGAGTGTTACACTATCTGGTTAAAGAGTATCCTACATATACTTTGTAACGTCCACCATTAAGAATATTAAAGGTCATCAAACGGCCATATTGTTTAACCTATAAGTAGAACCAGATAACAACAGATTAAAGACAGGCAATTCGATACAGAAGAATCCTTACCCTAAAATTCCAGACGCTCAGAGTGCTCATTGTGATAAGTTAACAACTTCAATAAGATCATCTTCTGTTTCTTAATATCTTCAAGAGAGGTCGTGGTTTTTAATCTATTCAAAGGTTTTCCACGCTAAATTATATAGTTGATTATTGTTCACTGTTCTCGAGCATTCTAGATACCTTTGGTGTAAAGGCATAGTTTGAATTCTATAAATAGTCCATTACACATACTGTTTTGGTCCAATAGTAAATTATGTTTTTCTTCTTGGGCGCTTAACGGTTCAGCCCCTAACACTAAAAAAGCCAAATCATATGTCTTTTTCTTGGGCGCTTAACGGTTTAGCACCTAACACTAAAAAGCCCAAATCATATGTTTTTTCCATAGGTGTTGAGCGGTTCAGCGCCTAGAGTCTAGTTTTAATTTCATTCAAACTTTACTTCCCTTTCTCCTTTATTTCATTCGTACTTTACTTCCCTTTCCCCTTTCCTTCATTAACACTTTTCTTATCATTTCATACAACCTATAATCATGGAAACGAAAAGAGTCTTACAAGATTATAATCACACCGACATAAAAATAAATGGAAGATTTTAACCATACTGCCCGATGCCAAAATCACAAGGCGGTAACAGAGAGATGTATGCAAAATTCCAGACCCACACACCCACCTCCACCCCTCGATATATGTCTTGATAGCATGCAGAGCAGGGTTGTGTTGCTGGAGGGTAAAACTCACATATCGAAGAAAGTTACGACAATCACGGTGAGAAAAAAACTAAAATTTTGTAATTTTTTGTACCTTTAGCCATATGTGTTTGATGAAATGTCTCAAAGAAATGTATTTAATGAAATGTCATGTTGGTGATGATGCAGGGGGATGCTCTTAAATTTTGTGATGGGATGCTTATAATTGTAAAGACCTACGATAAGTTGCATAAAGAGCAAAAGTTTTGGCTATCGAATTCCCCATTTGGTAATTTGTTTCAAATGTTGTATAAAAAAATTGATAGATATTGGGCGCTCAAAAAAAGCGATAGAACTTTAGTTCAAGGTCTCTCAGAGAGGTGGTGGCCAACCACCTACACGTTCCACTTAATGGACACGGAGATTGGTTTTAACCCATTATACTTTTACATGATAATAGGGATAACTATCGGGGATCCCAAAAAGTGGCCATTGCCGTTTAGTTTTGGGTATAAAAAGGCGAGAAAGTTAATAGGGGGCTTTATACACGGCCCTTGACGCTTACTCTTTGGGCGTGAAGGGTTTGTGTGGTTGGTGGAGTTTGCTTGAATATTGGTACTATGAGTATTCAGCAAATCTCTACCCAATACTTCAAGATGAGGCAACTAATGACGCGCACCTCTATTTTTCAAGATTAAATCGATGGATGAGGGTGAATTTAATGGAGAAAGTTAATAGGGGGATGCACAACAATGTGAGCATTTCTAGGGTTCAGATTGAGATGCGGAGGTTAAACAATCTTATGTGTCCATGAGACTCATATTTAGAGATGCAACAAGGTTTAGATACGCCCCTGGCAGTTGTACGATGGTTTTCACGGAAAAGGATACCTCTCCATGTTTCTAGCCTTCCGCATGCCTGGTATTTGGGGGAGCAGTGTTCTCTTTAGGTATTTGGGGTTGCACGTGTTCCAGCAGACCCTTTACCTGCTCAAGATATGTTTGGGGTTCGTCGGTTACTTGGGGATCGTTATCTAGACTAGCTTAGAGGTCAGGGATGGGTAAATGGTGAGCAGTTTCTCATAGATCACACCAGCTGCAATCTACACTGGGCTAGGGTTTCTATACCATACATTTTACCATACTACTCACGGACGATCAACACTGATGTTATCGGTTCAAGAGCGGTTAGAGAAAAATTATTCCTCCAAGGTTTGCACATTCCATGCCACAAGAGACATAGTTCACACAGGAGGACATGGATACCACTGCTGATCCTGGATGACAGTTTAGAGTTATTGATATTGATGGTACTGATAGGTTACTTTATGTACCTCGCCTTAGCGACGTCCCCGGGGTACCATATGCTGGCTTATATCATGATACATAGGTAAATGATTAATTTGATATTGTAACATTTTGATATAATTTTATTTAGATATATTAATTTTTCTTATGATACCTTTTATTATTGTAGTACACGCAGTATCTAGATGAGTCTAGACGTATGTATGTCGGTGGCCAGCAGATTACGTATGATTGGACGACTTTAATGTACGGCCATTATACTAGTGTGATCACTGACAGAAGCGAGACGATCAAAGAGAGAGATGCCCACATACAGGAACTTTATGATCAAAATAAAATGCTAGAACAATCTATTGCAGAGTTGCAGGAGTAGCTTGATCAATACCAGTTGTGATAATTTGTTATTTTTTGTTATGCTCATCTTTTAGACTGCTTATTTTGGACTATGTCATTATGTTTTAATTTTGGACTTCGGGCTTATACATTTGAACTATGCTGTTATGTTTTTATTTTGACTTATGACGTTATGTTTTAATGTTTTACTTCTTAGTTCTGTATTTAAATTATGTCGCTATGCTTTTATTTTAGATTATACCGTCATGTTGTTAATTTGGAATACTATGTATTCCGCCTTTATTTCCCTTAAATGTTCCGCCTTGGTATTTCTCGTTCAAATATCCTACATTTATTTCCCGCTCAAATCTCTCGCCTTTAATTACCGCTCAAATTTCCTACCTTTATTTATCTTATATATATATCGTATCAAACACATATATTTTTACACATTTAAACAACTATCTCTATCTCTATTTCCAAGTTCTCAAGTAACTTATTCCCAACTAATAACCCCCTCGCAAATTATTTGACTAGTTCCTCCGACGAAGATGATAAGTTATTGGAAGAGTACGCGTTGTGTCAAAGTTCTCATTTAAATTTGTTGTTATCATATGAAGCTTTTAAATCTGGGTTACTCGAAAAGGTCAGGGGATTGATGATGGGTCAAAAATACGTCAATCGCAGATACAAAATCTTCAATCAACTTTTGTTGGTTGATTACTTCGACGAAGTAAATCCGACTTTTGATGTGGGTTTTTTTTACGAAGATTTTGAATGTCACATAATCTATTTTTACGCATTCTTCAAGGTATTTCCGAGTATGACTCTTATTTTGTATACACGCCTAATGCGTCAAACACACAAGGATTAACGAGTTATAAGAAAATGACGTCCGTATTTCGTATGCTTGCATATGGTACGCCTGTTACTTCAACGGACATGTATTGTCGGACGGCAGAGAGTTTGGCTTTATAAGCGTTGGATAAATTTTGCAAAGTGGTGATTCATTTATATCAAGATGAGTACTTCGATCTCCTACTCCGGCCGACGTAGCAAGGTTGCTCAAAGAAAATGAGGCGAGGGGTTTCCCGAGAATGTTGGGGAGCATCGATTGTATACATTGGGGTTGGAAGAATTGCCTGAAGGTGTACCAAAGAGATTTTAATGGGAAGAGTAAAAAAATGACAATCATACTTGAAGCGGTGGCTTCGTATAATTTGTGGATTTGGCATGCATTTTTTTGCATTCCGGGGTCGAACAACGACATCAATGTTGTTAAACCTAGCAAATCGTTCAATAACCTAGCAATAGGAAATTCCCCTCCCGTAAATTACAAAGTTGAAGTTCACGACTACGATATTGGTTACTATCTTGCGGACGGTATTTACCCGAAGTGGAGAACATTTGTAAAGACAATTCTAATGCCAATCACGGCAATAGATTTTTTTTTTTGCGGCTATGCAAGAAGGGGTTTGGAAGGATATGGAGCGTGTTTTTGTTATCTTACAAGCTCATTTTGCAATTGCTCAGAATCCTGCACAGTTTTGGAAGCCCGAAACATTGAATTTGATTATGTACACGTGCATTATTTTGTATAATATGATTACCGACGATGAGCGTAATTGGGCGATACGTGATTGTAAGTATGATAAAGCGAAAGACTCATTCAAGTATCCACCGAAGATTTTCCGAGGTATTTCTACGGACGACAACTTTGATAAATATCTTGGGGAGTATTTGAAGTACCGAAATGAAAACAAACATTTCAAACTCCCAGCCGATCTCGTGGAGCATTGTTGGAAATTTGTCGGAAGTAATGTTTGAGTTGTAATTTTAATTTCAATTATTTGTACTTGTAGTTTTTTATTTCATGTCTACGTACATTATTTCAATTTGACTAATGTTTTGAACTTTATAAGTTGCAATTCATTCCAAACTAAAAATATTGCAATGCATTTCAAAATAATCGACATATTTATTGAAAAACACAATTAGAATTTAAACTACATCATTTGATGAGGCATATTTTCACTACCACCGCTAGTACTCGACAAAACCATGGAATTATGTTTTGCCATCATCTTTACGATTACTTCATTCTTTAACATTTGCCAACACATGGTGGTATCTCTATCCATTCCACTCAAATCATTTTCCATAATTTCCATGTCTCGAATTTATTGCTCCCATTTTTTTTTTTTTTTTCAGTATAGCTCAAGATTTTCCGCTGCCATGGCCTTCTTTGTTTCCCTTTCTTCTTGCCTTTGCTTGACATTATTTCCAACCATCTTCGTTATACCCTTGTGGGCCTTAATCGCCGTTTCAAACTTCATCAAAAGGTTATTTTGCCTTTTTTTCTTCTTTTTCCCCCTCGTTGGCCTATTCATTAACCCCGGGGATGAATAAATCGGGTCTGTCACTTCTTTGACATCATCAACTAAGCCATCGGCGTTCGAACCCATTAAAGACCCCGAACATGCATTTGAGGATGTTTTTTTTTTCCTTAGAGCCGAAATTAGAGATACCGCCAACTTGCATTTTATGGACGCTTCTATGGACGATCTTTAGATTCTATATTGGATGCTTATTCATAATATGCCAAATATGTTTAAAACCAAACTTGTGTGGTTTTCAATTGTTCTCGGTTTTAAATTTTTTCTCAAACATAGTATCCGTATGGTCATACTTTGTAAAATGAAAAAAATATTAAGCACTTAAAGAAATAAATTAATATACTAAATTGAAATGTACCTCGTGGTGTTCATTTCCAATCTCGCTATAGTTCGCCTCACAAACTTTGATAACGCAAGACACAAAAAAAATGGTTTCCCGTTGGATTTTCCCCCATCGTTGTTTCAAGGCTGTTCTTGTACGGGTTTTCACACTAGGTGTTCCTTCATAGTCGTTTACTATTTTCCCCCCAAAACTTGGATTCATCTTGTTGGTTACCATTTTGAGAATCTTGCGAGTGTGCTACCCAATATTTAGCAAGAGTTTGATCCTCAAGGCTGGTCCAGCAACTATTATCACTTTTCTTTTCGCTGATAAGCACGTTGGGTGGCGTAGAAAAGGAATGTGGGTGGGGGGCATGGAGTAATTTGGTGATTCCAGAAGTTGCGTTGATGGAACGTATTGAGAGTATCAATTTTGGGAAAATTTGTTATTCATTTAAAGTTAAAAGAGCTTGAGATGGTAGAGAGTTGATAAAGCTTAAGATGGTAGAGAGTTAATAGAGCTTGAGATGGTAAAAGTTTTAATAAACTACCCTTATTTGAAGAGATTTGGGTGAAAATTTAAAAACTAGCCGTTTAGAGAGGGGAGTTGGAATTACATAGGGTAGGCGCTTAGCGGTTCAGCATTTAGAGTTTGGAAGAAAAAAACTTATGCGCTTAACGGTTCAGCGCCTAGACAGCTGTATTAAAAAAGTTCTTGGGTGCTGAACAGTTCAGTGCCTAAGCGATATGCACATACTCTTCGTCAAGTTTAGGTTTTGCATACTTTGGAGGGGTATGGGGGCGAGTATGCTGAATACCATACCCCTGTTCAACTTTTCTAAATAGGTTTTCATTTGTTATTAAGAAAAAAAAATATACTATGATATTTAAGTTCAAAGGCATTTATAAGGTGAGCGGGCATCATAAATATCACATTTTTGCACATGAAAATATTGATTCTCATCTGGCAGTCCCGAAAAATGCCACAATATCATAATGTACATGGCCTAGAACTGGCAAACGGATCAGGTTTGGGTCATAACGAGTTCATGGGTCAAAAATGCAACTCGACCTATTTAACTAAATGGGTCAGAAATGCAAACTCAAACCCGACCCTGATTTAAATAGTTGACAATATATGCAATTTTAGCAACATTCAGCCTTGTAGGCTGTTTAACGCAGTAGTTTAAAACATCTCAAAAACAACAATTTAAATAGCTATTCAAAGTAACAGTTCAAAGTAGCAGTAAAACTATAAAACAATAGTTCAAAAAGTAGGGAAATAAAAACATTCAACATTTCAGCAACTAGTTTAAAACATCTCAAAAATAACAATTTAAACAGCTGTTCAATATAACATTTCAAAGCAGTAGTAAAACTATAAAACAATAGTTCGAAAAGAAAGGAAATAAAAACATTCAACATTTTAGCAACTAGATAACCAGTTCAACAACTAAATAGAAAAATTTTATTTATTTTAGTTTAGCAAACAACAAACAGCAAACAACACACAACAAATTACAAATAACAGACAACAACATCAAACAATAAACAACTATAGCAGCAACAGGAAACAACAACAGCAACAACAAACAACAAACAACAAACAACAACAGCAGCAACAACAAACAACAGTAAACATCAAACAACAACAACAAACAACAATAACAAACATCAAACAACAACAACAAGCAGCAAGCAACAACATCAATTCAGTAACTGAAAATATTTCAGCAACTTCAGTTCAGTTCATCAAAATAACATTGTTCACCACTTCACTTAAGCATGCGAAACAAACAAAGCTACTAGAAAGTTACTAATATGTTTACCAAATAAAATAATAATAATATAAAGTTACAAATACTAGTCTAATTCTCTACCTTATTGCATCACCACTAATTCCAACATATCATATAGATTGTGGAGCTCCACTACCACTTGTAATAATCTCCTCTTGGCCTAAGCAAGTGAAACAAATAGCATAAGCGCATAATCTTGTAAAAGACTACAAAAATTGATAAACTTGATAAATTCAACAACATGCTTAATTAGCTTATAAACGTAGATTACTTACGATCAATGTTTAGCAAGACCATATCCTCAGCTAAATCTTTAAGTGTCGAATCCTCCATGAAAGAGGATTATCTAAGATTTCAAAAAAGTACTTGTAAATTATTTATATACAAATGATTCAAATTAATTATCCAAAAAAAAAATGTTAACAATTTTAAATATATTACCTTTTGAATATAACCAATCTCAAATATAAATTAAAGCCTCGGCATTATCTGACGTTAGGGTATTACTGAAAGGATCAAACACTCTACCACCATTGGAAAACATCGACTCCGAGGAACCGTAGATATGGGAATTAAAAGAATATCATGAGCCATCAAGGAGAGCTCCGAATATCGGAGTTGGTCCTCCTTCCAAAAGTCGAGAATGTTTAAATCAAGAATCCTCTTTAATTTAGGCTCCTCCAAATACAATTGTAATTGAGATTTGCTAGGAAAAGTATTCATCTTCTCATTATTAAAAACATCAAATGCCTAATAATCAATAAGGGAGTAAGAATGACATTTAAGCTAAACAAATCTTTAAAAATTAGTATACCTTCAAGGCATCCATTCCCCTATTAGAACTTGAGTTTACCAACTCGGGAACTTTCTCTTCCCAAACTAAAACCTCACATATTTGCATATGTTGAGTAATAGGTCTCGAAAAGAGCAAACAATTTATCCCGAACTAGTGTCATCTTCAAAGAATCAACTTCATAGATTTGCCTATAAGAATATTCTACAAATTGGAGTTTGTAGCGAGGATCCAAGACCACGGCAAGAACAAATGAGGTTGTACTTTTACCAATATTTCTCAAATTCTACCTTCATTTGTGAAGCCATTTTCTTTAGATAAGTATCCAATCCCTTAATTACTTTAGATAAAGCATATTGCACCATAAAAACTTGTGGAAAGTATAAGTTGGAGGTAATATATTTTGTCCTAGAAAACACACAAGTTACTTCATAGAAAATGCTCAAAAACTCAAAAAAAAAATCTACCTTAACCCATTCTTCATATAAGTGGCAAGTCTTATAGTTTGAATCAAGAATTTGGAGATGGCGAAATGCTTGGCGATATTGTAATGCACTGTCAATCATAAGAAAATTCAAATTCCACTTAGTTGGAATGTCTTGTCTTAACCCCTTATTAGTTAGAAGAGCTAGATTCCTTGCACATTCTTTAAATGATTGTTTTTCACCTTGAAAACCCCTAAATTACCATACACTCTCCCTTATTTTCTCTACAGCTTCATCCATCTCCTTCAGACCTTCTTGCACTATCAAGTTCATAATATGAGCACAACATCTAACATGGAAAAAATCACCATAAAAAACAAAGAGTACTCCTTAAATTCAATTAGGTTCTAAGTAGCCCAACAAAGGAATTATTTGAGGATGTATTATCCAAGGTAATTGAAAATAACTTCTTTTCAATCCCCCACTCAAACAAAAAAGTAAATCTTCTCTTAAATCGAACCCTGCTTTGTGAAGAAGGCATGTAAGAGTAATTGAGCACTTACTTCTCCAACTTCTATTATTTATTAATAAAGTGGGATGTCAATGAGATATAACCATTTCTTGTGACCGAGCTCCACAAGTTCGAGGTTAAGCACATTTTTCCAAGATCTTCAAGTAACATCTTTTGAATTCGCCCCTTCTCGTTTTTATACATTTTAAGAATCACCCCATAAACCCCACACGTGGACACCTACGAGTACGCTACGTACACAAGAGGCACCACCTACTGTCCAAATCCTAACAGGCACCGCTCATTGTCTTTTATGTACATGGCTCAAGACACATATGGTCCCCACTGACAGCCCTGCACCTGCAGATTTTATATCACTGTAGGTACCAAATCACTACAATTGTCGGCTTGCTACCGTTGAATTAATGATCCAAGCACAATTCACTTTGAAGGCCTCAAAAATGGCACTCGAGCCTTTTATATTCTCGTCCCATTTGAACTTATTATATTTTTCCAAGCCATCGAGCTTGTTTATTATTTTTCTGCGTGCGAATAATCGTGCATATTTGTTATGGTATACCATCGAATATACTTCATTTCTCGATTCCGAACCAGTTATTCTTATCTCTATTATCACATCAATCGAGCCAATTTTATTAAACACCTAACAAACATTTTTATCTCATCAAAATTGATCCATTCGTCTAAACTAATTATCTTCGAATAAAAATATCATATTAGCACTTATTTTATTCAAACATTGGGGGGGGGGGGGGGATCAACACTGCATGTACCATTCAAAAACAAATAAAACAAAGCAAGGAGAAAACAAAAACACACAACATCAACAACTTCAACTAATATCTGAGAAAGACCTCCCCTGACTGCTTCATTTGCAGACCGGGCAGTTCCTCCAGTACCATGGACAGCCCCCACCACTAGCCTCTGCCTTTACCAACCGCAATGCCAATACTCTTAGTACAACCGAACGTTCTATCATGCTCAAGAGGTGATGCTGGGACATCGTCCACCAGAAGGTTAATGACTCAGCCTTCTCCTGCTCTCAGCTGGTCAGCTCTTCCCAGTGCAAGTCCACTAGGTCTGGCAGTGGCACCCCCATGTATTATCGTCCAAAGTATATCTGCCTTAGCTCGGCCACCCTTACTTCTACCATTGCTTCCTTTTCTTCTATCCTTTGTTGGTAACGAGTCTTTATCCCTTTTCAGTTCAGTGTAACAATGAAAAAGAAGGTGAAAAGGACTTAATGAAATATAATCCTTAACCCCCTTTTATACCATGATTAAGAAAGCCTTAATGATCTTTAATCACCATAATCACCATTAATGCTTTCAGAAATAGACACAATCACACCAGTCAACTATACAACTTCCCATACCTCACAATTTTTCTCAACATGCACTGTCTATAATAATTTTTAAGGCCCCAGGTGAGAAAGGGCAAATGTAGTAGCCTACTCGCAACCTTCCAAGACTAGCTGAACACTCGAAGGTTACATCGAAGCCTACTGTAAAGACTTAAAGCTCAATGTACTCTCAATCCTGTCAAGGTAATTACCTACTCGCAGCTTTTCAAAAATTAGACGAACATTGGAGGATTGCATCGAACCATACCGTAAAAGTCGATGCCCAAGGATCTCATATATAAGCCAAAACCCGCGACTAACTGACATTCGAGTTCAGTAAAGCTTCGTCCACATCAGTACATGGCTGAAGGTAGAAAAATTAGCAGACAAGACAGTAGACAATTATGGTAAAACCAACTTCCGTACGGGACAGCTGCCAAGAAGGGTATACATGTAACTTGACCCATTTATAGTGACTCATTTTTTTCTATCTCCTATAAATAGGGGGAGAGGGCCACTATGAAGAGGTTTGAAAAACTTAGTCTAAAGTTCTATATAAGATTGGAGAAAACCTTCGGGTATGGCCAGAAGGTTGTTACTAAGGCTCCCTCTAACTCAGAATCTGTAACCTCCTCTATCGATACATCTTTTCTTTTAAATCATCCCTAGAGGTCGTGGAGTATCCCTTTTCTCGGGCTCCACACAAGTATGCTTGCGCAGTTTATTTTTATATTATTATTTAATATACTTGCAAAACCCCTTAGGAGAGCCTAACCTCATGGTGTAAGAGCGCGGTCTCCCCTCTATGAGATTGGGCCCCTACAATCGATTCTTTGGAATCAACAATACATATACAAGATGATATAGTTAAAGAAAAGTCATAATCATTACTTTCACTTCCCCCACGTTCTAGAGCAACATTTACTGAAGAGCCAACTTTCCCACCTTTCTTCTTCTTTAGGAGGCAGGACATTTATTTTTCCAATGTCCCGTCTCTTTACAAAATGTACATTGGTCTTTACCCAAATTATTACGATTAACACCATGACCTCTCAACTTCGATCGAGAGTTGTTACCACTAGACTTCTTTTTGTCCGTAGACCTTCCTCTTTCCATCAACATCTCGAGCATTGACTTATCAGACTCACGCTTATCCTTCTTTCGGTACTTATGATTTACCACTGTCGTAGTCACATCCGAGTATTGCAAAGAACTTTTTCCATAGGTAATCGTCGTAACGAAGTATTTGTACTCCCCTGGAAGTAAGTTAAAAAATAATAGAACTTTATCCACATCACCAACAACCTCTTCTTAATTTTGCCAAGTCAACAAGTAACTTGGTAAAATCGTTCAAGTACATTGACATAGAAATCCCTTGTCTCAACATGAAATGTTAAAACTTTATCTTCAAATGGAGTTGATTTTGGATGCTCTTCACCAAATACTTCTCCTTAAAAATCCTTCAAATCTCTTTCACTGAGGTTTTATTTATCACAAGGTACTTTATGCTTTAAGCTAGACATGATCGAATTTGACCACAAACTCTTTTGTTCATCTTCTTCCAAATACTCACCTCTACTTCCTCAGGTTTATCTTCCAATACTTCATCCAAATCTTATTGACTAAGCGAATCAATAACTTTGCATTGCCATATGCCAAAGTAATTTGTGCCATTAAATTTCTCAACTTTAATTTTGATATTGCTTAACATAACCGTCGCATTGTTCCGTTTAGCCACCGTCGAGAAACTTGGTTCATCTCCTTCTGCGATTGTTCCCCCAATTTTTATACAATAATTAAAATCGAAAACAAAGCAAAATTAAGACAAGACGTTACCTCAATTTTGAGAACCACCGAGGGCACAATCTTGTACTAAGACCAATTGTTGAGCCACACCGCAGAAGCCGGCCACCGGTTTGATCCAATTAGCGATGAACAAACTAAAAGAATAAAAACAATCACAAGAGAATACATATTTACCGTGGTTCGGCAAATTGTCTATGTCTATACAAAATTGAAATATAGTTTTATTCAATGATCAAAGGTTATAATCACAAACTAATTTGAGGTCTCTCAAGATACTTGGGAGACTTATTACATTAGCATGTATATCTAGGCAAAACCAAAGTCTTCAATTCAATACTCAAAACTGAGTTTACCGATGTTTGTTCGAATAAACATTGTGTTTATTTGAACAAAAAACATTTTGCCTCTTCTGTTATAATAAACATTGTGTCTATTCTAACAAGAAATAGTGCACTCCTCTACAAGTTATACCTTTCGGCCTCACCAATGGACCATCCTCATTCTAAGCGCTTATGAACGAGGTATTTAAGCACTATTTAAGAAAATTTGTTCTTGTATTTTTTGATGACATTCTCATATATAGTAAATCATGGGATGGCCATATTACTCATTTAGAGATTGTGTTATCAGTGTTACACTCTCACCAATTATCTGTAAAGTTAGATAAATGTGAGTTCGGCCAAAGGGAAGTTAAATGCCTCGGTCATGCCATCTCAAGTACAGGTGCAGTGGTCGATGGGGAGAACATTGAAGCGATGATTTGTTGGCCAAAACCCCGGTCTCCAAGAGCATTCCGTGGATTCATGGGATTAACCGGCTACTACTGAAAGTTTATTCAAAACTATGGTAAGATTGTCGATCCTCTCACAAATATGCTTAACAAAGGACTTTTTCCAATAGAGTTTATTGCTGAAGAAGCATTTTAAAAGTTAAAGGAGGCGATAACACAAGTACCGGTGTTGGCACTGCCTGATTTCAACAAGAAGTTCATTGTGGAGTGTAATGCATCAGGGTTAGGAATTGAGGTTGTTTATTGCAAGAAAGGCCGATTGCATTCTTTAGTCAATCTCTTCATCGAAAGAACTTACTCTTATCCACTTACAAAAGAGAAATTCAAGCTCCGGTCTTAGCAGTTTAGGAATGGCAGCCCTATCAATTAGGCAGACAATTCATTGTGTGCACTGATCATCAAAGCCTTAAACACCTCTAGGCATAAAAGATAATGACAACAGCTCAACAAAGATGGCTTTACAAGTTAATGGGTTTTGACTTTGTCATGGAATACAAAAGTGGGAAAGAGAATACAGTTTTGGATGTATTATCAAGACGAGATGAAAAGGATTCTCCTGTCCAAAGCTATATGATATCTAATCCAATTCCCAAATGTGTCGAAGCAATTAAGGAAGAGTATCAATCAACTTCCTCGCTACAACAACTATTGCAGAATGTTAAAGATGGTAAAGCCATTGGCCCATGGAGTATACAATGTGGTATCTTATTTTTCAAGGAAAAGATTTATCTATCTAAAAACTTTCTCCTTATTGATGATATTATTGCTCAATTCCATAACAACACACATGAAGGGTTCCTCAAAATTAATTACCGAATTCGGTCTAACTTTTATTGGTCTGGTATGAGGTCTCAGGTAAAAGAGTTTATAAGGTGTTGTAACATTTGCCAACAAAACAAGGTAGAACACCTCGCTCCAGTTGGCCTTCTATAGCTGCTTCTTATACCAAATCATGTTTGGGAGGATATATTAAAGGACTTCATCGATGGGGTTGCCTATTTTGAATGGTAAATCTGCCATCCTTTTCGTCTTTGACTGGCTATCCAAGTATGCGTAATTTACTATAATTTTATACCCATATACCGCTGCTGCAGGAGTAGCTCAAGTCTTCTGCGATCAAGTTTTTTGATAACATGGGATGCCTCGCTCAATAATATATGATCGGGACCCTTCTTTCACAAGCTTATTTTGGAGGGAACTCTTTCAATTAAATGGTACAGCCTTCAACTTTAGTTCTAGCTACCACCCTCAAACCAACGGAGAAAGCGAGGTGGTGAATCATACATTAGAGATGTATCTAAGATGTTTTACAGGTTCCCAACCTAAGAAATGGACTAGATGGCTATCATGGGGTAAGTTTTACTATAATACTAGTTTGCATACATCAATTGGGTGAACACCATTAGAGGTGGTGTATGGGCGACACCCTCCCACACTATTGGTCTATGTTCCAGGTACAACTAGGATCACTTCAGTTAAAGAAGAATTGATTGCTAGAGATGAAGTAGTTAAGGAAATCAGAAGCAAAATTGCTTAAGCTCAAGCACGAATAAAATGAGTTTATGACTCAAAGCATAAGGAACAAGAGTTTTCTGTTGGTGGCATGGTTTACCTTAAACTACAACTGTATAGGTAACTATCTGTGTGTCTAAGGAAAAACTTCAAGTTGTCAATGAGGTATTATGGTCCTTTCAAAATTCTTCAGCGTATTGGAGCAGTGGCATATAAACTCAAACTACCACCAACTTTACGAATTCATCTTATGGTAGATGTCTCCCTTCTCAAAAAGAAGATTATAGATAATATTGATGCCCAACAAGTGTTTCCTACGATGAGCATCTATGAAGAGAAGGTCTTTTCTACACCAAAAGCTATCCTAGATTGTCGGGTTAAGAAGAAGAAACAAGTGGTTCTAATACATTGGCACGACTCTTCTCCTACAGATGCCACTTAGGAAGATCGGGAATTTATGAAGGAGCAATTCTCCAATATAAGCCTTGAGGACAAGTCTGAATTTTAAGAGGGAAGGATTGTTACAATTCAAATAGTTATTTGAATAATACAACAGGTTGTTTCAACTTGACCATGTAACTGCTAGAGTAAAATAATAAGTAGGAGATCCCCCATGTTTTTAGGTTTAGCTGGAGAAGTTGATAAAGTCTACTTTGTAAGATATATTTAAGCATTTTATTTGGGAGAAAATAAGCATCGATTAATATCTACAAATACTTGTGTTTTTATTGGAGGCTTGGTTCCCTCAAAGAACTAGTCAAGAAGCATGATTTTCCTCGAATTAAACCAACTTTATTCGTTAAAGTTAAATGTTCTCAATAGAGATCTCTATGAGGAGAAACTTAAATAAGAAAAATAGAAAAGGAATAAAGAAAAAGAACTAAAAGGCTAACTAACCTACAAACAGCCTAGAGAAGGAGAGTGGTGGCAAATTAATGCTCCATTTTATTCATATCTTCAGCAAAGGAGCTAGAGATGAAGTCTTTGTACCCATACCCCATCAGATAAGGGTAAATCATTCCCCACACTCCCCACAAGAGAGAGGGGTCACTTCATAGTATAAATCTTTCCATCTGTGTCTTCATTAAGAATAGTTTTAAGCTCATATGGCATGGTTACATAATCTAAGATCTCAAGTCTATTAGGAGCATGAAGAGCAAGATAGTGAGCACCTCTGTTAGTCTCTTTAACAATAAGGCATATGGGGAGGGTTTCAAAGTGCCTAATTTTCCTATATATTTTACTTAATTGGTGCCTACAGCTCCAAGGAGCCTCAGTACATCTTTAAATACACTTGATTCAGTTATTGGAGTTTATTGTAACTATGATCTTCTTTATCATTTATCATTACATATAGACAGACCCTTGCTGATACTCTGTAAGATATGGTAAATAGTGTTTCTACTTTTTTAACTACCATTGCAATCATATAACAAATCCTAGTCTGACGTCTAATTGTGCCTCCAAAAGTCTTAGGTTATGGCTCAAAATAGACGAAGTCGTTCGAACGAGTCATAAAGTCGTTCGAACGAAAAAGCTTTCCGTTGAAGTCGTTCAGACAAAACTATATTTCATTCGAGCGAAAACCGCGGTGTTTATTTTTTTAAGTTCGTTTTGAAAGGGATATAATCCAAGGCAATGGTTTGTCTCATGATGCATACTTTTCTGATGACCTAATAGGGAGTCTATAAATATAGAGTGTGAGTTCAAAGCCTTTGAACAGTATGTGAGTTAGAAAGCCTCTATGTGAGGAACTTAAAATCTAGAAGAAATGTAGCCTCTATGATAGACCTTGTAAAGAGTTGGCCTTTACAAGGAAAAATGTGGAAGGTATTCTCTTGGGATTTGATGGTGAAAGGGGAAGTACCTCTTGGTTGCTAAGATTAGAAATCAATGAAGAGAGAAGATTGAAGGGTTTCAAGAAGAAGGTATGCAACATTGGTCTTTGTTAAGGTAATCTTTTTATTCTTGACGGATCCCTTGTTTTCTTCTTCTCCTGTAAATCTATGTGAGGGTACTATGAGATTACAGAATTCCATGTTCATTGGAATCTCTTGAGGGCTTGTAATTGAACTTGGATACATAGTAGATTTCAAACTTGGTGGTGGGGAGTAGCCTTAAGGTGAACCTCCCGTAAATATTGCATTTTGTGTGCATGCTAATTATGTTTCTATGTTTCTTGATTGATTATTTGTATGCTATGAGGATAATGGATTAAACCAAATTGCGCACGAGTGATGTATTCCGCACATTTACCCCTAACAAAAAGTGCCTCTACTGGAACATGCTCCATAAATATTGAGCATATTGTGACCACCTTCGGGAGGGGGTCTACAACTAACATTATCTCCTTTTTTTATAAAAGCATATCTGATTCCCCATAGATTAAATATAGCTCTGCCTTTGGTTGCGTCCTTCAAAGGTTTAACCTTCAAAAATAATAGAGAGTTCAATTCAGTAACAATTTTATTAAAGATAATTTGGGCGGCTCTCTCTTTATTTCTAAAAATCTTGTCGCACCCCTCAGTCAATAACTTCGATAACTGGTATATAAGACAAGGTAGTTAATTGCTTCAGTTGCGACCGCAATTGCATTAATTGCTATTTGCAGTCGCAGCGCAATGCCTTTGAATAACCTCTATTGCGATAATACACAATGACATCGCTTAACCCCGCAACATGTCATGATATGCTCAACAATACAACTTGTATTGCATCGTAACATGTTAGTATATATGATAGAAATACATGACCACGAGTAGCATGTCTCGTACGTCGCGTGCACATTTTTCTATTTAGTTATTTCTAGTGAATTTAATTCCTTGAATAATAAGACAAGTTTCCAAATTAGATTTGTATAAGGGTTTTTATTTATGCTAGGTCTCTTCTCCTATAAAAGAGAGTCTAAGCTTGGTTTATTTCTTATGTTGGTTTTAGTGAGAAAAAGGATTAGCCTTAAAGAGTTGTGTAGAGTTTGGGGTAAAAATCATAAACCCTAGGTCTCTGGCCTTTATTTTTAAGCGATTTAAGAATGATTTTAATTAAAAACAAGTTTAGTTTAGTTAATTGTGATTATCAGAGAGAGCTTTCATTATAGTTCCTATTAAATTAGTATTTGAGCGAGGTTCGTTATTTGCGATTTTTTTCCTTATACACACTATTGTAGTGATTTCAACATCTACTACAGTAATTTCTATATTGTTGCAGTGATTTTAACATATGTTACAGTGATTTCTGCATTGCTACAGTAATTTCTACTGTAGTGATGTTAATCTAAGAAGATTTAGAAGGATTATGGGACAAGTTCGTGTGGAAAGACTACGAAGTAGAAAACTACATGGAAAATTAGATAGAACAAAGATTGGATAAGGACGCAGGTGTACTTTATGGAGAGAAGCCAATGAAGTATGGATTCTGAATCGCCATGGATCATAAATGTTTTTTTTAGAGAACTTTAATGTTAGAAAAGATTGGTTTTGAACAAGTGTAGGTGTTGAAATCGATATAGATTGCTTGAAGATTAACCACCATGATGTACCAACGGAGAGAAAGGTTTCCTGTACGACTAATTTCATGAGTGGGGTAGGCAAAGATGCATTGGAGAGTTCACGACCATGGTCCCACGAAGGGGTCAAGATTATGGCGTGCGAAGTCCACTTGATTGAAGTTACTAATCAAAAGTTCCAATCAAAAGACAACACTTTTCGGAAACAAGGTTTACAGGGTCAAATCTCGAGGCCTCAGGATTAATGTTTTGATACGACGATTTGTGAGATGAGACAGTGGAAGATTGCTCGCAAAATAAGATAGGAGAGGGCAATTAGTATTGGAGATATGTAGGGATATATTTGGGAACTAGGAGGGAGTAATTTCTCGTAGCTGGGTGTACCAAAAATAGTTTCGTATGTTGACCTTTATTGGATAAAGCTTTTGGTTCGTTCTTTCAACTTTGTGGGTCTGACATTTTGACGACTGTAAGCACAACATATAGTATCCACAATTTGTGAAATAATAAAGTTGTATGTGCTTCAAAATGATGTGCTACAACGGCCAAAAGGTATGTTAGCAAGTTACAGTAAAATTCGTTGCCGTATTCCTAAGCCTTTCAGCATGTACTTTTGGTTTAATGTTGATGCTTTACAGATTTTCTCTCCAGAGTTCGTGGTAGAATTCTTCTTAGACGAGGAGTATTGATAGGAATCATAATCGTGGTCTTGATAGGAATCATAATCGTGGTCGTATCCACGACCATGAGTAACACGTCTCGTACGTCGTGTGCACCTTTTTATTTAGTTATTTCTATTTGATTTAATTCCTTGAATAATACGACTAGTTTCCTAATTAGATTAATATAAGGGTTTCTATTTGTGCTAGGTTTCTTCTTCTATAAAAGAGAGCGATTGAAGGCAATTAAGGGTGAATTCGATCGAAGGCGAGTTTAGTTTAGTTAATTGTGGAGGTTCCATCTCAAAAGAAATTGTCAATGAGAGGATAGCCCCAGGATCTTATATTATTGAGGTGCAAGGCTTGAATACCCAATGTGGGACTATATATCTCAACAGTCCCAAACCGAAGAAGTTTGGTGGTTGTTTCATATTCATAATTCCCAAAAATATATTTTCAATATAAGTTATTTTGGTTTGATAGTTCTAAAAGCTAAAAATTTGAGATACCCGCACTCTTTCTAATTTTATCTTTGACCTTTACGTTCTACGGTTTCCGCAGATGCCATAAGTTGACACAGCTAATTATATTTTAAAGATGAATAAACTTTTGTTGTATTTTACAACATTTTGATAAGGCCAAATATCATTTACAAAGTCTGTTCTTCCGTTGGTACTTGATATTTAATGATATTAGTAAGCTATTGAGTTTTCTACTGGTTATTGGTAAAATTCTCAAAAATGGAGATGTTAGGGGTGTGGGGAGGTTCAAAATATCCATTCACTTTCAAGCTGTTTGGAGTTAGAATTGGCTCTTTTCGTACTTCCAGGGCTGTTCTTGGTACTCCTAGCTAGTCTTTGTTAAGATCAGAAGGATTTGAAAGAAGTTGGCCATCTAGAAGATAAAATTGTTCTTTATAGTGAGTTACTTTGTTTTCTTAAAGTTACACGCACACTTTACAGTTATTGATATACTTAATGTCCAGTTTTGACATTTTTTTTAGTATAGTGACAAAAATTAATAATAAAATCATTATTGTTAAAAGCCAAGTTTGGTTGGATGCTTCATGGGACCCGAATTTAATTATCCCACAGCTTTGTTATACTGATCCACAAACTCACATAAAATTTGTTCTCTTAAAATACCTTTTGAAATAACTATTTATACTTCCGCTCTGCTGGGTTATCATCATACTAGCACAAAAGAGCTCCCGACCAAACACTTGTGCCCATTTATCTCGTATACGATATAAAGCTTTTATCTAGTCGTTCTCAACTAGCTTGCATTTGTTAAGCAATGCATCCCAACAAGATTAAAAAATTTCTTCGTTCTTATTGTCATAAATGCATTTTTTGAAATTGCTAGCAAAGGATTCAAATTTATTGAACTCGATAGACAAATGTTTCAAGGCGTTCTGGTAGATATGCCATAAACACAAACGATAATGCATGTCTGGAAAAACTTGTTTCACCGCATTAGCAATGGGGATCGCCTGATCGGTGAAGATTGTCTTTATCAATTTTCCTCCCATAGCATCTAGAAAAGCATGAAACAACCAAACAAAAGTTTTCGTAGTCTCATCCCTCAACAAGCCCCATCTGACCGTGATGATTAACACCAACAATAGGTGCAAATGGCATGTCATACTGATATGTTTTGAAAGTAGTGTCAAAACACATTAGATCTCCAAATATACTATAGTCCAACCTCGATTTGCATCAGTCCAAAAGCTGTTACAAATCTGATTTTCATCATCAACTTGTATTGAATAAACAAATGACTTGTTTTCAGTTTGCTTCCGCTTGAAATAGTGTAAAAGCAACTTTGCATCCCCCTTCTTTACCCCTTTTTTGAACGAGATTGTCACAATCTTCTTGATTAAAATTAAGATTTTGAGATCCCCCAGCTTCTGCACTCATAAGTGAGAAAATTTCTGCAGACCCAAAACCCGCTGAACACATTTTTAATATCATATTTGCTTGAGTAGGATGAATTTTTCTTTTTGACCTCAACATGTAAACTGAACTTTTAGGCACAAGCTCATGGTTATGTTTTCATATAAATGCCTTCACAATAAAATAATAGTCTTCTTCTTCTATTTTCTCTAATATAACTTCAATTCAAGCCAAACATCCAGCTCGGGTGTTTCTCTCGTTCACCTTCGTTTAAGCAACAAAATATCCTCCCAATTCTTATTATTATGTTTCAACGCCCAATGTTTATGTATACTAAACCCTACAAGCCTTGCATATGCATTATAAAAGTTATAAGCATCATTAATAGTAGAAAATCTCATGTTGAAATTTTTTGAATTACACTTTACACTCTCCGATTCAACTTGTTCCTCAGTAATCAATTTTACACTAATCGGTTCATCACTAATTGGTTCATCATCCATATTATGATTTATTTTTGTGATTGTAAAGGAGGTGCAAAATCTAGGCGTGTTATCATGTATAATAGTTGATCTACTATATACAACCCGCCTATGGAACTGTCTGTTCATTGAGCATGACCGATAATCGGATGAGTGGCGATATATGTCTAAGAGACATTAGTACGACGCACTCGATCCTTTTGAGATATGAACATATTTTTTGTCTCTAACCTTGTACATCAGGGATGTCACGAATATCATTGGTACGACCAATATGATAGAACGTACTAAATGTATTACGTTATTACTCTCTAACGGTACGATACATGGTATCTACTTCTCTTTATACACTAGTAAATCTAGCCGAATTTTATTGAGTTTAGGGAGATATATGATAATACTTATCATGTAATGACTATTAGAAAAAATGATAGACAAGGTTATGTGCATTCCCTCCATGTCTAAAGGTTTTATTAGAACGGTTTCCAATACACTTCTTAGGGATCGGATAATGAAGAGGATTATCAGGATTACATCTTAACTTTTTTTAAAAGGAAAGAAGATCCAGAGAGTGTACGTGTAATGATTGCTTTCAAGATAAATCTGTAGGGGCCTATTCCGAATCTCGAGCTCAAGTCTCTCTATTTGCCCATCACATATTTACTCGACCTCGTCAACATACATGTGACGTATTTATGGCACATTATGGAGCAGTTACAAAGAAGATGAGTTACTCAAGCTGTTACACAATCATTATGAATACTCATCAAAACCATATATTGCAACGTTCATCATTAAAGTAGATAACGGTCATAAAATGGTCATATTATAAGACATATAAATAATACTAGAGAACGACAGATTAGGAAGGGAAATGTGAGATAGAACTACTCAGAGTATCCTTTGTAATACGTAGCAATCCTCAATATAATTCATCCTTTTCTAAATCCTTAGGAGAGGTCATTGTTTTTAACCTATTCAGAGGTTTTCTACGCTAATTCTCGTGTTGGTGATTGCTTATCTTTTTACTAAACATTCTATTCATCTTTGGTGTAAGGTACTATATTCAGCATAACGAAAATAGTCTATTACAGGTACAACCAACATAATAGAATGTACTAAGTGCGTTACGCTATTACTCTCTAACGGTACGATATAGGGTATCTAGTCCACTTTATACACAAGTAAATCCAGCCGAATTTTATTGAGTTTAGGGAGATACATGATAACACTTATCACGTAATGACTATTGGAGAAAATGATAGATAAGGTTATGTGTAATCTCTCCATGTCTAAAGGTTCTATTATAACTGTCACGGTCCAGCCCGGGTCTGTCATTACAGTGCCCGGAGCATAGTGGAATATAAGGTTGTACGACATACATGTGCGTTCCGCCGGCATGCACAAGCCATCTTCATGGGCGCAGCACAGTAGTGGAATATAACCACGGATACTAGAGAACATATTTCCAATGTCAGAACATATATCTGTGGTTATATTCCACTAAGTAATAAAGCTCTAGTATAACCACGACCGGTGGAATATAACCACAGCCGGCATGCACAAGTTATAAAGATCTTTTAGTCGTGGGGAGGTTTGGACCAAGGTTCCTCCTTAATATAGCCACTAAGTAAATAGCTAGTTTCCAAAAGGAAACGTTAAAACTAGAGACAAAGCGTACTGGCACTTCTCGCCCCCTTAACTAATTCCGATTTTAACAAAACTTGGTGTGCAGCTATATTAAGTCATAGTGAACATATATCCAATATCATAACTCAAAACGCTTAGGTAGATTTGCCTAACGTTCGGTAGGGCATCACACCCACCCGCACTTAAAATAATCTCTACGTCCTCGTCGAGAACCTTTTTTCAACATGGCTCTATAAGGATTCAATCTTTTGCATCTTCAAGAAACTAACAACTCTTCCGCACTTAGTCCAAAGTACTATGCCTTCTTCTAAACTAACGGATATTGAGACCAACAGCTAGTCTAGATGCTGACAGATGTGGTCTTAACGACTCAACCTTGTTCTTCGGCCTTTCAATTTGGAGTGCGTTGGTGATTGAACCTTCATTCGAACTCAGGAGTCTGCCTTCAATTCTGGATAATGTCCCGTGGCCTTTAGCCTTTTGATAAATGTATATGGGCGGTGCTTCTTAGCATTGTGCCTTCTAAAATGTGTTGCATCCTACTACAAAATACATTCTCCCCTAACACATGTAGAATGTCGCTCTACTCGACAAACTTGATGTTTCCTTCGGACAGCCTGACAAGGATATTTTCAATCCCATCGAAAAGATGCGCTCTTTTCCGAGTCACACCGGTGCGCTCTTTTCCGAGTCACACCGGTGCGCTCTTCCTTCGAGTCACATAATTCTTTTGTTGCTCGAGAGTTCAATCTTCTGTAAATCTCAGCTTCAAACTACACTCTTCTTCTATGATTTGTAAGGAGAAAGTCTACGAAAAACTAAGGGTAAATACTCCCCATCTTCTATGGAACACATGCCGCTCTTTAAAACTGCCTGACTGCTTTTTCAACTAACTCTGCAAAGGTCTTCAAACTGTATCTGCCCTTCTTACGGAACATTCGGGACACAAGATCAAGATGCGGTACTCTTACCTTACCAATATAGAACTGAACTGGTACTCATTGTTCACTTGGGCGAGAGAGGGTAGCTCCTAGAAGGTAGCATTCTCTCAACAAGGAGCAGATACTCTTGTCTTACCGCCAACAAAACCATCATGACAGCCCACCAAGACGCGGGAACTCTGATTGACCCTACCACCAGTTAAGCATCAAGGTTCACCATAAAGGCATCCTGTGTGAACATGGAAAACCCATGAGACATCTATTTGAGCGGAAATATTTTGCTCTACCACTTCGTTGTAGCCCATCATCTAACCTATTGAGCGATAGATGGCATTTGCACCTAACTTGGTTACAGGAAGGGTGATCGCTACTCCGGTATTGCCAAGGTCTCTCAACTGTGATCGCTACTCTGGAGTCACCAAGGTCTCTCAACTGTGATCGCTACTCCGGCGTCACCAAGATCTCTAAACTTCGTAGAACTCCAATCTGCCTTACTATCTAAAGAGGACTTAATACTGGCATCTGTACTTGCCAAAATTTGGTGGTAATAATCCTTGTTGGAACCTGCGTACATCTCTGTCACAACTAACTGCTCTTCCCATACTTAGTAAGCTTAACATCCTTATCGAGAACGAAGTTGTGCCATATAACTAATTGACTGCTAAAAAATTTCTCCATTTCTTCATCCCTACTCAAACCTGAGTAACTTGGGGAATTCAGGAACAAAATACTGTCACTGCACCTGTCGCCCTGAGCTCGTTAGCTTGCCACTTCCAACTGCAATCAAACTCGCAGAGACCAACCTTTATACTGTCGTAATCATTTTTAAATAAAGCGTAGCCATTCTCTGTTTCTTGAACTACCTTCTACAAACGCAGCCAACTCTTCCTGGCAATTCGAATGTGATATTCTAAAGATACTCCATCAATGTAAAGAGGCACGGGAACACGATCCCTACCGCCGACCACCATGTGATAAGGACTTGGGAAAACTATCCAATTCCGCTCAGGATCTTTAATCCTAGGGCATTCATCCATCTGAGATCATGTCTGAGGTAACCCGCACAACTGAATGTAACTCAATTCTGTTCTGTGACAACCATGTAACTTACTGCGATTTGGAAACGTGAGTCTTCACCAATCTGTGAGCTTAAAACGATTCAGGACCATCTTGTGAAACCACATGGATCAACTCAGCTAGAGCTCTCGCACGATGACAAACTTGAAACTCAACTACAGAGCCAGATAATAAACATCACTCGGCCTCCTTGCCTTCTTAGAGTGATCAAAGCAGTATCCCTTGTTACCAGGGACCAACTGCGGACAAGTGGTAACCCAACTTGGGGGTCGCAATTCATGTCGCGTAACCAAGAGACACTCTGCCCTTAACATCAACATGACGATATCACTATGTGCAAACTCGAAACTCAAACCATGTCTTCATCTTCTACTTCTTGCTGCTTTAATTTTGGATCATGATGTTCACCTCCAAAACGTCTTTGTGTCCAACTCGGGATAATCAAAACGAGTATCAACCAGGATTCCTCAATCTTCTGTAGACACTAAGGAATTCCAACTAAACTAAGTTTCGCAGCTTCCACACAAAAGGTACTTGACACATAATGCAGACCATATCGATCTTTGCTGAGGGACATCGTCTTTGATCATAATTGTTACTATGCTTTACAATGCGTATGCGGATCAAATACAAATAATGACCTGCTTGATCACCCTACTACTGTACTTTATAGAGCATCTACTATACTGGTCAGTCTTCTAGAGACAACCAGCGATATAGATCATCACGTCCAACTTAAATATTAATCCTTCCTCTTAGCGTTATTGTCCAAAGCACACTTAACTTGAGCAATCTCGCGCTCAGATATGGAGCCTTTCTCTTGCTTCCAAGATCAACTGACATGTAGGTAACCCACTCTATAAGCATTCATAACGGTGCTTGGATCATTTGTACGGCGCAACTTTGGCTCTAAAGATAACAACTATCAAATAGGTATCCCGTATTACCAACTTGGAAACTATCACTTTGATCTGCTCTAACAAGATCTAATAAGCTGGGTTAACTCAGACCAACTTTGATAGACATAGGCACAACTTATCTACGTTCTGACAAGCAAAGGCCCAACAAGCCTTATTCTGACACCATCTGTCATAGCCCAGCCTGGGTCTGTCACTACAGTGCCTGGAGCACAAAAGAATATGAGGTCGTACGGTATACATACGTGTATGGCTGACATGCACAAACCATCTTCACAGGCGAGGCGCACCAATAGAATATAACCACGGATGCTAGAGCGACATCTTGATAATCCTGGATACTCGTGAGAGGTCATCGAATAAGTGTTCGGCATAGGCAACAACGTTGAAAGTTCCCTCAATAATCCCTACGGCGTAATCTCTCGTAACTGGGCACGAGGTACGGATAGCACACCTGTCCTGTAGCGGATCAAGATAGTTCAATATACCGAGTTCCACACATTGGACATGTATATCTCAAGGGGTGACGAGCCTGGATTGGTTACATAGTCCATTTATAGGGGTGGTGTGTCTCGGATGGCTCGCGTGGTATAACGACGGCCTAGCGGCGCCATATACAAGCCCTATCTTTTAAAGTGGCCCGCATTGCGAGGCAATGTCTCATGGCCTTTCCTAGGCCAAAGAGAACTCATGACTATCCCTTGTAGATAGCCCATGAGCCGGGGTCCAGGATGACCAAGCTATAAAGCTCTTTTAGTCATGGGGAGGTTTGGACCAAGGATCCTCCTAAATATAGCCACTAAGTAAATAGCTAGTTTCCAAAAGGAGATGTTAAAACTAGAGACAAAGCGTACTAGCACTTCTCGTCCCCTTAACCAATTCCGATTTCAACGAAACTTGGCGTGCAGCTATATTAAGTCATAGAGAACATATATCCAAGGTCAGAACTCAAAATGCTCAGGTAGATTTGCCTGGCGCTCGGTAGGGCGTCACAAGAATGGTTTCTAATACACTCCTTAGGGCTCGGATAGTGAGGAGCATTATCGGGATTTAACTTTCTTTAAAAGGAGAAGATCTAGAGAGTATACGTGTAATGATTACTTTCAAGAAAAATTTATTATTTCATTCTAGTATGACCAAGGTGGAGTGGGATCTCCAGCCGTTTCTCCAAACGTATCCAAGGAGACACATGTGGACCTATCCTTCCACTTTGTGACCCACTTGAGTATGTATGGTCATAATAGATGCATCTAGGAGATGGTCTTATGTTTCCCTATTATTAAAATTAGGAATATAACATTGGCATAACTTTTCACATAGATCATTTGATCGCAGGCTCAATTCTTGGATTAACCGATCAAAGTCAATCGGTATAGCTTGATGAGAGCATGGGAGTTGGACTCACAGGATTTTGAAAATTATTTTACAGCTAAATGGGATAGATGATTGAGCATCATGAGTACCCCATACCATACCCAACTCGGGATCTACGGAGAACCTAATCAAGGGATTTAGGATAATCGTTATGCCACTGCTATTATGATCACATCTTCCAGATAGTGCATTGGATATACATTCTTGCTCCCAAAGTACTGATTAGGATTCATCCCTTAGAAAATCATCCAATTATTTTTTTCCAAAAGCGACTAGTAGCTGAGTCAGAGCACAGTGTCGCCCATCGATAAATATTTGGATGTTTTGCACAAGTGTAAATCGTTCCACAATAATGTATGTAAATGGGACCTTCAATATCAGCCTGGTATTATATGGGTTATAATTCACATCTATCACTAGATATTTGAAACCCACTGGCAACGTATATATTGCAGGACAAGTAATTATCACTTTGATGAGATGATATTCCCAGCATTGGGGGGAGATATGACGGTCAATGCTGACGATGTTTCCAAGAGGTCCTAGAAGGTACCATCATTATCTCATCTAGATCTCTATTCATAATTTAGGTGGCAATAAGGTTTAACAGATTAAAAATCTCTAATAGGCCGCAAATAAATTGCTAGACACATTCATAGGTACTATTAAAGTACCGTAAGTGTATGTACCTGTAAGTTATACAGCTACACTGTTGAACGTTTTGAGGGAATTAGTACAACAACTGAATTTTCTGGGGGAATTAGTATAGCAGCTAAACATTTTAGGGGAATTAGTACCACAAACGAATCTGAGGCTCGCGCTTAGTATGGAGCACCGTTGTAAGAAAATATTATAAGCCGAGAAGCTGCAAAATATGTGACAAATATGACTAATGGTGTAGTTGGTTCATCGAGGATGGAACCACCCATCAATGAGGTAATAGTAGTTATGCGACTAGTTGATGCATTATAAGACTTGCCCGGGGGAGGGGGAGGGGAACATACGAAGGATTATAATAAGATCTCGATATATTAAAAGTCTGTAATAACATAACATAGGATCGTTTAATAGACATTTGTCGACAATATATTTATATTCACTGCTATGCTCGCCATCAAGGATGAGGATTCAGAACCACTTATTGTAAATGGCTATGTGTAGTTGTATATTGGCCAAAGTGGGCATCTGGAATCCAAATGGAGCTTAGCTTGCTAGCATAATGCGAAATAATATCATTGAGCCTGTCAGTTATAAATGGGAATGGTATAAAAACATGATTAACTCATAGAGATAATTTTGTCAATTTAAGACTAGTTGCCCAGGAAATCTTTAAGAGTAGCATTGATTGCAATGTGACCTATTACCCAATTATGGATGCTATAACGATTCAGTACTGATCAGCCTGTCAAGTTATTGAGGACAAGCTAGACATGCATCTGATTTAAATACCACATATCTATATGGGAAACTAGATACATATATCTACATGAAGCCACTTGGGGATGTATAAGCTTTTGGAAGCAATTAAGCCCGGCACACAAGGTGTGTACATAATAAAACTATAAAAGTTATTGTTGACTTGAAGCAATTAGGGCCCATATGATGTAGTAGTTGACTGAGTATTTAAAGGTCAGGGACTTTGTAAATATCATTATCTGTCTATGCGTTCTTATTTAGAACACATAAATTAGCTTCAGTGTCATCATGACAGTGTACTAAATGATTTGGATATTATTAGAACTCCGGGGGAGATCACGAGAACCGCAGAATACCTTGGGAAGAAATTCAAAATAAAAGACCTTGGGAAATTAAGTAGTGTCTCAATTTGCAGATCGAACATCTTGGTAGTAGCATACTCGTACACCAAGCAATATATATATATATATATATATATAGGAACAGTTATCAAACACTTCGATATTGATGCTGCACAATGTGCTAATTCATTTATTGCTCGTCTAGCACTTGGGTGTGGACAATGATATCTTTCACCATCTTAAGGGGGGGGGGGGAGAAACTCTTAGGGCGATGGCACATTAACTAGGAGGTATTTTAATATAGTTGTTGGGTATACCTAGGGCTGTCAATGGGTTGGATTTGACCCGGTATCCTATCCGGTCTTATCCGTTAACAAAGGATCAGGAGCGGAAAAAAATTGATCCTCCACGACTCGATCTGTTAGTGATCCTACCCGAGGCGATGGCCCTAGTTAGGGTGAATCCTAACCCGATCCGTTAAGGGTATTTAAGACTTTAAGTAATATGAAATTATGATTCATAGATGATAGATTAGTAGTCACCAAACTAGGGCTCTCATCTCTCAACTCTCAATCTTAATTCTCATAATGCCCCAACTTTATCCTATAACTATTTTTAGGCTTGCTTTGGTTCACCCTCAGAGCGGAACTAGGCCTCTCTCTCTCTCTCTCTCTCTCTCTCTCTCTCTCTCTCTCTCTCTCTCTCTCTCTCTCTCTCTCTCTCTCTCTCTCTCTCTCTCTCTCCCGTCCACCATTAGAGCTTGGAGTTGAAGTTGGAGAGAGAGCTCTCGCTTTGCTCAACATCTACAGCAACGCTAGGTACTCTCTCCCCCTTCTATCAAGCACCCGCAAACCATTAATCACCCATTACAACTTACCCCAACTTCACTTTAGTACATCTTCATTGTTTGTTTGTGTTAAAAATTCTCATTTTGGTGCAATGTGTAGTGTTGTGTGTAATTATGGTATTCTATTTTGATTGTCTATAGTAGAATGCAAATGGGGTTGTTTCATTGATTTGTGTTTCCCCATTAGTAGTTGTGGGAAGAAAAATGATTGGGTCTTTTTTTTTGGATTAATTTGAGGATATGTAGATGTATTTTGATGGGTGATGGCTGGAAAGTGATTTAGAGTTCTCCTTTTAATGGTGGGTGGATGATGGTTTTAACGGTAGAAACAAGAGACGGTGAGACGAGGGAGAGGAGATGAAAGGGGGTAGTTACAAACAAAATTATAGAATTACAAAATTTTATCCCCAAACTATTGTAATTCTATAATTCTGTAATTCTATAATTCTGTAAAGGTTACATGATTTTGAAGTCCTATGGATATGTGGTATGAGGAGATGAAAGGTTACATGAATTTGTTGCCATGTTTTAAGAGCTCATAGATTTTGGTTACATACAAAATGAGTCTCTAACGCTATATTTTACATGGATATAATATATGCAAAATTGCAAATATAATACATCTTTTTGTTTGTACTTTGTGCTCATTCTCAACTTATATGTTGTTTGCCAAAAATCGAAGCTTACGGATCGGATCGGGTCGGGTAAGGATCACCGGATCGGGTCAGGATCCTTTAGTGATCCTTTAGGATCACCAGATCGGGTCAAAATTAGTGATCCTTTAGGATCATGGATCGGGTCAGGATCGTTGTATTCTTTAACGGATCGGGTCAGGATCGACCATGATCCTGGCCCGACCCAGTTCATTGACAGCCCTAGGTATACCCTAGCCGATGACTCATTCACAGTGAACTACTTGTCTTTCCATAGTTATGTTCTTACCCAAAGGTAGTAGATTAAGATCAAACACATTCTAAGATATCTGGTAGGTATGAAAGACTGGGGTCTATACTACTCGAAATGGCAAACGTAAAAGTATAGAGTACACTGATACAGAATACTTATCAGACCCAAATAGAGGCCATTATCAAATAGATTATGTGCTTATGTACGGGGATACATAAATATTCTTAGAGATCAATGAAGCAGACGGCGGTAGCTACATCCTTGAACCGCGAGGGGATTCTTGCACTTCATGAAGTTAATAGGGAATGATAGTTGCGCTTCAAGATACATCATATCAACTAAACTTATAGTATATTCTATCCAAGATAAAACATTGACTATGTATGAAGACAACTCGTCTTGCATCATTCAAGTCAATCGTAATTTTATCAATGGCAACAAAACGAAACACATTTCACAGAAGCCATTCCACTCTTGCGAATTATAAAAAGCGAATGAGATTGGCGTTATTCAAGATATTTTAGAAGATAACTTTGTAAATCTATTCACGAAGACTCTTGCACCACTTACACGGAAGATACATCTCAGGGAGATCGACGTCAGGGGGAGTAATTGCAACCTGACGTGGACACATGCGTATTGTACTCTTTTTCCTGATAGTACAATTTTTTCCTAGGAGGCTTTACTGATTAGAGGTTTTGATGAGGCAACGTATACGTGTCTACAACCAATACAGGGCATAGAATTATACTCTTTCCTTGTATAGCTTTTTGCCCAAGGGGTTTTGCTAGGCAAAGGTTTTGATGAGGCAAGTCGTCCTAGTATGGAACATCTCAAGGGGGGAGTGTTAGTAGTTGGGTCTATCCCAAGGTGGGGTATCCTACTGGACTCCTAACAAGCCCATAAGCTTTTAGGGTTTATGGGGAGAGTTTAAGTAAAGATAGACAACCTCATATTGGGTTATCCTTTTTGTAGTACGTACAGAGAGATACTATTTCAACAATAAAGATATCCCTACTCTTCTCTCATTATGTTTTTGATTATCTGATAGAGTAGTATCTATTATTATCCAATAAGGAGGAGATTTAATTACTAAATATTTTAGTTTCCTTTTTCTAAAAATGATGAGATGTTATTCCGTCATAGAGAGGTGGGCTAGAGTCTTAAAATGGGGTTAAAAGAGGTGATGACGTGGCAAATTTTAATTGGTCCCCCATCACCCCATCGAAAGTTACATTATCAAAATTTGCGCTCTAGATGAGCTACAAAAAGAATCTAATTATGAAATCTATAGTAAGAGAATATCTAGAAAGAGTAAGTTTGGAGAGATAATTTGAGTAAATTTGGTTGATTCCTTTATGCCTTTTTTTTTTAAACTAAATTTAAGACAACAATATTGCGTCTTTTGCTTTTCATTTATATTCAACTCAAAATAAACAACAAATTCCATCATTTTTTTGTTAGGAGACATTTGAGTTTACCCTCCAAGTAATTGCCCATGGACTGCAATAGCGATTAACCTCCACATTGTCATTTATTTGACTTTACCCTAAAAGTGATACTTTTACCTCAAAAATTCATATTGTCTTAGGGTTAAGTTAAGAATATGGAGGGTACACTATCATTTTTTTTTATGTGGATCATATTACACCCACACTTAGTTTTTTTCCCTCCACATTTATGTACTAAATCCAACAATTTCTTGAAAAATTATGAGTTCACATCAACCCCATCATCATTTATCGTAATTTACAAAAAAAACACATGATTCTAATTTGTAGTATTTTAACCCAAACTTGTTACAGATCGAGTGATTGATGAATCCTTTGAGAAGAACAAGAACCTAAACTCCTCTGTAGGATCAGCTCTTGACATTTTAATTAAGGTTTTGGTTTCTTCAAGTTCAAACTTCAAAGTGGAACCCTTTGTGCTTTGATATTAAGGTGTCGTTTATTTTTTTGGGCCTAAGTGGATCTGAGTCTAAGTGGGTCTGAGTCCACTTAGAGGTGTTCACTATCTGAGTGGAGGCCTTACAGTATTTTTTTTTTGGCTAGTTAAATCTGACTAAAATAGGCAAATACTAAAATACCCCTCTCAATTTATAAGTAAACGCCCCCACCTATTCATCACCAATACCAATACCACCACCACCTCTCTGTCACCAACGCTAGCACCACATATACATACCAAACACAAATACATAAAAAATAACTTGTATATATAGCAAACACAAATACATAGAAAAATAACTTGTATATATAATAAACACAAATACATAGAAAAACAACTTATATATATAACAAACACAAATACATAAAAAAATAACATCTATATATAGCAAACACAAATACATTTGTTCATAAAATCAAATTAGTTTCTAAAATCAAATAAAGATTAACAGTGGTTTGAAGTTAATACAAATAAGCAAATATCAGAGTCTTAAGAGTTGTTGCAAATACACAAAAAAATAAATTCCAATCAACTTAAAAGGGCTTCAAAGAAACCAACGCGCTACTCTGGCTCAAGCCCCAGAAACATCAACCTGTAGTTGTGCTCATTGGATCCTCCCAAGAACTTCAAACTCTTGAAAAATAATGCATTATCTATCTCATATGAACTGACAATATCCTTCAATACCTTTAGAACTTTAGAAGTGGTGTCGTCATTACTAGTAGAAGTAGAACTTGCTCTTTGGGCAGTGAATGCAGTTATCAGAGATTGGACCAACTCCGTTGATTCTAATGGTTGAACTGTCGCAGCTAATCTTTTCCTCTTTGATTGAGTTCGTACACCAACTTGAGACACATGGGTATGAGAAGTAGTACCAAGAGTAGGTTCCCTTACTGGACTGATAGGGACATCATAAGAAGGAATGGCATCACCTTCCCATGTATAATCAACCCCTGCATGGGGAACTTGTGTATCGTCAATGCTAATATCATCAGGTAGAGGAACATACTTTGTCTGCTGGGTGGAGGGTACACTTACCATACCTGAAGACCATGCAAAATCCCCAGTGGCAGATAGACCATCAAATAATTTCTCCAGCAAATCTCTATGTTGAAGATGAGCGGTCTTATACTTCTTCATCTCAAAATTTACCTGTAAACAAACATGTAAATAGATGTTTAAACATGTATAAATTGTTATATAATCAAATTGTAATACCATTATTCACATTAACTTACCGCAATGATATTTTCCCAAACATCTTCAGGCCAATCAAAGGTACCAGATACAGATGGATATACAAAGCATAACAGATGCACTAACAGTTCTACAGATGTACTAACAGTTCTGCAGATGTAGTAACAGTTAACCGTTAACAGATGCACTAATAGTTCTTTCAATCCATAACAGTTAACAAATGTACTAACAGTTCTTCCAATTCATAATAGTTCTACAGATGTACTAACAGTTAACATATAGAAACCACTTGAGTTAACAACATAACAGATGTACTTCCAATCCATAATAGTTTTGCAGATGCACTTCTAGCAATTAACATATGGAAACAACTTGAGTTAACAGCATAACAGATGCACTTCTAATAGTTAACACTTGAGTTCTGTAGATGTACTTCTAACAGTTAGCAGATGGATATACAAATAGTTTTAAACAGTTAACAGATGGATACAAAGCATAATAGTTCTGTAGATGGATATACAAACAATTAACAGATGGATACAAAGCATAACAGTTCTGGAAATTTTTAAATACACAATATAATAGATGGATAGATATTAATAACATAATAGATGGATATATAAACAAAGCATAATAGTTTTGCAGATGGACAGGCACAAAAGATGCCTTGTACTATGGACATAATAACATAACAGCATAACATTCACATAAGATTCTGTAAACAACATAACAGTATAACAGCATAACATTGGTATACATAAGATTCTGTAAACAGATGGACATAACAGCATAGCAACATAACAGATGGACATAACAGTTCTGCAGATGGACAGGCACAAAAGATTCTACATCCATGACACACTTCTTGTAATGCTTATGTAAATAGATATACTTCTTGTATTGCCTAGGGAGTTAAGAAGATGTGCATAAACAAGAAAAGGAGCCAAAGACAGTTTTAGCAGGTTAGTTAAATGCAGAATCCATTCTATCTCTTATACATTATGAAGTTTCTTTGAAGTGTTAGAAATCCTCATACAAATGCTATAGTGGTTAATATAACTACAGGTGCTATAATGACTACAGATGCTTAACTCCATTAATGTAACTATAGATGCTATAGTGGTTAATATAACTACAGATGCTATAGTGGTTAATGTAACTACATAATCCATTCTATCTCTTATAGATTTTATCTCTTATCACATATTAAATATGTTCATAAATCTGTCAAAAGAATTGTATAGTGGTTAATGTAACTGGATGCAAGACCCCTATAATCTCAGTTTTTGGAGAATTGTAAGACTGCAGTTACTTGCTTTTCTAATAAAACAAATCAATTCTTGGATCCACGTGAAATTGGAATAATAGCTTTAAGTGAGAAGATTCTAAACTCATTTGGGTATCAGGAAGTATGAGATAATTACAGATTCCATTTATGCATAGAGGGTGATTGATGACATCTGGAAACCAATATAGTATCCAATTTCACCCAAATCCCATTACTATTACGCCATCATAGTATCCAATTCAACCAAATGTTAATTGGGTTATGCTAATCTTCTCAAATCCAAATACCCATTTCACATAAACATCAAAAACATCATCAACAACAACAACAACAACAAAAAACCCCAAATTTAGAAAATACTTTACCTAAAGAGATGGGCTTCAGAGATACAAGAAAATTCACAAACCAGAGTTTGAAGAGATGGATTTCAGAGATAAAAATGAAATTGTTATAGCTTGAGGAGCTGCGGAAGAGGTGATAGAGGAGGAGATTGGGGTTTCATTCAAGGAGCTTTAGAGAAGAAGAGTAGGGGCAATTTGGGGAGGGCAGTTTTGTTTTTCGTAATTTATTTTTTTGGTGAGAGCAATTTGGGGACAAAATTTACACTCAGATTCAGACCTCCCACTCAGCTGGCTTATTGGATCTAAGTGGAGAGAGAACTACTCAGATGTTTTATCTGAGTCTGAGTTGAGTTAGTTGAAAAAATAAACAAGTCTAAGTGACTTCAGTCAGTCCAAATCACTGACTGGAGTCAGACTCAGAGGTCTTAGTCTGAGTGGGTAAAAAAATAAATGTCATCTAAGGTTGTGGAAAAGTAATGCGTGATTGTAAAATCTTAATGGAGAAAGATTTGTATTTAACGGGTGGAGGGGCTAGAGGAGAGACATGGGCGGATTTAGGGGGGGGGGGGGGGGGGGCACCTTTTTTTTCTTTCCTTTTTATATATACAACAACAACAACAATAAAAGAGAAAAGATAGTAACAGCCAGCTCCCAGCTCCACCCAAGCCCAATTGAGTTGAAGTCCAGCTCCACTCCAGCACTGCTCCACAAAGTAATACCTTCTCATCAAACCCGACTTTTTGGCTCTCTCCTCTCTCCTTTCAAATAAATGCCTCCTGACTCCTCCTGATAATCCTCATCGCTCTCTACATCAAAAACAAATATTCGACCCTTTTCAGGAGTTATTTCATCTCAGCTGAAGATGAAACGGTTTATTCAACCCTTAATATCTCCCAGATATTCTCTTTTCACAACATCGTCATGGACGACTACGACGCAACCAACAATAGGAGATAAACTACTCCAAATTTGATCTTATAGAGTTGTCATTTGCCAAAATAGTTTATTTATGATGTTAATTGCAAGCGTAGCATTCGAAATTCCATGAATTTGGGAGTTGCATTTGATCCATGAATTTTGAAATACCCCTTAAAATTTTTTTCGGGGGCTCCGCCCCTGAGGAAAGAGATTATATTTGAATATTTGATTTATTAATCCAATAACTTATATTTAAATTAAAAAAAAAGATAACAGTGATTGGTGAGGGTTAACGAAAAGTCAAGAGCGGATAGGTGTCAAAAAGATTAGAGGAGTAGAGATGGATTCTCTCAACCACGGTGGGAAGGATTCGGACTCCCTAGACCCTAGTCTTTATTTTCATGTTCTTATTGCAGCCAGAGCCAGTCCTATTAAGAACTATTATTTTGTTATTTCCATAGAAGATGGGGCTTGTGGAAGTAAATTTTGCTTCTCACTGGAACCCAGTGTGGAGGTCATGCATATTATTCGTTAACTGTCGATCTGAATTTACAACCTTACCAAGCAGTTATTTCAGACTCATCTTACGATCCCTTCATTCAACCACCAGCTGCTAGAAGCTGTTGTCCATAGTCACAAAATCATTTCAACCGTGTAGCTTCTATCTATTACGGAAACACAATATAGGACTCTGGGGATAGCAGTGAGACTTTTGTAACAGGCCCAGCGGTTCCTAGTATTGAAAGTTCCTCATATTTAGTAATATCGCCTAATTTACAGTCAGAGAGGCAAACATCAAATTCTCAGCATTGCTCTTGGGATCTAATGTTTATGGCCTCAAATTATAGTGGTAGTACTCGTCTCTCAATTACAGAGAGTTCTGAGAAGTCAATCTACATTTGACATGGAACCTAAGAGCATGGGCAGCAGCATAAGTATCCCTATATTAGCGATCCAAATTTGGGAAAAATCACTTCTTCAGGCTAGCTATCGCTCAAATTACACAAATTTTAAGAAAATTAGTGGCTATCTGTGGTGAGCTCGTTCATGTCAGAGAAATTATTAAAAAAAATTATGATTAAAAAATTGGTTGGTTTTTTTTTTTAATCTTTAACTGTGCCAATTGAATTGGCGCAGTTTATATTTATATATATATTATTTTTTTTATTAAAAAATAATAATAATTAAAAACTGACATCCATCCCCACCTTGGAAATGAATCTTTTTTTAGCTCTAGCTACATGTCATATTTTCCCTAAATTTATGCCTAGGTGGCCCGCTAACTTAGCAAGGCTACTGCCCATGCTCTAACATGGCCAAAATCCGTATATCTTGCAACCAAATTTTTAATATCTGCTCAACTGACAATTTGATAGATTTTTCGAGTACAGTGGGGTTGACTGGTTTAATCGTTGTTGCATTAACTTGTGAACCCACCCATATTGTCTCCTACTGCTCGGAAACATGTCGTGCCTTGTACTTTTTGTGGAAGAAAATCAGCTATAGGTTTGTTTTCTATATATATTTGAAAAGTTTTAAGGTTGCACTGACGTTTGGGCCCATTTTTCCCCTCTTATAATTGAGGAACCGGGGCCTAAATCATTTCAGAATCTAGGATCTAGCCTAAACTCACTTGTAATACCCTTGGATTTGTTTGATGGGGTATCACCAGTGAACAAACAATCTAACAATAACAGTGTACAAGCACTGCATATCCTTATATATGAACGTCACTGATACTCTGATCATTGTATTGCTAGCTAAGCTTCAAGACAATTAGGACCGGTTATTCCCAACACACATACATGCACATTCAAATCATTGAAAAAAATGTTGGATGTGTTAGGAGTTGGGTCTGGCCCAAGGTAGGAGGGAATGCAACTGAGTTAGGGTGTTCTCTTGAACTCCTCACAAAGCCCATATAAACTAGGGCTTATGGGGAGAATTTTAGAAAAAGTATTTATATTGTAACACAAAACAACCTATCAATAATAAGTAATCTATTATTCTTTCATATCTATGTATATGTAGAATAGTTTATTATCCAACACGTTATCAGCACTGCAAAGAGCTAGTGGATAAAAGGGGTAAAAAGGCTCTCCAAGAAAGCATTTTTTGGATTTTTACATTGCGAAGAGGGTATATTTCTTTTGTTAATTTCTTTTTTAAGTATTAATTGTATGATCTAACATATAGGAGATGTAAATCTGAGTCTATAGATTAATACCTTCCTCTCTTTTTTAGAAATTTTTAGACCTATTATTAGTGTTTTTTCACCTTGCAAAGGGCTGTTTTCAAACTAAAATAGGGATTATTCTAGTAATCGAATTAATGTACTTGTAATTTTGTTACGTAGCCTACTTTATGACGATCACGTACATATATCACACTCCCTCGAGAGATGTCCTCGTCACCGAAAAAATGGCGTTGAAACTGGGCAGTTCACGACCAAAAAAACCCAAATTTTGGTGGCGATTAGGTCAGGGTGACGTCACCTATTTTTTAATTTTTGTAAGTCATGGTGACGTCATCTAGGTTAAACCTAATCCATACCCATTTTAAGAAAATTGGACCAAGATGAGACCTAATATACTAAAACCAGACAAATCCAGGTTTGTTGATGTGGTAGGGACCGGGCCCACAGTGACACCTGTCAAAGACATGTTGTGGCATGTTGCAGGTGGAACCCACCCCATACTATAATGGCAGACACGTGTCAGCTGATATGGCAGGTGGGACCCACCCCATGTTGACGTGGCTGTCATGTGTCAAGGGCACGTAACAACTAATATGGCAGGTGGGACCCATACTATGCTGACGTGACAGTCACTTGGCAGCTGACGTGGTATGTGGGACTCACACGTGTGCACTATATTAGGACACGTTTACCACTGCAGTAGTTATTACATAATCAAAGTTAAAATGAAAGGGAGACAAAAGAACTACATTGGATTAGAAGAGGTAGGTTACAATCTAAGCTACTTGACTACTTATAGGCTACAATAGAAAAATAAAAATACTATACTACCCTTAACACTATACTAATACTAAATCTATCTCTAACACCCCCCGTAAAACTCTAGATGATACAACAAGTAACATCGAAAGTTTGCAGTAGAAAATAGAAGCACTAAACCATATCTAAAGTTCAATTCCGAAGCAATGCCAAAACTTGGATGCAAAAAAGATGTTATCCACTAATACCCACCAGAGCAGAACTAAAGCCCAAAAATACTTAAATATTACCAACAAGAAGATGTAGCAGAACTATATAGAAACCAAAAATCATATGTCATATCAATCGCCAAACCAAATGTTACCAAACCAAATCGGAACAAATCATAGTGAACTAACCACCAAATCCTAATCAGATATCAACTATCTACCAAATGCTAATCAGATGCAAACTATCCGCCAAATGTTAATTAGATATGATCTAACTGTCAAATATTAATTAGATGCAAACTAACCCCCAGATGCTAATCTGATGCAAACTATCCGCCATAAGCTAAACAGATGTGTACTAATGCCAGATCCTAAATAGATGTGTACTAACACCATATCCTACATAGATGTAAGCTAACCGCTAAATTATGCCAGATGCAAATTAACCGCCAAATCTTAACTGAATGCAAACTATATGTGAAATCTTAACAAGATGTAAATTAATCACAATATCCTGCTCCATATCAAAACCAAGACTTGAACTGGCAATCTCCAAATCATATGCGAAACCCAAAAGTAAGATACGCTACTGTATAAATTAGTCCCCAACACCCAGGGATCAGTTATTATCACCCTAAGATCAGTTCCCAACACTAGACATCAGTTATCAGCTCACAAAAATAACTTCTCAGTACCCAAATATCAGTTACCAGTACCCCGATTACGGTTATCAACACTCAGAAATTCAAACCAATAATTAGTTTAATCATAACCTACAAAAATAATTAGAAATTTGCAATCAAGTAAAACAAAACCCCAATTTTCGAACTACTATTGAAGAGCTCGTATCCTTAACTAATCAGATGCAAACCCTAAATCGGTTCTACATCCCAAATCAAATTTGCATCAGTAAATACCAAATCCTAAATCAGATTATAAAAACAAACCCCAACCAATACTCCCCAAATCAACCTCAAGCCACTAACCAGCAACAAGAATAGAAATCCAAATTACTGCAAACAAATCGTAGTTCTAAATCGCAAAAATTCAACACTCGAATCCCAAAATTAGATTTTAAATTAATTTCTTCTAACTCTAAATATCAGATTGCACTAAGAGAATAAAATCAGATTGCACCAAGAGAGGCAGAAAGATTGTAGAGTGAGAATCAGACCAGCTCTGATACCATATTACATAATCTAAGTTAAAGATAAAGGGAGACAAAAGAACTATATTGAATTAGAAGAGGTAGGTTGCAATCTAAACTACTTGACTACTTATAAGCTATAATAAAAAAAGGAAAATACTATACTACCCTTAGCATTATACTAATACTAAATTTATCTCTAACAGAAGTGACACGTATTCTACTGTAGCAGTGACACGTAATGCACTGTGACAGCGACACGTGTCAAATCAATTTGACCAAGTTAAACTGATCTAGACCGGTCAACCCGGTCCAAGCATTAACCCAGACCGAGTCACCGGTCTAGGCATTGACCCAGACCGAGTCACCGGTCCAGACACTAAAATTTGTTTTTTAAGTCAAATTTTTGGTCAATTTAGTAAAAAAAGAAGTGAAAAATTCTTATTGATTGAACCTATCCCTGAAGGGACTCATTTTTTATTTTTTTATGAAAAAAATTTTAAATTTTTTTTGGGGGCGGGTGCCTTGTATATAAAAACTAACTAATACCTATGTAACTTTCTTATGATAACTTATAAGATATTAATTGTATGCCCCTAGGATACTAATTATCCTGACTAGGGATTAGAGATAATACAAAAGCCAAGACTAATTTAGAATACAACTGTGAGTCATATCTAAATCATCGTTAAATGTTAAGGACAATAATTAGAGATCAATTGGGAATTAACTTAGCCTTATTTTTTAAAAACTTGGCGTTTGAGGAACCAATTTTACGTATTTAGGTGCAATTAGATGTTACTTAATAACATTTAGAGGTTTATATGTACTAATAGCAACCTATAGTGCCCTATAATGTTAGTTCAAAGACATGACTAATATACATAACTTGTGAACTCAGCAGACTTTGGGGTAAGACTACTTGTCAGCTAAACATCTAATACCCCTCATATTCATAGCAAATATGGTCATTTGGCTAGAATATGCAAAACTTATAGAACTTTAGGGATTAGAACACCCTAGTTATTTGAATAAGGAACACAAACATTGAGTGATCTTGAATAGCTGTCTTGGCTAAGATCCTATTAAAATGTACTTTAAGGTTAAGATCACAATTTTATGGAGTAAAGGTAGGATTTGACACTTAATAGGATCTCATGAGTATAAAATCTTGAACAGGGTTCACTTGCAAGTAATGCTTGGGAATCATGTGCTTCATTACGCTATAGTAATGATTAAAAATCATGTACATAATAGGATTTAATGAGTAATAAGACATGAACAATGTAATTGCCTAATTCTGTGAACTCGACGTAGCCTAGAATTAGTCCTTAGATCAATGTACCTGTGACCAAAATCTAATAAATTAGAAATGACATAGGTTTTTAGCGTGAAAAACCTATGAATAGGTTAAAAACCACAACCTCGTGTTGAGAGTTTTGTAATAGTATCGTTTAATGCTTAAGGCTGATGATATCTTATTTCAAGCTATTTCTAGACTTAGAAATGCTTGATCTTGTGAATAAGAATTTCAAAGTATTTGAGAATCTTAGGAAATATAGTTTTCTTGGTAATTTTCTAGTCCTTGTCTCTTCTGGAACATTTTCTTTATATAGGCCTTTTTCGTAGTTCTTCCTCGTGTTGATACACATTCTCCGAGCAATGTGGTTAGTGGTTGTTGACTGAGTAACTGCTGAGTTCATGAGAAATAGGTAGTTTTGACTTGTTCTAGTTTTTCTGTTCGAGCTTGACCCACATTCTTTATCAGTTCATGGAGTATGTGATAATATTGACAGGAAAAGTTGTGTGGAGAATAGGTGAGTCTGACATGGAAGTAATTCGAACTGGAGACAACTCAATTTTAGGTAAGATCGAGATATATGCCCTACAATCACCCCCAAGCAACCAAAGTTACGAGTGGCTTTGGTTGAGAATGAATTTAGATATATGGGTATTCGGGTTTATAGTTTGAATTTGAAAGGCGTAATAATGCTTGCTGACTGCATAAAAAATACGCGTGTCAAAGGGTGATGAATGTGCATTGAATGTTTGATGGGAATATGGATTTACGTGACAGTTAGGGTTTGAAGAGTTACGTCTGTATTGAATGATGAGGCTTGGGAAAATGTACATGCACAATAAATATAGGGTTATATATAAAGAGTACCTATACTGTGGATTATGACAAAGTACACTGTGATATGTTGTAAAATTTTCTGCAAGTTTTGAAGATGGTGAAGACTCATAGAATGGTTTTTGAAGAGCGAATTACTTTTGAAATGTAGAGGTTAAAGATAAAGTTTTTTGGGGACCACTCCTGTTCCTCCGACGTATCGAGGCATGTCGGAAGATGAAGCAGCTGAAGCTGAGGAGGAATTTTACTGTAGATGGAGATTTTACCATGTTGTCTTAACAGGAGAGCAACATTGGGTTTGTCTAAGCATCCTTGCGGAAGACAAGGTTCAGAAGATAGATGCAGGGATAGGCATAACTGCGGTGTAGTTACGTTGATTTCTTGTGTTACAATGGATTCTAAGGTCGGGCCCTCTTTATCTCTACCAACTCTGCAGGGGTGGTGGTTATAAAAGAGATGGCGATGGTAGTGGAGGAGGGTGACGGAGAATGAAAGTCTGCTTCTGTACTTTCATCGCTACTTTGCGCTGAGAAGACTTTCAGTTTAAAGAGTTGGGTCAAGCACTGAGTCTCCTGCATTTACAGTTTCCATTTGAAGTTCGTCTAGACTTTGAACTAACTTATGGGGGTGAGGATACTCATTGTCTCTAATTTCTGCTTTGCATCAGGGTAAAAGATTACTGAAGCAGGACGAACTGAAGGATTTGATGCTCCGGAGTACCTGAAAGACTTGTTAGTTCGAAAAAGCACTGAAAAACTTATTATCTATAAAGTACCAGAAGTTAAGTACTTGACAGACCTGATTTTTGTAAAGTACCTATAATTGAGTATTTGATCGGCTTATTATGTGTAAATGCACTTGTAATTCGTTTCGACATAAATAAAATTTGTTATTCAATTTTCATGTTGATATAGATATAGAATAGCTCTAGAAATCAAACTGTATGATTTGAAGAATGTATGAAATGAAATGTATGAGTGCAGAAAGTACAAATACTTGTAATATTCGAACTGAGATATATCCGTAAAAATGCATGCTAAGATGTAAATATGATTTGACCTGTGCGTGGGAGAGAAAAATTTGTAGGAATTTTTAGAATAAAGATTCGATATCACAGAGGTTAATTTAAATAATTAGATCTGGAAAGAATGAGTTCGACCTGGAAAGGTGCAGAATGATTGAGTTCGAGGGAAGAGATAAGTACAAATAATTTTTCTCAAGATTCTGGGGTTTCTATTAGGAGATAAAAGGATAATATTGTGTTTGAGTGAAAACTGTAGTAAAAAAAACATAAAAATAAGGGTTGAATGACCTTTAAATATGGGGGAAGAGATAATAATGGTGCGGACTCGATCCCAGAGAATCCTTAGTGCTGCTGAAGGACAATTGGTAATTAAGATCGTTGAAGTGCGGGAGAGAATTTTTGGATTATTGGGTTATGATGCTGAGTTTCCAGTGAGGGAGTGTCTGGTTGAAAGATTTGATTCAAGGGGTAGGGAATTTAAATATGCCCGATTTTTCTTTGAGGGGTTTTTTCGTGAACTGGTGAGGGATCCTGCAGATCAAGATAAGGTGGTTGGATTGATTTCTGAGGTGGAGATCGAATTTGAGGATGCGAGGATTACTATAGGCTTACCTATTGATTGTGGTTCTGTAGGTCATCAAGGCTGCTTTAGGTATAATTATAGGTGAGGTGAATGAAGCGAATGTAAAATAGGGATGACATAATATAACTGTTTTGAGTTTGAATAATTTTGAATGAAATTGAATTGATCCTCTATTTTGGTGAATGTTGTTTGTGACTGTTATGTAAAAAATAAATTTGAAAATATTTAAAATTTTGTTATGGTAACTTTGGAAATGGCGTCATTATTGCTATAAGAGTAGAAGAAGAAGCACGTACAAAAAAAGTAGGGAGGTTCTGATTTTGTCCTTTTTGGAAAAGTTTTAAAAACTCAATTTCGTGTAAAGAGTGAGTCATTATGAGTATTGTGAGGCCAGAGGGAAATTTGGAAAAGAGAGATAAAAATTTATTAAAATATAAGGGAAAGGGTAATGATGGGAAAGCGTTTGTACCGAAAAGGTGCAAGACGTCTGACATGGATAGTGAAAGGGATGCCTCAGTTCTAAAATTGAGGACGGCTCGTACGAGGGTTAATAACTACTAATAGTTAGAGAGAGAAAATATAAATACTGCTTTATCCACGTCAGTTAAACATTTTTCAACTTCTGAAAACTTGAGGAGCAGTGAGAGATGAAGGAAGAAGAGAGGCAAAAACAGTACAAAAACTTGTGATGATTTAGACGAAAGGGATCATCAGTCAAAGCGTGAGAGAGTTGCTGAATCTAAGTCATGAAGGTGGTTGTACAATAGCGTGGTGAGAGAAGGATACGGCGGTGCCTCAGATTCACATTCCGATATAGAAGGTTAGTAGATATATGTGATATGTATAAGTGCTTTTGAAGATCAATTTTTATGCTAGGAAAAGTGATAAATTACTATTTATAGTAATCTATAAAAATCTGCTTGTTATAAGAGATATGAAAGTTATTTGAATATGGCTGACATATATAAAAAGATAGCAATAGATATATGGACCTGTGTGTAGGTCGATCGTGAGGAGTGTTGTATAGGATACAAATCCTTTATTGCAGTTGATATGAGGAATTCCCCTGTAAGTAAGGCATCGACCTCTGGTAGGCCTACTAAATCTAAGATTGAAGCATCCGGAGGTGAGGAAGAAGTAGGTGTTGATAAATTTCCAGATTTCCCTGGAAGATTGGTATCCTGCCCTCCTCACTAGGATGCTTTTAGAGAGTTCTGTAAAGCCAAGGCTTCTATAGAAGGTAGATGGGGGAACTGTATTGATTATGCCGGTAGACAATTTAAGGGTTGCACTGTAGCAATGGGAGAGGAATACTTTTATTTGATGGCTGATTTGGGGAAGGAGAGAAGGGACATGGATTAGATGAATCGATCTCTTTTGAGTACTTCGATGGGGATGCTTAAAGCGAACTCTCAGAAGATTTTTTATGTTACCTATCTCAGTTAGAGTATTGGTTTAGTCATCCCCTTAGCAATCTGGCAAAAGGGATTATGAATCTTATCGGTACATGTCCAATTTAAATGAATGGGAACATGTGGGAGGTGATAAGTGATTATGAAGGTTTGAACTCACAGTGGGAAGGAGAGGGTAGAAAGAGGAGGATATCCCCAGAGGATGTGTTGCAATTTTATAGTGTAAAAATTTATGGTACAAGTGAAGGGGCTTACTTTTGCACAAAGGCGACTCGACTTCGCTTCTTCGATCTGAACACAGCAGGTCAACCTTGGAATTCTAATATGATATGGGTAAAGGGTGATTGCCTTCAGAGAGATGATGAAGAACCCATGAAACTTCTGTTTAGAACTGTAAAACAACGTAAGTATAACAATGTATAATGTATGATATTGATACTTGAAATTGTATGATGTTCGTTGATGTTAATATTTTGTGTTTGATAGGTCCTAGATCACCAGTGACGAGGAAAGAGTCGTTGTTGGACAAAGTTTCTCTAGAGGAGACTGAGCTCGAGGTTGTATTAGAAGATCTTGGTATTAGTAGGAAGAAGCGTGTTAACAGCCGAGTTAAAAAAGTATTGAAATCTCAGTCGATAAGGCTAACGACGAGTGCTGACAACAGCAAAATGAAGGGGACTGATTGGGGAAAATCAAGCGAGTATGCCAAAGACCTCTAGAATGGACAAATGGTTACCTGAGTCCATTACCTCAAAACAAATTTGCTCGAACGTTCCCCAAAAGGAAATAGCTGAAGCGTCCTGCTGCTACTGGGACCTCGGGAAGTAGTGCAGCTGTAGAATAGGTAAAAAAGAGATGGGTTAAACCTTTTGAATTGTCTGGCAGGAAGGTCGTGGAAGATTGACCTATTGTGGAAGATGATTGGAATGAAGTAGAGGAAAATGCCAGGCTGGCAGCTCTCCACGGGGAAGAGGAGATGAGCAAAATGGTAGGTTCACATGCTTGAGTATTGGTTTATGATAGATTTTGCATTACAATTCAAGCTAATCCAAGGTTGATTTATTATTTCTATGCAGGCTGCTCGGTTAATGAAGGCAATATGCCTCAGGGTCGAGGAGGAGAGAGCTGAGCTGAAGAGGATGAAAATCAAGCTCGAAAGGAACGCAGCTCGATTAAAGAATGATTTGAGCAAGGAGGGGAAGTGGTTGGAGGCCCTGAAGGCTTCCCAAATGGTTGAGATTAATAGGCTACAGGTAGAGGCGAGGGTAGATTTGGAGGAGGAGATAGCTAAGCGTGATAGGCTCGGGCATCACCTTATGTCCAAAGGATATTCTGAGAGGAGGTGGAGGTCATTAGGGCTGACACCTATGTGAAGGAAGGGGATGAAGAGATTGAAGATGATGCCAGTGTGGTTGTTGATGGGATGGATGATGTGTCTCCTTAGACGGTGATGAATAACCAAGGAGATGACACCGAACGTCCAGAGATTGAAACGGAGAAGGTAGGATAGTATGATGGCACTGTGATTGTATGAATATTATAAAATGTTTGTAAACTGATTGGATATATTTTGGATAGAATTTTGTAGGCTAAGCTGGTTTCATAAATCTTGTTGCAGGAACTTAAGGTATTATGCCTCAAAATAAAAGATTTAGAGGTTGAGCTTACTAAGGAGAGAGATACCTCAGTGTCCCTATTGTCTGCGCAAGTGGAGCTGCAGGTTAGAATAGAGCTGGAAATATTTGATTGTATGTTTCATTAGTATAGAGCTACAAAGTAATAAATAGAGTGTAGAGATGGACCAAAACTTTTTAACCGATTTAGGAGCAAACGGCACTGTAATTATGCGCATAAAAGATTTTAGTTTTTTGCAAACTGAAATAAGGGAATGTGTACCTTAGATTTGCAAGTATATGTTATGGAGCATCCATCCGAAATTATACATCGACCATTAAGTTTAGAAGTAGTTTTACACAGTGAATGTCAAAAAATATATATCTTGTTAGAAATTATAAATGTAGTGATGAGTATTCTCAATCAAGCTTGATACAATATATTTGTAATGTGCAGGTCAAATTGGAATCAACTCGTTTGGTCGAAGCTGATTCTCGCCAATGTAACTAGGAATTTATTGAGGAGTTTGATAGGATGTGAGAAGCGAATGAGAATAGAGAAGACCAGTATGTGAAGGTGCACTTCAAGTTTATTGAGCCAATACAAAAAGTTGTTGACCTAACTCGACAGATTGAGGAGAAGGATGCCGAAATTGAGAAAGGGCAAAAAGAGTTTGAGTAGTTAAAAGAACATGTCGCGCAACTCAAAAGTTAAAATAATGTATTGATGGTAAAGAGCAAGGAGGCTAACATGGCACGCTACCGTATACAGGCTCTAGGAAAGTCGGAAGAAGATTTAAATCTATTGGTGACTGGTTTGAGATAGGATCTAGCCAGGAAAACACATGATCAGAAGCAAATTCTATCTAATTTGGCAAATAGTAAGAGCGAGCTGGGGCGATTGAAGAAGAAATTAGTTGATAAAGATAATGAACTAAAGGGAGCTCAAGATGATTTATCTGCAACTAATCAATTAACTACAACTTTTTCTGCAAAGGATATGGAATTTCGAACAGTTCAATGAAAATATAATGAATTGAATTTAAGGGTAGCACAACTGAAGGCTGAATTGGCTCAGGTCAACTTACGTGCCAGGAATGCCGAGGCTGGGAATCGCTCGAGGAAGAATAAAAATGATGGCAGAGTTTCAGTCGTTCCAGGGGATATTGTTAGCTTATCAGCTCGAATTAGAGATCTAGAGGGAGATATAGCCCAGATTCAAGGGTATGTGCATAAAGGGGTTGAGCAATTACGGACGTGCCAAATAAAGTTGGACGCTGCTCTTATCAGGGAAAAAGGGTTAGAGCGTGTTATCAGTGGGAAGGAGATTATAATAAAGGATAAAGAAAATTTGCTAAAGAAAGTTTTAGATATAGACGAGCTGAATAAGAAGATCGAGACACTTCGTGCTCGAGTGGTTGGATTGGAGATAATTAATCGAGTCGAGTCGGATAAAGCTGTGAAAAATCTGTAGAGAATATTGCTTTTACAGATTGTATAGACAGAGAAATGGAGTGTCAAAAAGCTAAGTACTAAAGGTTAGAAGACCGCCTTCAGAGGTCAAGGGCTACTTTCTCTCACTCAATTGTAACTCAGGCCCTGCATTCAGATTTGCTGAGGTCGGTGATTGCTTATTTTGTAGAAGAAGTAAAAAGAATTGAGTTAGAGAGGGATACCTTGTATGATTATATGTCAGAAAAATAATGTTTTTGCAGGGTTATTATAGATCGAGGAGATTGCACAAGCTCCATGGGAATAGATCTGGGCCCTCGATCTGCTAAATTAATAGAGGTGGGTAAGATTGATTTGACTTCTCATGTTCAAGAATTCATGGCTAGTCGACCTCTTGTTGTAGGGGTAAGCAAAGCTGACATCCCCACAGTAGAAAAGACTCCATTGTAGGGGTTGTATAAAAACGTGAAAAGAAATAATGTATGTCGCAGACATGTTGAGAGATAAAAGCTAGTTTTAACTTTGCTTTAACTTATGTCTGGTTAAGCTCTTCGATTGAAAACTAGTATCACCTTTATTTTATCCTTGGAGTTGATTAAAGTCAGTCAAATCAGGTATAACATAAATTTAACTGGCAGAATGTCACAGGCATATTGAAAGAGATGAAAGCTAGTTTTACCTTTGCTTTAACTTATGTCTGGCAGAGTCCTTTGATTGAAAACAAGTTCTACCTTATTCAAACCGTATGAGATTTAGAAGAGTCATCCAAACCTAGTGTATTTTTGATTTAGCTCGTATGATGTCGCAAACATATTGAAAGAGATGAAAGTTAGTTTTAGCTTTGCCTTATCTTATGTCTGGTAGAGTCTGTTGATTTAAAACAAGTTCTACCTTGTTCTAGTCGCAAGAGATTTAGTAGAGTCAGCCAAACCAAGTATATTCTTAATTGAACTGGAATGATGTCGATTGAAAGCTAGTATTATTTATGCTTTAATCTATGTGTTATTTACAAAGTAGAGAGATGTACGGAGAAAACTTTTTAAGTTTCATTGAATTCAGAAAAAGGATGCACATTGAATAGATACTTGGCTTCTCGAATGAATCCCACTTTAATCATTTTCTCGATCTCCATATTAACTTCATCTCAAAGTTGTGGCAATAGGCGCTACTATTTTTGTTTGACTGCGGTGGCATTGATGTTGATTGCCAATTTGTGACATGCCTTGGCCGGATCGACTCCGTGCATTTCTTCGAAAGACCACGCAAAAGCATCTCGATTTAGTCGTAAGAATTCAATGAGAGCATCTTTTTCGTGTTGAACCAACTTAGTACCGATGAAAGTACCTCAGCTTGGTCCATCAATGTTGATGTATTCGGTGGGCTCCTCCATGGAAGGTTGATCATCGGGGTGATCAGCTTGCTATAATTGTTATGCAACATACTTGTCGGAGGTATCTAGAATTGTAAAGACAGTATTTTTGCAAGCTCGAGAAAGATTTTGACTACCCTTGATTTCATAGATACCATCGTTGTGTTTGAAGTGAAGTTCTTGATGATAGGTGGAAGCGGTTGCTTCCATGTTATAAATCTAGCAACGACCCACAATCCCGAGATAATGAGATTTGGCATTGATCACGTAGAAGATGACGTCGATGGTGGTTGGTCCTGCGGTAATAGGTAAGATGATCTTCTCTACTCACTCTTCTTTAGAACCATTGAATCCACTGATACCACTGCCAGTATCGATCATCATTGTGTGCATGACAAATTTTTTCATCTTGAGCATTATGACTAATGCATCATGATGTGGAAATTTAACATGGCTAGTATCGCAATCTTCGAATGATATTCTGAGCTGGTGATTGCTCGACTTAGGCAGAAGTTTAGCTTTTTTTTCTTGAGGTATGAGATCACAGTATTCTAACAATCTTCTGCGCTTGAATCTATTAGAGTTGTGATCTGATTGATCTCGATCATATTGTTGTGGCGCATATGGTAAAGATGCTTATCCTCAGTTTGATCTTCGACCTGGACAACTTCAAGCTACTTTTTATAGCTGCCATCCTTGTATGATTCCACGTTGACAATATATTTGAGCATCCGTCCTTCTTTGAAAATGTACTCGAACAACCTCTGTAAAGCATATCAATTATCAGTAGAATGATGGTTTACCTTATGGTGCATGCAGTACGGGTGGCTCTCGATTGATTCCAATGGTTGGGAGAGACGGTAGAGCTTATCATTTGTGAGGATTAAAAAAATGGCGGAGATTCTAACATTCATCTGTTGGAGGACCGGTTTGACTTGTGAACCGCATTTCCGAGGGTTGCCGGTATTTCCCTTAGTGCGCTTATGGTCGCCCTAGTCCTCTTTTGGCTCAGTGCTTTGATCTATAGATGGACCTTTCGTGGTAAGGATGGATTTAGTAGATTTATGCCTTTTGGACATCATCCTTTCCAGGTCAACGTAACTATTGACCTTGGTGATCATATTCTCCAAGGTCCCAGTGTTGCTAAGAAAGAGGTGCTCTTTAGCTTTAAAATTAAACTGGATTGCGTTGGTAAAAGCATTAACAACGGTTTTCTGATCAAGATTGTCCACTTTACGCGCAAGCTTCAAGAACTTATTTGCAAATGCCTTAAGCTTTTCTCCGTTGGACTGTTTGAGACTGATAAGAGAATACAAATTTTCTTCTTTATCTCTGTTATGAGCATACGCCTTGATAAATTTTTTTGCAATTGGTCAAATGCGTATATGGAGTCTTCAGGCAGTGAGTGGAACCATTGGAGTGGTTCCTCATGCAAACTTGTGGCAAGCAGACGGTAGAGAATAAGGTTGAGATTAGATTATAACCCCAATGAATCACGGTATTACTGAATGTCTTCCTTGGGATCGGTACCCTTGTATTTGTAAATTTTTGGAGTATGAAACCCTTTCGGAATATCCATATCAAATAGTTCTTTTGCAATTGGACTTTCTTGTAACTTGGTAAGGTCATCGGTAGTGCCCATAACTTTTTCTTCGATCAACTCCTTTATACGTTGGTCCATATGCTCTTGTGTGACATAGTGACGGGTCGGTTGAGCAGCTTGATAAGGAGGTTGAGGGTTATGAGTACCGGTATCTTCACTCAAATGATCTCGCACTGGAACTCGAGGCTGAGGTCTCTAGTCTTCCTTATGACGTATGGAACATCGGTGACCTCGACTGACTTCAGATTGAATCTCCCCCCCCCCAAATGAATGGAAAGTTGAGGTTTATTCTGAATATGTCTGGAAATAGCTTTGTTGATGGCTGCTTGAGGTCCCAATCTTTCCCGTACAGAAACCTGAGAGATTTCTAGCACCAGATCACGATCTCGTATTAGAGGAGCTTGCTGAGTATTCTGCAGAGCTTGCAAGGCAGTTTGTATTATTGTCATCAGATCTTTATATCGTTTGAGTCTTGCTAAACAATTAACTCGTCGAGCTCTTTCTCACGGAGTTCTCGGTCGTGAGTTAATTGTTGTTTGAGCTTGTTGCATTTCTCTATTTTAGTGTTAAGATTAGCTGGTAGCTCTATAAGTTATTCTGGCTCAATTGAGAGATCGAGCTGGACTCCAGTAGCTGGTCCCTTGGATGTAACCATGATTGAAATGTTGTAGTTGATTGACTGAATGCCTTAGGATATCGTGGAAAGAATCTTTTTCCCACAGACGACGCCAAATGTATTGGCCTAATTCCATGAACTCGACGTAGCCTGTAATTAGTCCGTACACCAATGTACCTGTGACCAAAATCTAATAAACAAGAAATTACACAGGTTTTTAGCATGGAAAACCTATTAATAGGTTAAAAACCATAACCTCGTGTTGAGGGTTTTATAATAGTATGGTTTATTGCTTGAGGCTAATGAAATCTTATTACAAGTTATTTTTAGACTTAGAAATGCATGATCTTGTAAATAAGAATTTTGGAGTGTTTGAAAATCTTAGGAAATATAGATTTCTTGGTGATTTATCGTATAATTTTCTGGTCCTTGTCTATTCTGAAACTTTTTCTTTATATAGGCTCTTTCCGCAGTTTTTCATCGAACTGAAGCACATTCTCCGAACAATGTGGTTAGTAGTTGTTGACTGGGTAACTGTTGAGTTCGTGAGAAACAGGTGGTTTTGACTTGTTCAAGTTTTTTGGTTTGAGCTCGACCCACGTTTTTTATCAATTCGTAGAGTATATGGCTATATTGACAGGAGAAGTAGTGTGGAGAATGTGTGAGTCTGACATGGAAGTAATTCGAACTAGAGACAACCCAATTTTAGGTTAGATCGAGGGATAAACCCCTATAAACAAGGTTTACCAACAAGTAATAATTGAGAATCACTTACTTGAATATTATGAATTGTCTTTATACAAAGAATGTTTATCAAGTACTACTACCGGTATTTATATACATGCTCAATAGATGTTGGCAACACTCAAAATATTGATTACCTCCCATACTGTAACTCTATTTCGGTATCAATAAACTTGACCTGTATGGATACTAAAATCCATCTGCTATTGTAGAATTTGGAAAAGGCTATTGTTGAGAACAATAGGTCTCTAAATAACAAAGTAGGAGCTTTATTTACACCCTCACCTCCATATTTAGGAAGACCTGATAATGGATTGCCCTATACTATTCTAGTATTGTATAATTGCGATAAAAATTTTATTCGGCAATACAACTCCAATATGATGTTATATGGAGAAATAGATGAGGTAAATAGAGATATTGGGAATATAAAAAATATGAAGAAATTGTAAATAGATACGAGATAGTTGGGCATGGGATTGCAAGGCACCCTAGACGATCTAAAAAGATCAGCCCCAGAATTATCGCGTGATCACAGTTAGTGCAGACCTTGCCACGACAGAGTCTGTGGCCTTATATTTCTCCCATGATACCAATACAGCTTTGGATTAAGTTCTAAGAATGAACATTAGTAAATTCTCAATAGATGAATAGTATCACCTAGGGAGCTTTGCCAAGTAGTAACTTTACTTGTCGTATAACAATTGTTTTGCTATTATTGACTGAGTTGGGAACTCTTCATTGGTTAGTTTAATACAATGCTCGTGACATGCACTGGTTTAGTATCACATCTATGAGATTGTTATTTGATTATAATAATTTATTGCTTGGAAAGTAGTTAAATTCCATGTATGATAATTGATCTACTATATATAACCTGCCTATGGATCAATCTGCTCATTGAGCATTACCAATAATTAGATGAGTGACGATATATGTCTAAGAGACATTAGTAGCACGCACTCGATCCTTTTAAGATATTGACATTTTTTTTGTCCTTAACATTATGTATTGGGGATGTCACGAATATATCCAGCTGGATATATTCGTGACATCACGTTATTATTCCTTAACGGTACAATACGGGGTATCTAGACCACTTTATACACTAGTAAATCCAGCTGGATTTTACTAAGTTTTAGGGAGATACATGATAATGCTTATCACGTAAAGACTATCAGAGAAAATGATACACAAGTCTCTGTATATTTCCTCCATGTCTAAAGGTTGGATCACGTTATTGGAATGGTTTCCAATATACTCCTCCGGACTAGGATAATGAGGAGGATTATTGGGAATACATCTCAACTTTCTCTAAAAGGAGAGAATATCTAGAGAGTGTACTTGTAATGATTGCTTTCAAGGAAAGTCTATTATTAGTCCTAGTATGACCATGGTGAAGTGGGATCTCCAGCCTTTGCTTCAAATACATTTATGGAAACACATGTGGACCTGTCCATCTACATAGTGGCCCTCTTGAGTATTTATGGGCATAATAGACACATCTTGGAAATGGTCTTACGTTTGCCTGTTACTAACAACTAGGAATGCAATATTAGTATGACTTCTCACTTAGATCATTCGATCGCAGGCTCAGTTCCTGGATTAATCGATCAAGTCGACCGATGCGACTTGAAAGAGGCTTGCGAGTTTGACTCCCAGGCTTTGGATGATAATTTTATCGTTAAATAGGATAGATGATTGAGTATCGTAAGTACCCCAAACTATACCCAACTTGGGATTGGTGGAGAACCTAATCAAGCAATTTAAGATAATCGTTACGCCACTATTATTATAATTATAGCTTTCGACTAGTGTGTGGGTTATGCACTTTGCTCCTACAATAATGATTAGGATTCATCCTATAGTAAATCATCAAATCTTGTACCACCACAACTTATAAAGATGAGACCCCAACGTCGGTGAATCCTAATCTTGCACCACCACAACTTACTAGTTACTAGGTCAAAGCCTGGTGTCACCTTTTGACGAACATTTGGATGATTCTGTACAGGTTCCAATTGCACCACCACAACTTAAAAAGATGGGACCCCAACGTCGGCCTGGTATTTATAGGGTATGATTCACATCTATTACAAGATATTTAAAGCCCAATGGCGATGTTTATACTACGAGATTCGCAGATTATTACTTTGATGATACGATATTCCCAGCATTTGGGGGAGATATGACAGGCAATGTTGAGGATGTTCCCAAGATAATTAGTCGGAAAATACCATCATTGTCTCATCTAGATCCCTTTACATAAGTTCGGTGACAATAAGGTTCAACAGATTTCAAATTTGCAATAGGTCACAAATGAATTGCCAGACACATTCATAGACACTGTTAAAGTATCGTAGGTGTATATACTTATAAGTAATGTACATACACAGCCGAACGTTATGAGGGAATTAGTACCGTAAATGACTCTGAGGCTCACGCTTAGTGCGAGCACCGTTGGAAGAAAGTATTATGAGTCGGAGAGCTGAAGAATAAGGGACAAATATGACTAATGGTATAGTCGGTTCATCGAGGATGGAACCACCCATCATCGACGCAATAGTAGTTATGCGACCAGTTGATGCATTCTAAGACAAACCCAGAGTAGCACATAAGTATGATAATAAGGATAACTAAATTTATTAAAAGTTTATAATGGCACATACACTGTTATGCACGCCATCAAAGATAAAGATTCAGAACCACTTATTGTAAATGACTTTGTTGTTATACATTGGCCAAAGTAGGCATCTGGAATCTAAGAAGAGCTCAACTTGCTAGCATAATGCTAAGTGATCCCATAGAGCATATCGGCTGCAAATAGGAATGGTACATAAACATAATTAACTCAGAGAGATAATTTGCTCAAGACAAGACTAGTTGCCCAGGGATTCCCTTAGAAACCTGTTATCAATTACAATGAGACCTATTACTCTGTTATGAACGTTATAACGATTCAGTACTGAACAGTCTGTCAATTATTGAGAATAAGCCAGACATGCATCTTATGTAATTTCTATATATCTATATGGGAAACTAGATACGGATATCTACATGAAGTTACCCAGGGAGGTATATATAAGCTTTTGGAAGTAATATTTAAGCTCAACGTACATGAGGTGCGGACATAATAAAACAAAAAAGTTATTGTTGACTTGAAGCAATCATGTGAGATAATTTGACTGAGTATTTAAAGGTTGGGAACTTTGCAAATATTCTTATCTGTCCATGTGTTCTTATTTCTAAAATAAATATTGGCTTAACTTATCATAACAATGATTGTGATATCATTGAAACTTCAAGGGAGATCGCGAGAGCCGCCGAATACATTGGGAAGGAATTTAAAAGAAAAGACCTTAGGAAACTAAGTATTGTCTCGATTTGCAAATTGAACAACCTGGTTGTGGCATACTCGTACACAAACTGATATATATTAGAAGAGTTATCTAACACTTTGGTATGGATGCAACGCACAGTGCTAAGTCATTTATTGTCGTCTATCATTTGGATGTAGACAATGACATCTTCCACAATTCTAATGGTGGGAGAATCTCCTAGGGCCATGACGCCATAGCTAGGAGGTGCTTTAGTATAGTTATCTGGGTATACTAGACCTGATGACTTATTCATGGTAAACTATTTGGCTTGCTATAGTTTTATTCCTACCCACTGGAAGAAGATCAAACACATTCTGAGGTATCTGATCGACATGAAAGACTGGGGCCTGGTCGATCCAAAAATGGTCAATATAAAATTATAGAGTATGTCGATACATAATTCTTGTCAAAACCACATAGAGGCCATTGTCAGATGGACTATATATTTATGTACGGGGATACAACAAACTCTTGGGGATCTATGAAGCAGACGGTGATAGTTACATCTTTGAACCACGAGGAAATTCTTGTACTTCATGAAGCTGACAGAGGATGATGGTTACACTACGTTCTACCCACGAAAAAGCATTGACTATGTATGAAAAAAACTCGGCTTGCATCATTAAACTCAATAGAGATTTTATCAATAGTGATAGAATAAAGCACATTTAACAGAAATCTTTTCATACTTATAAATTACTTAAGGAAAATGAGATTGATATTATTTAAAACATTTCAGAAGACAACTTTGCAAACCAATTCACGAAGACTCTTTCACCACTTATGTTCAAGCAGCTGGTATACGGAATCGGCATGTAAAAGTTTTTATTTATCATTATCTCAGGGAGATTGACGTCAGGGGTAGTAATCCCATTCTGACTTAGACACATGCATGTTGTACTCTTTTTCCTGATAGTGTAGCTTTTATCCTAGGAGGTTCTACTGATTAGAGATTTTAATGAGGCAATATATACGCATTCACAACCAATACAAGGCATAAGATTATACTTTTTCCTTGTACAGCTTTTGCCCAAGGGGATTTTGCTAGGCAGAGGTTTTGATGAGGCAAGTCATCCTGGTATAAAATACCCCAAGGAGGAGTGTTAGCAGTTGGGTCTGGCCCAAGGTGGGAACCCAACATGGTTGTGGTGTCCTACTGGACTCCTAACAAGACCCATATAAACTAGGGTTTATGGGGAGAGTTTTAGATAGAGTATTTAACCCCTAAAAGGGTTCAGCATTGTAACACAAAATAATAAATCAATAATAAGTTCTTTATTTTTCTCTCATATCTATGTGTATGTATGATTGCTTAGTAGAATATAGTTCATTATCCAACAGAATGAGCCCCCCATCATTTATGAAAAGTGTTGATTGAGACATGCAAATATCAATCGCATAAATCGAGGGATGGAACAAATTTTAGTAGGACGTAGTAGTACAGATAGTTCTATAGGGTACGGTAGAGAGGCAAACCCTATTTCCTGTAGAAATTATGCTAGTCCTTAACAAACATACTTTATCCTCCTACTCAATCTTTGGTTGGAGGTCAAAACAGATATGTCAAAGATAATACTATTGATATATATAGTCTCACATCTGGCACACATAGCCTTGCATCTCAAGATATATGATCCTGGGGCTACTCATCTCATTGCCAATTGGTTTTGAGATTAAACCCCCAATCTAAATAAAACCTTCTTCCAGACCCCTTTAAGCTACTTATGCATGATGCATGCAGAGCCTTCTTTATCATATGACTTTTTTCCAGTGCCGCAAGCTTCTTCCAGGCAGTCAAGACCAGTATATCTTCTATAGGGTAGACGGTTGACAATGTCATATTAGGTGCCGCACTTACTTTCTGATGAGGCAATTGCTCACGATGTATGTAATTCATTTCAACTCTTACCTCAAATATTGATCTCATTGTGTATGACATTCTTAGATCTCGGGTTAGTCTAAGTTTTTGAGCTTTTGACCATAATATGTCCCAGTTTTTTTATTATGTTCGGAACTTTGCTCATTACCCTAAAATGAAAATAGTTAAATCCAAACCCACAAGGGTTGTGTCTATTGGGATAGGAATAATAGCCATAGGGAGTTGTGGCCATAGTGGGCATCCCCTTAAGAGTCGGCCCTTAGGGAGGTCCTTCTTGTTTCTATTTTCTTTCATTAGAATAATGCCTATTTTTTAGGGAAGTGTTTTAAGAAGGTAGAGGACTCCTAGTTCTATAAAGGAGTCATAGGGTAGAAGGTAAGAAAGGTTGGGTTTTAGAGAAGAAACCCTCGCTAAGTAGAGAGGTTTAATTGTTTTTTCAATTTTTAATTCAATCAAGTAGTTGTCTTTCTTTGTTAATCTCTTCCTCATTTCTAGTTTTCAATCAATTGGTACCAGAGCGAAGTTCATTCCGTGAGGATTTTATTATTATTATTGAGTAATTTTGGTACCTACTACAATAATTTGGGTATCTGCTACAGTGATTTCTTCATCACTACAGTAATTTTATTTTTAGTAATTTTCATTCCTTGAGTAAGAGATAACGAATTTTAGTTATGCGATGTATGCTCAAGCTATTGTGTGAATCGCGGAGATTGAGGCGGGTATAAGGAAAATGGGTCGATTAAATTTGCTGGAGGAAACTCGAGTATGATCCAACACAAAAAATTAACAGAGAGATGGTTTAACGGGTGATTGCTATTGTGAGTGGAGAAGGTAATATTGCATTAGGAAGTTCACGTACAAAACTCCACAATGAGGTTATAGTTTTAGGGCGTGAAGCTTACCCAATTGAAGTTCCTAATCATCATGAGATTCACCCAAGAAAACCTAAATCATGCCAACTCCATTACCACGAATTCACCAATCGAAGAAAGAGAGATATGGCTCTCTATTAACCTGAGAAAGGTCCCCATTAACTAGCAAACTGGGTCCAACGCCGGTAGTAGTAAGAGAGAGGTCCTCGAAGGTCCCCGTCGATGAACTAATGCTAACAATAACAAGAGAGGCATCCCCGAAGGCCACTATCAAGTGACCAATGCCGGCAGCAACAAGAGAGTGCGTCGAGACGCCCATAATGCCATCAATAATGATCGTGGGAGAGGAAGAAGGGTCTGAGGTCGATGGAGAGGCCACTCCGTCACTGCGCGAAGAGGTAGAGAGTCCTCAAAATTATGTCATCGAAGTCTCTGGAGTTTATGCATTGGATTGTAAAACCATCAGGGTGGGTTTGCGTGGATTTAAAATGCAAACGGATCAGACTATAAAATGCATCTTGCTAGAAATTTCATCGTAAAGAGGCCTTGAGATGGGGTTTTCGGGTAGCGTGGTGGCATCAAGAGGAAGGGGAGGAGGGGGGTTCCCTTGGGTTTATTTATGGGGGATGCTAGGAGAGGCAGACTTTCACCAATACATCTTGAAAGTCTTGAGCGAGGAAGGAGATGCTCTATAAGAGATAACATTAAGAAAGAATTCAACAACGAAGGGGTTCCATTTACCTCTAATAGTTTTGGCTAACTTGACATTCAAGATGTGGATAGCGAAAATAAATTTGCGGATTCCGACGTATGAGAGACTCCAATACTAGCTACTAGGGGTGAAATCTTCATCGTAAGAATTGGGGCCCAAATCTTTTCTCGCAGGGCTGACTCGCAGAATCGTCATTAACTTAAAGAGAGATCAGGATAACAAAAAAGGAGTTCTTCTGTTTATGGATTCGGATTGGGAAAAGTTTTTACAATATTTTTTGAAGTGTGAGATTCCTAAATTTTGGCAACTATAAGTACAACATATGGTGTCTTCAACTTTTTGTCCAATTAAGGGATGCAATTTTGAAAATGATGTAGTACTCCTTATATTGGGTATTTCTACAAGTTACAGAAAATTTTGTGGGAGTTTTCCAGATTATATTGGTGTGCCCTTCCAATTTGAGATTGATGTCTTAAAGATTTTTGTGAAAGAGTTCTTTGTCAAACTTTTTAAAGAAGGGGAGAGTTGATAGGAATAATAGCCGTGGGGAGTCGTGGCCGTAGTGGGGATCCTCTTTGGAGCCGGCCCCTAGAGAGGCCCTCCTTGTTTCTATTTTCAGCTATTTTCTTTTATTATAATAATGCCTATTTTTTAGGGAAGTATTTTTAGAAGGTGGAGGACTCCCAGTTCTATAAAGGAGTCCTAGGGTAGAAACTAAGAAAGGCTGAGTCTTGGAGAAGAAACCCTAGTTAAGTAAAAAGGTCTAAATGCTTTTTCAGTTTTTAATTCAATTAAGTAGTTGTTTTTCTTTGTTAATCGCTTCCGCATTAGTAGTTTTCTATCAATAAGAAATGACACACTACTCGTAGGAACAAACTTGCTGCAGCTAAAACTTTTGAAACACTAATCAATCTAACTTGAACACACATTAATGGAAGCTCTTTCTTCATTATTCTTTAAGCAAAAACTGCTACTTTATTAAATAAAAGTCTTTCATTTATATATAGGATAGAAAGAATCCCAGTATATTACACTTACTATTTTTACGGAGATGTTATCTTATATCCTCATTTGACATCTCAGTCGTTAGTAGGTTAAGATCCTCAAACTTTTAGAAAACTACGATGAGCTAATTTTTTAATTCGATCTACCTAACTTTGTTGATTCTACTTTGTCGGGATTGTTTGTGACAATTGGCATGTTGTATTTTCAATATCTTCTACTTTGGTGGGATTGACTTCTCTCCCAATATTAATTGTTGTGGCTTGAGAAACTCAAATTGGGTTAAGAACTCATCACTATATTTTCTTTTGCGGCGGCAGATCAAGTGCAAACCCCATGATGGGTTTTGTCGGGACCTGTCCCTCGACCTACTCTAAACTCGAACTAAATATAGGGACTTGTCCCTCAACCTATTCCAAACTTGAACTAACTCAATACAAGACTCACGCATTATACACATGACACACAGTCAGTAATGACACTTGGACCACGAACTAAAAAAAGAACGTGGATCGAGCATTACAAAAAATATGAACAAGTTAAAGACACATGTCCCTCACAAACTAGCACTTTCACAATTAACTACCACCTGCCCCATTTTCATGAGAATGTGCTTCTACACGATAACGAACAGAGAGTGAGGTCTATAAAAGGGATGAGTTCCAAAGGAGAAAAGACCAAGAATTTGAGATTACAAGACCTAGATTTTCTAACTCATGAGATCAAAACTTGTAATTAAATATCAGCCTCAAGCAATAAAGTTATAGTTACTAAATCCTCAAATAGTGGTCGTGACTTTCATCTATTCAAAGGTTTCCACACTAATCATTTGTGTCATTCTTTATACTAATTTTTGTCGCAGGTACATTTATTGTAAGAGCTAATTTCGAGCTACTATGAAATTTGGCAATTACATTTGGTACCGTCTGCGGGAAAGAAGACATTTTCCACGATGTCCTAAAGCATGCATTTACTCAACTATCCATTTCTAATCATGGTCACTTTCAAGCGTCCAGCAATAGGAGTTCAGTTTGATCTTTTAGTCAAACCAAATCAGCTCGCACTAAGAGTAAACCTTCACGCTGAAACAAAAAAACGTAATAGCATCAATTAATCTTTAACCGTAAATTTTGTGAACAGGAACTCGAGAGCGAGCGTTAAGCTTGTCAAGCAGAATTCAAACTACATGAAGAACAAATGATAATAATATAAATCGCCTTATAAGATAATCAACAAGCTCTCATTGCTAAAGATCGTGATCAGATCCCCATAAACTTTTTAGTCTCTACATGAGAAAGATTGGGACCTCGAGGAGCCACTAGCAAAGCCATTTCCAGAGGTCTTCATAACGACCCCAAGTTTTAATTCATTTGGGACGAGAAGATCAGTTTGATATCAGTAGAGGCCACCAACCATCCAAACGTCCAGAAGGGGAACAGCGACCTCAACCCAGGATACCAACTCGTGAACGCTTGAGCGAGGGCATCGATACTCATAATCCCCGTCCAGCACGCCAAGTCGTTCAAGCACCACGTTAGTATGTCACATAGAGCACATGGATCAATGTATCAAGGAGTTGATCAATGCTCAAGCTTTAGGAAATAAGAACGATTTTACAAAGTTACAAGGTAGTCTGATTGCTAAAGAGCTATTAGATATGGAAATACCCGCAGGCTTCCATACTCCTAAGATACGAAAATACAAAGGCACTGATCCAAAGGAGCACATTCATCAATTCCATGATTCACTAGGATTATTTTCAAATCTAAACCACATTTTACATCGTCTGTTCGCCACAAGCCTACTGGGAGAACCGATGTAATGGTTCCATTCTATACCTGAAGATTCCATCCTCATATTCGACCAAATACAAAAGATTTTCGTTAAGACATACGCTCACAATAAAGACAAAGAAGAGAATTTATAGACTCTTATTAGTCTTAAACAGTCTCCTGAAGAGAAGCTCGAGGTCTTTGCCAAGAAGTTTCCTGAACTCAGACGAAAAGTTGACAATCTTGATAAGAAAATAACCATTTCTGCGTTCACAAATGTACTACAGATCGATTGCAAAGCAAAGGGACATCTCTTCTTGAACAAACCCTCGACCTTAGAAGACATGATTACCAAGGTCAATGGGTATGTCAACCTGGAAAGGATGATGACCGAAAGGCATAAATCTACTAAATCTGTCCTAACCATGAAAGGTTAAAATATAGAATGCAGCAGTGAACTGAAGGAGGACCAGGGTGATCAAAAGCGGGTCAAAGAAAATACTAACAAATCACGAGAAGGCAATTTATTACCCAAGCTGGTCATCCCTAAGTTGAATGTCTGGATCTCATCAATTTTTCCCGTGCTAGCAAAAGATAAGTTTTATTGTGTATCTCAACCGCTGGAACCAATTGAAGGCAATCCGTACTGCATGCATCACAAGGAAAATTATCATGATACTGACAACTGTTATGCTTTACAAAGGTTGCTGGAATATATTTTCAAAGACGGGAGAATACACGAGTACATTGTCGACCTGGAAGGATACAAAAATGGAAGCTACAAGATGCAGATCAAAGTCGTTCAAGTCGAAGATTAGTCTGAGGAAAAATACTTATACCATATGTATCACAATAACATAATAGAGATCCATCAAATTTACAACTCTACTAGATTTAAACGAAGGAGATTGAAGGAATATTGCAATTTCACCGCTCAAGATAAATATGCTAAACTCCTTCCTGAATCAGGCAATCGACAACTGGGGATTTTATTTTAGGAGTGCAATATCAGTCATGTCAAGTTTCCACATCCTGATGCTCTGGCTATCATGTTGAAGATGAAGAAGTTTGTCATAAATACCATGATAATTGATGCAGGTAGCGGTATTGAAATTCTCTTTCAAAACACAATCGAACAAATGGGACTCATCGATCAAGTTATTCCAAGTGACATCGATATCAGTGGGTTTAATGGCTCTAAGGAAGAATTAGTAAGAAAGATCATCCTACCCATCACCGTCGGACCTACCACAATTGATGTTATTTTCAACATCATTAATGCCAAATCTCGTTACTTAGGGATTATGGGTCGCTATTGGATCTACAACATGGAGGCAATCGCTTCCACATACCATCAAGTACTTCGCTTCAAATACAACAATGGTATTTATGAAATCAAAGGCAGTCAAAAGCTTTCACGAGCTTGCAAAAATACCGTTTCTACCATCCTTAAACAAAAGAACCTACAGAGTACATAAACATTAATGGACCTAGCAGAGGTACTTCTATTGGTACCAAGCTGGTCCAACACAAAAAGAAAGCCCTCGTTCACTTCTTACGAATGAACAAAGACGTCTTCGCTTAGATTTTCGATGAAATGCAAGTAGTCGACCCAACTAAGGCCTGTCACAGATTAAGCATCAACAACAATGCCACAACAGTCAAATAGAAATAGAGAAGACTATCACCACATCTATGAAATGAAGTCAATAGTGAAATCAATACATTGATCAACGTCGGATTCATTCGAGAAGTTAATTAAGTACTCGGATTGGATATCAACCTTGTCGCAGTTCCAAAGAAGAATGGGAAAGTCTAAGTTTACGTAGATTTCACAGATCTCAACAAACATACTCCAAAGGATAGTTTTCCTCTTCTAATCATTCATCATAATCTTAATTCAATGGAAGGCCGTGAACTTTTATCTATGATAGATGCTGTTTTCGGATACAATCAAATACCACTTCTAACCGAGGATCAAGAAATGACCACTTTTATTAGTGAAAGAGGGCTTTACTGCTACTAAGTTATGCCTTTCGGACTGAAGAACGCTGGAGCAACTTATCAAAGGTTAATGATGACAATGTTCAAAGAACACTTGGGGGAAATCGTTGAAGTATAATTCGATGATCTACTCTGTAAAAGCTTACAAGCGAAAGACTATATCGTCGATCTCGATACGGTCTTCCACATTTTATGCTCATACAGGATGAGGCTCAAACCCTGATAAATGACAATTTGGAGTACACTCAAACAAGTTCTTGGGAAACCTCATCAGCAAGAAGGGGATTGAAGCTAGCCCAGACCAAATTCGTATTCTCCCCAACATGTCATCTTTAAGAACAAAGAAAGACGTTTAGAAGCTCGCTGGCAAGATCACCGCTCTCAATCAGTTCATCTCTAAGTCTTCATATTGATGTCAGTGGCTGTTCTTATTACTTCAAGGATGTACCAAATGAGAAAAGGTTCAGCCCAACGAAGAGATCTATTGGAAAAAAGAATACAAAACAGCTTTTTAAGAACTCAAAACCTATTGGTAAAAGTCTTCCATAATGAGCACCCCAGTAGATACTGAGGAATTTACCATTTACCTTGCACTTACAAAAAACTCTCTAAGTTCGGTCCTCATTCGACTTGGTGGAAAGGTTGAAAAGTCGATGTATTTCATCAACAAAACCCTCACTCCAACAGAAACACGATATTCCAAGAACGAACAGCTCCATCTAACTCTAGTTTACACTTCACAAAAACTCAAACACTATATCCAAGCTCATTCCGTCAAGGTTCTGATGAACAACCCACTCTAGAAAGTTTTATATAAAAAAGAAAAATCACGAAGAGTGCAACAATGGTTCATCAGTTTGAGAGAGCATGCTAACAAATTTATAATAGCGTCATTCAGAAACAGGTCAAGCAGTCACCAATTTTCTAGTAGATTTTCGTGTAGAAGATCTAGATTGGGAGGAGCACGACCTTTACCTCATAGAAGAAATAACAGAAGATCCACCTATAAAATTATTTGACGAACGAGCTGAATAGATTACAAGGAAAGGATGGAGACTTCTTACATATGGCTCAGCAGGACCCGCGGAGTCAGGTATTAGAATCGTCCAGATCACCCCATCAAATGACATAATCGAGAAATCATTTTACCTGGATTGTGAAACCTTGAATAATGCCACAGAATACGAAGCTTTGATTTATGGACTCGATTTAGTGCTTGAACTCGGCGTTCCTGAGCTATCAGTCTATACAAATTTATTACTAATCGTCCACCATTACTCTAAACAGTATAAAAAGAATGGAAAAATGGTCTACTCCGCAACCCTCGTTGCAGACAGGATGAGCAGATTCACGAAAGCTATTCTTAACTATTTACCATGAGGGGAAAATAGGCACGTCGATTCCTTGGCTTACTTAGGTGGGGTCTTGGGTACAGAAGCACAATACCTTCAGATTGGATGCCCCCACCTAATTCGGATTGATAATGGGCCGCAGTTCATCAAAGAAAAAGTCATGGCTTTCCTCAACAAACACAACATCATTCATTCCCCATCCAATCCATACTACCTCCATGGAAATGGACAGGCTAAAATCACCAATAAAACGATAGTGGATGGCATCAAGAAGAGGCTTCAATCGTAAAAGAAAGGAAATTGGATACGGGAGCTGCTTCACGTCTTATGGGAATACCGTACTACACCAAGACAATCAACTGGTTGTTTCCCTTTCTTCCTGTCAAAGATCACGAGCTCACAGATGAAGTGAATAAGTTTAAGCTAGCCTGCAATATGAACTGGATTGATGAGACCCGAGATCGTGCTATTGCCAACCTGGGTCGATATCATCATAAGCTAGCAAGCTCGTATAGTAGAAGAGTCTGAAGCAGTGAGCGTCAAATCGACGATCTAGTCCTCAGAGAAATTCCAAAGAGTATAAAATAGTTGAATGATGGAAAGCTCACAGAAAATTGGGAGGATCCTTTCCTCATCGTGGCTGCTCTGACCTTAGATCATAATACCTTATGATAGAGAAAGGCGTCCGAATACCAATCCTCTAGAACACTTGAAGATTGAAATGGTATTATCGTTAAATCCCTAGATCCCAAATACAGAATACTCTATTAAAAATTTTTACATTCCAAAAGTGAGATTCCAAACTCCAACAATATGTATATTCTTTTCTACTCATTAAAAACTTTCAAATTGTTTCCCACATTAAAGTAAAGATAACACTAGCTTTCAATAGATACATTTATACAAAAATTAAAGATTAAGGAAAAGGTACTACTAAGCTTTTAATCGATACATCTATACATATATCAGCAATTAAAACAAAGGTAATACTAGTTTTTAATCAATGATCTCTACTATCTCTAAGACACAAGATAAAGCATAGGCAAAGCTAGCTTTCATCTCTCTAAATGTCTGCAATACATAAAACAAAAGGTTACTTATACAGGTTTTTCTTATGGGAGGTCAGCTGTGCTTTCCCCTACCAAGGGAGAACGTGAAGCCATAAAATATAGAGCTCGAGCAGATACAACATTTCTTCCTCGCTCTACCTATTTTGCAATAATAGAGCCTAAATCGGTCTCCATGGAGTTCAGACAATTCCCTCGATCTATGTCAGTATTACAGATATAGCCTTTCGACACTAAACAGTAATGCAAGGTATCCCTTTTAAGCTCAAGCCTCTTTACTTCTTCAATGAAATAAGCAATTACTGCTACTATCTCCCTCGAGTGTGCCTTATCCAGATAAATCTTGTGTCGGTTCGCCATGACAATCTCTGCAAAATTTGCCTTTAGCTTCTTATGATGTTTATCCAAATTAACGTTATGGGAGTCTGCTCACTCTAAGCCCGATATCACCGCATTCAACTTCGATATTAACCCCGTCGTTTTTTCCTGCTCAACTCGATTTTTCATTTTTAGCTACTACACTTCACCGCGTAGTGCCCCCAACTCCACTTCATTTACATCACGTCCCCCAGTACTAGCTTTCTTCAATAATTTATCATTCCACTAAATGACTTCATTTAATTCTTTCTCTTTGAGGAGTAAAACCTCTAACCTATCACCACTCACTCTAGTTCGCTCATTAACTTTCCTTATGGCAGTTCGAACGTAAACTAAATTTGTCTCTAACATTTTAATTCGAGCTAAAGAATTAACCACATCACCCTTGACAGTCGCAACCTCGGCATCGTTCATTTTCTTCTTCGACCTCTCTACAGCCTCAGCCTTCTTGCCATGTGAACTAGGCAAGTCTGCCTTTAATTTTGCAACTCGCTCATTCCGTTTGTCACATTAATTTTGGGTGACCAGAAGGTCAATATCTTTACCTTGTACAAATTTACCCAGCTTCTCCACTTTACTTTCAACACTTGCTAAATCAGCTCGCGCCTTCATAAGTTTGCTTTCCTTCCTCTCCATTTGACCATTCAAACTGGTAAGGTGATCTCACAGTACTTTAGCTTCCACCTCAAATGTTCTGATGCGATATTGTTCTGAACAGTAACGTGTTCCCCCTGCAATTTTTCATTTTTAGCATCTCTACTCTCGATACGCTGGGTCAATTCATTCACAATCCTCTCTGCTTGTACAAGCTTGATCTTCAACTTGGCATACTGATCTGCGTTATTTTTGCTTGCTTCTTTTATCTTTTCAAAATTGAGCTTAAACTCATAATTGCATTCCATAGCATATTCTTCACTAGCTCGAACAACTTTTAACTCGGCCTGAACAAACAACTCGATTAAATTAGACTCTACAGATACGGTCAATAAACTACAGTTTGTTGTAGACATATCTAACAGAATTCTATTTATTACAAGCCAACAAAACGAGAAGCTACTTAGCCCTCAAGCTACGAAGTATCTCACACTAATGGCTATACTATATACATTTCCTCATATTTCAAGGTACACATTTTCTAAGTTCTTGGATTACTTTCGTTCAACATGATTTTTTTTCCTGCCCTCTCACTTTGCTTTTTTTCCATTCTCTAATGTAAGCACTAGAGTTATAAAATGAGCAAGTCAACAATTTCGAGCTATTTTCTAACCTGTAGCTCCATATGCGAAGTCAACAGAGTTGCTGAAGAGTTTTGCTCCTTAGCGAGCTCTTTCTCTAAATCCTCAATTCTGAGGCGCAAACCTTTCAGTTCCTACAAATTAATATTTACAACATCTCTTAGACTACCCCATAAATCTCCTTCACATACATTCCATACCATCACAGTATTCAATTGACAAAAACAAAACTTTATTGTTTATTCTACCTTCTCACTCTCTCCTTCCCGATTCTCTAAATCAGTATTCGCAGAGACCGCATCCGACCCCTTCACAACACCTTGCGGAGAGCCACCTTCAACTTCTGGCTCCTCTTCAGCATCGGCCTCATCAACATAACGCCCTTCTATAATTGCTTCAATATTGGACAAAGAGTGTCCAACATCTAGGAGCTTCTGGCCAAGATTGTCGCGGGCAACTAAAACTTCCTCAGCATTCTTCTTTGCCTCCTCTGCGAGTTTGAGCATCGTTACCCAATGTGAATCCTTTACAGAGCTCGAACGCTCTTTTTCCAAAGCTAAATTGGCCTCAAGTTGAACAACCCTCTTCTCGAGCTCAGCAACTCTCTTCTTGAGCTCCGTCATCCTATCCTCGAGCCCGAGATGGATTCCATTTAACAAACGGACATCTACAACAAAAAGTTACATTTCAGTTCAAAGATTACACAAAATTTAAGCACAATGAAGCATTTAACTTGCCCTAGGAAGCTCCAACTTCATAGGCATGTCTAGTTCCTCAGAACCTTCTCGAGTTGTTACCCTCATCTTGCTCTCTAGAATCAACAACTCATCCTCCATAGTAGGACTACTCCCAACCTCCTTCAGCTCACTCGCATGAGCAGGAGCGTCCACCTTCCTCTTTCAAAATCATGACGACCTCTCCACTCTCCTTGGTCGCCGAGTTCGAACCATCAACCTTCACAGTCTTCCTTTTTGGGTGCCTTTGAATTAACTTGTTCGATGTAGCCCCCACGAGATTTGACTTCAAAGAAATTGGCACAACCTTTTTTAATGTTGGACGTCCTTTAACGCCAATGTTTCCCTCCCTCCATCCCCAACAGTCACACCAGATCCTATCATTTTTTTCTTAGCTTATGACTTTTAAACTTTTTCTGACCTGCTGTTAGCCTTTTTATATCAGCTTATCTCGAGCTCTCCTAAAGCAATCTCGAGCTCTGATCCTTCACAAGCTATAATATCGATCAATGATTCCTTTTTTGTAACTTGAGATCAGGGATCTGCAAAAAAACACAACACATTGTTACATACAGATAAAACTCTAACACAAAAATAGTTTGATATCACAAACAATTACTTACTTTTCTTCAGAGTTTTATATATAAGATCCATGGGTTCCTCGTCCACCTTTTGGAGACAATCACCCTTCACCCATATCAAGTTATCGTTCTACTCTCGCCCTGCTGAATTCAAGTCAAAGAACTGAGGTCGAGATGAGCTGGAAGAGAAGTACGCGCCCCTAGTCGCCGTATAGTATTTCACAGTATAATACTGTAAAATATTGACAGGGGTTATTCTCCTCTTAACCCACTTGAAAGCCTACCTTTTATTTAGGGTATCACACACATTTATCATTTTCCACATACCATTTAGTTGGGTAGGATAATCCTCAATGGTATTCAAAATACCTTTAGCAAGATTGTTTAAAGGCACCATCAGTCTAAACTCTAACTGGGAAAGATAACACAAATATCTCTGGTCCAGATCACTTTGAATACCCCCATTGAAGTACTCCAAAGAGATAGACTCATCTACTCCCCTCTGAGATTTTACATACTCCAAATTGGGTAATAAGAAAAAGTATTCGTCACCATTTTTAACTCTACACCTCCTAAACGACCTACCGGCATGTTCTATCACCTCACCCCATACACCACCTAAACTACCTTTAATTTTTTAATTTTATAAAACTCCTTAAATACATCTGAATCTGCAGGATATGGTAAGAAGTTACCAGGGAAATCTAGAAACACTAATTCACCCTTCCCCTCTACCTCTAATTCTACTACTTTTGAGCTTTCTATTCTTAACTCGCCTCCTACAAAATCTACATTATCAATTTCTACATGCACATCCTCAATCAAACGACTAGAGGTCGAAGTCTCCATATCAAGAGTTTCCTTGAAAGTGAGACTTATTTCTACAACAGAGCCTTCTTACGCCTCTACCAACATGCAGGTCGAGGTATTCTAATTAAAATTCTTTATAGCTTCTTTTTATGTATATATATTTTTATATATATCATACCTAAGACACACTATTTCATACAAAACTCCTACTTATAGCACAAAAGCCATTTTTTCAAAGAATTTCCTCATAGCAATTTTTTGAAATTCAAATATACACAAAAAATGGTAAATTTTAGAACCCTGCACAAGGCTTCTTCTACAATCACCACAACACAAACCAAAAAAAATCAACAATGGCCCACTAACCTCCAATGTCCGAATAAGAATTCGGGATGTCACGCACCTCCTCCTTCACAACAGAACTTCGCAACAAGATTTTTTGATCAAAGCCCATAATCGCAACCCCTTTATCCTTCGGTTTCAATGACTATTTTTGTTTACCCTCTCTCTCTAGAATCTTTGTAACTCAATTTTTTTTCTCTCTCTAGATTTGTGTCTATTTATTTTGTGAAAACGTTGAAACGAAGAAGAAGAAGAGTTATTTATACTTTTCCTCTCCAACCGCTGGCAGTTATTAGGGCTCACATAAGTCGCCCTCAGTTTTAGAGCCAGGGCATCCCTTCCACTATTTATGTCAGACGTTTCGTACCTATTGGCTAAAAATGCTTCTCTATCATTACCCTAAGTCCTATATTTTAATGTATTTTTCTCTCTCTTCAACCCAAATCCTTCTCACACCTTCCCACACTCATTATGATACTCCACTCACACGCAACCAAACTATCTCTCCCCAAAAAGGATTAACAATCCAATTCATATTCTCCTACTTTTGTTAGTTATAGAACTGCTGATGTCATTTCGAATACTACAACATTTCAAAATTCAAAATTTTCTTTCCAACAGTATTCACCACAAATAAGGAACAAATTCAGAAGGAAGTATTCTCCTTTTATTCTACTTACATTTATTCAAACTAACGAAGTTCGCTCTCTCAAGCATAGTCACATATAAAGTAGACAAGATGCCCTGAAGCGCCACACCTAATTAGTTCATTCTGAGCAATCCTCTCATCTTCTTAAGTTATTTCCTTCAGAGCGATTTCCATTGCTGTAGCTATTCGAGCAACAGGCTTAACCACCAATTCGCAAAATATCTCACACCCATGTCAATATGACGCCTAGCCTCGTTCTCCTTCGCTGTCAGAGTCAACCCATCAAACTGTATTGAAGATTTAGGCAAATTGACATCATATTCTAGCCACCCAAATATCTTCTCTCGAACTTCAACAACCTATATCGTTAAATTCCCCTCCGACGTATGACGAGCTCTCTGAGAACGAGTCCTCACCATTATTTCCTCCTCTCCATCTTGTATTTCTAGAATTATTTATGCAGATTACGATAACACAAAATCCCCCCATTCAGCATTCAGAATGACAAGTATCAATCTCTCTTATCCATAACTGAAACCTTTAAATCATGCTAACAATTTATTCGATTATATCTTCTCAGAACGAGATCATTGCATATGTTTATTCGACCATATATTTTTGAGCTAATTAAATTCACAATTTTGTTACATATATTTTACCTTTATTCACACATCTACACACAGCTCGATTTTTAGTTTCACAACATTACCTTCTTCACAATGATATATTATAGTTCGATCATATAAATTTCTTTGAGTTTGTCGCATATATTTGTTACATTTCACACACACACACATATATATATATATATATATCAATTTCCATCAGACACATATCGATCTATCGAAGTTTCAATTTCCCATACTAATTTCTAGTTCAATATATCAACATAGAATTACTGCAAAAATATTTTTTTCATTTGCTCGACAATTCCTTACAGAATACTTTACAGAAAGCACAATATTTTAGACACTTCCTACAGATCGATCTACAGGTCACAATATATAACAATTATCAATAGCATTTCCACTCCAAAACAGATGTTTCACTAACATGAAACACTCCTTCAAGAAAACAAAGATAGTTATAATAGAGGCATATTTCTAGTCCAAAGACTAGAAGCATATTTCCAATCTGCTACCACCACCGTATCTTCCTCCGTAACCTCCACCACCTCATCAAGGTACAGAAAAAATATTAAATCTACTTTTACAGAGCCCAATCCCTCGCAGGATAATGGTAGTACTTCTTGGTACGCACACCGACTTCCTTATCCGCCTCCTGAATATTATCCTCTGCAAGCAGACGAAGACATACCCAGCGTTGCTCACCTAACAGAATTATATGGTAGAACTGCCACATTTGATAGTAGTTATTCTCAACCTCCGTTGCTTCCTCCTCCATCATCCCATGATAGGTCGGCGGTACCGGTATGGGAGTGGGCATATCCATTGTTTGGTTACCAAAATATCAGAATTGAAGCTTTTGTACTTTAGCAAGCACCCTCGCTTCATATACTTGGCGCCTAGTTGTCACCATTCTCAAGATTTTTAGAGATAGAGTATTTTCACAAGAATGGCAAACGATACTGTATCAACAATATTTATAGGAGAGCCACATTCAATATAAGGATAAAGTTCTAAAGTAGTCATCATTCAAAGCCAACAAATATTGAGAAACCCAAAAGCCATATACATTATTCCTTTCTATGCAATAAATGCCAAATACAGTCTTCAACACAGAAGTGACAAGTCCCTAACCAGTTCAATTCAACAGTATTCCGTTCCCAATTCCAACACACAAAATTCAACAGACATTTTTTAACTCAAGCCACTTATGCCGTCAGTTGCGAGGGGGAAATTGTATGGACCTATACCTCGACCTATTCCAAACTTGAACTACCTTAATACCAGACTCACGTATTATACACATGACTTATAATCAGCAATGATACTTGGACCACGAACTAATAGAGAACGTGGATCGAAAACTACATAAAATATGAACAAGTTAAAGACACTTGTCTCCCACGAACTAGCAGTTATACATTCAACTACCACCTGCCCAATTTCTAGAGAGTGTACTTCTACACGATAACGAACTGCGAGTGAGGTCTGTAAAAAGGATGAGTTCCAGAAGAGAAAAGACCAAGAATTTGAGATTTCAAGACCTAAATTTTCTAACTCAAGAGATCAAATCTCATAATCAAATATCAGCCTCAAGCAATAAAGTTATAGTTACTAAATCCTTAAAGAAAGATCATCGTTTTCACCAATTTAAAGGTTTCCACGTTAATCACTTGTGTCATTCTTTTAAACTAATTCTTTTCATAGGTACATTTGGTGTAAAAGCTAATTTTGAGCTATTTTGAGCTACTACCAAATTTGTCCATTACAAATTTGATCTACCTTTTCTTTTGGGTGTTGACCGTGTTGTATGATCAGGTGGTAGGATGATTTCAAAGCGACGATAACAAATATTGATGCACGGACTCTTTGCATGAAAGTTGGATTTCATTTTTTATGCTTTTCGTCAATCGAGAACATATCCTTTAGGATCATCGTCTTGGTTTTTCATGGCCATGTTCTTTCCCCAGGGTTTTCAATGCCCAAAATTCATTGGACAAATCTTGTGGATACTTAAATTTGAAATCTCGAAGCTTACTTAAACACACTTTAATTGAAGCCTTTATCTTTATATTCTTCAAGCAACAAACTACTACTTTATGCGAGAAAGAATCCTCGTACATTCTACTAACCATTTCTATGGAGATATTTTTTGATATCTTCCTTTTTTTAACTAAAACATGTAACAAGACAAAACAAAATCTAATTTATGAAGAAAATAAAATCTAACACAAGATCCTAATAAAATAAAATATAATAATATCCTAAAGATATTTCCATATCCAAAGAGTGAAAAATCTTGCATTGTGGGATGTGGGAAACATCCACTTGGCGCATCACCTGCCATACCAGCTTGAGTGCCATAAATACAACTCAAGGGCCTCATCATTCAAGGGGCCTAGTCGGGATATCTATATGGGCTTGATGAATATGACTAACAGGGCTCAATGATTATAGGATGCATTTTCAAGAACAAAAGAGCATGTGTCAAAAAGGATAGTAGGTGTCACAACCCTGCTCAAGGTCGGTACTATAGTGCCTGGAGCACAGCAAAATATGTGGTCGTGTAACGTATATGCACGTACGGCCAGCATGTACAAGCCATCATCACTGGGTGACGACGCTTGTGAAATATACTCACGGATGCTAGAGCGACATCCAGATAATCCTAGAGAATAGGTAGCAATGCTGAAGGTTCCCACAATAATCCCTACAACATAATCACTCGCGACTGGGAATGAGATACAAATAACACATCTATTTTGGCAGCGGATCAGGGTAGCTCAATATGACGAGTTCCAGATATATGAAATTGGGTTGTACACGGTCCAGTTTTGGCCCTAAATCGCGAACCGAAAGTGTTTGATAACATTGAAGCAAAACTGAATCGCCTAATAAAACCTAACCAAAACTAAACCGGTCAGTCCGATTTTGATTCAGTTTTTGTATTCGGTTTTTAAATAAAACCAGAAAATGATAAGAAGAAAAAAATAGTCATCAGACTCATCACGTGCGTCAACTTGACGAACCTTTCCCTATTTCTTTCCCTACAATCACCACCCACCACCAGATAACATCATGTCACCGATATCGAACTATCCATAAAAATTATCGGTTTGAGTCTAAGATATCTGACTCTTTAACATCATTTAAAGAATCCTTTGTTTCAATTCGATAATTCAAGTAGAGTGTTAGGAAACCAAATTATGGTTGATGAATCCTGACCGTGCGATCAAAACGTATAACGGTTAGATCTCTATCTTCACGGTGAAGACTCGCAGGCTTGTCTCGATAGACCTGTAAACTTGAAAAGAGAAGCATATAGACTTTCCAATAATGATTATAAAAGATATATATAGAGAGAGAGAGAGAGAAAGAAAGAGAGTGATCAGATCTGGAAGTAGATAAGAGGTAAAAAAAAAATAGATTTAATCTTACCCTAATCATCATCTCAAGTAGATATGGTTTGGAAGAGAGAAGTTTTGTTATACGGTTTGGAAGAGGATTGCAGTGGGGTTTGTTGTGTGAGAAAAATGATTAGATTGGTTTTATGTTTTTATATTCAAATTACTACATTAACCCTGATTCGGGTAGGTTCGTTTTATAACCGAATCAAAAACCAAAACCGAACCAAGAAGTTTGGTTTTTACTATTTCACAACTAAAAACCGAACTGGTCTATAGAAAACCGGTAAAACAGCCGATTTTGGTTCGGTTCGGTTCAGTTTCTTGGTTCCCGGTTCTTCATGTACAACCCTAATATGATATATATATATATATATATATATATAATATATGGGTGACGAGCCTGGACTAGTTGCATAGTCTATTCATAAGGGGCGGTACATGCATCTCGATTGGCTCGTGGGGCATAGCGGTTCCCTATTAAGCCCTATCTGAGAAAGTATCCCGCATTACAAGGCAATGTCTCCTGGCCTTTCCTGGGCCAAGGAAAACTCATGAACATCCCTTATGGATAGCCCATGAGCCGGAGTCTAAGATGACCAAACTATAAAGCTTACTTTGTCATGGGGAGGTTTGAACCAACTCCCCCCTTAATATAGCTACTAATTAAGTAAATAGCTAGTTTCCAAAAATAAACATCAAAAGTGGAGGCAAAGCGTACTAGCACTTCACACCCCCACACACACCCCCCCCCCCCCCCCCTTTCAACATAACCAATTCTGTTTTCAACGAAACTTTGCGTGTAGCTATATTAAGATATAAATAATATATATCCAAGGTTATAACTCAAAACGTATATATAGATTTGTTCGGCGTTCGCTAGGGCGTCACAGTAGGGGTAGTTGTTGAATGTCGTCGAATCTCCTAGATTGGAGACTGTGTGATCCATTTTCTAGAAATTGATATTTGTAGTTTTGTTTGATTCGCCAATGCAACTTTATCAGATCATTATGTTTTTATTAAAGCACAATTACTAGCCAATAAAGTTATCATGCTTTTTCATCAAATATAGATCTGAAGGCTAGTGCGAGTCCCAAATTGCTTTACAAAGGGCTCTATTAGTTATTTCAAGTCTAGTAGATATGTTCTCCCCGTCACTCATTTGTTCTATGCAGATGACTTTATCGTCTATACAAGATCTACTATCTTTTCGCCACAAGTATGATGATGTGAATCATTACTCATAAGGCCGTCTACCTCCGTGTGACCTATGTTTATTTGATGCTTTAGGTTTTATGCTTTAGCTTAAAGCTCTATTGGAGAGATCCAATGTGGGTTATTAGCAGTTTTTTAATATAAGTAGAATATTATTTCAATTAGAATTAGGGTTTCTAATTCTAACCCCCCTTGAGTTCTATAAAAGGGAAGGTCTAGGTTATATGTTTCTCAGTTGATTTTGATTAAAGTAAGTTGATCTGTTTAGTTGAAACCCTAGTTTTCTTTAACTTTCAAATACAACGTGATTTTCATACAAATCTTGCTTCCGCGTTCGTAATATTCATATCATATGAAGCATGTTCTGGGTAACTTATCAATGAGGATAAAAGTAGAATCTTTATTCACCACTCAGTCCTGTTACATAGAAAGCTCATCATTCAACGCACTTCGGGCTTTTATCTCAGGAGCTTTCCTATTGTCTATCTTGGAGACTATGGAAAAACAACTCTTGGCTTTTTTATTGGGTTAATACGCAAGATTCGGTCTAAGATTAAAATTGGTAAGGAAAGTTAATTTATAATGGTGGGAAATTAGTGCTTCTTAAACATGTCTTAAACTCTATGTCCACAATTTATATTTTCTCCGCTATTATTGTTCCCAATAAGGTCACCAAGCACATCGAGAAGCTCTTTTGCTGATTTCTTTTGGGGTCATTTTGAAGGAAAGGCAAAAAGGAAAAAAGGTTGCCTAGGGGTAAGCTTTGCAGACCCACTCTTGAGGAGGTTTGGGCTCTTCAACACAAGGAATGCCTTTGGTCAGATTTCATGAAAAAGTGATATTTTAGTTTTAACTCTTCTTTCATCGGTATGACTTATTCTTCTAAGTTTTGAAGAACATGTTGCTTCTCTTCAAAATTGTGAACAACGACATTGGTTTTATATTTAGCATAGGCAATGTATCCTTTTGGCATGATAACTGGACAGGAGTAGGTGTTCTTTCCTCTCTTCTTGGGCTAGATCTTGTGCATCAAATACTTGTTAAGGATGTGCTAGACTCTGAAAGCAATTGGCATTGGGATAAGCCTGAGTGTCCTGTTCCTACTTTTTGGATGGAGTTTTTGGCAAAGTACTTCTTCTTAAATCATGATAAGGACAAACTAGTTTGGTCTTCAACCGTTGATGGCTCCTTTTCTATCAATTCTGCATGGAACCTTGTTAGAATATCTGCTTCTACCAACTATTATCTCAAATGGATATGGAATCCTTGCCTACCATCCAAGATTCAAGTATTCATATGGAAGCTCTAGAAAGACATTGTTGGCATGGATTTGGTTATTCAAAGAGCTTTTATTCACATGGCTTCTAACTGTGGCTGTTATTGCAATGCTTATGCTTCTTGTGAATCTTTAAATCATCTCTTCATCTCCGGTTCTATTGCCCATGTTGTTTGGAGTTTCTTTAGTAGATGTTGTAGAGTCAATCTCATGGTGTCTCACTCTATTAAGAAGAGGTTCAAGACTTGGTTAGCTACTGCAAATAACCAGTCTCGCATGGGCATCATCAGAGCTTTCTCCCCTCTCTTATTTTTTAAAATTTTTGGAAAGCTAGATGCTCTAACAAGTATAATGGCATTGTTATGAACTCTTCGATCATCATTAGCAAAGTGTTACTATTACTTAGTGATATTGTCTTCAAATTTAAAGTTATAAAGGGTGCTTTAGGTTTGGAGAAGTTGTCTCTTCAAGCTCTTGGTCTCTCCTCTAAAATGCCCAACTATAGGCCTTTAAAATTTTAAAAATGGACCAGGCCTCAGGGTTACTTCAAGCTTAATATCGATGGTTCTGCCCTCTCCAATCACGGCCAGTGTGGGAGAGGTGGATTCGTAAGGATTCACAATGGTGACATGGTTTTTGCTTTCTCGATGGACCTTAGTTTTCATCCTCTTATTGTTGACCTTGACTCCCTCACTCTTGTTCAGTGGTACAATAATTATTGTACTGTCCATTGGGATCTTTCTAACATATGGGCAGAGATCATAAGGATTGGCATGACTCTTGGAATCACTGTCCATTACACTTTTAGGGAAGGCAATTGTCTCTCTGATTTCTTATCAAAGGAAGGCTCTTCACTCCTCTTTTTTTTTTTAAAGTAAGCCAGTTTTTATGGATCTGTAACCCAGAGTAACCAAGCCCCGAAGGGCATCCAAATCCCGAAGGCCACAGCCCTGAAGGGTAACAATTCCCAAAGGCCCAAATATAACTCAAAGGATTTAAACATCCATATTTGGAGTTTGTTTCATTCCGTGTCTAGTTTAGATGTCAACACAATCTTGTGGTTACTCGTCGTCAGAGATTATTCCTTGAGCGACTACAACTGGACTGACATAGAACAGGTAAGTGGGTTTCTAACACTTTGTTCTAAAAAGTCAAGCTTATGTATTTTACAGAGTATGAAAAAGTAATAAGAAAGTCTCCTTAAAGAAAGCATAATTTCTATTCAAATAGATTATGTTTTATTCGAATAGAACTGAAAGATTCCTTCCGTTCGAATAACTTTTAATGTTGTTTGAATATTTTGCAACAACTTGAATTTTATTCGAATAAAATTATTTTTGCTCGAATAACTTTCAATAGTTGTATTTCTATTCGAATAGATTAATTGTTGTTCGAATAACTTTCAACAGTTGCATTTCTATATGAATAAATTAATTGTTGTTCGAATAACTTTCATCAGTTTGGTTCCTGTTCGAATAGATTAATTTCTATTCGAACGGAGCCCGTGTTTTTTGTTTTCCTTCTTAAGACATACTTACCTTTTTTCAAAGACTCACTTCTTGAAAACCCATTTTTTTAAGGGCTTGTTTTTTAGAGTGAAGAGAGATCTATCTTTAAAATATTCAAGAGAGAATCAAATCACTCAAACCTTGAATCAATCAATTGATCAAGGAACCTTAATCATGCATTGAAGAACTGGATTGAAGAACTTGAGCGATTCAAGATTAGGAGCTACAACGTGAGATTGGAGCGAGGCGTTGCGAGAATGAGAAATTGATTGTGAGGAGTTCAATTAAAAGAGAGGTAACCACGGGATGTGCTTATCGAGTCTGTAAGTAATTGAATACTTGTATTTTGATTTTAATAGTGGATTGTTTTGTAATGTCCCGGATTTTTGGGTAATTTTTTTTGTTTAGTATTATTACTATTATTACCTCACGTTAAGTTCCGCACTTATATTCTGCATTTATTCCGCTTATACTCCTTCATCCTTTGTGCATCCATTTATTTCCTTTAGGTGGTTTTGTCCTTAGATTCCCTTATTGTGGTTTTGGTGGTTCAGAGGTGATTCGGAGGTAGAGGTGGCATTGTGGCCATGGGATCCCATATAAAGTTTGGTAGTGGTGTTTTATTAGTGTGTCTATAGTTTGGTGTGGTTCCGGTGAGCCGTTTGATTGGCCGATAGGTTTTTGGAGTTCGTCCGGGCAAAGATTCCTTTTTGGTATTTCGGAGGTTTTAGGCGATAGGGCGGTGTTATGAGTTGTGGGAACCCATAAAAAGTTTGGTGATGATGTTTTATGGTTGTGTCTGTGATTTGGGGTGATTCCGGTGAGCCGTTGGAGTTGCCGGTAGATTTCTTGAGTCGCCCGAGGAAAAGATTCTTTTTCGGGGGCTTAGGCGTTTCGGTGGCCGTGAGGCGGTGGAGGTGGTGTTTGCACCTTTAGAAACTTTGGTTGGGTTTGTATTAGTGTTTGTATGGTGGTGGTGGTGGTCCGAGGTGTTTCCGGGGTGGTCCGGGTGCCTCCGGGGCCTTTTCCTTGATGCAGGAGCAGTTCTGCTCGAACAGGGCCTTTCCTGCTCGAATAGGACTTTTCTGTTCGAACAAGAACCTTTCTGTTTTAATAGAACCTCTTCTGTTAGAATAGATAATTTTCTGTTCGAATAGGATGAATAGTGTTTTTTGCAAAACTTAATTTTTGTTCGAACAAGCTTTCCATCTGTTCGAACAAGCCTTGCTCTGTTCGAACAGGACTTTCCCTGATCGAACAAAGGCCCGTTTTCAGTTGTGTCTGGGTCTATATATTATCTATTCTTCACCTCTTCACTCAACTCTCTCTCTCTCTCTCCTCTCCCCTAATCATTCCCCTCTCCTCCTCACTCTTAATCCAATCCTCCCCTTCGCTCGCGGATTCTTCCTCAGCTTCACGCGATCTTTTCTCCTATCCTCGGTGAGTAATTCTCGATTCCATTTCGATTCGGCGTAGGGTTTGGGTTTTGTGGTCCTTTCCTTAAATTGATGGGTTGTTTGTTGTTATTTTTGGTTGGTGTTAGGTTTTCAGGCGTTCCACGACCGTTCTGTGGATTTCGATTGAGTTTCCGAGTTGGGCTTCCGAGTTGGTTTTCCGCCGGACTTGTATTATCCTCAGGCGAGTTTTACCTTCCAAAATAACTTGATTATTATGATGATTCATGAGTTATATAAATGCCTAGTTAGTATAATTATATCTGTAATTAGGTTAGTATATCGTTAAATGTTTAGGACACCTATACTGGTTATCCGTTAGTGTATCTTAGACGAGAGTAGATAAGGGTGGGATAAGTTAGTAAAACCCGCACAATGTGAGTTTAGTTACAAGATATAACCTGTAGGTTTTGATTATCCAGAGGAGGTTATTCTCTGTTGTCGCCGATGCGACGATGACTCCTGAGATTCCTCTTAGACCAATTTCATTGAGGGTGGTTCTCGCGAATCCTTTCTTCCTAAGGGTAGAAAACAAAGGCATTTCTTAGTGTGTTGCAACGCCTCAGCATCGCTATATATTTATATATGTATATGTATATAATATATAGAGTGTGGTATGGTTGGTTAGTTATTAGGGTGCCCAGCTTGTTTTAGGGCACTAGCAACTTGGATTGACGATTAGTAGAGACTTATGGGCGGCTTGTGGTTTAGCCACCATTTCTCTAAGATAGTGTTGTTCTGAGACTATAGTTTTCAACTTTTAGTTTAGCACCTTGGTTAGTTTGGGTTGCTGGATTTGGTTACAGGGTAGTCTTGGGGCGTCATAGCTTCAGTAAGGCATGGTCTTCGATTCGGAGCTCGTCCTCTTGCCTGTTACTATTTTAATTAGTCTTAGGACTAGTCTAGGTGTAATCTGTGTTCTCGAGGCCTGGTCCTTGAGCACTGTTGTTGTGGTTGGTGGTTATTTAGAATGTCGAAATCCATGTGAGTGTGTGGTATCCCCTGGACTGTTAGTTGCTGGTGGTGAGCAGACGGCTTGTCCATGGTGGTTGGTTGTGGATGTTGAACTTCCGATAGTTTGCCTTAAGATTGTTTTCCTATCGCGTTATGACACTTATTGTCCTCATGATTCTTAGAGCCATTAAAGCTTACTCGTAAGCCTTTTTCCCCGGGATGAGGCTGTTAGGGCTTTGTTCCCTTTCGTCATCTTGGAGGCAGTGTGACAGAATGGCTCAGTGAGATCCGCAGTTGAGCCAGGTGGTTTATGAAGTTGTATGTCACCTGAGATGTTGGAATGCGGATGAAACCTCCTGTTGAATCCGATTCTTGTACATCCGTGTTGGAGACTTATGTACATGATTAGGAGGATTGTGAGCAGTTCTGTTATTGGGGATTATTGAATACTCGTTAGACACTTGTAGGTCACCCCATGAGTACTAGTCTTTGTTGACAGCTAGAGTACTGTTGTACGTGATGGTAATCATATTGCTTTAAGGAATCTTAGAGACTGATATTGTTTAGATGCCGTGACGGTTAAGTTGACGTCTCATCTAGGCTTAGATGGTGCAACTGAGTCACAGGAGGGCATCTGCGTTGGTTTTGGTTGCCACGCCCTCAGGCAGAGGTGATTATCCTGTGTGCACTGCCGGGTTGACGGTAGTTGTGTTTCAGTCTCTAGGCTCATGCTCACATCTATAGATAATATTCTCCCCTTATCTTACTGCGATCGGATATATGAATAACTCCGCATCGGCTGACCCTCGGGAGGTTCAGGGATTCCTTAATCGGGTTAAAATATAAGGTGGTTCCAGAATAGATACTATTATACCTAGTCACCCATTCAGGAGTGTGGGATGGTATGAGACAGTATTTGTAATCCGATACAGGGCTTATCCTTGTGGTTGAAATGCCTCAGAATTATTTCACTATTTCGGACGATGGCTCCGGTGTGAATTATCCTTTAGTCTGGTCAAGCTAGTGCAGTACATCGTACCCTTGTATCCAACAATATCCGATAAGGTAAATCCCTTTTCAGTAATTGTCGGACCACTTTAGTCATGGAGGCTAGCCCTTTGGGTTGACATCGCTAAATCATTCTGCATCATAACATAATCATCATCATCATCATCATCATCGTCATCAAGCAAATCATTGCATCTCTGCACACTTTCTTAATTCGTAGGTTCTTCTGATAGAAATCTTTAACCCTTTCTGCATTGTGTTTAATATAGAATCTTCTGTACTTGGGATAATTATGGGATTATCGTAGTTCATCATATTCTTCTACTCTTATCTTTATTCCTCTTCTCCTAATTGATTGTTGTGCAATTAGATTTATCTTCCTTCTGCATATTCCTCTCCTCTCTGCATCTATTCCTCTCTCTTCTGTATCCAATTAAGTTATTAGGTTGATTAGTCTGGTTGGTTACTGTGAGCTTTAGGCTGGTATTTGGTTGTGGGCGATCTCGTTCAGCTTGTGATAGGTTCGGGATTATGCCTGGTTGGGGGTTTGGATAACCAGGTTGGTTTGTAGTTGGCTGAGGGTTGTTCACCCTAGTGTTTGACTATATCACTGAGGTAGATTGGTTGTGCATGGCGCCGAGAGCCACGGTAGTGATTAGAGTATAGTTAGTAGTCCTTATGACTGGAGTGTAGATTAGCACTCTTTTGCACGAGGTATATATGTATAGATAGATTTATTAGAGTTAGTATATATACGTATACCTATTAGTCATTCTATATATATCCTACTTATAGTATTTATCGTTAGATGCTATTATATCCTATTATCATTACGTCTATTATCCATCTCATTTGTTAGTATAATGGTTTAGCTATTCTTGGGAGTAGTGAGCTCGTTATTTGCTCACTCTCGCATCCCCTTTAAGTGGCAGGTCGTTTCAGGTTTAGTTGCTACTGTAGTGATCTTTGGAGAGCTGAGCTGGAGGCTCGATCTCCAGTTATTGCAGTTGAGCTTGCTGCGTGGAGGTTTGTAAAATCTCATATTTAGATTTTGTTATCTTAGTCTTCCGCTGTTTCTATTTTCCTTATTGCTCTGTTATGATACTATTGTGAATAACTGGGCCATAATTTCTCTTCGGCTCGGTTGTTCATGGGGCGAATCTGTGGATTCTCTGACCTGGACAGCTTCGGATCTAGTAATTGGTCAAGCTACCGATTACCGTATTTTTGGGCGTGACAGGCTTGTTATCAGAGCTCTAGGCTAACTCATATCTCGGTGTCTAGCACTCATAGGTTGAGTTATTCTTTAGGACGAGTTAGGATGATTCCTTGGTGTCCTGTGTCTTTCTCGCAGGTTTGGTTAGTGAGTTTATCTCTTGAGGTCTTCTGCGTGTTGGCTTATAGCATAGGTCTAGTGTATAGGCTTTTGCTGCAGGTTTAAAGGACTCAAGATGTTCATCTTGAATCCTTAGAATAGTGATTGATTGGCTTCTAGTAGTAGTGGTTTCCCTGGTTGTTTTGGGGTTGGGTTTCGACTTCATAATTGCGATTTTACGCTATTTGGGCGACGCTGTGTTTGCCGTCATAGTAGTTTCGACGTGTATTCCCTTTGAATGTTTCTCTTATCGAATTTCGGGTATTTGCTCTTAATCGAGTCCAGATCAATCAGGTTATTGGATCTGATCGTTTGGATTGGTTTCCATTATTTATTGAATGCATCGTTTTAACCAATTATTTCCATCTCTTGTGTCGCAGGCCTGATCTCATAGCAGACGTGTTATGAAACTAGAGATGTCATACACATCAGATTTCGCCGTTGTTCATATAGGGAGAGGGGCATCATATTCCCCTTTCCCATATGTTGATTTTTGCATCTTTACACAATTTATTTTTATAATCAAACTATATATATATTTCATACAAACTATATATTAACATATTTTTACCCAAAATATTTGCTAAGTTACCTAGATAGGTTTTGTCGTGTACCTGGACGAGGAGTTCAGGGGGCTTTTTATTTTACCGACCTTGTGTGACCACTACTACGATATGGTTACACATCGTATTTGAAATATAATATACTATATCTAGGTAAGTATTTTAAATTTCAGGACAAAATTCTTCAAAGGAGGGTAGAATGAAATGTCCCAGATTTTTGGGTAATTTTTTTATTTAGAATTATTACTATTATTACCTCACGTTAAGTTATGCACTTATATTCTGCATATATTCCGCTTATACTCCTTCATCCTTTGTGCATCCATTAATTTCCTTTAGGTGGTTTTGTCCTTAGATTCCCTTTTTGAGGTTTTGGCGGTTCAGAGGTGATTTGGAGGTAGAGGTGACATTTTGGCCTTGGGAACCCATATAAAGTTTGGTAGTGGTGTTTTATTAGTGTGTCAAAAGTTTGGTGTGGTTCCGGTGAGCCGTTAGATTGGCCGATAGGTTTTCGGAGTTCGTCCGGGCAAAGATTTCTTTTTGGCATTTCGATGGTTTTAGGCGATAGGGAGGTGTTATGAGTTGCGGGAACCCATAGAAAGTTTGGTGATGATGTTTTATGGTTGTGTCTGTGATTTGGGGTGATTCCGGTGAGCCGTTGGAGTGGCCTGTAGATTTCTAGAGTCGCCCGAGGAAAAGATTCCTTTTTGGGGGATTAGGCATTTCGGTGGCCGTGAGGCGGTGGAGGTGGTGTTTGAACCTTTAAAAACTTTGGTTGGGTTTGTATTAGTGTTTGTATGGTGGTGATGGTGGTCCGAGGTGTTTCCGGGTGTCCGGGGTGGTCCGGGGTCCCTCCGGGGACTTTTCCTTGATGCAGGAGCAGTTCTGTTCGAACAGGACCTTTCCCGTTCGAATAAGACTTTTTTGTTCGAACCAAACCTTTCTATTCGAATAGAACCTCTTCTGCTCGAATAGAACATTTTCTATTCGAATAGGATGAATAGTATTTTTTGCACAACTTCATTTTTGTTCGAGCAAACTTTCTCTCTATTCGAACAAGCTTTGCTCTGTTCGAACAGGACTTTCCTTATTCGAACAATGGCGCATTTTCAGTTGCATCTGGGTCTATATATTCTCTGTTCTTCACCTTTTCACTCAACTTTTTTTTTCTCTCTCTTTCCTATCCCCTAATCATTCCCCTCTCCTCCTCACTCTTAATCCAATCCTCCCCTTCACTCGCAGATTCTTCCTCAGCTTCGCCGCGATCTTCTCTCCTATCCTTGGTGAGTAATTCTCGATTCCATTTTGATTCAGCGTAGGGTTTGATTTCTAGGGTTTGGGTTTTGTGGTCCTTTCCTTAAATTGATGGGTTGTTTGTTGTGATTTTTGATTGGTGTTAGGTTTTCAGGCGTTCCACGACCGTTCCGTGGATTTCGGTTGAGTTTCCAAGTTGGCCTTTCGAGTTGGTTTTCCGCCGGAGTTGGATTATCGTTAGGCGAGTTTTACCTTCCAAAATAACTTGATTATTATGATGATTCATGAGTTATAGAAATGCCTAGTTAGTATAATTATATCTGTGATTAGGTTAGTATATCGTTAAATGCTTAGGACACCTATACTGGTTATCCGTTAGCGTATCTTAGGCAAGAGTAGTTAAGGGTTGGATAAGTTAGTAAAACCCGCACAATGTGAGTTTAGTTACAAGATAGAACCTGTAGGTTTTGATTAGCCAGATGAGCTTATTCTCTGTTGTCGTCGATGCGATGATGACTACTGAGATTCCTCTTAGACCAATTTCATTGAGGGTAGTTCTCGCGAATCCTTTCTACGTAAGGGTAGAGAACAAAGGCATATCTCAGTGTGTTGCGACGTCTCAGCGTAGCTATATATTTATATATGTATATGTATATAATATATAGAGTGTGGTATGGTTGGTTAGTTATTAAGGTGCCCAGCTTGTTTTAGGGCACTAGTAACTTGGGTTGACGATTAGTAGAGACTTATGGGCGGCTTGTGGTTTAGCCGCCATTTCTCTAAGATAGTGTAGTTTTGAGACTATAGTTCTCAGCTTTTACTTTAGCACCTTGGTTAGTTTGGGTTGCCGGATTTGGTTCCAGGGTAGTCTTAGGACGACATAGCTTCAGTAAGGCATGGTCTTCGATTCAGAGCTCGTCCTCTTGCCTGTTATTATTTTTATTAGTCTTAGGACTAGTCTAGGTCTACTCTGTGTTCTCGAGGCCTGGTCCTTGAGCACTGTTGTTGTGGTTGGTGGTTGTTTAGAATGTTGGATTCCATGTGGGAGTGTGGTATCTCTTGGACTATTAGTTATTGGTGGTGAGCAGACGGCTTGTCCATGGTGGTTGGTTGTGGATGTTGAACTTCCGATAGTTTGCCTTAGGATTGTTTGCCTATCGTATTGTGACACTTATTGTCCTCATGATTTTTAGAGCTATTAGAGCTTACTTGTAAGCCTTCTTTCCCTGGGATGAGGCTGTTAGGGCTGTATTCCTCTTCGTCATCTTGGAGGCAGTGAGACAGCATGGCTCAGTGAGATCCGCAGCTGAGCCAAGTGGTTTATGAAGTTGTACGGCTCCCGAGATGTTGGAATGCGGCTGAAACCTCCTGTTGAATCCGGTTCCTGTACATCCATGCTGGAGACTTATGTACATGATTAGGAGGATTGTGAGCAGTTCTGTTATTGAGGATTGTTGGCTACTCGTTAGACACTTGTAGGTCACCCCATGAGTACTAGTCTTTGTTGACAGCTAGAGTACTATTGTACGTGATGGTAATCATATTGCTTTAAGGAATCTTATAGACTGATGTTGTTTAGATGTCGTGACGGTTAAGTTACTGTCTCATCTAGGCTTTGATGGTGTAACTGAGTCACATGAGGGCATTTGTGTTGGTTTTGGTTGCCACGCTCTCAGGCAGAGGTGGTTATCCTCTGTGCGCTGCCGGGTTGACGGTAGTTCTGTTTCAGTCTCTAGGATCATGCTCACATCTATAGATAATATTCTCCTCTTATCTTACTGCGATCGGAGACATGAATAACTCCGCATCGGCTGACCCTCAGGAAGTTCAGGGATTCCTTAATCGGGTTAAAATATAATGTGGTTCCAGGATGGATACTATTATACCTAGTCACCCATTCAGGAGTGTGGGATGGTATGAGACAGTATTTGCGATCCGATACAGGGCTTATCCTGGTGGTTGAAATGCCTTAGAATTATATCACTGTTTCGGATTCTGGCTCCGGTGTGAATTGTCCTTTAGTCTGGTCAAGCTAGTGCAGTGCATCGTACCCTTGTATCCAGCAATATCCGGTAAGGTAAATCCCTTTTTAGCAGTTGTCAGCCCACTTTAGACATGGGGGATAGCCCTTTGGGTTGGCATCGCTAAATCATTCTGGATCATAACATAATCATCATCATCATCATCAAGTAAATCATTGCATTTCTGCACACTTTCTTAATTCGTAGGTTCTTCTGATAGAAATCTTTTACCCTTTCTGCATTGTGTTTAATATAGAATATTTTGCACTTGGGATAATTATGGGATTATCTCACTCCATCATATCATCATCATAACATATCATTGCATTGGGATAATTATGGGATTATCCTAGTTTATCATATTCTTCTACTCTTATCTTAATTCCTCTTCTCCTAATTGATTGTTGTGTAATTAGATTCATCTTCCTTCTGTATATTCCTCTCCTCTTTGCATTTATTCCTCTCTCTTCTGTATCCAATTAAGTTATTAGGTTGATTAGTCTGGTTGGTTACTATGAGCTTTAGGCTGATATTTGGTTGTAGGCGATCTCGTTCAGCTTGTGATAGCTTCAGGATTATGCCTGGTTGGGGGTTTAGATAACCCGGTTGGTTTATAGTTGGCTGAGAGTTATTCACCCTAGTGTGTGACTGTATCTCTGAGGTAGATTGGTTGCGCATCGCGCAGAGAGCCACGGTAGTAATTAAAGTATAGTTAGTGGTCCTTGTGACTGGAGTGTAGATTAGCACTCTTTTGCAAGAGTTATATATTTATAGATAGATTTATTAGAGTCAGTATATATACGTATACCTATTAGTCATTCTATATATATCCTATTTATAGTATTTATCGTTAGATGCTATTATATCCTATTATTATTATGTCTAGTATCCATCTCATTGGTTAGTATTATCGTTTAACTATTCTTGGGAGTAGTGAGCTCGTTGTTTGCTTACTCTCGCATCCCCCTTTCAGTGGCAGGTTGTTTCAGGTTTAGTTGATGCTATGGTGATCTTTGGGGAGCTGAGCTGGAGGCTCGATCTCCAGTTATTGCAGTTGAGCTTGCTGCGTGGAGGTTTGTAGAATCTCGTATTTAGATTTTGTTATCTCAGTCTTCCATTGTTTCTGTTTTCCTTATTGCTCTGTTGTGATACTATTGTGAATGACTGGGCCAGAAATTCTCTTCAGCTTGGTTGTTCGTGGGGCGAATCTGTGGATTCCCTGACCTGCGCAGCTTCGGATCTAATAATTGGTCAAGCAACCGATTACCAAATTTTTGGGCGTGACATGTTTAGCTATCGGGTGATTCGACAGCGACCTGTGGGTTTTTCTCCTGAGAAAGGTTTCCCACAGGGTTAAAAATCTTTGCCTTGTCCTTAATTTTTATTGATTGCTTTACATTAGATAATTTGACCAACTTGATTTAGGTTAATCCCATTCCATTAATTCAAAGGAATTAGAACCAGTGGCGCAACCAGGATTTATGGTTAGTGGGGGCGGAGCTCCTAAATTTTTTTGGGATTTTAGGTTGGTGCTCACTATATTGTAGAGAGATGAATGAGGGTGACCTAAGACTTTGGAGACTTCAAGCACTCCATGAACGAGAGAGGAACTCCATTGGTTCTTGGGGTTTCGGGTATTGATGTTTCAGGTCTCCTAAGTATCGCCTCCTCTCATGTTGTTGTTACTGTCTTCCATTAAAATATGGTATTCTATTTCAAATTTTAGACTCAGTTGGGGCTTTTATAGAGAGAGAACAGAGCTTTTGTAAGAGAGAGAGAGAGAGAGAGAGAGAGAGAAAAAAAAAAAAAAAGTGGTCGTAATGGCCATGAGAAAAGAGCATAAATAAAATAATAGATTGTTGGTTGTCTCCTCACATTTAAATATATATTTTTTTAAGAAAATTGAGTGGGGGCAGCTGCCCCCTCTCGTTCTTTACTGGCTCCGTCACTGATTATGACCCTTACGATTTAGACTTAAAATGATCAAAATTGGTTAGTCTCAGGCGACTAGGATTTTTCAAGGATGTTCACAATTCTCACCTCATAGGGGTTCGAACTCATAACCTCTCATGGGGTGGAGGGTCACACACTCTTGTTTGCACTTTTATTTTACTAATGTTATGTCAGAGCGTCTCATCTTATGAATAAGAGGGGCATGGTTGCTATGAGGTTTTAAGTTTCTCTTTTGTTCATGGCAAGGTATTGTCCTCCCTTTGTACTCTCTTTGTTCAATAAATTTACTCAGCTACTTAATCTAAAGAAAAAAAGCCTCAAAACCTCTCATCTATGTGGCAACCTTTTAAAATTTTGACCTTTTCAGAGTATATTCCTTTAGGATTCACTTTTAAAGTGGATGCTGGTTGTAAAGAAATTTGTAGCTCAAGTTATTTTTTGAACAAAATATAGATCCGTTATTTATAAGTCAGGAGTTGTTAGAACAAAATATAGATCCGTTATTTTTAAACATATATCCAAGGTCAGAACATAATATAGACCCGTGAAGATGGCTTGTGCATGCCAGCCATACGCGCCTGTACTCCGCACAACCTTATATTATGTTGTGCTCCGGGCACTATAGAGGCAGACCCGGGCTGGGCCGTGACAGATGGTATCAAAGCAAGACTTGTTGGGCCTTTGCTTGCAAGAGCGTAGATGGTTGTGCCTACGTCTATCAGAGCTGGTCAAGAGTTGACCCAACTATCAGATCTTGTTAGAGCAGATCTAAGTGGTGGTTCCCAAGTTGGAAATACGGGATACCTATTTGACAGTTGTTATCTTTAGAGTTGAAGTTGCTCTATACAGATGATCCAAGCATCGTTGTGAATGCTTGTAGAGTGGGTTGCCTACATGTCAGTTGATATTGGAAGCGAGATGAAGGCTTCATATCTGAGCGCAAGATTGCTCAAGTAAACTGTGCTTTGGACAATGACGCTAAGAGGAAAGATTAATATTTAAGTTGGATGCGGTGACCTATATCGTTTGCTCTCTCTAGAAGGCTGGTCAGTATAGCAGATGTTCTATGGGGAATAGTAGAAGGGTGATCTAGCAGGTCGTTGTTTGCATTAGATCTGCATACGCACTGTGAAGTATAGTAACAGCTGCGATCAAAGACGGTGCCCCTCACTAGAGATCAATATGGTCAGTGTCTTATGCCAAGTAATTACGTGTAGAAGCTGTGAAGCTTGGTTTTGTTAGAATTCCTTAGTGTCTACAGAAAATTGAAGAATCTTGGTTGATGCCCATTTTGATTGTCTTGAGTTGGACGCAGACGTTCTGGAGGCGAACGTCATGAGTCAAAATTGAAGCGGCGTAAAGTAAAAGGTGAAGACATGGTTTGGGTCCAGAGTTTGCACACACTGATATTCGTCAGGTTGACGTCGAGGGCAGAGTTTCTCTTGGTTACGCTACATGAACTGCGACCCCTAAGTTGGGTTGTCGCTTATCCGCAGTTGGTCCTACAGCTATACAGGACGCTTCTTCGCTCACTTAAAGAAGACGAGTTGCCGAGTGATGCTTGTTCTCTGGCTCCGTAGCTGAGTTTTAGGTCTGTCGGTGTTCGAGTGCACTAGCTGAGTTGATCCATGTGGTTCCACAAGATGGTTCTAGATCTTTTTAAGTTCACAGATTGGTAAAGTCTCGCATTTTGAAGGGCAGTAAGTTACGTGGTTGTCGCAGAATAGAGTTGAGCTACTGTCAGTTGTACGAGTTACCTCAGACATGATCTAAGATGGATGAATGCTCTAAGATGAAAGATTCTGAGCATAATTAGATGTTAGTTTCCCAATTCCTTATCACATGATGGTTGGCGGCAAGGATCAAAGTTCCCGTACCTCGTTCTTTGCTGGTATTGATGGAGTGTCTTTAGAAAACCACATCCCAATGACCGGTAAGAGTTGGCTGCATTGTAGAAGGTAGTACAGAGACAGAGAATGGCTACATTTTAGTTTAAAGACGATTGCGACAATGTGAAGGTTGGTCTCCGCGAGTTTGATAGCAGTTGGAAGTAACAAACCAACTAGCTCAGGGCGATAGGTGCAGTGACAATATATTGTTCCCAAATTCCCCAAGTTACTCAGGTTCGAGTAGGGATAAAAAATGGAGAAACGCTTCAGCAGTCAATCAGTTATAGGTCACATCTTTGTTATCGACGATGACGCCGAGCTTATTGAGTGTGGAAAGAGCTGTAAGTTCTAACGCAGATGTATGCAGGTTCCAGTATGGGTCATTACCACCGAAATTTGGCAAGTACAGATGCAAGTGTTAAGCCCTCCTTGGAGAGTGAGGCAGAAGGGAGTCCTCCAAAGTTGAAAGACCTTGGTGACGCCGGAGTAGCGATCACCCTTCCTGCAGCCAAGTTAGGTGCAGATGTCATCTATCGCTCAATTGGTTAGATGATGGGCTACTACGAAGTGGTAGAGCAGAACGTGGCTGTGCAGATAGATGTCTCATGGGTTTTCCAAGTTTATACAGGACCCTTTTATGGCAAACCTCAATGGTTAGCTGGCGGCAGGGTCAATCAGATTTCCCGCGCCTTGGTGGGATTCCACGATGGTTTTGTTGGCGGTAGGACAGAGTGGTCCGCGTCTTGTTGAGAGTATGCTACCTCCTTAGAGCTAGCCTCCCTCGCCCAAGTGAACAATGAGTACCAGTTCAATTCTATACTCTATACTGGCAAGGCAAGAGCATGGTATCTTGATCTTGTGTCCCAGATGTTCTGTAAGAAGGGCGGACGCAGTTTAAAGACCTTTGCAGAGTTAGTTGAAAGAGCAGTCTGGCAGTTTCAAAGTGCAGAAGGTATTCCGTAGTAGATGGGGAGAGTTTACCCCTGGTTTATAGCAAACTTTCTCCTTGACACTCGCAAAAGAAGAGTAAAGTTTGAAGCCGAGATTCATAGGAGATTGAACTCTCGAGCAGGAAAGGCATTGTGTAACTCAGAAGAGAGCATACTTTTTAGACGGGATTGCAGATATCCTCGTCAGGTTGTCCGGAGGAGACGCCAGGTTTGTCGAGTAGAGCGACATTCTAAATGTGTTAGGGAAGAAGGCACTTTGCAGTAGGATGTAGCACATTTCAGAGGGCGCGATGCTAGAGAGCACCGCCTATACATTTATCAGAAGGCTAAAGGTCGTAGAACAGTATCCAGAAGAGAAGGCAGACTCCAGAGTTGAATGAAGGTTCAGTCACCGACGTACTTTAGTTGGAAAGGCCAAAGAACAAGGTTCAGTTCTGAAGACACAGTTGTCAGTATTGAGACTAACAGTTGGGTTCAGTATCTGCTAGTGCAGAAGAAGGTATAGTACTCTGAACTAAGTGCGGAAGAGTTGTTAGTTTCTTGAAGATGAAGAAGATTGAATCCTTGTAGGGCCATGTTGAAGAAGGTTCTCGACGAGGACGTAGAGATTATTTTAAGTGTGGGAGGGTGTGACGCCCTACCGAATGCCGGGCAAATCCACCCGAGCATTTTGAGTTCTGACCTTGGTTATATGTTCTCTATGACTTAATATAGCTGCACGCCAAGTTTTGTAGAAATTAGAATTGGTTAAGGGGGTGAGAAGTGCCAATACGCTTTGTTTCATGTTTTAACGTTTCCTTTTGGAAACTAGCTATTTACTTAGTAGCTATATTAAGGAGGAACCTTGGTCTAATCCTCCCCATGACTAAAAGAGCTTCAAGGCTTGGTCATCTTGGACCCTGGTTCATGGGCTATCTACAAGGGATAGTCATGAGTTCTCTTTGGCCTAGGGAAGGCCAGAAGACATTGCCTCGCAATACGGGCCCTTTTACAGATAAGGCTTGTATATAGCACCGCTATGTCGTCGCTATACCCCGCGAGCCAATCGAGATGTACCACCCCTATAAATAGACTATGTAACCAGTCCAGGCTCGCCGCCCCTTGAGATATACATGTCCCATATCTGGAACCCGACATATTGAGCTATCCTGATCCGCTACAGGACAGGTGTGTTATCCGTACCTCATGCCCAGTCACGAGAGATTACGCAGTAGGGATTATTGAGGGAACCTTCAGCGTTGTTTCCTTTACCGAATACATATTTGATGAACCCTCACGAGTATCCAGGATTATCCGGAAGTCGCTCTAGCATCCGTAGGACTATTCCACTGGCGCGCCGCGCCTGTGAAGATGTCTTGTGCATGTCGGCCGCACGCGCATGTACGCCGCACGGCCTCATATTCTGCTGTGCTCCGGGCAGTGTAGAGACAGACCCGGGCTAGGTCATGATAGATAGTATGGACAGAATTATAGCCTCACATGTAAATTTTATGAGAAGTAACACGAAACACTTTCTTTGAATATTTAGTCAAATATCGTTGGGGCCAAAGCATTCCAAAATTTTATTCCATAATCATTGGGCAAAAGAGCGTGGAGGGCCATCACTTACATTATAGACAATGGAGCCAATGCATATTTTTAGGACAATCTTGAATATCACACCATGCTATCTAAACTCCATGGTCCTATACCATAGGAGACACTCTTACTGCTCAAAAGAACATGGGAATTAGTATTGGCTCTCTATAAGACTTGATATCATCAAAAGTAAATAAACATTTTGATCTTCATTAAAATAATTTCAAGATATCGATCTCTCACAAACGAGTCCACGGGATGAAAGAATTACATAACCTCGTAATATAATCCAACAATATGTAGACTAAAGGAGATAAGCATCACAACATTTGTATGCCTAACACGTTATCCATTTCATGTACATTTGTATGCTTTCGGCAGAACATTAACAACTAAAAGGCCAGAGTTGTTGAAGACTGAAGCGCGGAGATATATGCATCTGCCAGAGCATCATAAGTCAAAACTCAAATTTTATGATTCCATGTTTCAACTCAAAGCCAATGCTAACAATCTTCATATAACTATGATATCAATCAGTACATTCTTCATACATGTGTAACATCGATTAAATACTACAATGCTCTTAGTACAATATCATTCGTACATCAATGTTTACTACGTTCTGAATATCTGTTTCTTCAACCAACAAAGAGATATTCTCAACAAGGAAAAAACAACAATAAGAAAAAAAAATTGTGAGGCTGTCTTATTTTCTGTTCGAATAGACTTTGAGTTTGTTCGAACAATCTACTCATAAATTTGTTTCTTCGAATACACTTTGGTTTTTATTCGAATAAAAAGGGGTCTCTGCGAACAGATATCGGTAAAACTCAGTTTTGAGATTGGATTGAAGCCTCTAGTTTGCCTCGAGATCCGAGCGATAAATTGGTCTCCCAAGTATATAAGCGAGACTTAGGTTTTTTTAGGAGCCACCATTGGTGAGATTTTTTGTAAGGAGGAATTCTTGAGAGAAACCTCAATTGGTTGTAAGATTGTAACCTTGGATCATTAGAATAAACTCTCTCTCTCTCTCTCTCTCTCTCTCTCGTGTGTGGACGTAGGCATCTCGCCAAACCACCTTAAATCCTTGTGTTTGATTTTGTTGTGTATTCTTTTTGGTTTGTAGTTTTTTTGTGCCCTAACCAAAACAATTGGAGTTTGGCTTCCACAGCGTGGCTTAACAATTGGTATCAGAGTAAGGTTGTTTCCTCGGTGGTGCACGAAATTGGGGTAACGTTGACTTATCTCAATTTTATTTGGGTTTCTGATTTCGGTTAGTGTATGATAATTGGGGGAACCATGGTAGACGTAGAAGAACCTAGTTCTTCAGCCTCTAAACAGAATACAGCGGTGACGTTCAACAATGCGTAGATCGAAGTTGAGAAATTCAACGGCACTAATAACTTCGGCATATGGAGATGCGAGGTTATTGATGCCCTACGTCAACAAGACTTAGATGAGGTGTTGGAGGACAAGCCGGAAGATATAAAATAGAGTGTATAGAAGAAGATGAACAAGAAGGTTTGTGGTCAAATTAATTCATGCCTTGCTTAAGACAATAAACACCTTGTAATGAATGAAACCTCGGGAAATTTTTTTGGAGGATTCTAGAGGAGAAGTATTTGGTAAAGAGCATCAAAAATTGACTCTATTTGAAGATGAAGTTTTACCGCTTCACGATGAGGCAAGGGATTTCTATGTCAGAGCACTTGAATGACTTCACCAAGTTATTAGCCAACTTGGCGAACCTAGAGGTGATTATTGGTGATAAAGACAAGGCACTTTTGATCTTGAACTTGCTTCCCGGAGAGTTTGAGCATTTCGTTACGATGATAATGTACGAGAAGAGTTCATTATAATACTCGGATGTGACTACGACTATTGTAAACCATGGATACCGAAGGAAGGAAAAGCGTGAGTCTGATAAGTCGACATCCAATATATTGATGATTCGAGGAAGGTCTTCGGACAAGAGGAAGTTGGGTGGTAACAACTCTCAATCGAAATCAAGAGGTCGTACGTAGTGGAAACCGAAACAACTTGGGAAATGATCAATGGGCATTTTGTAAATAGACGGGTCATTCAAAAAATGAATGTCCCGCATTTCTTAAGAAGAAGAAAGGGGGAAAATCAGGTTCTTCAGTAAATGTGGCTCAAGACACGGAAAATAGAGGTAATGATTCTGATTTCTCTTTGACTATATCATCTAGTGCACGTGTTATTGATTCAAAGGAGTAGATCTCGGATTTGGGCGCTACTTATCATATTTGTCCTGAAAGGGGTTGTTTTTCTAGTTTAAAAAGGCTAGAAGGTTAAGCAGTGTTGATGGAAAATGATTATTCTTGTCGTATCATGGGGATATGTACTATTCATCTAAAATTGTACAATAGGTTAGTTAAAGAGATTGAGGAGGTTCGGTATATTCTGACGATAAAGAAGAATATTATCTCAACGGGTTTACTTGAAGTAAAAGGCTACAAGGTTGTGTCTGAGAATGGTATGAAGAAGGTTCTTAAGGGAGCTATGGTTGTGTTAAAGGGTCAAAGAAGAAGTAACAACTTGTACTACTTGGATGGTACAACTGTACTTGGTGAGGTTGATACTGCGAGAAGTGAGGAGACCCTTTCCTGATATACCACTCGACTATGGCATATGTGCTTGGCGCATACAGGGAAAAAGTCCTTGAGGGTTCTCGCGAACCAAGGGCTATTGAAAGGTGCTAAAGTATGCAAACTAGACTTCTATGAATATTATGTGTTGGGCAAGCAAACAAGGGTAAAGTTTGGCACTGATATCCACCGTACTCGTAAAACCCTTGATTATGTTCACTCTAATGTTTAGAGACCCTTCAGGAATGCATCGCTTAGGGGGAAACATTACTTTGCATCTTTTGTGAATGACTATTTAGGCATTTATGGGTATATACCATGAGGAAGAAGAATGAAGTCATAGAATTTTTTATCAGGTAGAAAAAATTAATTAAGACTCAAACTGGCAGAAAGATCAAATTGCTCTGTTCGGATAATGGTGGGGAGTACACTAGTGATCCATTCTTGCAAGTATGTTAGGATAAGGGAATCATTCGATACTTTACCATTAGAGAGAGACCGCAACAAAATAGGGTAGATGAGCGCTTGAACCGTACTTTGCTGGAGAAAGTACGGTGTATGTTGTCCAATTCTGGGTTGGGCAAAGCATTTTGGGCTAAGGCTTTAACATATGCATGTTACCTCGTTAATAGGTTGCCTTCGACTACAATTGAGGGTAAAACACCAATGGAAGCTTGGTTGGGAGAACTGCTACAGATTATGATACTTTTCGTATTTTTTGGGTGTCCGGCATACTATCATGTCAAAGATGGTAAGTTAGATCCTTGGGCAAGGAATGTCATTTTCTGGGTAAAAAGAAGAGTGTGAAAAGCTACAAGTTATGGGAAACTAGAGACCAAAAGATCATTCTAAGCAGAAATATCACTTTTAATGAGGCTTCTATAATGAAGTCACATATCTCTGAGCACACAGAGAAAATGGCAAACGAGATATTACAGTGGGTAGAGATTGATACGTCTTTACATTGGCCAGAGATTTCTGTACTAAAGGGGTGTCATCTACCAGTATGACAACGGGTGATGAGCCATTAGTTCATGTTCCAAATAATGAAGACACAGACGAAAATGAAGTATTTAGTAGTACGGATGAAGAGACTTCAGTGGTGGAGTCAATCACAATGAGTAAACCAAATAGGGATGTAAGTAAGCCGAGTTGGCTTACAAAGGACATGGTGCATCCAAAGGCGAAGGGCATAATAGCCTATGCACTACCGGTGAGTAAACCATAAAGGATGTTCCTTCCACTTATAAGTGAGCTATTTACGGTTCTGAGGCTAAACATTGGGAGGGAGCGATAAAAGAAGATATGTATTCTCTTTTCAAGAATGAAACTTGGGAACTTTCGAAGTTGCTTAAGGAAAAAATGGCGATCGGTTATAAATGGGTCTATACAAAGAAACAAGGATCTCTTGATGATGATATACACTTCAAGGTAAGACTTGTAGGCAACGGCTATGCTCAAAGGGAAGGGATTGATTATAATGAAGTTTTTTCTTCGATGGTAAAACACTCCTCCTTTTGTATCGTATTGGCCTTGGTAACACAATTTGATTTGGAGTTACAACAACTTGATGTTAAGACAGCATTCTTACATAGGAATTTGAAGGAAGAGATCTATATGACTCAGCCGAGTAGGTTTATAGTTATGGGGAAGGAAGACTGTGTATAAGCTAAAAAAATTGTTGTACGGTTTGAAACAATCTCCAAGATAATGGTACAAATGGTTTGATCAGTTTATGATTGGCCAGAAGTACAAGCGGAGTCATTATGACCACTGTGTCTACTTACGCAAGCTACGTGATGGATCTTTTATTTACTTACTTTTGTATGTGGATGATATACTTATTGCGTGTAAGCACAAAAATGAGATTGACAAGCCTAAAAAATAAATGGATGAAGAATTTAAAATAAAGGATCTTGGTGATGTAAAAAAGATTCTTGGTATGGAGATTCATAGAGATAGAATTTTTTTTGGCATTGACGGGAACACAAAATTTATAAGTACGCCCCTTGCTCATCATTTTAAGCTTAAGGCTTCTATGTCTCCAAACACTGATGGGAAACGTGATTATTTAAGTCAAGTTCCTTATGCTGGCACTGTTGGTAGCTTGATGTATGTTATGGTATGTACTCGGCCAGATATTTCACATGCGGTTGGTATGGTTAGTCGATACATGCATGATCCTAGTAGAGATCATTGACGAGCTGTAAATAGATTCTACGATATTGTAGTAGCATATTCCCCAAATTCATCAAGAGTAAGCCAGCAAAGAGTAGTCGAAGATAGTCATACATGATCAAAGACAAATAGCATTCGAGAAGATACTCTTAGTCCTCAACCTTCCAAAAGTAGCCATTATGCCTGGTCAAGGAAAGAGCTGTTAGAGATCCACAAAGTTTGCCCACTCCCCCTGGAATAGGAGACTATTTCTTCTTCTTTTTGTAAACTGCCAACATCTACTATAAAATGCAGGCAAAAAATAAAGGATTCAGGATCTAAGAATACGTAACTCTATCCTCCTTTACTTCTTAACCCTACTATCACTCCAAAAACTTGTAATAACTAGCATCTTACTAGATTTTTACATCAAAGTCCTCCTCGAGGTCATGGTCTATCTTAGCTTTTACTGAGTTTTCCAAATAAAATCTTGTTTATCTAGTCTTTATTATATTCTCCTTACGAATAAGTATTGGCAAATATTCTCCTTCCATAAAACTCGCCACTATAATTGGCGCTGCCTGTAGAAAATACCACACTTTTTTATCACCACTGATCTAAAGACCGTCTGATGATAAACATGAACCCGAGAAGCCATTCCAACAATGTAAAAGACCAGGAAATTAATCCCATAATAGGAATAATTGACCTGTACGGTGCGGTACTCAAGCTTCAAAAACAAATGGCTGCAGAAAAAGCCTAATGACTGGAAGATCAGCATGTCCACGCTCAAGCTCTTCAAACGAAAAGAGATGAACGAAGGAAAGCCTTAGATCAACAGAGTCAAATACATCATAAAGAAATGGAGAGACTAAGGAGAATACAATATCGATTCATTGGCCACCAGACGTCCCCTCCACTCGCTCGAAACGAGCATAGATCAAGAGTAATTCAACGTAATGATCAACCAAGAGAAGACGAGCTACGAATCTCTCGATCTAGATCCAGAAATCCAAACAGGGCTTCTCGACATTTTGGTTTAACATCCTCGACATCGACAACTCAAGGAAGTCGATGCACGCGTCATCAGCCTCCCCCACCCGAAAGAAGACCAATTAGGGATCAATTTGGACTAGAAGGACAGGAAGATTTTGTTCCTTAGGTCGTAGCCTTATCATTTCCCCCACAATAGTTCGTCACCTTGAATGACCTCAGCAACAGGATCTAGGCCATAAACTCTGAGATCCTAGGCTAAAAATCTGTGCTTGACAGAATCGAGGCAAATCCCACCTCCCCTAATCTCAAAGTTATGGCCATTCCAAAAAATTTCTATATGCCAAAATTTATACAATATGCAGGCCTGACTGACCAACTTACCTATGTCTAACACTTCAAAGCCGCAGTTAGGTTATATTCCAAACTCGACCACATGTTGTGTAGGCTATTCAACATGAGCCTAAAGGAAGAACCGCTCCGGTGGTTCCATACCATCCAAGAAGCCTCCATCACCACGTTCAGCCAGTTGCAGCGTCTTTTCGAAGCCAATTATGCTCACGCTAAAGAGTGGGAGATCACTGTCGATTCTTTATTCTTCTTTGAATAGGGTGCCAAAAAGACATTGAAAAGATTTTACAAACATTTCTTACAGGAAACAAGGAAAATTGGGAACTCATACCCCAAGATCATCATTCCAGCATTCACCTCCGCCTTGCATATCGACTTTAAAGTTCATGAAGAACTTACTCTGCACAAGCTGAGAACAGTCACAGAAATGATTGATGTTGTTAACAATTACATCGAATTAAAATGATTAAAGAAAGATAAGATGAAGAGCTCATCTACCATCTATTCTCAAGAAACATCTTCGACCCCATCCCAAGGAGCGTTAACTACTGAAGCACCTAAACAACGCGACAGAAACACCAACAACAATAGAAGAAGGGACGACAAACCCGATAGACCAGTCCCGATTCTGCCACCAATGACAACAACTCTCTCCGTTATCTTACTAACGATAAAGGGAGATGAGAGTTATCGCGCACCACAAACCATTCTGGATCTCCCAAACAAACCTCTATGTTAGTATCACAATGTGCATAGTCACGAAACTGACAACTACTACTCTCTTATATGAATCTTTCATCATATCCTATTAGCTGGAAGACTTCATAATTATGTTATCGACATCCAAAAGTTTCTCAAAAATAAAGCAAAAAATAAAGAAGTTAAACAAAATTAGGTCTAGGGGCAAGCTCGCCACCTGTATATGATCGAGATTGAAAAAGGGAAGAAGAGAAAACAAGACGATCGGATTACATCCTATTATAAAATGACCTCCTCGGATAAATTAGCAAAACTTCACCCAAGCTCAAGCAAATCGAAACGTCCTTAACATATTACCTTTGAGAACTGTAATACCAGCCACGTGAGATACCCTCAGGATGACCCTCTTGTCATTATGCTCAAAGTCGGACATGACTACCTACATACACTTCTCATCGATACCAGAAGCGTGACAGATGTATTATTCAGAAGAGCAATTGAAGTCCTATGCCTCACAGATTCCGTAAAAGCTTTGACAACAACAATCACCAGTTTTAATGGTTTGAAAGAATCAGCCACATGAGAAATTACTCAGCCAGTTCAGGCGGGATCAGAAACTACATTTGTAAAATTCCTTATCATCGATGCTAAGTCCAAATATTTAGGAATTTTGGGATACAGTTGGTTATATCCAATCAAAGCAGTACCTTATACTTATCATCTAGCATTGCATTTTCCAACAAATTACGGAATCTACGAAATCAAAGGTACCCAAGCAGTTGCACATATATGCGAAAATACCACAACCAAACCTCATACAATAAACCTTCTTAAGGCGCAGCAACTACAATAAGAGGAATCACCCATATTCGAGCAGCATGACATCGAGATGGTCGAATCTGTTAAACTCGATGGTTTAGGGCGTACAACCTTCATCGGCTCCAAGCTATTAACTAGCGAAAAAGAATCCATGATCTAGCTACTTAAGAAAAACATTGACATTTTTGCCTAGACTTTCGAAGAAATGCTTGGCATCGACCCATCAATCCCATGCCACCGACTTAACCTCCTTCCAGACAGTAAAGCTATCATTCATAAATGAAGGAATTTAGCTCCCCGTCTCCGTAATGCAGTGAACAAAGAGATTGATAAACTCCTTTGGGTAGGATTTATTCAAAAAGCTAAGTACCCAAAGTGGGTTTTTAATATCGTAACAGTACCAAAAAAAATGACAAAATCTGAGTTTGTGTTGACTTCACAGAACCTAATAAGTTCACACCCAATGACAGTTTTCCGCTACCACTAATTCCACAACTTCTTGACTCAGTCGTAGGACACGAAATTATTTCTATGACACTAATTCCACAACTTCTTGACTCAGTGTAGGACACAAACTTATTTCTATGATGGATGCGGCCTCTAACTACAACCAAGTTCCACTCGCCGAAAAAGATAAGGAAAAACCAACCTTCATTACCGAAAGAAGTCTCTACTGTTACACAGTAATGCTTTTTTATTTAAAGAATGTATGAGCTACTTCCAAAGACTTATGACTAAAATGTTCAAAGATCATCTTGGTACAATTATGGAAGTCTACATCGATGATATGATCTGCAAAAGCTTAAAGCGAGAAAATCATTCCAGCAACCTCCAAACCATCTTCGATATCCTTTATAAATACCAGATGAAACTCAACCCAGAGAAATGCCAATATAGAGTCGCATCTGGTAAATTTTTGGGACATCTGGCCAGTAAAAGAGGGATTAAAATTGATCCAGTATAAATCAAAGCGCTCATCGCGATGCGATCGGCACAAAAAAAGAAAGATGTCCAAAAATTCACAGGCAAGATCGCCACTCTTCACAGATTCATCTCAAAGTCATCTGATCGATGCAAACTTCTTTACCTCCTTCACCATGACAATTTCATTCTTCTTTCAAACAAACAGCACAAGGAAATCATTTGGACTCCTAACTATAAGTTAGCCTTCCAAGATCTTAAACGATACTTAGGGCGTCCTCCTATCATGAGTACTCCAGTTGATGGAAAATTACTTATAATGTACTTATCCACAACTAAAGACTCAATTAGTTCTGCTCTTATTCGAGAGGATGAAGAAGTAGAGAAACCAATCTACTTTATCAACAAAATACTCATGCCTGCTGAAAAAAGATATACAATGACAGAAAAATAGCTACTCGCCTTAGTCTACAGTTCTCAGAAACTTTGTCCCTACTTTCAAGCTCATCCCATCAAAATTATCACCAAGTACCCCCTCAAAATGGTACTTTCCAAAATAGAAAAATCGTGAAGAATCCAGTAATGGCCAGTTTTCCTTGGCGATTACCATATTTCCTTTGAACCATAAATATCAGTTAAGGGATAAGCAGTGGCTGACTTTTTGCCAGACTTTCCAGTCGAAGACCCCGATTGGGAAGAACTCGAAGAAATCTTCATAGATGACTCCATAGCAGAACCAGATGCATGGTCCAAAAGTTTTGGCTGGCAATTTTTTATTGACGGATCAGCTGGACCACACAGATCGGGAATTGACATCGTCCTCGTTACACCTTCTAATCATCAAATTGAGAAAGCTATAAAACTGAACTTCTAGGCTTCAAATAATGTGACCGAATATGAAGAAATCTTATATGGTCTTGATCTCGCCCTTTCTCTCGGAGTAGAAGAATTGGCAGTCTATGTCAATTCTTTACTCGTGACAAATTATTACAATAGGACATTCAAAACAACAGGAAAAATGGATGATTACGTAGCTGTGGTCGAGGAAAAGATGCAAAAATTCAAACACGCAACAATCTTTTACTTATCTCGACAAGAAAATCGGCATGCCGACGCGTTAGCTTACATCGTTGTCATGCTGGGGGTCAGTGAAAAAAGATCTTTTGAAATTGAAATCATCGAGCATTCCAGTCTTGATATATAGTCAAAATTGCAAATCGTTATTACTGAAGATGAAGACCCTGAAGAATGGTGAAGGTCATTTTATGCATACCTCAACTCCAATATTCTCCACAGTAACAAAGAAGAAGCTCGGTCACTTTTGGCCAAGTGCCCTAGATTTACCGTTCAAGATCACATCTTATATGGAATCACAAGAGGGAGACCACTTCTCGAATGCATCTTACAGAAACAAGCTCAGATCAAAATCAAATAACTTCACGAAGGTATCTGTGGCGGACATGTTTTTGGAAGATCATTAGCCTAACGCGTATTCACGCAAGGATTATACTAGCCCAAGATGATATAGGATTGCGAAGACTTTGTGCGCAAATGCTACAAATGCCAAATCCACGCTCAATACCACTACACAAATTTTAGCAAAATACCACAAACTCTGCCTGTGGTAAAATATTATTTGCCACGGACTTTGGTTGTGGTGGAGGTCTGTAGTAAAAGGTGCATGATAATTTTTTTGCCACAGACTTTATCTGAGCTTAACATACAATTTTTCCACAGATTTAATTTGTGGTTAATTTATTTCCACGGATATAATCCGTATTATAAAACAAGATAAGACACAATCTCAATCCATGGCTATTTATTTACCACAAAAAAGGTCTGTGGCAATTTTTTTTTTTCATTTTTTCAAAAAAAAAATTCACAAATATATCAAATTTACACCTCATAATTTTAAATACTCTAATATATTACATTTCAAGTTATAACAATTTTCTTGTAGTGATACAAGTACAAGATTCCATATGAAATTTTGAAATGAAACTAAGAACATAAGAATTAAAAAGAAATGGACGATAACTTGAAAGCGAAAGGCAACCTGAGATCAAGTCATATTAAGATGAAATGATGTTTTGGACCCAAGGATAACGCCTGCAACAAAAATAACATAGCAAATTAATCAACTATAAATCTTAAACCCTTTGCAATATTAGCATGTTACTTAATGCATATATCGTAAAATAAAATATAAATATCTATTAAAGTGTAGAAGGACAATTACCTTAATTGATAAAACATGACATGATAACGGTCTACTTAATCTTCACGCTACCGCTTGAATATATGTACACCTGTAATAAAAAATTGACAATGAGAATGATTGTAATTAAACCGATATCTGGGACATGAGATGGCCTCAAACATGAAAATGGTGACTTCATAGGGAAAGATAACTGCGTAAGACTAAGAAAAAAATATTACTCAAAAAGGTAATTAAATAGTTGTTAATCTTTATAAGCCAAAGCATCATTTATAGTACTAGATAATCAATGTGCTATATGAAACAAAAAATGACACCAAAAACTAGCTAACAGCCTAACACAAACTATATCGCAGATAAATTTTCTTTATAGAAATCATTTGAGCAGGAAGCCTGCTCTTATGAAACAAATAAGATATACTTAAGCAAACAGGACTGAACCAGCTACGCAAACAATCTTATTGGGTTGTCCATTTATTTACTTCATAAAAAAGGAGCCAGTATTACCTTGTGTATTTCAAACGGTAGCGGTGCGTGCAGGGGCGGACCTGTCATTTTAAAGTAAGGGGAACTGTAGTAAAAAAAAATGTTTTGGGGTATTCCGGGGGTTCGAGAGCAGAGCTCCCAGAAAAAAAAAAAAGGTGTTCAAAGTTATCAAACAAAACCAGAGATAAAGATTACAATTGCAACCATGATTCATTGATTTACAAGAGAGAGAGAGCGAGGTACCTCATATATGGAGAAAGGGCGGGAGTTTAAAATTTTCTATTCTTCTATGTTTTGTCAGAGAGAAAGAAAGGGTAGGAGCCAGGAAGGATAGGGAGGGCTGGGTCGGGTTGTGGGCTAGGCTTAGGTTGTTATGTATAGTATTTTTGTTAATTGCTATATATAAGCCAATTTTTGGCAAAAATCAAGGGGGCACTAGCCCCCCCCCCCCCCCCCCCCCTTCTAAGCCTATAAATCTACCCCTGGGTAAGTGTCTGTGTGTATTTGTCTGACACAAATAGAAGATATTTTTTACCAGTGAAGTCTCTTCATCAATTATATATATATAAAATGGTAAGAAAATGTTAATCAAGAAATGGCTAACATTTTGAGGACTAATTACAGTACCAGTCCAAGAACGTCTGTAAATATCATCGTCGTCGTTCATTCTGTAGCTGACCCTGCCATCTCCAATACCCTTCTCTCTACGTTCAAGCTCCTCCAGCAAGTGAAAGTTTATAGGAACTGCATGACAACACAAACAAACATGTATAACTAAACATCAAATCTTACTTGATGAAATGTAAACAATAAACCAATGGCAAAAATTAAGTAACAGAGCCCTAATTTTGAGGTGCTTGGACAAATATACGTATCATCTATCATACACCTACAAAGTAATTAACTCTTAAGATGTATCTAGATGCTCAACGAGGAAAAATAACAAAGTCGTTTCAAAGGTTTAAATCTCATGCTCAAATGATATGGTCCGACAATATATCAGAAATTTACAGAACTGTTTGTGGTCACTGGAAGCATGTATAAAACCATGGCCATAAGGTTGATATATGCTATAAATAAAAAAAACTCCTTCTATCCCTCTCTCACACAACCAATGCCAATATTGGCCATAGAAGTAAAGATTTTCGATAATGAGCTTATGTTAGTTTAAGTTAGTTATATAGCAAGTACTAAGTAGAAGTACAGTAGGGTAAGTAGTCCTAAATTAATTAGGAGGTTAGTAGTGAGTAGAGACCTATAATTAAGGCCTTAGCTTCTCCATCATAATCACTTTACACTTTATTGACTTTGAGTTAATCGAAACACCAAGAACTTGCACTGACAGCAACAAAAGCCTAGTTAGACCAGGTCCTGAGTTGAGAGAATCATGGAACATATCACAACAGTTTTGACAAACGAAACTATACCGAAGGTAAAGCGGCGACAAACCCAGCATACAACAGTCATCACCCCACCCCTACAATGTATTTCTAACTTTTATCATGGCAGCTAAACCCATTCTTCATTGTCCCAAAATGCCATTATCGAACCTATGTTTTACAAGATAATAAACATACTTGAATCATCGATGAACCCCATATTCGTTAGCGCTTGTTGGATTTATGAACTTGATACAGGATTCCTACTAAGAAGGAATTTCTAAACTCAAATTTGGTGCAGCAAAATCCTAAAGCAAAGATAATAAGTTGCTTTCGATTAGCCTATCACTTATGTGGGATTATGTGTAAGGAGTTATTAGCATATACTAATCTCAAAGAAAAATTGGTTCACATGTGAGACAAAAGAGCCAAAAAATTTAGACACTCAACTATTTCAGTACAATAATTGTCAAGAGTGAGTGAAGAGTAACATCGAGGATGAGGTTCTTCACGTCGGTTGCCTGCGTAGCAGTAGCGATCAAATGAAGGAAATAGGAGAACTTATACCTTGCAGGTTTTTGCATTACAAGAGTAGGTCAATGAATGTAGGCTAACATGGATATGAAAAATTATTAAAATACAACCCAATTATCAATAGAGAATCCATGTCGTCTAAGCCCAATATAGTACTTCAAACCTTAATGCTAATGGCTTGGTTTTGATAATTGGGTGTTAGGGTTGCAATTTATAAACATTATGTGTAAACCTAATTTAGGAATAACTTTGCATTAGAAATGCACGAGAGGAAAGCCTCAAATTTATAGTTCAAAATTATATTAGAAAGATTGCCCTAAATTTTAGGATTTAAAGTTGGGTGTGTTAAGAGAATATTTTAACTTACCCTCAGCTCAACAAGCATAATTTATCCCTAGAAGACTTAATATCCTTACATTTCGACAATTGATCATTCTCCCTGTAATTAAGAATTTCTCCAAACTATATTAAATCCCCTAAACCAAAATAAAATGACTTCTAACTAAGAATTATCTAAGAATTAAACCATGGGCTTTATACCTGAAGTTCTCTAAAGTAAGAAGATATGTTATTTCTTTGCAAAGATCACCATTGAACTCCAATAACACTTGCAAATCCTTCACCAACATATCCACCGCCTTCGACTTTTCATGCCTGAATTACACTAAAAAAGCCTCTTACTCAAAATGCAAACAAATTAAACACCAAAAAGCCAACAAATTCAATTTACATCTACAAATTACTTGTCCAACGCCTCTAAACACTTTTGCTTCCTTATCTCAAAGAAGATTTTCACAGAGTATTTATTATCACCTACTTCGTAAACCCTGTCAAATACTTCCCAATTTCATCTCATTCCCAGTTCACAATATTATCAAAATGCCTTATATTAAAGAAAAACCATGACTCATGTTCTAATTTGTCCAACTTAGAACACACAAAAATTCAATTTTTTCCCTAAAAATAAGCTGAAATAAGATAAATTGAGAGTAAAAAACCTTACTTGTGAACAGTTTCATTGAATTTCTTCGCTTCCAGGAACTGAAGAATCAGGAAAACAAATTTCCTCCTAAGAGAACAAATGTTTCAAAAGATAAAACCAGCTGAAATCCTCACAGATCGACCAAACAACGTTCCAATTTTACTTCTCAAAGCAGATGTTGGGGAAAATTAGTCAAATTTTGCGAGATTTCTTGCTCGATCTATTTTGAGAGTTTGAAAGAGAGAGAGAAAAAAAATATTAAATTCAATGTTAGAAGAAGATCGCAACTCATCAGTTGAGTTTTCATTTTACAGAATTGTGTTGTAGTAATGGTGGTCTTGGATTTCACCTTTTGTCACAACGAGGGAGAGAGAGAAAACCTAAGAATATGAAATAACAACAAGATAAGGAGAAAATTACCATAGACAAAACTAAATTTGCCACGGATTATACTCGTGTTAAAGTTACTACGGTATACGTCTGTGGTAAATCTGGAAAGAGCCTGTGAAAAATTTGTTTTTTTGGTCACATCAAAAGTCTAGCCCTCGACTTGTATATTAGCAATGTTCTCTGGCCATTCAAATAATGGGGGATTGACATCATTAGACATTTCCATCCAGTATTGGGAAACATAAGATTTGTCTTAGTCGCCACTGATTACTTCACAAAATGGGTTTAAGCAGTTTCTCTATGCCATACTGATAAAAATAAGGTCAACAAGTTCCTTTGGGAGCACATCATCACCAAGTTTGGCGGTCCGCATATGATACACTCCGATAATGGCAAACAATTCATCAGTGCAAAAGTACTTGCTTTTCTCCATAAATACAAAATCTAGCTATCCACATCTACACCATACTATCTTCAAGGCAACAGACAAGCCGAAGCCATCAACAAAAGAATCAAATCTGGTTTACGTAAGCGTATTGACAACAAGAAGGGAAGATGGGTGGATGAACTACTCAGTGTTCTCTGGGCCTACCAAACCACTCCTTGAGTTTCAACAGGTTGTATACCATTTATGATGGCTTTCAGTATCGTGGCAGTCATACCTTCAGACCATAATCTACCAAGTACCCGACAGAAAATTCAAGACGAAGACAATGAACTCGGTCTCCTTTACAACCACAATTGGATAGAAAGAACCCGCGACAAGGCCATTACAAATTTAGGACGATACCATGACACATTAAAAAAAACATATAACAAAAAAAATCGAAAACGGAAATTTGGTATTGGAGACCTTGTCCTACGACGGATCCAAGATAGTACTCAACCGAAAAATCCTGGAAAGTTATCAGAAAACTGGGAAGGGTCATACATTGTCAGCGACAAAATAAATAGTATAACTTATTGGCTGATGACTGAAGATGAAATACAGCTCGAATATCTATGAAATACTGCCCAACTGAAACTATTTTACAGATAGCACACTGTAACCATTTTCATCTATTCAAATAAAAAACATTACTACCAGTTAAATCCTTACTATTTTAATTTGATCTCGATCTATACTTGATGAGTATGCATCAGACAAACAATCATCCTTACTATTTTGATTTGATCCCGATCCATACTTGGCGAGTATGCATCAGACAAACAATTATCCTTACTATTTTAATTTGATCTTGATCTATACTTGATGAGTATGCATCAGACAAACAATCATCCTTACTATTTTGATTTGATCTCAATCCATACTTGATGAGTATGCATCAGACAAACAATCATCCTTACTATTTTGATTTGATCTCGATCCATACTTGACAAGTATGCATCAGACAAACAATATCCTTATTATTTAGATTTGATCTCGATCAATACTTGACAACTATGCATCAGATAACCAATATCCTTACTATTTAGATTTGATCTCGATCCATACTTGACAAGTATGCATTAGATAAACAAAATCCCTACTATTTTGATTTGATCTCGATCTATACTTTACAAGTATACATCAGATAAACAAAATCCTTACTATTTTGATTTGATATTGATCCATACTTGACAAGTATGTATCAGACAAACAAAATCTTTGCTATTTTTATTCGGTCTTGATCAATACTTGACAAGTACGCATTAAGAATATCATTTAATTTTATGCGAACACTATCAAACTATAGGATATTCTACTTCGCATTCCTTACTTATCGGACAACCTCTAACAGAGCTCTTGTTCTTCTCAAATCTAAATCCAGATACCCATCTAAGGATATACATCTGGTACTCATTCTCCTTACTTGCCATTTCATGGCAATCTTTCACATATCACGCAAACAAGTGTTCCTTACTTATCTGCTATAATCTACAGACACATTCAAACATATCACTTTGTCAAATTTACTACTTAGCATTATTTATAAAACACATGCGGCAAATTTTTACAAATAATTTTTTTTCAAAAAGCAAATATTCATCACATGCTACAAGATTCAAATTGTTTTGGTCCCACCGACCATTTTTACATACTTCCGCAATAATAGTGCTGCTTGCACAAATGTTTTACACTACATGGGGAGATTTTACTTCATTCACATTTAGAGCACCTTCGGGTACCTGCACATCTGCTAACTCCACAGGGTGCGCAGTCTCAACTTCCATCATCACATCATCATTGACTTCTATCCCATCATACACTTTGGGAGTCTCAGATACTTCCTCTTCTGAACTTGAATCATCAAAGACACCCTCATCAGATTTCACCAACCCCTTGAAGAACTTTTTCCTCTACTTCAGCTCCTTGTACTGTCCAGCAAAATGGGCCCTCACTTCTCTACATTTTTCCAACTTCTGCACATTCATCTGAACCCTAGCCTCATTGAGAAGCCTGCCCTGCTTTATCTCCATCGCCCTCCGCCCTTCGGTAACCTGCTCCCTTACATCTTTCTCAAAGTTTTCTTTCTGCAGCGCCAAAGCCTCCATTTTTTCTTTCTCCTACACTTTCTTCGCTTCGCGAAGCGCAGCATCCTTCGCCTTTTTTGCCTCCAGCTTGTAAGTATTCAATGTTGCATTCAACCCTTCCTTCTCCTTGATCAAATCCTTCTCTATATTTTTATACGCCACAAGCTGATTTGCCAGATCACCACTGCCAACAATGCGGTCTATGGCGATATTTACCAACTTCTTGATCTGCAAAAACGTCATATATTGAGTATTCGAGTGACCTACCAATATTTTTAAGCGAAGCAAAGTAGTAAAATTTCTCACCTTCGACATGTTTCGCTGACCCTCACTGAGAAACGTATTTAAACTCTCAATACCGACCAAATAATCCTCCAACTCCTACTTCAGCTCATCCGTCCCAGACGTATACGAGTCCATGGTCTTTTGAACTTTGGTATCTGACTCTTTAAAGTATTTCTTCTTCGAGGTCGCACCACTACCCCTCTTCTTTGGGAGCATACTCCCCGCACCCCGTGAAGGGCGCCCATCCACCACAGCAACTGGCTTGAGGGTACCAGTCACCTCTTCTGTTGTCGACTGTCGAGTAGACCTCTTGTGAGGAAGCAGCAAGGGAACAGCAGAGCTCGCCACCCTTATCTTCTTTTTCTTTCCCAGAAATTCTCCAAACATGGCATCTATCTCTATATCAATATTATACTTGGCCAAGGAAGGATTGTCCAGTGGAAAACTAGCCTATGCAGCTTTCTTGTTCTTCACCGGCATTTTTCCATCGATAATAGATACTTCAGTACCTTTAGCCCTTGACCTCTTTAAACCAGCCTCTTAAAATAAGGTGCTCACACGATCTTGGTTGATGACCAGATTATCGATCCTACCAAAGAAATTTCTTCTGATCTTATACAGCTCTTCCTTCACTTCTGAATTTTTGTTGACCTCCTTCAAAGTTGCAAACACACAAAGACAGTTAGAAACAATTAACATCACATTCAATACTTTAAACATCAACAATTAAAATTACCTAATCACAAACCTTGGTGAAAGGTCTTTCTCTTTAGGGGCTCCCAGGGGTCTATCTTGTCGAACTCATAGTTCTCGGAGACAAGTAAGAGTTTATCGGTATATCTCCCCCCAATTAACACCATATCATAAAACAACGGTCTTTTCAGAAACCTCGCCAAGCAACGGTAGCCTAACTTCTGCAGGTTCATCTTGAGCGTATAGTACACACATAAATCATCAATTGTTATCAACTCCTCCCCCTGGCCTTGAGTCGACCATTTATTGCCCCACATACCCTGAAAAAATCATATACATTCAAATTGAACTGACCAGCTGGTACCACATCAAAAAAGTTCATTAATTTTTTTTGGTCAACTCTAAGGGGAAGTTTCAACCCCTTCGGAATTTGTTCCCGATGTACCAAAATCCCATTCAAGAGAATTTTCTGATCAATCATTTCATACTGATACTCATCTAACCTTATATCCCCAGAAATACCATACTTCTTCTTAAAACTTAATATTTCTTTGGTCTCCGGACCCTCTTCATAACATGCCTCCTCACCCTCCTCTACATCTTCCCCATCCCCACTACCTTCTCGATCACTAGCTTGAGGCTCGTGATCCACATACGTCTCAGTAGCCTCTTCATCAGATAGTTTGACAACCCTAGATGACACCCTAAACTGTTCCACGCTAGCTATGTTTGCACTACACAACCCTACCCTATATTTATCTCTCAACTGTTGTACACAGGTCCTTACATCAATCATCAGGTGCACTATGTTTTCGAGGTTGTCGTATATATTTTTCTCATCATTTTGAATTGGTTCAGCCATTTTAAGGAACCTGTAAATCAGATTCCATATTTTTTCCACAGTTAGTATCTATCATATCTGATACATATATATGTTTATAAGTTCATATATTCATCTTCATATAATTATCGAGATTACTTTCCAACACATCATTCTCAATTTACTGTCTGCTACTATCATTATTATAGTTCGATTTACTATATGAAGTTTTTGATACACTTATATGACTTTTCCTAGTCATATACATCGATTACTATACTATATTTAGTTCTCGATAATTTTTTATTTATTCCAATTATAAACATCGAGCAATTATTTAGTTTCATTTTTCCACTTTCAGGAATCGCAAGAGATCTCGAAGAAACCTGAACTGTTTCCCGCCAAAACCACTCTTATTCAAAAAATGGATATCACCTTTACTGACAAAATTTTTGGCCATATCTAACCTACTTTGACGTAAAATCTCTACATCCTCGCCGTGAACCTAACTGATCCCCTACACTCACGCAGTCTTCACCGTGAAACAAACTGCTCTCTCTCCACCACTTACCATCAATTACGCCTCACCATACCCTACAATCCCCTTTATTTACCACTGCAACTCCATTACCCTCCAAAACACACCGTTTACAGTCGTTAACCAACCTCTGTTACTAACCCTATTTTATCTATAACAAATCCTCCTCACAATACACAACTTCCTTCTAAAATTACCCTATATATGTCAACATCTGCCATAATACGACGTCAACCAAGAAAAATACAAATTAGATCATTATAGTTACTAACCTTGTAACCTCGCTGCCTCTGTATCCCTCTCTTTCGCCCGCTTAACTCTTTCGATTAACACAGCAATCTCCTTCTTCCCAATTGTTGGCAATGATCCAAGTGATGAGAACAGTGAATTCACACTGGACAAATTTTCTTCTGAGTTTGTAAAATATGAACAGTCGCCCACACCCGACATATTTATAGACCCCACATGACTGCTCATCACACCACTTCGGGACCATTCCACTACTCGAACGTAATGCCTCGCATGTCTTTTCTTAACATCCTTGACCCTTCATCTTCTCAACATAAAAAACCCCTACATTCTTGTTCTAACTCTTCCATTGTTATTTACTCTACAAACCCGTATATTTTGGGTACACATTCGTTAACCTCCTTAATTCAAATTTAAATCGACATGCAATTACATTACTAACTCATTCTTGTATTTCAACATTTTCCAACTCAAAATTTAATCGACAAGAAACACAAAAAAAACCCACAACAAAACTTTGACAATTTATTATCACATCAAATTCAATTTTCATTATCATATTAGCAGCAATTCGACCATTGCATGTATTTTCCTAGAATCATCACATTACAAACCCCTAGCTGGAGCATCATCTTTTCTCTTCACCAACTTCTTCGAGCGAGTCCACATACAGCTAACACGCTCAGGAGAAGTCCAATATTGCAATTGGCAATGAAACATAAAATCCTCCACAGCGTCATTGGCCTCTGCCTCACTCATATCATCATAATCAGGTTCCACAGGATCCTCCAAGTGAATATCGACATTTTACAGGAGTTCGATAAACTTACCATATATTTTTCAATACTTAACTTGCACACGACTATATACCTCATTACGCGCCTGCAATCTTGTCTTTACCATTTCTTCACACCAAAATGATTCTCATTCAACAATAGGGGATATTTATAATATTCTACAGTCAAAGTCAACCAACCAACTTTTAATTCACCTCAGAACTATACATTTTTAACAGTCACCTCAATCAACCTCAAAATCTGTTCCTCGACCCACTCGACCAACTATACTTTGAGTTATTTAGACTATCTAGTACTTACTTTACTCACAGTTGACTTTGACGATACAAATATATAAACATATATAGTCGGCAATAACATAAACAAGCATGAGAAGAAGTAGAAGAAAAGATCTTTATTTGATAAACAAACTGTTACATATTATATTCGATAAACTATATCATTCGATTACATTACATAAAACTACACTACTATCTTTACATTCGACTTGCAGGACTAATTACTCTATGTTTTCTTTTTACCAGAGTCTGGCATTATTTCTGGCACCAGGAGCAACAGTCCTAAGAAGCTCAATGAATCTCAAGTCACTAAACTTCTAAGAGATGACTCAACATATACAAAGTAGCAAAAAATTATAAATACTCCTTTCATTCGGCAAGATCCCTGGGAACCCAACCAGCCAACCCATCCTTGTGTTTACTACGAACAATAATGTCTTCTCCCATAAACTGATAGACACCATTACCGTCAGCACTGCATGATAACACAATTGGTTAAGACAGATACAAACATTCTCTAGCAATACCCTCCCCCACCCTCCACTACATGGCACGATCAACTGATAAAATACAGAAAACCGGTTTGGGACAGAGCTTTACCTTAAGTTGTTTACCGTCTTCTGCCTCAGACAATGCGTTAGGCCATACTTGGGGTGACATCGTTCTATTTCTACCACCATACCAACCCTCCTTACGTACATCTATTTATACCCAACTTGAATCTTCCAGGTCCAACGTTCCACATTAATTGATCCTTGGGATATAGATGACCAGATACAGTTTACTTTGGCCTCGGAAATGACAATGACGACTCGTGATAAAATTCAGCAACCTCTTCAGCTTTCAATTTCTTCTCGACACAACCACAAGTACTTATATTGAGAATGGGACGATTGTAGTAGCATATTCCCTAGATTTAACAAGAGTAAGCCAGCAAAGCGTAGTCGAAGATAACCATACATGATCGAAGACAGATAGCATTCGAAAAGATACCCTTAGTTCGCCCACTCCCCCCGGAATAGGAGACAATTTTTTTTTATAAACTGCATGCATCTACTATAAATACAGGTAGAGAATAGAGGATTCAGGATCCAAGAATATACAAATCTATCATCCTTTACTTCTTAACCCTACTACCACTCCAAAAACTTGTGATAACTAGCATCTTACTAAATTTTTACATCAAAATCCTCCTCGAGGTCGTGATTTTTCTCAGCTTTTGCTAAATTTTCCATGTAAAATCTTATTTATCTAGTCTTTATTGCATTCTCCTTACGAATAAGTATTGGCAAAAATTCTCCTTTCAGAAAACTCGCCACTATAGATATATCAAAGGTACTATGGATATTGATTTGAATTTTCGTAAATAAGATTCGATTGATCAGTTTTGTGTGGGTTATGTGAATTTTGACTATATATGTGATTAGGATAAATGATGGTCTACTACCGGGTATGTGTTTACATTGGGTAGGGACCAGTTAGTTAGAGATCTACGCTACAGTCAATAGTGGCACTATCTACTACTGAAGCAGAGTATATGGTGGTGACTGAAGCAATTAAAGACTCAATTTGGATGAAGGGTCTTTAACATGATTTGGGCATCAAGATGGCATCTAGATGTATTTTGTGATAGTCAGAGTACTATCTTCTTAGTGAAAAATCAAGTACATAATCAATGCACGAAGCATATTGATGTGCGCTATCATTTTGTCAAGGAGATCTTTAAAGATGGTGAGATTTGATTGAAGAAGATTTACACCAATGATAACCTGGCGGATATGTTTACGAAAGTAATTTTGGGAATCAAGTTCAATCATTATTTGGACTTGGTTCAAATTTTTCATATGGATTGATTAGTTTTTCGGTGGGAGAGGGTTGTTTCTTGGTCGTTTAGATGGTGGCTATGTTCAGCTCACATTTCGGTTCATTTGGTTGGGGAAATCTTCATCGAGGTGGAGAATTGTGAGGCCGCCCTATTTTCTTAACAGAGTTTGAACAAACTCAATGTATGTTTAAACAAACTTAATGTATGTTCGAACAAACTACTCAAAAATTTGTTTCTTCGAATACACTTTGGTTTTTATTCGAATAAACAAAGGTCTGTTACAAATGTCTGTTCGAACAGACATCGGTAAAACTCAGTTTTGAGATTAGATTAAAGCCTCTTGCTTGTCTTGAGATTCGATCGATAGTAAATTGGTCTCCCAAGTATATAAGGGAGACTTAGGTTTATATAAGGAGTCACCCTTGGTGAGATCTTTTGTTAAGAGGAATTCTTTAGAGAAACCTCAATTGGTTGTAAGATTGTAACATTGGATCATTGGAATAAATTTTCGCTCTCTCATGTATGGGGCGTAGGCATCTCGCCGAACCACCTAAAATCCTTGTGTTTGATTTTGTTATGTATTCCTTTTGGTTTGTAGTTAGTTTGTGCCCTAACCAAATCGATTAGAGTTTGGCTTCTGCGGCGCGGCTCAACAAAATTTACATCATGAACACATCTTGTTAATAGATTTTCTTTGAAGGGGCGCTTTATCGTCGAGTGCCCTCATTAGTTGTTGTTGAATTGAGCCAGCTTCGTTGAGCTGTAGAAATATTTTGGTCACCATATCATTTACATCATCCCTTATCCTCTTGTGAGATAGGGAAAGCATGATGCCAATGTATAAATCGTATCTTCCTTTGACTCAGGAGCAGTAACAGCAACAATTGGAAAGCTTGCTGCCCTTGCCGAATTGAGAGAAAGCAAAGTTGATTTTCCAGTTAATTTGTGTTAAAAACAAGTAAACGCAAGAAATGGTTACAAACAGTTCTAAATCAGTGTAAATGGAGCCAAATCGGCCAAAATCAACACTAGAAATGTCCAAAACAAGCAAAATGAGAGAAGATATCTTACAAATGCGAACAGATTAAGCACATTGTGATTTGTAATAGCAATGATCGGATTAGCGTGGAGATGATCAAGCTCTTCCTCTTGTTGATGAAGCTCTTCCAGCTCCTATTACTGATTTGAGTAAAAATTGTAAGTTGAACGATGTTTGCCTCCATCTCAATGTTGTACTCGTCGTCAGGAGTAATTCCATGAATAAGAACATCCTCTCCCTCAAAACATTGTTCCTTTTAGTAACCTCGAATTTCTCAACTATTCAACTCTCTAAACAAGTTTTCATTTGTTATTACTTATAAAAAACAAAATAAATAAATAGTATGATATCAAGTTTAAAGGCATTTATAGGGTGAGAGGGCCTCATAAATATCACATTTGTGCTCATGAAAATATTGATTCTCATTTGGTAGGCCGAAAACCGCCTTGAAATGACTATAACGATTTCTTACATCTATAGGTTTGTCACACTCATTTGTACGCTTCCTGCAAAACATGCACTTTTGAAGGAGCATCAATACTAACTCAAAACTCTACTTGTGATTCATCTCTCCAACTCAAAAGCCATAGTTAAAGCCTAATCAAACTTGGGCAGGACTAAGGTTAGAGGTTCATGCTCGAGCTAAGGTTAGAAGATCAAACATAAGAGCGCACGATTCATGTTGGGCTCGGTTAAAACATAATCTCTCGCGTGGGTTCATAGATAGGATGGATGCTTCATGTCATAAGGTTGGCTATCACACCTCCAACCACTTGAACAAGCCTCCAATTTCAAGTCATTTGATGGGCGTAACCTTCATCACATTTTCTTGGGTTATTCTACTCATTTGCCCTAATTTTGTTGCCTACTGATCCCCAAGGCTAAGAAACTCAATTCAGAACTGTAACATCATATACATTTTACCCAAAGAGAAGTGATCATAACTACACAATAGGAGAAACAATGTGAAGAAACATATCTACGTGATTCAATTCATGTGCACCAATAAGTTCAAGGGTGCTACCACTAAGAAATTTCTTATTATATCTCTGTTATAAATCGATGTTGCATGGGGATTGATTTACCATGTTAAGAATAGAGAAAATTTGTTATTGCCCCCTATTATGATAGACGAATTCACAATTGCCCCCCAGCGTTGGCACTTACTGGCCTATGACCCCCATTTTTGGGTTGACTAGTCAGATTTTAGTGAACTTCCAAAAACACCCTCGTGTGCCAAGCACACGGACCTAGGCAACCGGTTGCCTAGGCTCAGATCTTTCTCATTTAGATTTCTCTCTCTCTAATACCAATCCCAAATTTTTGCTTGTTTTGATCATCCATAAAAGAATCTTTACAATACCCTTTGAATGATTTCTCAAAATCTTTAATAGGTTTCTCTCAATTTTAAATTTCGCGGTCTGTTCTATAATGGTATTCTTCTCTCAAGAACCAACACTTTGTTCTTCAAGAATTGGACAAGAGTAATTGTTTTTTATAATAATCACATGGGTACTCTTCAAATCTTCCCAATTTGTTACCCCTTTATCTATTTTTATTGAATTGTTTCTGATGTTGCTTATTTTGGTATTTACAAAACAATACAGACTCTCAAGAGATAGATAGAGAATAAGTTGTGTAGAGAAAAGTGGGATATGGGGAAGTATAAAACAATGGTTAAGATTAAAAAGGATGGCATCAGGATGTGATGTTGGGGCTACATGGGGTTCAATAGCTTCTTCAAACATGAGTATATAAGAGAAGAAGAAGATGAAGATGATGTTATTGCTGCTAGTGTAATGGCCAAATTCCGTAAGCTCAAAACAATTAGGAATTCGCTATCACACCAATGAACCTGTAACAATACTCTAATGGAAAGTAAGAAATAAAAACAGGTTAGCGTGGAAAACCTTTGAATAGGTAAAAAACACGACCTCGTATGGAAGATTTTTATGAAAGTATCTTTATTGCTTGAGGCGGATATCTTTATTACAAGTGATCTCTAAGAATAGAAATGTTTTGAATCTTGTAAGTAAGAAGTTCTATAATTTTTCTGGTCATTGTCTCTTCTGGAACTTTTTCTTTATATAGGCCCTCCCCACAGCTCCTCATCGTGTTGGAGTACGTTCTCCTAATAATGTGGTTAGTTGCGGTTGACTTGATAACTGACGAGTTCGTGGGAGACAGGTATCTTTGAATAGATAACAGTTTCCAGGTTTAGTTCGGTCCACGTTCTTGTGCAGTTCGTGGGACTGGTTTGGATGTTGACTGGAGTTTTAAAATTGTGTGAGCTTAAGATTTAGATAATTTGAACTGGGTGAGCTTGATTTTGAGTGAGATCGAGGAATAAGTCCTTACAATTGCCCCCTCGCAACCGAAGTCACGAGTAGTTTTGGTTGAGAAACGGTCGACTTTAATCTGTGTTGAAAGCGTTGTATAACTGGAAAGGAATAATGAGGTCTTTGAATTTATGGAGTTGCATGGTTTATGGGAAAATGATTTGTATTTAATGAGGATGTTTGGTACTATTGTATCTGACAGTTATGCTTTAAAAAATTGCATCTACAGGCTATGATGATGTTTGGTAAATCGCACTTGCACATTAAATGTAGGGTTAAATAAATGATACCTATACTGGGTTGATGGTAGACTATTCGTATTCTGTGTAAAAAAATTCTGAACAGCGATAAAAATGGTGAAGACTCATAGTGTGGTCCTTGAAGAAAGGATTGCCTCTGAGATGCTGAGGTTGAAGTTGAAATATTTTGGTGATTATTCCTTAGAGATGCCTATACCCGCTCCTGTTCCTCCGACGTATCAAGGCTTGTCGGAAGATGAAGCGGCTGAAGTTGAGGAGGAATTCTACTGCAAATGGAGGTTTCATGTTGTCGTCTTGACAAGCGATGACCGATGGGCCTATCTCCGTACTTTGGCGGAAGATAGTGTTAGGGCTTTATATGTAGGGATAGGCATATCTGTGGGGCAAATATGCTGATTTCTTGCATCATCTTGAATTCTAAGGTCGGGCCCTCTTCACCTCTACCAACTCTTCAGAGGTGGCAGCTTTAGAGGAGAAGGCGATGGTAATGGAGGAGCGTGACATCCAGTTAGAGTCCGCTTCTGCATTTCCATCACGCCTATAAGCCTCTGAGTTTGAGAAATTGGTTCTATCAAAGAGGTTTCCTCTTGCGTAGTTTCCGTTTGAAGTTTGACTGGAATTCGACCAGACTCATGTGAGGGAAGCTTTTTGTTGGTTCCAATTCCTGCTTTGTATTTGGGTGAAAAATCACTGAAGTACGAAGAACTGGATAAGTGCCTTCTTGGTGTGTCTGAAAGACCTATGTCTTTTAACAAACAGAAAAAACTTGTTATTCATTAAATACATGGTGTTCGGTACTGGACGCCTGAGATCGATGTAATGAAAAACTTGTTATCTATAAATTGTATGTAGTACTTTTGGCATGAATAAAATTTGTTATCCAATGAAAGTTGTTTTTGATATGTATAGAAAATTTCTGTAGAATTGAACTACTTTGGCAGGGTTTAAAAATGAATAAGAGTTGATAAGTAATTAGTACATTGCTGTTGTGATGTTCGAACTGAGATCAGTACATTTTTGTTTTATCTGTTAAACAGGTGGAGGAGAAAAATTGTATATAATGGGCAATCGTGGAAATTGGAGCTTCTACAGGTCGATTGAGGTACAACTATTAGTAAAAAATAAGATTAAATGATAAATAATGTATGTGATGGTGAGGGGATAAGTTTAAATAATTTATTCAGAGATTCTGGGTTATTGTTACGTAATACAAGGTAAAAGTCACGTTTTGAGGGGAAAGTGTGTGAAAGACATATAAATATGGGTAGGATAATATGCAAAGATTTCAGAGGGAGGATTAGGATGGTACGGACTCGATCTCAGAGGACTCGTCATGCCATGGAAGGATGATTGGCTATAAATATTGCTAAAGTATGGGAGAGGATTTTTGGCTCGTTTGGTTACGATGCTGAGCTACCAATGAGGTTATGTCAGCTCGATGGATTAGATGTAAGCAGCAGAGAACTTGAGTATGCTCGTTATTTTTATGAGGTGTTCTTTCGTGAATTGGTAAGGGATTTGACATATCGTGAATGGTTGGTTGGTCTGATTGCTGAAGCAGAGATCGAATTCGAAGATCTGAGGACCGACGGATAATGTTACTGGATGATATCGTTCCATTATTGGGTTGCAATAGTTATTGTATAAGGTGTTCTATCATGAATAATACATTCTTGTTGGACATAACAAAAAAGATATAAGTCAATTGGATCCTCTAATGGTGCAAATCAATTTTGTGACTGTTTTAACAAATAATTTGAATAATTTTAAAAATTTACTCAGAGTAGAAAATGTTTGTTAATTACTATAAGTATGATAAGCAAGGATAGATAAAACAAAAGGAGGAAAAATATATGCAGAAGCTTCTAGTTTTGTTTTGTATGCAAGGAAACAATAATCTGGCATCGTACAGAGTGAGTCATCATTAGTGAGGGAAAAATAGGAAAAGATATGGAAATGGGAGAGAGAAATATGTTAAATAATGAGGAGAGTTGTAATGATGGAACGGTAGTTTTATCGAAAAGGTACAAGACGTCTGACATGGAAAGTGGAAAGGATGCATCGATTTTGAAATCGAGGACGGTTCGTGTGAGTCACAATAAATGCCAGCCGCTTGAGAGAAAAAAGATAAATAACACTTTTTTGTCTCCAATCAAACAGTTTTCAACTTCTAAAAATTTGGAGAGCACACAGAGAGAGTGACAAAAAATTAGGGGATTTAGGAAGAGATAACTAGAGGTGATCAACGGTTGAAGAGGGTGGAAGATATTGGATCTCGTAGGTGGCTATACTGTTGCACTGTGTGGGAAAGGTTCAACACTACTGCAGATTTGCATTCGGATATTGAAGGTTAGTAGATACGTATGTAATATATATGCAATGTATATACTGAACATGTTAAAGTTATGTGTTGTAGTTGGATGATTGATATATATAATATATAGATGAAAAAATGATAGATGCCTGAACCTATATGTAGGTCAAAACGTGAGAGGCCTTTGTGTAGGGTTGAAAATTTGTACGTAAGGACTGTCATTGAGATGGGTAGTTCGTCTGTGAGTGAGGTATTGACCTCTGGTCGGACGAATGAGTCTGATAGTGAGGTAGATATAGTATTAGAATAATTTCCGGGTTTTCCCGGTCAATTAATATCTTATCCCCTGGATTCTGATGCTTTTAAAGAGTTTTGCAAAGCTAAGGCGACTGTAGGAGAGAAATTGAGTAGGGGCAATATCATAGAGTATATCGGTAGGCAGTTTAGGGGTTGTACGGTTGCGATGGGGGAAAATTACTTTTATCTGTTGGCTGACTTGGAAGTGGAAGAATGAGATAGGGGTATAGATGAATCGATCTCGCTAGAGTATTTCGATGGGGATATTCGGGGTGACCTCTCGGAAAGTTTTTGTGTTACCTTACTCAATTCGAGTTTGGGTTGAGTCTTCCCCTCACCAATTTTGCGAAGGGGATTATGAATACAATCGGGGAATCTCCTATTCAATTGAACGGAAATATGTGGGAGGTGATCACCGTATGTGATCATTTGAATGAGAAATGAGAAAAAGAGGGAAAGGTGAGAAGAATAACCTCTAAGGACATTTTACAGTTTTATGGGGTGAAGAATTATAAGGCCAGTGGAAGGTCTTATTTTGGTGCGTGCGTAACTCGGCTTCATTTTTTCTATCTGAATTAAGTAGGTCGAACTTGGAATGACAACGTCATATGGATGAAGGGTAATTGTCTTCAGAGAGACGATGAAGAACCTTTGAACCTTCGGTTTAGAACTGTAAAACAAAGTAAGTATAGCCACGCATAGATAGAATTATTGTTATATTTTACTGATAACCCTAGTTGATAATAAAAAATTTGTGCCTTGCAGGTGTGAAGTTTACAGTAGAGAGGAAAAAATCGTTGTTGGACAAAGTCGTGGAGGAGGAGTCGAGCTTGAATTTGTGTTGGCGGGACTCGGCCTGAGTAGAAAGAAAAGGGTTGACAGTAGGTCAAAGAAGGTACAAAAAGCTCAGTCGACCAGGTCGATGGCTGGTGCTGACGAAGGGAAGAGGCAAGTGAGTGGTGGGGAGATGCGAGCCAATTTGCTCAAAACCCCAGGAACAGGTAGCTCGGCCCAGCCAAATCCTGTTACGTTGAGCAAAATAGCTCAACGATTTTTGAAGAAATAAATGTTAAAGTATTTTCCAGCCTCTGGTTCCACTGGAAGTGGTAAGGTCGCGAAAGTAAAAAGGAGGAGGGTCAAAAACTTAGGGGAGTCAGGAGAAAAAATTGCTGAGGGGCAGCCTGCTGATATGGATAACCTCCAAGAGGTCGAGGAAAGGGCCAGGTTAGCGGCTCTTCATGGAGAGGAAGACACGAGTAAGATGGTAATTTTATATTATTGGCAAAAGTTGTTTTAATATGTTTTGAGCTAACGACTAAGATCGAATTGCGTTACTTTGCAGGTTGCTCGTGTCGTGAAAGGGATTTGGCTTGGTATTGAAGAAGAAAAATTTGAGCTGAAGAAGGCAAAGATCAAGCTGAAGAAGGAACTAGCTCGAGCCAGGATGGGAGCCACGAAGGAAGTTAGGAAGCTTAAGGCCTCCCATGTCGTGGTGATTGGTCAGCTGCAGGTTAAGGAGAGGGCCAATCTGGATGAGATGGTGGAGGAGCGTGACAGGCTGGGGCGTCACCTAATGCTGAAGGGCTATTTGGAGGAGGAGGTAGATGCAATTAAGGCAGATATCTATGTTGAGGATGGAGAGGACGAGGAAGTAGAAGTAGAAGGGATCGTGGGTGGCTTGGATGGTGTCTCCCGCCAGGCGGTGCTCGACAATCAAGGGGATGGTGCCGAGCTCCCAGAGGGTGGTAGCGAGAAGCTAGGGTAAAAATGTGTTTGTACAAATATGTGTAAGTTATTGAATTGTGTGTGGGGAAGAAACTTCTGAAGGTTAACCTCATTTTTTTATAAATTTCTTTTAGGCACTTAGAGAAATGAGTCTCAGATTAGAAGATCTAGAGTCTAGACTTGCCAGAGAAAGAGAAACCTTTACAGCCTTGCTGTTTGTGCAAGCAGAGCTGCAGGCTAGAATGGAATAGGCCTTTCTATTATACGTTACCCCCACCTTAAGTTGTCAAGTAAATATGATATATTGTAAGTAATACGAGTAGGGTGCATGGTAAAAGTCCAACGCTGTTAAAATAAATTAGCGTGCCAAAATTATGTACCTTATATTTCGCAATAGACCTCTTGAAGTGCTTATCTGATAACATGCCCTAAACTTTTTAATCTAAAAGTATTGGGACAGCACAGATTTTGAAAAATCATATAGAATCTTTAGAAATGAGGCATGCAGATATCAGTGAATTGTACTATATTAAAAATTGTTATATTCCTCAGGTCGAATTAGATGCATCTTGCTCTCGCGAGGACAACGTACTCAAGTGTAATCGGGAATTTGCAGAGTAGTTCGATAGGATGAGGGAGGCGGACGAGAATAGAGAAGATCAATACGTGAAGGCGCATTTTAAGCTTTTCGAGGTGACCCAGGCTATTTCTAACCTTACTCTTCAGGTCGAAGAGAAAAATACTGAAATAGGTAAGGTGTTAGAGTTAGCGAAGATGACAAAACGAGCTGCGAAGCTTCAAAATTGGGTTGGCACGTTGGTGGTTAAGGGTAAGCAGTCTGAAATGGCTCAATACCGTATTCAGGCGCTAGAAAGATCAGAGGAAAAATCTCGATCTGAGCTTCTGAACTGTAGGAACGATCTAGAGAGAATGAGACAAAAAATTATTGAAAAGGTTAATGAGCTGAGGGTAGCTCAAGAAAATCTAATAGCTTCGGAAGCCGCAGCTGAGCACTTGCAAGTTGCTTTACCCGCCAAGGATATGGAGTTCTGGGATATGCAACGAAGGTATAATGATTTAAATGAGTGGGTTGCACGTCTTAAAACTGAGCTGACATAGGCCATCGCGCGTACCAAGAAAGCCAAGGCTAGAAAACGTTCAGGAGGAAGTAGAATTGATCTTAAGGCTCCTTTAGTTCAAGGTGATGTAGTTAACCTCTAAGGTCAAATTAGAGAACTAGAGGGTGATGTATCTTGTATTCAGGGGCACGTTCAGAGGGGAAATGCGAACTTGAGGGAATGTCAGCAGAAGTTGGATGTTGCCCTTATCAGGGAGAAAGTTTTGGAAGGGGAAATCAGAGTGAAGGAATCGTTGATGAAGGGGAAAGAAGAATTTTTGAAAGATATTCCGGCTAGAGAAGAGTTGAACGCGAAAATCCAGAGACTTTGTGTCCGGGTAGTGGACTTAGAAGTCGCGAACTTGGCCGAATCAGCTAAGTATATAAATAAATTGGAAGAGGATGCAGTTTATCGTGCTCAGGTCGGCGCAGAAATGGTTGAACAGAAGAGTGTGTATGTTAAGTTAGAGTCGCGTCTCAAGAAGGTGAGGGGGAAATTTGCAGTAATGGTCATACCTGATGTGTCACGCTTAGACCTATTAAAGTCGATAGTTGCATATTTTTTAGAGGAAGTAAAAAGACTAGAGTCAGAATGAGATACCTTGTTCAAAAATCTGTCAGATAATAGATGCATTTGCGGAGTCAACATAGATCGGGGGAACTGTTTGGGCATTATGGAAACCCAGTTAGGCCCTCGAACTGCTGAGCTGATAGAGATAGGTAGAGCTATTGTAATCCACGAATTGAAAGTTTGACCTCTTGATGTAGGGAGAAGCACTGCTGACACACCATCAGCAAAAAAGAATTCCTTGTAATATGAATTTGACCTAAAAAATAAATAGTATCTGTCGCAGACACATTGAAGTAGATTAAAGCTAGTATGACCTATGTCTTATCTTGTGTATGGTGGGGTCCTTGATATAAAACAATTTTTTGCATTTGTATCAATCGCAGAAATGGGTTGAGTTTAACCAAGTTGAAGCTTGATTTGAACTATAAAAATGTCACATACATATTAAAAGGGATGAAGGCTAGTATTATATTTGCATTATCTTATGTCTGGTAGAGTCTTTGATATAAAACAAGTTTCTACACTTGCCAAATCGCAGAGATTTAAATGAATGCTAGTATTACCAAACTAGTTGAAACTTGATTTGAATTATAGAAATGTCGCAGACATATTGAAAGAAATGAAGGCTAGTATTATATTTGCCTTATCTTATGTCTAGTAGAGTCTTTGATATGAAACAAGTTTCTACACTTGCCACAATCGCAGAGATTTAGTAAAGGAAGCTAGATCAAGTAATATCCTTGATCTGACTTGGATAATACCGATTGTCAGCTAGTATTATCTATGCTTTAATCTATCAAATGTGGTCGAATTTCGCGAGGAGAATGATATTGTGAAAAAAACTTTCATTGATAAGTTAAAAATTTACATTGTATGGAGATGAGAATCTCACTTTTGGAATTGAAAAACAAAAGCAAGAACTATATATGGAGTAGTAAGACGCCTAACGATAGTAACGTTTTAGTCGCCTAGTATTCCAAGGATTTGAAATGGGGATTCCCTCTTCTGTCATGAGATAATATGATCCCAAGCCTGAGAGGCCTGTGATAATGAATGGACCCTCCCAATTGTCGGCTAATTTTCTAGCGTGAGGCTCTTTGTAATGTTGAGGAATTTCTCTGAGCACGAGATCTTGGATTTGGAAAGTACAGCTTCTGACTCGGTTATTATATGATATGGCAAGTATATGATGATATCGACCTAGGTTGGCGATGGTGTGTTCCCTGGTTTCATCTATCATATTGAGGTTGCAAACCAATATGAATTCATTTGCCTTATCAATCAGCTCGTGATCCCAGACTGGATGATGATATTCAGAAGGAATGACGGCCTCAGTGCCATAAGCAAGGAGGAATGGGGTACATCCAGTAGATTATCGGGAAGTGGTTCGATATGACGTGAGGCAGTTCACGAACCCAATTCCCTTTTTTCTGTGAGTGAAGTCATTTTTTGAGTCTATCCATGATGGTTTTTTGGTGATTTCGGCTTGGCCATTGCCTTAAGGGTAGTACAGATTTGATGGAGAGTGAATGATGCTGTAGTGGTTTAAGAAGGTTATAACTTTATCTCCCACAAATTGGGGCCCGTTATCGACACAAATTAGGTGGGGGTACCCAAACCGAGTGATTATGTGGTTCCAGATAAAAGAGATGACCTCTTCCTCTCTGGTTCGACATAGTGGAATTGTTTTTGCCCATTTTGTAAAGTAATCGATAACTACGGGTAGGTGACGGCGGTTACCTGAAGAGTTAGGGAATTCACCGACGAGATCTAGTGCCCATCTTTTGAATGGCCAGAAAACCTTACTTGCATAAAGTTCGAGCGCAGAGGTGCGTATCATATGTCCATGTCTCTGGCAGGTATCGAATCTGTGGGAGTAATCATCTGCTTGCCTGCGCATGCTAGGCTAGAATACTCCTAAGTGATAACTCGGTTTGCTAGCAATCTACCTACGGCATGGGAGCCACAAGTTCCTTCATGTAATTCGAGGAGCAGTTCGTCTACTTCTGATTTGGAGAAGTACTTGTGGTAAAGGTCCTATAACGGAAAGGCAGTACAATATACCATTTTGAGTAGCATAACGCTTCGAGTTGTTACTTAGCTCTCGGCGCTCTTTTGCATATGTTAGGAGCGGTCTGTTGCATTTGTTATCGACACCGAGGTAGGCTAAGAAAGGCTTTCGCCAATCTTTGTCTCCCCCTTTATTGCCCCCAGAGTTGATCGTGCATACTGAAATGCAATCAATGCTGGAGGTTAAAATGATTTCGATCTGGAGATATCGAGCTTCTGTACCCAAGACCCCGGCTAGATATGCCATAGAATCGGTATGTCTATTTTCACCTCAAGAAAGATAATCAAGAATCGTTTTCTCAAACTTACTCATCTTATCTGCCACGAGGGCTGCGTATTTGATCATCTTCCCATTCTTCTTGTATTGTTCTTAGTAGTGGTGAACGATGAGTAGTGAATCTGTATAAACTGAGAGTTCGGAGACAACGAGTTCAAGTGTGAGGTCAAGTCCGTGAATGAGAGCTTCATACGCAGTAACATTATTCGAGGCCTCAAAATCCAAGCGAATCGATTTCCTAATTCTTTTATTATAAGGGGTAATCAAAATGATTCTGATTTCTGACCCTGTGGGTCCTGCTGATCCATCTGTGAGATGCCTCCACCCTGATATAGCGATCCAATCAACTCGTTCATCAAAAGGCTTGGGGGGTGGATTCTATGGTATGTCTTCGGTAAGGTCCGGATCATATTCCTCTCACTCAGGATCCTCCACTGGAAAATCCGCAAGGAAATCAGTAACGGTCTGACCTTTTTTGGAATGACGTTGCTCGAACTTGATATCATGTTCTCCCAAACTTACTGACCACTGTTGTATTCTTCTTGACTTTTCTTTCTTGGATAGAACTTCCCGTAGTGGGTAGTTCAACATAAATTTGACGGAATGGGCTTAGAAGTAGTGTTTGAGTTTCTGCGAAGTGTAAACAGGGGTGAAAAGAAGTTTCTCAATTTTAGAGTATCTTATTTCCGCAGGTGTAAGGGTTTTGCTGATAAAGAAGAGGGGTTTCTCTATTTTCCCTTCTAGGCGAATGAGAACTGAGCTGAGAGAAGAATCTATAACTGTTAGGTAGATTATCAGTTCCTCATTACCTACTGGGGTGCTCATTATGGGAAACTTCCCCAAATAGATTTTAAGATCTTAAAAAGTTATTTCGCATTCTAGTGACCATGTGACTTCTGCAGTTGGCTGAACCTTTCCTCGTTTGGTGCATCCGCAGAGTAACAGGAATAGTCAACGGCAGCAGTCTAAAGATTTAGAGACGAACGGTTGATAGCGGCAATTTTGCCGACAATTTTTTGAACGTTTTTTGTTATTTTTGGAGAAGGCATATCGAGGAGAGCCGAATTTGATCTGGGTCGGCCTCAATCCCTTTCTTACTGATGAGGTGGCCTAGAAAGTGGCCAGAATGTACCCCAAATTAACATTTATCGGGGTTAAGATGAATTCTGTAAGATCGAAGGATGTTGAATATAGTATTGAGATATGAGATGTGATCGTTTGACTGTAAGCTTTTACACAATAGATCATCAATGTAGACTTCAACAATTTTCCCTAAGTGTACTTTGAACATAGTAGTCATCAATCGTTGATATGTGGCACCTGCGTTCTTGAGCCCGAAGGGCATGACTTTGTAATAATAAAGACCTCTTTCAGTGATGAAAATTGTCTTCTCTTGATCCTCTTCTAAAAGTAGAATTTGATTATACCCTGAAGCAGCGTCCATCATAGACAAGAGATCATGGCCTGCTATAGAATCGAGGATCTAATGAATGTTGGGAAGAGGGAAACTATCCTTTGGAGTATGTTTGTTCAGATCTGTAAAATCTACGCAAACTCGAACCTTTCCGTTCTTCCTTGGGACAGCGACAATGTTGGATATCTAGTCTGGATACTTAGCTTCTCGAATGAATCCCATGTTAATCAATTTCTCAATCTCGGTGTTAACTTAATCATGAAGACGAGATGAGAGTCGTCACTATTTTTGTTTGACCGCTGTGGCATTGACATTGATGACTAATTTGTAACAAGCCATTGTTGGATCGACCCTGGGCATTTCTTTGAAAGACCATGCAAAAATGTCTTGATTGAGTTGTAAGAACTGAATGAGAGCATCTTTTTCGTACTGAACCAGCTGGGTTTTGATGAAATTTCCTCTGCTAGGTCCAGCAATATCGATATATTTTGTGCATTCCTCTGTAGGTGATTGATCGTTCAGGCAATCAACCTTCTGTAATTGTTATGCGGCCATTTTATCTGAAGTATCTAGGATGGCAGAGACAGTATTTTCACAAGCTTGAGATAATTTCTGACTACCTCTGATCTCGTAAATATCATTGTCGTATTTGAAGCAGAGTGCTTGGTGATAGGTGGAAGCGATTTCTTCCATATTGTATAACCAACAGCGGCCCATAATCCCGAGATAACGAGATCTGGCATTAATGACATAGAAAATGACGTCGATGGTGGTTGGTCCTACGGTGATAGGTAAGATGATCTTGCCTACTCATTCTTCCCTAGAGCCGTTGAATTTACTGATGTTGATGTCGCCTGGAATAACTTAGTCGGCCAAACCCATCTGGTCGATTGTACTCTAAAAAAGAATTTCAATACTGCTTCCAGTATCGATCATCATTGTGTGCATGACAAACTTTTTCATCTTGAGCATTATGATTAATGCATCATGATGTGGGAACTTGACATGGCTAGTATCGCAATCTTCAAAGGAGATTCCGAGTCGGTGATTGCTCGACTCAGGAAGAAGCATGGCTTCTTTGTCTTAGGTGTAAGATCACAGTATTCAGATTACCTCCTGCATTTTGATTTGTTGGAATTGTTGATCTGGTTGATTTCGATCATGTTATTAAGGTGTATATAATAGAGATGTTTCTCCTCATTTCTATCATTAACCTGAACAATTTTGAGCTCCTTCTTATAATTGTCATCTTTGTATGATTTCAGATTGATAATGTATTAGAGCATCCGTCCCTCCATAAAAATGTTTTTGAGCAACCGTTGTAGAGCATAGCAATTATCAGTAGTATGATGATTTACCTTATGATGTAGGGAAAATAGTATGCTCTCGATGGGCTCCAGTGGTCGGGAGACATGGTAAAGTGGATCCTTCAGTAATAATGGAAAAATTGTAGAGATCCGGACGCTCAACTTTGGGAGGACGGGTTTGTTCTGCGGACCACTTTTCTGAGGGTATCCAGCGTTTCCCTTGGTGCGTTTCTGATCTCCCTGTTCCTCCTTAGGTTCGCTGGATCGATCTGTAGAAGGGATTTTGGTGGAGAAGATGGATTTAGTAGACTTTTGTCACTCAGACATCATCCTCTCCAAGTCGACGTAACCGTTGACTTTGGTGATCATCTCTTCTAAAGTCGCAGGTTTGTTAAGGAAGATGTATTCTTTGGCCTTGCAGTCAAGCCGGAGAGCATTGTTAAAATCTATAACAACCACTACAAGCAAATATAGTTTTAATGTCATCTGAATAACGTCACATATTTAAAAAATGTCGTTAAAAGTCTTATTTTTGTTTTCCACCCGGGATACATTAATTAATAGATAGATTTCAACGTCGGTTTTACCAAAAGTGGCGTAATTTTTTTTTTCATCTTACTATCAACGTCGTTTTTGGGTGCGGCATAATAGCTAATTCAATTAAGTCGTTCCCCTACAGATGTGAAAACCCTTACCAGTCAAGTCGTGTTTTTTAATCACGACGTTATTTCAATTTGATTTATTCACGAATTTTTTTGCGCCAAATTAAGAGATTGAGAAGCGCAAAGTGAGAAGCGCGAAAGTAGGTTTTCGTGGGAGAGTGGAGATGGATAGGATTTGGTGGAGATTGTTGTGGAGATTTACCAAATCGTGGGAAACTCAGTCGAGAAACAAACACAACCGAGATTGCTGTGGAGATTCACCAAATAGTCTTTATCAACTCGATTTCTCTCCAACATCTCCTTCATCATTTAGATTCTATACTCAATTAGTAGTGAATTCTCTCTACAATTTTCATCGTTTGGATTTCAGATTGAATGAAGGACTCAATTTGATTTTGATTCAAGGTATAGTGATAATTTTTTTACAATGATGTTTACAATCTTTATTCGAATCTTGCATTTGGGAATCATTTGCAGTCCAACCCGTCTAGTTGGAGGAGGTGAAACATCTGCTGAAATGGGGATCAATGTTTTCCTTCATAAGGTATTATGCTGATAAAATCTTTACTCTATGTTTGGTTAGCTTAGATTGAGAGGCGTCGGATGAGGAGAGACACTGGTTAATATGAGCATTTAAGGTTGTGTTTGAAGTGGAGTTGAATGTCTTGCAAACTAGACAGATTTTGGAACCCATAGGATCCGACATGGTGTTATATATATTCTTCAGTAAAGCTGGTATAAAGTTTGATTAATAATCTTTTAACTTTCTTCTTCTTCTTCTTCTTCTTCTGAGGTGAGGAAGAAGGAGGGTCTAAGTGTAGGAGTTGGACTAAAGTTTGTCCTTGTAGGTCATGGTAATCAGTTGGCTTCTTTAATAGCAATTCAAGATGACAAACTATGGTATAAGCCATGAAGCAGACATTCCAATCACAGCAGTTGGATTGTCCAAAAACCCTTCTTGAATTGCTACACTCCATCTGATATTTTCCACAATAGCCGCAACTCCCATGGCTTGTGAGTGCTTGTGATCTCTTATGTTGTGGGTAATGGTTGGTTTGAGTAGGGAGAGGTTGGGTTAATGAGAGTTTATAAATGAGTGTTGATGCACCATGTTAGTGTGAGTTGCTACATCCTTGTTGCATGTTATTCTGCATGCTCTTCCTCTCTCTGTAGAACTCACACATACTTGCTGAAAGAGTTATAAGTACTAACTGAAACTCTCTTTATCTAGACTCTAGTTATCGATTTGGAATCTTTTGCCCTAGGCATCAGCATATTTAAAATTTTGGCATATTGACGATATATGCAACTTGAACAATCGTCGCATATGTTCCTCCTACCTTGTGAAACTAATCTCACACAAACACACACACAAATGTATATATAATGGGAAGTAACTGAACCTCTGGATAGGGCAGGATATCTTGAATATATATAAATACAAATGAGTTTCGGTGTTTGGCTTGATTTTATTTACAGTAAAGATAATGGAGAGATGAGAGATCCAGTATTTATGCTGAAATAAATGTCTCGAAAATCTAAGTACCCTAGTGTTTAATGATTTACAAATTATCATGTTTTATTATCCCTTCAGGATAATAAATACTAGTACTACCCGTGGCTCGCCACGATGATTACGTTGACGCGCCTTCGGCACTACAATTTGACATGATGAGACGCTTACGACGCTATAAATAATAAGTTTGTATATTACAGTATTCGCAATCCAAATAAACCTATAAACCTCCTCTGTTAAGTTTGCAACCTTGTTACCAAATTTTTTGGTTAATATGTGATTATTTTTCTTCAAATCCCCTTGAATAACTATAAAAATCATTCTTACAAAACACATCCTAAAGCAGAAAAAGAAGTAGATAATTGAAGGCTTTTGAGAATACCTAGAAAAGTAATGTACTAATATACATTCAAATTACACCAACTAAACGTCCACGTCAGAGATTAGAAACTGAAGATAAAATTAGGAACTTAATTTTATTTTTGAATGCTCAAAGCATTAGGAGAAAATACAACATCACCAGGGTCTAACAAAAAAAGAAGATATAAGCATGGCTGCCTTATTACACTCTTTAACTTCATGACACTGTATATATGAAATACTTCAAGGGCTGTTGTGAGTTGAATGACAGTTGTCAGAGTGAAGTAGCTCTCCCAGTTGTCATTTCTAGCATCTGTCATATAGGTTTGTATTGCCTTGTTTCCTGTAGCTATCCACACTTTCTTAGATCCACTTTGAATAGCTTAACTCCAGTCCCCTCTGAATACACTATGCTTCATGTGCAGTAGCGTTAATGGAAATCTTCACACCTGAATATCATAATATACAACTCCCCTTACCATTTCTGATAATGCCTCCATATCTACCACCATCTGTGCACACATTGCCATAACAGTTAACTTTGATTGCACCAGGGTCTAGGAGCTTCCAGCTGTATCATCAGGTATCTTAGTGGTGAATCAGGGATTGAGGTTCCATTTGTGGCATAAGAGTCTTGATTGAGGGTTATTAGCTACGTTAATAATAATCTGCGTACGTTTATTACTAACATCCATACATATGAGTTTATACGTGGTCTCAACGTGAGCTATCTCATTGTTGAAATAATCCCATTAATAATTTTCCAAATGTGGTACACCATGGCTGCAAAGGCTGAGCAAATTAAGTACCTTATAAGTGATGTTCTTCCTCCCCATACCACTTAGCTCATTTAGCTTATCATACCAGCCACCAGTGCTTCAATAGCATTTATCAAAAATCTACTGGCAAAGTTGCTTTTCATATAGGCAGTCCTTGAGAAGATGGTCAATACTCTCTGAGCTAGCTTTACGAATGGGGCATAAAGAATCATCAAGTATTCTCCTTTGTATCAAAAAGTCTTCTGTGGCCAAGGCATTTTCTATTAACCTTCCAAAGTATGAAACCATGCCTAGGCTTTACATTAACATCCTAGCATAGATCATAGACCTTCATAATAGGCATACCAACTCTCATTTTCTCCACAGTGGATACAGCTGAGTAGACGCCCTTCTATCTGGAGTCCAAATGACCCTGTCTTCTACTCTGAAGTTTGTGAGATTACAGGTAGCCCATTACAAACCTCACTGCCAAACATCTGTCTAAATTCCAATAGGTCGGGAAATACTCCAGGCACCATTAGAGATAAATCTGGAAACTTTGACATTGTAATTCAGATAAGAATTATATCTAAAATGTGCTTCAAATCTACTCAGCAATATCCCATCTTGGTGCATGAATCATGCCAGGAATAAGTGGATCCCCCCATTCCCCAGAAGGTGTTTGGTGTACACCACAACTTCATCTCTAGACTGTAATATTTTTCTCCAAGCCCATGAGCAATTTAAGGAATTTTTACTGACCAGAAGCGCCTGCCTTTAAGTAAGTGTGCCTCCACCCATTCAGCCCATATGCCTTCGTCTTTAGAAGCTACTCTGAAGGTTGGTTTTGTGATAGCTGCCTTGTTCCACACTTTAAGTCTTCTAATACCAGGGCCTCCTCTTTATAAGGAGCACATACCTCATTCCAAGATAATGGAGCAGATTTCTTGGCTGTATCATGCCCCTGCCACAATTACTTAGCACAAATATTCTCAATTCTCCTAAGAGTGCTTTCAGGTAACATAATCCAGTATATGTAACTACTCAAGAGAATAGTTTTAGTAAGTTGTAATCTTCCTGCAAATGAAAGAAATCTGTTAGTCCACTTCTGGATTCTGGCATTGATCTTGTCAATCAATGGGTTGCAGTCCTTGAATTTGAACCTTGTGAAAATCAAAGGCAGCCTTAGGTACCTGATTGGTTATACTTCCTCATAGAACCCCATAATATAGCATATCATATTTCTAGTCTCCCCTTCAACACCAGCTGAAGGAAAATTTCTTGGTAGGAAAATTAGGGCCTTTTTCATGTATACATTTGACTTGAGGGAGTATTCCCAAGAACAAACAAAGAGTAAGTGAAAATATCATACAAGGGATTGTTATCTTCTTTTTTTCCCTTCATATTAACATTAACGAACACCGATTTGTCTCCTGCCACTCTTAGCGCAACCTCTATTTTCTTGCCTTAATTAGTCTGGAAACAGTATCTCTAGTGATTGCTTCTGAGCACCTTGATGTTGATTATATTTATAATCTACACTTCAATGGCCTAGAAAGATTCTTTTAATCTTTGCACAGCTTCAGCCCATGATGCAAACCTACTGCCTAAGTGACTGAAACCCAGCTCCACACTACTGAAAGCAGATCCATCAGAGTTGATCAGAATTTGCACTGAAATACCATTGCACTTAACTTCCCCCATGATCCAAACCTGCTGCCTAAGTGCTGAACACCTACTGAAAGCAAATCCATCAGAGTTGATCAGAAAAAAAGAAATCTTTTCTGTGGAAGTTGAATACAGCTTCATCCCGTGAACATAACAGGCCTAATACAATTGCTTCCCAGTCACTAATCACATTCCATCTTCGAACAACCAACATAGTAGTTGTAGTTGTTGTGTACTGATCTATATTTTCGGAGATCAACAAAACATTGGAGCATGATCGATTCTTTTAGGTATGTATTCTTCTTCTTTGTAGATTTATGATGCATTAAGTTAGTTACTGACTACTGATTTAAATGTTTAATTAGTTGTTCAAGCATTATATACAACGATGGAGTGATTCAAAACTCAAATGGATTCCCTCTACTCATCAGAAGACTTCAACGCCAAGGTCTGTATAACTACAACTATAACTGCAACTCTACTTTATTTATTTTTAACTATTTTCTTATAATTTAGGCAAGGAAACCATACACTATCACAAAACAATGTGAAAGATGGACAAACGATGAACATAATAGATTTCTTCAAGCTTTAAAACTTTATGGACGTGCTTGGCAACGTATTGAAGGTTCTTTCTTTCTTTCTTAATCTCATTTCATCATTTATTATTAACAATTAATACTATTTTCCTTCTGCAGAACACATTGGAACTAAGACAACTGTGCAGATTAGAAGTCATGCACAAAAGTTCTTCTCAAAGGTATATATGTACAACTCAATTAAATATTTGGACCTACCAAACTGCAGAAATTCAATTTTCCTCTCAAGTCTTTACAAACATTATTCGTAGGTTGTTGCTATTCCAATTCGATGACCAATATCCCCCAAATTGATGAAGCATAGGGTTCTTACAAACGACTTAACTAGTCTCGTTTCTTTCTAGTTTTGTGCTTAATAATAAAGGCTTACATAAGCAGACAAAGTAAAAAAAATAAATTTCTTTTAGATCTTGAAACTGTCAACCAGGCAAGTCTGTTATCCCATCATGGGTTGGTATAGGTAATTCTGACTGCACTCTTGTTGTTATGTTCATGTTTCTGTTTTCAAACATATTTTTATTAAGACAATGGGTAGTCTTTTGACCGATCAATAAAAAAGAAACATGGTAGCACGGATGGTGCCGAATATGCAAAATAGATTCTAAAACAGTCGAGGAATTAGATGTGCGTTCTATTTTTTCCATTCAAATTTATTTTTTTGATCTATCGATATAACACAATTCATCCCAATACTATGCATAAGTTTACTAAGAGCTAAATTATTTTTTTTGGTCCAGAGGATAGAAACATTGATCCACCAGATCTTCATCACACAATGAAAGCACTAGGAGCTATCAAAATCGCAAAATATCATCGTGGGGGATGGGACTGCCACTGTGGTTGTAATTGCAGACTGGGATTCATTGGTGAAGTCGGCGAGTACTTCGTTGAATAGTAAAGTTGTTAGTCAATATTCAAAATTGTTGGCGCCGTTGGCGGTAGATGTAGTACTTTCTGTTATTGACCCAGTGAAGCCAGAGTTGGTTGATCTTAGGGATGTTAGGATTGTTAAGAAATTAGGGGGAACTGTTGATGATACTGAGTTGGTTAAAGGGTTGGTTTTTGATAAGAAAGTTAGTCATTCTTCGGGTGGGTTAACGAAAGTTGAGAATACGAAAGTGGGGGTTATTCAGTTTCAGATTTTGCCACCTAAGACTGAAATTGAATAGAGTATTGTTGTTTCGGATTATTCCCAGATGGATAGGATTTTGAAGGAGGAGAGGAATTACATTTTGGGCATGATTAAGAAGATTAAGGCGACGGGGTGTAATGTTTTGCTTATTCAGAAGAGTATTTTGAGGGTTGCGGTGACCGATCTTTCGTTGCATTATTTAGCAAAGGCAAAGATTTTGGTGGTTAAGGATGTCGAGAGGGATGATATTGAGTTCATTACCAAGAATTTGAATTGTTTACCGATTGCGAATATAGAGCATTTTCGGGAGGAGAAGTTGGGGCGAGCGGATTGTGTTGAAGAGGTTTCGCTTGGTGACGGTGGGAAAATTATGAAAATTTCGGGGATTAAAGATATGGGTAGGACGACTACGGTGCTTGTTAAGGGTTCGAATCAATTGGTTCTTGATGAGGCTGAGAGGAGTTTGCACGATGCGTTGTGTGTGATTAGATGTTTGGTGAACAAGAAGTTTTTGATTGCGGGTGGAGGTGCACCAGAGATTGAGTTGTCGAGGCAACTTGGTGTGTGGGCTAAGGTCTTGCAAGGGATGGAGAGTTACTGTATTATGTCGTTTGCGGAGGCCCTTGAAGTTATCCCTTATACATTTGCTGAAAATCCGAGTCTTTACATGTTAACTATTGTTGCTGAACTTAGGAATCGTCATGCACAAGGTGAGATCGATGCTGGGATTAATGTTAGGAAAGGGCAGATCATAAACATCTTGGAGGAGAACGTGGTCCAGCCGCTTCTTGTGAGTACCAGTGCAATTACACTTGCGACAGAGTGCATACGAATGATTTTAAAGATTGATGACATTGTCACTGTGAGGTAGATTAGATTTCAGTAACTTCCAATGTTTATTAACAAGGATTACTTTGTTTTAGTTGTTTTCTATTGGGTTATTTTTTATTGTATAGCCCTTCTTTTGTGTTTAATTGTATTTTACTCTTTTGATGAAACAAACTTGGGATGATTTTGTTATCAGATTAGTAAATGTTGAACGGGGGGAGCAATTTTTTTTTTTTAAATGCTTTAACAAAGACATCACTATATAAGTGACATTGTTTGCACTTGACGTCGTTCAAAAAGTGACATTGTTTGTGCTTATGCCTTTCAACGTCATTTACAAAAATGATGTTAATGCCTATTACGTGAGATATGGGTAAGAAATTACGTTACTTTTTTTAAACTTCGATGTCATTTAAAAAGTGACATTATTACTCAAGAGCTACCAAGTCGCCTTGGTCAACGTCGCTTGCAAAAGTGACGTTATTTCTCTTTCACGTCACTTTACTAGTGACGTAAATACCCTTATTTGTTGTAGTGAGCTATTTTTTGGTCGAGGTTATCCACTTTTCTTGCGAGCTCTAAGAATTTCTTTGAAAAGTCTTCGAGCTTTTCTCCATGTGATTGCTCAAGGCCGATAAGAGAATACAAGTTCTCATCTTTGTCTCTGTTGCGAGCATATGTCTTGATGAACTACTTCTGTAATTGATCAAACGTGTATATTGATTCCTCAGGGAGAGAATGGAACCATCGGAGTGGTTCCTCCAGTAGACTTGTGGCGAATAGACGACAGAGGATGTGATTGAGATTGGAGTACAACCCCAATGAATCGCGGTATTGCTGAATATGTTCCTTCGGGTCAGTACCTTTATATTTGTGAATTTTGAAAGTATGGAATCCTTTCAGTATTTCCATATCAAATAGTACTTTGGCAATCAAACTTCCTTGTAACTTCGTGGTATCGCCGGTAACTCCTAGAACTTGTACTTCGATCAACTCCTTTATTCGCTGGTCCATGTGTTCTTTTGTGACAAAGTGACGTGTTGGTTGAATCGCTAGACGTACTGGCTGGGGATGATGAGTTCCCGTACCTTCACTCAAGCGATCTCGTGTTGGAACTTGACATAGAGGTCGCTGGTCTTCCTCCTGACGGATGGACATTTGGTAACCACGACTGGCTTTCGATTGAACCTCTCTCCCCAAATAGGTGGAGAGTTGCAGTCCGTGTTGTAGGTTCCTAGAAATGGCTTTACTGGCAACTCCCCGAGGTCCCAATCTGTCCCTTGCTGAAATGCGGGAGGTCTCCAGAAGCTGATCGCGACCCCTGGCTGGAGGAGCTGGCTGAGTATTTTACAGAGCCTCGAGGGCAGTATGTATTGTTGTAATCTGATCTTCGTGCCATTTGAACGCTGTCAAACGAGCCTGTCTTTCTGTATCGAGCTCTTTTTCCCTGAGCTCTCAATCTTTTGCTAACTGAAACTCGAGTTTGGCACGTCTCTCTGTCTCGATGTGGAGATTCGCCCGTAACTCTGTGAGTTGTCCCGGATCCGCAGAAATTTTAAGCTGAGCTCCTGCGGTCGATCGTCTAGAAGAAACCATAATTGAAAGTTATAGTTTAAGACTGCCTTAGGATATCGTGGAAATGCAATCTTTCCCACAGACAGTGCCAAATGTAATGGCCAAATTCCGTAAGCTCAAAATAGTTAGGAATTCGCTATCATACCAATGAACCTGTAACAATACTCTAATAGAAAGTAAGAAATAGAAACAAGTATTTTTAGCATGGAAAACCTCTGAATAGGTAAAAACCACGACCTCGTATAAAAGATTTTTATGAAAGTATCTTTATTGCTTGAGGCGGATATCTTTATTACAAGTGATCTCTAATAATAGAAATGCTTTGAATCTTGTAAGTAAGAAGTCCTATAATTTTTTTGGTCATTGTCTCTTATGGAACTTTTCCTTTATATAGCCCCCCCCCCCCCCCACCCACAGCTCTTCATCGTGCTGGAGCACGTTCTCCGAATAATGTGGTTAGTGGCGGTTGACTTGATAACTGACGAGTTCGTGGGAGACATGTGTCTTTGACTAGATAACGGTTTCTGAGTTTAGGTCGGTCCACATTCTTGTGCAGTTCGTGGGACTAGTTGGGATGTTGACTGTAGTTTTAAAATTGCGTGAGCCTGAGATGGAGATAATTCGAATTGGGTGAGCTCGATTTTGAGTGAAATCGAGGGATAAGTCCCTACAGCTAGTGTTGTGGGTCAAATTGAAACAATCTTTAGCAAGAACAAGGCACAGAGGACCAAGGACTATCAGGTTAGTTTGGTTAGGGGAAAAGGGTAACCGGTTACTTGGGTTGCCAAAGTCATGCCCAAATCATGTAAGGGTATTTTAGGTGGTTCAGCAAATTTTGACTGGTCAAAGAGGGTCAAACCACGGTCAGAGCCAAAATGGGGTCAATAGGCTCATTTAGGCCAACTCTGGGGGGCAAGTCAGGGTCGGCCCTGCTTTTATTAGGCCTTTTTTACTAAATTATTTTGTTTTTTTTTAAGTTTAGAGATTTTTTTGTAGTACTAGGCCTTGTTTTGAGAAGTTGGGTATTTGTTTTGTGGGCCTTGTATAATGGGTTTGGTTTTGCGGTTGAATTAGAACTGGGTTGAGTTTAATATTTTTTTTTTTTTTTTTTGAGCAAAGGCCATTTTTATTTATTTTTATTTTTTTGGACCCCGTCGCACATGTCGCACACCCTCATGGTCGGGCCTGGGAAAGTGTGAATTCGACTGTCATAATGTGGGGCAAGAGCAAATTTTCTCTTACGAATAAGTACAAAAGATAACACCAATACATAATAGCCCCTAAAGATGCTGCAGCTAAACAAATTTAATTTAGTTTTCCCATGATTCCCGACATTGATCATGTAGTGTACGTAGATGGGTCTACAATTCTAGTAAGACTAGCTATTTGGGGCAAAATTTTGGAAACTTTTAGCGCAAAATCTCTACAGATATGAGCTAGAACTTGGTGCATGTGCCCTATAGGAACTTAATTATCAGCATTTCATAGTATCATGGGATTCTGTGTTTGAGCATGTAAACCACCATTGCAATGTGTAAACTTCTTCAGTCTTTACTATATCTCCATTTTTTATGAGAGAAGTAACACGAAGCATTTTTTTTTTAATATTTAGCGAAATATAGTTAGGGCCCCAAGCTTTCCGAAATTATTCCATAGCCATTGGACAATAGAGCCTGGGCAACCCTGGAGATTAGAGTGGGAGCTAAATCATTCACATTATAGACAATGGAGCCAATGCATATTTTTGGGACAATCTTGAACATCACAAGGAACCTTGCTAACTAAACTCCCTTCATGGTCCTATACCGTAGGTGACCCTCTTACGGCTCAAAAGAAAATGGTAATAAGTAATATTGGCTCTTTATAAGATTTGATATCATCAATTTTGATCTTCATTCCAACAATTTCAAGATACCGATCTCTCACAAATGAGTCCACATGATGAAGGAATTACATATAATCTAGCAATTGTATATTGGTATTTTTCCATGAGAAAATTGTTATGCTAAAACCTGAAATTCAGTTGGACTGCAGCAAAAATGAATAAAAGCTCTTATCATAGCTTAGCTTAGCTTCATATGGTCTAGTAGGCGCTAGGTTTGTAGGCAGTGAAATTGACACACTGCACTTAGTGAACATTGTCGAATCGGGTAATTCTGCTTTGGGATACTTTCTCTTGGCCTCTTCTTGCTCTGGCAATACTTGTGAATTGACATGAGTTGGTGCATTCAAACATGGGGAGCTTCTAGTATTGCCTGTCCCATGCGGAGAAGGTAGTCAACTCCATTGGCCATGGATTCTGATTCTCTAAAGAGAGGGGTGGGAGGTTCGACAGTTTTCATGTTCAGTGGAGAACACATCTGCAGGCTGCACCTGTTAACGAAGAGTTACATACATGGAACAAATGAGACCAAGCTTCAAAGAGTAATGGAGTATGCTCATTTCCTAGTTTGTAAACTATGAAGTATGAAGGCCTAACTGCAAATTTAAGGTTGGTATAGAAGCCGCTCATGTATCCATATAGTGTGGCAATAATTTCATTCCTGTGGCACATATCAATGAAACTTACAGTGAATGCCTCTCAAGTTTGAGTAATTAGTAAGCGAAGATGAAGTTATAAATTAAATGATCGTATAGAGATAAAAACATACTAATTAGTAAAACTTGCAGTATCATTTTCTAGATTGTCAATCAATGTTTACTACATTCTGAATATCTGCCTCTCCAACCAACAGAGATATTCTCAACAAGGAAAAAACAACAACAATAAGGAAAAATTTACATCATGAACACATCTGTTACGCTTGTCAATAGAATTTCTTAGAAGGGAGCTTAACACCGAGTGCCCTCATTAGTTGATGTTGAATTGAGTCAGTTTCATTGAGCTGTAGATAGATTTTGCTCACCATATCATTCACATCATCCCTTATCCTTTTGTGAGATAGGGAAAGCGATGATACGAGTGTATAAATCATATCTACCTCTGCCTCAGGAGCAGTAACAGCAACAATCGGTGGTCCAGCGGAACAACCTCATATCTCAAAGTCTGCAGTAACATCCTCTCCAGCAATAAACTCATCTTCAGTAATAACCTCCTTCTCCTTCTCCTCTTTCTATTTCTCCTTCTCCTCCTCTTGACCAGCAACCATAGGTCCATGATTAACAGCGACATCCTCCTCCTCCTCCTTCTCCTCTTCTTGACGAGCAACCATCGATGCTGGAATAGCAACATCCTCCTCTTCCTCATGATCAACGACGTCCTCCTCCTCATCATCATCATCAACAGCGCCAGCGAGGACAACCTCCTTCTCCTCATGATCAGCGACGTCCTCCTCCTCCTTATGATCAACAGCGTCAGCGAGGATAACCTCCTCCTCCTCATGATCAGCTGCGGCGCTTACGATGTTAAATCCAACGACCACCTACAATGCAATAAAAGCAAAAAAAAAAAAAATTAAAAAGAAATTACTATTTTAAAGCATGAAATAAATTGTAAAATCAGTAATAATACGGTGGTTGGATTTGCTCTAATGCGTGTTGTTGTCTCAGTAATCGATAGAACTTGATGCCATTGCTGAATTGAGAAAAAAAACAAATTTGATTTCAAGGTTGATATGAGTGAAAAACAAGAAGAGATTGATAATCAGATCTCACAATTGGAAAGGCAGATTGTGATTCTCAGCAACGATTGGACCATCATGAAGGATGTCATGCTCCTCTGGTTGCTGATTTGAGTCAAACATCATGAAATATAAGCTAACATAAAGAGAATTACTCTAAAACAATAGAAAACAAGTGATCAACACTAGACTAGAAATGGCTTAAAACAGTGCCAAATCAATGTAAATCAATAGAGATGTTACCACGTTTTCTTGATCAAGCTCGTCCTCCTCCTCCTCCTCCAGTTGATCATCTTGAAGATGAAGATATTGTTGTTGTTGATGATGAAGCTCTGGCTTAGGTTGATGATGAGGCTCATCTAAATCAATCTCGAATTGTAGGTTTTGATTAAGAGAGATCGCCATTGTTGCACATTTGAAGAAAGCTCTGTTTGTTTGAGTTTTTGGGTTTTGGTGGGAAGAGAGTGGAGTGTTTTATAGAGGGAAGGAGGGGATAATTACTTGATTCACCCTTCTCAAATTTGAATTTGAGGGCATTTTTGTAAATCAAGCTAACGGTCGTCGTGTACCACGTGAGGCCGAGTCGACTCCTTACTCACAGTACAACTAGACAGAGTCAGTGAGTGAGTGAAACAACAAACAGGGTTGCTCCAAATTAGTTACTTGTTAGGGTTCATTCTTACAGTTACAATTACAAGAGAGTTTGATTTGGGTAAATTTGAGGTGTTGATGTATGAATTGAGCGTCTCTCTCTCTCTGGTGGTGACTGATTTATTTATTTGATCTAAAAAGAATGGATTGGGTGGATTGATGCTTCATATTATCTGTTGTTGCCCTCCCCATGATTATTATTATTAGACAAAAACCGTTTGGCGCGCCCAGGCTTCTTTTAATAGGCAATATCATTGTTTCCACCAGATGATGACCAACTATTCCAGCGTTAAAGGTACTTTTATGCTCAAGTGTCAAAAATGGTGGTGGTATTTTTTAGAATCAGTATATGTCCTTTTCGCATTCCCAATCTAGAATCTGTTGAATGTTGTTATATTATCATAAGCCAAAGCCTAAACTGACATATGTCATTTTGTTGTTTAGGACTTCTCAGCTAAGATGGAATTGTAGAAGAAGAATTGGTCGCCCTGCCTTTTTGAAGGCCCTGTGCGAAGAATTAAAATGGGCCTTTTTTTTCCTTGAATTTTTTTTTTTTTTAGAAATTTTTTTTTTTTAGTACTTACTAACATAATATAGATTAAGAGAAGTTGAGTTTGGGTATTTGGTTTGTGATTGTGGGCCTTGTAACTTGTAAGTTGAATAATGGGGTTGGGTTTATATATATATATATATATATATTTTTTATTTTATTTTTTTTTTTTTTATTTTTTTTTATTTTTTTTCTTTGGGCCATTTTTTTTTTGGGTCCTGTGCCGTCGCACATGTCGCACGCCCCCATGGCCGGGCCTAGTGTAATGTACCTTTTGACAAGATGTACTCTCTACAACTTCAATTCAAGCATTGGTTCAGTCTATCATTTAAAACCATCCATCTTTGAATTATTACAGGTATCCTTCCTTCTCTATCGCTGAAAGATAAGGAAATCAAGGAATAGGTGCAAATATGATGATATACTCATGAATGCTACACTCATCAGTAACATCATTCAACAGTTGTTGTTTGACCTTGCATTCAAATACAAGGTCTCTTCTCAATGTTTTTTTGTTGACACTTTATCTCGTCGTGCTTTGATGTTGTCTCCTAAAACATTCTATGTTTAAACCTCCCATTGTTGTTAAATGGATTACACCTCCTCCAGTGGATATAAACTTAACTGTGATTCGTCGTCTCTCACAATTCCTGCCCTTTCAGATGGTGTTAGAAACTTTAGAGATGACCTTTTTTGGATATGTTGTTTCTTTTAGAGTATGGTCTAATACAACGACAAAGTTATTTTCATATGTAAACAAATTGTCTCCTTAAGCAATAGGCTAAATTCTTCCATATTACATACACTCTTACAGAGCGGTAATCAATTTTCCGACATATTATCCAAAGTTGACAGCTCTCAAGTAGATGCATAATTCTGGGTCCAAAGAGGATTTACCTGATGATGAAAAGGCAGCTCTAAACCTAGACAAGCTAGGAGTAACATTTCCTAGAAGATGACGTAATTTTTTCTTTCTTACTTTCTTTGTTCTTTTGCTTGTATAAATTTCATACATCAATAAAGTTGTATCTCCCAAGTCCCAACAAAACACAAACCCAATGTTCACCTATAAAACCCGTTATTCCAACCTTAGAGTTACTACTATTAACAACTTATCTTAGGTATAGTTGGCCTCTTAGTGACACTAACATGACGAAATCTCTCCATTCTCAAATCATCAACATGTTAATGTGGACAAGCACGTATTCCACCATCCACTGATCCACTACATTACTGCCAAATTTAATTGTAATTTTGCATATAAATGTTCTAATCAACATTACCCAAATTGAAAGAATTTACAATAATCAAGTAATTCTAATTAAAAAAAATAAACACATTAAAATGAGTAGGATGGGTATCAATAAACACATTAAAATGACAAAAATAAAAAAGAAGATTTATTTTATATAAATTGAGAAGAAATGGAACCTTGTAAAGAGAGCCCCTGAAGCTGAAGCTGTTGAATTTTGAAACATGTTCTTCCTCCAAAATAACAACTTGGGGTTTTACAGGAAGAGGAGAAGAATCTGGTGATAGTTGTAGAGTTGTAGTGGTGATGGTGGGTGATGATAACAACTCATTTGATGAAACCCTTTGTTTGATGTGATTAGAGAACCCATTAGTGAGTGCTTTGTATCTTCGGAGAAGAGAACCCATTAAGCTCTCTCACGCAACAAGCTTAAGAGCTTTATTAGAGAGATGGATTTTATTTATAAGAGAGTCAGAGACTGATTAGAAAGAGAATGAGAGAGAGAGTGAGAACTGAGAAGGAATGATTTATGATTAGTTGGGCACTTGGGTCTTGGGCTGGTTTACTTGGTAAGATTTAGAATTATATAGGCCCAATGCCTAAATCGAAACTGGGCTGGGCTTTATATAAATTTTTTTCTATTTTCAGGGCTGAAGCAAAAAAATAATAATCTTGGGCCCTGTGCCGTCGCACACCTTGCACACCCGAAGGGCCGGGCCCTGCGTCTTACAGGTACTAACTACTCTCATCTTCTTCTCTTCTCTAATGTTTTTTGTTTTCTAGGATAACCATTTATGAGATTAGGACCCAAAACTTCTTGTGAGGATTTAGACAATCTCCGCTTGGTATATCGAAACTCCTCACACATTGTATTCTATATCCTTAAACCCCATTCACCGGAGTAGAGTGTAACTTCTTTTTGAAAATGTCAAGTGTAACTTGAATATATCTCTTTCTTTTCAAGAAAGCTGTGGATAATCCTTGGAAGCAAGAGTAGATTCGGCCTGAAGGCAGAGCTCTAGTTCTTTTCTAGATGAAAAATCGCATGATTATAGTGAAAAATAATGTTAATCTTCTGCAAAATAAAAGTGATAAGAGTGGTTAGATGAATTTGGACTCTTTCTATATTTCTTGGACCACTGATTCTGGTTAATGTACTTGGATTTCAAGTAGTGCCATTGTGCTTTTACGCGGCTTTGTGCTTTGTGATTACTGGGCAGTGACTTTCGGGACCAATTTTTCTTTGAAGTCTTTGCATCTCTGCTGCTTTAGTTTTCATTCAGTTGTTGATTTTGGAGTTGTGGAAAGTTTGGAATGCCTTGATTGCTATGAGCAGCGCCCGGATTTATACTAGTCTAATGGGCTCTTTCTTTGGTGCTAGGCCGCCGTAAAACTAATTTGGTTAGCCCTCTAAGTCTTCTATTCTAAATCAGCACAACAGATGAATCTACTCAGAACAATATGTGATTTCAGAGGAAGATGAATTGACACAAGATAAGTAGTAGAAAACAATGTGATATAGTTTTATTGGTGATGAAGATATAGTATTACAGTCCTACTCAAGAAGATGAAGAACTTGTAATCTAAACTTGTATCTAGTCATAGCTCTAGCTCTTTTGAATAAGAAAAACGGAGTTATTATAGTGAAACTAATGTTAAGCTATTGCAAGATAAAAGGGATAGAGTAATTAGAAGGAATATCTCTACTTAATGGGAGAGTATGTTTTGGTGTATTGCATTACTACTTGCCTAAATAGGCATACATCACCTAATTATTTAATATAATTGGGAACATTAGTGACTGGCCTCAGGCACATTAGATTTGGCTCCTTAAGGCCTTTGAGGGTCTTTCGAGGCCTAATACCCTCAAATCTAATGCAGGGCCTTTAAATGATTAAGCTCAAAGGCTTGGATGATTTTAATCTCATCCCTCTCCTAGGGTGTTTTGAAGTCCTACAATAAATCAAAGTATTTACAACTACGGGGACTATCATATTTTTAAATTCATTAGGTTTTATTTTCTTTCTAGTTTTATTTGTTTCTAGATTAAGTTTAGGTCCAAATAATAGGATCCTTCTAATATGAGAATCTTCTAGCTCTATTATAAATAGACATGTAATAGTTGAGAGATGCATTCAATCAAGATCAATAAAATTTATCTCTTTATTATTTATTCCTTGCAATCTCTTTTATATTCTCGATTCAAATCGATTCCGCTACGTGTTCTCTATTAAGTGGTATCAGATTCAGTCGTAGACCTGTGCTAAGATGGTGAACAACGAAAATGAAGACCATGCCCAAGACGGAAATCTTGGAAACCTTGTAATTAGTCGAAGTAATTCTTTATGACCAACTTCGAAATTTAAAACATGGTACTCGCCACGTTGTCGAATTTCTTGAAGATTTTTACTGTTTATCGACGCGTAATGGTATGAGCGAGAACGAGGTCAACCAACTTAGTCGTTTTGTTGGAGGTTTAAGTTTTGAGATTCAAGACACGATGTCGATGTCGCATATTCCTTCTATGGATTTCGCTATTGAGTTAGCTCAACGAGCGGAACAATTTCTCGATAAAGTCAAGCGATTTTTCAATAATAGGCGACCACAATACCGAGGGTATTCATCATCCTCATCACCTCAAAAAAACCGTGAAACCCAAAACACCTCCGACTGCGAAAATGTTTTTATTGCTTTCCAATGATGTGAAAAAAGATGTTCAAGAGGCCGAAACTATTTTTGCTCTTGTTTCTAAAGATGATGTCTCCAATCCTAATGACATGCCTCAAGAAGTTAAAGCTCTTTTATATGAATTTTCTAGCATTCTTTCTATCGAGATTCTGGATTCTCTACCTCCTATGAGGGATATTTAACATCACATTGATCTTGTTCCAGGTGCAAGCTTGCCAAACTTATCACACTACCGTATGCCACCAAAAGACCATGCGATTTTACAAGAGCAAGTACAAGACCTACTTTCTAAAGGCCTTATTCGTCCATCAATGAGCTCGTGCACGGTTTCGGTACTCCTATTCCCAAAGAAAGATGGCTCTGGGCGCATGTGTGTTGATAGTCGAGCTATTAACAAAATCACGGTACGTTACCGTTTTTCGATTCTTCGCCTTGATGATATGTTGGATATGCTCTCCGGTTCAAAAATCTTCTCTAAAATTGATCTCAAAAGCGGTTATCACCAAATTCGAATCCGTTCCGGAGATGAATGGAAAACGGCTTTCAAAACTAAAGAAGTATTATATAAATGGCTTGTCTAATGCTCATAATATGTTTATGAGGCCTATGAATGAGGTTTTAAAGCCTTTCTTGAATAAGTTTATCGTCATTTATTTCGATGATATTCTCATTTATAGTAAAGATGAGAAGGAGCATCTTCACCATATTTGACAAGTATTTTAAGCACTTTAAGGTACCTCTCTCCAAATTCAACTCAAGAAGTGTATATTTATGCAAGCTAAACTTATTTTTTTTGGATTTGTCTTTTCCGCTGATGGTATTTTCCTCTCTCCAAATTCTCATTTATAGACAATCTCCGCTTGGTATATCGAAACTCCTCACACATTGTATTCTATATCCTTAAACCCCATTCACCGGAGTAGAGTGTAACTTCTTTTTGAAAATGTCAAGTGTAACTTGAATATATCTCTTTCTTTTCAAGAAAGCTGTGGATAATCCTTGGAAGCAAGAGTAGATTCGGCCTGAAGGCAGAGCTCTAGTTCTTTTCTAGATGAAAAATCGCATGATTATAGTGAAAAATAATGTTAATCTTCTGCAAAATAAAAGTGATAAGAGTGGTTAGATGAATTTGGACTCTTTCTATATTTCTTGGACCACTGATTCTGGTTAATGTACTTGGATTTCAAGTAGTGCCATTGTGCTTTTACACGGCTTTGTGCTTTGTGATTACTGGGCAGTGACTTTCGGGACCAATTTTTCTTTGAAGTCTTTGCATCTCTGCTGCTTTAGTTTTCATTCAGTTGTTGATTTTAGAGTTGTGGAAAGTTTGGAATGCCTTGATTGCTATGAGCAGCGCCCGGATTTATACTAGTCTAATGGGCTCTTTCTTTGGTGCTAGGCCGCCGTAGAACTAATTTGGTTAGCCCTCTAAGTCTTCTATTCTAAATCAGCACAACAGATGAATCTACTCATAACAATAGGTGATCTCAGAGGAAGATGAATTGCCACAAGTAGTAGAAAACAATGTGATATGGTTTTATTTATGATGAAGATATACTATTACTGATAAGAACAATAAAAGTGGAAGCTCGTACACTAGATTAACTTGATTATTCGTTTCTAGGGTTTCGTGAGTTTTCCCCAAATCTCACTAATACTCTCTCACAAAAACTATAAACCCCTCTACTGGAGAGCATCCCCTGACTTAAGTAAACAAAATAAAAATAAAGATCGTTTCTACGCCTGTGGGTGACGTGAGTAGTAACCATGAGTCATGACCATCGTAGATAACCTACGATCTATCAACTCTTCCCCGCTAAGAAGAATTTGACCTCGAATTCTCTTGTGCTATGCACTCATCCTAAAAGACCGGATCCATCTGACGAAAAGTAGCTTCGGGGATCCACAAATCCCTAGCCTGGTTAACCCATCATACCTTAAACATGACATAACGGCCTCGCCTCGTGGTGTGGTTAACATTCCGTTCAAGAACCTCATCTACACGATCCCCTCCCTTGGGAACCCCGGGTAGAGGGGGTAATGTAATTGGTGGGATAGTCTTGCCATGATAAGGAGATAAGAGTTTAACGTTCACAATAGGTGAGCATCTCATCTCCTCTGGCATATCTAGCTTGCACCCATTCTCACCAATGTGTTGAATGACACGGAACGGTCCTGTACGTCGAAGTAGTAGCTTAGAAGTTGTACCTATATGCCTCATCTTTTAAAGATAGAACATCACGAAGTCCCCCTGCTGAAATATGACCTTTCCCCGGTTGCGGTCTGCACGCTCCTTAATCCTAGCATAATAATCCAGTAATCGCTGACGGACCCCTCATGAATAGCTCAAATGGATGATGCAAAATCTACTGCACTGGCAGAAACTGGGACCAACTGCGGGATCGGTGCCAAATCTAGAGCCGTCTCTGGAGAATACCTTATGACAATCTGAAAATGAGATAATCCTGTCGAGATATTGACGAAGTTATTGAATTCAAACTCTGCTTGGGATAGGACAAAATCCCATTCCTTAGGTCTGTCGCCAGTGAGGCATCGTAAGAGATTACCAAGGCTCCGGTATACTACCTTTGTCTGCCCATCTGTCTGGGGTGGAATGCTGTAGAAAACTGAAGTTTACACTGCATGAGCTTCCACAAGTACCTCCAGAAGTGCCCTGTAAATCGAACATCCCTATCCGAAGTAATCGATTGAGGAACCTCGTGTAGGCTAACGATCTCCCGAAAGAACAAACGTGCTATATGGGAGGCGTCGTTCGTCTTTGTACATGGAATAAAGTGAGCCATCTTGGAGAATCAATCAACTACCACGAAAATAGAATCAAAACCTCCAGTCCTCGGTAGTCCTATCACAAAATCCATGGGTATATCACGCCAAGGAATATTGGGAACAGGAAGTAGGGTATAGAGACCAGTATTCTGCTCGCGCCCTTTTGTCGTGATACAATTGTAGCACTTTTTGATAAAATTATTTACATCTCGATCCATAGTGCCCCAAAAATCCTTCTCCCGCATCAAAGCTATGGTCTTGGCCACTCCGAAGTGCCCTGCTAAAGCACTTGCATGAACCTCAACAATCAATTACTCCCTCAACGATGAAGCTGGGATGCATAAAACTGTACCCTTAAACAGATAGCCATCCTGTATTGAATACTCCTCGTGGTCTCCGTGGTGTTGCAAGCAAGAACTGTAGATAGATCCAAAGTACGCATCTTTTGGGTATAACTCTCTTATCCCAAAGAACCCAAAAATCGATGCGCGTAACGTAACAAGTAGATGCGCTGTCCTGCTAACCCGGTCTGCAAATCCATTTTCCTTCCCCTTGATGTGCTGAACATGAAAATGAAAACCCTACAAGTAGTTAAACCACTTAGCATGCTTGTCTGAAGAAACACGTTGTTGGTTGTGCATGTGGCGGAGTGCATCGTGGTCCGAGTGGATAAGGAACTCCCTATGAACCAAATAGTGACGCTAATGCTGAAGAGCCCGTACTATTGCTAATAACTCTATATCATAGGTTGAATACCGCAGTTGAGCCCCAGATAGCTCCTGACTAAAATAAGCTATCGGCTTACCCCCCCTGTGACAGAACAGCCCCAATGCATCTGTGGTAACCTCAAACATGGAACCTGAGAAATGGAGGAGTGCCAAAAATGGTGTCGTAGTAAGCCTTTCTTTGATCAGCTGAAAAGCCTCATCAACTTCAGGAGACAAATAAAAGGAACATCCGCCATTAGAGATGTAATCAGTGCCATTATCTGACTGAACCCATCAATAAACCGACGGTAAAAGTTGCCAACCCATGGAAACTCCGAACTTGTGACGTATTGATGGGAACTGGCCATTTACGTATCGTATATACCTTCCCTTCGTCAACTCGAATGCCATCTGCTGAAATGACATACACTAAAAACTTCATAAAGGAACACTTCTTTAGCTGAAGAAAAAACGTATGCTTTCGTAGAAGTTGTAATACTCGTTCAATATGTACCAAATCCTCCTCCTGAGATTGGCTATGTATGAGGATATCGCCAAAATAAACAACCACAAATCTCTGTGTAATGCACTCCTTCAACACCTTAGTCATAAGTCGCATAAAAGTGGATGGGGCGTTGGAGAGACCAAAGGGCATAACTAACCACTCGTAGAGACCGTCCTTGGTTTTAAATGCAATTTTCCATTCGTCTCCCGGACGTATCCATACCTGATGGTATCCTCTCCTAAGATCCAACTTGGAAAAGAACTTTGCCCCATGCAGGTCATCTATCATGTCCGCGAGTCTCGGAATCGGAAACCTATACTTCACCATAATTTTGTTATTAGTCATGTTATCAATGCACATACGCCAGCTCCTGCCTTTCTTTGGTGTCAGTAAAGCCAACATAGCACACGGTGACATACTCTCCCGCAATAAACCTTTGTCACGCAGCTCAGCGACCTGCCGCTGTAGTTCAGCATGCTCCGCAGGGGCCATGCGATAATACGGTAGGTTAGGCAATGGTGCACCTGGGACTAGGTCAATAGCATGTTGGATGTCTCGCAGGGGTGGCAACTCTGGTGTATCGGGCTCAGTACATGTATCATCATACTGTGTAATAAAAGATTGTAATATAGGTGGAACTGGAACCAGTGGAGTCGAAAGAGAACTCACCAAAGCATAAGCACAACCGTGCACTTTTGCCTCTGCAAGGAAACTGGTGTACATCTGTCTCTGTAACCCTACTGGCGGAAGGCAAGTTAACACTATTCACTTCTCACCCCACCTGAACGAATAGGTATTCTCTTTCCCCACATGAACACTATTCTGTACATATTGCCAAGGCCTGCCTAGATGTATATGGCAGACATCCATGGGGACTACCGTAAAATGTATAGTGTCCTCATAAGCATCCCCAAACTTGATTTTTAACTTAGAATGGTACAATACCTTCTTCGTACCCCCTCGCTGTAGCTAGTGAATCGCAAACGGTTTAGGATGCGGAGTAAGCATGCAGCCTAGCTTTTCTGCCACCTCCAAAATAAAGTTTTCTGTAGACCCACCATCAATGATGATCTCAAGTAGCTTACCTTCTACTATACCTCTTGTACGGAATATGCTATGTTTTTTCCAATACTCGTCGTCTTTCTCTAACCCTTCTTCAGGTACCCAAACACTAGACCCGCAAAAAGGAAGGGTGTGAGATCAAAATTCTCTCCGATTTCTCGTGTGGTAGGAGGTCGACAACGATGCTCTTCCCCTCCTTAGTCGTTGGAACCATTGGTGTCGTCGTTGCCGATCGTCTCTCCGCTATTTGGAACATTGTTGGTGATTGTGCTATCGTCTTAGGCGGTACCGTTAAATCCCTTTTTCCTGCTGTGCCAATCGGCACTGTTATTAACATCGCTAGCGTGGAGGTAGTCGTCGGTGTAACCGTAGTTATCATCGCTACTTGTACCATAGTCAGAGAAGTAGGCGTCGTCGGCAGAGTTGATGTCATCGCCGGTAATACTGCCATCGTGGGGACTGAAGTTCACTATGAAATTTGAGTCGCGAGTAAGAGAGACATCATCTCTTCGTCAGCCCCTTTTGTCGATGTCGATTGGAGATCAATTGTTGTTGTGGTCGTGGGTGAAAGAAAAGAGTTCTTGGTTGGGTCTTCTTGGGTTTGGACCCGTATCCTTGGTATTGGGCTTGGATTAGATGACTTGGATTTGGGCTTAGTTGGGCCACAAGCTGCATTTTCATATTTGTTTGGGCCTGCATGTGATTCATTCGTGGGGATCGCGATTGTGGGTCGTGTGAGCCCGTGAATCTGAACTTCCTCCCTGCCATTTTCCTTTGGCGATTCCGGCCATTTCAAGGAGAAATCTGTCGGTGTTTCCCGACCTCCCGACCCCAAAACCGCGCTCCAAACTTGATGGTCGTGACTACGTTTCGCGGGGTGAACCCCTTGGCGACTATCCGCCTCTTCATATAGCCAATCGTTGTTTTCATCGAGAACCTTTACTTCGGCTTTGATTTTTGCTAACTTAAGTAGAAAGTTTAGACCCAGATCGATGAATTTTTGCATCCTCGGATCGTGGTTTTGCTTTGATACCAGATTTGGTAAGAACAATAAAAGCGGAAGCTCGTACACTAGATTAACTTGTTTATTCATTTCTAGGGTTTCGTGAGTTTTCCCCAAAACTCACAAATCTCACTAATACTCTCTCTCACAAAAAATATCAACCCCTCTACTGGAGAGCATCCCCTGACTTAAGTAAACAAAATAAAAATAAAAATTGTTTCTATGCTTGTGGGTGACGTGAGTAGTAACCATGACCATCGTAGACAACCTACGATCTATCAATTACAGTCCTACTCAAGAAGACGAAGAACTTGTAATCTAAACTAGTATCTAGTCAGAGCTCTAGCTCTTTTGAATAAGAAAAATGGAGTTATTATAGTGAAACTAATGTTAGGCTACAACAAGATAAAAGGGATAGAGTAGTCAGAAGGAATATCTTTACTTTATTTTATCATTAGTTTACTGCTCAAAGTGTACTTTATTTTAGTTGTCTGTAACTTCTTCTTATTTTGTTGTTTTAACCAATCAGATTGTGCCACATAAGCCGAAATGGGAGAGTATGTTTTGGTGTATTGCATCACTACTCGCCTAAATAGGCATACATCACCTAATTATTTGATATAATTGGGAACATTGGTGACCGGCCTCAGGCCCATTAGATTTGGCTCCTTAAGGCCTTTGAGGGTCTTTCGAGGCCTAATACCCTCAAATCTGATGCAGGGCCTTTAAATGATTAAGCTCAAAGGCTTGGATGATTTTAATCTCATCCCTCTCCTAGGGTGTTTTGAAGTCCTACAATAAATCAAAGTATTTACAACTAGGGGGGACTATCATATTTCTAAATTCATTAGGTTTTATTTTCTTTTTAGTTTTATTTGTTTCTAGATTAAGTTTAGGTCTAAATAATAGGATCTTTCTAATATGAGAATCTTCTAGCTCTATTATAAATAGAGATGTAATAGTTGAGAGATGCATTCAATCAAAATCAATAAAATTTCTCTCTTTATTATTTATTCCTTGCAATCTCTTTTATATTCTCGATTCAATTCGCTTTCGCTATGTGTTCTCTATTAAGTGGTATCAGTTTCAGTCGTAGGCTTGTCCCAAGATGGTGAACAGCGAAAATGAAAACCGTGCCCAAGATGGAAATCTTGGAAACCTTGTAATTAGGGAAGAGTTCACCGAAATACTTAACTGTTTGGAGGATAAAATTGAAGCTTCCAATCGACAAGTCAGCAACCCGCCGCAACCATCAGCAACCTCACTATACAAGTAAGTAAGCTATCACCCTCCTCGACCCCCATTACTTCCATACCCTTTTCACCATCCACAATTTTACCTATATAGACCCCACCCTTTGTTTCTCAAAATTTCGGCCTTACACTCACCCCCAACACCCATGAAACCCCCACCAAAACAACCCAATACCAACCTCAAATCATCTCAACCTATCAAAACCCTACTACCGTTCCCACATCATCACAACCCAAAAACCCATTGTTTTCTAATACCCATGTTGATATAACCCTAAACGACCACAATAATCTAGGCAGCCCTCACGAATCCATTTTTTTTGCCTCTTCCCCAAACCCTACTACCAACATGAAATTATACAACACCACCACACTCCACAAAAGACCAATAACCACCAAAACTACCCACCCGGTTACCAATCCCAACAAAAAAGCCATGATTATGAATTATCTATGAACGATATGGCTCTTGTCGATGGCGTACGTGGACAACCTCCCGATTCATATATTCATGATCCATATTTTACACCTCACCAAACACAAGCCCATTAATTTGAGTACAAGATGAAGGTCGATCTTCCGGTCTTTAATGGCTATCTTCACGTCAAAGATTTTCTCGATTGGCTTTCTACGGTGGAGAAATTTTGATTACATGCATATTCCGGAGGAAAAGAAAACTTCGCTCGTAGCATATAAGCTCAAGAGTAGTGCTAACGCTTGGTGGGATAGTATTGTCGAGGTTCGTCGTAAAGATAGAAAATTACCTATTCGTGATTAGGCGCAAATGAAGAAATATCTATGACGTCATTTTTTACCTTTTAACTACGGCGAAGTAATTCTTTATGACCAACTTCAAAATTTAAAATGAGGTACTCACCCCGTTGCCGAATATCTTGAAGAATTTTACCGTTTATCTGCGCGTAATGGTATGAGCGAGAACGAGGTCAAGTAACTTAATCGTTTCGTTGGAGGTTTACGTTTTGAGATTCAAGACCAGATGTCGATGTCGCATATTCCTTCTACGGATATTGTTATTTAGATAGCTCAACGAGCGGAACAATTTCTCGATGAAGCCAAACGATTTTCTAATAATGGGTGACCACAATACCGAGGGTATTCATCATCCTCATCTCCTTAAATAAACTGCTTAACACCCAACACATCCCCTATAAATACCCATTCATCCAACTTAAACAATTCTTCACAAACCTATAACTCTACCACAAACATTCATTTCCCGTAACCCCATAATTGTCCTCCTAACCAATACCAAAATAACCGACCCTCCGACCCTAAACATATGCTTGAACGCCCCACCGACCCTTATGCCCGCCCTAAACAAAATTATTGTTATCGTTGTAACCAACATGGTCATGCATCCAATATTTTCCCATCTCGAAACAATGCAAACCCTCGAGTAAATTAGCACATCATGATGAGGAGGTCATTGTTGATGGTGAGATTCATGACCATCCATCCATTTTGGCTAATCCATTGTTTTCTAATACCTATGTTGATATAACCCTAAATGACCACAATGATCTAGGCAACCCTCACCAATCCATCTCTTTTGCCACTTCCCCAAACTGCTACCGCCAACATGAAATTATACAGCACCACCACACTCCACAAAAGACCAATAACCACCAAAACTACCCACCCGGTAACCAATCCCAACAAAAAGCCATGATTATAAATTATCTATAAACGATATGGCTCTTGTCGATGGCGCATGTGGACGACCTCCTGATTTATATATTCATGATCCATATCTTACACCTCTCCAAACACAACCCCATCAATTTGAGTACAAGATAAAGGTCGATCTTACAGCCTTTAATGGCCATCTTCATGTTGAAGATTTTCTCGATTGGTTTTCTATGGTGGAGATTTTTTTTTATTACGTGCATATTCCGGAGGAAAAGAAAACTTCGCTCGTAGCATATAAGCTCAAGAGTAGTGCTAACGCTTGGTGGGATAATATTGTTGAGGTTCGTCGTAAAGATAGAAATTACCTATTCGTGATTAGGCGCAAATGAAGAAATATCTATGACGTCATTTTTTACCTTTTAACTACGACGAAGTAATTCTTTATGACCAACTTCAAAATTTAAAATGAGGTACTCACCCCGTTGCCGAATATCTTGAAGAATTTTTCCGTTTATCGGCGTGTAATGGTATGAGCGAAAACGAGGTCAAACAACTTAGTCGTTTCATTGGAGGCTTACGTTTTGAGATTTAAGACACGATGTCGATGTCGCATATTTCTTCTATGGATATCGCTATTGAGTTAGCTCAACGAGCGGAACAATTTCTCGATAAAACCAAACGATTTTCCAATAATGGGCGACCACAATACCGAAGGTATTCATCATCCTCATCTCCTCAAACAAACCGTTTTACACCCAATACATCCCCTATAAATACCCCTTCATCCAACTTAAAATAATTATCCACAAACTCATAACTCTACCACAAACATTCGTTTTCCGCAACCCCATAATCGCCCTCCTAACAAATACCAAAATAACTGACCCTCCGACCTTAAACCTATGCTTGAACACCCCACCGACCCTTATGTCCGCTCTAAACAAAATTATTATTGCCGTTGTAACCAACATGGTCATGCATCCAATATTAGCCCATCTCGAAACAATGCAAACCCTCGAGTAAATTTAACACATCATGATGAGGAGGTCATCGCTGATTGTGAGGTTCATGGGCATCCATCCGTTTTGGCTCTTTATGATTCTATTTTATTTGAGTCATCGTCGGATATTATTGAAAAAGTTCTTGATTGATGCGACGAAGAAGATGAACGATGTTGTGTTTTTTGTAAACTTCTCTTTACATAACAAGGAGATACGTCCCAACGCAACAACATATTTCGCTCCCAATGCTTGATTAATGGTAAACTCACCAAATTTATCATTGATGGTGGTTCAAGCAAAAATATTATTTCTAAATCGGTGGTTCCGAAGTTTGGTTTAGCTCTTAGTTTACATTTAGATCCTTATCCTATTTATTAGATCAAGGATACTTTTGTTTCTAAGGTTACACATCAATGTAGGGTTCCTTTTACTATTGGTAAATATAGTGAGGAGATTTGTTGCGATGTCGTTGACATAGATGTTTGTCATATTTTTTAAGGACAACCTTGGTTGTTTGATTTAGATGTTGATAGTAAGGGATGTAACAATATGTAGACATTTACAAAAGGTGGTCTCAAGTATATGTTTGCTCCAATGAATCCCAATGTGAAGCCCAAAATACCTCCGACCGCGAAAACGCTTTTATTGCTTTCTGATGATGTGGAGAAAGATGTTCAAGAGGCCGAAACAATTTTTACTATTATTTCTAAAGGTGATGTCTCCAATCCTAATGACATGCCTCAAGAAGTTAAAACTCTTTTACATGAATTTTTTAGCATTCTTCCTACTGAGTTTCTGAATTCTCTACCTCTTATGAGGGATATTCAACATCACATCGATCTTGTTCTGGGTGCAAGCTTGCCAAACTTACCACACTACCGTATGCCACCAAAAGACCATGCGATTTTACAAGAGAAAGTACAAGACCTACTTTCTAAAGGCTTGATTGGTCCATCAATGAGCCTGTGTGCGGTTCCGGTACTCCTAGTCTCAAAGAAAGATGACTCTTAGCGCATGTGTGTTGATAGTCGAGCTATAACAAAATCACGGTACGTTGTCGTTTTCCGATTCCTCGCCTTGATGATATGTTGGATATGTTCTCCGGTTCAAAAATCTTCTCTAAAATTGATCTCAAAAGCGGTTATCACCAAATTCGAATTTGTCCTGGAGATGAATGAAAAACAGATTTCAAAACTAAGGAAGGATTATATAAATGGCTTGTTATGCCATTTGGTTTGTCTAATGTTCCTAGTACGTTTATGAGGCTTATGAATAAGGTTTTAAAGCCTTTCATGAACAAGTTTATCGTCGTTTATTTCGATGATATTCTCATTTATAGCAAAGATGAGAAAGAACATCTTCACCATATTCGACAAGTATTTTAAGCACTCCAAGGTACCTCTATCCAAATTCAACTTAAGAAGTGTACACTTATGTAAGCTAAACTTATTTTTTGGGGATTTATAGTTTCCGTCGATGGTATTTATGTTGACGAAGACAAAGTCAAAGCTATTCGTAAGTGCCTACTCCAAAAATTATTTTTGATGTTCGATCTTCTCATGGCTTAGCATCCTTTTATCGTCGTTTTGTGCAAAAAAAATTCTATTACACTCGTCATCCCCGGTTCGAGTGTTGACATTTCTACCGGTTTTCCTTATAGTAGTCATCACAAGACTAAACCCTGGGTTAATAAATAAAGGGATAGGAATTCTTTGATGAAATTTGTCTCCAAACACTTCCACTTCCCTCAACCATCTGCCTGGATGCATGAGACATGCCTCTCTTTACATTCCTTTCAGCTTAGGCTTCGTGATCTCTGGAAACTTTTTTCCAGGGATCGCCATCGGGATCTCTCCCCACCCTGTGGCATCCTTCCTAGGAACCATGGGCAATCTGGTTGTCAGTCTAGAATTAGTACTGGGTGCAGACCTTACATCTCCAGGGCCATACAGCTGCGTGTCTTGGCCGAAAAAAGCTGGAGATCTCTTTTTCAGCAGAGGTATAAGTAGACTAACCCTGATGTTCATTTAACCTTTTCTCTCTCGGAAGCGGGCCAGACACCGGCTCTCAGTTTCTAATAATTGTACTCTCATGGAATTGTAGGGGGAGTGGACGCAACATCCAAAAGAAGCACAACCCCGACGTTATCTTCATATCCGAGACTAAAAGTATGGACTCTGACTTATCCAAAAAATTTGCTACCCTGGGTTTTGATCACTCTCATTACGTTCCTGCTAGTGCTGGCCACGGGGAGGGGGGGGGGCTCTGGCTAGCCTGACACAAAGACCTTGACCTCACGATTCTCGCCTCTTCTCCTAGAAGCATTGACGTCCTCTTTACCACTGCTAACCCGGATTCCGACGCTTAGCCGATCCACTGGATGAGCTCGTTTACCTATGGGCTGCCTGACCACGTGCAAAGGGGCCCCTACTGGGATTCTATCACCAACCTGGCTCGCTCCATCCATATCCCTTGGATCGTTATTGGTGACCTCAACGGTATCATCTCGCGGGAGGAAAAGTTTGGGAGGACTCCTTTCGATCAACTAACCTCTAATCCGCTGGCTGATTTCATCTTTAACTCTTCTCTGATTAACCTTGGCTTCAAGGGAGTCCCTTTTACCTGGTCCAACAAATGCAAAGGGCAGACCTTACCAAGCTCCGCCTCGACCGAGTTGTTGTCAATGACACCTGGAGAATATGTTTCCCGGATGCGACCATCTTTAACTTGCCCATTATTGGTTTTGATCATGGTCCCATTATCCTTAACACCACACATTGCCAGCACCAGCTTCCCAAACAATTTCATTTCCAATCGTATTGGACTAAGCACGAGGATTTCCTTTCGGTGATTAAGGAAGCCTGGGATGTCAATCAAATTGGCTCTCGAGCCCTTCGGCCTTGCAAAAAGTTGCGTCATACCAAAGCTTCGCTCACGAACTGGAATCGTCATACCTTCACTATCAAATTGGGGCATATTCAGCAGTATTGCGGGCAGATAGGGCATATTCAAAAAGAGCCGTACTCAGAGAAGAATAATATCCTTGAGCGTCTGCTTCTGAATTCGCTGGAGCAAAACCTGTCTCAAGAAGAGACCATCTGGAGAGACAAATCGCGTGAAACATGGCTTAGAGAGGGCGACCGCAATACCAGATTCTTCCATATCTCGACCATCTGCCGCAGGAGGAAAAACTTTATCAATTCTGTTCGTAAACCTGACGTCTCTTGGGATCAAGACAGAACCACCATTGGTACTACGTTTCTGGATTTCTATCAGAACCTCTTCTCCTCCGTGAAGCCCACTCTCAAGATCGCCTCTCTGAACCTTTTAGAGTCCATGATTACCCGTGATGAAAATGACTCGATCACCCGTGATCCCACTTTGGAGGAATTCCAGGAAACCCTTCTTTCCATGAATCCTAATAAAGCCCCAGGCCCAGATGGTTTCACCCCCCTCTTCTATCAAAAATCCTGGGAGATCATCAAAGACGATCTGTTCAAAGCTATTCTCACCTTTTTTCAGACGGGCCGCCTCCTTCTGGAATTCAACCATAAGAATATTACACTCATCCCTAAAAAGAAAAACCCTACCTCCCCAGATCATTACCGGCCTATAAGTCTTTGTAATGTCAAATTTAAGATCATCACGAAGATTTTGACTACTCGTCTGAAACCCCTCTTGGATAAAATCATATTTCCTTCCCAAAACACTTTCATCCCAGGTCGGTAAATTTCTGATAACATCATCATGGCTCAAGAGATCCTTAGATCCATTAGGAAGAAAAAAGGGCTTAAAGGGCATATGGCGATCAAACTGGATTTGAACAAAGCTTTTGACCGCATTGAATGGGACTTCCTCATCGACACGATGAAAGCCATGGGTTTTTGTGACAAGTGGTGATCCTGGATACACCAGTGTATTTCTACCTCCACCTTCTCATTCAACTTGAATGGCTCCCCATTTCAGTTTCTTTAATCCCGAGCGAGGCCTCAGACAAGGAGACCCCCTCTCCCCTTTCCTTTTCCTTATCTGCTTGGAGATCCTCTTTTGAATCATTCTCAAATATGAGAACGAGGGAAAGTTGCATGGCATTAAGACCGCGAGGGGGGTGTGCTCCAATTTCCCATCTCCTGATCGCAGACGACTGTTTCATTTTCTGTAAGGCCACCCTCTCGGAAGCAGGCACCTTATCTGATGCCCTCACCACCTTCAAAACCGTCTCTAACCATGAGATTAACTTCGACAAGTCCTGCATTCTTTTCAGTAAAAATTGCCACCACCGCCACACCAAGCTCATCCAAAATATCCTCCACATCAAAAAAGATAGGGGCGGCGATAAATACCTGGGCGCCCCTCTCGAATTTGATCGCAAAAAGAGCCTCAACTTCCAAGATATCATCACTCGTGTCTCCGATCGAATAGAGGACTGGAAAGCAAAAAACCTCTCCCAAGCGGGGAGCATTACTCTTATTAAAGCTGTTAACTCAGCAATCTCTTCTTACCACATGCCGGTTTTTTCTTTTCCTGTTCAGACTTATAAAAGGCTGGATTCGATTAACTCTAGATTTCTTTGGGGTACTAACGCCAACGGCAACAGAAAAGCCTCTCTCATCGGATGGAAGACATTTGTCGGCCCCTCAAATGGGGAGGACTGGGTATCCGGACGGCGCTTTCCCATAATCATGCCCTTCTGGCTAAGCTCTTCTGGAGAGTTATTAAAGAGCCTGATAAACTCTAGGCAAAAAACCTTGTCAAGCGTTACTCTCCTAGGGAATCTATTATGACTGCCTTAACGAAACCTTCGGACTCATAGATCTGGAAGGAGATCATCGCAACCCGTAATCGGATCTGGAGCAACCTCATTTGGTATGTCAGTAATGATAACGATATCGACTGTTGGCTTGAACCCTGGATCCCAAATATCCCCTTTGGTCGTCCTTTTGGCCCCCCGCCTCGCCATCGTCCTATCTCTAAGATTAACGAGCTGATCTGCCATATTCAGCATCGCTGGAAGGCATCCCTGGTCCGGACTATCTTCCAACAAGATATTTCTGAAGCTATCCTTAGTATTCCTCTCAGTGCTTTCCCCTCTAAAAATATTTTTCGTTGGCGACCGGAGTTTAATGGCCTTCTTACGGCTAAATCGGCTTACCGTACCAACCTTAGCATATGCCAGCAGGAGCCTGTACCCCTCAATCTAAAGTGGGTCAACATCTGGCGTATGAATGTCCCTTATCGTATTCAATTTTTTGTTTAGAAAGCTTTGCAGGACGGGATCCCCACCAATCACAAACTAAGGTTTGTGGATAACAGCAGGGAAGCTACCTGTCCCAGGTGTCTTGAAGAAGTAGAGACTACCACTCATGCCCTTTTCTTTTGTAAGAAAGTGCGAGCAATCTGGTATGTTTTTGACCCTTCTATTGATTTCTATTTCTGGCCCTATTCTGATTCTCTCCTCCATATTATTCAGATGCTCACTAACAGACAAGCGACCTCTTCGGCCTCCTCCTGGGCCTTGATTAGCGTTATTCCGTTTGTCATTTGGGAGAACCGCAACGACTTTGTTTTCAATAACGCCACGGATAACCCCTCCTCTATTAATAGGGCCAAATCTTACATGTTTACCCCCTCCCCCATTAACCAGCTCCCAATCAGCCAGTATATTCACCCTATTCCGCTTGTTGAAGAGGGTTGGCATATTGTCTTGGTTGATGGGGCTTGGTCCAGCCCTGATTCCCTGGGGGGGATCGGATTTTGTGATTAAAACTTATGATTTTTCAATTATTGGTGCAGGGCACGCATCTTCCAGAGCGGCGGACGCGGAAGAGATTGAGGCGATCTCAGTGATCCGCGGCATGAGGGCAGCTCGTTCTGTTGGCTTAGAGAAAGTGATTTTGCTCACGGACTGCAGAAGACTGGTTAATGCATTTGAGTTGGGATCAGATGACTTATCCTAGGGAGCTCTTACCTTGGCTCCGGACATGCTCGGCCTTGTTTCCTGTTTCTCAAATTTCCGTTTTTGTCACATCAGTAGATCTCTAAATTGTGAGGCGCACGCCCTCGCTGCCAGAGGCCCTCTTTTTCCCGCTGTTTCTATTTTTGAGCCGTTGGAGGCCATCTCATTTGTTAACTCTGCCACTTGCTCTTTGTAATATATGGGATCATCTTTTCTTGCTTAAAAAAAAAAAAATTTGTTTGTTATCCATTAAGTGGAATAAGATTGATTTATACATGTACACATGCACCGCATTGAGTATATTCACGATTTAATCTTGTAAGGATTTATTTATTTGGATTTCTTTTGATCTTAGAGTTTGTCATGGTCCATCATTAATCCTCTATGTTAATTTGTGGAGTCAGTTTGTAGACTCCTAGATTTCAGAGATCTCCTATATCTTTATATAGATGCTCTTTCTCTTATATTCCTTATTATACATATCTCTGTAGGAAAAGATTCAGAAAACCCTAGTAGAAGTTTCTGAGATCCTTTTTAGTTTTCAGTTTCTCTTTTAAATCACAGTAGAAGAAGACATGGGGTTTGGTTGGGTAAATCTTCCCCATGATATTCTAGAGGGGTTTAGCCAAAAACTTATTGACGTTAAGGATTTTATCCGGTTTGGTGCTGTTTGTGTTTCATGGCAATCTTTCTTTACTCAAAACCGCAACCGTCTACTCCTTGGATTTCCCCCTTAAACCTTCGTGTCTTATGATCCCCGGAGAACTTGCTGGTGGCCATGAGGTTCACCAGTTTCGTATGCCTGTGTCCAAGGACAGCTACTGTGTTTCCTCCTGCGGTGGATGGTTAGCAATTGTAGAGTGACCTCATTTAGACCTTGCATGGAGAAACTCTATTCTTGAGTAACAATTCGTCTACCTCGGCTCGTTCTCGTCCTCGTCCTCGCACTTCCCTCTATACAAGCCCAATTGCATATATTTCACTGACGATGCCAAATATCTATACAGTAGGAAGGGGCTTCATGACTTGGGTGTATTCGACTTAGTAAAAAGAGAGATTGTAGAACCAAATCCTCTGAAAAAGTTTGAGAATATCATGCCACCTTCCATCTGGGTCGAGCCTTTGCCGCAAGAGCACTGCAAAGTATCTTACATGAGACCACTTCCTTATTTTTTCTAGTTATTTATTTTGTGTCGAGTTCAACCTGTGCAAGTTTGAAGAGATCTCCATAACCTCTTTTGTTAGCTTTGAGCCTGCTTTGAGCCTACGGAGGCAGCAAACTTGGTGAACTCTGTAACCTCTTATACGCCCCATAGGGCCTCATCTATTTAATTTTTTTTTCTTAAAAATAATAAATAATAAATAAATAAAAAGATCTCCGTTCAGGTTTACGTTCTTATGATGCATCTTTTTCATTGAAATATTTTAGTTATATACTTTTTTTTTTTTTTTTTGGGAAACACGGTTGTCTACAATGTTTATGAGAATTGACTAACATAACTTTATTTGAATGTATCGGAAGAGGGTATTAAACAAGATGTAAACTTGAGGAAACACTAAAGTAATTATCGAGTTTAAAGGAATCAAGACTAATGGTAGTGTTCAAAGTCATTCATCCAACAGATGAGATGCTTCAATGAGCATCTGGCAGGCTAATAATAAACAATCAATATCCGATAAAGGTTAAAAACATTTGCAGAATACGGGGAGAAAAGATAGTTCGAAGATTGTATGATTTACTCGACTTTATTTTTTTCTAGTCATTATTGCATATGTGGGCTCGAAGCACATATAGCGGGCATTTGATCCCACAACATCTGAAAATATAATCTTTTGGTCAACTCCAATTAAAACTGTTAGTGCTGAAACCGCCTTGGAAAGTCGTTACATAAAGATAAATCCAATTTTTTGAATGCCATGAACTCATATAAATGCCAAGGAGGCTCACGACATCGAATTATGTTTAACTATTAGTTTAACCTGATTCAATCTCATCTTATATTATGTTAAACTGTTAGTTTTAACTATTATGCTGTATTCATATGATGCCGTGCTAATTAGAGATACAGCCGAGGGTAGCCTACTACTAGTGGCAGGATAACTGGGCTTATATGCCCCTGTGGGTAGGTCACGTAAAGAGTAATGAACTTATCTTTTTAACACGAAAATAAGTTAATGACAAATGGTTAATACACACCCATCATGTACATTTTATCGGCTCTTGTACATTCCATGATCATGCATATTATAATTGCGGGATGCATAATTGGGCTCAGTGAAGAGCTGTATGAAGAAATGCTCGAATGAATGGTCTCTGATGGAATGCTCAATAACCGGAGTGGAGTGTACACTTTAGTGTTTACATAAGAGTGTCCACTGGGACTTTCCCATATATCATAGCTTTAATCAGCAGGTATCAATGTGAACTCTTCCCCTTTTTGTAAAGTTTCAATTGAGATTTTCTAAGAGAATGTTTTTTGGGATCTTGCGGGATTACACACTTGTGAGATGTGATTTGAGGAATCAATATATACAAATCACGGGGAAGCACATCTAAAAGTGTTTGATACTAGAGATCTTTGTGATAACAAAGAAGGGTTGGAGGAACTATCACTCATTTTCTCCACAGTAATGCAGACAGAGAGGATTAGCTATAATAAAAATAAAAATAAAATGTGCATAGGAGACTAGAAGGAAAAATAAAACTAAGGTAAACTTCCACCAAACATTTATGTTTGATAAATATTGGGATGAGATAAGAAAATGGAGCTATTGCCACGTGGATAGTGCCTAATCTAATGATTGATATGATGAAAAGGCCAGGAGAGTTTGAATTTGTGACCATTAGATGAGTGAGGTGAAGAGATAAGAGATTTGGCACTATATATTGATGATAATAAAGGTTAGGAGTACAAGTGAGACACAATGGCTTCCTCAATAATGTCTTCTGCAGCTGTTGCCTCTATCAACCAGGCGAGCATGGTCGCACCTTTTAGCGGCCTCAAGTCATCCTCAGCTTTCCCTGTTACGCGAAAGCTTGACCTTAGCTCCCTCCCTAGCAATGGTGGAAGAGTGCAATGCATGAAGGTGAGTGCATTGCACCTTTACACTAAAACAAGTACTAGAAGTTTTTTACCTTTACTAGTTGTAAATTATTTGTTAGAGCATCCACAACAGTTAGGTGGATTCTGACGTGGCAGGGTGAATTTTTTTTCCACCTTCAAATCCGCCTCAAGTGGTTCCCAGCGGCTAGGTGAATTGTTTACGTGGCGAAGAAAAATATACTCCACCCTCAGGGTGGATTTTTGGTGATTCATGCCGCGCCCTTCTGAACCCGCGTGTTGGGTAATGGACGCTCCAGATTGAGCCACGTGGAGAATTTCACAGAATGAACAACTAGAGTATAAAGTTTGCTTAATACTACGATTTTATCTCAACTTCTTTAAGACATGAGGTTAGTTCTCCTCCCTGGGATATGAAAATGGGGAATATTTTTTTTTTGCTAGGACTTAAACCTTTGATCTCTTGCTTATATTAGATGTGCTATTTTTTGGGGCCATTTTCCCATTTCCCCGTGCAGTCACACATCTCGCACTCCCAAGGGCCGGCTCTGTCTCCTCCCTGTAATGATTGTCTAGAGAGGTGTAATGTGTTAATATGGGGAGGCACTACTTGCACACCCCATTTTTACCTTTGATACACACCCCAACCCAATGACAATTATGCTCAATTATGTCTTTCAAAGTGTTGAATATTTACAATTATGCTCAAATTGTGACCGAAATTACAAAAAAAAAAATTAATTAATTTTTTTTCCGGCTTTAGGTGCCCAACTCAGCGCCTGAAAGAAAGTTTTGGGGTGTGGAGTTAGTAAAACAAATATAAGAGGGATTTAATTACAAATTAAAGGGTTTAGTTTGGTATGGCCCATCACCTTGTTGTCCTCTAAATATGGGAGTAGCCATCGGGATATGCACCCATTAAATATGGGATGCGCAAGTAAAGTCTTCGTTAATATCTCGTAGTACTACAAGATACTACACCCCAAACATAAACTTTCCTGTAGAATGTCGTACTAGACGTCTAGCTAGACCCCATCCCACACGGATCACACTTTAGACAAAAAAGCATAGCCATAACTTTAGGCGAAAAAGCGTAGGATTTCACTCACCACTACTATATACAAAAGCTATGATTCTTGATAAGTGATAACCCTACTCTTTATCTCAGAACGGACTCTTATCTCTTTTAGCAAAAACCATTGAGAGGTCATGCCACGTCTACGGTTCTTACCTACAAACGTCATCATTTTGTGATGTGGTGCCCATGTCTTTTTTGTCTAAAACGATCAATTTTCCTCCAACACAAAGAACGGTTGCATATTTATCGTCAAAAAAATGGCAATATTTATTGATATTCATAAATGTTGTCTCGGTCAGATTTTGTTTTTTTTGAACTGGTGCCCTTGATTCTTAGGGCATACATTCAATGTTCATGGACATACACTTTGAATCTGGACACGCATTAGGTGCTGCAGAGATCGAATTTTAGCTATTTTTTGTTACTCTAGGAAGAAATAGATGTCCATCACCCAATTCTAATCCCTGAGGGATAGAATTCTCTGGTTTCCACTTGCTTCTCTTTGTTATCTACATTTATCCCTTATAAATCCTCTTAACATTCTCCTGTAACACTAGTAAGTCCTACTACAACTCCTGCTCAACTTGGCCCTGCCTTCACTCGTAAGTCCCACATCGCTACTCTCCTTTTGTCCATCTTTCTCTCTCAACTATAATTTTCATTTTTATTCATGTGTGGCGCTATATATACATTATAGCTTCTTATGTAATGCTATTGTCTTAGTCACTCGTCTCGCTCCTAGGTTTAATGGGGCATGTTCTTGTCCATTTCCCATGATGAATTATTTCAAAGCTAGCCCATGCATAAATTTTTGAGAAACACAAAATCAAGAGGTTTGGGCGGCCTCTGATGTAGAACTATTGTTTGTTTGTCGACGTAGATTAGTTGGAGGTGAACCTACAAAAATGGCTGGAAAAGTAAGAATGCTGTTCTGTTGCATGAAGGAGCTCTACGTAATATCTCCGACAACACTAAAAATATCCTCTTACTTTAGAAATTTTTTTCTAACAAGTGGCATAAATTATACTTGCAAATTTTAATTTGTAGTGAATTATTAGGTGAACACATTCACCTAGCCCTGTGGCTTTTTCGATAATGATAAAAGTCTTCGCCCCCAGTTTACGTGAAATGGCAACCATTTTACCTAAAGTAATAACATTTTTTTCTCCTCCACAGTCAAAATGTTGTCATTCACATAATCAAGATTCAAACTTGATCATCCTCATTAGAAAAACATAATGGTTGCTCGAGCTGACAGTCATTACCTTATAACACTAAGCTAGAATCGGTGCCGGTTGCACCTTCCCTAGCTAACCATCGGAAGACGAATCTACCAAGAAGGTGAACTCTCTAAAGATGCTTTTGGGCTTCCCTAGGTCAATATAAAATCTTATCCAATAGTTCATCATCCCACGTAATAACCGTGGACTTGACCTCCTACAATACAAGATGATGATAAAAAGTATTAAATGTAACTATTTGATTCCCCGTGGGAAGTAATAAAAATTAAAGTTGATTCACCGTGGTAAGTAATAAAAAATTAAAGTTAATAAATAGGGGTCTTCTGTCATCTGTGTTTCTTAATTTCACAAACTCGTTTACATTTAAAACAAAACACTTTCGACTTTAACGGTAAATGCCACAGAAAATCTCGGATAAACTTAGTTTATCGGATTGTTTGTCTCTGAGTCCGGATTTGTCAACGGAGAGTTGTGCTAACCCTCTCTCTCATTGGCTAGAGACTTAACCGTAGTTAATAAATAAACTATTTTATTTAAATTCTAAATATGCTTCCTTCCCTCTTCCCCTCCCTCTCCTCTCTTCACCAAAAACGCTTCCTTCTCTTTTCCCGACTCAGTTTAACGTCTTTCTCTAGTATACGATTCTCAAATCCAGACTCCTATATGATTCTCAAATATGATCTAGTAAGCACTTGAAGTCTGCTCTATATTTCTCTGGAGTAGAAGCAAATACTAAGCTGCAGATTTCTAACTTGTTGGATTTCAAAGAAGAACAACTTCCCTTCAAGTACTTGGGTATGCTTTTGATCTCGACCAGATTGAGGCGAAGGGATTGTGACCCCCTAATTGATAAGATGACCCAAAAGATACAATCCTGGAAGAATAAATATCTTACTTTTGCAGGAAGGCTACAACTTGTTAAATCAGTTTTATACAATATGGGTGTTTACTAGATCAATGTGTTTGTGCTACCTCAAATGATTGCTGATAAAGTGGAGCATATATGTCACAAGTTCCTTTGGCAAGGGCATTAAACTAAGAATAAGGTTACTCCAACCTATTAATGAAGAAGGCAGTATAGTTTCCTCCTGCTCAAGGCAAATACAATGTAGTTGTTACTTATGAAGGCATGAGGACTAAAAGGCTTGTGTGTAAGTGGTGCAATCTATGCTAGAGTAAGTATACCGTTCCTAAGCAGGGTTTTATTGCTTGGAAAGTACTCAAGGGTTGCATTGAGATTTAAGACCAGAGAGAGAGATAGACTATAAACTGAGTCGGGAAGAGAGGAGAGAGGGGAAGAGAGAAGGAAGCATATTTAGAATTTAAATAAAATAGCTACTGTTAAGTTTTTAGCCAATGAGAGAGAGGGTTAGCACAACTCTCCTCATGGCAAATCCGGACTCGTTTGTCTCTCGGGATTTACCGCCAAATTCGCAATTTCTCTCTCTTCCAACCTAATTTTCTAACTTTTAAACTCTCGATCGTTTAAAAACATACGAAAGTCTTAATTTCGCGATATTTGTTTGCAGAGAGAAGAAGAAAAGATGGGAGGTTCGTACGAAAATGCGATTGAAGGATTGAAGAAACTTTTGAGGTACTTACGATAGAAACGATACGAAGCTATCATCAACATTGAAAATGCCGTGAAATGTACGGTGAAGCCAAAGAGATTTTTTGGGTCAGTTTTTTGTCGTTTTGTTAACTGATTTTGTTTGGTGTTGAAGTGAGAAGGAGGATCTCAAGACAGTAGCAACGGCGAAGATTGAGCAAATAACAACTGAGTTGCAGAAGGTGGAGAATGGAAAGGTCGAGTTTGACCCTGATGAAAAGTTGAAGAATGGGTTTATTACCTTTAAAAGGGAGAAATATGAGTAAGTTTGATAAGGGGTATTTTAGTCTTATTATTATATATTTAGTATCTAGGAATCTTCTATTCTTATTATTATTACCTTTTTAATCTGACCATCTTTTTATTTTCAGTAATTATTTTGGCTCCTTTTAGACAAATCTGTCAGACCTTATATTAGTTTTGCTCTGATAGGTTATCATAAAAGGAATATATTTCTTACTGTAAAAAGTTTTGATTTTTATCTGTAAAAAGGGGTTTAAAGAAATTATCAAAAGGTTTTTTTTTTTTTTTTTTTGAAGATAAGTTGGTTGTGAGAGCATCCAGAGGTGGAGACAAGTCACCATCTTCTTTTCCAACCAACCACCGAACAAACAGTAAGGTGACTTTGCCAAGGTGACACCCAAATCAGCACAAAAACCTATGCTGAGGGGGTTGGTTCACACACCCGTAGAGTGGGTTATACTTTTCTCAATGCCGCCCAGTTCAAAGCTGCGCGACAAAATAGACGCCTCAGATTAAAACACATCACAAGTTTTACGCGATGCGCGGAATCATTTTTTTTTCTCTCCTCTCTCACGACATGTGGCCTATTATGGTTGGTTTAAATCTAAAAATAGATAGGTGGGTGGGTTTTCAACTCGTGTTTAAAAGTCAAAGTTGATTACTATTTAGGCATTTTAGTCGGTTCAAGGCAACCTTATTGCAGCATATGCTCTGATGGAAATAGATCCCAAGACCTCTTGGTTTTTTAAGCACTAGCCCTACCAACTAGCGAAGCATCAGTTGATTAGATCGCTGATAAATAGTTCACTCATCTCTCTCTTTTATTCACAAACATCAAGTATATATATACAAAGAATTGCCGAGAGTCCTTGCTCTCCAAGGCTCTATTGATCACCTAAAAATCCTCCTAAAAGATGTATTTACCTAAAATACAAATACTAAAAATATCTTAGAAGATAACTCCTATTTTAGGTACAATACCTATTAATATCATAATACCCCCCCCCCCCCCCCCCCCCCCCCCCTCAAGTTGGAGCGTGAAGATCTCGAACGCCCAACTTGCCAAGTAGAAACTCAAATTTCGCTTTCTCCAACGATTTTGTAAAGATGTCTGCCAATTGAACATGAGTAGAAACATATGACGGACAAATCATCCCTTCAGTCACCGCATTTCGAACAAAATGACAATCAACCTCTATATGCTTAGCTCTTTCGTGAAAAATTGGATTTTGAGCAATGTACAATGCCGACTAACTATCACAATACAACTTCATACCCTTCAGATGTTGCACACCCAAATCACCTAAAAGTTGTTTAAGCCACTTTAACTCGCACACTGTTACCGCCATTGATCTATACTCAGCCTCCGCAGACGATCTAGACACTGTTTGTTGCTTCTTGGTCTTCCACGACACCGGAGAACAGCCAAGTAACACGAACCATCCTGTCAAGGAACGCCGCGTAAGTGGACAACTAGCCCAATCTGAGTCACACCACCCTTCTAGACTGAGGTCACTATCAGCACGAAGCAAAATCCCTTACCCCGGACTCTTCTTCAAATATCGCACGACCCTGAGAGCCACCTCCCAATGATCCTCACGAGGTTGTTGCATAAATTGGGATAGAATATGAACCGAATATGCAAGATCAGGTCTCGTCACATACAAGTAAATCAATCTCCCTACAAGTCGTCTATACGGAGTCGAATCCGCAAGAAATTTACCCTTAGCAAAGGCCAAATTGTGATTTTGTTCCATAGGGAATGTCGCAGGCTTTGCTCCCAATAAACCCGTTTCAGAAATTATCTCGAGTGTGTATTTTCTTTGGCTAAGAAAAATTCCTTCTGGATTACGGGCTACCTCTAGCCCTAAGAAATATTTCAAAACTCCCAAATCCTTCATATGAGAACACCTGCCAAGGTAATCTTTAAAAGTTGTCAATGCAACCTTGTCATTCCCTGCAATAATTAAGTCATCAACATAAACTAACACGCTGAGCTGAGTTCTTCCCCTGCACAACCCAAATAATGAATAATCTGAATAGGATTGCACAAATCCATAATTCTTCAATGTTGTTGACAGTTTTGCAAACCCACACCTGGGAGCTTGTTTTAGACCATACAACGACTTTTTCAACCGGCAAACCATGTTAGGATTTGTATTCTCGAAACCTGGAGGAACCTTCATATAAACCTCCTCATTTAAGTCACCGTGAAGGAAAGCATTATGCACATCCATTTGATATACCTCCCAATTTTTAACAGCAGCAATTGCAAGAAAAATGCGAACCGTCACCATTTTTGCCACAGGAGCAAATGTCTCGTTATAGTCAATTCCTTCCACCTGATGATTGCCATAGATCACAAGTCTTGCTTTGAGTCGCTCTATGCTGCCATCAGATTTATATTTAATTTTATATATCCACTGGCTCCCTAGTACTTTCTTTCCAAGTGGAAGAGTCTCCATTACCCAAGTTTCATTGTCTTCAAGGGTTCGTATCTCCTTTCTCATCGCATCTCGCCATCCCGAGTCTTTCATTGCTTCTTTAAAATGCTTTGGCTCATGTCCCACTGTCATTGCTGCAAGAAAATTCCTATGCCTCACAGAAAAACGTTCACAATTCACAAAATATGTTATAGGATAGGGCGTACCTGAGGAAGATGAAGTAGCTGATAAAATCTCAGATGGACTTATTTTTCGTACAGTATGAGTAAAAAAATCACGATACCGTGTGGAAGGAGTTTTGGCTCATTTTTCGCCCCCCAACTCACCGTCAACTAGCACACCTTGCTCCCCCACCGTATTCTCCAGCCCCTCATCACGCATATCCTCATGTGCGGGCTGCTGTACGGGCTGCATCTCAAGCTGCACTGCAGACCCCTTCTCGAGGGTGGGTACTGCCTCCAACCCCACCCCCCACCCCTCAATAAACACAACACACTCATCGACACCCTCATCCTCACTCCACGCCCCATCCTCATTGTTCACCAGCGTAGGAGTCACCACACTCCGTGGTTGGTGTGGCGTATAAGGAAATTCTTTCTCAAAAAACTTTACATCCCTCGATACAAAGTACTCATGTGTTTCTAAATCATACAATTTCCAACCTTTCTTCCCAAAAGGATAGCCAACAAAGACACACTTATGACTCCTACTTGCAAATTTATCACCTTTGTGTCGTTGATTATGAGCATAGCAAAGACAACCAAATACACGAACAACCTCATAAGAAGGCACTTTCCCAAACAACAGTTCATATGCCGATTTAGTCTTCAGTAAAGTAGAGGGTGTTCTATTAATCAAGTAACATGCTGCCAACACACATTCTCCCCAAAATTTGATTGGTAAGTTCCCTTGAAATCGCAATGCTCGAGCCACGTTCAAAATGTGTTGGTGTTTTCTCTCAACCCTCCCATTTTGTTGTGGAGTCCCAACACAAGAAGTCTCAAAAAGAATTCTATTATTTTGAAAATAATCATGCAAACAATTAAATTCGGTCTCATTGTCACTTCGCACACGTTTTATTGCTTGTTCAAATTGTCGTTCAACCATAGTAACAAAATTAAGAAACATAGATTCAACTTCCAATTTACTGCATAGTAAGTATAACCAAACTCCTCTCAAAAAATCATCTACTATTGTCAAAAAATAGATAGCCCCACATGAAGAACGAGCCTTGTAAGGCCCCCACAAATCCAAATGAACAAGTTCAAAAATCCTACCAGCTTTATTCAAACTAGTGGGAAAACTAGACCTAGGTTGCTTTGCACGCGGATATACATCACAAGCTCAACTATTGTTTCGAGGAGAATGACTTACAGCCGGAATCATCTTCAATATTTTCTCCGACGGATGCCCCATTCGTTGATGCCATAACTCGAACGAAGAATCACCATCCACTGTTAAGACCTTCACTTGAGGAACACCACAAAAAAAATAAAGTCCATCCAATCTTTCACCCGCTCCAATCACCTTCCTCGTCGGTTGGTCCTGTATAACACAAAGATTTTTAGTGAATTGTACAACGTAATTTAAGTCATCGATTAATTGAGTCACAGAAATTAAATTGCATGTTAATTGTGGGACATAAAGCACACTGTCAAGCTTCAATCCTCCAGGCAACACGACACTCCCCTCTTGATTTTCTTCGGCCGTGTTGCCATCCGGCAATCCCACCGGGCAGTGTTTCACCTTTCTCACATTCCGCAAAAGAGACAAGTCACACGACACATGGTTCGATGCTCCTGTATTGACAATCCAACTAAAAGTACTGTTCTTACCATACAGTCGGTCTTTTGTTTTGGCTAAGCTCAAAAGATCAAGAAGTTGTTGCAGTTGCGTTGCTGAAACACCCGCAAGACCCGCAGCTTCGGTCGCATCCGCCAGCCCCTGCGAGGACGCTGCATGCTGCCCAGACGAAGTTCCAGCCCTACCAGTTTTATTTGTGCGGACAGGCGGTGTACCATACCCTCGGCCACAACCAGAACCTGCACGCCCACCTCCTCTTCCTGTCCGTCCTCCACCACGACCTGGTCCCTTACCTTTGCGAGGCCGGTCCCCCCACCATTCGGGGAAGCCGTGTAATTGAAAACAAGAGGATTCGTCGTGGCCTTCTCTATTACAATGATTGCAAAACTTGTTAGTAGGATCCACAGAACGAGACTTTCCATGCGTATCAGGCTGAATTGAGAAGGCCATGATATTATCTCGTTCTTCCTTGGATGAGGATAACTCTCCTCCACGCAGTCTTTCCGCTTGAATCACTTGTTGATATGCTCTATTAAGCGTCGACAATGGCTCTTGTCCCAACAGATTTGTACGAATTGAAGCATATGCTCCATCGAGGCCAATAAGAAAGTGATGTAGATAGTCTTCTCCTCTCAACTTTTCTACCTGCGTGACTATGCTACACGTACAACTTCCACACTTACAAACCGGTACCTTCACATATGTGGTTAGTTAGTCCCAGATTCTTGACAAACGACCAAAGTAAATTGCCACAGTCTCAGTATTTCCTTGCTTGCACTCCCCCAAGGACGTCTTTAATTGACAGATACGAGTGTCGCTTATCACACAAAACCTACTTTTGAGATTGTTCCACAGGAGTTGTGCATCATCATATTCTCCGAGAGTCGTCCGAACGGACGGCTCAATGGTATTGGTCAGCCATGACACCAACATCGAATGCACAGCGATCCAATCCTCAAGTTTCTCCTCTATTGTTGGCTTCGGAACCGTCCCTTCCACAAAGCTAAATTTCCTCTTCGCCTTTAGCGAGGTGCGAATTTCCCTCGCCCATTCATCGTAGTTCTTACCACGTAATTGAATAGGAGTAATGATGTTTCCCGGACCGTCACTCGATCCAAGATGATACGCCTTATCCACCTTCTTTTTGCCATCTCCTGATTGTTCTCCCTCTCCGCCAGCCATGATCTCTTGTGGAGGCTACAAACCTGAAGAAAAAAAATCGTGTTTGCCCTAGGATCTCTCTAAGCTCTTGATACCATGATAAATAGTTCACTCATCTCTCTTTTATTCACAAACATAATGTATATATATACAAAGAATTGTCGAGAGTCCTTGCTCTCCAAGGCTCTGTTGATCTCCTAAAAATCCTCCTAAAAGATGTATTTACCTAAAATACAAATACTAAAAATATCTTCGAAGATAACTCCTATTTTAGGTACAATACCTATTAATATCGTAATAATCACCGACTCGAGACATCTAAGAATGGTTATGGAAATAAATTGGAAGATGGATTTTACGTGGACATTTTTCGATTTAAATTTATCTCAACTCAAAAAAGATTAAAAAAATTCAGTACATTTTATTTCTCTAAAGACAAAATCAGCCAAAACTAAGTACAATGTGGAAGCTAAGCTCCTTGTAATTGTTGGTCATGCCGGATTTTGCAGGAAATATCCTGAATTGTACGATCAACTCACCAAGGGTCAGTCACCTAAGGTGAGAGCTTCTTCTACTTGACTTGATCAACTATATAAGATTACTTGGAAATAATTAAGTAAATGTTCTCCTGTTTATGTGCAGTACATGGTGTTTGCATGTTCTGATTCTCGTGTGTGCCCATCGCACATCCTCGATTTACAGCCAGGGGAGGCTTTTATTGTTCGAAACATTGCTAACATGGTCCCTGCATTTGACAAGGTTCCTTAAGAAAAATTTTATTATTTAATTCTTGAGGTTTAGTTTAATTCATGCTAACTTATATTAATCACACTTCACTCACCCCAAATATTACGAAATTTTAGCTTTTATAATAAGCTATGGACTTTTGTTGTGTGATTACAGACCAGATATGCTGGAGCCGGGGCGGCAATAGAGTATGGTGTCGTGCATCTCAAGGTGGGATATCCATTTCTCTATTGCTTCTTTATCGTATTCTTTGATAAAATGGAATCATGGATGAGGGGTTGTGTGGTGGACACAACGTGGTCGACTAGTCGACCAAAAAGTTCTCCTGGTCACCAATAATGCTCATCAAACCCATTGACAAAATGCTTTTTCTTATCCTTTTCAAGGCAATATATAACAAGGAAAATGATATTTGTGGGATAAAACCACTTCTTCGGAAGATAACCAAAGAAAACAAACCATTTAAAGTCTGTCCTACATTGCCGAAATGAAATCATTTGAGGCTAAGCCGTGTTAGATGGCCCTCTTGAGATTTAAAGTATACATGTTTTGACATTTTCTGTTAGGTACGTCTTTTCTAATGAAAAAGGATGTTCTTTAGGTGGAGCAGATTGTTGTTATTGGACACAGCTGTTGCGGGGGGATAAAGGGGCTTATGGCGTGCTCTGATGACGGGACCACCTCTACGTAAGCGCTTCGCATCTCTTAAGACTTCTGTATTATTTCCTTAACATATATTCTTTGAAGTTATTAAGGATAACATAGTATTATGATATACTAAAACTATGTCCATTGAGCATTACAATTTACATCCTTTTAAGTTAAGCAAGAGCCAAAATTTTAGTTTGTTATTTTACAGCAATTTGATTGCTATTGTCATCCTTCCTTTACACCCTGAGTTCTCTGAATAATTAATGTTTTTCACAATTCTTCGTATAATCTAAACTTCTTAAGTTATAAAGGTAGTGTTCCTAATTCAAACACTCATCAAACTAAGTTAATACTATTTCATGTTATAAGCCGTGTAAGACCTAGCAATTTCTAGTTATAAAAATAACTTTGCTTGTGATGTATACTTGTATAGTGACTTCATAGAGGATTGGATTAAAATCGGAGCACCTGCCAAGGCAAAGCTGAGAGCAGAACTTGGCGAAGCTGAGTTCATCAACCAAATTGTCCAATTAGAAAAGGTAACCGATTTTTACCTTGGCAATATGTGTTAGAAAAATTTAAGATTAAAGAACTAATCTTCACCAAAAGAAAACAATTACCGAACCAAGCAAGGAGGCGCGCAAGCGCTTCTTGAAGATAGTCGAAGCCTCTTCAAAGTGCAAGAGAACTCAGCAGCACTATCTCCAGGATTCAACCAAGCTAGACCCGTTCTATCACTATGTGCTTGCACTGCACAGAGTGATCAAGTTTGTTTCGCCTTTCCTCATTGCCCAAAAAACGAAAAGAGAAATTGAGAAAGAAAAAAGAAGTTGTTTTATTTTTCTCTGTATTTTACTCACCCGAGAGAACTCTATAAATAAGAGTCTAAAAAACTTTTCAGTTCTAAAACTGTTTAATTAATACATAAGTATTAATAAGTCACACTTACTCCCCATTAATGATATAACCAGTTACAGACTCAAACAGACATAGGAGTCCAAGAGGTTGTCTGTTCCAGACCCAAGCCCACTAAGCCCACGCCCCACGACCGCGGCAAGCGTGCAAAGTGCGTCTAATAAAACGCCAAAAAGTGCCTCAAACGCCTGCGCGCGAGTCGCACTCGATGCGAAACATCTAAAGCTAGAGTGTACACACTCCTAGAGTAGACTTTAAATCTAACTAAGCAATAGGGATAAAAACTAATATAAATTACTTTTTATTTTCAATGTGGGATAAAACATTTTAAAATCATATTTTGAAGTTAAAACAATTCCAACAATATGTTGTTAAGTATAGTAAATAAAGTACTAACAATGATTATCAATGTTTGTTTGTAATGCAGGAGGCAGTGAATATATCATTGGGAAACCTACTTACATACCCGTTCGTGAGAGCTGGATTGCTGAATAAGACACTACAAGTGAAGGGAGGGTACTACGACTTTGTCGAGGGAACCTTTGAGCTCTGGAGTTTAGATTTTGGCATCACCCCGACCCTTGCTGCATAGAACATCCACCATTACCATGAATTACTCCAACCCTTCCTGTTTACCACTTTGGTTTTGTTGTTATATATGTGTGTTAATGTTTGTATGTTCTTCTATATGAAATAACTGTTTTAATGCTGTATTTTCTGCTATATGAGGAGACTTCGTAAATCACTGTAACGGAGGACCACTCCATTTATGAATTCGCTGAAATTATAAGATACATTGTTTGCAATAACAACAGATCTCTCCCCTTTTTTTTTCTCTTTTTTTAACTGACGTTTGCTAACTGTTGCTTAATTCGCAACTGGAAGGTGTTGGATTCAAGCAATAATACTCAATAGTAAGTCGACTAAATAGTAAAAAATCAACCATTGTTCAGATAATTAAACTATGCTTCAATTCCAATTTTCTTTTTCCTTCAACATTCAGTTTTACTTAGAACTAAATCCTCTCTGACAGGTAATGATGGGCTTCAAAGAATTTCTTATGATCAACCCTTTGGATGCCCCTTTATGGATTTATAGTCATATTTTGGAGATTACGACGTTCTTGTAAATGTCAATTCTTACCCATACTGGTCCTTGTTTGATAATCATTTAGATAATGTGTCAGTTACACAAGTTGGTTCGATTCCATCTATTTTAATTGCGGGTCGTTATCTCTGTGGCATAATTCTTAAGACCTTTAGCTACCTCAAATAATGCGTATATCAACCCAACTACTCAATTTATAGGTAAATGTTACCTACAACAAGAAAATCGTAACAAAAAGTAAAAGCAGTAGTATGGGATAGTTTTAAATACATCAATAAATATCCATGGTATCTTGCCATAGATATCCACGACATTTTCATCAAGTTATCAGGCCTAAATATTCTTTAGATCGATACTCTGCCCACATGATAGGCCATCCCAACTCACCCTGAATGTTTGGTTTGCAAAGTAATCGCATGCCCCATAAATTTTCAAGCGAAGTGATGAGTTATAATCCTGGTTATGAAAAACGCGAGTCATCCTAAATTTTAATACCAACAGCCTCTTTTAATTTGTCTAGGATTACAAGCCCCACATCCCATGAGGCTTCATTAATATAGAGCCTAATTTTTTTTCTCCCTAAAACACATTTTCATTTTAAATTTCCACAACATTCTCTTTAAACATTTCCATTTAAAAAAGCAGAAATTTGTATATAGTTGAGAAGTTTTAGGAAGAACTTCACATTATTACGTCGGATTTATCTCAGATCTTGAATTAGTCCAATACTATGGCAACATATAAAAAGGTTATTATCCAAAAAGGGTTAGAATCTAAAACCATTGCTTAATTGGTATTAATGTTTTATTCTCAATCTTCTTCAATCATTTACGATTTAGATGCATAAAATTCATTTTCAAATACATTTTCTTGGATCCAACTTCGGGGTATTTCTTATTCATGATTTTAAAGCAACTGGATAAAAAAATTTCCCCGTTCTTAAACAATTATTGTTGTTGAATTAGTCCATGAATTTTGATTAATGGTAATGCAGGTAGTAAAGACAAGAAAAGATCAAGCAGGGGTAGCGATTAATCGACAGAAGAAATTTCTGAGGTAAACAGACCTAATAATACCCGTACATAAACGTATATGAATGTATAATTATTATTTTTTAATTTATTTTTGGTAGTGAGAATTGTCAAGTCGTCAAGGTCGTAGCAAAAAAGATCGAACGGCAAATAGTGGAGTTACCCGTGAGTCATGGCCAAACAGATTATAATCCAGACGAGAGACTGAAAAGAGGGTTTATGGAGTTCAAAAAAGAGAAATTTCTGTAAGTCTGCCACATTCCTACATGAAATCCTTGATTAATTGGTTATTTTCACGTGTATTCTAAATTTCTAAGATACAACATAACCTGTACATACTCAAGTATATGAACTTGCGTCACATTTTGCAGGAAACATCCTACGGTCTTTGGCGAACTTGCAAAGGGGCAGAGCCCAAAGGTTAGATTGGAAACACGTTTTACCTTTTCCTAGGGTTCTCTAGCCTCCATTGCCTATAATGTAAGTGATATAACATGCTTTTAAAGTTTTGTTTTTATTTTTATTTTGTTTTCTAGAGGTCCTCAATTCTCAATTACCGACTAGATCCCCTAGTGTTCATGCAATAGCCCGCAAACCTCACGAACCCGGTAAGCCGACCATAAGGCCTACGGGCTCATACCAACCTCGAAACCCACACGGAGGTGGGACTCAAGGTGGGACTCGAACCCTTGATCAACCTTTACCTCATGATGCCTCACAAGAGCACAAGGGACCAGCCTTGGTAGTTGGCTGTTTTTAGAGTATATTGCATTAACTCTCGTATCAATACTACAGTTCAAACTGCTCATGATCCAGATGCCCCAAATCTACAATTTGCATAATACACAACAATTTACAAACGAAGTAGATTGATTACTTAACTAATGAAGATTGTAGACAACCATGTTAAATTAAAATTTTGATTAATAAAAATGCAACATAAAAACTTAGAACTAAATGGGAACCATATATACGATAATAGAAAGTTAAACTTGGCGCAAAATGAATAACTAGAAAAAATAAGGAAGTGGTCTCATGTAAGATACTTTACAGTGCTCTTGAGGAAAAGGCTCGATCCAGATGGGAGGTGGCATTATATTCTCAAACTTTTTCAGAGGATTTGGTTGCATTTTACTAACTCGAATACACCCAAGTCATGAGGCCCCTTTGTACCATGTAGATGTTTGGTATCGTCAGCCAAATATATGCAATTTGGCTTGTATTGAGGGAAGTGGGAAGACGAAAACGAGGTAGATGAATTGTTACCCAAGAATAGAGTTTCTCCATACAAGGTCTTGACCTCAACCGACCAGCCTAGATTCAACTTGTAGACTCTGAATCCAACAGTTATATTTCTCGCTTCATTCAAAATTTTAAACCTTATAACGCGTAAGATTTCTCCAAACGACTCCACTAGGTAAACCTTGCTAAAAGACCATCCTAATCCACGTCCTGAAATAACATCTTTAAAATCAGGGCTTGAACCACGGAATGTGTAAGCACTAACGCTTTCATTTGTAAGAACGACATAAAAGAGATCTTTAAAGTATATGATATCATGTGCACCATTGTATTCCGGTAATGGAGTCCAGCCATATTTTCCACCAGGCTTATAGAAAGCCACTTTGTTTCCTCTACAGTAGTAGATGGCCATGATAGCATAGATGGAGGTGGATGTTTGATCCCTGGATAGAATTACCTTCTGTAAAAACCTATCTTGGGAGAGTCCATGGGACTCTGGGCTACGAAAAGTAGTTAACGGGGGGAGATCAATCTTGTTATTGTCTGACACAAAGGGATTAAATAGGTGAAGCCCTAAATCAGGTCTCTCTACAATTACTAACCATCCACGGCAGGACGAAACACAGTAGCTGTCCTTGGACACAGGCATACGAAACTGGTGAACCTCATGGCCACCAGCAAGTTCTCCGGGGATCATAAGACACGAAGGTTTAAGGGGGAAATCCAAGGAGTAAACGGTTACGATTTTGAGTAAAGAAAGATTGCCATGAAACACAAACAGCACCAAACCGGATAAAATCCTTAACGTCAATAAGTTTTTGGCTAAACCCCTCTAGAATATCATGGGGAAGATTTGCCCAATCAAACCCCATGTCTTCTTCTACTGTGATTTAAAAGAGAAACTGAAAACTAAAAAGGATCTCAGAAACTTCTACTAGGGTTTTCTGAATCTTTTCCTACAGAGATATATATAATAAGGAATATAAGAGAAAGAGCATCTATATAAAGATATAGGAGATCTCTGAAATCTAGGAGTCTACAAACTGACTCCACAAATTAACATAGAGGATTAATGATGGACCATGACAAACTCTAAGATCAAAAGAAATCCAAATAAATAAATACTTACAAGATTAAATCGTGAATATACTCAATGCGGTGCATGTGTACATGTATAAATCAATCTTATTCCTCTTAATGGATAACAAACAACTTGAAAATATTAGACAGGTGCTACTATTGCGTATGGTCTGCACCGCCCTCTTCTGTTCCCTAAGCACCCTCTCCAGCACGGGAAACAAATTCCAATCTAGTTTGAAGGAGACTTAAGAGTATGCTCAATTATTTCTTCATTGAAACTCTTAAAGTAAAGGCTTAGTTCATATATACCAAGCAGATAATGCAAGCTTCTTAATGTATCTGATCTTAACATTATAAAGTCTCTATCAAACCCTTTGAAATGAATCCTTACACTCCCAATGCTCTCTCCCAGAGCAAATAATTTCTGCGTCAATTCAACAATTTAAACGTGGTGAGAAAATCAATTAACCCATTAGAGATATGATGAAATCAGGAGTCAAAACAAAGTCTAGACTCATATTGTCGGTGTCTTGCCTCATGTCCCTTGACCAAGTAAATCTCTTGAAGTGTAGGAGACCCGAGCAATTCACCGTCATATAACCCTGCAACGAAATAACAATTCATTCTTCTATGAGTTTGTTCATAACAGTTCAACTAGATACGAACTTAAAATAGTTTTGTTGGGAGAGATTTATCTAATTTTACTCCTTCATATTCTGGCATTCCACATGCTGAGAATCAGGCCCGGCCTTGGCTATTGGCGCAAGAGGCCACCACCTATGGCCCCCAAATTTTAACCCAGTAGTGCATATAAAAAGGCCCTTATTATTGTACTAATAAAAGATTGCTCATTGGTTAGAGTACTAAAATTTAATCTATAAGGTCAGAGGTTCAGTTCAATTCCTAACTTTGTTACATCAATTTCTTTTCAAAAAATTTGCTCTGAAATTGCATTTGGACAAAAAAAAAATATCCTGGGAGGTCCCCCCATTGTCGGACCTCGCCTTGGGCCCTCCAAACCTCAGGGCCGACCCTGCTGAGAACAATGTTCAACGTGTATCGTTACATTTAACTGTATATGATTAGACGAGGAACTAAACGAACATAATTTCTTCACAATGGCATACATTTAACTGATCAAATTTTCTGAATTTTGCTCAGAAAGTGGCTTGAGCTCTAAAGTTCTTCACAACGGACATCCACTAACTGAAAAGACATGAGGAATTAAACGAAGTCCTGAAAGAATGTACTCTAAATACGCTCATAATTTCAAAAACTTGCCACATACATGAGAGGTTTTGAGACTTGGGACTCACCCTACCTTCAGATTCATGTATGAAAAAAAACATGGCAAATTCATTGGTTAGCAATTGCCCTCAAACAAACAAAAAAATAGTGCGGCAAAGTTACATGAATGAACCAAGCAGAAGCAAAGACAGCATAGAAAATGAATCACATAGGCTCCAACCTAGGAGATCCGGCGACACTCGACAACTACCACCATAATCGTAAGTGAGAATGTTAGTCGCAATTATCAAACCCAAGTAGAGCTCCTGGACGCCTGAATGATGAGGCCCTTGTTTATGCGACACACACTGGTAAGTAGGCGAAGAGTCATGTGGACGTTTCCTACGACTCACGACACAAGATTTTCTCTCTCCTTGGATTTGGAAGTATCTTTAGGATTTTATTTTACTTTATTAAGATATTGTGTTATATTTTATTTTATTCCAAAATCAGATTTTGTTTTGTTTTATATTTTAGTTAAATAAAGGAGAATATAAGAGAAAATCTCTGTTAGAAGTAGTAAGTACAATGCACTATATCCTCTATACAAATGAAAGAGCTTTATTCACCTCTTTGGTGTTGGGCTAGTGGTTTAGGACCACCTCTTGGAGGGGAGAGGAGAGAGTGGTCACGAGTTTGAAACCGAACACCGGGGGGTTATCCGCCAAGATTTATCTTGACTTAAAATGGAGCACCGTGGCAAGCCCTAGGAGACTAGTTAGGAAAATAGTGAAATAAGATGAACCCAACAAACTTCCGGACATCAAAAATAAAAATAAAGTAGTAGCTTTTGCTTGAAGAATAATGAAGAGAGAGCTTCCATTAGAGTGTGCTTAAGTAAAATTGATTTGTGTTTCAAAAGATTTTGCTTCAGTAAGCTTGCTTCTACGAGTAGAGGTGCTACTTATTACACATGATGGTATAGTACGAGTGCCACTTGGACATTGCTAAACTCAACCCAATAGGCACAACCCTTATGGGTTTGGATTTGACTGTTTTCATGTTAGGATATGGAGAAAGTTTTGAACAGAATAAAAAACCGGAATATATTATTGTCAAAGGACCGAAACCCTGGACTAACCCGAGATCTGAGATTGTAATACACGATGGGAATAAATATTTGAGGTAAAAGTTGGAATAAAGCACATACCTCTGAGCATTTGCCTTGTCATCAAGTAAGCGTGGTATCTCATAAGACATCCTCAACCGTCCATTCCTTTGCTGTTACGCCATCCTACAGAAGATACTGGTCTTGACTACCTGAAAGAATAAGCTTACGGCAGTGGCAGAAAGCCATCTGATAAAGATGCTTTACATGCCTCGTATGTGACTAGCTTAGAGGGGTCCTGGAAGGAGGATAAAGTGTGTTTTACGACGCCAAAATATTGTATACAGGAAACAGGGTTTATGATGGTCGTCACTGAACACCCAGTTCTATACTATTGCTTTCTACCAAATTTGGCCCATCCCACAATTTAAGCGCTGCTATCTGCAAGTTTCAAAAAATATTTTTTTTTATAAATTAGAGCATCCACAGCAATTAAGAGGGTGGATTGAATGAATTTCAAAGTGAATCCAATCCACCCCAAGGTGAATTCACCCCGCACACTTCTGAACCACGCGTTTGAAATTGACATCCCAGATCCTCCCACGTGTTTCAATCTCAGCCATCATAGTTCCAGGGCAGATCTAAACCGCGCGTAGAGTTAAAGCAATAGGAAAATGCCACTCTTTTTTTTTTAATAATTAGCCGTGCGCTTCAGAACCGCGCGGCATCACCCTGAGGTTCTTAGGCTTATTTTGGTTTCAAGTCTTTTAGGCTTATTCTTATAAGGCATTGGCATTAATGCATTAGCATATCCAACATATTAGCATATCCAAGGCATTAACTTGGCATACCCAACCTTACTCCACAAGTTTCCCAATCCATTTCCTCCGTTAATCACTTCAAAATGTCAGGTTCTTCTAGTTCGCGGCCGAGGAAAAATACTTCCAAAACTGCACGTAACTCTAACGCGAAAGTAAAACGAAGGGGGAACACCGACATCACAAATAATTGGCCATTACAATTGACGTCGAACAACGATCCCACCCCATCGTACGATGAGTTGAACCGAGTAGATATCCTCCCGGACGGCTGGGTCCATATTTCTGCTGGATCGGAGGAAATACCGGTAAGTTATGTAAATTTCATGTGTTATTAACGTATATTGAATTGTGTTCGATGAAATGCCCGAATGAACTTATAACGTGTTAATGTGTTTTTTTGTCAGAACCGAGATGAATTACAGTGTAGGGGATCATTGGATAAGGTACTGAAGTGGTACCGATGGATTGTCATGTACCCGACGTTGAAGAAGTTGGTCGACGATATGAGTTTTGCAGAGTTTTGCTCGATTAATGTGGGAAACTCGGATAACCGCCTCATTCATGCTCTCGTGGAGCGGTGGTGGCCTTCCACCCATAGATTTTACTTTCCTTGTGGGGAACTGGGTTTCACACCGTTAGACTTTGTCATGCTAACGGGCATATCTTTTAGGAGGGGTCGCGAACTCTCGTACGACGAGAGGTACTCCAAGTTGGAGGAAGCAGAAAAGATGTTCTCGGGAATCACAAGCTCTAACATGAGGTACGGTAACATCACTCTCTCCTATTTAAAAAAGTGGCAAGAGCCATTAAATCCACGTCTCCACAATTACGACTCAGAAATAGATATCGTGTATGCACGGGCATTTATTGCCTATATGATGGGTAATCTCTTCTTCTCAAATGATGCCACATCCCTTTGGGCGGGTTATCTGGCAGCCTTGACAGACTACGATATTCTTGGTACGTCGGGTTTAGACTGGGGTACGCCCATTATGGCAGCTTTGTATCGGGGGCTTGATAAAGTTTCAGTTCTGAGGCCCAAAAAGGTGAAGAAATTGATCGCCGGATTCTATGTGGTGTTGAAGTACTGGTTCTTCGAGTACTGTCGGGTTGGAATGTATCTAGTTAAGGTACAAAACTTTAACCATATTTATCCTCGTATTTCTGGGTGGAGAGATGAAAGGGCGAGTACGGGGTCTGAAATCCATCATTCTTTTGCTGTGATCAGAGATATGATAAAATGGAATGACAAAACCAACATAGATTGGTAACCATGGCACAGGTCTACGAAGTTGAGACGTCCAGAGGTAAGAGTTGTTTCAGCGCTGAGCACCCAGAGAGTTTCATTGGTGTTAGTCCCATACGGCCACGGTACGCTTTGGTATTTAGGAGACCGCTGTATACGTCAGATGAGCAGGCTTGATAGTGTGCCCTATAACTCTCCTCAGGAGATTATGGAATTCCCAAGGTACGATCGAGAGTTATATCAAAGTATAAAGGATGTGGAATTCTACGATGGTCGCGATTATCTTGTTTCTACGATGGTCGCGATTATCTTGTTCCCGACGTAGATTACATGACACATTGGCGTCTCGTTCATCCAAATCCTAAGATCGATTGCAGTTTAGTAAAGAGGACGGGAAATATTTGGTCGGTCGGGCGTGATCAAGTGAGGCCCAATGAAATCTTACCACCTACGTCGAGTTTAGCTACGTCTTTACGGGTGCAAGACTATGGTGTTCAGGCGACCGGCGATCTACGTGATATGGGATGGTTCATGGATGTGGCGGGACCGAACGATCAACGTAGACGGATATAAGGAAAATGGCATCGACACCTATTATAGTTGAGGATGTAGCTTAAAATACGGAACTCAATCTAGTTCTCACGAGAAGTAATACGCGCGGGAAGGCCAAGTCTAAAAGAAACATGGCATCGACACCTATTATAGTTGAGGATGTACTTGAGGCTTCGGAGGATATTCATGAAGACAAAGAACAATACTCCAACTTCAAGAATTGGTCGTCCGATGACATCGTGAATCTTGCATGTGCTTGGTCCCATGTATCTCAAAACCTCGCTACCACGAACAACCAAAAAGCTGCTATATTTCGGTTCAAGGTGCGTAATCAATTCAACTCCTTATGTGTTGACCAATCGATGTGGTGATCGTACAACGGTGTAAATTGTGCGTATAAGAGGTGACTTAATAAGGAATGTTCAATTTTTAGAGGTATCATTCAAGACCTTGAGAGTCGACATCATACCGGTATTGGAACAGATGACTTCATAAGTATTTCATTTATTTTTCTCATTTCATTAATGTTCAAAGGTGAATCATACTCTAAAAAAAATTTTAACTTGATTTCTAGGAACGTATGGCAAACGATACATTTTTTAAACTGCAAGGCAAACCATTTAAACTTGGGGAAGCGTACAAAGTTTTGGAAACTTGCCCAAAATGGTTACAAATTTATCACATCGTCCATCCCGCCCGCAACGTTGCTAAGAAGTTAAATTTTAACAATAGCCCGGGTAACTCCACCAATACCGATCCTGAAACACCTACATCCGGCACTCCAAATATCGCAATTTCGGATGATTCTATCGACGTGGATGCACCACTATATTATTGTGGGGATGTACGACCGGACGGCCAAAAAAAATACAAGGCAAAAGAAGCGGCTAAGTCAAGTATAGGTTTTTGGGGGAAGAGGATGCTTGAGACAACGTCCAACATGATGAAGTCATAGAATCTGAGAGACGAGCAGATGAAAATGGAAAAGGAAGCTAAAGCTAGACGTTGAGAGAAACTAAAGTTGATGAAAAAGGCTGAGTTTCAAAGGAGGCGTGAAGCGGAGCTAGCTCGAAAAAAAAACTTTGACGACTCACATATGTTAAAGGTGATGGTAACGGACCCAAGTAACCTACTGCCGGCACAAAGGCGTTAGATGAAGAAGCAGATTAAAGAATATTCAAAGAAGTTGAAGAAGCAGTATCAAAGTGATGACGACATATCTAGTGATGAAGATTGATGTAATCTTTAGCATTAATAATAGTTATTAAGATCTATGTAATTTCATTATTTCAATAAAATTGTTATTAATGGTTTGTAATCCTTAAAATTAATACAAAATCAAAAGGATGAAGCAATAAACTATGTTTCATTAAAGTGTTACAATGATGAAGACTTGGAAACAAAAAATATTACAACTTCAACATTAAACTTGAAAAGAAAATACATTACTTTAAAAAATAAACAAACAATAATGAAGACTACAATTACTCTGCCCCTTTTCGACTCCACAAATGCGCGATAAATTCATCTCGTAATTGAAATGAGCTAATTCATTTCTAATTTCACGAACCTTATGGATGTACTCTACCATAGTGTTGATCACGTGTTTTGGATTTATGTCCTCCTTCCAATTATCTACGACTTTTCTAAACTCGGGATCAATGTCCATTTGTCGGATATAAGTATGACGTTCATCTTCCACGATCATATTGTCCAAGATTATGCATGCATAGATAACATTTCCTAGATCACTAGGTTTCCAAAATCGCGTACCGTTTGCCAATATTTGAAACCTAGCTTGTAATACCCCAAAACGCGCTCTACGTCTTTCTAACATGATTCTTACATCTTTGAAAAATATCTTTTGGCATCGTTGGACGGATTTCTTATGGTTTGAGCAAGTGTTTGTCATCTTGGATAGACTCCATCCGCTAAGTAATACCCCATAGTGTGCGGTACCGTGCCTATATTATAATTGCATAGCGGCGTAACTCCATTAGACAAGTTGTTGAAAAGCCACCCTTGATGCAAGGCGTTCACGTCGTTGTTAGAACCGGGCACCCCAAAGAATCTGTGCCATGTCCAAATATCTTAGGATGCAACCGCTTCTAAAATCACCGTCGGGATTTTCTTATACCCGGTATATTGTCCTGCCCACCCGATAGGACAATTCTTCCATTTCCAATGCATGCAATCTTAACTACCTAACATCCCCGGGAAGCCTCACGATCTATTCACTTCTAACAAATGTAATGTATCGTCTTTATTGAGAAATCTAAGGTATTGAGCTTTGAATTGCGTTATAATAGTTTTACAAAAAAAATTCAAACACAAAATAGCCGTAGACTCCCCAATCTGAAGGTATTCTTCTTGGGCGTCTAGGCTCGTACCGTAACATAACATGCGAAGTGCGCACGTTATCTTTTGGTGCAAGGATAAGCTCATAGTCTTGGCGGCATTTTTACTTTGAATAAAATAGGGGTTCAAATAAAGTATTGGATGATAAATACGCTGATACACACCTTCGCTCAAGATACCTTTGAATCTTGAGTTGTCACCGAAGTAATCCCGGTTAAGGTTATCCTCCCCCAATTTATGCTCACGGCTTTTCCGTTTGTCAATCCGTCCTTTTTTTCTACCTCCCCACCTCCGTGATGATGTCGCATCTTGTTCTTTTTCTTCTGCTTCTCCCATCTCAATCATAATCTTGTCATACTCGTGCAACAACTCAACTTGACATCGGAATAATTCTTCGTCACTGGACGATGATGAAGACGATGACTACAAAGATGAGAGTGATGTCTCAGGCCTGAGCAGGTCAGCAATGATTTCGTCAGACATGATTCGCCGCAATTGATAAGAAATGAAGAAGGTTGAGTTTTGAGATATAAGATGAATGAGTTGATTGTAGAAGAGAGTAGGAGATGAATGGGGGTTATAAATAGAGAAAAAAAGTAGTCGTTTATAGTCGTTACAAAATCTCCATAACCACTTTCGAAATAATGTCGTAAGAGAATTTTAGACCCAATCTGCAAGCTTCTTTTTCCATACAAATTGCTTCCTACCGCAATGAATGGAGTTTACGAGCTCATTCAGTGTCATCCCAAAGGAAATTTATAGCAATCCTCTCCAAATTAAAAGCTACATACGTTGGTAGATGGCATAAAGAAAAACAATAAATCGGTAGACTTGACAAGTACTCCTGATAAGTGCAAGGTGACCCCCCTTTAATAGCATCTTTTTATTTTTCCATGATGCCAATTTATTACCATACCATTTAATGACTGGATCCCAAATGTCAACGCAATAAAAAGATTCCCCAAGAGGCATACCAAGAAAATCCGTAGGTGGAGATCTGATGCTACAACCTATAGCGAGAGCCGAAGTGCCCATTAGTAGCAATTGTGGTCACAATACTCGCATCAGACTATCTAAGTTCCATTGTATATAATTAACAACCGTTATTGCACAAAAGTAAGAAAATAATCTTATTGGTGACAAGATTGATTGGCACCAACCATCAACTTTAACTTAACTACATCCATCAACTTTAACTTAGTTATAGATGGAATAGGTGTAGTGGTAAACGTCAAATTTGAAGTAAGTGCAACAGTAATATGTGACATCGGGTAAGATGGTTTCCTTATATAGAACATACTATCTCTTACAATTTTAAAACAAACTTTTCTAAAATAAAATTTAATACTTAATGTATCTTCAAGTTTTGACACAGGCTTCTCGAATATCAATATAAGCAAGTCATAGAATTCTTCAAGTTCAATTATTTCTTGTAGTAATTTATTGTTAAATTTTGTGGTTGTGATAGTAAAAAAATATGTCAGTAACAATACATGATATTAAGTGATGTACGACAACATTTCTACAAACTTAGGTTAAGTCTTAGGGGGGTGCGCATTAGTCATACAGGCTTAGCAACCTAACTGTATCACGTGCTAGCGACCTGATTAGCTAACTAACGCTAGCATGAATCTTCTTGAATTTTGGCCGATATTATGTTAAAGTTGGACCAAAAGAAACCCAATGTAATAACTATTTTACATTGCACGGTTCAAAAAGCACTTGTTAAGGAAAAAAGAAGCAATTAGAGAGTGCCTAAAGGACTATCGAAGTCAAAACACTTGCAACTGAGTTTCTTTTAGTTATGAGCAAGGTAGTTAATGCGTGCTACGATGCGAATACGACCAACCAAGGCTAGCATATACAACATGAATCTTGCGACCACAATGGGACATATTGTGATATGTTGCGATGAATTAGGTGAAATATTGCATATATCGATGTATACACCCACCAAATATATAGTAATTAACTGATAATATATTTAATGCTTCGTATTCAAGAGAAACTAGATACTATTATTTGGGTTTGTGTTTGAATTTTACGTTTTATCAAGATTAAATAATTTTCGTGTTATATTTATAGTATCCAGGTTTTGCGTTACCTCAAGATTTAATATTTTCGAGTTATAGGTGTAATAGCCTATTTTTGTAGAGGCCAAAAACAGTGTTTTACATCTTTGAAATGTAGAACTACGGTTTGGAACAAAAAGAAATAGACACGAGTTTTAGCGTGGAAAACCCTTGAATGGGTAAAAAACCACGACCTCTCCTGAGGATTTATGAAAGTATGAGTTATATTTAGATGCTAGCTATTACAAAGAGAGAAAGTGGTAGAATACCTAAGCTTTGGTAGGGATGACCTTCTCTCAGAGTTCTCTAGGTCATAATAGCCGTCCTGGATCCTGATCTCCAGGTCTCCTTTTATAGGTCTTATAATATGACCGTTGGTTTACATTGATGAGGGACGTTAACATATCAGGTTTTGATGAGTCTTCATAATGGTCTTCTGTAACGTCTTGATATTTGCTGATCTATAACGGATATATTCTTGAGCTGTAACTTCAAACCGTTGGGAAGATATGACCTCTTATAATGTTCGTGTCCATACGACATGTTGATAAGTGGGGGAGTATCTTCTGTAGCGCGAAGTCACAAGATGTTTTGATATCTCCAAACTGTGATGAAGGTACGATCTCCAATAGTGTTCGCATGTATCCGAACTGTTGATGAAGATACGATTTCCAATAGTGTTTGCATGTATCCAAACTGTTGATGAAGATACGATTTCTAATCGTGTTCGCATGTATCCGAACTGTTGATAGACGTATGAGTACTTACTGCAGTGCGATGTTATTGATGTTTTGTCATCTCCGAGCTATAGACGAGGAAGTCTGTATTGTAAACTGCTTGCCTTCAGCCCTTGGTTAGTTACTTGTGTGCTAATCTCGAACTATATGAGCTCGGATACCAGACTTAGTATGAGGATTAGAAATAAGCCCTCACAACTTCCCCCTCTCATCCAATAGCAGGAGAAACGTGTGTAACGAGTGGTGTTGGTTGAGAAATCCAGTCGTTTTTAATGTTGCATTGATGACTTCCTAGGTATTTGGAAGAATAATTGTTTTAACTGTTGGTTCTCCCAAAAATGCTGCTAGAGATGAGTGCTTGTGATAAAGACTGTATTGGAAGTAGTGGGCATGGTATTAAATGTTGTGACTATAAAAAATGATGAATAGTTATTATTACTGTTCATCCCGGTTGAACATGTCGACCGTCTGGATTTGTAGAAGTAGTAGCGATGGTGACTACTCATCGTCAGGCGTACGAGGAGAGAGTTCAAAAGAAGATGATGATTCTGTAAACCTGCTACTTTGAAAACCAAAGTCTTTCTCTGCCAACTCTAATCCCTGTTCCTCCAACTTTTTACAGGATGTCGTGGGAAGAAGTAGAGGAGGCAGAGGATGACTATCATCAAATGTAGCGCTTCCATTATATGGTTTTGTTTGTTGCTTACCGCCGGTCCTGTCTTCGGATACTTGCAGAGGATGCGGTGGTGGCGGAGAATGAGAAGTCCGAGGTGTCCTCTGTTAAGTATTGTCGATACCCTGTGAAAGATTGGGTATTGTAATGGTGGATGAGGCCCTTCATCAGCAGTGGAGGTGGGGGTTATGGAGGAGGGGTGGGATTAACTTTGTCCTCTACCTCACTCCAGTTCCTCTTCTTGGTCTTTGAGTTCTTCTGCTGATCCCACCATTATTTTATCTCAAGTGTTGCACTGTCATTTGCAACGTAGGTTATTCTTTGTAAAAGAAAAAATTGTCTATAGAACTTGTAATCTTGATTTTCGAACTGTCTGACGTATTCGTCCTTGTAAATTGTTTTTCTTAAATAATAAATTCGAACTTTCTGATCTTGTCTTGTAAGTGTTTGAAAACTGCTTGAATGAAATGGTACCGAACTGGTCAAGAATGACATAGGTCGAAAATATGTAGATCGAAATATTGCTGAATTGTCCTGTGTAGATCGTGCTATGTATTTTTGGCCTCGTTGTGAGAGTATCATCATAGTCAACTTGAACACTTGTTTTCATCGGTGGAACATGGTCGGAGTATCAGATTAGTTCGATAAATGGTGTTGGATAAACTTGTTAAAGAAGATGTGAGAGTTGTTGATGGATAAATCATTCCGTGTGGTGATGAGAATTATCCGTTCTGTCATTATATGTAGGGTCGGATGATTGATCATAATAAAATGATTTATTTGTGTTGAGGTCGTCTTGTCTCTACTTTCTGTATCTATGATAATTTTTTTTAAACTGAAATATAACTGAAGCAGGATTTGTTGCTAATTTTTTGCTTCTGTTAGACTGAAATTGAGATAAGTGGCAGCTGTAATAGTTGTATTTAGGCTTTCAAACTCTAACCATGCTATAAAAAGCGTAGCAGGATCATGCAGCCGTAGAAGGTTGTTACTGTAAGTAATCGTGTTGTAAGATCTGTATAAATCTTCTTGGGCAGTGAGTCCTTAATAATGACAGAGGAGAGAGACAGACGTGATAACAGAACACGTTACTCCAAAAATCATTATAAGGGCAAATGAAAAGACGTGCCTGCTAGGAAAGATGATGTGGACACGTGTCCTGAAGAGCCGTCGTTTCAGAAACTGAGGGATAATATAAAAGCTTATCTTTCGTCTTCTCTTTAACCACAATCAGTTACAGACAGAGGAAAAAACATTTCTAGAGAGAGAAAGTCTTTAAATTTTGAATGCAGTCCTCCAGTATTGTGTGATATCGCTAAAAAAAGCAAAGTTTTGTCATCTGAAGTGCGAGCGGTGACCGGAGTCGATGGCTATTTTTCTTCTACTACATGTTAGTATCCCTGCTTCTATCTTTTCTGCTGCTGTATTAGTTTCTTGGCATTGGTAGTTGCATGTTTGAACTTCTGGGTAGATTAATTAGGTGTTGGGTATGGCTGAGGGATGAGGCTTGTTTGATTAAAAACTCTGAACAGAATTTTCTTGTCTGTGTGGTAGATGCGTTCAAAAAATCCGAAACCCAGTAGTAAATTTGTTGTATCTACCAGTAGTGAGGAGTCATCATCGTCTGATAGGACTATAGATGATTCGGAGGTAATTGGTACTGTAACTGTTGATAAACCGGCTACTTCTTCTGGGAGGGATGTGGGATTGCATGCGGGGAATGAAACTGGGCAATTTTTTAAGTATCCCAAGAATGTAGACGTGGCGAAGAAATTTTTACAATGTAAAAGAGTTTAGACGGAGAATGAGGGCATTATGTGATGAATGTAGGGTTGTAGTTTAGAACTCTGATGAGACCGGGTGGTGATATAGAGCATTATCAGGTGCCTTCTCTGGATCAGTGGAAAAGAAGTATGGATATAGGAAATGATATAGATATCGCTTATTATAATGGAATTAGCGAAGAGGTCGTAGAGGAAGGATTCCTATATTATTTGAACCAGGTCGTATATGGGTTGAGTATTCCCCTAACCTTTTTCCAAAAGGGGGTAATAAATACTTTAAAGAGTTGACTTGGTCAATTTAATGGTAATGTCTTTAAGGTGATGAGTGTCTGTGAAGCCCTTAATCAGAAGTAGAGAGATGGCGGTATTACGAGACAGTTCGTTGCGGACGATATTTTGAAATACTATAAGTTTAAATATGAGAAACATCGAAAGAGCGGATACTTGTTTAGTGATTCGGCGAGGCCAAAATTCTTTGATTTTAAATCTACTGAGAGACCCTGGTGCGACCATCTTGTGATGGTGAGGGGTAATTGTATGTAAGTGCCTGGGGAACCGGCGCTCGAGCTGATATATAAGAATTTTAACGAGAGTAAGTGTCTTTATTCTGCCTGTAGTTTGTCTTTCAACTTATTGCGAGCTGCTAACATGGTTTGTTGCTGTTTTGGCAGAGCCTAATCCCAAAGTTGTTGCTGATACGTCGAGTTTGTTCAACGTCGTTAGCCGAGAAGGAAACGAAATGAACAAAGTTCTTGGAGAACTAGGTATTCGTAGAGATAAGAGGCTGAACTCTATTGTTGAAAAAGTGCAGTGAGCTCATCAAAATCGAGCTATGGCTACTTCTCGCTCTGCTTATGCTGATGTTATGGAGATTCCTGCCTGTGCTACGGGTACTTCGAGTTTTTTAGTTCGGCGACCTAGAGTAAAAATGACAGTGCCGCCTTCTAAACAAACAATTCCTGTGCAGATACCGCCGGTGGGGACTGAGGGGCTGGATGCTGATGTAAATATGGCTCCTCCTCAGTAGAAGCAGAAAAATGAATCTGCTAAAGATATCTAAACTTCTTTAAAGGGGGTTAACCTCGAAGCCGTGGAGCAAGAGGCGCTGGATTTGGCTAAGCGTGATCCCACCCGCCTAAATACTAATTCGATCCAGTATCTCACAGGTATGCAAGACATTATCTGATTAAATCTTTTTCAGTAATGATCTGATCTTCTAATACTGCTTTGTTGTATTTGTGGTGCATCTTTCTGTTGCTTGGAAGTCGACCGCGGAGGTGTTGAACTTAGCTACTGCGGATCGTGACAAACTAGTTTGACAACATGATGCAAAGAAAATTGTTTTGCGAGAACAGTTCGTGAAGGAGAAGGTTCTCCAGAGGGAGCAGTTCGAGAAGGAGAAGACTCTGCAGAAAAATCAGTTCGGGAAGGAAGTTGCCATTACAAAGCAGGAGGTTGAAGATGAGGCAAAGAAGGATGTTGACATTACGGTGGCTTCCCGAAATAAGCTGGTTCAAGCTTTCTACTTCTGGGGTTTGAGTAGAGAGGATGTCGATCGTGTTCTTGCAGGGAAGTATAACGAGATCATCTTCCCAGGGGATGATGCTTTTCCAGTTGCTGAGCAGACCCCGGATCCTCCAGTGGCTGATGATAAGACCGAGAAGGTAGCATGAGTTAATTCTTGATTCTGTAGTTGTAGTATAGTTTTGAGACTTGGTCGAATTTTGATCTTTGTACTGGTGATATGACTGTTTTTGCCGAGACTTTAAAAATTTTGTGGTTGTTGTTGATATATGTTGTTTTGATGTAAATATATAATTTGTATGTAGGAGGAAGTTCATTTGAAGGGGAAAATGATCAAGTTGGAGAAGGCCTTAAGTCGAGCAAGGGATTCCATCAGTCGTACTCAACAGGTACACAATAAACTTGAATATGATAAACAACTTCATAAGTCAAACTTTGATAACACCTTTAAGGAGTTATTCGAGCTTCAATGGAGATATGGAAAGATAAAAATTGAGAGGGATGAGGTTTTACGAAAAGAGAGTGATAGGTTCGCTTTACTCCAAAAATCCCTTAAGAATAAGCAGCGCGTAGATGAGAGTGACAAGTTAGAGTGTCACAGGTCGTTACTTTCTTTGACTCTTTATTTTAAAGCCGAAGTTGATAGTGAGTGGGGCTTGAAGGAGGCCTATTTAGAATATTTAACTGAGAGAGGCATAGTGCCGGACCCAGCTCGGGTGAAATTCTTAGCGCAAGAAGCGCGCAATCGTCATAGTATAGAGGTGCAAAGATGCTTAGCTCGGGTTGGAGTATCCATCATATGGGGTGGTGTAGGTCTATTGCCTGATGAGATTGGCTTTTATAGGGGCAAAGAGCAATGAGGATCCTTTTCTTCAACATAAAGGAGGATAGAAAGATCCACGCACAATTAGAAATCGATCTGAGGCATGCTTGTGACTAACTGGAGTGGTACAAGGGTCATAATGCATGTCTGGAGAGGGATAAGGTGGAGTGTGCTAGGTTGTTGCAGAGCTCAAAGAAGAGAGTGACATTGTTAGAAACGCGTTTACTAGATATGCAGCAATGTCTGCAAGTATCCAAATCGCGTTTGAAGAAGAAAATTACTCCAAAGCGGGGAAAACGTGCTATCAACACGGACTACGAACGTCAGATAGCCGATGTGATCGCATTTTATGGGGCGAGCTCGAGAGAGTAGAAAATGAATTTAGACGTTATATCTCGAGCTCTAGTAAAGATGTAGAAGTAGAGAATGATAAGGTTGAAAATATGTGGTTTGCAAAAGGGAATGAGGGTGGGGGAGCTTCAACCACAAAACCGCGATCTGAAGAGTCTGAGGAGGAAGAGGTCAAAGATCTGTTGCCTCACACACGGCATAAGACCCATCCGCAAGAGGTCATAATCTTTAATGAACCTTTGCAAGTAGATACTAGTAGTAGTAGAGTTCAATCACAAACCAACTAAATTGTGGCATATGATTGTGCTCTGCATAATGTAGTAGATTCGTGTATCATCGCTTGGCGTTGTAATAAGTGTTGTTTGAATGATATGTCTTGTCCGAATGAATATTTGTTGATAGATATATTCTGGTTTGCAATTTGTTCTTCTAGGCTGAAGACAATGAACAGGACGAACTGGCTGTCTTATCCGCGTCAAATAATGAATTGTCTGTAAAGTTACAGTAATGTTTTTCGGTGGTTGAAAATATGACTTTGCCGAATTCAAAGCTGAAATCTAATATGTTGGAACTGCAGAGTCAGCTGAATGCGGTGACTGTGGAGTTGTCATGTAAGGATGCAGAGATATTGACTGCTAATAATGAAGCCAAACTATGGAAAGAATCTCTGAAGAAGAAAAAGTTAGAGACCATGTCTGCGAATCAACAAGTCATGGATCTGTTAAGTACGGTCGAAAAGCAGAAGAAGATTTGTTGCACCATCAGTCGGTGGTAACAATTAATATTGATCTCTTAAAGAAGCAAGACGTTGAAATCCGTCATATGCGAGAGCATTTAAAAATTTTTAACTGGGATTTGCGAGACTCATGCCAGAGAAAAAATGACCGTGCCAAAACTCACAAGGAAGCATATTCCAAGAGAGATTGAAAGTTAAATGAAACCATCAACAAGTGTAACATACGTATCGCGGATCTTGACCGAGAAAAACAAGCTTTGATACTAGAGTGTATGCAAGGTAATGAAGTTTTCGAGGAGCTCCATGTGAAGTATAAAGAGTCGCATAGGTTGGTGGACAGAGCAATGAGATTAATTATTCGAAGTAGGTAGACAAGAAGCTGGAGCGTCTGAAGTAGGAGATGGAGCATAGTGTGCAGATAACTAAGGAATATAGAGATTCATTGCTACAGGAGAAAAAAATCTCTGGTAGATCAATGTAAGGACCTGGAAAACGAACTAAACAAGGTGAAGGACAAATTTTTGAAGCTACGTTGTTGACTGCAGGTAATGTTACATTGCAAGCTATGGCTATGTTGCACGCTGATGTAGAGAAATTTTGAACATAGCATGAGTCAATCTTGGCTGCTTTAACTGAATACGGTATGGAATATGATTTGCAACTAGCGCGGTTATCTTATATAGATAATTTGACGTCGAGAGTTATGGAACTGTTGAATGCACCTTCTACTGTAGTTGATGCGGCTAATCCTTCCTCTATTTTACTTTCATCTGGGCTTAGGGAAAGTTCGAATGTTGTACGCCCAAAGTGTGAATGGTAGTTTCATTGTTTATATTATAATGAGCCAGAGTGTAAATACGTCTTTGTTGTAGAAAAATGTCAGAAGTTTAGTAGAAAATGCTTTTGTTATGTAACCTCTTTGTCTGGTCGAACTGGATGAACCAATAAATGCCAATGTAGAGATATGATTGCAGCGGTGTCGTATTCTCTTGTGCATATGTCAAATTGAACAAGTCAATAAGCAACCGAAAAGAGAGTTATAAAATGTTTGAATAACTGAATAATGCGTCTCGGTCAGATCGAATCGAATGAATCGATAAGCGACCTTTGGAGAGCGAGTATATTTGAAAATCGATGTTATAGGTCTCAGTCATAGGTCGAATTGAACGTACCAATAAGCGACCGTACTAAGACAACTTTGGATATTGGATAGCTGTATGGAGCATCTCTGGCAGATCGAATTGATTGTCTTAATAAGCAACCTTATGAGAGCGAATTTACTTGAACAACTATGATGTAGGTCTTAGTCACAGGTCAAATTGAGCATATCAATAAGCAACCGTACTGAGACATCTTTGGATATTGGAGAGCTGTATGGCGCATCTCTGGCAGATCGAATTGTTTATCTTAATAAGCGACCTTGTGAGAGCAAATTTATTTGAACAACTATGATGTAGGTCTCAGTCACAGGTCGAATTGAGCATATCAATAAACGACCGTAATGAGACATCTTTGGATATTGGATAGCTGTATGACACATCTCTGGCAGATCGAATTGTTTATCTCAATAAGCGACCTTGTAAGAACGGATTTATTTGAATAACTATGATGTAGGTCTCAGTCACAGGTCGAATTGAGCATATCATTAAGCGACCGTACTGAGACATCTTTGAATATTGAATAGCTGTATGGCGCATCTCTGGCAGATCGAATTGATTGTCTCAATAAGTGACCTTATGAGAGCAAATTTATTTGAACAGCTATGATGTAGTTATATTCTGGGATAGACAGAGATAGCAGAAACGCTCGAATCTTGCAAAATGATGCTGAAAAGTACTTTATTGCATAATATCGGGTGTTACAGTATAATTATCTTCGATACAGCTTCAATCGGCGAGTATTACATGGATTAGGTACAGGGACTCCATCATACATACTAAGATCGTAGGATCCTAAACTACTCATTTCAGTTACGATAAAAGGACCTTCCCAATTCTCTGCCAGCTTCCCAGCATTAGGTGCTTTGCGATGTGGTGGGATTTCTCTAAGAACGAGGTCTTTAACTTTAAACTCTCTGTGTCAGACACTTTTGTTATACGACCGGGATAAAGAAAGATAATATTTTCACAGATTTACAAGGGCTCTGTCACGTGTTACTTCGATCAAATTCAGATTGCATGCGATCTGAAATTTGTTTTCTTGATCTGCCATCTCGTGATCATGTATCGGGTGATGATACTGGGTGGGAATGATGGCTTCAGTCTCGTAAGCCAATAAGAATAGTGTACAGCCTGTTGCGGTTCTAAGAGTTATTCGATAGGCCCAAAGTATGTGTGGTAACTCGTTCACCCAGTTCCCCTTTTTGTCTTCTAAACGTTTCTTGATGCCATCCATAATAGTTTGATTAGTAATCTCAGCTTGCCCGTTTCCCTGCAGGTAATAAGGGTTGGATGGGGAATAAATGATGTTGTGCTCATTGAGGAATACAACGATCTTGGAACAAACGAATTGTGGTTCATTAGCAATTTGGATGAGATGTGGTCTGCCGAATCGGATAATAATGTTTTCCCAGATAAATTTGATGACTTCGTCTTCTCGGGTTTGGCACAACGGAACTGCTTCCACCCATTTAGTAAAGTAATCTGTAGCGACCAATAAATGTTTTCATTCTCCTGGTGCTGTAGGAAACTCTCCTACGAGATAGAGAGCCCATCGTCTGAATGGCAAAGTGACTTGGCTCGATTGTAGTTCAAGTGTTGGAGCTCGAAATTTAGGTTCATGCCGCTGACAAGCGTCACACTTATGGGCATATTCGATTGCATGCGCTTTCATCTTAGGCCAAAACATTCTTTGAGTTAAAGCTCTGTTTGCAAGAGATCGTCCTGCTGCATGTGATCCGCACGTGCCTTCGTGTAGATCGTGCAAGAATTGTTGTACTTCTTTGTCAGACATACAAAGGAGGTAGGGACCAGTGAAAAAAAAATTGTATAGGAGATTGTCCTTAACAGTGTATCTTCGAGCATTGTCAATTAATCTCCGCTGCTCCGTAGGATCCTCAGGAAGTGGCCCGTCAAATTTATTGTGAGGCCCGATGTAAGTAATAAAAAGCTTTCTCCAATCATCCTCGATCTCTTCGTTGCCCCCAGTATTAATGGTGTTGGCTTCGATGGTATTGATACTAGGGTTAGAAATGACGTCGATCTTTAAGTAACGAGCTTCTGATCCGAGGACACCAGCAAGGTAGGCAAGCGCATCTGAATGTCTATTTTCTCCCTTTGGAAAATGCCCTATGGAAATTATTTGGAATTTGTTCATTCGTTCGACCACGGCAGCAATATAGTCGACCATTCTCCCATTGGTTTGATAGACGCCTGTATAATGGTTGACTATTAGTAATGAATCTGGGTAGATGGAGAGTTCTGCTACTCCCAGTGTGATTGCCATGTCTAAACCATGAATTAAAGCCTCATATTCTGCTTTGCTATTAGTTGCTTCAAAACTGAGGTGAGTGGATTTTTTGAGCCGATCATTGGAGGGAGTGATAAGAACGATTCCAATCCCTGATCCGGATGGACCGACAGAACCGTCAGTCAAAAATCGTCAACCTTTCCTTGTTACCAAATCTGACTTATCTTCGGGTTGATCTGTGAGCGGCTCATCTTTCTGATCAACAAATTTTTCTTCCCAATCAGGATCCTCTACTAGAAAGTCTGCTAGGAAATCTACTATAGCTTGACCCTTTTCGGAGTGACGTGGCTCAAAATGTATATCGTGTTCCCCAAGTGTTACTGACCATTGTTGAATATGTCGAGATTTTTCTCGCTTGGATAAGATTTCGCGGAGTGGATAGTTCGTCAAAACGCGAATAATATGAACTTGGAAATACTGTTTTAACTTTTGGGATGTATAGACGAGAACAAGAAGAAGCTTCTCGATCTTGGCGTATCTCGTTTCTGCGGGAGTCAGGGTCTTGCTAATAAAATAAACTAGTTTCTCAGTTTTTTCTTCGAGTCAGAGGAGAACAGAGCTGAGAGATGTATCAGTGATGGCTAGATATACTGTTAGTTCTTCTCCTTCTACTGGCGTGCTCATAACTAGTGGTTTTCCCAAATAACGCTTGAGTTTGGAGAAGGCTACTTCGTATTCATCTGTCCATTCGATCTCTGGATCTTTCTTTGATTTTCCTCGAGATGTACCCTGTCTTAACAGATTGAACAGAGGTCAACATCTGTCAGATGATTTGGATACAAATTTGTTGAGTGTTGCAATCTTCCCGGCTAGTTTCTAAACGTTCTTCTTTGTCTTTGGTGAAGGCATAGCTAAGAAAGCTCGTATGTTTGATGGATCGTCTTCAATGCCTCTTTTGCTTATTAAGTGGCCTAAAAACTTTCCGGATTATACCCCGAACTGGCATTTTTCAGGATTTAAGCGCATCTTATAAGATCTCAAAATCTCGAAAGTCGCTCACAAATCTATAAGATGGCCTTCTTTATTGAGACTTTTGCAGAGTATATCATCAATTTAGACCTCCACTGTTTTACCAAGATAGTGTTTGAACATCTGTGTCATCAATCTCTGATAGGTGGCGCCGCTATTCCTCAGGCTGAAGGGTATGACTCTATAGCAATATAGACCTTGTTCAGTAATGAATGCAGTCTTATCTTGATCATCAGGAATAAGTGGTATCTGATTATATCCCGATGCGGCGTCCATCATTGAGAGTAGTTCATGCCCCGCTGCTGAATCGAGCAGGTGATTGATGATCGAAAGTCGAAAGATATCTTTCGGAGTGTGTTTGTTGAGATCCGTGAAATCAACACAGATTCTAATTTTTCCATTCTTTTTAGGGACTACGACAATGTTCGATATCCAGTCTGGATGAATAGTTTTACGAATGAAACCGACCTCAATCAATTTGTCGATCTCTTTATTCACTTCGTCTCGCCGTTTTGGTGCTAGAGTTCGTTACTTTCGTTTGACCGGTTCTGCTTTGTCTTTCAACACGAGCTTGTGGCATGCTATAGCTGGATCGATCCTTGGCATTTCATGAAATGTCTAAGCAAAAATGTCATTGTTTTCCGTGAGGAATTGTATGAGATTCGAGCGCTCCTCCATGCTTAAAAGAGTCTCAATGTGAGTTCCTCTGTATATGTCGCTGATCTCTATGTACATTGTTGGTTCGACGTCTGGCAACTGAGGTTCTTTTGGAATTGACTATTGTAATTGTAATGCAGGAGCTATTGCAGCTGACTTAGTTTTAATAGTATTATCACAGGCTCGAGCTAATTTTTGGCTTCCTTTGATTTCATAGATCCTTCCTTTCCAATCGAATCGTAATGCCTGATGATATGTAGAGGGAATAGCTTTCATGCCATGTAACCATGGTCGTCCCATGATGCCCAGGTAACGGGATTTGGCTTTGGCGACGTAGAAAACTACGCTAAGTGTGACTGACCCGGCTGGAATGGGAAGTATGATTTTCCCTACACGCTCTTCCATAGAGCCTTTGAATCAAGAGACATTGATGTCACTTGGTTCAACCTTGTCTGCTAAACCCATTTGGTCGATTGTGCTCTAAAAAATTAGTTTGATGCTGCTGCCGGTATCAATCATCATCGTATGTAAAACTATGTTCCTCATTTTTAACATGATGACGAGAGCATCGTGGTGCGGAAAGTTGACGTGCCGAACGTCACAGTCTTCGAAACAAATCCTGGCTCGCCGATTGTTGGATTCTGGCAACAAATGGGCTTTTTTGTCTCTTATTGTCAGATCATGGCATTATTCAACGCGCCTACGCTTGAATCTGTTGGAGTTACTGATTGTCTGAGTCTTAATGAAATACAAATGTTTTTCTTCATTTGTTTCATCAACTTGGACGATCTTGGCGTTAGACTTGTAGCTGCCATCCTTATAACCTTCGATGTCAACAATATACTTCAGCATTTATCCTTGTACAAATATAGTCTGGAGAAAATATATCAGTGTGAAACACTGCTCTGTGTTATGATGTTAAATCTGGTGGTGAATGCAGTAAGGCTTTCCTGGTATGGGCGCAAGAGTATTGGCAGTCCTGAAGTATTTATCTTTTTGTATCAGGGGATATAGGTCTGCCAGAGTAGCTGTTAACTGTGGTATACATGGTATTGGCATCCTTCGCCCTTGGCGGCCTTGATTGTCATTGGATTTGAATCGCTTCTTATCCCCCTCATAGTCTTTATTGTTGTTATGGGCTCGTTCGTCGGGATGGCCTTTTGTTGGTAGGGTGGTGCGTTGAGGTCTTGGTCTCTCCGTTGCCAGCCGTTCAAGGTTGATGAAGTTGTTGACCTTCTCGATCATGTTCTCCAAGGTCTGTGGTTTGTGAGAACCAGGTGCTCCTTGACTCGTCTATCCATCAGTAGAGCATTGGTGAAAGCATAGATTATAATCTTCTTGTCGAGGTTGTCAATTTTTTGAGCTAGCCCAAAAAATTTCCTGGTTAACGTTTTTAATTTTTCATCTGGTGTCTGCTTGAGGCTGAACAAAGAATAAAGACTCTCCTCCTTGTCCTTATTGTGCGAATAGTTTTTGATAAACAGTTCGCGAAGCTGTTCGAAAGTGAAGATAGATCCCTCATTAAGTATGTGGAACCATCGTAGAAGTTCTCCTTTTAAAATGATCGAAAGGAGGCGGCAGAGGATGTGGTTAGATGTTGAATGCAGTCCCAAAGAATCCTGTAATTCTTAGACGTGTTCCACAGGATCTCCCCCCTTGTTTCTGGATCGTTGGAGTATGAAAACTGGCGGGCACTTCCTCATCTAACAACTCTTGTGCGAGTAGGCTCTTCTGTAGTTTAGGATAGATATTTTTTGTAGTGTGTATTTGAGCGTCTAACTGCTCCTTGATGCACCTGTCCATCTATTCCGGAGTGAGATGAAGGCTGGAGGCAACAACTCGTCTTGCTGCTGGTCTTATTGCAAGATTATGCTCTCCTATTGCTTCTCTCATGCGGTCATTGACTAAAACTCAAGGTTTTTCTGTATTTTGTTTTTGTTCTTGGTGCAGATCTATTATTGCTCTAGCAGGTAACGATGGATTGACGTGACTTCGCGGGATGACTGGTTCTTGCTGAATTAGAGGAAGTGTTGGATTCTTGCCTCGGTTTCCCAATCGATCATGGACTGAAATCCTCGAAGTTACAAGCAGAGCGATCCGTGGTCTTGGATTTGCTGTTATCTAATCTTGAAGTACTCTGAGTGCGTCCTGCATGCTGGCGAGCTGTTTTACTAGCTCCATTCGTCGTTAGGCTTCTGCTTGCACAGCTCTTCGCAAATCTGTTACTCCTTCAGCAGGGTCAGGCAGGACGTGGTACGATTTGTCATGATTCGCCATCTTTCAAAAGTGAATATGGTAAAAATTGGATCAGAAAACGCTGAGTGTATGCTTCGGTTCCCACAGACGGCGTAAAATGTAATAGCCTATTTTCGTAGAGGCCGAAAACAGTGCTTTACACCTTTGAAATGTAGAACTGCGATTGGGAACAAAAAGAAATAGACACGAGTTTTAGCGTGGAAAACCCTTGAATGGGTAAAAAACCACGACCTCTCCTGAGAATTTTTGAAAGTATGGGCTATATTTAGATGCTAGCTATTACAAAGAGAGAAAGTGGTAGAATATCTAAGTTTTGGTAGGGATGACCTTCTCTCAGAGTTCTCTAGGTCATAATAGCCGTCCTGGATCCTGATCTCCAGGTCACCTTTTATAGATCTTATAATATGACCGTTGGTTTACAATCATGAGGAACGTTACAATATCAGGATTTGATGAGTCTTCATAATGGTCTTCTATAACGTCTTGATATTTGTTGATCTATAATGGATATATTCTTGAGCTGTAACTTCAGACCATTAGGAAGATACGACCTCTTATAATGTTTGTGTGCATACGACCTGTTAATAAGTCAGGGAGTTTCTTATGTAGCGCGAAGTCACAAGATGTTTTGATATCTCCGAACTATGATGAAGGTACGATCTCCAATAGTGTTCCCATGTATCCGAACAATTGATGAAGATAGGGTTTCCAATAGTGTTCACATGTATCCGAACTGTTGATGAAGATACGATTTCTAATCGTGTTCGCATGTATCCAAACTGTTGATAGACGTCTGAGTAATTTCTACAGTGCGATGTTATTGGATGCTTTGTCATCTCTGAGCTGCAGATGAGGAAGTCTGTATTGTGAACTGCTTGCCTTCAGCCCTTGGTTAGTTACCTATGAGCTAATCTTGAACTATATGAGCTCGGATACCGGACTTAGTATGAGGATTAGAAATATGCCCTCACAATAGGTTTTCGTATGAGTTTTCTTAATTGAGTTTTGAATTTTGCAGTTATCTAATATGAGCTACCATAAACGAGGTAATAGTTGTACATATATATTATTTATCAAAAACTAATTTTGTATATATTTCGTAATCAAGTTTTGGGGCTTGACAAATCTCTTGGTTTACTTTTGAGTTTGATTTCTCACAAACCTTCACATCATCCTTCCTAATGCATCATGTGTTGCGATGTGTTGTTTGGTGTTGCGACATATTGCGAGGTCTTGCGGTAAATTACATTGCAATTGCATTACTACGCATTAAAGGTGTTGCGAAGTATGTTGCGTTGCGCCCCAAGTGTAGCATCAGTAGCAATTGCACTCGCAACACTCGCATTAGACTACCTTGGTTATGAGGCTTAAATGTTAAATTCGTAATTGGGAACCTCAATGGTTGATCTATGATGAAAATGGTAAAGTTAAAGATGTAACTGTGTGTTATGGAGATGGTGAACTTGGTATTCATCCCTTTAAGAATACATCGAAAATAATTTTTGGATACCAATCTGATAGGTCACGTGGTCATCACGATGCCCACGTAGGTGATCGTCTCTCCACCTCGCAAGACCTTTATCTCTATTTTAGTAATTTATAATTAGTTTATTTGATTTGCATTATAATTATGAGACTTAGGAGAAGTCTCCTAATTAGAGTCTAGCTAGGGTTTCTATTTGTGTTAGGTCTCTTCTTCTATAAAAGAGAGCCTAAGATTAGTTTAATTATTATGTTGGTTGTTGAGTTTCTAGAGAAAGGGAAGAACCCTAGAGAGAGCTTGTAGTAGTAGTTCAAAGTCAATAAAAAGATCGTTTATTTCGTTTAATTGCTTCTGCATATTTGGTGATTAACACAATCTTAAGTTCTCAGCCTACTTCCAAGAGAACTAAAATTAGGGGGTTTGCCAATAGGATACTAGGTAACAACATTGGCTTAAAACGGTTGCCATCGAAACATCCTCCTATAAGTAAAGCGTCATCGTCAAGGCTTTAGCCTAGACCTCTATTAATTCAAGAATTCGAAATCCACGGCAGGATACTCACCATAAAATTATGTATACGGTGGGAAAGTTTAGTTCCTGGAGTACAGATGAACAAAGATAGTGTGAATGTTCTCTAGAAATGTGATCTATGTGGTTTCTTCACAGTTGTATGATTTGCACTCAGTTGTGATTAAGGTAAGACTTTGAGACCTTCAACTGTTAATGAACTCCCTAAAACTATTAGAGCACCTACAACAGCTAGGTGCACCCTGACGTGGCAGGGTAAATTCCAAATTCCCCCTCTTTTCCACCCAATTCATTTCCCAGCAGCTAGATGAATACGTGGCGTGGCTCTATCAAAATCCATCCAAGGGTGGATTGAGGGTGAATTCACGCCGCGCGGTTCTGAAGTACGCGTAGCCATAGCGCGTAGTTCTGAAGTGCGTGTACACTATTCACCACTAAGATTAGAACACGTGTCATTTATCCAATGGCTCCCATTACCCCTCACTTCAAAACTGCGCATAGGCACGTGTCAATAATCCATTAGCTCTCATTACCCTCACTTCAGAACTGCGCGTAGAGACAGCGTTCAAGATTAAAACACGTGGACTCATCTGGGATGTCCATTTATGCGCGCGGTTCAGAAGTGCGCTGGGGTGAATTCACCTTGGGGTAGATTGAAAACTGTTGTGGGGTAGATTGGATTCACCTCAAAATTCATCTAAATCCACCCTCTAACTACTGCGGATGCTCTTACTTGCAGAATTGGTTTAATCTCATAAATTGTATACAGAGTATACCTGATAGGCAATAGAGTTTAAAGGTTAAAAGAGTCGCTTAGCTATCATTTTCCAACTATCCATCATTTGGGTGCAAGGATTGTCCTTCCAAAACAAACTTTGATTTTTAATTACTTTTCTTTCTTTCTTTCTATTATCTGCTTTTTCATTTTGAAAATAAGAGTAAGCGATATCATAAGCAATTGGAGGTTTGAAAGTTTTAGCATAATTAGCAACAAAGTGAAAGACATCTTGGTACGACTATGAAGAAGCCACATCAAATGGAATTGCATTTCTATACAGTATTGACGTTATCTTTGTACATGCGTATCCTCAAGAACTCGACCCTCCAATAATTTTTGGAGTTCTTTGTTGAGTATCCCGCAATAGATTCTTGTGACTTGAATCAATAGAGCGTCGAGTTGAAAGTCTTGATGGCAAGCTTCAATATCATGAGGATATCTCATACTACCAACTCCATACTTCCTATTCTCGTAGAAGTTAGATGAGGTTGGCATCCAAAATTATGTCTCATGTACTATTAAATAAAAGTCCATCATTAACATTGTTTTTATTTTTTTCACTTTTGCGTTATAAAACTAAATAATTGCTAAACTAATTAAATTAAATAACGTTATAAAATTAAATAATTGCTAAACTAATTAAATAAAATAACGTTATAAAACTAAATAATTGCGTTATAAAATTAAATAAAATAACGACAAAAATGTAAATAATGGGTGTTATTTGTTATAATGGAACAATCCATATAACGGTTTAAGGTGTTACCACTACAACATTGCTATAACAGCCGTTATGATTTTAAACCATGTTTTGGATGTAGGCAACAATTGCAATGTTGTAAACTTCAATATTATTCACCATTGCCCACTATGATTTCTTTGAAAATGGTGAACCAATTGATGCATTAGAGCGTACACATCCCTCCAGTTTAGCAAACAAAGTTGCTAAAGCTGCAGGATCAGACAGCCCCGAGATATGTACTGCTCCTGCTAGCCTTAGACTGGCTTTTGGACCAAGGGATGTTCTTCTAACTATTTGAGAGTTTGCAAAGGAAAACGGCTCTCAAATGGAACACCAATCTCCATAAGAACTTACAGAATACTGTTCCACTTGAAAAGGAATTCCAAAAGCTTGTGATTTCTCCCAGTTAGCGCCCCGAACAATCCCATCTTGGTTTTGCAAGAAAATCGTCTACATTTTGGAGGAAGGAGTAAAATTTGGAAGTACAGACATTCTATATGATAACAAGGTTTCCCAAGGGCTGAAACACTTCTCCAACTAACCAACTCTCTTTCAATTATATTGGAATAGGTAAATTCTTGATTGCAGTAACGTTGTTGTTGTTATGCATGAAAATGTGTACTAAAAGAATTTTTAGGTGACCATGGGGATTTCTCACTGAACCGATGAGGCAAAAGTGAGTTAACCATGAAAGACGTCATCTCCGATTCAACTGGGTTGATTGCAACCTTAATTTCTTATGACTCAAAAGTCTCAAAAAGTTTTGCCCAGTTATGCCAGTCATAAAGGTAAGTATGATGAACCCGAGTGCAGTTTTAATTGTAAGGTTATTGAGATTCTTCAGAAAAGGAAAGTGAGGTGTGCGGGCTTAGACATTCTTGATGATGATAAAGTTCAAGGGCTCAAGGTTTATTCTAATTTTTCCGCCTATTCTCAACGATTTGGGGATCTGATAATTAAACACCTGTAATTAGTCCAGCATCTTAATCTAAATAGATGTGACAGTACCTAAAAAAGGGTAATTTAGTCAAGGTTCATACATACAGCTTAATACTTTAATAAACTACAATAAACACGTCAGGGTACCCTCACTAGCCTCACTAGACAGACGTTTGGAAATAAGTAATAACCTAAAGCATAATCCTAAAGTAATAACAGATATTCTAGAGTAATATTAATAGAGAACACGTAGCGGAAGCGATTTGAATCGAGAAAATAAAAGAGATTGCAAGGAATAAATAATAAATAGAGAAATTTTATTGATCTTGATTGAATGCATCTCAACTATTACATGGCTATTTTTAATAGAGCTAAAGGATTTTCATATTAGAACGATCTTATTATTTAGACCTAAGCTTAATCTAGAAACAAATAAAACTAGAAAGAAAATAAAACCTAATGAATTTAGAACTATGATAGTCCCCCGTAGTTGCAAATACTTTGATTTATTGTAAGACTTCAAAACGCCCTAGGAGAGGGATGAGATTAGAATCATCCAAGCCTTTGGGCTTAATCATTTAAAGGCCATGCATCATGCTCCTGTTGTGGAAAATAACTCACCCACGAGTTCTCAAAAAGAAGGGAATCATGCGTGTCACCATAATAAGGAGAAAGGTCCACCACATTGAACATAGACGAGATTTTGTAACCTTCGGCCGAAGCTTTGCACTTGGCATTTGAAGCTTCAATATTTTTTGTAACCATCTCATGAATTTCGGCAACTTGATCGAAGAAATCATTAGACAATGAATTCACACCCGGAACTTTAGGATGATCTACAAGATCGAGGGGGTGTTTAGGAACTATGGAATAAACAATCCGAAAAGGAGAAAAACCGGTAGTTCTACTCGTAAAAGCATTATAGGCGAACTCCGCATGAGGAATACATAAATCCCATTGCCTTGTCTTTATACCGGATAAAGCACAAAGTAAATTTCTTAAAGTGTGATTAACTACTTCCGTTTGACCATCGGTTTGCGGGTGAGCGGTGCTACTAAACTTTAAAGATGTATCCCAAACGTTGCCAAAGAGTTTGCCAAAAATTGCTCGTGATCGGAAGTAATAGATTGAGGAACACCATGAAGGCGAACAATTTCTCAGAAGAATAAATTTGCGATTTGAACCGCATCATGAGTTTTTTTGCAAGAGATGAAGTGTGTCATCTTTAAGTAGTGATCTACTACCACAAAAATTGAATCAACTCCTCTTTGAGTCCGAGGGAGTCTCAATACAAAATCTATAAAAATATCGGTCCAAGGTGAGTCGGGAACCGGAAGAGGGGTGTAGAGGCCCATATTTTGAGCACGACCTTTGGCTTGTTAGCATACAAAACATTTGTGAACGAAGTCCGCAACATCTTTCTTTAAAGAATGTCAAAAATATCGTTCTTCTACTAAAGCAATTGTTTTATCACGACCTAATTGTCCACCAAGACCTCCTCCATGTAGCTCTTTAATAGCGTACTCTCGTAAGGAACCTTAGGGAATACAAAGACGAGTACCATGAAAAAGAAAGTCGATCGTACCTCCTTGGTTATTGTTACATTTTTCCACATCTCTAAAAAATCTGCATCATCGACATAGAGTTCTTTAAGAAAACCAAAAGCAACGATAGATGTACGAACGGTAATAAGAAGGGATGCACATCGACTTAAGGCATCAGAAACTTTATTTTGCTTCATCGGTTTGTACTTGATAGAAAAATTAAATTGTTGAATCTCGGCGATCTAACGAGCATGCATTCGATTAATATTGGTATTGCTATGGATGTACTTGAGGACTTCATGATCGGTATATAATAGAAATTCTTTTTAAAGCAAATAATGTTTCCAATGCTTAAGAGCTTGTACAACCGAATAAATTTCCAACTCATAAGTAGTCCAAGTACAGTGAGCTTCACATAACTTTTCACTATAATACACAATTGGTCTTCCTTCTTGAGTTAAAACGGTACCTATACTACAAGCAGAGGCATCATAATCTACCTCAAATAATTTAGTGAAATCGGGCATAATAAGAACCGGTGCCGAAGATAGTTTTTCTTTGAGTAAGGCAAAACTTTGTTCGGCTTCAAGACTCCAAGTAAGGCGAGATTGTTTTAAACAATCGGTAAGAGGGGCCGCTATAGCAGAATTTTTTTGCACAAAACGATAATAAAAGGATGCCAAGCCATGAAAAGATCGAACATTAAAAATAGTTTTCGGAGTATGCCACTCACTAATAGCTTTGACTTTGTCTTCGTCAACATAAATACCATCAGCGGAAAAGACAAATCCAAAAAAAATAAGTTTAGCTTGCATAAATATACACTTCTTGAGTTGAATTTGGAGAGAGGTACCTTAAAGTGCTTAAAATACTTGTCAAATATGGTGAAGATGCTCCTTCTCATCTTTACTATAAATGAGAATATCATCGAAATAAATGACGATAAACTTATTCAAGAAAGGCTTTAAAACCTCATTCATAGGCCTCATAAACATATTATGAGCATTAGACAAGCCATTTATATAATACTTTTTTAGTTTTGAAAGCCGTTTTCCATTCATCTCCGGAACGGATTCGAATTTGGTGATAACCGCTTTTGAGATCAATTTTAGAGAAGATTTTTGAACCGGAGAGCATATCCAACATATCATCAAGGCGAAGAATCGAAAAACGGCAACGTACCGTGATTTTGTTAATAGCTCGACTATCAACACACATGCGCCCAGAGCCATCTTTCTTTGGGAATAGGAGTACCGAAACCGTGCACGAGCTCATTGATGGACGAATAAGGCCTTTAGAAAGTAGGTCTTGTACTTGCTCTTGTAAAATCGCATGGTCTTTTGGTGGCATACGGTAGTGTGATAAGTTTGGCAAGCTTGCACCTGGAACAAGATCAATGTGATGTTAAATATCCCTCATAGGAGGTAGAGAATCCAGAATCTCGATAGAAAGAATGCTAGAAAATTCATATAAAAGAGCTTTAACTTCTTGAGGCATGTCATTAGGATTGGAGACATCATCTTTAGAAACAAGAGCAAAAATAGTTTCGGCCTCTTGAACATCTTTTTTCACATCATTGGAAAGCAATAAAAGCATTTTCGCAGTCGGAGGTGTTTTGGGTTTCACGGTTTTTTTGAGGTGATGAGGATGATGAATACCCTCGGTATTGTGGTCGCCTATTATTGAAAAATCGCTTGACTTTATCGAGAAATTGTTCCGCTCGTTGAGCTAACTCAATAGCGAAATCCATAGAAGGAATATGCGACATCGACATCGTGTCTTGAATCTCAAAACTTAAACCTCCAACAAAACGACTAAGTTGGTTGACCTCGTTCTCGCTCATACCATTACGCGTCGATAAACAGTAAAAATCTTCAAGAAATTCGACAACGTGGCGAGTACCATGTTTTAAATTTCGAAGTTGGTCATAAAGAATTACTTCGACTAATTACAAGGTTTCCAAGATTTCCGTCTTGGGCATGGTCTTCATTTTCGTTGTTCACCATCTTAGCACAGGTCTACGACTGAATCTGATACCACTTAATAGAGAACACGTAGCGGAATCGATTTGAATCGAGAATATAAAAGAGATTGCAAGGAATAAATAATAAAGAGATAAATTTTATTGATCTTGATTGAATGCATCTCTCAACTATTACATGTCTATTTATAATAGAGCTAGAAGATTCTCATATTAGAAGGATCCTATTATTTGGACCTAAACTTAATCTAGAAACAAATAAAACTAGAAAGAAAATAAAACCTAATGAATTTAAAAATATGATAGTCCCCGTAGTTGTAAATACTTTGATTTATTGTAGGACTTCAAAACACCCTAGGAGAGGGATGAGATTAAAATCATCCAAGCCTTTGAGCTTAATCATTTAAAGGCCCTGCATCAGATTTGAGGGTATTAGGCCTCGAAAGACCCTCAAAGGCCTTAAGGAGCCAAATCTAATGTGCCTGAGGCCAGTCACTAATGTTCCCAATTATATTAAATAATTAGGTGATGTATGCCTATTTAGGCAAGTAGTAATGCAATACACCAAAACATACTCTCCCATTAAGTAGAGATATTCCTTCTAATTACTCTATCCCTTTTATCTTGCAATAGCTTAACATTAGTTTCACTATAATAACTCCGTTTTTCTTATTCAAAAGAGCTAGAGCTATGACTAGATACAAGTTTAGATTACAAGTTCTTCATCTTCTTGAGTAGGACTGTAATACTATATCTTCATCACCAATAAAACTATATCACATTGTTTTCTACTACTTATCTTGTGTCAATTCATCTTCCTCTGAAATCACATATTGTTCTGAGTAGATTCATCTGTTGTGCTGATTTAGAATAGAAGACTTAGAGGGCTAACCAAATTAGTTTTACGGCGGCCTAGCACCAAAGAAAGAGCCCATTAGACTAGTATAAATCCGGGCGCTGCTCATAGCAATCAAGGCATTCCAAACTTTCCACAACTCCAAAATCAACAACTGAATGAAAACTAAAGCAGCAGAGATGCAAAGACTTCAAAGAAAAATTGGTCCCGAAAGTCACTGCCCAGTAATCACAAAGCACAAAGCCGCGTAAAAGCACAATGGCACTACTTGAAATCCAAGTACATTAACCAGAATCAGTGGTCCAAGAAATATAGAAAGAGTCCAAATTCATCTAACCACTCTTATCACTTTTATTTTGCAGAAGATTAACATTATTTTTCACTATAATCATGCGATTTTTCATCTAGAAAAGAACTAGAGCTCTGCCTTCAGGCCGAATCTACTCTTGCTTCCAAGGATTATCCACAGCTTTCTTGAAAAGAAAGAGATATATTCAAGTTACACTTGACATTTTCAAAAAGAAGTTACACTCTACTCCGGTGAATGGGGTTTAAGGATATAGAATACAATGTGTGAGGAGTTTCGATATACCAAGCGGAGATTGTCTAAATCCTCACAAGAAGTTTTGGGTCCTAATCTCATAAATGGTTATCCTAGAAAACAAAAAACATTAGAGAAAAGAAGAAGATGAGAGTAGTTAGTACCTGTAAGACGACCAATTCTTCTTCTACAATTCCATCTTAGCTGAGAAGTCCTAAACAACAAAATGACATATGTCAGTTTAGGCTTTGGCTTATGATAAAATAACAATCCACCCAAGGGGTTTTCGTCTAATAATAATAATAATCCTGGGGGAGGGCAACAACAGATAATATGAAGCATCAATCCACCCAATCCAATCTTTTTAGATCATATAAATAAATCAATCACCACCAGAGAGAGAGACGCTCAATTCATACATCAACACCTCGGTTTTACCCAAAACAAACTCTCTTGTAATTGTAACTGTAAGAATGAACCCTAACAAGTAACTAATTTGGAGCAACCTTGTTTGTTGTTTCACTCACTCACTGACTCAGTCTAGTTGTACTGTGAGTAACAAGTCGACTCGGCCTCACGTGGGACATGACGACCGTTAGTTTGATTTACAAAAATGCCCTCAAATTTAAATTTGAGAAGGGTGAATCAAGTAATTATCCCCTCCTTCCCTCTATAAAACACTCATCTCCTCCCACCAAAACCCAAAAACTCAAACAAACAGAACTTTCTTCAAACGTGCAACAATGGCGATCTCTCCCAATCAAAACCTGAAATTCGAGATGGATTTAGATGAGCCTCATCATCAACCTGAGCCAGAGCTTCATCATCAACAACAACAATATCTTCATCTTCAAGATGATCAACTAGAGGAGGAGGAGGAGGACGAGCTTGATCAAGAAAACGTGGTAACATCTCTCTATTGATCTCTCTCTCTATCGATTTACATTGATTTGTCACTGTTTTAAGCCACTTCTAGTCTAGTGTTGATCACTCGTTTTTTACTGTTTTAGAGTAATTCTCTTCATGTTAGCTTATATTTCATGATGTTTGACTCAAATCAGCAACCGGAGGAGCATGACATCCTTCATGATGGTCCAATCATTGCTGAGAATCACAATCTGCCAAATCAGTTTCCAATTGTGAGATCTAATTATCAATCTCTTCTTGTTTTTCACTCATATCAACCTTGAAATCAACTTTGTTTTTTTTCTCAATTCAGCAATGGCATCAAGTTCTACAGATTGCTGAGACAACAACACGCATTAGAGCCAATCCAACCACCGTATTATTACTGATTTTACAATTTATTTTATGCTTTAAACTAGTAATTTATTTTTAATCTTTTTCTTTTCTTTTTTTGCATTGTAGGTGGTCGTTGGATTTAACATCGCAGACGCCGCAGCTGATCATGAGGAGGAGGAGGTTATCCTTGCTGACTCTATTGATTATAAGGAGGAGGAGGAGGACGTCGCTGATCATGAGGAGGAGAAGGAGGTTATCCTCGCTGGTGTAGTGGCTTATTTCCAATACTCGACCTAAATCCAGATTTCGAACTTCAGCCCGATTGGATGTAAAGGCCAGTTCTTAAACTCAAGCTCAGGTCTCAGCATTCAACCATCACGTATTTACTCGACCTCGTCAACAAACACATGACGCATTTATGACACATTATGGTGCGGTTACAAGGAAGAAGAGTTACTCAAGCCGTTACTCGACCATTATGAAGACTCATCAATACCTGATATTGTAACGTTCCTCATCAATGTAACCAACGGTCATGTTATAAGAACTACAAATAGGACCAGAGAGCTAAGGGAAAAGGGACCGAAAAGGAGCTTCACTGAGACCTTCTAAGAGACCTTTTCTACATCTCTCTCTATGTAATAACTAACAATCATAAACAAAGATCTCTCTCTTTCTAACACCCTCAGGAGAGGTCGTGGTTTTTAACCCATTCAAGAGTTTTCTACGCTAAATCTCGTGTTAGTTATTTTTCGGTTCTTAGCTAATCTCCTATATTTTAAGGGTGTAAGGCACTATCTTCGTCCAATACGAAAATAGGCTATTACATTTGGTGTCGTCTGTGGGAACCGTAGCATACACTCAGCATTCTCCGATCCAACTTTCATATTTATTTTTCTTTTTGAAGGATGGAAAATCTAGAAAATTACCCAAACAATACTAATCGCTCTCCGATCCAGTTGTAATTTACTTTTCCTCTTTGACGAATGGAAAATCTAGATCAGAACATACCAAAGAGACTTTGCCACCTCTCTCTCTCTCTCAAAACGCAGAGACTAAGATGAGGACCTCAACATACAGATATACCGCAACAATGTTCTTCGACGAAGCTCGTAAACGACGACAACACCGAATCAACAACAAGCTCAACAAAAACAACAAGTTCAAATAGATCGAATACCAACAAACGCAGATTACAACAGTTACAGATTATGGATCGAATAACTACAGTTCGTGAAACCCAATGCGATTTACAGTTCGAATTGGTTCACCATCGACAGTTTGCGAATCCCCAATACAATTTTTTTTATGGATGTTTAATAACAACAGAGGAGAATCTCACTTGGCTACTTCATCTGCCACAGCTACTACTACAACTAATATGCCAGCAACAACAACAGTAACTATTACTTCAGTTTCAAAAGCAACATAATCAACAGCAACTAATATAAATCTCAGGCTAAATGGAAGATGCAGAACTCCACTTGCTTGTTGCAAGTCAGTCTCCATATGGACTCAAACTCAATGTCTCTCTTTAAATCAAAATTGGGAGGTCTGGAATCTCGCAAATGAACTCGAATGCGAGCTCTAGATGAGTGCTCACTCGAACTCGGCAACAAATCTCTTTGAATTGTGCTTAAACTTCAATCGAGCTCAACAACAAAACTTTGTGAATCGAGCTTGTACGATTTCAACAGTTGGCAATTTTCAAACCACCTCAACGATGAGACGTTCAACAACAATCACATCAACAACAATGCTCCTGTCTTCCAGCAACAACAGTACCAAGTTATTCATCAGTTCGCAAATCAAATCTCTGGGTTTCAATTACAGGGGAGTTCCAACAACAATGAGGTCTCTCTCTCTCTCTCTCTCTTTAAATCGAGCTTGGAAGGTCTGAAATCTCTATAAATGAGCACGAATTCAAGCTTGGGGGGCCAAACTGATTAAAGATATATTATCAAATTCGAACTCGAGCTCGAGTTATTCATACCCACAGCTCGATCTAAATCGAGCTTGAGCTACAATCTTTGACAACAAAGACAAAGCAGTTCACAAAGCCACTTCGATCGAACTCAACAATGAAAAGTCTTCAGACGACCTCAACAATGGGGTCTTTCATTCACTCTCTGTGAATCAAGCTCTACTTCAACAACATGATCAACAACAACACGATCGACAACAATGCTCCTATTTTCCAGCAACAACAATGCCAAATTGATTCATCAGTTCGCAAATAAAATCTGCTCGTATAATCTCAATTGCTTACACGAAGTATGATCACGATCAGCATCATCGAGCTGATTTCAGAGAAATTAGAGTAGGTTCGATTAGATAAGATCGAACAATTTACAGATCTTAGATCGAACTCAACATTACGGCCTCTCTCGAACTTCAAATCGAGCACCGAGCTCTCTAATGCAATCAGCATCATCTGTGATTACAAAGAAAGAAAGGATATCAGAAATTGGAGTGGGTTCGATTAGATGAGGTCGAACAACTTGCAGGTCTTCGATCATACGGCTTCTCTCTCTTTAAATCGAGTCTGGGAGTCTCAACAAATGGCAGATATTTCAGCGCGATTCATTATCCTCACAAAACATCTCAATAGATTGAAGATATATCCATGTTATAACAGAGCTTATCTTTATATTAAACTAGTGCATCAACAAGCAACGGACCTGGTGTTAGTCAGCCCAAATAGCTACGCATGCATTTCTGCTAAGACACGTGACAACACATGGAAAAAGAGCAGCTCTACAAGTAAACAGATAGTTTATGTTACATGGGTGATGCAGATCTAAGTTCAGAACTCAAGAAAGCAATGAAAAATACTCTAAAGTACAAAAGATGTTTTAACATCAGTTATGAAATCACAACATTATTAAGACGCTCGAGGTCGAGGTACTCGAGGCGATTACAACTTATTCAAGTTATACTCGGGGCGAACCCAATCTCAGATTTAGACTCAATGATTGAACTTATCAAACCACATTATGAAGGCGCTCGGGGTCGAGGTACTTGAGGCGATTACAACTTATTCAAGCTTATACTCGAGACGAACTCGACCTCAGCTAGCTTCAGATGCAAACGTTCAACCTCAACTTCAGGCTCAAGATCAATCAACTTTACTCATACTCGGAGCAAGCCTGACCTCAACTCCACACTCAACACTCGATCTCATACCTCATCTTTTCAACAACATCACACTACATTATGAAGGCGATCGAGGTCGAGGTAGTCGAGGCGATTACAACTTATTCAAACTCATACTCGGGGAAAGCTCGACCAACATCTTACAGGTCGATTATTGGTACATCCAATTCGATCAAACAAAGCACATTCTACAAGTTGGTTATTAGTTTAACCAGTCCAACCTACATTCAACATTCAATATATCTCGTTACGCTCACTTATTGATATGCTCAATTCGACATTTAACTGAGACCTATAACATAGCTATTCAAATATACACGCTCTCTGAGGGTCGCTTATTGAGTCAATCAATTTGATATGGCAGAGACGCACTATACAGCTATTCAATATTCAAGATATCTTATTTCGGTCGCTTATTGATACGCTCAATTTGACCTGTGACTGAGACCTACAACATAGCTATTCAAATATACATGTTCTCTGAAGGGTCGCTTATTGAGTCAATCAATTTGATCTGGCAGAGACACACTATACAGTTATTCAATATTCAAGATATCTCATTTCGGTCGCTTATTGATACGCTCAATTTGACCTATGACTGAGACCTACAATATAGTTATTCAAATATACACGTTCTCCGAGGGTTGCTTATTGAGTCAATCAATTCGATCTGGCAGAGACGCACTATACAGCTATTGAATATTCAAGATATTTCATTTTAGTCGCTTATTGATACGCTCAATTTGACCTGTGACTGAGACCTACAACATAGATATTCAAATATACACATTCTCCGATGGTCTCTTATTGAGTCAATCAATTTGATCTGGCAGAGACGCACTATACAGCTATTCAATATTCAGGATATCTCATTACGGTCGCTTATTGATATGCTCAATTCGACCTATGACTGAGACCTACAACATAGTTATTCAAATATGCACACTCTCCGAGGGTCGCTTATTGAGTCAATCAATTCGATCTGGCAGAGACGCACTATACAGCTATTCAATAATCAAGATATCTCATTACGGTCGCTTATTGATACGCTTAATTCAACCTTTAACTGAGACCTACAACATAGTTCTTCAAATATATACGCTCTCTGAGGGTCGCTTATTGAGTCAATCAATTCGATATGGCAGAGACGCGCTATACAGCTATTCAGTATTCAATATATCTCATTACGGTTGCTTATTGATACGCTCAATTAGATCTGTACTTGAGACATACTATCATACATAGATACTATCATTATCATCCATTATCATATATTCTACTATATTATCATACATTCTACTTCATTATCATACATTTTAATACATTATCATACATTCTACTACATCATCATACATTATAATACATTATCATACATTCCCTTGCATTCGAACAGTTGGTTATTAGTTCAGCCAATCCAACCATGTAGTTTACATATCCAAAGGTCAATGATGTTTCTCAACCAACACCACTCGCTCATCATGCCTCTCTTGCTCTTGGCTGAGACGGGGCTAATGTAGTGGCTTATTTCCAATTCTCGACCTAAACCCAGATTTTGAACTTCAGCCCGATTGGATGTAAAGGCCAGTTCTGAAACTTAAGATCAGGTCTCAGCATTCGACCATCACGCATTTACTCGACCTCGGCAACAAACACGTGGCGCATTTATGACACATTATGGAGCGGTTACAAGGAAGAAGAGTTACTCAAGCCATTACTCAACTATTATGAAGGCTCATCAATACCAGATATTGTAACGTTCCTCATTAATATAACCAACGGTCATGTTATAAGACCTACTAATAGGACCAGAGAGTTAAGGGAAAAGGGACTAAAAAGAAGCTTCTCTGAGCCATTCTAAGAAACCTTTTCTACATCTCTCTCTATGTAATAACTAGCAATAATAAAATAAGATCTTTCTCTTTCTAAAACCTGCTGGGTATGAACTCGAATTAAAAAGATTGTCAAAATTGGGAAATTATCGAAGTTGGAACGAGCTTAATAGTCGTCCGAACGAACTCATGTACTCCCTGGAATTTTGGCCCAAGAGTTAATCTCGTTCGAACGAGCTTGGAGTCGTTCGAATGAGCTTCACGTAGGCTTGCCTTAAATGTTAAAGTTATGCCTCGAGATCCGTATTACTTGTATTTTTGGTCCTCTAGTATATAAAGAGGACTTATATTATTTTTGTTAACCTATCTTTTGGTGGGTTTAACCTTAGAGAGGCTAGGGTTTGAGAGACTCCATTAAAGCTTGAGAAGCTTGAGAGATCATTGTAACCTGTTTGATATCATACTTAATTGCTCGTGGGGAGTGGTTTATCATCTGCAAGAGTATTCCACTTCCCTCCTCCAGGTAAATTCCTTGTGTTTTTTATTGTCTTTGATTGATTTACTTCTTGTGCTGGCAATTTCCGCGTATTGTTCTTCGTAGGGAAGAGAGAGTAGCTACCTCAATTCTCAACAATTGGTATCAGAGCGAGTGTTAGGGTTTGTGTGGTGAAGAGCGATGGCCGATCAGGAGAAGTTGAAAATCACAAAGTTCAATGGGTCAAATTTTGGAGTGTGAAAGATACAGATAGAAGATTATCTTTATCAGAAGGATCTTGATTTACCACTGGGTGGAACTGAGAAGAAGCCAGTAGATTTCGATGAAGCTAAGTGGGCGCGATTGGATTGCAAAGCGCTTGGAACCGTTAGGTTAGCATTATCATCTCAAATTCTACACATGATCTCCAAAGTTACAACGATGAAGGGATTGATGGAGACGTTGTCCGCTATGTACTCGGAACCGTCCAGGGCAAATATGGTTCACCTTTTACGATGCATGTTTACTTTGAAGATGAAGGAGAATGGTAGTGTGCAAGCTCATATTAGTGAGTTCAATACCATACATGCTTAACTGGAATCTACTAAAATTACTTTTACCGAGGAGGTGAGAGCGTGGGCTCTTCTAGGGCGGATGCCAGAAGCTGGGAAGGATTCATTACAGCTGTGAGCAACTCATCGGGGAAGGAAGACATCAAATTTGACACTATAGTCTCGTTGATTATGAGTGAAGAGAATAGACGTAAAACATCTGAACCCTTTTTGAGTTTAAACGGCAGTATGTCGAACATCGAGGAAAGAGGGAGGTCTTACAGAAAGGGGATAAAATTTGAAAAGGATCGATCACAGTCAAGAGGGAAGTCTAAGCCGCCCGGTGCATGCTGGACTTGTGGAAAGAAGGGTCACTTCAGGCGAGATTGTAACTCTTCGTCTTCTAAAAAGATTGATGATGAGGAGAAAGATACAATGAACCTTACTGAGGAGGTTAGTACTGACGAGGCTCTACTACTATCATGTGACGATGTTAACGAATCTTGGATTGTTGATTCGGGCGCTTCCTTCCATGCTACTGAGAACATAGGTTTTCTTACTAATATTGTTAAAGGCAACTTTGGTACGGCCTTTCTTACAGATAAGAGTACACGCAATATTACCGAAAAGGGAAATGCTAGGTTGTTGTTGCCTTCAGGGGGAACATTGGTTTTGCAGAATGTGCGACTTGTACCTAAACTGGGGAATAACCTTATATCGGTTAGAAAATTGGCGGATGATGCCGGATACGAGTGTACCTTTGGCGCAACCTTTTGGAAGGTTACAAAGGGAGCTATGTTGGTAGCTCGAGGCTTGCGACAAGAAACATTGTATACAACGTAAAGCACAATTTCTACTATTTGTGTGGTTACTCTAAGGATTGATACAAGTACGTGGCACAAACGGCTCGGTCACATGAGTGAGAAGGAGATGAAGATAATGGTAACGAAGGGAAAGCTAGAGGGTCTTGTTGAGGTTGATCTCAAGTTTTGTGAAGAGTGTGTTCTTGCGAAGTAGAAGAAGGTCAATTTCAAATTATCTCGAAGATCAAGGAAAACCCGGAAAGCTGGATCTTGTACATACGGATGTTTGGGGGCCACCCAAGGTATCTTCTCTAGGTGGTTCTCATTACTATATTACGTTTATCGATGATGCTACTCGTAAACTGTAGGTCTACTTTGTGAAGAACAAGTCAGATGTGTTTGATAAATTCAAGAGGTGGAGGGCTCTGGTTAAAAATGAAACCGGTTTGAAACTGATGTGTCTCAAGTCGGATAATGGGGGCGAATACTGTAGTGACGAGTTTGAAGACTTTTGCGTATTAAACGGGATTAGGAGACAGAAGACTATTCCCAGAACACCGCAACAAAATGGTGTTGCAGAACGGATGAACCGAATAATAAATGAGAAAGCGAGGAGTATGAGACTCAACGCTAGATTGCCAAAGTGATTTTGGGCAGATGCGGTTAGTACGGTGGCGTACTTGATTAACAGAGGGCCTTCGACGACTTTGAACTTTGGACTATCTGAAGAAGCATGGATCAATAAAGAGGTAAATCTTAATCACTTACGTATTTTTGGTTGTATCTCATATGTGCTTGATAATTCAGATACAATGACCAAGTTAGATGCAAAGTCCACGAAGTGCATTTTCATTGGATACGGTGGTGATGAATTTGGGTACCGATTTTGGGATGCAAAGAATCAGAAAGTTATCCGGAGCCGTAATGTTACATTCAATGAGAAAGTTTTGTATAAAGACTTCAAAGTACCTGTGGAAATGATTCGAGGTGAAGTAGCGGAAAGTGTCAACATTGAAGATGATGAACCCTCTTGAGAGGATGATGTAGAAGTCGTTGTTGAGTTCGTTGCACCGAATCAAAACGATGAACCAAATGATCTAGACATTCAAATAGCACTTCGAAAGGAGCCAAGAGTTGCAAGAATTCTGGTAAGGTACGCAAATTCTTTAAATCACTTGTTACTTACAGATGGTGGTGAACCTGAAAGTTATAAGGAGGCTTTAGATGTAGAAGCCAAGAGCAAGTTGGAGCTTGCTATGGATGATGAGATGCAGTCATTGTCAGTTAATCGAACTTGGGATTTAGTTCGGTTACCGAAGGGGAAGAGAGCATTGTATAACAAGTGGGTATACAGACTAAAGCAGGAATCTAATGGTTCAAGGAGATTCAAGGCTAGACTTGTGGTGAAGGGCTTTCAGCAGAAAGAGGGCGTTGATTTCAGTGAGATTTTTGCTCCTGTTGTGAAGATGTCTATTATTCGGGTTGTGATTAATATAATTATTGTTAAAGACTTACATCTTGAACAACTTGATGTCAAGACTGCTTTTCTTCACGGTAACCTTGATGAAGAGATTTATATGAAGCAGCCAGAAGGGTATTCGGTTAAAGGGAAAGAAGATCTTGTGTGTAGGCTTACGAAGAGATTATACGGTTTGAAACAAGCGCTGAGACAGTGGTATTTGAAGTTTGAACAGTTCATGTCCAGAAATGGCTATTCGAAGAGCAATGCAGATCACTGTTATTTTATCAAGAATACGGGGAACTCGTATATTATTCTACTTCTGTATGTAGATGATATGTTGGTAGCAAGTGCTGTCATGGGATAAATAGTTAAGTTGAAGGAACTGTTATTCTGGGAGTTTTCTATGAAGGACTTGGGTGCGACGATACAAGTTCTTGATATGCGTGTTACAAGGGACAGAAAATGGCGAGAATTGAAGTTGTCTCAAGCTGATTACATTGGCAAAGTACTGAAGCAGTTCAATATGGATGGTTCTAAAGTTGTTAGTACACCATTGGGAGGTCACTTCAAATTATCAAAGGATTATTGTCTGAAGACGCAGAAGGATCGCAAAGAAATACGGAAAGTTCCTTATCAATTCGCGGTTGGTAGCCTAATGTATGTTATGATTTTTTCAAGACCAGACATTGCCCAAGCAGTGGGAGTTGTGAGTAAGTATATGAGCAATCCAGGCAAGGAGCATTGGAGAGCTGTGAAATGGATACTGAGGTATCTAAAGGGGACTCAAGATATGGCATTATATTATGGGGGTTCTGAGATATACTTACAGGGTTTTGTTGATTCTGAAATTGCAAGTGAGATGGATAGACAAAAGAGCACTAGTGGTTTTGTTTTTACATTGGGAAGCGGTCCAGTTACATGGGTTTTTAAGCTATAGAAGATTATAGCTTTGTCTACGATGGAGGCGGAATATGTTACAGCTACAGAAGCGTGCAAAGATATGGTTTGGCTCAAAGAGTTAATGAAAGAGCTTGGAAGAGAACAATTCTCTCCTAAGTTGTATAGTGATAGTCAAAGTGCTATATACTTAGCAAAGAATTCGGCTTTTCACTCTAGGACCAAACACATTGATATTCGATATCACTATATTCGCTCGCTCCTCGAGGACGGTGTGTTGAAGCTTGTGAAGATTCACACAGATGTGACTCTGGCCGATATGTTTACGAAGGTGGTGACTTTTCAGAAGTTGACGACATGTACAACTTCTGTGGGTCTTCAAGATTGAAGGTCCGGGTAGTGCGAGCAATTCATTGGGAGATCTGGAGATGGGTTACGGGATTCGATTTCAAGTGGGAGATTGTTAGGTATGAACTCGAATTGAAGAGATTGTCAAAGTTGGGAAATTGTCGAAGTTCGAACGAGCTTAATAGTCGTTTGAACGAACTCATGTACTCCCTGGAATTTTGGCCCAAGAGTTAATCTCGTTCGAACGAGCTTGGATGTCGTTCGAACGAGATGTTATGTTTTTAGGGTTGGAGACCAACTATCGCAAAGTCGTTTGAACGAGCTTGGAGTCGTTCGAATAAGCTTCGCGTAGGTTTGCCTTATATGTTAAAGTTATGCCTCGAGATCCGTACTACTTGTATTTTTGGTCCTCTAGTATATAAAGAGGACTTAGGTTATTTTTGTTAACCTATCTTTTGCTGAGTTTAACCTTAGAGAGGCTAGGGTTTGAGAGACTCCATTAAAGCTTGAGAAGCTTGGGAGATCATTGTAACCTGTTTGATATCATAGTGAATTGTTCGTGGGGAGTAGTTTATCATCTGCAAGGGTATTCCATTTCCCTCCTCCGGGTAAATTCATTGTGTTCTTTATTGTCTTTGTTTGATTTACTTCTTGTGTTGGCGATTTCCGCGTTTCGTTCTTCGTAGGGAAGAGAGAGTAGCTACCTTAATTCTCAACAAAACCCTCAGGAGAGATTGTGGTTTTTAACCTATTCAAGGGTTTTCCACGCTAAATCTCGTGTTAGTTATTTTTTGGTTTTTAGCTAATCTCCTATATTTCAAGGGTGTAAGGCACTATCTTCGTCCAATACGAAAATAGGCTATTACAGCTGGCGCTGTTGATCATGAGGAGGAGGAGGACGTCGCTGATCATGAGAAAGAGGAGGATGTTGCTATTCCAGGATCTATGGTTGCTCATCAAGAAGAGGAGAATGAGGAGGATGTCGTTGTTAAGCATGGACCTATGGTTGCTGGTCAAGAAGAGGGGAAGAAGGAGAAAGAGGTTATTCCTAAAGAGGAGTTTATTGCTGGAGAGGATGTTACTGCAGACTTTAAGATAGGAGGTTGTTCCGCTGGACCGATTGTTGCTGTTACTGCTCTTGAGGCAAAGGTTGATAAGATTTATACACTCGCATCATCACTTTCCCTATCTCACAAAAGGATAAGGGATGATGTGAATGATATGGTGACCAAAATCTATCTACAGCTCGACGAAACTGACTCAATTCAACAGCAACTAATGATATGTGCCACAGGAATGAAATTGTTGCCACACTATATGGATACATGAGCGGCTTCTATACCAACCTTAAATTTGCAGTTAGGCCTTCATACTTCATAGTTTACAAACTAGGAAATGAGCATACTCCATTACTCTTTTAAGCTTGGTCTCATTTGTTCCATGTATGTAACTCTTCGTTAACAGGTGCAGCCAGCAGGTGTGTTCTCCACTGAACATGAAGACTGTCGTACCTCCCACCCCTCTCTTTGAAGAATCAGAATCCATGGCCAATGGAGTTGACTACCTTCTCCGCATGGGACAGGCAATACTAGAAGCTCCCCATGTTTGAATGCACCAACTCATGTCAATTCACAAGTATTGGCAGAGCAAGGAAAGGCCAAGAGAGTATCCCAAAGCAGAATTACCCGATTCGACAATGTTCACCAAGTGCAGTGTGTCAACTTCACTGCCTACAAACCTAGCGCCTATCAGACCATATTAAGCTAAGCTATGATAAGAGCATTTATTCCTTTTTGCTGCAGTCCAACTCAATTTCAGGTTTTAGCATTACAATTTTCTCGTGGAAAAATACCTATATACAATTGTTAGATTATATGTAATTCTTTCATCACGTGGACTGGTTTGTGAGAGATTTGTATCTTGAAATTGTTGGAATGAAGATCAAAATGTTTATTTACTTTTGATGATATCAAATCTTATAAAGAGCCAATATTACTTATTACCATTTTCTTTTGTGCCGTAAGAGGGTCACCTACAGTGAAGGAAGTTTAGTTAGCAAGGTTCCTTGTGATGTTCAAGATTGTCCCAAAAATATGCATTGACTCCAGGGGAAGGATTTAGAGACACTCACAAACCAAACACTAAAGTCTCACTCAATATCAACCACTCATCTCTATTAAATGAGTGGCTCTCAAAATGGGTGATTTCCTATATAGGAAATGAGGTGAAAAATCTAGTATTAGGTGAAAATGATGTGGTTTCTCTCCTCACATCTCTCTCTCTCTCCAATAAATACGTATTTCAATTTAAATTTCAATTCTCTCCTCTCTCACATCATCATCCTCTCTCTCTCTCTCTCTTGCACTGACTCAAGAACAAAACAAATCCAAGAACTCGTGGGAAGTTGATTTCAGACCAAACCCCTCTCTTTATCACAATTTGGCCAGATTTGAATCTCTATTTGGTCAACAATGGTGTGGTTGATTTATGGGGTTTTAGGGCTGTTTTAAGGGCTTTTGGACATCATGATATGCTCGAAAGCTACATTTGTGATTTATTTATGGGTTTTTGACTCTTACAGTAACGATTGTTTCTAAGTACCCACAAACCCTTAAAAAAATGTTGATGTTTGGGATTTTGTGAATCTTTTAAACTATATATATATCTCTCTCTCAAAAAGAAATCCTCGGCTTTGAAATGTTAATCTCAAACATCTTTAATCCATTGTGCATTTCTGTGTAAAACAAAATTGGGGCTTGTTATCCTTTCCCTCATTCTCCAATGTACTCGAACGACATAATTTTCGAGTATGTGAAATTTGCATAATCTGAACTGTACCCGACAAAAATTAACGAACTCGACAATTTCAAGTATGTGAAACTTGTATAATCTGAACTGTATCTGACAAAAAATGTCGAACCTGACAATTTCAAGTATATGAAACTTGTATAATATAAACAGTACCCGACAATAATTGTCGAATCCGACAATTTCGAGTATGAGAAAGTTGTATAATCTGAACTGTACCCGATAATAATTGTCAAACCCGACAATAATTATCGAATTCGACAATTTTGAGTATGCGAAACTTGCATAATCTAAAATGTACCCGACAAAAATTGTCGAATCCGACAATTTCGAGTATGCGAAACTTGCATAATCTGAAATGTACCCGACAAAAATTATTGAATCCGATAATTTAGAGTATGTGAAACTTGCATAATCTGAACTATACCTGACAATAATTTTCGAATCCGACAATAATTATCGAACCCGACAATTTCGAGTGTGTGAAGCTTGCATAATTTGAACTGTATCCGATAATAATTGTCGAATCAGACAATTTTGAGTATGTAAAATTTGTATAATCTGAACTGTATCCGACAAAAATTGTTGAACCCGACAATTTTGAGTATGCGAAACTTGCATAATATGAACTGTACTCGACAAAAATTGTCAAACCCGACAATTTCGAGTATGTGAAACTTGCATAATCTGAACTGTACCCAAAAAAATTGTCGATCCCGACAATTTCGAGTATGCGAAACTTGCATAATCGATGTTGTTGAGTTCAGAGAGAGGTAAATCTCGTTTCATAAAATTCGTTCAAGAGAGAAGACCAACACACAACCTAAACACAAATTTATGTCAATATTGATAAATTCATAGAAATGGGTTACAAAGCAATATCATTTTACATCGACATTAAAACTACACATTAAAACCAAAGTGATGTACAATCTATATAAGAGCACTCCAAACCACAGTAATGCTTTACCAAACCCTAATTGCAATGAGCAATAATTCTCCACATACCCCACAACCAATAAAGGGAGAGAGCGAAGGAGAGAGAAACAAATCCAAATAGCATCGATCATTAATTAAACCTTAAAAGAGAGAGATTTATCACGACCATGTCACTCGAAGATAAACTGAAATTTTCTGCCATTGTTCTTCACTGAGGTAGAGAGAAAAAAAATAATGAGATCTGAGTAAGAGAGAGAAGATTTATTTTCAAATTTGAAACTATAGAGAAGAGGGAAGAGAGAGGAAGAGAGAAATATGTACCCACGTGAAGAGAAGTGAAAGAGGCCAACTCATTTCCACCTAATTTTATTTAGGTTTTCTTTTCCACCTCCTCTATTACAAGGACCATTCATCTCTAGAGATGTGTGGTTCCAATTGAGTGAGACTTTAGTGTCTCATTTTTTAGTGTCTCTATATCCTCTCCCTTGACTCCATTGCCTATAATGTGAGTGATTTAGCTCCCACTCTAATCTTCAGGGTTGCCCTCCAGGCTCTATTGTCCAATGGTTATGGAATAATTTTGAAATCCTTTGGGCCCTAACGATATTTCGCTAAATATTCAAAAAAAGTGTTTCGTGCTACTTCTCTCATAAAAAATGGAGATATAGTAAAGACTAAAGGAGTTTACACATTTGGCAATGGTGGTTTAATAGCAGTTATGAGGTATGAAGGTGGGGAATATTGAAGTTGTGGCTGCTGCAGCTGTTAAGAGTCCACCACATCTGCCTTTAGACATGAACTTGGGTAAGCAAAGTCGTAGGTCTCTAATGAACCTTTTTTTTCTTCGGAAATACAACTAAAGAAATGTTTAATGCAGTCTGTACATCGTTATTTACATGCTCAAACACAGAGAATCCCATGACACTATGAAATGCTGATAATTAAGTTCCTATAGGGCACATGCACCAAGTTCTAGCTCATATTGTAGAGCTTTTGCGCTAAAAGTTTCCAAAATATTTTGCCCCAAATAGCTAGTCTTACTAGAATGCTAGACCCATCTACGTACTACATGATCATTGTCGGAAATCATGTGAAAACTAAATAAATTTGTTTAGCTACAGCATCTTTAGGGGTTATTATGTATTGGTATTATCTTTTGTGCTTATTCTTAAGAGAAAATTTACTCTTGCCCCCCACTATGACAATCGAATTCGCACTTGCCCCCCCTAGAATTGGCCTAAATGAGCCAATAGACCCTATTTTGACTCTAATCGTGGTTTGACCCTCTTTGACCAATCAAAATTTGCTAAACCACCTAAAATAACCTCATATGATTTATGCATGACTTTGGCAACCCAAGTAACCGGTTACCCTTTTCCCCTAACCAAACTAACCTGATAGTCCTTGGTCCTCTGTGCCTTGTTCTTGCTAAAGGCTGCTTCAATCTGACCCATAACACTAGCAACAATAACATCGTCTTCATCTTCTTCTTCTCTTATATACTCATGTTTGAAGAAGCCATTGAACCCCATGTAACCCCAACACCACAACCTGATGCCATCCTTTTTAATCTTAACCATTGCTTTATACTTCCCCATATCCCACATTTCTCTACACAACTTATTCTTTATTTATCTCTTGAGACTCTATATTGCTTTGTAAACACAGAAAGAAGCAAAATCAGAAACAATTCAACAAAAATTGATAAAGGGGTAACAAATTGGGAAGATTTGAAGAGTACCCATGTGATTATGATAAAAAAACAATTACTCTTGTCCAATTCTTGAAGAACAAAGTGTTGGTTCTTGAGAGAAGAACCTCATTACAGAACAAATCGCGAAATTTAAAATTGAGATAAACCCATTAGAGATATTGAGAAATCATTCAAAGGGTATGATAAAGATTCTCTTATGGATGAATAAAATAAGCAAAAATTTGGGATTGGTATTAGAGAGAGAGAACTAAATGAGAAAGATCTGAGCTATGGCAACCGGTTGCCTAAGTCTATGTGTTTGGCACACGAGAGTGTTTTTGGAAGTTCACCAGAATTCGACCAGTCAAAGGCCAATCAACCCAAAAATAGGGGTCATAGGCCAATAAGTGCCAATGCTGGAGGGCAATTGTGAATTCGTCTATCATAATGGGGGGCAAGAGAAAATTTTCTATATTCTTAACATAATAAATCAATCCCCATGTAACATGGATTTATAGCAGAGATATAACAAGAAATTTCTTAGTGGAACTTATTGGTGCGCATGAATTGAATCACGTAGATATGTTTCTTCACATTGTTTCTCCTATTGCGTAGTTATGATCACTTCTCAGTAGGCAATAAAATCAGAGTAAATGACTAGAATGACCCAAGAAAATTTGATGAAGGTTGCACCCACCAAATGACTTGAAATTGAAAGCTTGTTCAAGTGGTTGGAAGTGTGATAGCCAACCTTATGACATGAAGCATCCATCCTATCTATAAACCCACACGAGAGATTAGGTTTTAGCCGAGCCCAACATGAATTGTGCTTCCTTATGTTGGATCTTCTAACTTTAGTTCGAGCAAGAACCTCTAACCTTAGTCCCACCCGAGTTCGGTTAGGCTTTAACTACGGCTTTTGAGTTGGAGACATGAATCACAAGTAGAGTTTTGAGTTAGCATTGATGCTCCTGTAAAACGCATGTTTTGCGGGAAGCATACAAATGAGCGTGACAAACCTATAGATGCAAGAAATCGTTATCGTCATTTCAAAGCGGTTTTCGGCCCACCAAATGAGAATCAATATTTTCATGAGCACGAATGTGATATTTATGAGGCCCTCTCACCCTATAAATGCCTTTGAACTTGATATCATACTATTTATTTATTTAGTTTTTAATAAGTAATAACAAATGAAAACTTGTTTAGAGAAGTTGAATGGTTGAGAAATTGGAGGTTACTAAAAGGAACAATACTTTGAGGGAGAGGATGTTCTTATTCATTGAATTACTATTGAAGAGGAAGTCGTTGACAACGAGGACAACAGCAGTTGGGTGGATGGATTCGCCCAAAAGCAGGGTGAATCCAATACACCCCACAGCAGTTGAGATAAAAAACCAAGGTGAATTTGCCAAATGCACTTCAGAACCGTGTGCAAAAACGAACGTTCCAGATGAGTCCACGTGCTTCAATCTCAACCTTACACTCTCCAGCGCACTTCTAAACCGCACGGCAAGCGTGGCCAATAAGAATCAGACACGTGGATCATTTGAAAAAAAATTATGCCGTGCGGCTTCACCCTGCATCTTTTAGGCTTAATTTTCGGCACTTCCTTTCAAGTGTATTTGAACATCAACTTACTCCACAAGTGCATATCCTAGGCATTACAAGTGCATTAACAAGTGTATATCCTAGGCATTAAATATATCCAAGGCATTAAGCTTGGCATACCCAACCTTACTCCACAAGTTTCCCAACCCAACCCATTTCCTCCGTTAATCACTTTAAAATGTCGGGAGAGTCTAGTTCGCAACCGAGGAAAAATACTTCCAAAACTACACGTAACTCTAACGCAGAAGTAAAACGAAGAGGGAACGCCGATGTAACAAATGTTTGGCCGGATCAATTGACGGATGACATCGATCCCACCCCATTGTACGATGAGTTGAACCGAGTAGATATCCTCCCGGACGGCTGGGTCCATATTTTTGTTGGATCGGAGGAAATACCGGTGAGTTTTATGTAAATTTCATGTGTTATTAACGCATATTGTAATGTGTTCGATGAAATGCCCGAATGAACTTCTAACGTGCTAATGTACTTTTTTTGTCAGAACCGAGATGAATTATAGTGTAGGGGATCATTGGATAAGGTACTGAAGTGGTACAGATGGATTGTTGTGTACCCGACGTTGAAAAAGCTGGCCGACGATATGGGTTTTGCGAAGTTTTGCTCGATTAATGCGGGAAACTCGGATAACCATCTCATTTATGCTCTCGTGGAGCGGTGGTGGCCTTCAACCCATACATTTCACTTCCCTTACGGGGAACTGGGTTTTACACTGTTAGACTTTGTCATGCTAACGGGCATATCTTTTGGGAGGGGTCGTGAACTCCCGTACGACGAGGGGTACTCCAAGTTAGAGGAAACAAAAAAGATGTTCTCGGGAATCACAAGCTCTAACATCAGGTACGGTAGCATCAATCTCTCTTATTTAAAAATGTGGAGAGAACCTTTGAATCCACGTCTCCACAATTACGACTCATAAATGGATATCGTGTATGCACGGCCATTTATTGCCTATATGATGGGTAATCTCTTCTTCTCAAATGGTGCCACATCCCTTCGGGCGGGTTATCTTGCAGCCTTGACAGACTACGATATTCTTGGTGCGTCGGGTTTTTACTGGGGTACGCCCATTATGGCGACTTTGTATCGGGGGCTTGATGAAGTCTCAGTTCTGAGGGACGGGAAGGTAAAGAAATCGATCACCGAATTCTATGCAGCGTTGAAGTTCTGGTTCTTTGAGTACTGTCGGGTTGGAATGTATCTAGTTAAGGTACATAACTTTAACCATATTTATCCTCGTATTTCTAGGTGGTGGAGAGATAAAAGGGCGAGTACGGGGTCTGAAATCCATCACTCTTTTGTTGTGATCAGAGATATGATAGAATGGAAGGACAGAACCAACATTGATTGGCAACCATGGTACAAGTCTAGGCAATTGATCTGTCCAGAGGTAAAAGTTGCTTCAGCGCTGAATACCCAAAGGGTTCTTTGGTGTCAGTCCCATACGGTCACGGTACATTTTAGGATTTATGAGACCAGTGTATGCGTCAGATGACCAGATGTGATAGTGTGCCATATGACCCCCCTCAGGAGATTATAGAATTCCCAAGGTACAATCGAGAGTTATATTAAAGTCTGAAGGATGCATAGTTTTACGATGGTCGCGAATATCTTGTTCCCGACGTAGATTACATGACATATTGGCGTACCGTTCATCTAAACCCCAAGATCGGTTGTAGTTTTGTAAAGATGACGGAAAATATTTGGTCGGTCGGGCATGATCTAGTGAGGCCCGATGTACACTTGCCACCTACGTCGAGTTTAGCTACGTCTTCACAGGCGCAAGACTATGGTGTTCAGGCGACCGACGATCCACGTGATATGGGATGGTTTATGGATGTGGCGGGACCGAAATATCAATGTAGACGGATACCAATCCGGGTGATGCAGGTACCATACCCCTGTTCACCTGTGAATAGTACGGATGAGTTGTGGCATCAAAACCAAGGATTACGGTATGCGGCATATGAAGACTCGAGGCAATACGTTGATCGCTCGACCGAGTTAGAGGAACAACTGAGGCGGAGGGATGAGATAATCTGAGAGACTAGCTGAGATGTCTATTTCCTACCAGACAGAGTCGGTTGTACAATGTACCTATGACGAGAGTCTCGTACGTGGCAGACGCGCCCGCCAAACGATGAGAGGTCGTCCTAGTTAGGCTTTGATTTATTTAGAACTTTTATTTATGTTTTGTTTAAACTATGTTGTGTATTAATATTGTTTAAATTATGTTTTATTTAGAGTTTTAATATTGTTTTCTTTTTTAAGATTTATGTTTTGAAAACTTGTTGTTCAAGTTACTCAATCATTAACAACTAGTATTAATATTGCTTGATCAATATGAGACTAAAGTGTAGTGATGAGTGTCAAGTCTGGTTGACCTCACTCTTATTGAGCCACCTAACGGGTAGTTTTTTTATGGAAACTTGTTGCTCAAGTTACTCAACGACCATATTAACGGCTAGTTATTTTTATAGAAACTTGTTGTACAAGTTACTCAATAGCCATATTAACGGCTAGTTTTTTTATGGAAACTTGTTGTACAAGTTACTCAACGACCATATTAACGGCTAGTTTTTTATGGAAACTTGTTGTACAAGTTACTCTATGGCCATATTAACGGCTAGTTTTTTTATGGAAACTTGTTGTACAAGTTACTCCACGGCCATATTAACGGCTAGTTCTTTATATAGAAACTTGTTGTACAAGTTACTCAATGGCCATATTAACAGCTAGTTTTTTTTGGACACTTATTAACGGTTATATTAACGGTTAGTTTTTTTCATCTGTAAATGTCATTCATCTCCTACACTCTCCTCCCTTCTAATCTTCTACACTCTCCTCCCTCCTTACCTTACAAACAAAATCACTATGTCTTCCTCAAGCTCCCTATCTAATTCTCAAAACCACTCTCAATCCTCCAATACGAACCAACATGGAAACGTCTTTCCTCATCAATTCGGCACAATTGATCCGTCGTAAATGCTTAACACTTCCCAATATCGGAATCATCATATTTGCCAACTATTCCCGCCACCCGACAATCAATTTCAATCTCAAACCCATGGATATTACCCTTATTACCCAAACCAAGGATATTGCCCTCAATTTGATGGGTATACGAGATCGTACCCTCAACCGGGAAATCCATATTATTCATCTCAAACCAGTTTTGTCGGTAGAAGTTTGAGTACCACGCTGATGCAAGGTACACGGGGTTTAAATGCTTTAAATCTTAATACATCGCCGGTTGCATCTCCGGTTGTCTCTCCGGTCATCTCCAAGGAACTCAATTCAGTTCTCACAAGAAGTAATACGCGGGGGAAGGCAAAGTCTATAAGAAAGACGGCATCGATACCTATTATAGTTGAGGAAGTACTTGAAGCTTTGGAGGATGTTCATGACGACAAAGAACAATACTCCAATTCCAAAAATTGGTCGTCCGATGACTTCGTGAATCTTGCACGCGCTTGGTCCCAAGTGTCTCAAAATATTGCTACCACGAACAACCAAAAAGTCGCTACATTTTGGTTCAAGGTGCGTGATCAATTAAACTTTTTCGATGTTGACCAATTGATGTGGCGATCGTACAATGGTGTCAATTGTGCATATAAGGGACGGCTCAATAAGGAATATTCAATTTTTAGAGGTATCATTCAAGACCTTGAGAGTCGACATCATACCGGTATTAGAACGGATGAATTCATAAGTATTTCATTTATTTTTCTCATTTCATTAATGTTCAAAAGTGAATCATAATCTTAAAAAATTTCTAACTTGATTTCTAGGAACGTATGGCAAACGATACATTTTTTTAACTGCAAGGCAAACCATTTAAACTTGGGGAAGCGTACAAAGTTTTGGAAACTTGCCTAAAATGGTCACAAATTTATCACATCGTCCATCCCGCCTGCAACGTTACTAGGAAGTCAAATTTTAACAATATCCCAGGTAACTCTACCAATACCAATCCTGAAACACCTACATCCGGCACTCCAAATATCATAATTTTGGATGATTCTATCGACGTGGATGCACCACTATATTCTTGTAGGGATGTACGACCAGACGGCCAAAAAAAAGGTAAAAGAAGCGCGAAAGTCAAGTATAAGTTTTTGGGGGAAGAGGATGCTTGACACAACGTTCAGCATGATAAAGTCATGGAATCAGAGAGACGAGCAGAAGAAAGAGGAAAAAGGAAGCTAAAGCTAGAGTACGAGAAGAACTAAAGTTGGCTAGAGAGGCTGAGATTCAAAGGAGGCGCGAAGCGGAGCTAACTCGAATAAAAGCCTTAGACGACGCGCATATGTTTAAGGTGATGACAACGGACCCAAGTAACCTACTACCGGCACAAAGGCGTTGGATGAAGAAGCAGATTAAAGAATATTCGAAGAAGTTGAAGGAGCGGTGTCCAAGTGATGACGGCATTTCTAGTGATGAAGATTAATGTAATCCTTAGCGTTAATTGTAGTTATTAAGTTCTATGCAATTTTATTATTTCAATAAAATTATTATTAATGGTTCGTAATCCTTAACATTGTTATAAAATCAGAAGCAGTAAACTATGTTTCCTTAAAGTGTTACAATGATGAAGACTTGGAAATAAAATACATTACAACTTCAACATTAAACTTGGAAACAAAATACATTACTTTAGAAAATAAACAAATAATGATGAAGACTACAATTACTCTGCCCCTTTTCGACTTTACAAATACGCGATAAATTCATCTCGTAATTGGAAATGAGCTCCTTCATTTCTAATTTTACAAACCTTCTGGATGTACTCTGCCATAGTATTGATCGCGTGTCTTGGATTTAAGTTCTCTTTCCAAGTATCTACGGATTTTCTAAACTCGGGATCAATGTCTATTTGTCGGATGTAAGTATGACGTTCATCTTCGACGATCATATTGGGCAAGATAATACATGCGTAGATAACATTTCCTAGATCACTAGGTTTTCAAAATCGCGCACTGTGTGCCAATATTTGAAACCTAGCTTGTAATACCCCAAAAGTATGCTCTACGTCTTTCCGGTATGCTTCTTGTATCTTCAAAAAATGTCTTTCGGCATCGTTGGACGGATTTCTTATTGTTTGAACAAGTGTTTGCCATTTTGAATCAACTCTATCCGCTAAGTAATACCCCATAATGTGCGGAACCGTGCCTATATTATAATTGCATGGTGGCACAACTCCATTAGGCAAGTTGTTGAAAAGTCACCATTGATGCAAGACGTTCATGTCGTTGTTAGAACTGGGAACCCCAAAGAATGCATGCCATATCCAAAGATCTTAGAATGCAGCCGCTTCTAAAATCACCGTCGAGATTTTCTTATACCCGGTATATTGTCCTGCCCACCCGGTAGGACAATTCTTCAATTTCCAATGCATACAATCTAAACTACCTAATATCCCCGGGAAGCCTCGCGATCTATTCACTTCTAACAAGTGTAATGTATCATCTTCATTGGGAGATCTAAGGTATTGAGCTTTGAATTGTGTTATAATAGTTTTACAAAATTCTTTCATGCACAAAATAGTCGTAGACTCCCCAATCCAAAGGTATTTTTTTTAGGCGTCTGCGCTCGACCGTAACATAACATGCGAAGTACGCACGCTATCTTTTGGTGTGAGGATAAGCCCATAGTCTTAGCAGCATTTTCTCTTTGAATAAAATAGGGGTTCGAAGAAAGTATTTGATCATAAATACGTTGATACACACCTTCGCTCATACGGAATCGGCGACGAAATGTGATACCGGTGAATCTTGGGTTGTCGCCGAAGTAATCCCGGTTAAGACTAACCTCCCTTAATTTATGCTCACGGCTTTTCCTCTTGCCAATCTGTCCCCTTCTACTACCTCCCCGCCTCCGTGATGATGTCGCCTCTTGCTATTTTTCTTATGCTTCTCCCATCTCAATCATAATCTTGCTATACTCGTGCAATAACTCAATTTGACGTCGGAATAGCTCTTCGTCACGGACGATGATGAAGACAATAACTCCTAAGATGACAGGGATGTGTCAGGCCTGAGTAGGTCAGCAATGATTTTATCAGACATGATTCGGCGCAATTGATAAGAAATGAATAAGGTTTAAGTTTTGAGATATAAGATGAATGAGTTGATTGTAGAAGACAGTAGAAGATGAATGAGGTTTATAAATAGAGGAAAAAAAACTAGCCGTTTATAACCGTTGAACATCTTGTTGAAAAAGTTTGATCAGGAAAAAACCAAGGTAAAATAATGGGGAACCAAGGATATTTTTTATGCAGGCTTATGCCACGCACTTCTGAACCACGCGGCAAAAACTAGCCGTCTGAAAATCATTCAATTTCAGCCGTCCACGTGTGTTAATCATGGACGTTGAAGTTACACGGAGTTCTGAGGTGCACTTAATGGGAGCCATTGGATACATGACATGTGGCAAGATCTTATTGGTGGCAAGCTACGCACAGTTCTGAAGTGCGCTCAATGACTATGCGTACTTCTAAACTGCACGACATGAATTTTTCCCAAATCCACTCACAGGGTGGAAAATCTACCCACAGGGTAAATTTTGAGTATGCCATGTAAGCAATTCACCTAACTGCTGGGAAGAAAAAGGGTGGATTTGAGGGCGAATTTCAAATCTACCTTGTCACGTCATAATTCACCTAGCTGCTGTGGATGCTCTTAGGGAGGCAAACTTATAATTCTTGAATTTTTACTCAAATCAGCAACATGAGGAGCTGGAAGAGCATCATCAATAGAAGGAAGAACTTGATCATCTCCTCACTGATCCAATCATTGTTGTTGCGAATTACAATGTGCTTAATCTAGTTTTATTTGTAAGATATCTTCTCTCATTTTGCTTGTTTTGGACATTTCTAGTGTTTTGGCTCCATTTATACTGATTTAGAACTATTTTTAACCATTTCTAGCATTTATCACTCAATTCTGTTGTTAGCTTTGATTTTTACTTGTTTTTAACTCAAATTAACTGCAAATCAACTTTGCTTTCTCTCAATTCAGCAAGGGCGGCAAGCTTTCTGATTGTTGTTGTTACTACTCCTGAGATAGAGGAAGATATGATTTATACATTGGCATCATGGTTTCTCTATCTCACAAGAGGATAACTGGATAAGCCGAATAAGGCGATTGTAGTAGCATAATCCCCAGATTCGACAAGGATAAGTCGGCAGAGAGTAGTCGAAGACAACCATACATAATCGAAGACCTACATTCGAGAAGATAATATATTACAGTCGAAGATAACTCAACATTCTAGAAGATTTTGTATTTTCTCGACCTACCAGAAGTAACCGTTGTGCCTGGTCAAGAAAGAGTTATTAGAGATCCGCAAAGTTCGCCCACTCCCCCCGGAATAGGAGACTGTTTAAATTTTGTAAAACTGCCTGTATACACTATAAATATAGGCAGAGAATAGATTATAAAGGACCGAGAAATTCTCTCACGTTACCAATTAAAACTTCATAACCCCACTATCCTTCAAAATCTCTGTAATAACTAGTAATATACTAGATTTTACGTCAAAACCCTCTTCGAGGTCATAGTTTTTCTCAACTTTTACTGAGTTTTACATGTAAAATCTTGTCTATCTAGTTTTATTGCAGTCTTTACAAATAAGTATTGGCAAAGATTTTTCTCCTGGAAAACCTGCCACTACAACGTCGATTCCACAGGTATGGGAGTAGGGTCTGCCAACGATTGCTGCCCAAAATAACGAGTTTGAAACTCTTCAAATTTAGCTTGTGCACACGCAGTAAACTCTTCACAGCAAGTCTAAAATATTGTCTTCACCGTGATGCAGAGATATTGAATTCGTATGCACAACTTCTTAGATAAAGGTACTATTTATAATATCAAAATTTTATGATGCAAATCTTAATAGTCCAAAGAATTTTATCAATACACCTTGGAAATCTGAAGGACTAGTCAAGTCTAAGCAAGTATTCGAGAATGAGCGTTGGAAATGATTCTAAGGATTTTAATGCATAAGAAATAAGTTTTCTCAACCAACACCACTCGTGCTCTGGCGAATGTAAGGACTTATTTCTGCCCTTGACCTCATCGAAGTGGTAGTATCGACCTCCGTATAAATAGCTCAAATCCACCAACATACAACATCATTATATAAGCCGTTGCAGAATGAAGAGCCAAACCATTACACAACCGTTACGATAACTCATCAAATCTATGTTGCATAATGAATAAGCGTGGGCGAAGCTTATTCCACGTATCCCCCGTTCTCTTTCAAAAAAGACTCCAAGATTTTCATTGCCAACTTTGATAATCCGAGAGATCTTCAAATCATCCTTAACTCTCAACCGGTGAACGTGTTTGGCTTCTCCATTCTCCAACAACGTTTCAACCCGATGTTGCACCAATCGGAAATAAGTTTCACAAAATTTCTTTGTTGGGTTCAAGTCTCGGGTCTCCCGTGCTGCATGTTGAGCAAAGAAATGATCCGTCTTATCGGTAATAAAATTGGAGAATATGTGAGCAACGAGTGGGTTGAGAATTCTACGGAAAACATACGAGGCAGTTTCGTTCGCATACAGGTTAATCTGTTCACTGAGAAACCGTTGGTTTTGACGATTCCTATCTCGCGACCCGCTCAGCTCAGAGAGGCCTGTCTTAATGTCTGTTACGAACGGTTGGAGGGGTTTTCCCGTATTGTGGCGTGCTCACTCATACTCTCTCCACATGCAAACAGGTGGAGAAGTTGAAGCATGAAAGAAACCGGCTGAATATCAACGATAAGTACGACTTTCATTTCGGCCCACACGTTCAAGTTAACCCGCCAAAAAACCTCACCACGCCTCATTTCAAGAACTTCTATACAGCCCACAATTCCCCCTCCAAATTAACACAAATATCATAAACCGAATCCGCAGAATTATAACAGCGATCAGGAAAACATGCCGTTTCGACGGACAAATAAGAGTGAAAGAGCGCTAACACTTATGGGAGCGGAGTTACGACCCTTTGTAACGGAACCGACACATTCCTCTCAGCGGCACGCCCCTCGGAACACGACAAACGACCATCCCTTGGCTACAGAGTGACATCAACAGCTTTAGAACAGAAAGGAATCTCAACAGAAGCAGAAACCGAGTTACTACAGTGAGCATTTTTTCAAACTAGGTTTGGCGCCGACCAAATGGGTTACATGCGACTGATTCAGACTATGGTGGGACCGGCACAGCAAGAATAATCGACTTTGATGCATGCACGAGTCATAGCAAAAAAAGGATTGCTAGAAGAAAAGTATGCAGGGTGGCAGCAACGAAATGAGTGTTTGGCCTTGGGGCACAATGTTTCTCGACCAATCTTCTCGTCTAGCAAATCTCTCACATCAGCTCTGTTTGGTGACTTGGGGTCCCACATGGACAAACCTTACAATGGTATGCACTCTGAGCTGGGTTGCATGCCAGATTTTCAGCCAAAGGATTTTCTTATCGAGGGACCTCTCAAGATGCTATCGAGGCAGCTTATTAGCACGGGAATGAAAAAGGTGAATAGTAATTTTGGGGGCCCAACTTTTGCACATCACAAACCCATCACCAAACCACTTTCCAATCAGATTTTCGATGACAGAGTCTCGGTACCCAGACCGAGCTCGATGGTGGGTCTAGGCCCAAAACTGGTGGACTGCACCAGCATCACATCCCCACTTCAACAGATACCATTTATTTGTCCTCTCAAGAAGAGACCCTATGGACCAAAGCTCAGACAAAAGCCGGCTTCTACACATTACCTCTTTCCGCTCAAGGCGACCCACAAGACCTCACCAAACACCCCGACCTTTAATACACCTTGTCTTGCAGCAACACCGGCCTCCTCTTCTTTAGCTCCTACCCCGCTTAAAATTGGGTATTCAACCTCAGATCACACCGGTTGGGTAACACCAACTCACAAAGATGTCTTTAGTGAGTGGTCTGCCAGCAAAATTGGGAGCAGCATGGGAACCTGGGCAATAGAAAACGACTTCACACAGGCTCTCCGGATACAGAGGAAGGTACGGGCGATTCTCAATCCGCCAAGGTACGCATTATTCCTTTCCCACATAACCTACTTTCCTGCAGTTATAAGTCTTGTCATAAATTTGTTTTACCTGTTAGTTCGGTTTTTCCTTTCCTGTTTTCTGTAACCCATACCTCTCAATTGGACCGGGGAAGACCCCCAGGCTTTAGACAGAACAAAGGTGGCTTTTACAAGGAGAAATTTAGGGACCTTTATAGACGTAAGCCCCTGAATTCTGGAAGCACCCAGCCTGCTGGAAAGGAACATTGGACCTCCGGCCATGACGATGAAAGGAGTCAGGACAATATGAACTCTCGAACCGACTTGCATTGCTGGATGAAGGCGGTCTGGCCCGCCCAAAAATTTAGAAAGAGCAAGGCGGTGCAGCCCTTTAAGAAGTCAACGGGGGTTGGGAAGGGCCCTAAAACTTTTCGACGATTTCTCTGCGCTTCAGTCCGAAATTTCATCTCCGTTACTCACCCTACCGCCTATTCTCGTTTGGCGACTACCACCATCACTGGCAGGAAATGAAAGAAGGATTACGTTAAGACCATTCGGTTTCTTTCAAATTACATCCCTCGCCCCTCCACCCCCACCAACACTTCCCGAACCCTTAAAACACCAAAACAATCAGAAGCGAGCCCGACACCGGCCCTCTGTGAGAAATGATTATTCTCTCATGGAACTTCAGGGGGAGCGACAAGCCCGCCACCCTTAGGGAGCTTCTTAATATCCAAAGTAAGCACACCCCGGATGTCCTGTTTCTCTCTAAAACCAAAACTTCTAACCCCAACGTCTTCAAGAAGTTCGCTAAGCTAGGGTTCGATCATTCTCATATGGAGGCGGCGACTACCAATAACGGAGGAGGTCTCTGGTTGGCTTGGAATAAAGACGTCGAGATGCACATTCTCGCCACCTCCCCTAGAGGCATTGACGCTCTTATTTCCTCTCAAGGACACAATCCTTCTCCGGAGTCTCCGCCAGTCCAATGGATGTGCTCCTTCACGTATGGCCCGCCAGAAGCTCATAATCGCATCCCCTACTGGAAGGCTATTTCACAGATGGCCACCCGTATCTCTATCCCTTTTGGCTCATTATCGGCGATCTGAACTGCATTGTCTGTAAGGAAGGAAAATTTGGGAAAATCCCCTTCGATTGTTTCCTCCCTAACCCTCTGGACGACTTCATGTTCAATGCGGCTATGATTGACCTGGGCTTCTCTGGTGTTCCTTTCACCTGGTCCAATAAAAGAAAAGGGAGGGAGCTGGCCAAGCTCAGACTGGATCGAGGGCTTGCCTCGGGGACCTGGAGAACTAGTTTCCCAGAGGTGACCATCAAAAACCTCCCCATTATTGGATCGGATCATGGCCCTATCCTGCTTAATACTACCTCTCTCACCCACCAGCTTCCCAAACAATTTCATTTTCTCTCTTTCTGGCCCGATCACACCGACTACCATCCGGTTATCAAGAAAGCTTGGGAGGTTAATCAGACTGGCTCCCACCCACTCCGACTGTGTAAAAAATTGAGACACACCAAGTGGGAGCTGCAAAGCGGGAACAGAGAGGTCCTTAATGCCACAACTGGTTTGGCCAAACAAATTCGAGAGAATATTGGAAAGCTTCAAATTGAGCCTTCTGCAGACCAGAATGCCTTGGCAGAAAGTGCCCTTCAAATTAAGCTGGACTCCATTCTCACCCAAGAAGAGACTTTGTGGAAAGATAAATCCAGAGAGCTCTGGCTTAAAGAAGTAGATCGTAACACCAGGTTCTTTCACATGGCGACCATTTGCAAGCGTAGACAGAACAATATCCAAAACATTCATAAAGAAGATGGATCCTGGGTTCACGATAGAAAAGACATTGGAGATGTTTTTCTTAACTTCTTTAAAAACCTATTTCAATCCTCCTCCCCTCTCACTAAGATTGAGGACCTCCAGGTCATGGAGATGACTGTTACACCATACGACAACATTAACCTAATAAAGATCCCTACCAGGGAAGAGATTAAAGAAGCTCTTTTTTCCATGAACCCCAGAAAATCCCTGGGGCCGGACTGTTTTACGCCCCTTTTCTACCAAAAATCTTGGGACACCGACAAAGAGGATATTTGCCAAACCATTCAAAACTTTTTCCAAACCAACCATCTGCTTGGCGAATTTAACCATACAAATATCACCCTGATCCCTAAGATTAATAACCCGTCCAGCCCAACTCATTTCCGCCCCATCAGCCTCTGTAATGTCAAATTCAAGATCATTACCAAAATTCTGGGCGGTAGATTGATGCCTCTCCTCTATAAGCTCGTTTCTCCCACCCAGAATGCCTTTGTCCCTGGCCGCCAAATCTTCGATAATATTATTATGGCCCAAGAGATCCTCAAATCCCTGGGAAAGAAAATGGAGCTTCTGGTAACATGACAGTAAAACTTGACCTTAGCAAAACTTTTGATAGAGTGGAGTGGAGCTTCCTGGGGGACACCATGAAAGCTATGGGGTTCTGTGAGAAATGGTGCGCTTGGATCATCAATGCATTTCTACCACTGCACTCTCCTTTAACATTAATGGATCTCCCTATGGCTTCCTTAAACTGGAGCGAGGGCTCATACAAGGCGACCCCCTCTCCCCTTTCCTTTTTCTCATTTGTACGGAGGTCCTCTCGCGTATCATCCTCAATGTTGAGAGTAAAGGGACTCTTCATGGTATCAAGACTGTTAGGGGTAGCACCCCGGTCTCCCACCTCCTCTTCGCTGATGATTGTTTCATCTTCTACAAAGCTACCATGGAGGAGGCGGGCACTCTTAAAGATGCCCTGGATTCCTTTAAAAAAGTGTCAGGACAAGAGATTAATCTGGAAAAATCTTGCATCTTGTACAGTAAGAACGGCTATCATCGGCACCACAGGCTTATTCAACACATTCTCCACATCAAGCGGGACAAGAGGGGTGACAAATACCTTAGAGCCCCTCTCACTTTTGACCGCAAAAAGACTCTTAACTTCCAAGATATTATTGACAGAGTCTCGAAGCATATCAAGGGTTGGAAAGCTAAAAGCCTCTCTCAAGCGGGTAGAATTACCCTTATTAAAGTTGTTAACTCGGCAGTTCCCTCATTCCATATGTTTGTCTTCCATTTTCCTATCAAGACGTGTAAGAAGCTGGACTCCATCAACTCTAGATTAATGTGGGGTACCAACAATGTTGGGGCCAACAAGACCCACTTCATTAGCTGGAAGAATATTTGTCGCCCCAAAGATAAAGGAGGGCTGGGCATCAGGACTTCCCTCGTCCATAATCAAGCCCTGCTTGCAAAGCTCTTCTGGAGGGTCATCAAAGAGGCCGATAAAATTTGGGCTTACAATCTGATTAAGCGTTACTCTCCCAAAGCCTCTCCTATGATAGCTTCTCCCAAAGCCACCGATTCTTGGATCTGGAAAGGGATCTTAAATGCTATGAATAACATCTGGTCGGAGCTCATCTGGCATATCGGGGATGGTGAAAGCGTCGACTACTGGCTGGATCCCTGGATTCTGGGTATCCTCTTCGGACGTCCTCAGGGGCCGGCACCTGCCCACCGCATGGAAACAAAAGTTTTGACCCTTATCTGTCCTACCCAGCGCATCTGGAAGGTTTGTCTTATCTAATCTCTGTTTCATCCTGATGTTGTAAAGCATATTCTGCGCATCCCGCTCAGCAAATTTTTGGCCAAAGACACCCTCAGGTGGAGAAGCGCTCAGAACGGTATCCTTATGGTACAATCGGCCTACCTCTCTTCCAACCAGAAGGATTTGAAGCCCAAACCGGATAATGGGCAAGATGATGTCAACACAATGAACTGGTCAGCTGTATGGAAGATGGAGGTCCCGTTGCGAATTCAACTTTTCCTCTGGAAAATCATCCAAAACGGAATCCTCACCAATCATAATCTTTGGCACCGGGACGCCGACGCTGACACCTTATGCCCTAGATGCGGTGAAGAAGATGAGACCACAACACATGCCCTTTTTTTGTAAGAAAGTGCACGTTTTCTGGTATGCGTTCGACCCTTCTCTCAATTTTAATTTATGTCTCTACTCCGACTCTCTGACTGGCATTATTCATAAGATTGCCAAACAGGGAGCGGCGGCCCCGGACCCCTCCAAGTGGGGTAATATCATCTCCGTGTTATATGTTATTTGGATGAGCAGAAACGATATGATCTTCAATAAAGTGAAATCTAACCCAATTGTTTCTATGAACAGGGCAAAAAATTACTACACCCCCCCCCGAGTCACCCCTATCCTTACGGTCAGGCCGGGACCGCCTACCCTCCTCCCAGGATCGGAGAAGGGTGGTTTTTCATTATGGTCGATGGGGCCTGGAAAAATAAAGACTCGATAGGGGGTTCGGGGTTTGTTCTCAAATCTCATAATCTCTGTATTTCGGGTGCAGGTTTCGACTCCTCCAGGGCAGCAGACTCCGAAGAGGCAGATGCGGTTGCAGTGATCAGAGGCATGGAGGCCGCTATGGGGAAGGGCATGGAGAGAGTGATGGTTCTCACAGATTGCCCGCGTCTCGTCAGTGCTTTCGAGACTAGATTCACTGACCTTTCTTGGGGAGCCCTCACTCTGGCTCCAGAGATGTTGTTTCTCGTTGGCCGTTTCCATGAGTTTCGTTTTCAGTTTATAAATAGATGTTTCAATTTTGAGGCGCATGCTTTAGCAGCATTGGGAGTCCGTTCCCTAGTTTTTTCTCTTTTTGAGCCCAGTGAGGCTTCGGACCTCGTTAACTCGGCCATTTTTGTATTGCCCTCTGGGGTTTAGTTTTTTGGTATATCTATCGTTGCCTACAAAATAAAAAAATAAAAATAAAAAATAAACATTTCAATGATTTAGACATATGCTAACCATTAGATTTATGAATGAAATGACAACAGGCTCCGCTTGGTATCCCATTCCACGAATCATTGATTATTGTTTTTGTTTTTTTTTTTATTCAGTGGTTGGCAACGATTGGATCAAGAAAAATAAACGGAATTCTTTAATATATAGAAGTATAAACGGCATACCAAGCAGAATCTTAACTGGTATTCAGGCCCTGAATATTCTAGGTTCAGCTTTATCAATTCATGCATATGGATTAATTATGTGTCAATTACCGACATAAAAATCCGGAAACTTTGTGCACAAAGTCATGCGGGCATTTTCATCCCGTCGGAAAACTAAATCAATTGCAAAAGGAATTAGTATAGACTAATGCCACTTGCCAAAGGCGCTAGGACCACACAGCACGTCATTTTGGAATAACATAACAACTATCGACATAGCAACTATTTAATAAACCCTAAAGCTTAATTACCTATTAAATAATTTCGTTGACGCATGACACAATGTCCCTTAATCCATACTCTTCCTTACGGTAAACAAATTGTCATTTTTATAGAGTAACTTTGCTTCTGTGACTTCTTGTAAATAAAATAAAAAACTTGGCTTTAAAAAGTTGCTTTGCCTGTGACTCCCTGAAATGACTTTGTTTGTATTTTGTCTAGTTGACAGCCAATATAATGACTTTGTTACATGTACCATCTAAGTCCAAAATTGTGTATTAGGTGGGATTCCTTATTAATGACTAGTTAAGTTGCTGATGCGTTGGCCCATTTCAGGATAAACACAAAATAAACTAACACTAGGCGACCAGGTCCCCATGTCCGTAAATATGGCCGGAAGGGCAAGACGACGACGACAACATTTGACTGTAATCATTAACGGAAAGCATCAAATTAGTTTCGTGTCCGATCAAGTATTTCTCAATATATAAATCTTTTACTCTCCTTTACACTCCAAAGAACAAAATGTACCAAAAAGACTAAGCTAATGACAAGATGTTTATTACTGTGAACGCTAAAATTAAAACTTAACCAAAAACGCATCTGATTCGGCAAAATTGGTTCCGTTGTCTACGAGATTCTCATAGATCCAAATTGAACTAATCCAAACCTAGCTCAGTCTTACACGTGTCCGTATCTAGTTGGACCATCTCAGTTTTCTTCTTGGGCAAAGGAGGATGAGCTACTCGGCTCACATGAGAGACTGGCTCGAAGCTGAGTGTGAGCTCCAACTCAATGCCACTATCACCATTTTGCCCATCAAAATTAGGCACAGTCTCATGATCAGCTCGGCCCACAAGCGAAGCCTCAACCGTCTCCACAGAAAACATACTCTCAGTCCGACTCGGCTCCGTTTGCTGACTCGAACATGCCTCATGACTCACATCCCTCTTAAACTCCTCAAGATACGCATTCCCCCAAACCTGCCCCGACTCACTCCCCTTCGGCTTCGCCGACCTCTTAAACCGGCTTCGTGTCCTAACCTTATGTAGCTCCTGAGAAGCCGAAGCCGCGGAACCCTCATCCTTCGCCACGTGTCGAATATCATACGACTTCAACGGCGGACACGGCCCCCCGCCGGCTCCGCCGCTCACAGCCGCCGCATCAATCGGGATTTGCGCAATTGGCGCGCCTTTAAGAACGGCTTCAACGGCGGCTTGGCATAGCTGCCAACTTCCGGACCAGAGTAGGCCCACAGATCCATAAATCGGATTCACGATCCTCCCACATGCCTCATATAATAACGATCTAAATATAGCTGCATCCAAAATACGGCAAAAGTTCGTCAGCAAAAGAGAGTGTGTGTAAGATAGGGAACCAGAACTAGAACTGGGTTGAGAGTTTACCAGGCCGAAGATGATCAGGACCGGAGTTGATTAGGTTCATGAGACCAGCACGGCCATAAAATTTGGCGAGAAACACTGTAGCGTTTGCTTGAGATTCCGGAGTTTTGATCCACTGTAGGCAAGGTCGGATGCTACAATTCTCATTACATCCCTTACGGAGTACCCTACACCCGTTGCAGCTCATCCTCATTGTTGTTGTTGAGAGAGAGATAGAGAGAGAGAGAGAGAGAAGTGAGGAATGAGAGAAGAGAGGAGAGGGGTATTTAAGTAAAGAGATGAGAAGGCTCGTGGGTTTGGAGAGAGAGAGAGGTGGCCGCAAGCGGTTTTCTCCTAAATAGCGGTAGAGTTGGAAAGTAAAACCAGAGTTTTATTTGATTATTTTCATTTGGTTAAAGTGGTTGATGGATTTATCTTTCAGATACCCTTTGCGTTTTGTCTTCTTCTCTGCCTTTTTTTTTTTTTTTTTTTCCTTATTAGGTACCAGGGGCATTTGTCTGTCACCTCAATTGTTTTAATTTCAATTTTGCCACTACATATGATTAGGTGCACAAGTGCATATTGGAAAAGGGTAGTGGTTCATATGATTAGGTACACAAGTGCCTATTGAAAAAGGTTAGTGGTTATTTAGTTTTGTTTAGTTACTTAGTGTACTGTACATTACATATTTAGTTTTTAATACTTGCTATAATATGAATGATTTATGTTGCAGTCTTAGCATTGAAGTTTTAATTATTCCCTAAATACTTCCGTCCCACTAAGTTTAGGTGCTTTAATGCAACATAAGATTTTAGAGATTGGTTTTCCAATTAGGTTACTTCCGTCCCACTAAGTTTAGGTGCTTTAATGCAACATAAGATTTTAGAGATTGGTTTTCCAATTAGGTTTACATGTATATCGACGAGCTTGATGAACAATGTAATAGGTTGATTACAATTCTTTATGTTGTTGGCACCGTATGTACATCTGTTAATCTGACATGAACTATTTGTCTGCTACCTAGAGATTATCCTTAATCATACTGCTAAGTTTAGGCGTTTAGGCTCTTTACTGCAACATACGATGTTGGGATCGAATTGGTTTTGAGACAGATTTACTGATGCCAGCTTATCTTTCTTACGATCTTTTGGTAGGTTTTTGATCCAGAGAAATATCCTATTTTTGGTTCATCTCAGACTCTTTAACGCTTAACACGCATTAGATGTATAAAGCTGATAATTGGATAGAAATTTGAGCCTAGCAATGAAATTAACAACACTATTGGGAAAATCGAAATACAAGATAATTATGAGGTGCAAAGAGAGGGTATTTTAGTAATTGGGAAAAAATTAATTGGATAAGAAGGGTAAAATTGGCATTATAAAAAAGAATCCAAAGATGGTGAGAGGTTGGACTAGAAAACAAAATCAAGTGTAGGCATGCAAGTGGGTCCAAAATCACGAATGTTGGGAGAGGACCGCGTGTCAACCCTGGACTACGGACGACTCGCCACATAATCTGGCAAAACCGCTCTTAAAACCCACTCCCTGTTTTCTGGAAAACCTTTTTTTTATTCTTCTCCCAAAACCACTGTCTGGTTTCCGGTTTTTAATTTGGACTGTGGGCGCCTGACAGAAATAGCCACTGGTTTTTTTTTAATACTTATCCTTTTAAGTAGGAGGTCGTACCTCCTCCCTCTCTTGCTGCCACGTGTCTAATGGTAATTATATTTATGGTTTAAATGATAAACTGTGAGTTAGGGCAGATTGGCCTTTTTCTTTCCAAGTTTGTTTGGGGTGGCCCATGGGAAATTGGAGACAAGGAGGACTTGTTCTTCTCCAACAAGTTCTCAAGTTTTCTAGACTACAGTATTTAATTCTTAGGGCTCATTGTGCATGCATATTATTTGTACACATGCAAAAAAAGATGTTGACAATTTTTGGGCTGCTAGGCCTGACATATGATGGGGAAGGTTCTTGGATGTTACTTTGCTGAGTCATGGCGTCGCCTGCTACACTGGGTCTCTACGTTTATCTTCTTCAACACAACTCACAATATATCACTCAGATTCATCTTCAACTGCACCGTCCAGGACACTGACATTAGGTTCTCAACAATTTTGAAAAACACACACAGTCGACGTAGTTCCTATCCTTAAGCGAGGATTAATTTTTGTGTCCTATAGGCCTAAAAGAGTAAACCACCAAGCCCGAGTCCTACATTGCTCGACGATCAAATACTTTTTCTTTCGTTGTGGTAATGTCCTAGCCCAAGACCAATTCATTCTTCAAAACATATCTAAAGTGAGTCCCCAAGCGGCCAAGCCCAACTATCAAGCTGTATACGGATTCGGACCATTTGGTATAATAAACTGTAATTTCCTTACCGCGAATAAAGAAAACATTCTTTTACAAAAAGTACGTCCCTACCGCGAATACCACAATCCTAGTGCTTGTCAGGTTGTCTCTCTCATCAGTCTTATTCGTCACTCACTCACTCACTCACCCTCTCTCCCTCTCTCTCAAAAGCAAAAAAAAAATCAAATAAATAAATAAAATGGAGGGAAGAGGGTCGACCTTAGTCCATGTCTTGGTTATAGCTCTAAGCTTAGTCGCATTTGGTTTCGCCATCGCTGCAGAACGTCGTCGAAGCACTGTGAGTCTCTCTCTCTCTCTCGTGCGCTCGCTCTTAATTGATACTTGTTTGGGTTAGATCTGTTGATTGTAGTTGGGATGTTTTTGATTTAGTGCTAAATGTGTTGAAATGGTAAGATTAATTAGAGCATCCATAGTTGTTACCCTAATTAACTTGTTGGTTTAGGGTAGCAGCTGTTGGAGCTTGGAATTTGATGAGGGTGGTGTAAATTATCAAAATCACAAAGGCGAGGACAGTGAGGACACTAATATAGAGTTAATTTCCCACTGTTAGGTTTGTATGTAACTGTTGGAAATATAAATGGGTTTCCTCGTTTCCAGCAATATGAAATAGCAGAAAGAGATAATAGGAGAACTGATAAACTGGAACTGCAACACAAAACAGAAACTGATTAGAAGGGAGTGGCCGAGTTGCGTACTAGGTCGCTCTCTTTAAGACGTTTTGCTCAATTGCCCCAAATCAAGCAGATAGAGAGCAGGTCGCTCCCAGGATAAATCGGCGTAATGTAAACTGCCGTTTCCCTTTGCAGAGAAGGGAACCGTTCTGATTATTTGGACTTCTATTATATTACTTGGATTCGTAGAACTCGTTAAAGCGTAAAACTGGAATGAAGAGAGAGAGAGATGGAGAGAAAACTTAGAATTGTGTGTTTTGTGTTATCAAATACTGCAGGGAAGGGTTACTTTTATAGGTATAAAGAGGAGATGTTGTGGGAGAGAAAAACGGGGAGACACGCCCTCCACAACGGCTAGTGGGACTGATTAATTCGCAGTTAAAATCGCGACTAAAAAGTCTGAGTCAAAGCAACATATAGATAAACTTTTCAGTAAAAAGAATATGAAGCTATTAAACCCCAAGAAGAGCCAATAAGCCCAAATCCCGATCCCGAGCCGCCCCAGGGTGTGTGTGCAAGGGTGTTGGAATAAAAGCCCACCACACACTACACACTCACATGCTTCTCATTTACTCATGTCTACAACCAATGATTAACTTGAGAGGGTATTTATCTCTTCAAATTCCCAATTCCTTAGCAATGTGGGATATGTCCTAAGACCAAAATATAAGCTACCCATACCAAGAGGTCATGGGTTCGTCATGGGATTGGTTTTCGTTTTTATAGATATACCCAACAGTAATTAATGGCTCATTTGTGAGGGAGTTTCAAGGTCAGACTAGGTCGTCGTGATGAATTAGCAATCATAACAACAGTGATAATAGGACGAGTGTACATTCGGAACAATGCCCATAGGAATGACCATCTACTGTCCCTGGGCTAGCATCAATGAAGTCGGGGCTCACTTCCAGAGGAACACCCTGAATAACAAAGAACAGGGGAAATCAAACTTCTCTACGACAGAAATCTCTATGGGGCAATGCAGGATCGGAATGCATCGGGTGAAGCTTGATTTACTGAGGAGAGGGTAGCCTTAAGGCTGTAACTAAGCAAACTTCCCAATCTACACAATTGAGCACTCCGAAGAGTTCAATGCTGGTAAGTGCGCTACTGAAATTTAATAAACTCATAAAGTGACACAATGACTTGGAAGTTAGAACAGAAGAGGGTCTGTAGCTAATGAAATATATTGAATTGACATGCTTCGATATCGGACTACGGGGACTGGAGAGAAGATTTTATATTCATTAGTTGCTTTGACGGATCTATCTCTCCAATTTATAGAGTACGAAACTCTCTAAAGAGAGGTTTTTCGAGGGCTTCTATAAATGTGAAGCGGGAAATCCATGTCATTACTAAATCTGGTATCATGGCCGAAACCAGGTAATTGAGGCACTCATTCCAAAGCAGTTAGAAGTACCTAGTTTGAAGCAACCAATCCAACCTTCAAATAAATAGATGGGATCATAATGAAAGAAAGCCCTCATGAACAGTCACTCCAGTTCTGACTCAAGGAACATCCACATGAACTAGTGAAAGATATATTTTAATCGGAGAGGAAGATGTGAGCCAATGTTTCATGCATAACCAGAAAATGTAAAAGAAAATTGCACAAGGTGCAGTAAGAAAATCAAAGAAAACTTAACTTGGCACTTCTGAGACTGATGAGGCCCACCTACCTTGGGACTTAAGACTAAGAGCACCTTGGGACTTAAGACTAAGAGCACCAGAAATTGAGCTCTATGATGAGATCTGGAATCCAGCCGAGTGCACGCTACACTATCAGCATCTCCGTTACTATCACGACACAGAATACGATATTGCCTTGAGATCACCTCTGTGTCCATCTAGCTCAAAGAATGCCATCTTATCATGGTTCAGTAAGCTACTTCTGAAGAACATAGAAAGCTTCAGTGCTTTAGAAGAAAAGTTTGTCAAGGCTAATATCCACAACTGGGAATAGATAGTTAAGGTCATTAATGTGTCACCTCAATCAATAAGAGACTTCAAATGGAAAAAGATCAGCTATTGTGTTCCACACCAGTTTGGATCCAAGCAGCCCTATATGTCTTTTTGGTTAAAGAAAAGCATGCGGAGATAACAAATAGGCAATCAAATGGAAATACTAAATCTTCATTAAAATCGCTGAAGGTCAAACCTCAAACCGTCTGTTGTGTCAGGCTGCGACTGAATGTATTTATATATATTTTTCCCAGTCAACCGTCATTAGTCTTGGTCGACTGGGAGTTCTCTCCTGATGATTGTAGGTCTTCCTTTTTCATAAGGCCATACCTGCATCAATACAATGTACTGAATTTCTCGAAAGAAAAGAATGGTGAATATTGTTAGCAAAGAGAAGATATAGAGTGACAAAATTTGTTAGTTTGATGAGAATATTTCGAGAGAGAATTTCATGAGAGAAGTTTAGATTTATATAATCTAGATAGAAATCTTGGAGAGACAAAATTTTCTGAGACAAAATGAAGAAATCCGAAGAAAGGAAATTTTGTTTGGCCGAATCCAATGACAACCAGAAGAGGAAGATCTGAATGACAAAGAACAACTTCTCCTCTCTAAAATTCTTACTGAAAAAGGTTTAGAAAATGAAGCAGAAAGAAAGTAAAGATAGGAGGGGAAAGCTTCCAATTTAGTCTATTACCTGGTTGTGGCTCTAAGCTGGGTGCCTTTGGTGTCTATATTGCAGTAGTCCTTACAAAGTACTGAGTTTTTTTTCTCCCTCTCTTCTCAGTATGAATGCTCTCATCTTTTAATGTATACTTGTTTTAGTTAGATCTGCTCCTTTGGGGCAATTTAATCAGTATGAAATAATTTTTGATGTTAATGTCCTTTTGGATATTTGTGATGGGTGCTGGATGAAATTTGTCCAGGTACTACTGGAGTTCAATAATAGAACCACATTCGCAAGTGAGAGATAAACAGAGAAGAAAATAAATATGCATTCACAATAGGCTAGATTTTATAACTTCTGTCACAAGTGATCCCTTTAAGACTTCAATGTTCTTGTGCGAGCTTTAATGAAATTGTTCAATTTCCTGAAATTTTCACAACTAAGTTCAAAATTTCGGGAGATTCATCATAAGAGTGTCCACAGTAGCTACTTTAACATGTCAGTTGAGATTTAGCAACTCTGGGAGCCCGAAAGGTGATTTGTGTGATGCAAGCAACACACAACAATCAGTAGGTCTACGTAATACTAGCATCACCAAACTCTATGCATCAATGATCTTATTTGAGTACTCTGTGTAAAACATGACAAGAGATTTAATAAGGATCTAGGACTTAATACGATAATCACATAAACGATAATGCAGAAACATAATCACATACCTTGATCCATAGCTTGATTGATTTGAGGTATGTCATTGTGTTCGTCGGCAACGGCGAGTGATGACAACTAGGTTTTATTTCCCTTAACCTTTACTTTGAGATAGGGATGTCAACGGGTAGAATTTGACCCTGATCCGGTCCGATCCGTTAATAAAGGATCAGGATCGGAAAAAAATTAATCCTCCACAATCCGATCCGTTAATGATCCTACCTTTTAGTTAGCGGGTCGGGTTAGGATTCACCATAACCTGATCCGTTAAAAACCTGATCCGTTAAGGGTATTTGAGTAATACATCATTTTTATATGGATATATGATAATACATTTTTTTTTTTTTTTTATATTATATAGGTGTGTATTGTTGATTTTAAATATATGTAATATCTTTAGTGTTCATTATGCAAGACTTTTTGGTTTATAAACATATGAGGTTTTGAATATGTTAGGGGGATTGGGTTTGAACCTTAAAGGACTGGAAAACTTACCAAAAATTAAAGCCTAGCGGATCGGATCGGATCGGGTCAGATACGGATAAAAGATTAGGTCAGGATCACAAAATTAGTGATCCTTTAGGATCACGGATCGGGTCAGGATCTATGTATTCCTTAACGGATCGAAGCCTAATCCGGTCCTTTGACAGCCCTACTTTGTGATAGTGCTTTATTTGATGGGCTAGACACACTTACATAAGGTAGAGAGATGACCTAGTCTCCTAATTCTACGATGACTACTTTCAATCGAAGTATATTGATTTCTTAAGCTTACAAACCATATTTTCTTTCCCCTCTTCGGAGAAACCTTCAGGTTGATTCATAGACTTCTTCATCTAAATTCCCATTCAGAAAAGTAGGTATGTGCTTCCGCGTTGATTAGAATAAATTCTAATCGTATTGTGCTTCCGCGTTGCGATTTGCCCCCTTGATTTCCTAACACTTATGTTATTTGTTTCTCGAGGCAAAGCGGAAATTCTTTTTAATTTATTTTTATTATATTCATGTTTACTGTTTTAGAAAGTTATAACCAAAATAAACCTTCATAGGTTTCTTTTTGTGGTTAGAATTTTATTTAGGAGTTTCCCTTTTTTTTAGAAGTTCCATTAAATTGGAAACTCTATGTCTCTCTTTATTGTTTTAGAATTAAGTTATTTTCCTTTAAATTGAGATGATGTAATAGCTAGAGAAATACATCTTATTCAATCAAAAATCAATTCAAGTTTTCAAGTTTTATGTTTTTTACCTTTTCTTTTAGTTTTCCTTGATTAATTCAAGAGTTTATCGTTCTTCATTAATTCGAAGTCTATCAATTCGCTTCCGCTACGTGTTCTCTATTATATGAAGATCACCTTAAAGTAGACCTGTGCTGACGAGAGAGTTTGATGGATGGAAGTCCAGATGAAAGGGATGATTTCCCAAATTTGCCTCCATTAGTACCCTCGAGTAAGATTGAGGGTTTTCGGAAGAGTTAAAAGCAGGAGAAGGGTTTAAGAAAGAGTTGAAGCAGGAGTAGGTTTAGTTTTAGTCCCTAGATGAAAAGTTTTCACTTAATTCGTTCATGGTGTACGGAACACTGTGGTCACTAAAGAATGTCATAAATGTGGGAAAAAAAGATCTGGAGGGTAGTTTTTTTTATAGGGATTCACAATATATCAAATAATCTCACTTTCTTCCACTTGATCTTGTAGTAATCAAATGATTATTGCTTTAATTGTTTTTATACAAAGTGGGATCATCGTGAACAACAATTACTTACATTTCTTCATTTTCTAATGTCTCTGTGTACGCCTCTACGTCCCATTCCTAGTTCTCACTTCCCTCTCTTTGTATACTTATATATTAAACCCTCCTTTTGAGTCTAGCCCACTCTTTAAAACTCTATCCTTATCCTGCTATCTGACTTGATGAGTCAACTCCGTGCTTATATTGAGGATCCGGGAATTCATGTCTGGAAATGCTTCCTAATTATAGACTAGTGCGTTTTAGTTCAGGGTTCGTATGATATGCCTAATAGATTCTGGACAGTGGTATATATTGTCCTGAAAAATCCATTTTTATCAACTGAAGATGAACAAATTCGTCATCCATATTGATCCTCATCATATTTCTGGTGGAAATATCTATTCCTTCATCTGAACAACCCTCATCGTAATCCACAATTTTACTTTGCAATTTAATGCTGTTGAACAAGTAAACAAGGAAATATTAATTGTTATGCAAGGGATTAGGAAGTATTTTTTTTACCATTGATCTGAACACTTGTCTATCATTTGATGAATTTTCAGTTATTTACTTGAAAATTTTCTCTCTTCAACAGGGGACCATAGTTACCGATAATCTCAATGCTACATACTGTGTTTACAACTCAGATGTTGCTACTGGATATGGAGTTGGCTCTTTCTTGTTTCTTTTTTCAAGCGAATCGTTGGTTATGGCTATCACTAGGTGCATGTGTTTTGGGAGACCTTTAGCTCCTGGAGGAAGTCGAGCCTATTCAATCATCTATTTTGTTTCATCATGGTAAGTTCATTGTTTATATGAAGTTTTGTTGTTACACTTCTGTCGTCCTATATGTTATTGCAAAATGTGACCCTGTAATTTAGTTTATACAATCACCTATCTGATCTCTTTATCAACAACTGGTATTTAACTTGTAAGATTTTGGATATTAACTTGGAATATTTTGGAGATAGAGAAAATGTATTGCTATAACTAAGATATTATTGGATAGTATGATGAGGTCTCTTATCATATGAATCAGATCTATTATCAGGGTATACAGGTACTTCAGGTTATGTATCGCTAAAAAGCTTATTTTGAAAGGGAAGAACTTGTATTGTTAATGCCTTCTACAAATTCTAAAAATGAAGAAGACAGCATTTCACTGCCTGGAAGGTGAAATACTTCACATGTCCATTGAACATACTCTACCCTTTCACAAGATTCCACTTAACGACTAAGGACACATGAAAGTATTTTGATGTTTATAACAACTAGGTTCCACAATTTTACCTCTCTTATGTCCATCATCGTTGTGTATGTTTTCCCACCAATTTCATTTTAATTGTGCAACTGTTGGAATTTTTCAAAACTTGTACCTCTTTTGAGCCTTGAACCCATGACCTCTTGGTTATCTATTTTATGTGACTCCTATTCTATAGCCTAAAGTTTAGTCCACATTGTTTATAAACAATAGAGGAACTAAACATATAAGGTATTACCCATATGACATGTGTGTAACATGTGACATAGAGAGAGTGTATAATTGTGTGAGTGTGTGAGAGGATTTTATACTCTATACACACTTGGACCTCTCTCAGGCGGCCCGGTAGGCCGAGCCGGCTCGGGCTCGGATTTGGACTTGGGATTGGGCAATTGGCTCTTCTGGCTCTGGAGGCCTTGGGGGTCATTTGGGCTTGGGTATCCATAATCTTTTTAACATAAAGTTCATTGGGCTTGGGCTTGGTGTATTCCTTAGTCTTGGTCTTCACTTTGTTTTCTCTACTCTTGAGGAGACCTAATCCTCAGGGACACGTCCCACACATTTGAATAGAGAGAGAGTCTCTCTATAAAAACAACTTCTCATCACCTTCTAAAAAAATACATAACACAACTCTTCTCTGTGTTAAAACTTTCTCTTGTACGGTAACCTGAGGATGCATACTTTATCTTTACGTAGTCTTCCGGGATAACTGAAGCTACTGTATACGTTACGCTCGTTGTATCCTGGAAAGAGATCAGACCTTCGTTACCTTACCCGAGGTAGGTAGAAATACTCTTTAAAGAGAGTGCGACCCACGCCTCGAGCAATCACAACCTCTCTCTCTCTTTGTTGTAGGTGCTGTACCGGTGTTGGTTCTTTCTTGCTACTGCCTGAAACTAATATCCGTTCTTCCTGCTACTGCTTGCCCGGAATACAAACTGCGCTGCCGCCGGTGATACCTCCTGTTTGTCGGAGTAGAAACTGCGCTGCCGATGTTGTTCCTGTTGCTGTAGGCGCTGAGTTCCCTCCTCAAACTCCAACTGTTTGCCTGAAACTGCCGGTGTTGTTGTAATCAGTACTTCCTGCTGCTAACGCTAACGCTGTTCTTATAAACCAGTTCTGATAACTGTTGTTTGCCGGAATCTGCCTGTTTGTTGCTGCTGTATTCCACTACTTTAATCAGACCTGCGGTTGTTGTTTATCGCTGTTGTTACAACAAGTTACTACTGCCTGTTTACCACTAAGTTGCGGTTGTCCCTTATCGCTGTTTACAACTGAGTTGCTGTTGTCCCTTGCCGTTGTTTAACATCTGAGTTGCTGTTGTTCATTGCCGGAGTACTTGTTTTACTGTTGCTGAAATACCTTACTTCTATAACATCTTGCTGTTACAACTTCAAGAAGGGAAAGCTATACTTACAGGTTCATAAGACTTAAATTAATTCTTACAATGCCAACATGGTGGATTTGTAAGTTTTCGTTTGGAAGGTCCAATCATTAATTTGCCATTTGCAATGATCAGTTGTTTGACCATAGCACCTGGTCTTTCTAGGTAGAGCGATATGTTTAGGATGACCTGATCTTAGGATAAGTTTGTGTTTGTTTGTTTGTTTTTGTTGATGTTACGTGATATCGAGAATTTATCTAATACTAGATATATTTTACATTGTTGGTGGCATTAGTAGTTAACTTGACTTTGTTGGCAGGATAAGTTTTCTGATCGCAGAGGCGTGCTTAGTTGCTGGTGCGAAGAAGAATGCCTACCACACCAAGTACAGGGGTGCGATTTATGCTCAGAACTTCTCATGTGAATCACTAAGGAAAGGCGTGTTTATAGCTGGAGCAGTGTTTGTTGTCGCAACAATGATTCTCAATGTGTATTACTACATGTACTTCACAAAGGCTACATCATCTCAGGCTTCTCGGAAAACAAGTCGCTCAAGTTCAACCGTTGGGATGACTAGTTACCCATAAATTATGCATGTTAAACTAGATGAGCGAAGCGAAATATACAGCCACTGCGGGATGGATACAACATTTAAACTAAACTTGAGGTATCTAATATTTCAGATTCTTAGGTTACAAGTATGTACCGGGTGTTCCCCACTCTAGTCTGATTATGGTTTATTAACAGCAATTGAGTTCGAGTGTTTTCTATGTTTGTGGATTTTTTTTTTTGAAAACTAAGAGCTTCTTGAATGGTTAATTCTCAAAAGTTGCATCTCCTATGGCAAAGATGTGAGAGTTGGTTAATGTTTTTGACAATTGCGACAGCGTTGCAAATTTCTAAAGCACCAGTAATGCTATGTTCGTGGTGTTCCTGATGGTAAACTGCAAGTCCTTACTCGGTTTTATCATGTTTGTTGATTGGGGGGTTTTACGAGCAAGGATAGATATTTGCAAAGGCAAGGAATACTATTTAAACAAAAAATCTCCTCATTTTTGTAGTAGCACTGGCAAAGAAGATGGCTCCACCATTTTCAGGTTTGTAATATTTTTCTCTAGAAACTGCGTCAAAACATCCTTGCCAAAATCCCGCATCACAAGCTCAAATGAGAGCTCCAACTGAACACATTTTTCTTTTACAAATTTTCAAAAAAAATGCAAAGAAAAAAAATACTAGATTTCCCCGGCAGTAGAAAGCTGAGATTTTTAGTGCGCTGGTTTTCTATGTATCGCATAGGTCTGTCTTTCCTGCTTCTATGCTATCAATTTGCACCTCACCGAGTATGCAATTGTATGTCAAGCAAGATTGGACTCAAGGGATTGTGTGAAAAGAAGAATTAAACTGGAAATTTTTTGTTTTTCACTCGAAAACATGCAAATTCAGGAAAAAAAAAATCACTTTTCAGCCGAATATATTTTACTAGTTCGTCCTGTAAAGCCCCCTTCAAACACATAATGGGCACTACCAATATAAAGTCAAAATGGGCATAAATATCAACGAATTTGATTCGTGAGAGGTGAGATTAAAACTGAAGTTATGGAGTGTTTTGATATCACTGGAGTGGTTTAGAGATAGCGACTCGAGGAGGTGAGAGAGATTTTGAAACACCAACATACGACTTCTATTGTACATTTGTACTATATATGATGTTTAGAGAAGATATAGACTAGAACTGCATTTTATTTTATTTTAAAAATTTATGTTCTACCCAACCCAAGTTAAACTAGTTTGTAGGCCATCCTTGCCACTACAAAAATTAGAGGAGATTTTTTTTCCCTGTTATTCCTTGCATTTGAAAATATGTATCCTTACTTATAAAGCTCCCCTTTTTTATTCCAATGGCTTGAGACAACGGAGATTTTTTTTTTTTCCTAAGCGTCTCTTCATCCGAGTCCGACATATATTCTATTTAAGAGTCTCTTCATCTGACATGTGTCCTATTTAACCCCACGTAAGTCTTAACCTTAGTTAATTAGTTCAAGTAATATCTCATATCCTCCAATTAAGGCTAGAATATCATCTAAATTGAATACAATATCCTTTTAAAAATATACTATCACTTATCTTACCTAAAATCTTAAGATGTTAGGTTATTCTTTTAATCATGTGGACCTGTCCATGTCCATTTCCATTAGATGGGTGAGTACTGAGTATAAGAATTCGAAAGGAACTTAAAATATAATGTATTATGTTATCTTTTGTAATCGAAGTTACTTTAAGCATGAACTCTTTTCCTTTGTTTAATTTTTTTATTGTGCCAACTATCTTAAGATTTTGTAGTGATCTTGGGCGAAAGGAAGTTGTATATTTCACAAAAAAGGGAATTGTTTTTTTACAAGTTTATATTCTAACCTTAATTGGCGGATAGGATATATTAACTTTGACAACTAATTTACTAAGGTTAAGCAGTGAGGTTGAACAAGACATATGTCGGATGAAGAGGCGCTTGGACAGCACGACAATTTCTCATCTTTACTTGGACATGTCTAAAGTCATTGTGCATTCGTGGGCTAATTCCTTGAATGATGATTAAATATTAAGTGAGGAGGGCGTTGGCCCTGCATTAATATCTGCATTTAAAGTGTCGACTGTCTCAGTTGCCATCATGCGTTGGCCGATACTTTTCAATGTGTGAGAATGCTTAATGAATGTTTCACTATCAGCCCTTAATTGTGTGCATTAAGGAAGCGAATAAACAGTTGGTTTTAGTGATAGGTTTGGTCGAGGATGAGGTCCTTGGTGATTGCCATACTTTTATCTTACAAACACCAATTATGAGGTGACCTGTACTAGCAAGTTCCACATTTCAAACGTACATAGAAGTCGCTTAACATGGTGCCTGAACCTTTACCCCTTTAGTTTCGTCTATCTAGACTCTGCGTAAAGCTTTTTAATTATCGACATTGGAACCAAACATGGGTTCCAGTTTTTCCTTCACAACAAAATTTTCCATGTTGAATTTTTTTGGTGGAATGAAATTGGGACATAAAATCTGCCGAATGAATATGCTTTTTCATTGAGGTAAGCACTTTTTCTGTTAAAACAAAAGGCAACCCTATGTCGTCTACGATCACCAACAAACCTTCGATGTTGTAGTTTTGTTAAGCTGGAAAATCAAAATGTGACCAAAACATGCTGAATGATTTGGCCTTTTTTTACTGAGACTTGTGAGTGATGATTAAGCATACAATGCAACACAAGAACCATCAGAGATGACACAAACTAAAAACAACTTCCCCCTAAATACCATGACCTTAAATGATTAATCACACAACTTTTACCCTAAACCCCAACACAAAATCCAAACCTAAAAACACACCCAGAGAACAATTTTCCAAGAACTTGAAAAACTGGAATACAATACTAAAAACACCTTCAGAGAACAATTTACAAAGAGATAAAAAAAAACTAAAATACAAGACCAAAAACACCCACAGAGAACAACTCACAATACAAAGAAAGAGATTAAGATTAAAGAAAAAGTAAAATACAAAACTAAAAATAACCCTTAAATTGGTTAAAACCCATGTGAGAAGCTAAAGTACTGTTTAAGCATGAATACAAGAAGAAAAGGTTAGCTTAGCTAAAATATAAAATAAAAGATCCACAAAGACAAATACAAGAGGTCAAAAAGCTAAAAGACATCTCAAAGTTTATAAAAAAAATTCCAAGCTCCCAAGTAGAAGCTCAAAAAGTTTTTCGGCTTTTTACCTCATCTGACTTTGAGTCTTTTTTTAGCTTTATGATGGACAAAACCCACTTTTTTCCGCCTTTTGGGATTAAAATTTTAGATCAGAAGATTTATAGATTTCTTTTGAATCTGATATGTCTTTGACCTTCTCCTCAAAAGGTACTTATTTTTCAAATAAAATTACAAATATTGCCACTAGAGGACTACAATCTTAGTAATGTTGTGGTTGTGGTTGTGGTTGTGGAGTACCATGACTTCACATCATGGAAGAGGTTCTTAACTTAGTTAGAAAGTTCTTATTAGAACATGTAATTTTGTTCTAATCATTGAAGCTTCGAAAGTCCGATGAGCTTAGCGGGTGGGGTCGTAGCATCTCTATCTGGGTCAGATTTGCTATTGATGTCCGAGAGGTGCATTTATTTGCACACGCTATTGCAATGTCGGAAAATCTTTATCAAATTCAGTGAGATAGTTGGGGAAATGCGGGTTGGTGTAACGTCGTAGGACCATTTCTCTATATTCAAGAAGAATACGTCCGAGTTGGATTCACCACCTACAAGAGCCACCCACAAGGATTTATCCCAACTTACCTAACATATAAGTTGGTGGGGTTATCAGGAGTTAAGGGACTAAGGCCAAATGCCAAATAGTGATAAATTATGAACCCAAATCAATTTTGTTTACAAGAAAAACCGTAAGAGAGCAATATTTTGAAGGCTCTTAGCGCCAACATTTTTCCAAAATAAAAATAAAAATGACTAGCTAAAAATTTCATTTGGAGTGTTTTTATTCAACATTTTCAAATGGAAAATAAAATATTTTTAGGAAAATTAGGTTTTGGTAGCTTTATTAAATGCAAATAAAAATTTTCAAGTCAAAGAAACATTTCTTAAAAACATACAATTTATTTTTCTAGCTCACCCTCCTAAAAAAAATTCTAATATATTTTACAGTTTCTTTTATATAGAGATCATTATTTTCAATGTACGAATCAAACAGCTTAGATATAGGTTTCTTTGAAAAAAAAAATCAAAACTAATGCCCATAATAAAATGATATATTCTTTGAAATATTTTTCTATGCAATCAAACACATCCTTATTTATTTTTTTTCGGATTTCAAAAAAAAGTTTTGAGTTTATAAAATTTTCAAATGTTTTTATGACAACTAGAACGAAAATCTTTTTATTCCTTGCCTGCAATTCAAGCAAATTATCTTCATATTTGTTTGCCCTAATTTTAGGTTCTTTCTTCTTCTTTTCCTATTAAAATTTACACTAGCAATAAAGTCCTCGCCAAACTTTAAATACCAAATAGTGGGACCCACTGATACCCGAACCCAAAACATGTCTCATGTTTCTTTCCCCACAACTAATCACCGACGCTAATCACCCCCATGCAATAATGGCACTTACGTAAATACACACTCACCATTGACCAAAAACTCCACAATAATTTCCTTTCAACAGCTCTCTCTCTCTGTTATCACGTGGTCATCAAAAATACTATAATAACCTCATCAATGACGGCTACTTTAGACTCTCAAACACACACAAAGAGACTCAAAAGAGCAAAACCAGATCGACCCCATTCTTGATACCCCATTATCACAGAATCACCTAAAAGTATATCTACAAGAAGAAAACTTTGTTTTTGAGTTTGACCGTACGTCAGTGTTTGCTGTGAATCTATATGTATGCTGGAGATGTCTTTAGCTAATTTAAGGAGGAGGAAGAAGTTCAAGTTTCCTTCAACAATGGTATTTCTTGTTCTAGTTGTGTTCTCAGTTTTGCAGATTTGGGTTTGTAAGGCAGGGGCAATTCGGACATTACCATCAAATACAAGGCCAAATCAGAAGGCAAATGTTACTACTACTACAATGATGAAGGAGGAGTTGATGAAAAGGTTCTTTAGTGGAGATGGACTTGGGCCTGAAAAGGGCTTTGATGAGAGCAAAAGAAGGGTACCCAGTTGCCCAGATCCACTTCACAACAAGTAGGAGTTTTTTTTTTTTTCTTTTGTAATTTTTTTGAGTATATTTTTATATGACCAAAATACCCACGTTTTCTCTATTATTCTCAAGTCAAGAGTGGTATTTTGAGGGTGGATTTGGGGTGGAATGTAGTGGAGAAAACGAGGGTATTTTGGTACTTTTAAGGAATATTTACTCTTCTTGAATGGTGGTGGTGGTGGTAGATCTTAAGTTTTAGTACAATATGCTATTGTTGCTGTTGTTATTGTGTACAGAGAGGATCAGGTCACTGTTGAGTTTGTTCTTTTGATATCTTTGTTCTTTTAGAGATGAAACTGTTTTGGTCCCAATGTGGTAATATTTAGTTATGGGCACACACACCTAGTAAATTCTAATAGGCAATATAAGACCATCTCTAGCAATTGATAAAATGAGTATGGGTTGGTTTTCTGTCAGCCCACACTCTAAATTCAAACTTAAACTCTTTACCTAGTAAAAATAAAATAAAATATGGGTTTGAGTTGCTTGTGTGGCACTGTCAAAACTCAACCGGGTGTGCAGAGCTCACTTTCAAAAAAAAAAAAAAAAAAAAAAAAAAAAAATTTGGCGAAGCTTTTTCAACAGCATGCAATATAAGCGCAGTAAATGTGCCTAAACATTTTTGTTTAAGGAATCGGTGTGACATGAGACTGAATAATGATATATCAGTATCGGGACAGTAAGGCATTCTGCTATTTGCATTACCCTGCTGTGTATTTGGTCAAAATGCCTCCTACTGAAAACCTATGTGGAGAATATCATCTATCTGCATTGGAAATATCTATTAAGTCTTGGTGAATCAATTGCTACCAGACGAGTGACCTTATTGAAATTCTGGTTCCGCAGCTCTATATATAGGTGCATGTTCGTGTTCATACTGGGAACAATTGCCCCGGGCACTAGCAAGGCCGACTTGAACAATGCTGTACACTTAAGGAAGTTTCTTGTAGCGAAACAAACGAGTAGCTTGCAAGGAGTCAACTCGATTGGAATACACCATAGGTGCCAAGTACATGGATATGAGTATGCATTGTTAACGCCTACAAAATATATATATATTTTGTACATGTACAACGCATAAATGTGAAGGATAAGTTTGTCGCACATGAATATACTAATGAAGACCTATATATTAAAACATGTTTTTCTACTTTTTATGCCTAATTGCAATGTTTAAGTTGGTTAGACGATTTACAGCCATCCCACAACTAGCTATTCTCTACAAAAAAAAAATGGTCTATCACAATCATCAGTATCAGTAAAACTATATCATTAAAACACTATTCCAACAATATTATCAAGTGGTTCCGATAATAAACTCTGCTACGGAACTGTATTACAGATATTGGAGTGGTGTTGATGATATAGGTTTACTTTCACTGAAGTCAATGCCAATGCCTAATCAAACTGTGGGCTAAGGTTAGAGGTTCGTGCTCGGGCTTGGATCCAAGATAGAGAAGTATAGATCATTTTGGGTTCCCGCGGAAACCTAATATAATGCTCGGGTTGATAATAGATTGATGATCATGTCAAAGGAGTAAGGACTAAGGACCTCTCCTCAAACAACTTGAACGGGCATCCAATTTTAAGAAAATGTTCCACTCGGTCATTATGTTTACTGTGGCAAGTTCTTTGCTCAAAGACGGATAGTTACATGACCTAAATTGCATAACAAACAATACATGAAATATAGTCACTTGATGGATGGATCCTATAAATTATCCAGTGCAGTAAAATAGTCATCCTCATCCTCATCCTCATCCTCATCCTCATCTAAGGACTACTACAATGTTATAAGTATGCATTGTATTAAAACAAGCCATGTATTAAAGCACGTTCTCTTTTAAACATCAAATGTTTTTGGTTAATTAGTATAGCAAGGTACTATGATTTAAGAAGGCCTATATATTTAAAGAGTTTTTTTAGCTTAGATCTCCCACATTATGGCATCGACTTGCCATTGACCCTCACATTTCTTGAAATTGACCATAGACCTCATTTTAGCATGAAAACCAAGTCAAATTATGTTGACCGAGAATGACTTCGATTGACAAATTTGATAAATTTTAAACCCAAGTGTACCATTTTGCTTCGAGATATGTAATAAGAGAAAAACTTGTAATTTAAAGAGAAAAAAAAAACATAGAGATACTCACCAGAGATCAACAGTTGGAGTGGTCGCCAACTGTACCCTTTTGCTCCGAGATATGCAAAAGCTGCCAAATTGGACCCTAGAGTTGTTGGGTGTGAACTCGAACTAAGGATTGTCGAAGAAATCAGGAAATTCTCGAAGTCGTTCGAACGAGCTTCAAAGTCGTTCGAATAAGATCTCTGTTTTTTGCAGTTTTGAAATTGTAATAAACAATCTGCATGAACAAAACAACACCGCTTAAGGAGATAATCGAGTCTAGTGTATACACACTATCTCCTTAAGATAGATTCGCCCCTGCCACAGTATTTTGCAGGAATGTAGGCCCCTGTCTCCCAGGATACAACAATCAGTCGGAAAGAGAAAAAATCACTTCTATCTCTCTGCCAAACGAACCTTGATTGCATCTGTTTTATATTTTGAAAATGACTCAATAAAAACTCTGAAAAACTTATGATAATTATTGAAAACGTTTTTGGGTTATATAGAGCATAGGTGACTCTTGACCAAGGGTCGCACCTCAAGTCAGTGCCTCTTCACCAAGAGTCACACCTTAAGGTACGTCTATTGGAGACACCCCAACTAACACCTCAAACCCAAAAAAGTGATTAAGTGTTCCAAGGAATCTTCATGAGCCCATGACCCCTATTGAATATAGAATATACTAAATATAGGGTACTAAACATAGTCCCACATTGGGTACTAGTAGAATTAGCTTAATGATTCTCTACTATATAAAGAGAGGTTATGATATAATCTAATAAATTAATTCAAGAGTAATAAAATTTTCTCTTATTTCTTTCTACATGGCATCAAAGCAGATTCGATAATTGAACCTGGTTCTTTTGAATTGAATTAAATTGAATTTCGCTGCGAATCTCGAATTAATTTGTTCTTCTCCATCGTATTGTGGATTTATGTCTGCTACAATGAATTTGGCAACTGCTACAGTCTGGCATTGCTACAGTGAATCCGTTGATGATCTGCGCAAACGAAGGGAAAGTTTTGTGAGTTCGTTGACGATCAATCGTAGACCTAAATCGACGAAGAAGGACGATTTGGAGATGGGCGATTCCAAAGATAGACTTACAATTTTGGAAACAACAGTTTCCAAGCTATCTGCTAATATGGAGCAGTTAACTGAACAATTGCGTCTCATAAACCTTGCGAAGACTTCGTCTTCAGTGAATGCTGCCCAGTCAGTTATGAAAACTAAAGGTAGTATTTTATTTGTAAATTCTTTGAATAATACTTGGTTAATTGATACTGGTGCATCAAATCACATGGTAAACGACTCTAGCATATTATCATCCATTACACCTTCAACCCAAACCTCTATATACACAGCAAATGGTGGTTCCTCTCCTGTAATTGGAGAAGGTTCCACTAACATATCTGAATCCCTGACATTAAACTTTGTCCTTATTGTTCCTGCTGCAGAGTATGATATCTTGTCTGTCAGTAGGATCACTGTTGTACTTACATGTACCGTGACGTTTTGGCCTCAGTTCTGTATTTTTTAGAACATAGTGACTCGGCAGGTCTTGGTTGTGGTGTCAGAAAATGCAATCTCTACTATTTGGACCTGATTAATAGTGGAAAGCAGAGAATTCATCAGGTGAATAAAGTCAGAGGAATTGAAGAAGCAAAAGCTAATGTGTGGCTATGGCATCGACGACTGGGTCATCTCTCCTTTGGGTATCTTCAGAAGTTAAATTCGTCGTTATTTTCGAATTATAGTCTTTCAGAGTTTAAGTATGATATTTGTGAACTCGCTAAGAGTCATCATATTACATACTCTCCAAGTTTAACTAAAAGTTCAGAACCTTTTAGTATTATTTACTCTGATGTATGGGGTCCTGCACGTATTCCTTCATTGTCTGGAGCTCATTATTTTGTGACTTTTATTGATGAATGTACTTGTATGATGTGGGTATCCCTAATTACCCATAAAAGTGAAGTCTTTGAAGTATTTAAATAAATTTATCAGATGGTTTTGACCCAATTCTAAAGGAGGATACAAGTGTACCAATCTGAAAATGGAGAAGAATTTACTAATAATGATATGACGGAGTTCTTGAAAAATAACGGCATTCGACATCAAACCTCTAATGTTTATACCCCATAGAAAAATGGGTTAGCTGAACGAATGAATAAACAACTGTTAGAAGTTGTTCATGCATCTCTTTTTGGAATGAATTTGTCATTGAATTATTGGGGAGAAACGTTAAAATCTGCTGCTTACTTGATAAACTATACACCATCTAGGGTCATTGAATTTGAGACCCCCTTCCAAAAACTTTATGATCTTATCGCCATCCCTGTAATGCCAAACCTAGAACCACATGTTTTTGGATGTGTTGTCTTTGTTCATATACCTAAACATCAGCGAGGAAAATTGGATCATTGTGCTCGAAAGTGTGTGTTTCTTGGATATGCTAATTTTTAAAAGGGTTATCGTTGTTATGATCATGTGGAGAGGAAGGTGTATATCTCTTTGGATGTTTCATTTCGAGAATTGGAGGCATATTTTGTGGGATTTTCCCTTCAGGGGGAGAAACATAATGATGGTGAAGGAAAGTTCCCTATTATTGGGGATATGTTTCAGGAACTTGAGGATTTGATGAGTAATTTGAGCAGGTGTAGTAACCTAACTGATAATGAAAAGGAAAGTGAAGCAGAGCAGATGACAGGGGGAGATCCGGGTATTGAAAATGAACTTCATATGAATGAAGAGGATCAGACGACAGGGGGAGTTCAAGCTGAAGTAGTAGAAGTTGCCCGTGACTCCAACATTTTAATACCATCTACCGATGCACTGCCGAAGAATGTCAAACCTCAGGTATTACCTAATCCTAACACTGTTAATGATATTCAACCTAGACGTTCAGAAAGGCCTACTAAAGGTATTCCAAAATCTACTTATGAACCAGATATCAATTCTAAAGCCAAATACCCAATTTCTGATTATGTGTCCACCCATAGGTTGGCTAAGTCGTTTATATATACTATGAATCAATTATTCTTTGCATCTATTCCCAGTAATTTACAGGAAGCACTATCAGATCCATGATGGAAAGAAAGCCATGAATGAAGAGATGAATGCATTACAGAAGAATTCCACTTGGGAACTTGTTGATAAACCCTACGGATATCGTATCGTTGGGTGTCGTTGGATCTTTACTGTAAAGATGAATTCAGACGGAAGTATTGATAGGTATAAAGCCAGACTAGTTGCCAAAGGGTATACGCAGACGTATGGTATGGATTACGAGGAGACTTTCGCCCTAGTGGCAAAGATAAACACTATTTATGTACTCATATCTATTACAGCCAATCAAGGTTGGCCATTACAACAGTTTGGCGTGAAGAATGTATTTCTCAATGGAGACTTAGAAGAAAATTTTTGCATGAAGATACCACCTGGAGTCACAAATTTTAAAGGAGGAAAAGTATGCAAATTAAAGAAGGTATTGTACGGGTTAAAACAGTCGCCACGAGCTTGGTTTGGACGGTTTTCGAAGAGCATGAAGGCATTTGGATATAGACAAAGTAATTCTGATCATACTTTGTTTATAAAATGGAAGTCAGGCAAGTTTACCGCTCTTATTGTTTATGTTGATGATATGGTTGTTACTGGAAATGATTTAGTAGAAATGGAGGCACTAAAGAACTATTTTTCATGGGAATTTGTGATGAAGGATTTAGGACAGTTAAAATACTTCTTAGGTATTGAAGTTGCAAGATCAATTCAAGGTATTTTCATGTCTCAACGAAAGTATATATTAGACTTTCTTGCAGAAACTGGGATGCTTGATTGAAAATCGGTAGATACACCGATTGAAGCAAATTATCACTTGGGAATGTTTTCCGGCCAAGTTCCATGTGACAAAGGTACCAACGCTTAGTGGGAAGACCAATATATCTCTTCCATACTCGACCGGATATTGCATATGCCATTAGCGTCGTAAGTCAATTCATACATAATCCAAGTGAAGAACATATGAAGGCGGTCTTTCGAATACTACGGTACTTGAAGAAATTTTTGGAAAAAGGTCTCATATTCCAGAAAGGTAGTGGTGATATGGAGATATGACGAACATGAGGTCAACCTCAGGTTATTTTATGTTTGTATGTGGGAATTTGGTAACATTTAGAGCTAAGAAGCAAAAGGCTGTTGCTAGATTAAGTGCAGAATCTGAGTTTCGGGGTATGGCTCATAGAGTATGTGAACTACTATGGATACGGAATATTTTGAAGGATCTTGGATTTAAACTCATGAAAGCAATGAATCTACACTGTGACAATAAAACAGTAATAATGATTGCACATAATCTAATTCAACATGACTGTATGAAACATGTTGAAGTGGATTGGTTCTTTATCAGAGAAAATATAGACAAAGGGTGCATATGGTTTTCATTCGTGAAGTCGGAAGATCAACTTGCAGATATTCTTACGAAAGGAGTTTGTGGAGGAATATTTAACAAAGTGATTTACAAGCTGGGCATGATTGACATCTATGCTCCATCTTGAGGGGGAGTGTCGAATATAGAATATACTAAATATAGGATACTAAACATAGTCCCACATTGGGTACTAGTAGAATTAACTTAATGATCATCTACTATATAAAGAGAGGTTATGATATAATCTAATAAATTAATTCAAGAGTAATAAAATCTTCTCTTATTTATTTCTACAGCCCCAAGGCCCAATCATAGACTTATAATAATAAGTGGGTTCCTTGGTCGAGCAAGCTCATGGGTACCCCATGCACCCAAGCTAGTTTGCTCACATGGGTCGCACATGCGCATGCGACCTACCAACTCTCACACACATCACAATAAGTTAAGTGTTAAACTTACTTATATAGTATAGTTGAGCTTCCCTCATATCCAATGTGGGATTAAACACTTAGTACTACCATTCAAACCAAAAAGAAAACCAAAATCTCTTTTGCATTTTCTAACAATCCCCCACATTTGAATGGTAGCAGGGAAACTAAAAAATATATAAAGAAAATTAGGGAATGGTCCTATATCGAGAGAGCTGTCTTGTGGACTTGAACGTTCCCTAGTGAATAACAATTGGATTTACGCTGATTAGTGAACATATGTCTTGAACTGTCAGCTTTAGTGTAAACCAAGACAATAGTCTTCACACAGTACTTTTCCAAGCGCAATCGGCTCTCACAGTTGTGTTCAATTCGGCCCTGAACAAACCCCGGATTCATGAGTGCTCTTAAAAAATTTTGCCTTATGAAATTCTCATGGAAACGGCCCCACCTCACACTCACATAAGTGATTGCCTATTAAGAGTACCCTGTCGTACCCTACTTGTAAATACAAGGCATATGAATCATTAAAAGTTTAGAGAACTTACCCTAAAAATCACTACAGGTTGCATTGTTCACATCATGGAATAAGCAGGAGTTAAGATCTCCTCAGTGCTCATGTTGAGTAACTCACAACTAGTTGTCCTATTTGAACCTAGATCATAGAATCTCCGATCAACTAGGTTAGATTTCCGCTGAGATTAACTCGTAGTTAAAGGCTTTAAGCCCATTCCTCTCGATGTGGAAAATACTTGCATTTTTGCCAACCCTTTTGTAAATGGATCCGCTAGGTTGTCACTTAACTTCACAAAATCAATGGATATAGCTCCACTTGCAAGTAATTTCTTTAAAGTATTATGTCTGCGACGTATATGTCGCGACTTACTGTTATAGACATTATTCTTTTCCCTTGCTATAGCTGTTTGATTATCAAAATGGATACATAGGGCAGGTACTGGCTTTGGCCACATAGGAATATCCTCTAAAAATTGTCGAAGCCACTCAGCTTCATCTCCTGCAAAATCTAGAGCAACAAACTCTGATTCCATAGTCGATTGAGCTATGCATGTTTTTTTTAGGATTTCCATGAGACAACTCCAACACCAAGGGTAGACACGTATCGAATTGTAGAGTATGACTCGTTAGAATCTGATATCCAATTTGCATCACTGTATCCCTCAATGACAACTGGATATCTTGTGTAGTGCAACCCATAGTTTATTGTATGCTTTAAATATTGTAAAATCCTGATTAACGTTTCCCAGTGGCTCGGTCCAGGGTTTATAGTATATCGACTCAGTTTGCTAACCGTATAAGTAATATCTGGTCTTGTGCAGTTCATAATATACATTAGACTGCCTATTATGCTTGCATACTCTATTTTAGAAATAGGTTCACCTGTGTGTTTAATCAATTAACGCATATTGTCTTATGGTGTCTGAACACCACGACAGTCAAATTTAGTAAACTTTTTAAGTAGATTTTCTATATAATGTGATTGAGACAACACAAGTCCCTGTGGTGTTCTATTAATCTTTATGCCAAGAATAACATTTGCAACACCTAAGTCCTTCATATCGAAGTTCTTGGACAACATTTTCTTTGTTGACATAATGACATTGATGTTAGTCCCCATGATGAGCATATCGTCTACATAAAGAGACACAATTATATGTTCACCATTAATGCTTTTAATATAGACACATTTATCACATTCATTGATTTTGAAGCCATCCTTCATCATGACTCCATCAATTTTGTCATTCCATTGTAAAGGTGCCTGCTTCAATCCATAAAGAGATTTAACCAACTGACACACTTTATTTTCTTGGCCTCTGACAATGAACCCCTCAGGTTGGTTCATATATATTTCTTCATTTAATTCACCATTCATGAATGTTGTTTTATCATCCATTTGATGTATTTCAAGCTTATGTTGGCAACAAGTCTGGCTTTGTACTTTTTAATTGAACCATCAGGTTTCAATTTTTGTTTGAAAATCCACTTGCAACCTACAGGTTTATTACCAGGTGAAAGATCTACCAATTCCTAAGTATGGTTATGCATTATAGAGTCTATCTCACGCTGCACAACCTCTTTCCAACTTGGAGCTTCAGATGTAGCCATGGCTTCCTTAAAGATTCGAGGCTCATTTTATAACAGGAATGCTACAAAATCTTTGCCAAAAGACTTAGCAATTTTAAGTCATTTTCCACGTCTTAGTTCTGCATTAAAATTAGAACTTGTAGGAGTGGTACGTTGATCACTACTAGAAGCAACATCAATTGTTCTTTTAAGAGGATTCACATTATCATGGAAATATATTTTCAAAAAATATAGCATCTCATGATTCAGTGATGGTATTCTCATGCACATCATTTATTTCAGATTTGTATACGAGAAATCTATATGCACTATTGTTATTGGCATTGCCAATAAAAATATAGTCAATAGTTTTAGGTCCTAACTTAGACCATTTTGGCAATGGTACTTGTACCTTTGCAAGACACCCCCACACTTTAAAAACTTATATGAAGGCTCTCTACCTTTCCAGAGTTCACAATGAGTCTTATCAATCTTCTTGTGAGGTAACTTATTGAGAATATAATTCGCAGAAAGTAACGCTTCCCCCACAAGTTTTACGATAAACCAGAACTAATAAGCATAGCATTAAACATATTTTTTAACGTTCTATTTTTCCTCTCAGCAACTACATTTTGCTGAGGAGTGTAAGGTATAGTAGTTTGGTGTATAATACCAAACTTAGCACAAAGTTCTCCAAATGGAATAGTCATACTCCCCACCCCTATCTGTTTAAAGATCTTTTATCTTTAAGTTGAGTTGAGTCTCAACCCCATTTTTGAAAATAACAAACATTTCCAGTGGCTCATCTTTGCTTCTGAGCAAGTACACATGACTGTATCTTGTACAATTATCTATGAAAGTAATAAAGTACTTCTTTCTGCCTCGTGTATGAATAAACTTCAAATCGCAGAGATCACTGTGAATCAAATCTAGTGGTTTAGTTTTTCGTTGTTCAATAGAATGGAAATGTTGTTTTGCAAATTTTGTATCAACACATACTTCACATTTTTGTTTGCAATCAAGATTGAATTTAGGCAGCAATCCTAAATGGACTAATTTACGCAGCGAACCAAAATTTTACATGTCCTAATCGTTGATGCCAAACATTAAATGACTTAAGCAAGTAAATAAAATTCTCATTCTTATTGATAATTGAAACAGGTTTTCATAAGACAGCTAGTTTGAACAATCCATCATACTCATAACCCTTTCCTATGAATGCATCATTCTTTGTCATGATACATCTGTTTGACTCAAACACTAACTTAAAACCATTCTTAATTAGCAGTGCTCCAGAAACAAGGTTCTTGCGGATATCGGGCACATGCAGCACTTCATTCAAAGTAACTTTTTTTTTTGATGTGAATTTTAGAGCTACTTTCCCTTTTCCTTTGACCTTTGACATTGAAACGTTGCCCATAAATACTTTATATTCATGTTCAGTCTTATTGTTGGTAGTAAATAAACACCAATCATAGCATATATGGCGTGTGTCCCCTATGTCCACAAACCATCCTCTGGAATCGCTTGCAAGGTTGATTACGGAGATCACCGCACACAGGTTCTCTATCTTAGCAATGTTTTCTTGAGTGCCTTTATCTTTTTCAAGTCTGCTTTTACGCTTGCGGCATTCCATTGACTTGTACCCTAGTTTGCCATAAACATAACAACTCCCTGTGAACTTCTTAAAGTCTTTGCCCTTTGGGCACAGAGAATTCTTCCCATTTTTCCCTTTCTTCTCATTTTTCTTATAGGGTTTAGGGTTTCCCTCGACCATGTTAGCCTTGGCATCGTAAGAATGAACAACATCCTTCTTATCGTTGGATTTGTTATCTTCTTCGATCCTTAGCCTTACGACCAGTTCCTCCAACTTTATTTCCTTCCTCTTATGCTTCAGATAACTTTTAAAGTCCTTCCAGGATGAAGGTAACTTCTCAATTATCGCAGCAACTTGGAACGATTCACTTAACTTCATACCCTCTGCATGAATATCATGCAGAATAATCTGCAGTTCCTGTACTTGACTGATTATAGTCTTGAAATCCACCATTTTGTAATCCAAGAATTTGCCGACTACAAATTATTTCAATCTGGCATCCTCCGTTTTATATTTATGGTCTAAGGATTCCCGCAGTTCCTTTGCAGATTCCATTGGACTGTACACATTGAACAATGTATTGTCCAACCCATTCAGGATATAGTTCTGACACAGAAAGTCGGAATGAATTAACGCCTCCACTGCTGCTATGGTTGTTGGGTCAGTTTCTTCCTCCTTTAACTCTGGTTTGTCCTCCTTGAGGAATTTTGCCAAGTTCAAAGTCGTGAGAAATAATAACATCTTCTGCTACCAACACTTAAATTCAGTGCCATCGAACTTTTCAGGATTCACCTTCATAACTTATGGGTTGCTCTTTTCACCCTCTTTCTCTGCGAGATTCACCATTGTTGCAGTCTTTGATCACACAGAAAATACGTATATCTCAAGATTGTAATAAATAATCTGCATGAACGAAACACCTCTTAAGGAGATGATCATGTCTAGTGTATACATACTATCTCCTTAAGATAGATTCGCCTCTGCCATAGTGCTTTGCAGGAATTTAGGCCCCTGCCTCCCAGGATATAACAATCAGTTGCAGAGAGAAGAAAGCACTTCTATCTCTCTGCCAAACGAACCTTGATTGTGTCTATTTTTTCTTTTAAAAATGACTCAAGAAAAACTCTAAAAACTGATGATAATAATTGAAAATGCTTTTGGGTTATATAAAGCATAGGTGACTCTTCACCAAGGGTCACACCTCAAGTCAGTACCTCTTCACCAAGAGTCACACCTTAAGGTGCTTCTGTTAGAGATACCCCAACTCACACCTCAAACCTAAAAAAGTGACTAAGTGTTCCAAGGAATCCCCATGAGCCCATGGCCTCAAGGCCCAATCATAAACTTTTAATAATAAGTGGGTTCCTAGGTCGAGCAAGCCCATGGGTAGCCCATGCACCCAAGCTAGTTTACTCACATGGGTCGTACATACGCGTGTGACCCGCCGACTCTCACACACATCACAATAAGTTAAGTGTTAAACTTACTTATATAGTAGAGTTAAGCATCCCTCATATCCAATGTGGGGCTAAACACTTACTTCTACCATTCAAACAAAAAAGAAAACCAATTTTTTTTTTGTATTTTCCAATAGGATTTGGTTCGTCAATCTCGTTCGAATGAGCTTGGATGTCGTTCGAACGAGATGTTATATTTCTAGGGCTGGAGAGAAATTATCGCAAAGTCGTTCGAACAAGCTTGGAGTCGTTCGAACGAGCTTGGCATAAATATTATTTTGAGACGTTGAGTTTGCTTCGAGATCCGTTCTACTTGTATTTTAACTTCCCTACTATATAAAGGAGACTTAGGTTATATTGTTAGCCTATCTTGGTGAGTTTAATTCTAGAGAGGCCTAGAATTTGAGAGACCCCATTAAAGCTTGAGAAGCTTGTGAGAGATCATTGCAACCTATTTAATTAACATAGTAAATTATTCGGGGAGTGGTTTTTTATCTGCAAGGGTTTTCCACTTCCCTCCTTTGGGAAAATCTTTGTGTCCTTTATATTATTCTTTATTGATTTACTACTTGAGTCCTTTATATTATTCTTTATTGATTTACTACTTGAGTTGGCGATTTCTGCGTATTATTCTTGTCAGGGAAGAGATAATAGCTACTTCGATTCTTAACAATTGGTGTTAGAGCGAGTGTTTGGGCTTGTATGGTGAAGAGCGATGGCCGATCAGGAAAAGTTGAAGATCACGAAGTTCAATGGATCAAATTTTAGAGTGTGAAAGATACAGATAAAAAATTACCTCTATCAGAAGGATTTTGATTTACCACTGGGTAGAGTTGAGATAATGCCAGCAGAATACGATACTGCCAAGTGGGCGCGATTGGATCGCAAAACGCTTAGAACCGTTAGGTTAGCGCTGTCATCTCAGATTCTACATATGATCTCCAAAGTTACGACAACGAAGGGTTTGATGGAGACGTTATCCGTTATGTAATCGGAACCGTCCGGGGCAAACAAGGTACACCAATTACGATGCTTGTTTACTTTCAAGATGAAGGATAATGGTAGTGTGCAAGTTCATATCAGTGAGTTCAATACCATACATGCTTAATTGGAATCCGTTAAAATCACTTTTACCGAGGAGGTGAAAGCGTGGGCTCTATTAGGGCAGATGCCTGAGAGTTGGAAAGGGTTCATTACAACTGTGAGCAACACATCGGGGAAGGAGGACATTAAATTTGACGCTATAGTCTCATTGATTACGAGTGAAGATAGTAGGCGTAAAACATCTAAACCCTCCTCGAGTTCAAACGGCAGTATGTTAAACGCCGAGAAAAGAAGGAGGTCTTAGAGAAAAGGGCCGAAATTTGAAAGAGGTCAGTCACAGTCAAGAGGAAAGTCTAAGCCACTCGGTACTTGTTGGACTTGTGGAAAGAAGGGCCACTTCAGACGAGATTGTAACTCTTCGTCTTCTAAAAGGATTGATGATGAAGAGAAAGATACAATGAACCTTACTAAGGAGGTTAGTTTTGACGAGGCTCTACTACTATCGTGTGATGATGTTAACGAATCTTGGATTGTGGATTCGGGCGCTTCTTCCATGCTACTGCGAGTGTACGCAATATTAATGGAAAGGGAAATGCTAGATTGTTGTTACCTTCAGGGGGAACATTGGTTTTACAGAATGTGCGACTTGTACCAAAATTAGGGAGTAACTTTATGTCGGTTAGTAAATTGGCGGATGATGCCGGATATGTGAGTATCTTTGGTGCAACCTTCTGGAAAGTTATAAAGGGAGCTATGTTGGTAGCCCAAGGCTTGCGATAAGGAATGTTGTATACAACGCAAAACATAATTTCTACTATTTGTGCGGCCACTCTGGGGATTGGTACAAGTACGTGGCATAAATGGCTCGGTCACATGAGTGAAAAGGGGATGAAGATAATGGTAATAAATGGAAAGCTAGAGGGTCTTGCTGAGGTTGATCTCAAGTTTTACGATGAGTGTGTTCTTGCAAAGCAGAATAACTGAAGAAGGTCAGTTTCAAATTATCTAGAAGATCAGGGAAACCTAGATCTTGTACATACAGATATTTGGGGGCCAACCATTGTGTCTTCTCTTGGTGGTTCTCATTATTACATTACTTTTATCGATGATGCTACTCATAAACTATGGGTCTACTTTGTGAAGAACAAGTCAGATGTGTTTGATGAATTCAAGAGGTGGAGGGCTCTAGTTGAAAATAAAATCGGTTTGAAACTGAAGTGTCTCAAGTCGATAACGGGGGTGAATACTGTAGCGACGAGTTTGAAGACTTTTGCGTATCAAATGAGATTAGGAAATAGAAGACTATTCTCAGAACACCGCAATAAAATGGTAATGCATAACACATGAACCAAACAATAAATGAAAGAGCGAGGAGTATGAGACTCAACGCTGGATTGCCAAAATGTTTTTGGGCGGATGCGGTAATTACGGCAGCGTACTTGATTAACAGAGGGCCTTCAACGGCTTTGGATTTTGGACTTCCTGAAGAAGCATGGATCTGTAAAGAGGTAAACCTTAATCACTTGCATATTTTTGGTTGTACCTCATATGTGCTTGATAATTCAGATACAAGAACAAAGCTAGATATAAAGTCGATGAAGTGCATATTCATTAGATACGGCGGTGATGAGTTTGGGTACCAGTTTTGGGATGCGAAGAATCAGAAAGTTATCCGAAGCCGTAATATTACATTCAATGAGGAAGTCTTATATAAAGACTTCAAAGTACATGTGGAAAGGATTCAAGGTGAAGTAGCATAAATTATTGACATTGAAGATGATGAACCCTCACGAGAAGTTGATGAAAAAGCCGTTGTTGAGTCCGATGCACAGGATCAAAATGAGGAACCTAATGATCTAGACATTCCAATAGTACTTTGAAAGGAGCTGAGAGTTGCAAAAATTCTAGCAAGATACGTTAGCTCCTTAAATCACTTGTTAGTTACAGATGGTGGTGAACCTGAAAGTTACATGGAGGCTTTAGATGTGGAAGCCAAGAGCAAGTGGTAGATTACTATGGATGATGAGATACAGTCATTATCAGTAAATCAAACTTGGGATTTAGTTCGGTTACCAAAAGGGAAGAGAACATTACACAATGAGTGGGTATACAGACTAAAGCAGGAATCTGACGGTTCGAGGAGATTCAAGGCTAGACTTATGGTGAAGGGCTTTAAGCAGAAAGAAGGCATTGATTTCGGTGAGATTTTTGCTCGTTGTGAAGATGTCTACTATTTGGGTTGTGATGAATATTGTTGTTGTTGAAGATTTTCATCTTTAACAACTTGATGTCAAGACCATATTTCTTCACGGAAACCTTGATATAGAAATTTATATGAAGCAGCCAGAAGGGTATTCGGTTAAAGGGAAATAAGATCTTGTGTATAGGCTCATGAATAGCTTATACAGTTTGAAACAAGCGCTGAGACAGTGGTATTATAAGTTCGAACAGTTCATGTCCATAAATTGTTATTTGAACAGCAATGCGGATCAATGTTATTTTATAAAGAATACGGGGAACTCATATGTTATTCTACATCTAAATATAGATGATATGTTGGTAGTAAGTGCCAACATGGGAGAGATAGTTAAGTTAAAGGAACTGTTTTCCTGGGAGTTTTCTATGAAGGACTTGGGTGTGGCAAAACAAGTTCTTAGTATGCGTGTTACAAGGGACAAAAGGCGCGCGAGAATTGAAGTTGTCTCAAGCTGAGTACATCGGCAAAGTATTAAAGCGGTTCAATATGGATGGTTCTAAAGTTGTTAGTACACCATTGGGAGGTCACTTCAAATTATCAAAAGATTATTGTCCGAAGACGCAGAAGGATCGCAGTGAGATACGGAAGGTTCCTTATCAATCTGCAGTTGGTAGCCTAATGTACGTTATGATTTGTACAAGACCAGATATTGCCCAAGCAGTGGGAGTTGTTAGTAGGTATATGAGCAATCCAGGCAAAGAGTATTGGAGTGCTATGAAATGGATACTGAGGTATCTAAAGGGGACTCATGATATGGCATTATGTTATGGGGGTTCTAAGATATGCTTACATGATTTTGTTAATTTTAATATGGCGGGTGACATGGATAGGCAGAAGAGGACTAGTTATTTTGTTTTTATATTAGGAAGCGGTGTAGTTACATGGGTTTCTAGACTACAAAAGATTGTAGTTTTGTCTACGATGGAGGCATAATATGTTGTAGCAACAGAAGCGTGCAAAGATATGGTTTGGCTTAAAGGGTTGATGAAAGAGCTTGGTAGAGAACAATTTTCTCCTAAGTTGTATAGTGATAGTAAAAGCGTTATATACTTAGTAAAGAATTTGGCTTTTCACTCTAGGACCAAACACATCGATATAAGATATCACTATATTCGCTCGCCCCTCGAGGACGGTGTGTTGAAGCTTGTGAAGATTCACACTGATGTGAATCCGACCGATATGTTTATGAAGGTGGTGACTTTTCAGAAGTTGGCGGCATGTACAACTTCTGTGGGTTTTCAAGATTGAAGGTCTGGGTAGTGCGAACAATTCATTTGGATATCTAGAGATGGGCTATGGGATTCGATTTCAAGCGGGAGATTGTTGGGTATGAACTCGAACTAGTATGAAATTGTCAAAGTTGGAAATTGTTGAAGTCTTTCGAACGAAAATGGAAGTTGTTCGAACGATCTTCAAAGTCGTTCGAACGACCTTTTTCATATTCCCTAGAATTTTGGCCCATGAGTCAATCTCGTTCGAACGAGCTTGGATTTCGTTCGAACGAGATATTATATTTCTAGGTCTGGAGAATAATTGGCATAAAAGTCATTCGAACGAGCTAGGAGTCATTCGAACGAGCTTGGCGGTAATTTTCTTTAGATGTTTATCCGAATTGTTAGGTTTGCCTCGAGATCCATTCTACTTGTATTATTAGTCCCCTACTATATAAATGAGACTTAGGTTATTTTGTTAGCCATCTTTGTAAGTTTAATTCTAGAGAGAAGCCTAGGGTTTGAAGAGACTCCATTAAAGCTTGAGAGATCATTTTAACCTATTTGATATCATAGTGAATTGTTCATGGGGAGTGGTTTTTTATCCGTAAGGGTTTTCCACTTCCCTCCTCCAGGAAAATCTTCGTGTCCTTTATATTGTTCTTTGCTGATTTACTACTTGAGTTTGCGATTTCCTCATATCGTTCTTGTCAAAGAGGAGAGAGTAGCTAGCTTGATTCTCAACAATGGGGCCAACCAAGGTGTCTTCTCTTGGTGGTTCTCATTATTACGTTACTTTTATCGATGATGTTACTCGTAAACTGTGGGTCTACTTTGTTAAGAACTAGTCAGATGTGTTTGATAAATTTAAGAGGTTGATGGCTCTAGTTGAAAATGAAACCAGTTTGAAACTGAAGTGTCTCAGGTCGGATAATTGGGGCGAATATTGCAGTAACGAGTTTGAAGACTTTTGCGCATCAAATAGGATTAGGAGATAGAAGATTATTCCCGGAACATCGCAACAAAATGGTGTTGCAGAACGCATAAACTGAACAATAAGCGAAAGAACGAGGAGTATGAGACTCAACGCTGGATTACCAAAGTGTTTTTAGGGGGATGCGGTAAGTACAATGATGTACTTGATTAACAGAGGGCCTTCAATGGCTTTGGATTTTGGAATTTCTAAAGAAGCATGGACTAGTAAAGAGGTAAACCTTAATCACTTGCGTATTTTTGGTTGTACCTCATATGTACTTGATAATTCATATACAAGGACCAAGTTAGATGAAAAGTCGACGAAGTGTATATTCATTGGATATGGTGGTGATGAGTTTGGGTACCAATTTTATGATGCGAAGAATCGGAAAGTTATCCAATGTCGTAATGTTACATTCAATGAGGAAGTCTTATATAAAGACTTCAAAGTACCTGTAGAAAAGATTCGAGGTGAAATAACAGAAAGTGTCGACATTAAAGATGATGAACCCTCTCGAGAGGTTGATGAAGAAGTTGTTATTAAATCCGATGCACCAGATCAAAATGAGGAGCCTAATGATTTAGACATTCTAATAGCACTTCGTAAGGAGCCGAGAGTTGCATGAATTATGGCAAGGTACGTTAACTTCTAAAATTACTTGTTACTTACAGATGGTGGTGAACCTAAAAGTTATAATGAGGCTTTGATGTGGATGCCAAGAGCAAGTGGGAGCTTACTATGGATTATGAGATACAGTCATTATCAGTTAATCAAACTTGGGATTTAGTTTGGTTACAGAAGGGGAAGAGAGCATTGCACAACAAGTGGGTAAACAGATTAAGGTAGGAATCTAACGGTTCAAGGAGATTCAAGGCTAGACTTGTGATGAAGGGTTTTCAGCAGAAAGAAGGTGTTGATTTTAGGAAGATCTTTGCTCCTATTGTGAAGATGTCTACTATTCGGGTTGTGATAAATATAGTTGTAGTTAAAGATTTGCATCTTGAGCAACAAGATGTCAAGACATTTCTTAACGGTAACCTTGATGAAGAAATTTTTATTAAGCAGCTAGAAGGGTATTCGGTTAAAGGGAAAGAAGATCTTGTGTATAGGCTCACGAAGAGTTTATATGGTTTGAAACAAGCACCAAGACAGTGGTATTTGAAGTTCGAGCAATTCATATCCAAAAATTGTTATTCAAAGAGCAATGCAGATCACTGTTGTTTTATAAAAAATATTGGGAACTCATATATTATTTTACTTATCTATGTATATGATATGTTGGTAGCAAGTGCTGACATGGGAGAGATTGTTAAGTTGAAGGAACAGTTATTCTGGGAGTTTTCTATGATGGACTTGGGTGCGGCGAAACAAGTTCTTGGTATGCGTGCTACAAGGGACAAAAAGAGGTGAGAATTGAAGTTGTCTCAAGCTGAGTACATTGGCAAAGTACTGAAACGGTTGAATATGGATGGTTCTAAGGTTGTTAGTACACCATTGGGAGGTCACTTCAAATTATCAAAGGATTGTTGTCCGAAGACACAAAAGGATCGCGGTGAGATGCAGAAGGTTCCTTATCATTCCACGGTTGGTAGCCTCATGTACACTATGATTTGTACAAGACCAGATATTGCCTAAGCAGTGGGAGTTGTGAGTAGGTATATGAGTAATCCTGACAAGAAGTATTGGAGAGCTGTAAAATGGATACTGAGGTATCTAAAGGGGACTCAAGATATGGCATTATGTTATGGGGGTTCTCAGATATGCTTACGGGGTTTTGTTTATTCAGATATGGCGAGTGACATGGATAGACGGAAAAGCACTAGTGGTTTCGTTTTTACATTGGGAAGCGGTGCAGTTATATGGGCTTCTAGGCTACAAAAGATAGTAGTTTTGTCTACGATGGAGGCAGAATATGTTGTAGCTACAGATGCGTGCAAAGATATGATTTGGCTTAAAGAGTTGATGAAAGAGCTTGGTAGAGAATATTTTTTTCCTAAGTTGTATAGTGATAGTCAAAGCGTTATACACTTAGTGAAGAATTTGGCTTTTCACTCTAAGACCAAGCATATTGATATTCGGTATCACTATATTCGCTCGTTCCTCGAGGACAGTGTGTTAAAGCTTGTAAAGATTCACACTGATGTGAATCTGGCCAATATGCTTACGAAGGTGGTAATTTTTTAGAAGTTGGCGACATGTACAACTTCTGTGGGTTTTCAAGATTGAAGGTCTGGGTAGTGCGAGCAATTCATATGGAGATCTGGAGATGGGTTACGGGATTTGATTTCAAGTAGGAGATTGTTGGGTGTGAACTCGAACTAAGGATTGTCGAAGAAATCAGGAAATTGTCGAAGTCATTCGAACGAAGAAGGAAGTCGTTCGAACGAGCCGTTCGAAAGAGCTTCAAAGTCGTTCTAACGAGATCTCTATTTTTTACGGTTTTGAATTTGGTTCGTCAATCTCGTTCGAACGAGCTTGGAATCATTCAAACGAGCTTGGCGTAGGTTTGTTTTTGATGTTATTTTGAGACGTTTAGTTTGCCTCGAGATCTATTCTACTTATATTTTAGGTTATCTACTATATAAAGGGGACTTAGGTTATTTGGTTAGCCTATCTTGGTGAGTTTAATTCTAGAGAGACCTAGAATTTGAGAGACTCCATTAAAACTTGAGAAACTTGTGATAGATCATAATAACCTATTTGATTAACATAGTGAATTGTTCGGGGAGGGGTTTTTTATCCGCTTGGGTTATCTACTTCCCTCCTCTAGGAAAATCTTCGTATCCTTTATATTATTCTTTGTTAATTTACTACTTGAGTTGGCGATTTCCACGTATCGTTCTTGTCAGGGAAGAAAGAATAACTACCTCGATTCTCAACAAGAGTGTGGCTTAAGCTCTAGCTCCAGGCAATATTGGAGATGTTCTTACATCCAAACAGGCCCTAAGTGGCGGAACTACTAGTAGGCATAGCCAGGATAGATTTTTCAAAAAATATTTTCTTAGTCATCTATTAGTCACCAATCTTTCTTCCCTGTCTCTCTAACAGTCCATCTCTCTCTAAACTCTATATATCTCCCTCTTTTTAAAGTTTAAAACTCTTCTCTTATTCATCAAATCTTTCTTTCTTTAGCCATCTCTCGGGATATACAAGTTTGGGATTTAATGATATTTATATAAAATTAATGCATGAGAGCAACATCAAGGATCTGGTTTTAAGCTTCAACAGATAATGAATCCATGGATTCATGATTTTTGGCTTGGTTTTTGATGTAAAAGTATCACAACAAATATTAGTATAAAAATTCAAGCTTGAATCTCAGTTAACTTGGAATCCATGGATATCTTGATTTTTCCAACTCCTGGCCTCCATCTAGGAAAATTGTATTGGGAATTATGAGTATTGAATTGTTAGTTGCTAAAAATCATTAGAAGACATTTTTTTTTCAATTTCACAAGGCCATTAAGCGTCGAATAACATGTTTAAAACATCGTCCAATTATATCTTTAAGGCTTTGTATAATTCAAAGAAAATGTTGCTCGATGCATGCCTAAACTCCAAACAAATAAAATAAATAAATAAATTAGGGGTGAAGCCCCCAAACCCCCATTATTTATTTGCCCCCCTAACTTAGATTCTTGATTCCGCCCCCGGCCCTAAGATCTATCGCTCTCATTCTCTCACGAATTACAGAGAGAGGTAGAATTGCAGAGAAGCTTTGAGCTTTTGTTATACTGTTTCAATGGTGACCACCCCAAAGCCCCAAATCAATGCCATCTTCAAGCACAAAAGATGAAAAGAGACTCCCAGTCGAATCTCTTAGACTTCCATCAATGGAGGAAATTCAAGATGAAGACATTTGGAACAACTGCGTTGTTCGTAGTGTCGTCAGCAGAGTAATGGGTAATCAAAGATCTTTTTTGTTGTTGTTGTTGATATTTTTGGAGGTTCTGTTTTTGGTTCTAGAGCATCTAGTCTCCTTATAGTTAGAATAAATAGGAGAGAGTGCTAAAAATCAAGTTTTTAGTCTCCTCAAGAGGGTAGCTATTTTGGGTCTTAATACCCTCTCTCCTTGTTGAGAAGAGATAAATAAATTTTGGGTAGCCACCTTGAACAAATTTATTACGTGGAAAACCTCTTTTTAACCAAAATTAATACCTGGAAAGTGCTTGGAAAAGATAATACTCCTCTTACCCAATAGATTTATGACACATCACCTTATTTTGAGGAGTTTGGTTTTTGTAGGACATTTAAATCTCATATCTACGTCATACCACTAACTAAACTTATAAGTGATCTACATTGGATGCTCTTAGTGTTGGGGTATGTTTGTTTTTGTTGGTTGTAGGAGGTGGGCTTGGGGTAAAGATGGAGTAATTTTGATAAAGAGAGCTAAAGAAGAAGATAGAGTAAAGTACTGAACTGGTTTTTTTTTTCTTCTAAGTGTGGGTTGGTGTTTTTGTTTATAAGGGGTAAGTTGGTATTTTCACCAAGTCAACCGGAGTCCTTCTCGGTCAACATAATTTGACTTGGTTTTCAGGCTAAAATGGAGTCTATTGTCGGATTTCAAAAAATGTGGGGGTCAATGGTAAGTTGACGCATAATGTGGGGGGTTTAAGCTAAGAGTTTACCCGGCAAAGTACACAATTTTTTTTAACCTACTTATTATTAATACACATGTGGCTGCATTTGCATAGCTTTCTTTCTCGTCGAAGTTAATTTCTTCAGCTTAGCCATGTTGAGTTAAGAGTTAAATTGACTTATGTCCTGATATTTATGTGGATATTTGACTTAAGTCTCGCCATTTAGCAAAAAAACAATTATAGTCCTTTATTTGCAGTTTGACCATGTTAATTGCAATTGACCGCAATTGACCCAGTTGACCCACATTTGACTGAATCAACAAATATTAAAGACAAGTTTGCCATTTTAGAACCCTAATCAAAATTGAAATAAATTTGTCATGGGAGGTGGTTTTGAAACACAAACAAAGATAATTTAGCACTACTACAAGCTTAGCTACAGTCTTTATTGAAAAAAAATAAAGTTTTTAGTCCATGAATCAAATTTAAGAGAGAAAAGACTAAAGCTTATGTTGTTTACAAACAGAGCGGGTTAAGTCTAATATATTTATGAACAGTTAAAGGTATTTTAGTCTTTGCAAAATGACCAAATTTGAACTGGGTCAACTGTGGTCAATTGCAGTTGACCATAGTCAAAACTGCAAATAAATGACTATAATTATTTTTTTGTTAAATGGCAGGACTTTAGTCAAATATCCATATAAATATCAGGACATAAGCCTAAAAAACTCGTTGAGTTAATCCCCAAATTACTTAATAAACTTATGCATCATACATATGTTGATTAGAAATACGAAAATAATGTTAAAGGATATGTTGTTTGAGTTACAATGCAAGGCAAGCGTGGTCTTCCATCTGGGAATGGGTGGCATCAATAATGAGTACAACATGGATTAGCGGATTTGTATCAAAAAGAGTAAATGTTCTTAGAACCTTAGCTGCATAAGGTCTAGACGTCTAGCAGCCACTATGTTTATATGTGATGAAACCAAGGCACTGCACTTGGCGAACCCCCCTACAAGTATTATCACCTAGTAGTTAATTAACACAATTTTTGTCTATGAGACGAATATGAATTTCTTCTGCATTCTCAAGTTGGGATTCGGATATATCTGTTGCAAGTTGAATAATTGTATCCATGCCTTCGTACTCCTCAGCAGCACCAACATACTCTTGTTGGACTTGTTTATCTCTTCAATAGCAGTAGGAAAATCTTGTTCAGCAACATCCTCCTCTTCAATGTTGTCATCATCCTCACTAGCGACCTCCTCGGGGTTGGGGTCGGTAGTAGCATCAACAGCTGCTGAGGACGAGCTTTCAACCTCGAAGCTCGTCACCTGCAGATTTTTCATGAATTAGATGAAATAAGAAAACAGCAAAAACGATTGGATTAAACTATAGAAGAAAAATAAATTTAGGTTTAGAAGCTTAAAAAACAAATTAGAGTGTTTACATGCTACTTTACTACACACACCTACAACGGGTTCTGGAGGTCTCCCCATGGTTTTTTTTTTCAGTAACCTCCAATTTCTCAATTATTCAATTATTCAATTTTTATTTAAACAAATTTTTATATTATTTTTTTATTAAGAATAGAAATATATTGGTTATAAAGTTAGGGCCTCATAAATATCACATTTCACATGAAAATATTGCCGCTCAGCTTACCCAAGTTCATGCACAAGGGCAGACTAGACGGGTGGACTTCTAACACATGCAGCAACCATAATATTCCCATTTTCATCCCTCATAATAGCCCATAAACCACATTATAGGCAATGGAGATAAATCATATATCACTCACATTATGGGCATTGGAGCTAGGCCTGTTTTCGGATCGGATCGGATCGGAAATGAGCCTAGTCGGAATTTTTCCAATTTTTTTCGGAATTGGAAAATCTGTTTCGATCCGATCCGATTTTTTTCGGAACTGCATAAATATTTCCGAATTCGGAATATTCAGAAATTTCGAAATTCGGAAAAAAATTCGGAATATATTTTCGGAATAATTTCGGAATGTATTTTCGGAATAATTAGGAAAAAAATTCGAAAATCAAACTCAAATCAAGATACTGTTTTACTTGTGATATACTGTTGCCAACCTAGAGAGAGAGAAAGAAAGAGATAAAGAGAGAGAGGGAGAGATAGTCACCTATGAAACTACTGTACAGAGGCAGTGGAGATTTAAAATTAAAGATTCAAAGATTCTTCTTCAAATCAAAGTGGAGGCAGTGGAGATGGATACTGGATATGTACGCCCAAGATTCTTCTTCAAATCAAAGTGAACTGATCTCCAGAGGAGTAGACTGCTGATCAGTGGAGTGGAGGCAGTGGAGAAGAGTCGATGGTGAAGTGGAGGTAGTCGATGAATTTTGATTTTTGGAGAAGAAGAATCGGTGGAGAAGAGTCGGTGGAGGCAGTGGAGAAGAGACGGTGGTGGAGATCAGTGGAGAGGAGTCGGTGGTAGATTTTGGAGGTAGAGGAGTGGAGAATGGAGCCCTAGTTCAGATATAAGTTTAAGTGTTTAACTTATAAATTTTCGGAATAATCGGATCGGATGGATATTCGGAATATTTTTCGGAATAAATCGGATCAGAATATATTCGGAATTATCAGATCGGAAATCGGATCGGAAATTGGATCGGAAAATTCAGAATTTCGGAACTGCAAAATCTGTTCCGATTCCGATCCGAAATTTTTCGGAAAAATTCGAAAATCGGAACTGTAAAATAGTGTTCCAAAATCGGAAAAATCGGATCGGAAATCGGAAAAAATTGAAAATTCGGACAAAAGTTGCACCCCTAATTGGAGCTAACACTTACTTTGGGACAATCTTGAACTCCACAACTAAAACCTTGCTAGACTAAACTGTAAACTCCCATGGGAGATCCTCTTACAGCTCAAAAGAAAATAAGAATAAGTATTGGCTCTATAAGATTTGATTTCACCAAAAGTAAATAATCATTTTGATATTTTACTCGAACAATTTCAAGATATCGATCTCTCAATAACAAGTCCATGAGGATGAAAAAATTACATTACCTCATGTAATTCCATTCTATACACACTTGGCCTTTCAGTCATCCCTCCACAAAGAATATTCTTAAAACCAGAAATTGAGTTGCATTGCAACAAAAATAAAAATAAACTCTCGACACTTAAGCTTTATAAGGTCTAGTAGTAGCCTGCAGGTTTGGAGGCGATGAAACTGACACACTGCCAACACTTGGCTTCCTCTAGCTCTGCCAACACTTGTCGAATCCAATGATTCTGATGAAGGCATTGGGGTACTCCTTGGCTTCCTCTAGCTCGGCCAACACTTGCGATGAGTCAGTGCAACCAAACATGGGGAGCTTCTACATTGTCCAGTATCGCCTGTCATAGTACCCTCGCGAGTTGCTGTTGTCACAGTACATGAAACTAACCTACAATATATAGGAACACCCAATTTCAACCGACAATATTATGAGTTGCTCATTACGCTTTGGTCGGAAGTCGGAACATAAAGGCATAAACTCTAAAACATGTGAATGTGAAGTTTTGAAGCAGTTTCCTAAGTTATGAGAGGATTTTATAGTACTGTTTAAGTACTTTACCATTGACATCTTTAACATCATCATGCCTATGCGTTAAATTGGTAATTAAAATCGGCTATCGTAACTCTAAAGGCCAAATGATAAGAAGTATAGGAGTACTCACAGCGTCAAATTCCAAGCATAGAATCGATTCCATAGGGAGAATGGTGGTGGTGGTAGATCTTGAGTTTTAGTACAATCAATGTTGTTATTGTTGTGTACAGAGAAGATCAGGTCACTGTTGAGTTTGTTCTTCTGATATCTTTGTTCTTTTAGAGATGAAATTGTTTTGGTCCCCAATGTGGTAATATTTAGTTATGGGCACACACACCTAGTGAATTCTTAAGTGCAGTAAAGACTGAAAACTTATTTTTTAAACGAATCGCTTTGACACGAGACTGAATATGAGTTGATCGTTACAACAAAGATCGTGACGATAATTCTGTTATTTACAATACTCTGTCCCGTATTTAAGTTGAAATGCTTAAACTCAACATCTTACTAGGAACTCTATTTGGAAACCGGAAGAATATCATCTATGATATGTATTGGAGATAGTTAGTCTTAGGAAATCAAATGCTGTATATCGCGATATATGGCCAATATTTCAATGTTATTTTTGACATATACCATTGATGTATTCTATGAAGTAAGTTTGCGTGTCAAATGCTTTTAGACAATGATAAAACGGAAATTATGATAATAAATACTAGTTTTTGCCATCTTTACAAAATCAGACCCAGGGAACAAATTTGGTCTGGCATTTCACATTTGACAACAACTCAGCAATTATGCTTTTCTCTGTAAATCTCTTAAATCTAGACTCTTAAATCCTCTTCGATTTCAAGCAACAAACTCTTCTCTGTATCTCCTCCCCTGTGTAAAAGGAAAATTAAATCAAATCCTTGGCAACAATAAGCTTTGTATCTCTGAATCTCAAGCAGTCAATCGAGGAATTGGGGAAGGAAAATCATAATCAAGGAATTGGGGTTTCAATTGAGGAAAATGAAAAGGAATTGGGGTTTCAATCAAGGAATTGGGGTTTATACTTTATAGTTTTTGCAGAGTGGTTGGGAGTTGGATGAATCGTTGGAAGAGGAAGCTGGTGTACGAGGCAATGTCGAGATCAGTGATAATTCTAAAATGCCTATCCTTCTCACATACAACAAGTGCTTAGACTAAGTAAAATATAACTCTTTACTTTGGAAACACCAAGTTTTTGAGACAATCTAAATGCTAGTGCTGGGCTTTGAAACGTCGTTGGATTAAGGCATTAAATGTTATCTTATTAATTGCGGTTTTATCAAATCATTGTCTCAAAATCTATTTGGGCAAAGATTTTGGAATTGATCGTAACTACTACCTACATTCTATGAAATTATTCCTTTATCGTGTCATTTCTTTTATAAGCATTAGGGTTTAATTACTTGATCATGGACATAGTGTATTGAATTTTTTTATTTCTATGACAGTGTAAATTGGGGAAATGGAGTTTCAGAAGCAAAAGATATGACACAATCTATGAAGGATATATGTTTCCTCTACTTGTTAAAGAGTAACTTGATTCCTGGCCAGAAAAAAATGTTCGGAGTCGAAGATGGTGTAATTTTTTTTTGTTATCCATATGAAATTATAATTTTTAAGTGAAAATGGCACAAGCATGAACGCATCTTTCAACTTGATCTAGGTTAACTTAAAAAACCAATTTTGGGTTTGGTTAACTAGTCTCATGTGCTCCTGTGCATATGTAATTGATATGAACAGATAATGATTGAGTTAACCATACTAAAAAGTTAGGAGAGAGGGTTATGAGCGTAACCAAAATCATAGATTTACAGCCTTCTCTCGTTGGTTGTTGGTAATGTTAGAGATATGAGGCTTAGTTCTATGAACGAAACCAAAGAAACATAGGAAGAATATATACTGAAAGGTTGTGACAACAAATTGCCTTGTTTATCTATCCACAATCTCGAGGCACTCTTCTCTTGACTTATTTCTTGAGAGTATCTTTAGGGTAAATTGGTTTTTAAAAGCAGTTATGCATTCGCGTTGCTACTCTGTTGGTGCTGACTGCGCCACTTCCATCTCTCTCTTTGGTCCAACACCATCCATGGTTTACTTGCGTATTTCTATATCACCTAATTCAGTATCTCAGTAATACAGATAAGCAGTCGAAAAAATTACCTGTGCTTATGTAATCATTTTTTTTGTTCACTGTATGTGCAATCATCATATGGTTTTATAGAGGAATACTTGCATGAAAAAGGAGATGTGCTCATGGTTAACACATGGTGGACATGCCAGGCACTTAGGATCCCCTAAGTAATTTTGCTCATTTAGTTTTTCTGGTTGTAATCTTTCAATCATTTTGCATTTGGATTTGCAGCAGTAAGTTATAATTTCTTACTACTTAATGTGTAGGTGTCGAGGCCCTTCAAGCAAACTGAGTTGGAGATTATATTTGGACAGGGCGTGAATAAACTGGTCAGTAGTTAAACAACATTTGGATGTATAGTATATTTACTTAATTTTGTCTAAGCACTCAATCCGTGCTGCATGTTATGGCTGATATCGGAATGCAGGGTTGTGTTTTGGATTATGCCGAGATGATGGAGATAATAGCAAAGAAGGGTTCTTGGTATAGCTATGGGGATCATAGGTTTGTCTAAAAACATTAACATTTATTTATTTATTTATTTATTTTGCAAGGTATGCAAGAGTTTTATAAATTTTCAAAATATACACAGTGTGGAAGGGTTATGCATGAAAGAAATACTAGAAACCTAAATTTTTAGTATGGTTAAATCAATCATTATCTACGAGCCTAACTTTTTATGTAATTGATATGAACAGATGACCGTGTCTGAGGCAAAAGATATTTGCCAGAATTGGTGGATGAAGGAAGCACTAGATGCCTTAGTTCATTGTCTATCTCCCTCACAACAATTAAAGAAAGCGGCACCTGTAATATGAATGGAATAATGGATGTTGAATATGTAATGCTTGAATATTAGAATATCATATTTGTCATTTATACAAAATTTTAGAATATCAGAATATTAGCAGGCTGTCAATATATAATGTTGTATACTGTTTTTTTTTTCATAAGTTAAATGGGGCTGGGATGGGGCGGGTCTGGTATTGAACTTATTTATGTGGGGCGGATTAGGGGATCCCCGCTTAATTTAATGGGGATCGGGGCGGGGATGGGAGGTGGGAATCTAAGAGAGGATGGGGATGGCATTGGCTCCCCTGCCCCATTGCCATTCATAGTCATCGATTTTTTTTTTTGGATAGAAATCCACACGTTTGTCAACTTGACAAGCTTTTCCTTTTCCCCACAATCACCAGATAACATTATGCCACCTGTAATAGCCTATTTTTGTAGAGACCGAAAACAATGCTTTACACCTTTGAAAAGTAGAACTTCGGTTGGGAACTAAAAGCAATAAACACAAGTTTTAGCGTGAAAAACCTTTGAATAGGTAAAAACCACGACCTCTCCTGAGGATTTCTAAAAGTATGATCTTTATTTAGATGCTAGCAATTACAAAAAGAGAAAGAGGTAGAATATCTAAGTATTGGTAAGGATGATCTTTTCTCAGAGTTTTGTCCGTGATAATAACCCTCTTGGATCCTGATCTTCAGGTCTCCTTTTATAGGTCTTATAATACGACCGTTGGTTACATTGATGAGAAACATTATAATATCAGGTTTTGATGAGCCTTTATAATGGTCCTCTGTAATGTCTTGATATTTGTTGATCTGTAACGGATATATTCTTTAACTATAACTTTAGACCGTTGGGAAGATACAACCTCTTATGATGTTCGCGTACATACGACCTGTTGATAAGTGAGGAGTATCTTCTGTCGCGCGAAGTTACAAGATGTTTTGATATCTCTGAACTGTGATGAAGGTACGATCTCCAACAGTGTTCGCATTTCTTCGAACTGTTGCTAGACATCTGAGTACTTTATGTAGTGCGATGTTTATTGGATGCTTCGACCTTCCCGAACTGTAGATGAGAAAGTTTGTATTGTGAACTGCTTGCCTTTAGCCCTTGGTTAGTTACCTGTGTGTTAACTTTGACCTGTATGTATTCGAATATCAGACTCAGTATGAGGATTAGAAATAAGCCCTCACAACTGCCCCCTCTCAGCCAATAGCAGGAGAAACGTGTGTAGCGAGTGGTGTTGGTTGAGAAGTCCAGTCGTTGTTAATGCTGCATTGATGGCTTCCTAGGTATCTAGAGGAATATTTGTTTTGACTGTTGGGTCCCCAAAAATGTTGCTAGAGATGTGTGCTTGTGATAAAGACTTTATTGAAAGTGGTGGCATAGAATTAACTGCTGTGACTATAAAAAAATAGTGAATAGTTGCTATCACTGTTCATTCTGGTTGAACCTGTCAGTCGTCTGGATTTGTTTAAGTAGTAGCGATGGTGACTACTCATCGTCCGGCATACGAGGAGAGAGTTCAAAAGAAGATAATGATTCTGCAAACCCGCTACTTTGGGAACAAAAGTCTGTCTCTGCAAACTCCAATCCCTGTCCCTCCAACTTTTCATGGGATGTCGTGGGAAGAAGTAGAGGAGGCAGAGGATGACTATCATCAAATGTGGCACTTCCATTATATTGTTTTGTTTGCTGCTCACCGTCGGTTCTGTCTTCGGATGCTTGCAGAGGATGCGGTGGCGGCGGAGGATGAGAAGGCTGGGGTGTCCTCTGTTAAGTACTGTCGATACCCTGTGAAAGATTGGGTATTGTAATGGTAGAGGAGGTCCTTAATCGGCAGTGGAGGTGGGGTTATGGAGGAGGGGTGGGATTACTTTGTCCTCTACCTCCCTCCAGTTCCTCTTCTTAGGCTTTGAGTTTTTTTGCTGGGCCCGCCATTGTTTCTTCTCAAGTGTTGCACTGTCATCTGCAATTTAGGCTATTCTTTGTAAAAGAAAAAATTGTCTGTAGAACTTGTAATCTTGATTTTCGAACTGTCTGAAGTATTCGTCCTTGTAAATTGTTTTTCTTGAATAATAAATTCAAACTTTCTGATCTTGTCTTGTAAGTATTTGAAAACTGCTTGAATGAACTTGTATTGAACTAGTCAAGAATGACTTAGGACAAAAATATGTAGATCAAAATATTGTCGAGTTGAACTGTGTAGATCGTGTTATGTATTTGTGGCCTTGTTTTGAGAGTATCATCAATGTCAACTTAAATGCTTATTACCATCGGTGGAACTTGGTCGGAGCCTCTGACTAGTTCGATAAATCGTGCTGGATAAATTTTCTAAAGAGGATGTGAGAGCTACCGATAGAGAAATCATTCCGTGTGGTGCAGAGAATTATCCGTTCTGTCATTATATGTAAGGTCGGATGATTGATCATAATAAAATAATTTATTTGTGTTGATGTCGTTTTATCATTGCTTTCTGTATCTATAATAATTTTTGACTGGAATATAACTGAAGCAGGATTTGTTGCCGATTTTCTGCTTCTGTCAGACCGAAATTGAGGTAAGTGACAGCTGTAATAACTGTTCTTAGGTTTTTGAACTGGAACCATGCTATAAAAATTGTAGCAGGATCGTGCAGCCGTAGAAGGTTGTTGCTGTAAGTAATCGTGCTCTAAGATCTGTATAAATCTTCTTGGACAGTGAGTCCTTAATAATGGCAGAGGAGAGAGACAGACTTGATAGCAGAACACGTTACTCCAAAGATCATTATGAGGGCAAACTAAAAGGCGTGCCTGTTAGGAGATATGATGTGGACACGTGTCCCGAGGAGCCATCATTTCAGAAACCTAGGGATAATATAAAAGTTTTTCTTCCGTTTTCTCTTAAACCACAATCAGCTGCAGAGAGAGGAAGAAGCATTTTAAGAGAGAGAAAATCTTCAAATTTTTAACGCAGTCCTCCAGTGTTGTGTGATCTTGCTAAAAATATCAAAGCTTTGTCGTCTGAGGTGCGAGCGATGACCAGAGTTGATGACTGTTGCTCTTCTAGTACAGGTTAGTTTATCTGCTTCCATCTTTTCTGTTGTTGTATTAGTTTCTTAGAACGGGTAGCTTGCATGTTTAAAACTTCTGGGTAGATTAATAACGTGTAGGGTACGGTTAAGAGAGGAGGCCTGTTTGATTAAAAAAAACTCTGAATAGATTTTTTTCTGTATTTATGGTAGATGCGCTCAAAAAACCTAAAGCCCAGTAGTAAATTTGTTGTATCTACCAGTAGTGAAGAGTCTTCATCGTCTGATAGGACTATGGATGATTCGGCGATAATTGGTACTGTAATTGCTGATAATCTAGCTGTTTCTTCTGGGAGGGATTGCATACGGGGAATAAAACTGGGCAATTTTTTAAGTATCCCGAGAACGTAGACGTAGTGAAGAAATTCTTACAGTATAAAAAGAGTTTAGACGGAGAATGGGGGCATTATGTGATGAATGCAGGGTTGTGGTTTAGAACTCTGGTGAGACCGGGTGGTAATATAGAGCATTATCAGGTGCCTTCTCTGGATCAGTGTAAGAGAAGTGTGGATATAGGAAATGATATTGATATCACTTATTATAATAGAACTGACGCAGAGGTCGTAGATGAAGGATTCCTCTGTTATTTGAACTAGGTCGTATATGGGTTGAGTATTCTCCTAACCTTTTTCCAAAAGGGGGTAATGAATACTTTAAAGAGTTGCCATGGTCAATTAAATGGTAATTTATTTAAGATGATGAGGGTCTGTGAAAACCTTAATCAGAAGTGGAGAGATGGCGGTATTACGAGACAGTTCGTTGTGGACGATGTCTTGAAATACTATAAGTTTAAATATGTGAAAGATCGAAAGAACGGATATTTGTTCAGTGATTCGGCGAGGCCGAATTTCTTTGATTTTGAATATTCTGGGAGACCCTGGTGCGACCATCTTGTGATGGCGAGGGGTAATTGTATGCAAGTGCCTGGGGAACCGGTGCTCGAGATGATATATAAGAATTTTAAAGAGAGTAAGTGTCTTCCTTCTGCCTGAAGTTTGTCTTTGAACTTATTGCGAGCTGCTAACATAGTTTGTTACTATTTTGGCAGGGGCTAATCCAAAAGTTGTTGCTGATACGTCGAGTTTGTTCAATGTCGTTAGTCGAGAAGGAAAGGAACTGAACAAGGTTCTTGGAGAACTAGGTATTCGGAGAGAGAAGAGGCTGAACTTTGTAGTTGAAAAAGTGCAGCGAGCTCATCAAAATCGAGCTATGGATACTTCTGGCTCTGCTTATGCTGATGTTATGGTGATTCCTGCCTGTGCTGTGGGTACCTCAAGCTCCTTAGTCCGGCGACCTAGAGCAAAAAAGATGGTGTTGCCTTCTGAACAAGCAGCTCCTGTGCAGATACCACCGGTGGGGACTGAGGGCGTAGATGCTGATGTAAATATAGTTCCTCCTCTGAAGAAGCAGAAAAAAGAATCCGGTAAAGATATTCAAGCTTCTTCAAAGGGGGGTCAACCTCGAAGCCGTGGAGCTGGAGGCTTTGGATTTGGCTAAGCATGATCCCATCCGCCTAGATACTCAAATTCGATCCAGTATCTCACAGGTATGCAAGATGTTATCTGATTAACATTTTTTTTTAGTAATGATCTGATCTTGTAATACTGTTTTACTGTATTTGTAGTGTAGCTTTTTGTTGCTTGGAAGTCGGCCGCAGAGGTGTTAAAGTTAGCTGTTACAGATCGTAAGGAACTTGTTCGGCAACATGATACAGAGAAAACTTCTTTGCGAGAACAGTTTATGGAGGAGAAGGCTCTACAGAGGGAGATGTTTGAGAAGGAGAAGGCTCTGCAGAAAGATCAGTTCGAGAAGGAAGTTGCCGCTGCAAAGAAAGAGGTTGAAGATGAGGCCAAAAAGGCTGTTGACAGAGTGGTGGCTTCCTAAAATAAACCGATTCAAGCCTACTACTTCTGGGGTTTGAGCAGAGAGGATATCGATCTCGCTCTTGTAGGGAAGTATATCAAAATCATCTTCCCAGGGGATGATGCCTCTCCAGTCGCTGAGCAGAGCCCGGCTCCTCCAGTTGCTGATGATAAGACCTAGGAGGTAGCAGGAGCTAATTCTTGAATTTTTAGTTGTATCAAAGTTTTGAGACTTGGTCAAATTGTGTCCTTTGTACTTGTGATGGAACTATTTTTGTCGAGACTTTGAATTTTTTTTTTGTAGCTGCTATTGATATATGTTTTGATGGTGAATGTATAATGTGTATGTAGGAGGTAGTTCGTTTGAGGGGGAAAATGATCGAGATGGAGAAGGCCTTGAGTCGAGCGAGGGATTCCATCAATCATACTCAACAGGTACAAAATAAACTTGAATATGAGAGACGTCTTCATAACTCAAATTTTGATAACACCTTTAAGGAGTTATTCTAGCTTCAATGTAGATATGGAAAGATAAAAATTGAGAAGGATGAGGTTTTGCGAAAAGAGGGCGATAGGTTCTCTTTACTCCAAAAATCCCTTAAGGATAAGCGGTTTGTAGATGAGATTGATAAGTTAGAGTGTCAAAGGTCATTATTGTCTTTAACGCTCTATTTTGAGGCCGAAGTTGATAGTGAGCGGGGCTTGAAGGAGACCTATTTAGAACTATTAACTGAGAGAGGCATAGTATCGGAACCAGCTCGGCTGAAATTCTTCGTGCAAGAAGCGCGTAATCGTCATAGTATAGAGGCACAAAGATGCTCAGCTCGGGCTGGAGTATCCATCATATGGGGTGGTGTAGGTCCATTGCCTGATGAGCTTAACTTTTGTAGGGGCAAAGCGCAATGAGGATCCTTTTCTTCAACATAAAAAAGGAAGATAGAAAAATCCAGGCACAACTAGAAATCGAACTGAGGCAAGCTTGTGAGGAACTGGAGCGATGCAACGGTCATAATGCATGTCTGGAGAGGGAAAAGGGGGAGTGTAACAAGTTGCATAGTTTAGAGAAAAGAGTGACATTATTAAAAATGCGTTTACTAGATACGCAGAAACGTCTGCAAGTGTCCCAATCGTGTTTGAAGATGAAAATTACTCCAAAGCGGGGGAAACATGCTATCAACATGGATCACGAACGTCAGATAGCCGATGTGATCGCGTTTTATGGGGGTGAGCTCGAGAGAGTAGAAAATGAATTTAGACGTTATATCTCGAGCTGTGGTAAAGATGTGGAAGTAGAGAATGATAAGGTTGAAAATATGTGGTTTGCAAGGGGGAATGAGGGTGGAGGAGCTTCAACCTCAAAAATGTGAGCTGAAGAGTTCGAGGAGGAGGAGGTCGAAGATCTGTTACCTCACACGCGACATAAAACCCGTCTGCAAGAGGTCGTAATTTTCATTGAACCTTTGCAAGTAGATGCGAGTAGTAGTAGGGTTCAATCATAAACCAACTAAATTGTGGCATATGATTGTGCTCTGCATAATGTAGTTGATTCGTGTATCATAGCTTGATGTTGTAATAAGTGTTGTTGAATGATATGTCTTGTTCGAATGAATATTTGTTGATAGATGTATTGTTGTTTGTAATCTGTTCTTCTAGGCTGAAGAAAATGAACAGGACAAACTGGTTGTCTTATCCTCATCAAATATGGAACTATCTGCAAAGTTGTAGTAATGTTTGTTGGTAGCTGAAAATATGACTTTGTCAAACTCGAAGCTGGAATATGATATGTTGGAATTGCAGAGTCGGCTAAATGCGACGACTGTAGAGTTGTCATGTAAGGATGCAGAGATATTGACTGATAATAATGAAGCCGAACTGTGGAAAGAATCTCTGAAGAAAAAAAAGTTAGAGACCATGTCTGCGAATCAACAAGTTCTGGATCTGTTGAGTATGATTGAAAAGCAGAAGAACGATCTGTTATCCCATCAGTCGGTGGTAACAAATAATACTGATCTCTTAAAGAAGCAAGATGCTGAAATCCGTCATATGCGAGAGCGACTAAAAAAGCTGAACTGGGATTTGAGTGAGGCCCGTGACTCATGCCAGAGGAAAAGTGACCGTGCCAAAACTCACGAGGAAGTATGTTCCAAGAGAGATCAAAAGTTGAATAAAACCATTAATAAGTGTGACACACGTATCGCCGATCTTGACCGAGATAAACAAGCTTTGATACTGGAGTGTATGCAAGGTAATGAAGTTTTCGAGGAACTTCATGTGAAGTATAAAGAGCCGCAGAGGATGGTGGACGCAGCTAAAGCCGAGATCAATTATTCGAGGGTGGTAGATAAGAAGTTGCAATGTCAGAAGCAGGAGATGGAGCGTAGTGTACAGATAACAAAACAATATAGAGGCTCGTTGCTGCAGGAGAAAAAATCTCTGGAAGCTCGATGTAAAGATCTTGAAGACGAACTAAACAAGGTGAAGGCCGAATTTTGTGAAGCTACATTGTTTACTGCAGATAATGTTACGTTGCGTGCTATGGCTATGTTGCATGCTAATGTAGAGAAATTTCGAACAGAGCGTGAGTCGATCTTGGCTGCTTCAACTGAATACGTTATGGAATATGATTTGCAGGTAGCGCGGTTATCTTATATAGATAATTTGATGCCGAGAGTTATGGAATTGTTGAATGCACCTTCTACTGTAATTGATGCGGCTATTCCTTTCCATGTCTTACTTTCATCTGGGCCTGGGGAAAGTTCGAATATTGTACGCCCAAAGCTCGAACAGTAGTTTCATTGTTTATATTGTAATGAGACAGAGTATAAATATGTCTTTGCTGTAGAATAATGTCAAAAGTTTAGCAAAAAGTGTTTTTGTTCTGTAATCTCTTTGTATGGTCGTATTGGTTGAATCGATAAACGACAATGTAGAGATATAATTGCAACGGTGTTGTATAGTCGAATTTATTTGAATAGCTATGATGTTGGTCTTAGTCATAGGTCGAATTAAGCGTACTAATAAGCGACCCTACCGGGGCATCTTTAAATATTAAAATAGCTGGATGGCGCATCTCTTCCAGATCGAATTGATTATCTCTATAAGCGACCTTGGGAGAGCGAATTTATTTGAACAGCTATGATGTGGGTCTCAGTCGCAGGTAGAATTGAGCGTATCAATAAGCGACCGTACTGAGACATCTTTGAATATTAAATAGTTGTGGCGCATATCTGTCAGATCGAATTGATTATCTCAATAAGCTACCTTAGGAGAACGAATTTATTTGGACAGCTATGATGTAGGTCTCAGCCACAGGTCGAATTGAGCGTATCCATAGGCGGCCTTACTGAGACATCTTTGAATATTCAATAGCTGTATGGCACATCTCTGTCAAATCAAATTGATTATCTCAATAAGTGACCTTAGGAGAGAGAATTTATTTGGACAGCTATAATGTAAGTCTCAGTCACTGCTCAAATTGAGCATATCAATAGGTGACCGTACTGATACATCTTTGAATATTGAATAACTGTATGGCATATCTCTGTCAGATCAAATTGATTATCTTAATAAGCGACCTTAGGAGAGTAAATTTATTTGACCAGCTATGATGTAGGTCTCAGTCACAGGTCGAATTGAGCGTATCAATAGGCGACCGTACTGAGACATCTTTGAATATTGAATAGTTGTATGGCGCATTTCTGTCAGATCGAATTGATTATCTCAATAAGACACCTTAAGAGAGTGAATTTATTTGACCAGCTATGATGTAGGTCTCAGTCATAGGTCGAATTGAGCGTATCAATAAGCGACCGTACTGAGACATCTTTAAATATTGAATAGCTGTATGGCGCATTTCTGTTAGATCAAATTGATTATCTCAACAAGTGACCTTCGAAGAGCGAATTTATTAGAACAGCTATGATGTATGTCATATACCGGGATAACATAAATGCTTGAATTGAGTAGACTTGCAAAATGATGCTGACAAGTACTTTATTGCATAATATCTGATATTACAGCATATTTATCTTCGATACAGCTTTAATCGGCGAGTATTCCATGGATTAGGTATAGGAACTCCATCATACGTACTGAGATCGTAGGATTCTAAACCACTCATTCCAGTTACGATAAAATGACCTTCCCAATTCTCTGCCAGCTTCCCAACACTAGGTGTTTTACGATGTGGTGGGATTTCTCTAAGAACGAGGTCTTTCATTTGGAATTATCTGTGTCGTACATGTTTGTTATATGACCGGGATAAAACGAGATGATATCTTCCCAGATTAACAAGAGCTTTGTCACGTGTTTCTTCGATCAAATTAAGATTGCATGCAATCTAAAATTTGTTTTCTTCATCTGTCATCTCGTGATCATGTATCGGGTGATGATACTGAGTGGGAATGATGGCTTCAGTCCCGTAAGCCAATAAGAACGGAGTACGGCCTGCTGCGGTTCTAGGAATTACTCGGTAGGCCCAAAGTACGTGTGATAACTCATTTGCCCAGTTCCCCTTCTAGTCGTCTAAATGCTTCTTGATGCCATCCACAATAGTTTGATTAGTAATCTCTGCCTATCCATTTCCTTATGGGTAATAAGAGTTGGATGGGGAATGAATGATGTTGTGCTCATTAAGGAATGCGACGATCTTGAAGCCAATGAACTGTGGTCCGTTATCAATTCGGATTAGATGTGGTCTGCCGAATCGGATAATAATGTTCTCCTAGATAAATTTGATGACTTTGTCTTCATAGGTTCGGCACAACGGAACATCTTCTACCCATTTAGTAAAGTAATCCATAGTGACCAATAAATGTTTGCGTTTTCCTGGTGCTACAAGAAACTCTCCTACAAGGTCGAGAGCCCATCGTCTGAATGGCCAAGTGACTTAGCTTGAGTGTAGTTCAAGGGCTGGAGCTCGAATTTTAGGTCCGTGCCACTGGCAAACGTCACACTTACGGGCATATTCGATTGCTTGCACTTTCATCATAGGCCAACACATTCCTTGAGTTAAAGCTCTGTTTGCAAGAGATTATCCTGCCGCATGGGATCCGCACGTGCCTTCGTGTAGATCGTGCAAGAATTGCTATGCTTCTTTATCAGACAGACAAAGGAGGTAGGGACCAGTGACCAAAATTTTGTATAGGAGATTGCCCTGAACAGTATATCTTTGGGCGTTGTCAATTAATCTCTGCCACTCCGTAGGATCCTCAGGAAGTGGCCTGTCAAATTTATTGCGAGGTTCGATGTAAGTAATTTGTTGCCCCCAGTATTAATGGTGTTGGCCTCGATGGTATTGATACTGGGGGTTAGAAATGACGTCAATCTTTAAGTAATGAGCTTTTAATCCGAGGACAGCGGTAAGGTAAGCGAGCTCATCTGAATGTCTATTTTCTCCCCTTAAAAAATACTCTATATAAATTGTCTAGAATTTGATCATTCATTCGACCACTGCAGCAGCATAATTGACCATTATCCTATTAGTTTGATAGACGTCTATATAATGGTTGACTATTAGTAATGAATCTGTGTAGACAGAGAGATCTGCTAGTCCCAGTGTGATTGCCATGTCCAAGCCATGAATTAAAGCCTCATATTCCGCTTCGTTATTAGTTACTTCAAAACTGAGGTGAGTGGATTTTTCGAGTCGATCATTGGAGGGAGTGATAAGAATAATTCCAATCCCTGATCCGGATGGACCGATGGAACCGTCAGTCAAAAGTCGCCAACCCTTCCTTGTTACCCAATCTGACTTATCTTCAGATTGATCTGCGAGTGGCTCACCTTTCTAATCAATAAAATTTTCTTCCCAAAGGAAATTTGTTACAGCTTGACCCTTTTCGGAGTGACGTGGATCGAATCGTATATCGTGCTCCCTAAGTGTTACTGACCATTGTTGAATACGTCGAGATTTTTCACGCTTAGATAAGATTTCGTGGAGTGAATAGTTTGTTAAAACGTGAATAGTATGAGCTTGGAAATACAGTTTTAATTTATGGGATGTATAAACGAAAGCAAGATGAAGCTTCTCGATCTTGGTATATCTCGTTTCCGCGGGAGTCAGGGTCTTGCTGATAAAATAGACTGGTTTCTCAGTCTTTTCTTCGAGCCGGAGGAGAATAGAGCTGAGAGATGTATCAGTGACTGCTAGGTATACTATTAGTTCCTCTCCTTCCGCTAGTGTGCTCATAACTGGTGGTTTGCCCAAATAACGCTTAAGTTCGAAGAAGGTTGCCTCGCATTCATCTGTCCATTCGATCTCTGGGTCTGTCTTGGATTTTCCTCAAGATGTACATTATCTTAATAGATTGAACAGAGGTTAGCATCTGTCTGATGATTTGGATACTAATCTATTGAGCGCTACAATCTTCCCGGCTAGTTTCCAAATGTTCTTCTTCGTTTTGTTGGATGGATCAGCTTCAATGCCACTTCTGCTTATTAGGTGGCCTAAAAACTTCCCGAATTGTACTCCAAATTGACATTTCTCAGGATTTAAACGCATCTTGTAGGATCGCAAGATTTCGAAAGTTGCTCACAAATCTGTAAGATGGTCCTCTTTCTTGAGACTTTTGCAGAGCATATCGTCAATGTAGACCTCCATTGTTTTACTAAGATGTTCTTTGAACATCTGTGTCATCAATCTCTAATAGGTGGCGCCGACATTTTTCAGGCTGAATGGCATGAATCTATAATAATATAGACCTTGTTCTGTAATGAACGTAGTCTTGTCCTGATCTTCAGGAAGAAGTGGTATCTGGTTATATCCTGATGCAGCGTCCATCATTGAGAGGAGTTCGTGCAATGCTGTAGAGTCGAGCAGGTGATTGATTATTGGAAGTGGAAAGCTATCCTACGGAGTGTGTTTGTTGAGATCCGTAAAATCAACACAGATTCTAATTTTGCCATTCTTTTTAGGTACTGCGATAATGTTCGAGATCCAGTCTGGGTAAATAGCTTTGCGAATGAAACTGACCTTGATCAATTTTTCGATCTCTTTATTCACTTCATCTCACAGTTTTGGTGCTAGAGTTTGTTGCTTTTGTTTGACCGGTTCTACTTTATCTTTCAACCCTAACTTGTGGCATGCTATAGCTGGATCGATCCCTGGCATTTCATGAAACATCCATGCAAAGACATTGTTGTTCTCTGTGTGGAATTGTATGAGACTCGAGCGCTCCTCTGTGCTTAAGAGAGTCCCAATGTGAGTTCCTCTGTGAGTGTCACTGATCTCTATGTACTATATCGGTTCGACGTCTGGCAACTGGGGCTCTATTGGAATTGATTGCTGTAATTGCTACGCAGTTGGTTTAGTTTCAATAGTATTATCACAGGCTCGGGCTAATTTTTTGGCTTCCCTTGATTTCATAGATCCCTCCTTTCCAATCGAATCGTAATGCCTGATGATATGTGGAGGGGATAGCTTTCATGTCATGCAACCATGGTCGCCCCATGATGCCCAGGTAACGGGATTTGGCTTTGACGACGTAAAAGACTACGTCAAGTGTAACTGGCCCAGCTGTGATGGGAAGTGTAATTTTCCCCACACGCTCTTCCATAGAGCCGTTGAATCTAGAGACATTGATACCACTTGGTTCAACCTTGTCTGCTAAACCCATTTGGTTGATTGTGCTCTGAAAAATTAGTTCGATGCTACTGCCGGTATCGATCATAATCGTATGTAGAACTATGTTCCTCATTTTTAACATGATGATGAGAGCATTGTGGTGCGGAAAGTTGACATGACGAACGTCACAATCTTTGAAAGAAATCCTGGCTCCCCGATTGTTGGATTCTGGTAACAAACAGGCTTCTTTGTCCCTCATTGTCAAATCATAGAATTGTCTGACGCGCCTACGCTTAAAACTGTTGGAATTGCTGATTGCCCGAGTCTCAATGAAATACAAATGCTTTTCTTCATTTGTTTCGTCAACTTGGATGATCTTGGCGCCAGTTTTGTAGCTTCCATCCTTGTATCTTTCGTGTCGACAATGTACTCCAGCATTCGTCCTTGTGCAAATATAGTCTGGAGAAAATATATCAGTGTAAAACACTACTCTGTATCATGATGTTGTATCTGGTGGCGAATGCAGTAAGGCTTTCCTGGTATGGGCGTAAGAGTATTGGCAGTTCTGAAGCATTCATCTATCTGTATCAGCGGGTATAAGTCTGCAAGAGTAGTTGTTAACTATGGTATACACGAAATTAACATCTCTCACCCTTGGCGTCCTTGATTGTCATTGGATTTGAATTGCTTCTTATCACCCCCATAGTCTTCATTGTTGTTATTAGCTCGTTCGTCGGGATGGCCTTTTGTTGGTAGGATAATGTGTTGAGGTCTTGGCTTTTCAGTCATCAGCCGTTCAAGGTCGATGAAGTTGTTGACCTTTTTGTTCATGTCCTCCAACGTCAGTGGTTTGTTGAGAGCCAGGTGTTCCTTGACTCGTCCATCCGCGAGTAGAGCGTTGGTGAAAGCAGAGATTATAATTTTCTTGTCGATGTTGTCAATTTTTTTAGCTAGCCCGAAAAATTTCCTGGTGAACGCTTCCAATTTATCATCTGGTACATGCTTGAGGTTGAACAAAGAGTAAAGACTCTCCTCCTTGTCTTTATTGTGAGAATAGTTCTTGACAAACAGTTCACGAAGTTGTTCGAAAGTGAAGATAAATCCTTCATTAAGTGTGTGGAACTTCCTCAATTGGTTGGAAAAAGGCAGTAGATGATGTGGTTAGATGTCGAATGTAGTCCCAAAGAATCCTGGAATTCTTGGACGTGTTCCAGAGGATCTCCCCTATTGTATTTCTAGATTTTTGGAGTATAAAAACTGGTGGGCACTTTCTCATCTAGCAACTCTTGTACGAGTGGGCTCTTCTGCAGTTTAGGATAGCTATTTTTTATAGTGTGCATTTGATCATCTAACAGCTCCTTGATGCGCCTGTCTAACTGTTCCAGAGTGAGATGTAGGCGAGATGTAACAACTCATCTTGTTACTGGTCCTTCTGTAGGATTATGCTCTCCTGTTGCTTCTTCTATCCGGTCATAGAGCGAAACTCTAGGTTTTTCTCTGTTCTGTTCTTGTTCTTGCTGCAGATCTATTATTGCTCCAGTGGGTAACGATGGATTGACGTGACTTCGTGGTAAGACTGGTTCTTGCTGAATTTGAGGAAGTGTTGGATTCTTGCCTCAAACTCCCAAGCGATCATGGACCGATATCCTCGAGGTTATAAGCAGAACGATCCGTGGTCTCAGATTTGTTGTTATCTGATCTTGAAGTGCTCTGAGTGCGTTCTACATGCTGGTGAGCTATATTTCTAGCTCTATTCGTTGTTCGGCTTCTGCTTGCACAGTTGTTCACAAATATGTCACTCCATCAGCAACGTCAGGCAGGGCGCAGTGTGACTTATCTTGATTTGCCATCTTTCAAAAGTAAATCCGGTAAAAACTAGATCAGAGAACGTCGAGTGTATGCTTCGTTTCCCACAGACGGCGTCAAATGTAATAGCCTATTTTTTGTAGAGACCAAAAATAATGCTTTGCACCTTTGAAAAGTAGAACTTCGGTTGGGTATTAAAAGCAATAGACACGAGTTTTAGCGTGGAAAACCTTTGAATGGGTAAAAAACCACGACCTCTCCTGAGGATTTCTGAAAGTATGATCTTTATTTAGATGCTAGCTAGTACAAAGAGAGAAAGAGGTAGAATATCTAAGTATTGGTAAGGATGATCTTCCCTCGTAGTTCTACAGGTGATAATAGCCCTTTTAGATCCTGATCTCCTGGTCTCCTTTTGTAGGTCTTATAATACGACCGTTGGTTACATTGATGAGGAACATTATAATATCAGGTTTTGATGAGTCTTTATAATGGTCATCTGTAACGTCTTGATATTTTATGATCTGTAACGGATATATTCTTTTGCTGTAACTTCAGATCGTTGAGAAGATACAACCTCTTATGATGTTCACGTGCATACGACCTGTTGATAAGTGAGGAGTATCTTCTATCGCGTGAAGTCACAAGATGTTTTGATATCTCTGAACTGTGATGATGGTACGATTTCTAACAGTGTTCACATTTCTTCGAACTGTTGATAGACACCTGAGTACTTTCTGTAGTACGATGTTTATTAGATGCTTCGACCTTCCCGAACTGTAGATGAGGAAGTCTGTATTGTGAACTGCTTGCCTTTAGCCCTTGGTTAGTTACCTATGTATTAACTTTGACCTGTATGAGTTCGAATATCGGACTCAGTATGAGGATCAGAAATAAGCCCTCACACCACCGATATCAAACTATACATAAAAATCATCGCTTTGAATCTGACTCTTTAACGTCATCTCAAGTACCCTTTGTTTCAATTCGAAAATTCTAGTAGAGAGTTAAGAAACCAAATTTTGGTCGATGAATCCTGATCGTGCGATCAGAACGTGTAACGGATAGATCTACATCTTTACAGTGAAGACTCTCAGGCTTGTCCAGGTACTAAAAGCATCTTCAGCAGTGCGTGACTGACTTGGAATTTAAGCTGCCACATCAGTTTTGCGCACTCCAACAGTGCCTGACTAACTCCCTTTTGAGTCTTAAAATCCAAGACCGAGTCTTGAATTTTTAAGTAGCGATTGGGCGCCCAAGTGTTGGGCGCCTGTTCTGTTTTTAAACAGGCGCCTATGACTTAGCCGCCTAAGTTAATTTTTTTTTAATTAGGCAACAAAATCTTAGGCGCCTGTTGCACTGAGTAAATTCGTTGAAGCTTCTAAAACCAAATCATTTCCTATCTTCATCACTTTTCCAAAAATCATTTCCCTCTCTTTACCACTTTAGCAAAAACCAAATCCATTTGCACCACAACTCTCCTTCACTCTATTGGGATTAAGGTTGATCTCTCAAGGTAAGGTTTTGTTTAATTTTATCATATTCATTTTAATTTTCTAGATGTTTATATTCTAGGGTTTTAAGTTTTTCATTTTGAATAATTCTTCATATATGCAAATTATTATATGAGTTCTTCGAATCCAACGAAAGAGAATGATTCCAATACCGAGCGTAATTTGAATGAACCCAACAATTTTGGACAACAACAAATCCCACCTAATTGGTATGAATTCACTCATTCCCCTTAACCTCAATTATCTCAATCACAACAATTTCAATCTTTTAACTCGCCCAACAATTGGGTACAACCCTCTCAACCTTTCATAACACCCAATAATTGGGGACAACCCTCTCAATTTGCTATTCCTACTCAATTCCAACATCCTTCTTCATTTGCTAATTTCTCACAACCTCAGTCATCTCAATCATATGGTACTCAACCGGTTCACTTATCTCAATCCGAAGACGTGGGGGTTGTTAAAAGACAAAAAGGCAAAGGCAGACGTCACTCGACCAAGGCAACTACTAATGCAGGGGTTCGGGGGTCTCAGTTGTTGAAATGGATGGGTATTCAAAACAAAAATCTTGCAAAAGCTTGGGTTTATGTCTCGAAGGATAGAATCAAAAGCAACAACCAACAACTTGATGTTTTTTGGGAGTCGGTTTTGGATGCATTTCATGAATTTTGTTAAGAGGATGATGAACGGGTTGAACGTACAGCTTCATCTTTATAAAATCATTGGTCGGATATGAATCGTGGCTGCATGGTTTATGGGACTTGTTTGAAAAATGTGATGCAAGGTCCCATAAGCGGTATGCAACAAGAAAATTTGATAAGTAATTCAACATTTGTCATTGCGAATTATAAACTATTTTTACCAAAATTATACATTTTATTATTATTTAAATCTATTTTATAGGACGATGCCGCGAAAATAATGTATGAAGCACATGGTAAAGGCAAATGGTCGTATAAAGATGCTTATGAAGTTTTAAGTGCTCATCAATATTATAAAATATTGCAGCCAACACCCGGACACGTTAGCTCGCAATGTGCGAATGAAGCAAACATCAAATTCTAGCCTTGGAACGTCTACACTGGCAACACCCGATACACCCGTTAGCTCCAATAACGACTCTCCAGTACTTGTCACGGATGAGGAGACGGAACGTCCCAGCGGTGTCAAAAGTGTTAAACAAAAGAAAAGGAATGAAAGAAGACAAAATCGGTTGATTGAACGCCAAAATACACTGATTAGTCATCTTGACCGAATGAATAAAAAGAAAGAAGAGTATATTGCTGAGAGAGATAAGAAGAAAGAAAAAAGTAATGCCCGTGTAATGGAGTTAAGAGAAAGGAAGACAAAGGCTGTGGTGAATTTAGAAGCTCAATTTCAAGCCCAAAACGATCAAAATGTGATGGCGATGAACATGTCTACTTTGGACGACACTCAAAAGATTTATTGGGAGGCACAACGTAATACGGTTATGGCGAGATTGTTTCAAGCTAATAATAATATCCAAAATGTTATAGCTAAAAAATCTTATTTTGGAAGTTTGGTAGTATTTTAGTGATTCTTGTTTAAGAAGTTTGGTTGTACTTTGTTTAAAAACCTTGTTTAAGTTTGGTTGTACTTTGTTTAATTTCTTGTTTAAGAAGTTTGGTAATTTTAAATAATAGAATCGGTTTGAAAAATTTTAGTTTTTAATTATTTTCTATTTGAATTTATATTGAAATAAAAATAATTTTTTTTAAATAAATTTCAAATAATTGAAAATGCTAGTTGTTTCCCTGATAAATTTTAAATAAAAGTTTGGCACTGCACGATGCTCTAGTTAAGCCCAACAACGGTCCCCAAGATACCATTCGTATCCACCAAATGGGTACTGCAGGAGTACTCTTTTACGACTGATATTACCGGCGATGACTACCTCCCGCTTTAGTGCATCTTTCATATTTCTAAAAGGGTCCCATTGTATGTTATTGATTGTACGCAAATCCAGTTGTTGCCTCATCAGTGCTAGATGTTGCTTCGCCTTATTTCCCGTAAATTTTCGTCTTGTAGTTTTCCAGGCTAACATCCTTGGGTAAAAATCATCCAACCTATTATCTATCAAGATATGATGGCCTATCTGACAATACTCGTAGCAATGATACTACATAAGATACAAACAAATATTAATTATCCAAATAATCTTGAATTCCAAAAAAATAAATAACTAGAACTATTAAATAAAAATATTCTACCTCAATCAATTGGAAAAGGCCGCCGATGTATTTCACCTCCTGTTTCGATGCTTGGTCAAGGCAGTAGTATAGATGCCCTAATATAGCGGAGCCAAAGTTTATCGTATAAGTCATGTTTTCTAAGATGGCAAGTGGACCTATCAACTCTAGTCGAGCCCAGCTCTTCGAGTTCCCAAATAAGACACCTCCAAAGTACAATAACATAAATGCTCTAAAGATTACTTTGGTATTACCCTTATCGTTGAAGTCTACTCTTATATGGTCAAGGAAAGTCTCGAGGTGAGCAAAACTAATACATCCTTTTTCATAATCTTTAAACTCCATTGCGGGAAAAATTGTTAAGGCCTTACCGTATTCCGTGTAAAAGTCTTCAAATATTATCGGCTCTCCTATCCCGATACCTATCCCGGTAAGCACAGTAAAATCTCTAGGTGTGATCCCTAACTCCCCACAAGGTAGGTAAAATGTGTGAGTGTTTGGCCACCAACGCTCAACCATCGCCAAAACTACTTGGTTGTCTCCATTCCCAATTTTATAATCAAATACACTCATCAAATTGGTAGCCTTTAATTTCTGCTTCAAGTGAGGTACCTTTATAAGTCTCAAGTAGATTTCACGGAGCTTGGCTTAAATGCATCGACATTTAAATCCAACTCGAGCCTGTAAAGGCATTAATAAACACAAATAAGAATATCTAAATTAAATTCTACCGGAAGTAAATAATTTGAAATGAGTATAAAGCTAATAATTTACTAATTTGCGTTATTTCAACTTACCGATGTAGTGGCAACCGATGTGGACAAATGACCATTTCCATCCGGTTGTGTGAGTTGCCAAAAATCACGCTGTTCAGTGGAAACATTCAGAACTTCTTCAAACCCGACTTTTTATTTTTTGCCAGATAAAAAACCCAATTGGGAAACTTTACATTCGTCATATTCTTCATCCTCATCGCTTGATTCGGTATATTCTTCATCTTCTGACGACATTGTCAAATCCTGCATTAATAAACACATATTAATTTATATAAATACCATCACAGTACTCAGGCAATAGAAAGTATTAAATCAATAAGAGGGTGTCAAATTCTTATCAACATAACGTCAAATTCTATTAAAGCACCAAGGCGCGTTCGTCATTTTTAACTTCATTTTCCACACAATACCCTATTTTCAACACATTGGAGTGAAACTTTGGGATGCAAGAGGAGTGGAAATTGGTGATTTCAACACTATGACAGCCAAATTCAATCAATACTCCACCAAGAAATCACAATTTTGGGAAAAAATTACTATACCCTAAAATACACTAAGAATCACAAAATCAAAGAATACCCTAAATTAACAAGTAACAAAGTGTTGGATTTGATATAATCTTAAGCGCATTACACCAAGGAAGTTCAAATTAAATGTGTGTAGAGAGAGAGAGAGAGAGATACCTGAAAAGAGGAGATGCTCTAGTTAGGCAAAAATTAGACAAAGAGAAACAACAGTTTGTAGCTTTTGACTTAGTGGAACAGGCGCCTAAGACTTAGGCGCCTGATTTTTTTTTTATATTTAAACAGACGCCTAAGTGTTATGCGCCTATTTGAATTAGTTTAAAATCCAAGTCAGACACACTTGGAGGAAATTGCGTCTGATTGACTTGGATTTCTCTTTTTGCATCCAAGTCAGTCAGGCACTGTTGGAGATGCTCTAAAGTATATATACTTGTAAACTTGAGAAGAGAAGCATTCTTATTTCCAATAATGATGAGAGAGAGAGAGAGATTAGATTTGGGGAAAAATCAGATCTAACCTTTTACCCTATCATTATGGGTTTGTCGTGTGAGAAAAAAACATTAGATTAGTTTTGTGTTTTTATATTCAAATTACTATATTAACCCTGCTTAAGGGTCGGTTCGGTTAATAACCAGCCTACCAAATCAAAAATCGAATCCGAACCGAGAAGTTCAGTTTTTGTTATTTCACAACCGAGAACCGAATCGGGTCTATAGAAAACCGGTAAGAATCGCCGGTTTCGGTTTGGTCATGTCCGGTTTCTCGGTTCCGGTTCTTCATGTACAACTCTATTTATAAGGTGAGTGAGGGCCTCATAAATTTCACATTTGTCCCCATCGCATATGAAAATAATGATTCTCATATGGTTCCCAAAAATCGCCACAACATCAGAGTACATAGCCGGTGAAAAGATTCCCAAGAACGGCCATAAACAAACTTGTGCAAATCAAAACTAGTATAACTTCTTATACATGAGCATGACACTATCAGATCTCATCGAGGAATAACATTTCAAAAGATAAATTAGCTCATTCCCAAATAACAAAGATAATTTAGTACACCATGTAACTGAGTATTAAAAAGTATAATTTATTTCACATAAAATTGTACAAAACATTGATGTTAAACATTCATGCATCGTTCAGTGGTCATATCTGTATAATGTATATTTTGCCAAGTAATTGTACATCCACTATTAGACCATGTTGGGCTGGGAGGCAAAAATTATAAAGCTTGTCGGAGACAGTTGGAGATGTTCAATGCATCGAGCCAAATCAATAACAAAAAAGAGCATCACACCTTTTACTTGGAAGGAATCAATCCCCAAAGCAATAATAAAATCTTTCACTCTTTATCACGTTTACAATGGCGATATCTTGTTCAAAGTTGTAACATTAATTGCCGAATTAAATGAAAAAAAAAAAATTTGAATTAAAATATCAAAAAAATCGAATTACATTTGCTGCAGCGAGAATAATAACATGCTCATCCGGAACATGAACAATAGCAAGTCCATCAACATTGACTAGTGATGATGCGTATGCCTAGGGCTGCAATTTTTGTCCGAACTTCTAATTTTTTCCGATTTCCGATTCGATATTTTTGATTTTGGAACCCTATTTTGCAATTCCGATTTCCGAAAATCAGATTTCCGAATTTTTCCGAAAAAATTATGATCGGAATCAGATAGCTGTGCGCAATTCCGAAATTATGAATTTTCCGATCTGATTATTCCGAATTATTCCAATCCGATTATTCTGAATTTTTCGATCCGATTATTCCAAAAACCATCCGATCTGATTATTCTGAATACCCTCCGATCCGATTATTCTGAAAAAATATTCTGAATATCCCTCTAATCCGATTTAATTCCGAATAATCCGAATTGAAACATAAAATATTAGACTTTAAGATTATTAACCTAGGGCATTCTTCACCGCCTCTTCTTCTCTATTCTCCACTACCTCCATTCTTCGCTGCCCTCCACTCTCTCTACTCTTAAGTAAAATCTCCACTGCATCTATTATCCATTTTTCACTGCCTCGATTTTGATTCGCAGCGAAGAAGAAAAGTTAAATCTCATATCTGGTTTCAATTCTCCTCTGGCTTCGATTTTAAATATTTGATTCTTGGAGAAGTGAGAACTCTGTTATTATGGTTGGATTTGAAGAAATGAGAACTCTGTTATTCCGAAATTTATTCCAAATTTATTCCTAAATTGATTTCGAAATTTATTCTGAATTTATTCCGAAATAGTCAGAATTCCAAAATTTCCGAATTTGGATTCATTTTTACAGTTCTAAAAAAAATTGGATCGGGTCAGAATAGATTTTATAGTTAAAAAAAAAATCGAAAAAATTCCGGCCCTCTCTATTTTCGATCCGATCCGAAAACAAGCCTACGTCTGCCGATGATCACCTACAAAAAAGCAAAAAATAAGATTAAATTGTAATTAGTAGTGTAAAGTATCAAATTAATTCAAATTCAGTCACAATATCTTCTCTGGAATTGTTATCACGTGCACTATCGGCTCATCGATCACCAGAATTTTCTCCTCTTGCTTATTTGAGCCAATATGGAGGTGATTTAAATCAAAATAATAATAAAAAGTATCAAAATTTGTCAATTCTAAGCCAACAACAAACAAATTCCTCAAATCCATCAATTCTACAACATCCTCTTCATACCACTATTTATCTTTTAGGCCACATAAAGTCCTCCCCCTATGGAACATAATATTGTTTCTTTAGAAATATAAGATGATATTAGATTTATAAGGCATTGATAAGATGATGAAAATATTGCTTCTCATCCGGTAGGGGGGAAACCGCTACAGCGTCAGGCATTTATAAGGTAAACCTCATAAATATCACACTCACATGGAAATATTGATTCTCATCCGGTAGGCGGGGAAACTGCCACAATGTCAGAGTGTACATAGCCGGCGAAGACATTCCCAAGAACCGTAGAAACTTGTACAAATTAAAATTGGTATAGACATGCACAGGGCACTCCCAAAACTTATTGAGGAGTAACATTTCTAAATTATATGGCTCATTTCCAAATAATCAAAGCCATTTTTATTTTTATTTGCGCAAATAGTTTTGTGCTTTATTTATGTAGGTAAGCAACATAAACAAAGAGGGAGGCATAAAGCCTGACCTCCAAAAAGTACAAATGCATCAGTGTCTAATCGCAGCAACCGCTAATTTCTCGAGAAAATATGAGGCTCTTATATGACGAGGTAGAGTGTTAGCAGACCAGAAGAAGATGTTCTGTTGTGCACTTCCTAATTTGGAGAGACCATCAACGGACCCATTTCCTTCTCTATACGTATGTACCATGGTTATTTGTAGTTCCTGGCTGAGTTGGAGGACCATCTTCCAGATGGCTTAAAACTTGCCAGGACATAACTTGACTGTTTGAACCAGTTAACTATGACCTCGGCATCCATCTGTACCACAAGTGGAAACCAGTCATATTCTTTGCAAAGACGGAGGCCATACAGGAGCCCATATAGTTCAGCTGCCATGTTCGTGCCATTTCCAATGGCCACACTATAACCGAGTTTCATTCTTCCTTGTGAGTCGCGAATGATACCTCCAGCCCCAGAGAGACCATTTCGCAGAGAGGATCCATCGGTGTTCAGTTTAAATCACCCTGGCGATGGTGCTTGCCATTTGACCCATGTGCTTGCTTTATGTTTGATTCGAAGAGTGTGTACTCGGAGTACTTGGAGAGATAACTGATCTCCGAAGCTGCAGCCGTGAGTTATTGACGTTTTAATCATGAGTTCCTGGAGCCATTTGCAAGTTTTGTTGACAATTGATTGTGCGTTCATGGGTATGTCATCGAATCGCTGTTTGCATCTTGCGTTCCATATTTCCCAGCTTATTATGGCTGGAAGAACCCCCTTAATAACACCCATTTGTGTACACTTGTTTGCTGCCAATAACCAAACTCCTTGTCTTGCCCAATAATTTTTAGCTTTAACATTGCGTACTCCACATGCTAGCGAAAAAAAACTGCCAAACTTGTTGTGCTATGTCGTCGTTAATGAGTAAATGGTTCAATGTTTTGATGTTACCTGAACAACAACAACTGTATCTGGATGCAAATGGTATCCTGTGTTGAATAAAAACATCTACCGTGATGATATTCTTCCATATTTTCCAGCTGAAAACCTAAATTTTTGTGGGAAGACTTTTAAACCAAATTCAATCCATCCGGTGTAGTACATTTGCATTACCTTTCCAAAACTGCCATGCCGATTTCAACGTGAAACTACCACTGGCAGAAGGTCCCCATAACGGCTTGTCTTGGTCTTCAGTGATAAAAAACTTGTTGACGAGTGTTGTCTTCCAATGCTCAGGCAGTTCTTGTTGTAGTCGGTGCCAGTTCCTGTTCATTCCGTTTACGATAATGTCTTTTACCATGATATTTTGTGTACATTGGGTGTTTAGCAGATCAACAAGGTTGCCCTCCCCTGTCCAGTCGTCTGACCAGAAGTCGCAAGTACCTGTTCCCAAACTCCAAACTGTATTAGCTTTAACTGTTTGTATCAAGTTGCGAATATTTTTCCACATAGAAGAAGTGTTTGATCGAAGCCGAGAGAAGTCGTCTTGTATGAGGTATTTTCTTTTCAGAAAGTGAGTCCATAGAGTGTCGGTATATAGCACATTCTAACATTTTATTAGTTGGAAACTATGTTTGATGTCGTCTAGTTTTCGGATGCCGAGTCCGCCTTCTGCTTTTGGTTGGCATATGTCGTCCCATGATACCCAGTGTCGCTTGTTTTTTTCCTTCAAACTGTCCCCAGAAGAAGTTTGAAAACATGTTTTCCAGATTTCGAAGAACCGATTTTGGGACGTTGATGCAAGCGAGGAGGTGTATAGGCATGGAATTTAAAACGTGATTAATCAGAATGAGTTTGCCCCCTGAGATAGAAGCTTACCGTGCCATCCTTCAATTCGCTATTGTATATTCGTGAGGAGTGTCTCAAAATGAGAATGTCGAACCTTGCCATAGCTGATAGGAGCCCTCAAATATATCAAAGGAAAGAACTTGTACTGAAAACCACTCGTGGTTTGTATACGTTGCTTTCAAACTGCTGTCGTATTATGATGCATATAGACACCACTTTTTGCATTATTGACCAATTGCCCAGAGAGTGTTTCATATTTTTTCATAAATGCAAGTAACCCTCAGAGAGATACTTTACTTCCATTAAGAAATACAAGAAAATCATCCGCATATAGTAGATGTGTGATCGGCAAACAACCCCTAGATGATTGAAAGTATCCAATTTGTCCGTCTTCGAAACATCTCGTTAACCCCTTGGAGAGTGTTTCTTCTGCAATGATAAACAGTAAAGGTGAGAGGGGGTCTCCTTTCGTAAGCCTCTAGTCGACTTGAAAAAACCTTTGAATACTCCCTGTAACACCACCGAAAACCATGGGTCTCAAAACATTGTGAAAAGAGGTTTAGGTAGGTATTGTTGAAACCAAATTTACCAAGAACCATCCTGAGGAATCTCTTGTCCAGCCGGTCATACACCTTGCTCATGTCCACCTTTATCATCACGTTAGTACCCCGGGTATTTCTATGTAAGTCCCCCACCATTTCTTGTGCGAGGGTGATAGAATCAATGATGTCCTTGCCTTGTATATATGCTCCCTGATTTCCTGAGATTATCTTGAATAGCAGTGAACTCAATCGCGTAGCAATAATTTTAGAGAAAATCTTATAAACCACTGAACATAAACTAATTGGCCGAAAATCGCCCAAAGTTGTAGGCATCTCAACTTTTGGGAGAAGGGTCAGGAAGGTGGAGGTATAGAATCTGGAAAGAGGTGCTCCATTAAAAATTTCTTTAGCTGCGCCATGTAAGTCTTCTTTGATGATATCCCAACATGAAGTGTAGAAGCTAGTGGAGAAACTGTCACTACCGGGAGCTCTATCAATAGGAAAATTGAAAGCACTAGCTTTTAACTCTTCCATAGTTGGTGTGGCCGTAATACAGTTGCTCTCGTCTTCTGTAATAACATTTTGGATGCAGTTGAGAAGTTCTTGGTCAGTTTAAGTTGGGGATGCAGTAAACACTTCCTTGTAGTATGTAATAGCTGCGTTGTGGATCATTTCGGTGTCTTGCGTGTGTGTGAAATTGGGCATTGTGAAATTCGAAAGAAAAGATTTTTTACTGTTGATCTGTGTGACTATGTGAAAGAAATGTGTATTTGCATCCCCAACCTAGATCCATTTTACTCTGGACTGTTCTCTACAAAAGATCTCCTCTTTGTGTAACATATCAACGTGTTCTCTCTGTACATTGCTAAGGTCGGCGCTAACCTGTTCGTCCCATCCACATTGTAATCTGAAATCCAGCTCTGTAATTTTGTCTTCAAGTAGCTTGATGTTTTGGGTGATATTTCTGAAAATCGTTGCATTCCATTCCCGCAATGCAGACTTAACCAATTTCACTTTGTACGCAAAAGAAGAGAGACAGTTTCCAAACACACCCGATGGCCAAGTATCTTTGATGAGCTTGATGAACGTGGTGTGGGTTGTCCACATTTTGAGAAATCTGAACTGTCGTGGGCCTTGATAAGTATTGCTCGTAAATGATAGTAGAAGAGGTGCATGATCAGAACAAACCTGTGTAAGATGATGAATTTTATGTACTAGAAACTCAGTTATGAACGCTGCATTGACGAGTGTTCTGTCCAGTCTTGCCCACTGTCGTGATCTGCCTTGATTATTGTTGTACCAGATATACGCTGAACCTGAAAACCCCGTATCCATTAACCCCGCAGCTTGTATCATATTTTCAAATTCTGTGATCTCTCTATGGCATATTCTATGACTTCCTAGTCTTTCAGATTCGTACCGGATAGTGTTAAAGTCCCCTAATACACACCAAGGTGTTGTAATGGTCTGGGCAAACATACAGATGTTATCCCATAGAGCTCGTCGTTCTGTGCTCGTGCATTTTGCATAAACTAGAGTTACTAGTGCACTCCAGTTATTGTTAAGTGCTATCTTGCAGTAGATAAATTGATTTGTAGAAGATATAAAAGTTACTTCATAATCTTGTTTCCAGAAGATCCAAATTTTTCCGTTCTGGTCTTGATTGGGCAAAAAAGAATTGTACTTTATTTGACGACATATGCTACCAATATGCGAGACATCTAAAAAAGGTTCTAACAGTACCACATTAGAAATTTTGTGTTAATGTGCGTGCTTTTTGAGATGATTTATTGTCTTGGCGTTGCCGATGCCCCTGCAATTCCAAACGAGTAGCGGTCCATCAACCATAGAACTAGTTTGGGGGTTATCGAGCATTCTTGCTCCTTGTGATCATGCTGAGAGGCATCCGCTGCTGCCTTGATCGTACATTCTTCATCGGAGTCCAATCTTTGCCAATTATCCCATCTATATCGGAGTGAAAACCACGTTCAAACTCATTGCCATAGGCTGCTGCAAGCTCACCATCTGACACAAGGCTGTCACCATCCACATTCTTGAGCTTAGGCACTTCATTCGGACAGCCTTCAGTGTTGTTATTTATCGATGGTTCTAGTGTTTGCACCTTCTCCATAGCATGTGTACTATCAGTTATAGTTTGTGTAGAGGTAGTTTGTGGTTACTGTAACCCTGTGTTTAGCAGTTGTTCCTTTTCGGAGAGTGACACGTTGTTGTCAGTAGCACCCAACTCAGGTACGGCGTTGTTCAGTGTTGTGGTACTTCCCTTTACCATTTGTTTTGGTAAGTTGATGTTCCCACCTTTAGCAGGAACGGATCTTCCCATGGATGTTTTGCCCTTTTAAACCTCGTCCCTCTTGTCTGTTAGAACAATCAGATTCGTCTTCGTGCAATTTGATTTGTTATGGCCTTACAGGCAGTAATGCAAACAGAACATAGGCAACCTTTCATATAGCACTGATTGTTCTAAGATGGAAGATTTTATGAGAGCCAGCCCCACTTTTGATGGAAGTTCTTTCGTGAGATTCACCTCGACACAAACCTTTGCAGTACTAGGTTGACTCAGGCTGAGTGTTGTTGTATCCGTGATAAGGTATTTACCAATGAGACTAGCTAGTTCCTTGACTATTCCATTATTTTGAAGATGTAGCTTAAGACCTGGGAACTGAACCCAAACCGGAGCAAACGGCGAGTCTTTCTTTAAATCAAAATCGATTGTCCAGCGAGCGAACTTGAAGAAAAAGCCTTTGATTTGTCGCGACTCTCTAGAGAGCTCTCTTGTGACATCTTTTTCTGATGTCATTCGCACCATAATGTGCTTGAAATCTAGCACTGCAACCTTAGGAATTTCGAGAAGACCACAATTGGACACGATGTTCTTCTCAATGACATCAAATTGAGGTTTTCTGGTCGGAAAACTCATAATCATTGTAGTGTTAAATGCAGCTGCTACTTTGGTCAGATCCAAGGGTAAAAATGATATCACGGGCATCCCATCTTTCGACGATATCCGAGTGTCAGGTTTGAACTTCTCAAGCGCAGGTTTTACCTCTTTCGAGGCAACATTTACGAAGGAGGGTTGTGCAGTGGCAGCCAGAATTGAGTTGACTTGTACAGGTGGTAACAGAGAGGGTGTGGAAGAACCAGTCGGCGGGGAGAGGGGCTAATCGGAGGAGATGGTTGGAGGGATTGTATGGTTGCTCAAAGAGGAGCTCGAAGCCATTAAAAGGGAGAAACAAAATGGAAAGATAAGGTAAAAATAAGATAACACGAGATCCACAGATAGAGTGAAATAGCCACAAGGGAGGGGATTATATAGTTCAAAACCAAGAGAAAAGAAGGCAACCCTAGTAGGGAAAGGCTAGGGTTAGGGTTACAAGAAGAGAGATGACTCACATCTTGAGGGCTAGGGTTTTGTTGTTCCAAAAGTGAGAAATAAGGCCTTCATGACAAAGTTATGTTTTTAGTAATCAAAGCCAACTAATGTACATTTCGTGTAAAAATTGTAAGGACCTAAATGCGTAGCTCGAATAGTCTCTTACACCAAGTGTACCTGTAGTACAAACAATTGTAAACAAATAACAAAAAGTGGCACGAGTTTAGCGTGGAAACCTTTGAATAGGTAAAAACCAAGACCTCAACTTCAGGATTTAGAATAATAACATTATTGCTCGGATAGTACAAGTTGCAAAGTTGGTGCTTTGGAATATTTCTCACTGAGTAGTTTCTAACTTCAAAATCCTGTCTCTTTTTCCTATCACCTCTATCCTATTTATAGATCTCATCTTTAGATCGTGGGTAGCAGCACATTCTCCTGAATTGGGGGGAGGAGTGGCAGAGCTTCTGGAGGTCAGTCCTGTAACTGCAAGTTCATGGGGATAAATGTCTTTGAATCATTCTTCTATATTCTTGGAGGGTTCGAGCCACGTCACTTCCCAGTTCATGGTCCAGGTGTCAACATCGATAGGGTGTATGACCTCCAAGTTTTGCGTAAGTCGTACTTTGGTAGTTCGTTGTTACAGAAGCTCGAGGAACAGGTCCCTATAATCTTCCTCTCTCAACTGAAGGTACGAGAGGCTTGAGTTGAGAAGTTCGAATCAAGCTCTTCCCTAAATTTGAATTAATTTGTTTGTAGAAGGCTCTTTAGGATCCGTTGTTGACTTTAAGACTGGCCTTTGGAATTGTTGTTGACTGTTGAACATTGTACCTTTAAAATTATTGTTGATTGTTGAAGTTCCCATGAACTGTGGCCTTTAATACTAATTACTTTGGTATTGATTACCAGTAGTTAATGTAATGATGGTTATAAGTATCTGTTATGGTTTCTTCTCAATCCATCATTCTTCTTTCCAAATCCTTATAATTGTTTTGAATTTTTTTTTCTGAAAGTAACAATGGTCACCACAAGAGGTCAGACCTGATAGACTCGAGTATTGACTAAGATGGAGCAACTACAACGCTGATATTTCGGTACCCAATCCCTTGCTGAAAAGACTCATATCCCTGTCCCACCTACATACTATGGTATGGCAGAGGAGGTGGAGGAAGCGAACGATGATTACTTTCATATGCTTCGCTTTTACTTCATTATCAAGGATGCTCAGCAGCGCAGGAACGATCTGCGACATATCGCGGAGCAGGCCATCTTGAAGGAGGATGAAGCTGCTGGTGTCCCGTGCAAGTGGTTATGCGGATGTGGCTGTTATTAGTGGCATGTAGTTTGTATTTCTTAAAGTAATAAATTATATCTTTTGAACTGCTCCTTTTGGTATTTTTTTAAGTCAAATGGCTTATATATTGCATGTAAACTGTTTGTACTTTGTTTGTTGTATTGTTCAAAGTAATTTTACTTGAACTATGATAATTATGCTTGGTGATCTATTAAAATGATGTTTGTTGAGCCTCTACAATATTACTTTCGAACTGCTCATTTTTGTTTGTCAAACCATTTGTATTATATTTGTTATGGATAATCGTGACAACTATCTATCTATATCCTGTAGTATCTTTATTCTTTTATATATGTGATTTGATAATATCTAATTCTTTGTTTATCTATAAATAGAGAGAGTTTTTTAATAGTTTCTTATATTAATCATGGTGAGAACTCGTTCCCAGAGGGCTCGTCATGCGGCTGAAGGGCGATTGGCGATAAAGATTGCTCAAGTACGTGAACGAATCTTCGGTATGCTTTCTTATGATGCCGAGATTACCACATTTGTTTTGAAGGTGGAAGGTTTGAACTTGGCGGAGAGGGACCTGGAGGTTGATCGACATTTTTGGCATCATGTATTTCGAGATATGATTGTCGAGCCGGAAGCTCAAAAGATTGTTGTGAGGGAGATTTCTCTTGATGAGATTGTGGTGAAGCATGAGAAGATTGCTGGAGGCGATTGATGGAAACTCGCTGTTTTAAATATAACTATTTTTAAAAGGCCAATTGATGGAAACTCGTTGTAGTTCAAATTTATGAAATAATGGGATGTATTCTCGGTTTGACTTTCCTTAAATCTCTCCTTAAATATTGTGTAATATTGTAAAATAATTTGAATTTAAAATTTTTGTTTTTATTGGTATATCCGTCCAATTTTGAATAAATAACCTGATATCGCTTCTGAAAGGATTGTTAGATGTGTAGATTATTGTAGAGTTCTGTGGAAGGACTTCGACAACTAGTTCAATTTTTTTGTAATGGGGATAACAAGATATAGAGGATTGTCATTGTGGTGAGGAAGTCTAAAGGGAGGGTGAGTAGGAAAGATAGAGATTTGTCATATTCAAAGTATTTTAGTAGGGGTAATGATGAAAGGGATGGAGTACAGAAAGATATGAGTTGACTGATAATAGGAGGAGAAAAGACGTATCAGTTGAGAAATCGAAGGCGACTGACACGTATTACAATAACTGTCAGTAGTTATCGAGGCAAAGTATAAATATTTACCCTCAGTCTTCTTCAAAAGGCTTTATCAAAGCAGAGAAACTTTTCATCTAGAAAGAGTGAGAAAGTTCTGCATCTCAAAGTAAAGGGAAATAGACTATGGATGTGGTTGAAGGAGGTTTACCAAACCGTATTACACATCCATTGGGGCATCTGGTGAAAAAGGAATTCCTTGCTATTTCTAACTCGTGCTCTGGTATAGAAGGTTAGTGGTTTATGTATTTATAGAATTTGAATTTCTTTATTGTTGTCAATATTATTGGTTAGGAAAGTTGAGTTTGAATTTTTCAGTGACTAATGTTATTTTCCCACCATTTTCATTTTTGAATTTGAAGAAAAATCTATTATTCTGTATACCCAAATTAATTTTCTATTTCTATAGGTAGTTTTAAAATTTTAGGTGTTCACAAATATTAGTAATGTTGGACAATAATAGATTCTAGCTACTAGATAATCAAGATCAATTAAAAGAGAAAATAGGATATCTTATTAATTGAAAACTGTATCTCTCTGTACAAGCTACAAAGAGGATAACCCAATATGGTGTTACATATCCCTATTTAAACTCGCCCCATAAACCCTAAAGGCATATGAGTTTGTTAGGAGTCCAGTAAGGTACCCCAACCTAGTTGGGTTCCCACTTTGGGATGAACCAAACTCCTAACACTTCCCCTTGGGGTGTTCCAAACCAGGACGACTTGCCTCATCAAAACCTCTACCTAGTAAAACCCTATTGGGCAAAAATTTATGCAAGGAAAGAGTACAATCCTATACTTTGTATGGGTTGTAGGCGCGTATACGTTACCTCATTAAAACCTCTAGTCAGTAAAACCTCTTAGGATAAAAATTCTACTATCAGGAAAAAGAGTACACCATGCAGTTGTCCACGTTAGGCTGGGACTACTCTCCCTGACGTCGATCTCCCCTGAGATCTATCTAACTTAGATATTGATAAATAAATCTTTTGCATGCCAATTTTATGTACTAGTTGCTTGAACCTAAGTGGTGCAAGAGTCTCGTGAATAAGTTTACAAATATGTCTTCTGAAATATCTTGAATAACGCCAATCTTATTCGCCTTTTATAATTCATAAGTATGGAATGGCTTCTATGAAATGTGCTTCGTTCTGTCACCATTGATAAATCGCCATTAACTTGAATAATACAAGCTGAATTGTCTTTATGCATAGTCGATACTTTATCTTGGATAGAACATACCACAACTTTAGTTGATGTGATGTATTTTGGAGCACAACCATCATTTTCTGCCAGCTTCATAAAGTGCAAGAATTTCTTCATGGTTCGAGGATGTAGCTACCGCCGTCTGCTTCATCGATCTCCAAGAATCTTTATGTATCCCCGTACATAGACACATAATCCATCTTACAATGGCCACTATGTGGGTCTAAGAAGTATTCTGTATTGGCATACTTTATACTTTACTGTTTACCATTTTGAGTAGAAAAGACCCCAGTCTTCCATACTGGTTAGATACCTTAGAATGTGCCTGATCTCATTCAAGTGCCTTTGGGTAGGAATAGAACTATGGGAAGCCAAACATCTTATTGTGAATGAGTTATTAGGTCTAGTGCGCCTAACTACCTATAGCAAAACACCTCATAGCTATGGCACCACAACCCTAGGAGTTTCTCCCCTCATTAGGATGGTGAAAGATGTCGTTGTCCACACCCAAGTGCTGGACGCGCAATAAAAGACTTAATACCATGTGTTACATCCATACTAAAGTGTTAGATAACATTTCCGATATATATTGCTTGGTGTACGAGTATGCCACTACCAAGATGTTTGATCTGCAAATCGAGACAATACTTGATTTCCCAAGGTCTTTTATTTTTAATTCCTTCCCAAGGTATTCGGCGGCTCTCGCGATCTCCCCTGAAGTTCTAATAATACCCAAATCATTCACTGTTGTGGTGATTGAAGCTAATATCTGTGTTCTAAATAAGAATGCATAGACAGATAAGGATATTTGCATTGTCCTTGACCTTTAAATACTCAGTCAACTTACTATATCTCATGGGACCCGATTACTTCAAGTCAACTATAACTTTTCCAGTTTTATTACGTATACACCTTGTGTGTCCTGCTTAATTACTTCTAGAAGTTTATACCTCCGTGTGTGGCTTCATGTAGATATTTGTATATACTTTCCCATATAAATACGTGATATTTACATTAGATGCACGTCTAGCTTATCCTCGACAACTTGACAGACTGATTAGTACCGAAATGTTATAGCATCCATAACTTGGTAATAGGTCTCATTACAATCAATGCCAGATCTCTTAAAGATTTCCTGGGCAACTAGTCTTGCCTTAACCAAATTATCTCTCCGAGTTAATCATGTTTCCGTACCTTTCCCATTTATAACCGACATGCTCAATTGTGTCATTTCACATTATGCTAGCAAGCTGAGCTCCGATTGGATTTTAGGTGCCTATTTTGGCCAATGTATAACAACACACATTTATTTACAATAAGTAGTTCAAAATCCTCATCCTTGATGGTGAGCACAACATTGAATATGAATACCTTGTCGATAAATCTCTACTGAACGATTCTACGTTGTGCTTATTACAAACTTTTAATAGATCGAGATCTCATTATTATCATACGTATGTGCACCCCAGGCTAGACTCGTAATGCATTAACTGGTCGCGTAGCTACTATTGCCTCGTTGATGGGAAATTTTATCCTCGATGAACCGACTACACCATTAGTAATATTTGTCCCATATTCTGCAGCTCCCCGGCTCAAAATACTTTCATCCAACGGTGCTCCGTACTAAGCGCGAGCCTCAGATTTGTTTGCGGTACTAATTCCCCTGGAATATTCAGTTACGGTACTAGTTTCCTCATAACGTTCTATTGTGTAGGTGTATTACTTGCAGGTACATACACTTATGATACTTCAATAGTGTCTATGAATGTGTCAGGCAATTCATATACGATCTATTGGAGGCTTCTAATCTGTTAAATCTTTTTGTCATCTAACTTATGTATAAGAATCTAGATGAGACAACGATGGTGTTTTCCAACTAATTTTGGAAACATTCTCAACATTGACTATCATATCTCCCTCCAATACAGGGAATATCATCTCATTAAAGTGATAATTATCTGCCCTGCAGTATATATGTGGCTAGTGGGTTCCAAATATTCAGTGATAAATACGAATCATAACCCACATAATACTGAGCCGACATTGAGGGTCCCATTTTCATACATTGTAGTGGTGTGATGGGCACCTGTACAGAATATCTAAATATTCATTGATGGGAGACACTAGACTCCGACCCAGTTACTATTCACTTTTGGGAAAAAAATAAATTGATGATTTGTTATGGGATGAACCCTAATCAGCCCCCGTCAAGTCGTATCGACCGACTTTGATCGATTAATCCATGTACTGAACCTACGATTGAATGATCTAAGTGAGAAGTCGTGTTAAAGTTGCATTCCTAGATTTTAATAAAAGTCAAACGTAAGACCATCTCCAAGATGTGTCTATTATGACCATTACACTACTCTACCTTCTCATTCTCCCCTTCTGGACGCTCGTTGTCATCCCCTTGGTTCTCTTTCACCATCAGAGGAGAAACATTATCCAGCCCATCATCAACTCCGACATCACCATCTCCAATCTCTTCATCTTCCTCCACCTCCACATAGGTGTCGGCCCTAATGGCATCGACCTTATCTTCAGAATATCCTTTTGACATAAGGTGGCGCCCGAGTCGTCATGCTCAGCTACTACCTCCTCCAAGTTCGCTCTCGCTTCCACATGTAGATTATTGATCTCTATAACTTGTGAAGCCTTCAAAGCCTCCATCCGCTTTCCCCCCTTGAACAAATCAGTTTTCAATCGAGCTACGTTCCTTTCGAGTTCGACCTTCTTCCTCTTCAGCTTAGCTCTCTCCTCCTAGACCCCGAGGCATATTGCTTTCTTTAGACAAACAGCCTACAAAACATATAAAATCGACCTCATTATTAGCTTGAGTCACAATACAAAAATTTCATCACATATTCTAGAATATGAACCTACCATTTTGCTCATCTCCTCTTCTCCGTAGAGAGTAGCCAATCTGGCTTTTTCCTCCAACTCTTTCAAATCGACTTCCACAAAAGGTCAATCTTCCGCAACCTTCACCCTCAGCATTTCAAAGGGTTCAACCCTTCTCTTTTTGCCTTTTCTATGGCCTCACCACTTCCCGTGGCTCTAGAGGTCGAAGGACGCTTTAACATTTATTTCTTGGGAAACGTTTGAGCTAACTTGCTCGACGCAGTAGACTCAGGTAACCTCCAGGAGCCTTAGGCAAGTTCACTCGCCTTTCCCTATCAGTCCCCTTCTTCTTGCTGCCGTCAACGCTCATCATTAGCCTCATCAACTAAGATTTTATAACATTTTTGGCTCGGCTGCTAACACGCTTTTTCCATATAATGCTAAATTCTTCCAACCCAGCCTTGAGCTCTGTCTCTTCTTGAGCAACTGTATCCAACAATGACTCTTCCCTCGCCACCTGTGATTTAGGATCTGTCATACACAAAACATTATCATCAGCAGAGCATCATACAATTTCAACTATCAATCTCATATATTATACATTGTTATACTTACTTTGTTTTACAGTTCTAAATAAAAGTTTTATGGGTTCTTCATCATCTCTCTGAAGGCAATTACCCTTCACCCATATCACATTATCATTCCATGGCCGACCTGCTGAGTTCAGATCAAAGAAGCGAAGCTGAGTCGAGCTCGCAAAGAAATAAGCCCCTCCAGTTGCAGAATAGTTTTTTACCCCACAAAACTGCAAAACGTCCTCATAGGATATCCTCTTCCTTCTTCTATCTTCTTCCCACCGTGTATTCAGAGATTTACAGACACTTATCACCTCCCACATATTCCTGTTCATCTGAACGGGACATGCCTCGATAAGATTCATAATCCCTTTCGCCAGATTGATAAGGATAAGACTTAACCCATACTCCAACTAAGACAGGTAACATAAAAAGCCATTTAAAAGTTTACTCTGAACACTCTCATTGAAATACTCCAAAGAGATCAACTCGTCTATACCCCTATCTCTTTTCTCCTTTGCCAAATCAGCCAACAAATAAAAATATTCCTCTCCCATTGCTACAGTGCAACCCCTAAATTGCTTGCCGACGTGTTTTATACAGTTACCCCATCTACCTCATACAAAAGTGTTAGCTTAACAAAAATCTTTGAATACATCCGAGAGAGGAGGATAGGACACCAATCTTCTAGGGAAATCTGGAAATTGATCAACACCTACTTCTTCCTCACATTCAGATATTCTAATATCAAACTCAGCCGATCAACAAGAGGTCAATGCCTCATTAACAGGGGAACTCACCATATCAATTATATAAAAAGGATTTTATCCTACACAAACACTCCTCACGATTGACCTACACATAGGTGCAGGTATTTATCATTATCTTTTACATATACGTCAACCACATACAAATATCTTGCATATAACATATATCAAGCAGGTTTGCATAAATTACTATAAATAGTAATTTATAGATTTACCTAGAAGCAAAAACATGATCTTCAAAATACATAAACATATCACAAATCTTCTACAAACCTTGTATGTCAGAATGTGAATCCGAGGCAGTGCCAAATCCTTCCCTCAAGCCGCTATTGTATAACCACCTTCGTGACTCATTCTCTACAACTCTTTCTCGCTTTGACTGTTAACCACTATCGATTAAGCCCTCACGAGATTCTTTGTTATTTATGCTTTTCTTCTTCCTTCCTTTCTCACTGCTCTTTAAGTTTTCAGAAGTTGAGAAACGTTTGAATAACGAAGATAAAGTATTATTTATATTTTATCTCTCTAACTGCTGGCAGTTATTGAGCCTCGCACGAGCTGCCCTCGGTTTTGGAACTGAGACATCCCTTTCACTATCCATGTCAGACGTCATGCACCTTTTCGGTAAAAATGCTTTCTTATCTTTGACCTTTGCCTTATATTTTAATCTATTTTTATCTCTCTTTTCCAAATCTCCCTCTGACCACACCACACTCATAATAACTTACGCTTACACGCAATTAAGTTTTCACAGCTTTTACCCAAGGGACAAAATCAGAAGCTCCTTGCTTTTTCTATGCTTGTTTCTTCTACTTATAACAACAATGAAGTCATTTCCAAAGCTCTTATAAAAAAATTTCAAATATTTTCAAATTCGTTTTTCACAACAGTCACAAACATCATTCACAAAAAATAGAGAATCAATTCAACTATAATTCTCATTCTACTTTCTTTCAAATTAATCAAACTTATATAGTTACATACATTATGTCACCCCTATTTATATTCATTCTTTATTCACCTCACATATAATTACATCTAAAATAGCCTTAATGTCCCGGGCAACCACATCCAATCAAATATCCTCCAACAATCTTCACATCGTCCAATTCAATCTCCTCTACAACAAGCTCTCTCACATAAAGTTTTTGAGCTACAGGATCTACCATAATTTCTTAAAATATCTCTTCATAAAAGTGACGTTCATACTCGCGTTCTCTCCCAATCCCATCTAAACCTTCAAGTTTAACCTCCTTCACTGACAGCTCAGGGTCATAATTTAACAATCCAAAAATCCACTCTCGTACTTCAGCAATCTTTATCGCCAACCGCCCATCAGCGGCATAACAAATTCTTTCAGATCGAGTCCACACCATTCTTATTTCATTCCCCAAACTTAGAATTCATTCCACCCATATTTATATATTTTTGCTACTAATTCTCCACAAGTTGTGATATTATCCTATTATCTCGTAACAAGAAACCCAAGTATCTTGAGAAAATTTATTTAAACATATTTGTTCATATCGACCTCAGTCATTTCGTACTATTCCAAATCGAGCTTATTCTTTCCAAGTCTAATATTCTAGAACGACCTCTCCGAGATCGATTCTTCATTTTTAAACTTCTATAATTTTATCTCCGCTATATTTTTACGCACAAGTCGAATTATGTTTGACACTTACACGCATATTTTCATTTTCCAAGTAAATTTTTAACAGTTCAATTATTATAAATATTATACGTTCTAATCTCATACATTTCATTTCATACAATATTCAAAAGTCTTCGGATCATACAGCTCAATTTCTAGAGTTATTCAATTCTATATCAAGATAGAGTTTGGCTAACAAATGTTTATTCATCTTGAAACAAAGTACAAGTGCTTTTACAGATAGCAAGTCTTTCAAGTACTCAACATCAGGTACTTTACAGATAAACAAGTCTTTCAAGTACTCAACATTAGGTACTTTACAGATAATAAGTTTTTCAAGTGCTTTTACAGCTAACAAGTCTTTCAGGTACTCCAAAACGTCAAATCCTTCAGTTTGTTCTACTTCAGTGATTTTTCACCCTAATGCAAAGCAGATATTGGAAACAATGAGTATCCTCCCTCCCTCCCATGAGTTTTGTCGAAGTCTAGATGAACTTTAAATGAAAACTATAAAAGTACGAGACTCAGTGCTTGAGCCAACTCTTCAAATTAAAGGTTTTCTTAGTGCAAAGTAGCGATGGAAGTATAAAAGCAGACTTCCATTCTCCGTCTTCCTCCTCTACTACCATCGCCGCCTCTTTTATAACCACTACCCTCACAAAGTTGGTAGAGATGAAGAGTACCCGACCTTAGAATCCATTGCGACGCAAGACAATAGCGCAACGTGGTGCAATTGTGCCAATCTCTGCATCTGTCTTCCCAACCTTGTCTTCCACAAGGATGCGGAGACAAACCTAACATTGCTCGCTTGTTAAGACAACGTGGTAAAATCTCCATCTGCAATAAAACTCCTCTTCAGCTTCAGCCGCTTCATTTTTTGACATTCCTTGATACGTCGGAAGAACAAGAATAGGAGTAGGCATCTCTAAGGACTGATCCCTGAAATGCTTCAACTTTAACCTCTGCATTTCATAAGCAATTCTCTCTTTAATAAGCATTTTACGGGTCTTTACCATCTTCAAAAATTATAGGGGGTTTTACAACAGAACAAGCGTACTTTGCCACAAACCTCAGTACAAGTACTATTTATATAACCCTACATTTATTGTGCAGGAACGTTTTCCCAAACTTCATCATTCAATAAAGACGAAACTCTTTAAACCCTAACTGTCAAATACATTAATATTCCCATTAACATTCAATGCACGTACATTCCCCCTTAACGCGCACATTTTCCATGCAGTCAAACACCATCATTACTTCCTTCATTATTCAAATTTCCAACCCAAATACCCATATCCCCAAAAATTCTTTCTCAACCCAAGCCACTCGTGACTTTGGTTGCGATGGGGCGATTATAGGGTCCTACCCATCGATCTTACCTAAATTGAGTTGTCTCTAGTTCAAACTACTTTCATGTTTAGACCCACGCATTCTCCACATGACTTCTCCAGTCAACATTGCTACCTACTCCACGAACTGATAAAAAATGTGGGTCAAACTCAAACAAAAAAACCTGAACAAGTCAAAGCCACCTGTCTCTCACGAACTCAGCAGTTACTCAGTCAATTACCACTAACCACATTGTTCGAAGAACGTGCTTTTGCACAATAAAGAACTGCGGAGAAGGCCTATATAAAGAAAAAGTTTTAGAAGAGACAAGAACCAAAAAATTACATGTGAAATCACCAAGAAAACTATATTTGCTAGATTCTCAAAACTTCAAACTTCTTATTCACAAGATTAAACATTTCTAAGTCGAGAGATCACTTGTAATAAGATATCAGCCACAAACAATAAACGTCACTATTACAAATATCCTCAACCCGAGGTTGTAGTTTTTACCTATTCAGGGGTTTTCTACACTAAATCACCTGTGCCATTTCTTGCTTTTTATTAGATTTTGTCACAGGTACATTGGTGTAAGAGCTAATTCCAAGCCACTTCGAGCTTACGTAATTAGTCCATTACAAAATGCATCTTCAATTCGAGGGTTTTAAAAAAAGCAAACATAGAGAGGAGAGAGATTCATCATTATCATCGTCTTATGCACCATTAACGGCCACTTCGCCAACTACTCTCTTCAAAGTATTTGCTATGTTAAAAAAAATTCATATCAGTGACTGATGGTTATAGATTCTAGTGGACAAGTCCGGTATTGGTGGGAAAAGTTATGGCAGATTTTAGCTTCATGAGTGCATTGAGATCTGTGTTTGGTGGTGTAGAAGCAGATGAAAGGAATGGGATTGTGGAAATATCGAGGAAGATAAGAAATGGGTTATTTCTAGAAAGAGAGAGCTCAGATGTGGTAGAGGATAAGATGAGTTTTTAGACTATTTTTTTTGTTTATTTAAAGTATGAGTTCAGTTCGGTTCGGTCAATTTTTACCGTTAACCATAAACCGGACCGACCACTATCAGTTTGTATATTTTACAACCGAACCTACCAGTACTACTCGATAAAATCGACCAATCGGTTGGGTTTAGGTCGGTTTCTTCGGGTTGGTCAGTTTGTGCTCACCCCTGTTTACTAGTACTGTATATCAGTATCAGGAAAATATGGTCAATCACTATTTGGGTGAATTTGGTGGTTTGAAAATGCTCTAAAACCACAGGTTACATTACATCAGTTTACTTCATATCAAGTCATATATACCTCCAGCATGACACACATCTTTAAGAAAAATTAGGAATATGGTTATAACAGAGCCTGAATTCGAAGACTGGATGCATATTTCTAAGCTCTGTCTCCACCACCACCGTCTCTTCCTCCGTAAACCCCACCACCTCCGAGTGGCAGTGAAAGAAAAATGATTCTACTTTTATAGAGCCTATTCCCTTAAAGGATAACGGTAGTATTTACTGGTACGTACACCGGCTTCCTCATTTGCCTCCTGAATCTTATCTACTACAAGCAGTCGAAGACATACCTAGTACTGCTCACCTAACAGAATCAGATAGTGGAACTGCCATATTTGATAGTAGTTATCCTCAACTTTAGCTGCTTCCTCCTCCGTCATCCCATGGTATGTTGGTGGCACTGGTATGGGAGTGGGCATATCCAATGATTGGTTGCCAAAATAGCGCAACTACAGCTCCTACACTTTAGCAAGCACCCTCGATTCATATACTTGACGCATGGTCATCACTATTCTCAAGACAAAGAAAACCACCAGATATTCCCTGATATAGAGTACTTACACAAAGATGATAGATAATACAATACATATACTATTTATATCAGACCCGCATTCAATATAAGGTAGGATTTTCAAAGCAATCATCATTCAAAAACAATCTTTACTGGGAAACCCAAAAGCGAAATACATCAATCCTTTCTAACGCAATAAATTCTAGAATACGATCTTCAATAAATAAAGGACAAATCTCCAGCCAGTCAAATTCCCCAGTATACCTTTACAAATTCTAACACCAACATTCCATAAAAAAATTCTCAACAAAAGCCACTTGTGCCTTCAGTTGTTAGGGGACGATTGTAGGGACCTATCCCTCGACCTAGTCTAAACTTGAACTACCTTCCGTACCAGACTCGCGTATTATACACGTGACATATACAATCAGCATTGACACCTAGACCACGAACTGATAAAGAAGGTGGATCGAGCACTACAACAAATATGAACAAGTCAAATATACCTGTCTCCCACGAACTAACATTTACACATTCAACTACCTTTTAGCCCATTTTTAGGAGAATATGCTTCTACAAGATAACAAACTGAGAGTAAGGTCAATATAAAGGATGAGTTCCAGAGGAGAGAGAATCATGAATTTTTATCTCTAAAGGTCAAGTAGTTCTAGCTCAAGAAGATCACTTGTAATAAGAGATCAGCCTCAAGCAATAAAAGTTACAGTTACTAAATCCTCAAGTCGAGGTTGTGAGATTTTTACCTATTTAAAGGTTTTCCACGCTAAATTACTTATGTCATTTCTTAAATTATACTAATTCTTGTCACAGGTACATTTGGTGTAAAATATATTTTTGAGCTACGAAATTAGGCCATTACAACCACAGTCAACTACAATTGACTGCAGTCAATATAATTCAATACCAAAGTACCATTTTGTGTTTTACAAATAAAGTGAAAAAAAAAAATGGCCTCAAGAAATTGTCTACCGCTGTATTAAAAGGTTGGTATCTCGATACAGTTTTTTTTTTTTTTTTTTGAATTTTTCATTCTTTTTTATTATTAAAAGCACAAAATGGTACTTTGGTATTTTAAAGCATTTGAATCCTATTGACTGTAGTCAATTGCATTTGACTATGGTCAAACTGAAAAAGTGGGGTATCTGTATAATATTTGACAAACCATGGGGTACTTCTCAAATATTGCTATAAATGTTGGGGTATTTGTCTAAAAAAAAACCCATTATCATCTTCATACAACTATTATTTATCTGGTATGCCCCATGTAGTTCTCTCACATATAACATAACATTTTTTTCTTTAGTAACCCCTAGTATCTCAACTTTTCAACTTTTTTCTAAACAAATTTGTATTTTTTTATATTAAGAATAAAGATATAAGATGATATTAAGTTCACAAGATATTTATAAGGTGATGCCCCCATAAATATGAGCATGAATGTGATGAACATATTGCATATATACGTTATTCGATTCACGCACACACAAAATTTCACTATTTTTACCACTAAGATATTTCTTGTTATATCTCAGTTTAAATCGAGGTTACCTAATGATTGATTGACCATGTTTAGTATAAACATTAAAAATAAGCACAATAGGTATCACCAATCTCTCTATTAAAACGGCACAGTGTTTTTGCCACTTGAGATAAGTTTGTCCTTATGTCTAGAGATAAAGAGGGGTTGTGATTCGTTGTGGGTGTCTCGAGATTGAGATGAATAAGAGCAGTTTTGAAACTTTATATTTTAAACCCAAAGCCTAAAAAACTTACCCCGACCCAAAATACTTCACCCCTCCTCCCCGACTCAACACTTTACTTCAAAAAAATATGCAACCTTTCTCTCCCTTCCTCCCTCCCTCTACGAGCTCTTAATCGACATTAACCTTTCGCTTAAGAGCTGTACAATTCAAGCTTTGATGTTGATTCATCAGTTTCAGCGTTTGATTGCTCTCTCCATCTTCACAATCACGTCTCTCTGCCTCATTCTCTTATAATCATACGAAACAAAATCAGCTCTCTCTCTCTAATTACAAGAACCTCATCCATCTATATCTCTGCAATTTCCTGCGACCTCCTGCGACTTCGAGGTTTTGATCTCAAATTTATGATCGGCAATTTCAATCGAGGGTTTGATTTGGGGGAAGAGCTTGATCGGAGAATTTCATCCCAAACCCCCGCTGTGATTTAACAATGAGGTCGCCTATAAAATAAACTCCCCTTATAATCATGGGTCACCCTTCTCTCTTGGGTGTCAACCAGACAGTGAAGGATCATAGGCGATTGGTGTTTTTTTTGTTTGATGGAGATTCACCTTTTTCGCTGAAACCCATTGAAGAGGTAAAGAGAATTAAGCTTTGGGTATTTTTAGTGTATTTTTTTTTAGATTTCAGTTTTGGTTTTTGTTGTTGTTGATACCAAGTGTTTGATTTGGTGAAAAATAGAGGTATGTATGGAGGAATGAGAGTGCGGCGTGGCCGGTGGCGAACCCGGTTGTGACGTGCACTTCAGTGTCGAATTCAGGGTTTCTGAGCAAATTTGTTGTTGATCCTTTTCTATATGTTCAGGTAAAAAGATTGGGGAATTATGTTCATTGTGATATATTTTTGTTTTAATTATTGTTAGTATTGGAGTTGTCATTGTGGTAACTATCTGCGTATGTGATTGAGTGGGGACTAAGAATGTTTTGTTTCAGGGCTTTATGAGGAGTAATAATTGATATTAGGGGTAGGAAATTTGTGTGATTTTGGGTTTTTTTTACAGTTTCACATTTTTAGGTAATCAATCATCAAATTTGTAAGTAAGTAATACTTTTATCAATTTAAAGAGATCATCATACCTGTAAGCATTGGTTGTTATTTATTTGCTGAAATCATAATATTTGTTTTATAGGGGTTTTTTAAGGGTTGATTTACATGATTTCTAGGAGTATTATAGATTAATAAAAAAAAAATTATCATTCAATACAATGCACAAAAGTAAAACTATTTTTAGAATTTTATAGTTTGAGTAATAAATTATTGGTTGACTGGGTAATTTGGTCATGTTTATGATCGTGATTATATGAGTGTTAGATTAAAAAATTAGTTTGTTTGATGTACTACATGCTAAAATCTCAAAGTTTAGTAATAGTGTTTCCGTGTTCTCAAGACCTTCGGTTTTCATATAGGGTTATTAGAAATAAGTTTATCTCATTCATAGGTTCAATAAGAGTTTAGGACTCAGGTGAGATTTCTGATCTGAGTGATGGTCTTGGCAACTTTGAGTATAAAAGCCTACCAAGTTATACAATAGGTTTTGTAACATTAGGGGTGAAATGGAGCATCCTAAATGCTATGTGTGCTGAATGAACTTATAATCGATGCTACTTGCAGGCTAGACACATAATTGACACTTGCCTTTCTTAAGGCACTGTTGTTTGGGGAATACTTGAAAGGGAGTAAAATGCACTAGAGATGAAGAAATGTACGTTGTACTGACGAATCTTTATAAAACCTCGATTATTTTCATGAAAGAGCGTCCATTGATTAGGTGATTAGGCATATTATTCAAGGTGTACACTTACCTTTCTTAAGGCACTGTTGTTTGGGGATTACTTGAAAGGGAGTAAATTGAGAGATGTCGAATTTATTTCTTCTTCATCTTTTTAACTATGATATCTTTCTCCCTCGAAGATGTCGAATTTGGGGTTTCAATTTTCGAAAATTCTGATAACCACTCTGAAGAGCATTGACATCTCATCACCGTAGGTATGTTTTGCTCAATCCATATTTGATTTCTTTCTTCTTTTTTTCTATTTTCTTTTTTTTGTTTTTGTTTTGGGGGATTGTTGATGTTACATTAATATCAAGAATCCTATGGCAAAGACTTTTCTTCTCTCTTTCTCTCGCACACTCTTTTACTGGGTTAAGGTTGAACTAGGAATTTCTGATGTGCTTCCCCCCATTTTTGGACTACTACTTTGACAATACAATTTCACTTGATGATTCTCAAAACTTTTAGTTCTTTTGGCCCTTTGTTACTTCTATCCTATTGTTGTTGGGGTTGTTTGATAATCTTAATTTTACTTCATTCTCGATGGTACTAATTGCTAGGATAAAAATATTATCTATATCCAGTTATCTTGCCTTTTTTTGTTGTTGTTGAAAATTTAATTGAAGCATTATAGTCACATGAAAATCTATTTGTTTAAAGAGGGAATTTTCTCCAATTTTGTATTAAAGTTTTGACCTGGATTGACATCGGTTATGGAGGAATTTTTATTTGTTTCATTAATAAATGATTGAGGTAATTGAGTAATGTAAAACGCTCTTAATTATAAAGAGAAACGATTAGGGATGTCTATATTTACTCGGTTTTCTTGATCCATCAAACCTCTAACATGTATAAAGCCCAACAATTAAATCACTTCAATTTCAGACGCGAGCAAACGTTTCTCTTTTTTGTGATCATATTATTATATCCCAATTGTTACCTATATTATCCCAGCTCTCCATAATCTTTCTATATAAACCTTCTGATTTCTTCAAAAATCACAGTTCAACAAAAGCCTTTCTCATTAAGGAGGAATGTCAACTATTGTGGTGCTTTGCTTTTGTATAAACCTTTACTATCTTGCTTTTAACATGGCTCATACACCAATGAAAACAATGTAATTTTGAGTCCCATCGTTCTTGCTTCTTTTTCCTCAAAGCATGCACACCAAGTTTAAAACTTCTTCCTTCAAGTAACCAAATTTATATAGGTGGAATATAATTCTCATTGTAAACATCGATAGAGCCTTGATTTCCAAAAGAGAAACCATCACGACACCTTCATCAGATAGCACCCACAACTAAGAATCTCAGGGAGATATGGGGTTTCGCTGTTTTCTCCGCACGCATAAAACTTTAATAATATTAGGTCAGAGAGTGTCATAGGTTTAAGTACTAAGTGGCATGCGTACTTTGGAGGATAAGTGGCATGTGTACTTAAGAGGATAATTTTCTGTTTAATTTGAATATTGTACTTTTAGGCTTCACACTAAATTTTCCTTGCATTCAGTTTTGAGTATTGGAGATGGGGATAGAATCAAATATAGTAGACTAACAAACATATAAAAATTACTATTTGTCATTTTGGATTCAAAAGTCAGGATGTTGTTCGTAGCTCTCCAAACAACCACCCAACCTAGGATGAGGTTTGTTAACCTCGACATATTTAGACAACATTATTTCTTTTTCTAATAGTTTCATACGTTACTCGCTTTGAGACCATTGCAACATTAGTCCAGATTTTTTAGTCTTCATACCAAGATCATGAAGGAGTAATTTAATGTCTTGAGGCACATAAAATTCGTCTGCATTAATTAAATTTCTCATCTCTGTACTACACATTTTCCTAGTATTCATGTATTTCAATTGCTGAAGTATCCCTCAAAAAATTAAATAAGAATTTAAGAGTACCATCCCAAATAAGGCACTCGAGTGTTATTTTTATTAAAATAGTTGTATGTATTGCTTAGTTGGGATTTATTTATATTTTTTTAATTATCATGCCTGTTTTGATAACATATATATAACCAATGGTTGCTTCTCTTTCCAGAAGTGCATTTGATCAATTGATGGTGAATATGTGCTTATTCGAATACTATAGTTGGACACAGTGTTTGCTTCAGTGGATTAAGCAACATATTTTTGTCTCATAAAATAGGGCACCTGTGAGAAGCCAAAATAATATAGACTATTGTTGATTACGTTATAAATGTTTTTGCAAAAAGTATAATTAATATATGGCATACAATTTGCATTATTTTAACTTACAACACAATACAAACTTTCTTTTAGTTTTTGGATTAAAACAAAAGATGAAACAAAAGTGATAAACAAGCATCACCTCCGGTGTTATGGAACTTATTTGGAGCATTGCATAGTTATCCAAGAAAGAGGAGTATTGGTGGCAATCATATGTTAATTTGTTTCTTTCCCAGTCCCTCTCAATAAATCACTTGGAGCATGAGTAAAATATTCCTTTTACGAGATCCGATTGCATGAATTACAATTTACAAGGTCTTGCAAGAAGTATTTAATAAAAGATGATGGCATCTTCTATATCAAGATATCCATCATTGTCTTCGTCTAAATCAAAAAAGTATCTTGAAAATGGAGATGCATCAAAAACTCTATTTGCGTCAGGAAGGAATCAAACACCTAAGGTAATTCTACCATCTTTGTTATCATCTAAAGAATTAAATAACAAATTTATACTCTTTTGCTCTTCATCTGAACAACCATAGTGATAGTACTCAATTGCAGCGCGGCGGATTTCCTCCATCTTTTGTTGATTTATAATCCTGGGATACTGAAATGGAGCATTAATAACACGATTTATAAAAGATATAGGTGTTGGAGATTTTGGGCTTTGGAGGAAAATAATTGAGTAATTTATGTAATAATGGTTTTATTTTAGAGATTGATTTATGAGTTAGTTGATTCCGATTGATAGATTTAACATATGAGTTTTGATACGTTAGAAATTACATTAAAAACACATGAGTTTGAGCGCCGAAGGCGCGTCGACCTAAATATCGTGGCGAGCCACGGGTAATACTAGTCTATATTATAAATCTCATTTTTGTCCTACGTGGTGTGCTTTGTCCTATGTGGCAAACACAAACCGACTGGGATAAATTGATGTGACTTTACAAATAGTTACCATATCATAATGCCACAAGGATAATTTAAGTTGAAGGGCAGTTTTATCAAGCATAATTTCAATACTTAGGTTTATTACATGCGGAATGTATATCTTCCCCTCAACCTCTTTTCTTCTAAGATCATCTCTAATATTGAAAAAAACGAGTGAGTTAGTATTTTTTTTTTCTTTTTCAAACCCACACTCTCAACTCAGAGTTAAACCCTCAGAGGAGTCCAAAAATGAGTATGGGTTGCTGGTATGACGGTCTCAAAACCTGGGGTTTGGGTAAAAAAACTAGTAAAACGGCTTTTTGAAGGACGCATGGTTCATCTTATACTTTCATCTTGTTTACTTTGTTTGCTAAGTGCTTTCTTGTTTTGTACTAAGTGTTGTTTTAGCGGCGATCCGTGCAGTCTTTAAAACACCGCGTGATATTCTAAACACTGCGTTATCGCCACATCAACTCAAATCCAAACCCAACTGATGGGAGGATCGAGTTTAGGTTGGGTTTTTTGTGGTCTGACATGTGGATTAGTCAAACTCAGCCCATACCCAAATGCCAGAGATGTCTGCAGCAGCTAAGTGGGCTGGTTGGTTTATTACCACCCCAAAAAGTGTTCTTCACCCCGGGTTGAGTGGTTTTGCCTCACAACAGCTAGGTGAGTGGATGGCAAAACCACTTCCCAACTCATCCTCTCGGTTGATTCAGAGACATGCGGCGTGAGAAGTTGATGCACAACAAATCCAACGCTTCAGATTTAGACACGCTACACTTTCTACGATTTGAACTGCGTGGCATTGTTTTTACTTTTTCTCTCTTCTCTTTCTCTCTCATCTCTCCTACCATCTGTCATTTTATGATTAGTTTAATTAAAATAAAATTAGTCAATGGGTTTTTAACCCACCTCCCTGTTGTGGGAAAATAAGGGTGGGTGTTTGACAATAACCCACTTGCTGTTGCAAATGTTCTTGCCACCCACCTTACTAGTAAGGTGAGCATGGGCCGATTTCCAACTAAAACTGAAACCGGACCGACTATAATTGGTTCCTGAAAATAGAAACCGAAACGATTTTGGTCGATTCGGGTTTGAAACTGACCCGGAAATCTAACGGGCAAAAACCGTTTCGTCCCCAAATCCGATTTTTTACTGTTTCTTCCCAAATCACCATTGAAATCATGAAATCCAAAACCTGAAAACCTAAAAGAAACCATTAAACCCATCTTCAATTTGAGGGTTTAAAAAAAAACAAACATAGCCATTTCGCCAACCACTCTCTTCAAAGTATTTGCTATATTAAAAAAAGCCCATATCAGTGACTGATGGTGATAGATTCCAGTGGTCGAGTCCGGTGTTGGTGGGAAAAGTTATGGCGGATTTGAGCTTCATGAGTGCATTGAGATCTGTGTCTGGTGGCGAAGAAGCAGATAGAAGGAATGCGATTGTGGAAATGTAGAAGGGATTTGGAGTAGCTACTTAGGGATACTTGCGACCAAGCTTTTGTTAGTCCCAACAAGGTTAGTCATGAAATATTTCTTTGTTTTCTCCTCATTTCTGTTTAGATTTTTCTTTTTACAACATAAGAAGCCAAGCTTTGTTAATTTTTGCTAGACTTTAGATTTTTTTTCTTCTCAGAAGTTAATCTCTTAAAGCATTGAGAATATCTGTTTGATTAAATGAAGAAAGTGATTGTGTTTCACCTTTTAGAGTTAGAGAAGAGGGAAATACCATGTGGATGTTATCTCTCTTAGTCCACTAATTTTTAGAGGGAGGCAATCAGATTTTCGGTGGTAATGTGTGACTGAACAAAGACATTGCGAATTGGCGATTGCTCATACAGAGAAGTTGTTACAGCAAGAGTTAGTCAGAGCTTGGATAATATCTTTCTATAACATTCGGCTAATGGGTGCAAGCAAGAGATGCCTATTTATTTGATAATCTATGTTTTTTTTTTTTTTTTAATTAATAGGATTTTGAGTGATTTATCTCCTACAAGGCAATATTATGTTACATGCGAGAGGTACAGGGTTCGATCCCCTGCATCTCCAACAATACTTAAGAAAAATTTGTTGTGTAAGCATCATCTAAACAAAAAATAATTCTTTGCTTTAAGAAATTTAACATGGTCTTGGAAACCATATAATAATGAGTTCCATGATTAAAGCAAGAGAGCTTATAATTAAAAGGATAATTTTGGAAAAAAATCATAAAAGATGAAAGAATGCAATTCATTTGATTGTGCAAACCCAGGTATCCTTCATCTGACATACCCAGGTATCCTTCATCTGACATACATCTATAGTTAACACTATGTCAATGTGTTTGTAATGTTTATGAAGGTGCCTAGCTTTTAGGAGCATTTTAGTTTGAAGATGGGGAGCCTACATCATGTATGGGTTTGATAACTCCTTCGCGACTCTATAAACGTCTCAACAAAATAATTGATATGAAGGGTGTTTTAAAACCTAGAGATGTGTACTTACACCTTGAGAGTTGGGTTCTTCCACCGCTGTATAAAGGAGATGGGGTGGATGTCATGAAATTAGCAGAAGCACAGTCAACAATGTTATTGTTATTTCTCAGTAGATTCAACTCCCTCCCTCCGCTTCCTTCCAAGCGTTATATCAATCCCAAAGTCGAATGCAATTCACTTTATTAACAGATAATTCATCCTCCTTGGCGTCATCCCATAGTCTCTTCAATTGCTTCTTCTTCCTCGAATTCAGCAGAGTGGTAACTAATATGTTGTAAAACGTTGGTTATTTAAAAGTATTCTTGCATATATCAACTTTATGTTATTTTAAAGTATACTATTTTGCGTTCTTGAAAAGCAATTGATTGTTGAGGTTAAGTGAGTCTTATTGTTGTTAGGATAACTACCAAGAAAGGCAAATGCTAGCCTATTTATCAAGAGTCTATTTTATTCTAGAAATTTAAAACGGCAGATCATAATACTGCACAAAAATAATAATTCAAGGTATCTCGCCTTAAGGTTGTTATGAAGTACACAAGCCTGTAGGAAGTTCTTTCAATTCCTCTCCGTAAGCGAAGATAATTAGAGATACATTGACGAACATAATTTCTCATTTGAAGATATATATTCCATTCAACTAGATACATTGAATCTTATCTCCAATTTTATTGATAATGTGCAGAAATTATTTGATCCCGGCCAAGTTCTGTATTATGCTCTCAATTTTTCCAATCAAGTTGACCAGTATCTAGCGGCATGCTTCTTCGACTTGCTGTTAAAACAGTGTGGCGCTATGGGGATGGTATGCCTTTTTTCTTCTTTATAAGTATGAACTTGTCCATTTTTTCATTTCAAATTCCTAATTAATGTTTCTTCCTCACTTATGCATTTTTTATTTATAAGTATGAACTTAAACAACGGGCTCATAACCTAGTACATAATACCCCCAAAATATACTTTAGCTAAACAGGTTAAATTCAGTTTTCTCATGATTTCCGACATTGACCATGTACTAGATAGGTGTACAATTCTAGTGAGACTACTTGGGGAAATTTTTTGGAAGCTTTTAATGCAGAAGCTCTATAGAAATAGCTACAACTTGGTGCATGTCTGCGATAGCTATATCCTAATGTTCTGTTTGAGAAGGAAGGCTCATCCTAGCCTCTATCAGCCTTTCATAGTGTCTTGGGTTTCTCTGTGTTTGAGCATGTAAAAATAACGCTGTGCAAACTGCATTAAACCTTTCTTTCGTTGATATTTCCGGAAAAGGTTGAGTAGATTTTGACCTACCACTTAGCTTACCCAAGTTCATGTTTAAAGTCAGATTTTGGTGGACTCTATCAGCTGCAACAGCCACAGTATTCCATCTTCATCCTTATAACAGCTTAGACCACCATTGTCAAATCTGTAGACTCCATCAGTGTTTACCATATTTCTGTTGAGAGCATTGCTTTCATTATACTCTTCACCATAGAGTGTGACAGTGCAAGGTGTCATCAATAATGAGTATAACATGGATCAGGGCATATGATAGCAGATTTTGGTACTTCAGAATATGTATATAATAGCGCAGAGAGAAGTCAAGGATCCAAGAACATGCTATAGGAGAATTGAGAAGTCATGTCAGCATGCCTCAAGTTCGACTAATTAGTAAGCGTATATGTCGAGATAAAAGGCTTGTATAGAGATAAAACCATACTCAAGGCTAGTATGGAGAACAGAGTGGGGGCTAAACCCTACATCACTCACATTATAGGTATTGGAGGTAACATTTATTTTTGGGACAATCTTGAACTCCACAAGGAACCTTGCTAGACTAAACTCCCTCATCTTACCCTTATATTTGTTCTAAAACAGTTGAAATAGAAACTGAGTTACATTGTATCAAAAAGAGTAAATGCTCTTAGAACCTTAGCTTCATAAGGTCTAGTAACCACTATAGAACCTTAGCTTCATAAGGTCTAGTAACCACTATGTTTATATGCGATGAAACTGAGGCACTGCACTTGGCGAACCCCCCATACAAGTATTACCACCTAGTAGTTAATTAACACAATTTTTTTGCCACCCTCTTGGTCACTACATCTATGAGACGACTATGATTCTCCTCTGCGTTCTCAAGCTGTTGATAAACATTGTTCACCATAGCAGCCATAGCTGTCAACTCCTCCCTAATTCGTTTATGGGATTCAGATATATGAGTTGAAAGTTGAATAACTGTATCCATGTCTTCGTTCTTCTCAGCAGCACCAACAGCCTAGCAGCACCAACAGCCTCTGGTTTAACAGCAAATTCTTCAATAGCAGCCTCTGGTATAACAACAATATCCTCCTCAGCAGCACCAGCAGCCTCTGGTATAATAGCAACCTCTTCAATAGGAGCCTCTGGTATAGCAGCAATATCCTCCTCGGGGTCGGTAGCAGTAGCAGCTGCTGAGGATGAGCTTCCAATCTCGAAGCTCGTTACCTGCGGATTTTTCATGAATTAGATGAAATAAAAAAATAGCAAAAAAGACAAATTAAAAGACGACATCAAAACTTTGAAGTACATTAGTAGGACGAGGAATAGGGATAAGAACAAATGGAGGACTAAAAACAAAATCATTAACGTCAGGAGATGGTGATGATGATGGCATTCCTTAAAGTTGAAATTCTACTATCTTCAAATTTTGAAAAGAAATGGCAAAAAACAGGTCAAATTCTGCAAGAGATTATGATTTCAAATAAAACACAAATTCAGATTAGAACACATTACCCTAGGTGAATTCTCTACGCGGTAAACCATCGGCTCTACGATCTCCTTAGGTAGTTGTTGTTGCTGCTGCGGCTACAATAATATTATCTCACACAATTATGAGATTGAGCCAAAAAAAGAAGAAAAAATGATGATAAAAAAGCCAAATCACGGCTAAATCCAATCAAACGAAATTGAGGTCAAAAATGTGAAATCAAACTGAAATCATCATCAGCTAAAATTCTCAAAACAAGCCAAATCTGAGCGAAATAAAGCAAAAGTTCATCATAATTCTTCATCAACTAGTAGAGAAATAGTGAGAGAGAGAGATCTTACAACTAGAATCATATTCAACTCATTCTAATTTGCAGCAGCGATCGGATCAAGCACCTCCTCCGGTTGCTGATTTGAATAAAAAAAACTATGAATTATAAGATAACAAGAAGATAATTGAGTGATTAACACCAGAAATCGGTGCTAAATCAGTGTAAACGAAGCTAGATGTGCTAAAACAAGCAAAATTAGTGTGTGTGAGAGGAGAGAGAGAAAAAAAAAGAAATCTTACATTAACAACGATCAGATCCAGATTGACCTGATCTTCAACTTCATTAGCGACTTGAACGATCGGATTCACCTCCAGTAGTTATTGTTGCTGTTGAAGAAAAAGCTCTTGTTGATGCTCAAACTCAAGCTCTTGTTGAAGAAGAAGCTTTAATTGATGTTGTTGTGGTGGTGAGTTTTCTGGGCTCATTTTGAATTGCAGAGATTATTCGCTTCCTGAGGGAGATTCCGCCATTGTTTCGTGTTTGGGGTATGTTTTTGAGTTTTGGTTTTGGTGGGAAGATGAGTGAGATTTATAGAGGAAGTAGGTAATTTATTACAGAAATTATCCCTCAAAATTTTGAATTCTGAGGGTATTTAGGTAAAAGATGAAACCGTTATGCCATGTCACCGAGACTACGTGAGTTCTAGTCGGCTCGCCCGAGGTGACTCAACTTGAGTGAGTGAAACAAAACCTGGTTTGTTTGTTTGTTGGTTGTTAGGGGTCCGAAATATACTTAGTGGTTACTAGATCTAATTGAGTCATCATCTCCCGTGTGCCCAAATCGGCGTGACTTAGTGGTTACTAGACCTAATTGAGTCATCATCTCCCATGTGCCCAAATCGGCGTGAGAGTTTATTTCGGTTTCATCTTTTACCTAAATACCCTCAGAATTTAAAATTTTGAGGGATAATTTTTATAATAAATTACCCACTTCCCTCTATAAATCTCACTCGTCTTCCCACCAAAACCAAAACTCAAAAACAGAGCTCAAACACAAAACAATGGCGGAATCTTCCTCAGGAAGCGAAGAATCTCTGCAATTCGAGATGTGCCCAGAAAACTCACCACCACAACAACATCAACAAGAGCTTGTTCTTCAACAAGAGCTTGTTCTTCAATAAGAGCTTGAGTTTGAGCTTCAACAAGAGCTTTTTCTTCCACAGCAACAACAACTACTAATGGAGGTGAATCCGATCGTTCAAGTCGCTAATGAAGTTGAAGATCAGGTCAATCTGGATCTGATCGTTGTTAATTTAAGATTTCTCTTTCTCCTCACACACTGATTTTGCTTGTTTTAGCTCATCTAGCTTCGTTTACACTGATTTAGCACCGATTTCTGGTGTTAATCACTCAATTATCTTCTTGTTATCTTATAATTCATAGTTTTTTTCATTCAAATCAGCAACCGGAGGAGGTGCTTGATCCGATCGCTGCTGCAAATCAGAATGAGCTGAATCTGATTCCAATTGTAAGATCTCACTCTTTCTCTACTAGTTGATGAAGAACTATGATGAACTTTTGCTTTATTTTGTTCAGATTTGGCTTGTTTTGAGGATTTTAGCTGATGATGATTTCGGTTTGATTTTACTTATTTGACCTCGATTTTGTTCGATTAGACGGATTTAGCCGATTTGCCTTTTTTTCATCATTCTTTTTTTGGCTCAATCTCATAATTGTGTGTTAATCTTATTGTAGCCGCAACAACAACTACCTAAGGAGATCGTAGAGCCGATGGTTTCCCGCGTAGAGAATCCGCCTAGGGTAATGTGTTATAATTTGAATTCGTGTTTTCTTTGAAATCATAATCTCTTGTAGAATTTGACCTGTTTTTTGCCATTTTTTTTCGAAATTTTAAAATAGTAGGATTTCAACTTGAAGATAATGTGACTAGTTTCCTTGGATTGAACCCTAAATTCCCCTAACGACTTCTCCGTAGTAACCGTAAAGTTTTTAACCTTCTCCTCAAGATCACAAAGTCGATCACCTTGTGTTGGTTGTTTTGATGCCATTTTCTTTTTGTTGTTTCTCACCATCTTGACAAGATTTTTTTTTCTTCTAAACCCAAAAACGATTTGGATCTTATACCAATTGATAAACACAAATTTACGCGGAAGCAAATAAATGAATTAAATAAAACAAAACTTGATTAATTGCTGTAAATTAAAAGAAAATCAGGTCTTTTACAACCTCTTTTTAGACCCAAAACTTCACACAAAACTCAACCTACCAACCTACTAACCCAATACCCCTTTTTATAAAGGAGTCCCCCACCTCTAAAACCTCTCCAAGATAAGCTAGGAAACAAAATAAAGATAAACTAGGAAACAAATAGCATAAAAATATAATGGAAAGGGGAGAGGTCTTGCATTATGCGGCAACTAGGCACGTGGGCCCCAAAATTTGCCAAAATTATTCCTATCAACTTCATTCATCACCAAACTTTGTATTCTGCCTCGTCGATTACTTCACTGAAAAATACTCGGCCCTCTTTACCCTACTTGGATGCGAGAAATTGAAAATGAAAAAAACTCTCTTATATTCATCCTTCTCCAACCGTCTCTAAATGGATCACAAGGACCGATAGAATTCTTTGAGGAGAATATTGCTGCCATCACACCCTAAAAGCTTGAAATTTAAACTATGCTGTGATTGCCATGGTACTTGCCTCTATTCAAATTTCAGCTTGTCGTCTTGGGTACTATGTCCATGAAAATTATTCATTGTTTATTTGTTCCCAAGAAAAGTGCTTTGATATCAAATGCTGAGGCCATACTTCAAAGATTTACTTACGGGCACACAAAAGACACCCGCGAAAGCTGAAGGATATGGAAGAAAATAACAAGATCAATCCAACAAGATAGATAAATCTTGAAATCTCGAAGTTCGTTTTGACCCAAAAGAAGAACTGAATAACCAAATGCAAAATTATCAGTAGCAATATTAAATTTTCCACAACACTCAGTGTATTACTCTATCCGTATAGTACATGCTTTATTACGAATTTGCAATCCTAGAAATTTTAGAAAAAAGAAAGTTACGAGTCTTACGGCTATTAAGCAATGAACCTAAAATTCTTAACTTAAAACCTTCTCTGAGAGATTGTTGTCTCTTTCATTCCAACTTTGAAAGTCCTAAAGCGTCATAAAACAAAATACGTAAAATTTTTGCCAAAAAGAAGCATTTCTTTTTCCTGTCAAAGACAATCGACAAACTTTGTGACTCCGTATTTAGCAAACCCCGGCTCCTTTCTTGGAAATAAGCGGTTTTCTGTACATAGTTTTGCTTTCACATTATCTTGGTTTGGCAAGCCTGTATTGGCAAAATCTCATTAGAAAAAAATGGTGAATATGTAGAGAGAATACGTAAATAGAAAATCAAATGAATAATTTAAAAGATAGCAATTTCAATAGCGAAGCATGAAGAAAGAAAATCTGGAAAAACAAACTTTGCCTGGAAAGACAGAAATAAAAATGCTAAGAGAAGGTATGGATAGAGATAGAATCTTGAGGAAGAAACACTGAGTCAGTGAGAATTTTGGAGAGAGGAAAATTTTGTAAAAATTAAAATTTGAGAGCGAAATATTAAAGGAAATAAGGCTAGCGATACAAATCTCAGAGAGAGAAAATCAGAAAGTTAGGGTTATAGAGTGAACTTTTAATGAGATTCTCAAACCACATAGCACTACTAAAACTAATGCAGATTTTTTTTGACAAAACTATGTGCAAATCCGAAACTGAAACCACCTTTTTGAACTTTAAACATCCAGTCTCCACCAGGTCATGGATTTCCGGAGGAACCATAATTATTCAAACTCGATAATCCCCACATGTGGCTTCAGCCATTTATCAAGTTTTGGCAACTTTCTTTAAGATTGAAACAAAGCAGTGCAAAGTTGAATTTGCCGGAGATTCGAGACATGCAAGAACATTTATAAATCTCCGATCTACTCCTATGTTTTGCCATAATAACATTTGTTTCCATCATGACATGTTCATAAATAGCCTTTTTCCTTGATTTCCATACGTCCAAGACTGAGGAAAGGCAAGATAGTTTTATACGGGCTCAGTGGAGAGTTGTTAAAGGCTGCTGAGATCCTAGATGTAATTCCAGGACTTAGAGAGCGAGAACTGAGAAGGGAACTGCTGAATACCACATTTGCTTCCAAAATAAGACCTGAATCAACAGAGCGTTGAACAAACAAGTGCTTAAGACTTTCAATATCGGAAGAAGCACACAGATTGAGAAGTTAACTGAATAGAGTATTGTTGGACGGTACCTCTATATTGTTTCTAAGAGAGTTCCTGGATCTGGGCGGGAACTTCCTTCTGTCAGAGGCAACTTATATAATTAACCGAGGGAAACTACCATTGGCTATTGGCCCAGTGGTGGTTGTACCTCTCCACCTAGAGGGAGGTCATGGGTTCGAAACCTCATGGGGTTGAAAACTCAGGGTTATAGATCCTTATATAAAACTGGCTTGCCTTGCAAAAAAATTTTCTTCTAAATTGCATGCAGACTTGAAAATGAAATTACCGGTAATGATCACAGAGATAGAACCTCTTAAAGAGCCTTTCACCTAGCTTATCTACAGAGGATGATGGAGCTTACTCCAGTGCCAAATTGAAGCAATGATGTTGAAGTCTTTAATATATGGTAATAGAGTTAGCACCAGGTCAATATAGATTCCTAACCGACACAATTTTGGTGCTCGAAATCCTAGTGACCGTTAAATTATGAGAATCTGGGTGAAAAAAAATGATATATTAGATCAAAAGAGGGGAAATTTTGAGTGAGGTAACCTAGAGATGAAATCCTACGACTTTTTCCTCGAATTCATTTGTGTACATAAGTTTAGTTCAGTTGCCCTTTAATCATATTTGGACTGTAATCAGGTCATGCTACTATTTTAATATACATATGCAGCAAAGGCTTTGTTTTCAAGCAAGGGTTGCTTTAAGAAAACTTTTTTGAAGTCAGTAATGTTTAGTAGCAGAGCCCATTTTACTTTGATTAATTTTCTTTCGCTTGTTATTGTCTTGGTTTCTAAACAGCGGTTTACAGGCTTGTGGAGAGCTGCCTGCTTGATGAAGATGTCTGCATTCCGTCTTAGATCTGCTTCAGCTCCATTGATGGTGATCATGCCCCATCAAGAGGGAGCTTCAAGGATTGCACTGAAATAATCAACAGGAATGATAAAGTGAGTGGGGTTGGAATGAATTGTAAACCTCCACAGTTTTATAGAAATTTTTGTCGGCAAATTAAAAGAGGTAATCAAAGACTTTAAGCTGTCTATTCTATATATTGTTTACATGGGCGTTTTATTTTGTAACTATAACTGTTTCTTTATTGCAGATCTTAAAAAGTGTTGGTCATTTATGCTAATAGTGGCGAAGTATGGAATGGGAAAACTAAGAGATGGTTGGTGAGTGCCGATTCCCTTAGACATTTTTTCTTATTTTCATTTGAATTAGTACATAGTGCTGTGGTGCAATTTGACAGCTTTAGAAAGTTGGTTGGGAGGCCAAAATATCATGTCGATCTCGAATTTTTTCTTATTTTCATTTGATTTTGTACATAGTGCTGTTGTGCAATTTGACAGCTTTAGAAAGTTGATTGGAAGGCCAAAATATCATGCCAATCTAAGACCAGTCGCGGTTATAAAATCTCAGGCCAGTTAAATTGAATACATGTAACGAACGTGAATTGCGAAATTGTGAAGGAATCAAATCGTTGCAGAACTTGGATTCATGAACACTTTAAGTGATTCCACAATAAACCACCTTTCAAATAACCAAACTTTATATTATGGCTCGTGAGTTTACTTGATTCATTGCCAAACTTCATATTCGCCTTGTCCACTATTTTAATCATCCTCATACTTCGTATGTTGCCTCGTCAATTTCTTCACTCAAAACTCCTGGCCCTTTTTACCATACTTGAACATGAGAAGGTGAAAAGGAGAGAAAAACCATCTTCTTTCTTGTTAACCTTCTCCACCTGTCAATAAATAGATCACAAGGATCGATAATTCTTTGGGGACAATGTTCCACCATCACACCCTAGAAGTTTGAAATTTAAGCTATGATGTGACAGTCTTCGTGGGTACTGCGTCCTATGAAATTTACTCATTGCTTATTTGCCGCATCTCCTACCCACAAAAATTCTTTAATACTAAATGTTGCGACTGTACTCTGAAGCAATACGATCACCCAATTTAATCCCGTAGAAGGTGAAGAATATGGAAGAATATAACAAGATCAGGGGCGGAACCAGGATCCTAAGTTGGGGGGGGGGGGGGGGGGGGGGGGGGGGGGCTAACATGTTACGAGGGTTCGGGTGCCCCAATTTTTTTTTTGAGGGTATATTAGTAATTTTAAAGGGATATTTACTAATATTATTGATTAATTACGTAATTTCTTTACGTATACTAAACAAGTTATTGACATATCTCAAAATTATTGATATAAATAATTTATTCTAAAGAACAAAATATATAAGCAAGTATGGTAAATCTAGGGATTCCTGAGAGATCCATAACCAATTTAGCAACCATGAGCAATTGTATCACCTGAAAATTAAAAACTAAAATTAGCAAATCTTTATATATAAGCTTACAAGAGGCTTCCATAAGTTTAATATTCATTCAGTAAAAGTATAAAACTAATCTTCATAGTATAAATATATAGATCAATATTCAAAAAGGCACAAAAGTAAGTGTCCTCGCATTTTCATAAAAAATCTAGTCAAGAGTAACATAGACATATGCAAAAATATCAATATACAAGATACTACTAAATCAGTAAGAGATATCCCCAATTCAAATCAGTAAGAGATAAACCCAAACCCCAATTCAATCAGTTAAATATAAACATCAATTGATATCAGTAAAAGTCAAGAGATAACCTCAATTCCAATTACTAAGATATAAACCCCCAACTCAAATCAGTAATAATTAAACCCGAACACCAATTCAAATCAGTAAAACCCCCAATTCAAATCAGATAAACCTTATAAATTATGATATTTAAATCAGTAAATCAGTAAATTATGATATTCAATTCAAATCAGTAGTATGAAGGAATCCAATTATCCAAGCGCACTAAAAAACAAAAATTACCATGAAAAAAAAACTTAATTAAGAACCTTAGAAATCAAAAACAAGTAAAACCCCAACATAATCATACAAAATTGGAGAGATAGAAAGGTATACCTAGTTTATTTGTAGAAGAACTTGTGTTTGTTTGTAGTTATACCCAACTCAAATCAGATTTGTCAATTCATCAAATTCATTGCGATACAAGGCTTGTGTTTGTTTGTAGAAGAACTTGAATCAGATTTGTCAAGTTTGTTTATTTGTAGAAGAAAGACTTGAAAAGTTGAAATCAGATTTGTTTGTTTGTAGAGAGGAAGAGAGTTAGAGAGGTGTGGGAGATGAAGAGAGTTTTAGAGAGAGGTGTGAGAGAAGAAAGAGCTCAAATGAAACTTCTTTTTTTTTTTAAAATTTTGACCCGGGCTATAGCCCAGGTCAGTCCTCTACTAGTTCCGCCCCTGAACAAGATCAATCAAAGAAACCAGAAAACCCTTATATTCTAGGTCTTTTTGATTTCTAAATGAAGAAGAAAATTTTACCAAATCCAAAATTATCATTACCAATATTGTTAAACTACTCTATTGCAATTCCAGAATTCATAGAGAAAAGTAAACTTAAGAAATAAAGCTAAAGTTCTTAACACGAAACCTTTTTTAAGATTTTTTTTTCCTTTTTCATTCCAATATCTAGAAGTCCTTAAGCGTCAAAAAATGAAATATGTAAAATTTTTCCATGGTGAAGCAATTTTGTCAAAGCTCAGTGGACTTCCTGGCAGACTCCAGCCCCCTTTTGGAAATTGGCGTTCTTCTGGTCATAGTTTTACTTTCGCATTATCTTTGTTAGTACGCTTGTTTTATAAAACTCGTAAGAAAAAATTGGCAAAAATATGCAGATAAACATCCTTAAAGAGAATCTAATTACACAAATTTGGAAAGTAATGTTTTTTTAATTTTTTAAGGAAGTTGGGGTTTGGGCAGAACCTACTAGATTTTATCAAAGAGATGAAATATATTTACAAGAAAGGGTATTTCAATGACGAGAATCAACAATTATCTACAAAAACTTTATTAGAATATAGAATCAAAAGTTGTCTCTATATCTTCACATGTAGCTGCATTATTGGCTAGTCTTGAAGAGTAACGACATGAACATGAAAGTAATAGCTACAATAGAGAAACTTGAAAGAAATTTTTTTTTGCTTGAAAGATCATAAAGAGCAAATTCCAAAAAAGAACTTGGAGAGAGATAGAGAGTGAGCAAGTAAAATCGAGTCACAGAAGCAAGAACTCAGATTAATTAAACGCTAACCTAATTAAAATTAGGATTTCTAAACTCAAAATAAACACAAACTTAAATAAACTTAGCTTTTCTTAATTATCTATGCAACAATCAAGTAAAAGATTATCTCTGCAACAATCAAGTAAAAGATTATCTCTGCAACAATCAAGTAAGAGATTACACCACCCTCTCCTATATATCCTAGAACCCGAGGATATCTTTCGTACAAAATCTCCTCATCTCTCCAAATAGAAACACACCTAATAAAAGAAAGCTTCTAAAACTAGCTTCAGCAGAGCATAAAGTGAAATAGGAAGAAACCAAAGACATGTAAGAAACATGCACATGAGATATTCACATCAAACCTTCCATCTTCAGAAGATTTTGACCACGAAATCTGCAAGGCGGAATTCTTTTGGAAATGGTGAAGTCTTCCGCGGAATATTTCGTACCCAAGAGCGAGGGTACGATGTCATCACCACCATCTATACGTCGATCGATGTCAAAACTGAAGAAAACATTGTGTCCTGCTTTTCGAAACTTGCTAAAAGGCCATCCCAAAACGGATCAATTGATGGTTGTTCGGCCATGTTTCGGGGGCCTTTTCAGGGCTTGTGCACTACTGGAACATAACATTCTTATGACTTAGATTACTTAAGGCATGCCCCTCTGTGTGCCCCAAGTCATGCCTATGCATGCAAGAACATCTACTTGTTCTAACATGCCCACAAATTAAAAAATTAAATTCATAGGAAAGTTGCAGCTGACATGCCCTGGTGGGTCCAAGTTTTGACTTAAAATGTTGAGATGATACTATGGGACCCGCTGCCGAAGTTTTACTTGGCGTGTCACTGGTGGGGGCCGCGTAATATGATGCCGTTATGATTTCGGTTCCATCCGAAACGTACCACGTGTTTTAGTTAAGCACGTGCAACGCTGACACTGACCTTTCTCCATCACTTAGCGTAATACATAACGGTGACGTAACGGCTACTTACGCTATGTCTGCTGACAAGAGCTGACGAAACCTGTGGGTCCCAGTTGTTGACCTTTCGTTGTCAGCTGTTACCGCAACATGTAATGATGTTGTCATCTTCTCTGTTGCAGCGGTTTGCCCGAAATTGGACACGTTTCTGCAAGTTGTTGGTGGTGCACTCATAATTTTTGGGTGGGTCTGTTCGGTTGTAGCACATAATATTGGAATCTTTGTAAACCCTCCTATATCAATTGAATGATTGTTCTTCCATATGTATCTTCAGTATCGTGCGGCTGCAGGTTATTGTTGTCCTCGGCTTGATTTTTGATACTAGGTTCTAGGTCGGATCTGAAGGGGCTTATATCCCATACCTACGTGCCTGCTTAACCACTTTCTCTTATTTCTCTTCACCCCAACATATCTACCCGGATCTGGGCTGTAAACTGCTAGCAATTTTGCCGATTATCCCCGTCAATTCAGCCAAAGTTCTGACCTCAATTTTGGTTGGTAAGATTCAAATGGTTCTTGCGACAACTTCGTCTGTGGGGTTGCGAAACTTTTATCCGAGAACGAAAAATTGTTTGTCCTCGAGGCTTTTCTCGAATTCGACAATTGTCGCCGGTATCGTCGTTGGTCCCGGCGGTGAACGCATCGGTAAATCGATTAAATCACTCGAACCTTTTGCCGATCTGTGAGGTTTTTGATTCGTTGAGGTAATCAGCATGATATCGTGGATCGCTCTGAACTCCAAGGGAAATTTAACCTGCTCTGATGCCAATTTCACGTAAAATCAGTCGCAGAACCAAGAACTCGGATTAATTAAACGTTAACCTAATTAAAATTAGGATTTCTCTAAAACTCTAAAACTCAAAATAATCACAAACTTAAATAAACCTTACTTTGTTTAATTCTCTGTGCACAACCAACTTTGGAGAGAGGAAAATTTGTAAAGTTAAAACTTTGGATAAACAACACGGAGAATGAAATTGATAGGTCACATGATCGTCCTTACGTCGCCCACGACAATGGTTGTTCTCCACATCGCGAGCCTCTATCTAATTTAGATTTATTTTATGTTCTATATAAGAATGGTTTGGATTAGATTTTTAGTTAGTGTGACTGTGTGAGTTTGAGAGAAAAGCTTTAGGCTTAGAGGGAGATGTAAAGTTTGGGGAAAATCTAAAAACCTTAGGTTTTGACCTTTAATTTATGCGATTGAGAGATTTAGTTTATTTTAGAGTGTGATTTAATTTCCACGACAATTAGTTTCTATCAAATTTGGTGAGCAAGGTTAAAACTTGGTTTTTTTTGTTTTTTTTTCCGTGATGATGAGCGAGGAAGATTATCTTCGTTAATGGGAAGCGTACCCCGTCGAGATTGTGGATGCAGATGATGATTGGTTCTTACAATTTGATCTAATCGACGTGCCAATCAAACTGATTGAAGAAATTGAGGATTGGGGTTGCGACGATTCGTTCAGCAGCAACAAACATATTTCTGTGATTGAGAAACTTCTAGGGTTTCAACAGGTAAAAGGGAGGAGAGATGGCGAAGAGACAACAATTTGTTCACAATTTGAGTGTACCGGAGTGGCTGCATATAAGACCGGAGGTGTTGGTCCAGGTCGTCAGCCTAGGTGGGGATAACCCAAACAAGCTCAACCAGTGGCACATGTGGACCTGATGATACCGGGCTTCAACAAATTCACTCCACACTCTCTTATTGGTGGGGTCTACGAACCCATGGGAACAACTCGCATCAAGGTTCGGACATGCAGTCTCAAATGATCAATATTCGATACTACATTATGATTGGCCGGGCCTTGAGTATCCACAATACCTACCAAAATATTAGCATGTTAGTGATCCGTTTTGGGATGATTTTAACGATCATTTCAGACTGAAGATAGGCGGGTTTTTTTGTACTCAAGACAACGTAACAAATGATTTTTTTGGCCGAGTGTCTCTATTCAGTGACAGAGTTAGCGGGTACAAAAATACCGTGGACGGATTCAAACTCGTCTTATCCTCGGAGCTACTCCTTTCGAGTTCAAAATTCGTGGTTGAATTTTTTTGTAGTAGGGAGAGCTGATAGGTCGCACGATCGTCCTCACGTCGCCCACGACAACGGTCGTTTTCCACGTTGCGAGCCTCTATCTAATTTTGATTTATTTATTTAATTCGAAGGATAATCTTTATTAGCTTATATTTACGGGAGAATAAAGCATCTTCCTCCTATATAAGGATGGTTTGGATTAGAGTTTTAGTTAGTGTGAGTTTGAGAGAAAAATTTTAGGCTTAGAGAGAGATGTGAAGTTTGGGGTAAATCTAAAAACACTAGGTCTTCGACCTTTAATTTATGCAATTGAGAGATTTAATTTATTTTAGAGTGTGATTTAGCTTCCACAACAATTAGTTTATGATAGAAACTATATTTCCAGAAGCTAAAACAACTCTTAATTAAACTAAAGATCTCTCAATTGCATAAAATAAAAGGTCGAAGACCTAAGGTTTATGAGTTTTACCCCATACTCTACATCACTCTCTAAGGCTAAGCCTTTATCTCTCACTCAAACCAACATTAAAAATAAATTAAGCGTAGACTCTCTTTTATAGGAGAAGAGGTCTAGCACAAAGACTCTAATTAGGAGACTTCTTCTAATTATAATGCAAATCAAATAAACTAATTCGAAATTACTAAAATAGAGAGAGTGGTCTTGCGAGTGGAGAGACGATCGCCTACGTGGGCATCATGACGACCACTTGACCTATCAACTTTGTCCGTACTTGAAAAATTTGTCCACGAATTTCGAACTTTGAAGAGGTTTCCCCGAGAATAGGACGGTTGCGAATCCGTCCACGACACTTGCCATATCCGTTTTTCCTACCCGTGAAGAGATATACTACGGTATCACCAAAAACACTATGCTTGACTGTATCTTGAATCTCCAAAAAATGATTAAAACTATGACTTGGACGGTCTGCAAACTCATGCAAAAATGGATCACTAAACTCTGAGTCAATTTCTTTGTCATCTAGCTACTTGAGGTCGTTCTGTAATAGATGCTAATTAAATATAATACCAGTGAACTGCTGAACAAATCTTTTACAGGTGAACCTGAACATGAACATGAGAGTTTACTTATAGGACAATATTTTTCCAACCTTTTGCAAGACAGATTCTCGAACAACATAGCAGTACTCAAGTTCTTGTAGAAGTATTTTTACAAAACCATGTGCCAATTCGGAAGTGGAACTACCCTTGTGAACTTTAAACACCCCCATTACCATCACCAAGTACATAGAGGGGCCATCAATATTTGACAAAAAGAAAGATAAGATACGTTTATACGGACTCATTTGAGAGCTTTTGGAGGCATCTGAGATCCAGGAAATAAATTTGGAATTTAAAGTGACAAGGAAACTGCTGAATATCGCGTATACTCTTAAAATGGAATCAATTGTTATTGTTAGAATAAAGAAAAATAGTAGACGCATCTAGAAGTTAACTGAATAGAGTTGTGTTAGGCAACTGTATCCACATAAATAACATGATAGGTCATGGGTCGTCCCCACGTCGCCCACGACAACGGTCGATCTCCACGTCGCGAGCCTCTCTCTAATTTAGATTTAGATTATGTTTATTTTATTTAATTAATAGGATAATTGCTAGTAGCTTAATTTTAGGAGAGAATAAGGATTCTCATCCTTTATATTGGGATGGAGAGTTAGGGTTTGAGGTAGTGTGAGTTTGAGAGAAAAGCTTTAGGCTTAGAGAGAGAGATGTGAAGTTTGGGGTAAATCTAAAAACACTAGGTCTTTAACCTTTAATTTAAACGATTAAGAGCGATATAGTTTAATTGAGAGTGAGATTTAGCTTCCGCAATATTGTTTCTATCATAACACCTCTATTGAGTTTCCAAGAGACTACCTGAATCTCAGTGGGAATTACCCCTGTAATTGTCTCAGATCGTACAAGAGAATCTTCATCATCACAGAGAAAGAGACTTGTAAAGAGCACTTTCTCCCAGCTTGTAGATAGAGGATGACGGAGCTTACACTAGTACAAGAGAATCTTCATCATCACAGAGAAAGAGACTTTTAAAGAGCACTTTCTCCCAGCTTGTAGACAGGATGACGAAGTTTACACTAGTACCAACTTGGAATATTGACATTTAGTTATATAATTAACAACAGGTCAATAGCTATATTTTTAACTGCAGTAATTGTGGTAAAATTGGAAAAGCACACCTAACGTGGAAATAAAAGCGAAATTTTAGATTAAAAAAATTGTAGGGAAAATCTATCGAGTAGATCAAATGAAGGGAAATTCGGACTGCGATAACCTAGAGAGAAAATCCTAAAACTTTTGCCACTTGAATTAGCACACCTAACGTGGAAATAAAAGCGAAATTTTAGATTAAAAAAATTGTAGGGAAAATCTATCGAGTAGATCAAATGAAGGGAAATTCGGACTGCGATAACCTAGAGAGAAAATCCTAAAACTTTTGCCACTTGAATTTAGTTGTGTATTGGAGTATAGTTCAGTTCCATTTAAACATGTTTGGCCTGTTTAATTAGTGGATGCTGCCATCTTAATCTAATATAACTACTGGATGTAGTAAACATATGCAGTAAAGGTTCTGTTTTCAAACAAGCGGTGCAGTAAAAAAACTTAATTCAAGTCAGAAAAACTGAGGGAAATGAGCTCTTGATAAATTATTGGCAGAATTTATTGTTAAATTACCAGTATTGAGCACAGAGAGTGAACCTCCTAAAGAGCCTTCCACCCAGCTTTTTGAAAGAGGATGATGAAGTTTACTCCAAAGCCAACTTGAAGCAATGATGTTCAAGTCTTTAACATTTGGTAATAGAGTTAGCACCAGGTCAGTAGCTATATTCCCAACCGGCATTTTTTGTGGTAAAAATTGGAATAAGGCACCGAATACGAAATCCAAGTGAAAGTTAAATCAGGAGAATCAGAGCAAAAAATAGATATGGTAGATCAAAGGAGGGGAAATTTGGAGTGTGGTAGCATAGTAATAAAATCTTATGACCTTTTCCCCTCATTCAATTGTGTACTTAAGTTTTGTTCAGTTACCTTTAATCGTATTTGGACTGTGATCAGGGCATGCTACTATCTTAATAAACATATGCAGCAAAGGCTTTGTTTTCAAGCAAGAGTTGCACTACAAAAAAAATAAAAATTTGAAGTCGGAAATGTTTAGTTGCAAACTACATTGTTCAATTTTCTTCCCCTTGGTTATTGTCTTGGTATCTTAACAGTGGCTTACAGGCTTGTTAAAGGTGCTTGATGGAGAATATACCTGCATTCCATCTTAAATCTGCTTCTGTTCCGTTGTTGGTGAGCACAACCCATTAGGAGAGAGGTTCAAGGATTGCCTTGAGATAATTAATAAGATTGATGAAGTGTGGTTGGAATAAATTGTCGCCTCCCTATTTGGTAGAAAGCCTTATCAGCAAATTTAAAGAGGTAATTGAAGACTTTAAGCTGTCTATTTGTATTGTTTATTTACATGGATGTTTTTGTAGTTTAAACAGACTGCTTCTGTATTCCAGATGACCGAGAAAACAATAATCGTTTATCCCAATAGTAGTGAAGTATGGGATGGGAAAGCTTGGAGATGTCTGGTGAGTGCCTATTCTTTTAGACCTTTGATCTTGCTTTCATTTAAATTAGCACTTATTACTGAACTTGACAACTCTAGAAAGTTGGCAAGGCCAAAAAATATTCCGATCTGTGTTGTAACCGCTTGAAAGATTGATGTGCCATGATATAATATGTATCTTTAGTCTGAGAAATAACACGTGTAACCCGTTCTCTTTTTTGAAGTATGGTTGGAATAACTTGGCTCATATTTTAAACATTAGACCTATTTAACACAGCTTGAAAGCCAGCGATTGTTATTTATTTTGCATTCACTCTGTTTATCTCGATTTGACTGATAATTATCAAAGTGCTTCGAGGATCGAAGCATGTGTTCCTTGACATAAGTTTTATATTTGATTTGGGATAGAGAACTGTACTTAGGGTATTAAAGCATTTTTCCGTCAATCCTGAGAATGACTTCGACTCATATCTCAGAAGTAATACCTCCTTGGCACAAATTAATATAAAATCATTAGACGGTTGACGTTAGTTTTCTTGCGTTCATTAAGTTCAGTTGGTTTTGATTGGGAAGCCTTCAAAGTGCTTTCAGGGTGGAAAGTTCGAAATGTACGCAACTTAAAAAAATATTTCTTCGCACAAATATTGCAGTCGTCTTCCTTACTGACCAACAAGACAGAGAAGCTACAAAATCACTTTTGTTTTCTTCTTCCTTCTCCTGATTTTATAGACTGCTTTATTGCCTACACAACTTCCATTGCCATTTTTTAAAACTATAGACTGACTTAGGTTTATCCTGAAATTTGAAATTCCCCAATGTTAAGATTTTGATGACTCACTTTAGGCTATAGTTCCTTGAATGTTAATGGTGATTTGGTTGGCCTTTTATAGTTCATCGTTATTTTATGTTATATAGCCTTAACTCTGACAAAGATATTAAGGGTGGAAATCACATCGCTATACTACCTAACCATCCTCTAGTACACGGCACTACTGACCATGATCCTTCAGACATTACCGACACTTGGAGTGGGTGTACCAATCTCTCTCTCTCTCTCTCTCTCTCTCTCTCTGATTAGTCTTCTGCCACCAATGCTGCTAAGGCCGGGTAGTATTATTATTATTCAAGAGTTGTTTCTTTAATAGCTGAATCTAAGGATATAAGGAAATAATTGAATCCATGTTTCTTAAAGATACCAAGCGGAGCTAGGCTGCGAAAACAACCCTTTAGCCCTTGTCTGACCCAAATTAAGGCTTCAGCCTTTTAAAGCCCTATTTTTAACATCTAAGGGCTAGGTGGACTCGTTCCTTGCAACTAGTAGGGCCCAACTAGGGTCTAATATTTGCAGCCTTTAGCTCGACCCTTAGCACAATCCTTTCACACTTAATCTAGACCTCATTAAAACCCACTGACACTAAGCCTTGCAACACTGTAAAGAAGTAGCCTGCGAAAACAGCCATCTGGCCCTTGGCCCGGCCCAACCTAACTTGTCCCTTAAAAAAATAGGGCTTGAGCCTTTCAAAGCCTTACTTTGAGCATCTAAGGGTTGGGCTGACCTGTCCCTTAAAATTGGTAGGGTAGGATCAGGGTCTAATATTTGCAGCTCTTAACCCAACCATTTCGCACTCTCATTAAACCCGTCCGTACTAAGCCCTTTAAAACATAATTTAAAATTGATTTAATACTATTTAGTATCTACACCCACTTTTTAGTATATATTTCGATAAACATTGTATGTTTTAAATTTGTAATGAATACATGGGATTATTTCTTTTCATTTTGTAGTAAAATAGTTTATACTATTACTCTAATTTTTTTATTATAAAATTAGAGGACCATATGAGTACCTCTTGAGTATTTATATTATGTTTTAATTTGATTCATGTTCGTAGAGAGGTAAGGCATATATCCCCCTCTCATGATTTTCATTTTTTCTAATAATTTTATTAATGATTTTGTTAAAGGAATTATATGTATAATATTATAATAGTTAATATGATTTTTATTTTCTTATATATATATTTTGTAATAGTTACTAAAGTCGGCCTAACAGGCCTCACCCTAAGCCCGACCCTAAGCCTTAACACTAGGGCCAATGGGCAGGGCCGGCCCATTGGCCCTAACGCAGTTGAGGGTCGGGCTAGCCCGTCCTTAATTTCATAAGGGCCTTAACATTTCAGAGTCGTGTTGGCCCTATCCAGGCCCATTTCACACCCCTAGAAATAAGGTATGTCCCCCTCATGTTTTTCATTATGGGGGAGGATTCCCCTACAGTCTCTTTATGCTATACTCTTTGCTACACTCTCTCCTGTTCACTCAATCCTCCAACTCACTTGCCCACTAAACTCTCCCTCTCTCCAACGTGGGCAAAAAAAAATACAAATACAAAAAAAAAACTTTCTCTTTCCACTCAACTCACTTACTCTCTCTCACTCGCCGAACTCACTCACTCAATCGTTTTTTTTTTCTCTCTCTATCTCTCTCTTTCACTCTTACTCAATCGCTCTCTCTCTCGCTCTCCATTGAGCTCACTCAGTCACCGTGGTACCTTTGTCGAATTCACGGTCAACAACGTACTCTCGCCGTCATAACCAAGTATAATCCTATTTATAATTCCCCCCAATGTGTATAAAAATTATGAAACGATAAAATTAAAGTTCAAAAATTTCACGCGCGAAATGCCGTTACGCCTTTTTGTTACTGTTTCCTCGACAAAATTGGACATAAATTTCCCCGAAATTTGATATGTACACACAAAATCGACAAATGTACCACAAAATGTGGTATATTCGTATGAAGAATTGTCGAATATTTGTCGAAATTAGATAATTAATTGTCGAATTAATAAAAATACGACAATTTTTTTTTTCGAATTGAAATACATGCGACAATTAATTGTCAAATTGTTATAGAATTCGACAATTATTTGTCAAACTTTAGTGCATTCGACAATTTTTGAACCGACAGTTCTATTGGAATTTTTTCAGCATGCCACCAAAAGGTAGAGGCAAGTTACCCACAACGAGAGGGAGGAAGATTGTACCAACGACCTCTCTAAGAAAGAGGCTCAATGAGGAGCAAGACGATCCATCGCATCCGAATTATAACAACCCACCGCGGGTTCCTGCGAAAATAAGAAAAACCCGTTCGACTAGGGTACCACTGAGGGATTCCTCAATAAGTGGTAGTTTCTCACGTATGTCAGTCACACCTGAAGATGAGTCTAGTAGTACCTCTGATTCCCAAGGAGAGTCTGCAGAAGACTTTAGGGGAAAAGACGCCGGTACACCTGAAACCCAATCTATTACGGATTGCTTCCCTTATGCAGAAGACAAAGATCTTCCATCTACAGGAAGAAAATTTTCATAACCCTACCGTAGAACAACAAAGAACTACAACAACAGAAGAAGTTCTCCCTGAAAGAAACTCAGAACAAGAAGCTGGGAAAATTACCCAAGGGACCCTTATCTCTTGACGAGCTTTGCGACCCACCGCGCCAAAGCTCTAGTTCTTGGACAGGTACACAGGACAAACCAATCTCATCAACTTTTTCTCTTATTTGAAATTCTTCAAAAATGTCGAATTCCTTGTCGATTAATTGTCGAATTATTGGACATTCAACAATTAATTGTCGAATAATACTATGAATTCGACAATTAATTGTCGAATAATTAATTGTCAAATTTTTCCAAGATTCGGCAATTTCTATTGTACTTTTTCTTTGTGACACTGACACATGGGTTTCTATTTTACTTACAGAACCTAGGCCGTCTGCGTATCTATCACCACAGTCCTTCGTGGGAGCTTGAGAAAGAGATAGAAAGAGTTCAAAACATTGTGAATGTTTGGGGTCTGGGCAAGATTGGAGCCATCTTCTACAAGCATTACAACTCTGCGCTGATTACAACCTTCGCTGAGCGGTGGCATCCAGAGGCCAACAGTTTTCACTTCAAGTGGGGGGAGATGACTATCACCTTGGAGGATGTGTCCAGGCTGATTGGGCTGAGGGTTGACGGCGACCTCACTGTCGTGAAGGGGGCGTGGGGCGCTCTCGCTGTTAAAGAAATCTGGAGGAAATGTATGTATCTGCTTGACAACGTTTACCCAGATTTGAAAGCTGGGGGCCAGGGAATATCTCTTTCCCTGAAGAAGATAAATGAATTCTTTGCTGGGAAGGTTGGGACAAATGTCCACGACAGCGCATCTGCTTCCTCTATCAGGTTGTCTTCCCGTATGGTTGGGAAAGCCTATATGCTCTACGTTCTTGGCTCTTTTCTGTTCCCTACCAAGAAATGGACAAATGTGTCAGTAAAGTATCTTAGCTTCTTTCAGGACCAGCACGTAAGTAAACCATGGTCATGGGGAGCTGCGATAGTGGCACACCTCTACTACAGTTTAGGTGCTTCGTCAAGGGTCAATGCAAAGGGGCTTGCGTGCTGTACTACGTTGTTAGAGGTCAGTTTGAAGTTTTGTTGTTTTTGTTTTTGTTGTTTTCTTTATTTGTGGGCGATTGAAGTTGAAGTTTATTTATTTTGACAGTCGTGGATCTTTGAACATTTCCCGAAGCTGCCTGGTATTCTAACACGCAATGAATCCGGTGCTCTTGAGTTCTGTACAAGGAGGTGTTGGAGTAAGACGGCCAGGGCGCAAACTGGTTCAGTTGCCTTGGCAATATTTAAAGAAGCTTTGGATAGTTACAAGGTTGAAGATGTAAGTTGAAACCTTGTTTTCTTGTTTTCTTAATTTTTTCAATAAGTGTCGACTTCAGCGAAAAATTCTTTTTTTATCGACAGCATAGAATTCGGCAATAATTTGTCGAATTGTTAGATAAGTCGTCAATTTATTATCAAATTCATACAATTCGACACTAAATTGTCGAATTGTCTAAAATTCGACAATTTATTGCCGAATTTTGAAAGAGTTCGACAATTTATTGCCGAATTATAGAACAATTCGACAATAAATTGTCGCATTGTATGAGAATTTGACAATTTATTGTCAAACTCTTCAAAATTCGACAATTTATTGCACTGTATTTATTTAACTACCTAATATATCTGTAATTTCTGTTTTAGGTCATCTTCGACTCGTATGTAGAGAAGAGGGAGGAGAAACATATGTTCGAAGAAGTGGCTAGTTTCACAGGTCTCCTATGTAGTCCTGAACATTAAGAGCCATATTATCCTGATCGAGTACAGCGATAGTTCAACCAAAGGCAACCTATGCCTCGGGCTCCTGCTTTTGTTGAAAAGAGCGGCTTGCGTTTTGGTGATAAAGCAGACCCATACAATCCGAAGTATGATTGGGAAGATTTATTTTCCGAAGAGAAATGGAGGGACTCTATCACTTTGATGAGGGGTAGGAAAGTCTACGATGGGATCCCCGTTTGTAGTGAAGGATACTTTGAATGGTTCAATTCAGTTTCCTTCACCAAACTTTGCCCAGATGTTGTTAATCTTGGCGAAGATGCGGGTTACGACGGAGCCAGGGTATTGGGGGCTAGTAGTGGTGTTTTCCAGAGGGAGAATGTGAGTATTTGATTGTACTTATAGTGTTTTAGGTATCTTTCTTCATTCTTCTAATAATTCGGCTTTACTATTTTATAAGATGAGGTGCTGCAAAACCAAAATGAAGGTGGCGGAGGACCAGCTGAGGTGGTGGAGGACCCGGCGAGGTCGGTTTTGGTGCAGGTATTGGAAGCGAAGGTGTGGACTCTAACACACTTTCTTCAATACATATATTGAGAAGTGAATTACCCCTAAATAACTTTGTTACTCGCTTGTTACTATTACAGACAAGTGAATGTGTGTTTTTGATGGAGGCAACTGGAAGAATGCAAACAGACATTGAAGCGAAGAATCTTGCCAACTCCATCTGTGAGAAGAAATTGAATGAAAAGGTATTTGTACATGTTTTAGCATTCCCTTACTGACGCGGTTTTTGTAGATGTCATAGGTATTACTAGTCACTTCTCTCAAATACAAGTTTGTTATCAGACATTGGAGTGCGAAACGAATAAGAAATTACTAAAAGATCTGACATTGGAGTGCGAGTCGACTAAAATAATACTAGAAGATCATAGATTGGAGTGTGAATCCAATAAGAAATTAGTAGAAGATTTGCGTATGCAACTTGCAACCAAAGTAAGTACTATTACTCCCAAAAAGAAACAATTATTATTTCCTGACGCATGTACTCATTTATGATTGATAACAGGTGAATGAGACTGAAACATTGGTCAAGATTAATGACAAGTTGATGGATGAAGTTTATGTGCACCAAATAGAAGTACCCTTACCTGTGAGTATGAAACCCCCATGAAACATTGCAAGAAACTCAACTGCCAGAATCTATTCGAATAGAAACCTTCTTATTCAAATAGAAACTCGTGATTATCTTTCTGTTCCATCTTATATATAGAAATAGGGGAAATGTAGTACACTAGAGTTATGTCCTTTATGATTTATTTCATAATTATTTTTTTCTGGAATTTGTGCAGCTAAACATTGTTCCACACCCTGAGGAGAACGTCGGAGAAGCTAAAATGTGGAAACAGAAGTACAAAGAGTTACATGCAAAATTTGAAGAAGCTTAAAGGAGATTGAGTGAGATAGATAAGAATGTAAGTTGATTTAAGCAATGGTCATTGATGAGACATTTTGTATTCATGTACATTACGGTTGTTTAATTTTATGTTTGAGGAAATTTTTTATGAAACATTGAAGTAATTCCATGTATACATTGATACTAAATTGTTTATAGAGATTATTCCTATATATATGCCCTTTAGAATCTTGATCAAACTGAAGTTCTCCTATGTAACACTTAATTGTAATTGTGAAATTAGTAGTGTGTAGACATTATTGTCGAATTGATATAGATACGACAATTCTGATTCGACATTTTGATTCGACAATAATTTGTCGGACAATTCGACAATAAATTGTCGAATGCATTAATTTTCGACAAAAAATTGTCGAAATAGATTGAATTCGATAATTTCATTCCATGAACCAGATATGCTAATTTTGTGTTTTTATGTATAAACCTATGATTTTTAGGAGAAGGTTATTCATGAAAGGTGGCACACCAAATACATGTACGAAGCCAAAAAGCTGATAAGTTGTACTGCGACTTCTAATTTGTTTTTCACCAAATACTAATCATGTGGATCTAAATGGGGCCCAGCAAACTAAACTGATGATATCCGAAGACATGAGATTTAACCTCGAAGCTGGCAATAATGAATGGGTGTGTGCAATTTGTCATCCTACGTTTATATTTTTGTTTTAAATTCTAACTGCGCTATTGTGGTTGTGTTTGCGATGTAGGGTGTGGCGCCAGACACTGAAAGACCCGACATACGAGGAACTAGGTAGGCAGTTTACGAAACTCTTAGCAATTGTCAAGAGGGTCCAAAGGGGGAATACGAAAATGACATAATCTTATCGGGAAGGGGGGAGTTTCAAGAAATTATCGATTCAAGGTTGAAGAAGATTGATCATAAACCTAATCTAAGACAGAGTTTGTTTCAACCATTTAATTGGTTTCAACTGGATATACGCGATGTTGAAAGAGATGGTAACACAACGTTTAGGGTTGCTGCGTCATATGTTTATCAGAGCCAAATGAAGTTCTCGAATGTGAAGATTTCCTTGTGTACCTTGATGACGAAGAAACCTTCTTATTGGAAGAGCGTTTTCAGTCAGAGGTTGGACGTAGCTTACAATGATTTGGGAGAGAGAAGGTACGAAACTTTGTTACGGGCCTTTAAATTCGATGTTGTGTTTGTGGAATATTTGTATATGGGCCATTTGTTGGCAACATATTACGAGAAGGTGGTCATCTTCATCAACAACAAGGAGGCCTTAACGTTCCTACCTTTGTTTTGGCCGAAAACAAACAACAATATTACCAAAGAGAAGAAGTTTGAAAACATTCTTGTTGATAGTACGAAGTATTGGTGGGTTAGAATGACATCCGATGAAAACTTTGTGAAATTGAAGACCAAGTACCAATCACCTATTCCTCCGATTTCTACACTGTGGTGGGCGCATGTGAAATTGGATATTCCAGATGCTTTTGTGAAGCAATGTGTGAAGAACTATTTTGATGCGTCAAACGAAGCTTGGATGAAGTTGATGAAAGACAACAACGTTAACTCACTTGATTACAGCTTAAATGATTTAATCCTTTGTTGAATGTTTTATATCTATTTGTACATATATGTAATTTTTATAGCTTGTGAAGAGAAGTACCTGATACATAGAAATTGTCGTTTTATTATCAATTCGACAATAAATTATCGACTTCATAGTTTTTCGACAATTTATTGTCGAACTCATTATTTTCGACAATAAATTGTCGACTTAAAGAAGCTGTTCGACAATTAATTGTCGACTTTACAAAAATGCGACAATTAATTGTTGAATTACTGTAAACTGGACAGATACTTTCATAGAAATTGTCGCACTATAAACTTATTCGACAATAAATACAAAAATAAAATTTGGACAATAAATACACAACTCAAATTTGGACAATTCAACAACAATAGTTACAATAACCACAATAATCCCACAATTCGACAACAATAGCATAAACAACAACATTCTAACAGTAATAAAAGTCTCAATGATGTTTGTAATCTGCAATCATATTATATTCAACAACTTTCAACACCATGGTCGTCTGACTGTGGCTCAACCCCATCCTGATTTGAAGTACCTAGTTATGAAACAGGGGAAATAAATTAGTAATATTCAACATATGTTTTCGTAGAAGTTGTTGGGAAGTACTTCTTTATAATTTTACGATACTCACCAGCTTCTACTTTTTGAAACAATAATTTCACTCGTGGGCATGTATGTTTATCGTGGCTGCCAACGACTCCACAAGCTTTGCATGTCCTTTTCTTTTTCGCCACAGCTATCTCCATTCCGCCCTTCCATCTGCCACCTTTCTTGCGATCATCTTTTGCGCGGCCTTTGGTATGTGCCACAAGAGGATCCAAAATAGGAGTTGAAGACATTACTGTCTCAGTTAATGGAGTTGACATTAAAGGATCCGCGCCTGAGACTTGAGTCAAAGATGCATCGTACGCATCTAGATGTGTCTCAAGCTCGTCCAGCCTTGAAATGGTATATTCGAAGTTTGCTTTATTATTTGATGCCCTCTCAAATAGGTTTGCTGCACGAAGTGAAAGGTGGCTATGGCGTAACGGTTTCCTTAAGTTATCTCCATCTAAGAAACTCTCGTCGTACGATCGGGAATATTTGTTTGCACCAATCTTCCACCTTGGTAGAATGAATGCATCTGGGATTTGGAGAATATCATATTTAAAGAAAACCTTGAAGAGATGACAACATGGCAGACCTACATATTCGAACAACTTGCATTCACAATAGCCTGTCAGGCCAGCCAAGTCTATCTTCAACTCAAAGCTTTCAGGCGGTCCACTATGTGACTTCACAAGTATTTCTCGAACGTTTCCGTCTACGCTCTTTTCTATTGCTATGAACCGCACAATTTGATTGAATTGGTCTTCAACTTTATGGAAATTTTTTATCGTATAAATCTTTGCTGCATGTTTTAGTAGAGCCTGATGAGGTCCGACTTGCCGAAATCTATGTTCGGATTGGAAGTCCTCTTCTTTCTCTCTTTCAAATGTCTCCAATAAAGCTGTTGCATATTTTGTCACGAAACTGTACATACCAGTTGAAGGAAGCAGCCAACCATTGAAGAAATTATTTGTTGACTCACTTCTGCCAGTAGTACTCATACCAGCATAGAAAGTACCTCTATTCCACAAAGGTATCCATCTTAATCTGATATTAAATAAGCCTTGCATCCAATTGTTGTCATTAAGATTATGTTTTTTCATAAGCTCGACCCACCTTCTATCGAAGTCTACAGGATCGTATGTGTTGTGGATAATTAAATCTATATCACTCTTGAATGTAGATGGATCTCGATAAACATGACCAATCTTTTTAGGGAACTTGTGTATGATATGCCATAGGCAGAGCCGATGTCTGGTGTTTGGGAAGACCTTCGACAAAATACATATATTAGATAACACATATGGATTGTCGAGTTTGGTCATAAGATTTAACAAAATATTGTCGAATTCAGAGACATCGACAATATATTGACGAGTTTGGTCATAAGATTCGACAAAATATTGTCGAATTTAGAAACTTCGACAATAAATTGTCAAGTTTGGTCATTTCGACAATTATGTAAGCTATAATTGTCGTCAAAAAACATAGGACTGAGACTAACCTTGGGGATGGCAGTACCCATTGCAGCATCTTGGTCAATGATAATAGCCGTCGGGTATATATTGCTCATCGCCTTTAGCCACGTATGGAATAACCAAGTAAAGGTGCTCTCTTGCTCATTCCTCAACAAAGCACATCCAAGTTGGATTGTTTGGTAGTGGTTGTTTATTCCCGCAAATGGAATAAATGGCATCTTATAAACATTCATCCTATACGTGGTGTCGAAAGTCACCACATCCCCAAAAGCCTCATATGCCATTCGGGATCGCCCATCTATCCAAAAAAAATTAAGTGCTCTGTCATCATCATCGAGCTGAATGTCAAAGTAGAATATAGGATCATCGACTTGTTTTTTCTTGAACCAATCCAATGCAGCGTGCGCATCGCCACTCGATATACGTTCCTTGTTAACTTTGGCTATGTGGTTGTAACAAGTACGTTTGTTGAAGGTCTTGTCTGGGAATAAAGCAGGCACCTTGCTCACTGAGATATTGTGAAGCTCAAAAGTCTTTGTTAGGTTTTTTGCAGCTTCAGGGAAAATACGATTAATCTTCATACGATGGTGGTTTCGTGGGGAGACAAGGTTGTGGTTATGAACATCTGAGAAACTCGTAACAACATATTTCCCAAGATTTTCTCTCCAATTAATGTTCAAAGTCGCTTTACACCTGCATTGGTAAGAAGAACGCTTCTTCCCATCTTGTTCACTTGTACTTGAAGTTTAGTTTTTCTTCGACAAACTGTTGCTCAAACAACAAAATGTTGCTCGTGCTATCTCCTCCAATCTTGGTCGTTTCTTGGAGTTGCGCTTCTTTGTCGAGAACCCTTTCGTCCGTCCATATTTCTCATAGAACGAACTTGCCCTTCGTATGGCGTCTCCACAAACAAGGAATCAGCAGCGCAATCAGGTGTTCGGGAACCCACACCCATTGTACGCTCATTGGCAGCCCTTGGTGGTGATTCATCTCCAATTACCCTTGACCAATCTGGTTGACATGAATCCTCCATCTTATTATCCTGTCACATAGGATGAATTACTGGATACAATTAATCAAAGACGAACAAATGGAATAAAAACTCACAGACAAGCACCCACAAATTGAATGAAAAGTTAATGCATTTATCGCCCTAATTAATTGTCGAATTAAGATTTCTTCGACAATTAATTGTCGAATTCATATTTCCTCGACAATTAGTTGTCGCCTATATAGAATTCGACAATTAATTGTCGAGAAAATCTAAATTCGACAATTTTAATCTCGACGAAATCTGGATTCGACAAATAATTGTCGAATCTAGATAAATGTCCAATAAATAGACAAATGTAGCACTAAAAATTAGGGGAGGATACACCACTAACTTCTTCGATTTTTGTAGCAGCTAGAATCGCCTCACGATTGCACTGACCTGTATTCAAGCAAAATCAAGAACCTAGTTACCTCTGAGAAATCTAGTTTCCAGCAAATTCAATTGAACGATTCATCTCACGAAATACAGTTTCGATATGGTAAAAACAATGAGAGAGATTGAGAAAGCTTCGTACCTCAGCGAGAAAATGATTTAGTAGGAGATGGAGTGCCTGCAACAAATGGCAGGACAGAAAACCTGCTGAAATTTAAATTTGAATCTTGCCGTATAGAGCGAGTGAGAGAGACAGAGTGAGTTGAGTGGAGAGAGAGCTTTTTTTTGTTTTTATATTTTTTTAGCCACGTGGGAGAGAGGGAGAGTTGAGTGGGAGAGAGGGAGAGGTGAGTAGAAGAGAGGGAGAGCTGAGTTGGCAGGTGAGGTGACGGTTTAAGTGGAGAGGAGATAGTGTAGGAGATGTGTAGCATAAAGAGAGTGTAGGGGAATCCTCCCCTTTCATTATTTATAATAAACTGGTTAATGTTTTTGTCAAAAGATATTGATCTACTACTAAAGGAATACCCATTCACTGAGAATCATCTCGGCTATTAATCACAATACCCTACACATGTTGAGCAAAATCGAGTTACCTCTCAATCAAAAACACATACCTCTCCATCTCCCTCCCCCTCTATGCTCTATCCCTCTAACCCTACACTCTCTCCACTCACAGCCTCTACCCCACCTTCCAACTCCATCTCTCTTCCTCTCTCCCTCCATGCTAACATTTCTCCCACATCATCCAAATAATCATCCACATCATCCCACCACCCATCACTCTCACCGACCCCACCACAACTCCTTCCTTTTCTTTTCATCATTTTCTACCACAACACAGCTTTCCTTTTCTTTTTGCCGCCTATAACCACTTTTTATTGGTTTTGATAACATCAAATCTACCTGTCATCATAACCTCATGATGAACGAGACAGAGAAAGACCCACAGAACAGAGACATTGCTGACCTCATGAACAAGTGCTCAACTCACGAACCCATCCCAGTATTGCAACTCGACCCAGCGAAATGGGAAGTTTTGAAAAATAAATGGAAATATGCCATGGCTTTCAAATCAATTTCCCCGTCCATCCGTGAATAGGTGATCATCGAAGGCGTTACGAAGGAATGGACCAAATTACTACCATGCATGCCAAAAATCTCTTTCGAGCAAAATTCCAAAATCTTCATAGCCAACTTCAAAACCCAAACCGACCTCCTCACCATCCTCAATACCCCTCCGGCTAACATATATGGTTTCTCAATCCTTCAACAGCCCTACAACCCACTATTACACCAGTCATAAATTCTCTTCCCTAGGCATCTATGTTGGGTACAGGTGGCGTGGCTGCCATGTTGCCTCTTGGACAGAGACACTCTTATCGACATTGGAAACACTATCGGTGAGTTTGTGCGTGATGATCTCCTAATGGAGGAGGCCGGATTAATAAAAACTAGCTTAGTCCGGATCCAAGTTCAACTATCCACGGACAAACCGCTGGTACTTGCTATTACCATACCTAGGGCGGGTAGTTTCGGCGATGTTACTCTCAAGGTCAAGTATGAAAGACTTGAAGGGTTTTGCCAACATTGTGGGATCATAAATCACTCTCTCGCGTTATGTCATCGTTTCAACACATTCCACCAAGAGCGTGACCGTTTGAATGTCTTCGGCTGATATGAATTTCCCTACACCCACCACGACAATCAATGTCGTACAATCTCCAAAAATCCTTTACCACTCACCCAGAACGACAAAATAGCTCGGGTTATACCTGAAAGGCTCCGGCTGACCTCGTGGTTACCTCTCCAAACCCCCAAAATAGCCGAGATGACGTCGGCTGGATACTCCAATGCGCTATGGAAGGACTCTCAGCATGGACAAGAAACGAACGATTCCTATCACCGTCTCAACGGAATCTTGACGGCAGCATTCAGGTCTATGACCAATCACCGAATGGACAGGACTACCGACCGGAGCAACAAAACCTTACACAGTTGGATGTCAGACCCTGAGCCTCCCGAGCCGTTGCTCAGACCTGCATACAGACTGCCCTAGGTGTTCGGTATGTAAACCCAAAAGATCAGTCTCTTTTTGATCTCAAATCTTTGACAACGGTTGGAAGCATTTATGATATGCATGGCACGGGTCCCTCACATATCAATCAACCATCACACCAACTTCTCGGTTAGGAGCCGTTTAAAGATTGGGTGGGCCTCACCAAGCAGGCAGCTGGTTTTTTGGGACAGCAAGAACAAAAGTCTAAGCCCACCACCACTCCTTTTGACAGCAAAAACAAACTTTTCAACACCCATCTAACAATTGAGCCTAAAACTACCCCAAGCCCACGTATAAAGCCCAGAACTCTGATTTTTGAGTCTACACCTTGCTCTCTGCAACAACCCAGACATGACGTTTGTAAAAAATGAGTTATGGATCCTTTGCCAAGTCAAGCCCAACCTCCTCATCGAATACAAATAGTGTTCAGGCCCACCCCGGCAAGGCCATACCGACCCACACAACGTCCGGCCAACACGCACATCGTCTTCCCGGCCACCAGCAACTCACTCCCTCAGCTCATAGCCCGGCCTGAATCCTCAAGGGATATAGAGCCTTTAGAGGTAGGCTATTCTTCCACGGATAGCGAGGGGTGGCATACACCATATCATACCGACTTCTTCCAATCGGACATAGGCACGGAAAGCAGCGTTAGCCACAGCTAGCCCAGCCAGGGAAACCTTAAGCGCAGTCAGTCTCTACCCAGTGATGACGCAGAGATAGAGGACTCCGAGTACCCCGCAAAGGTACGAATGTATTCACTTCATGCAAACACCCATGCTAAAACTTAACCCTCTTTACATGCTCATAAACTCCTTTCATTTAGTCGTAAGAACTATCACTTTGAACGTGGAAGACCAAAATCCAAAAAACAAAACGCACAAAAACTACACAATTATGGTACTAGGGGGAACGCTGTACCTCAACACGACCAAGCCCATGGCACGACCTTACCCAGTCCTCATAGTGAGAACTACAAGGCTATTAAGACTTACCCGAAGACCAAAATGAAGCATGAGGCAGGCACAACTTGCGCCCCGAGTGATATAAAAAATTAGATCATATACTCTTGGAGGAAAAAAACGTTGGGCAAAAAACACCACCACCTCCAAACAGACCGCCATCTCCCAGGGGAGGAAGATAGAGACCTAATAAATGTGAGACGCCAGTTTGCTATGGCCGCTCGCGCTCTCCTCTCTAACTCCCTCTTTCAGACTGGCCCTGGATGTCTCGCTGTATCCAAATCACTCGAAATAAGATGCAGAACACACCCCATTTCAGAAGGAAAAAGAAATTGACTACCCCAACAATGCACTCAATACCCCTTAATATCCAATCTACAGAAGCGGGCCGACACCGACCCTCGGTTTCCAATGATTATCCTCTCTTGGAATTGTAGGGGGACACATAAATTGTCTACCCTTCAAGTGCTCCAGGCTCACCTCACTAAATTTTAACCAGATATTATTTTTCTCAGTGAAACCAAAGCTTCTAACCCGGAAACCTTGCGTAAACTTGATAGCATTGGCCTCTCCAGGACTCTTACGGTTAACGCCACTCCTACCCAAAGCGGGGGGCTCTGGCTAGCCTGGAGCTCCAATATCAACCTCACCACTCTCTCTTCCTCCCATAGAGGCATTGACGCTCTTATTCTCACCCATCAGCCTAACCTTCCTCCTGACTCCGAACCCACCTCCTGGCTCTGCTCGTTCACTTATGGCCCCCCCAGAAAATCAGTTTAAACGCAACTACTGGAATTCCATAGCCAACTTGCCCAAGAGCATCTCGATTCCCTGGGTCATTATCGGCGATCTAAACTGCATCACCAGCCAAGCAGAGAAATGGGGGAATACTGCTTTCGATCTTTCGGCCCCCAACCCTTTTGAGGAATTCATATACAATTCTGCTATGATTGACCTGGGATTCACGGGCGTCCCCTATACGTGGTCTAATAAGCGGAAAGGGAAAAAACCGATAAAGCAACGCTTTGACCGAGCCCTAGTATCTACCAATTGGAGTACCTGCTTCTCGGACGCCGAGGTCTAGAACTTACCCATCATTGGATCAGACCACGGACCCATTGTCCTGAATACAGAAATTCAAAATCATAACCTGCCTAAGCAATTCCACTTCCAATCCTCCTAGATCAAGCATGAACATTACCAGGCGGTTATCACCAAAGCCTGGGCAGTTGAGCATAATGGGTCCCGTCCGCTTCGGCTTTGTAAAAAATTACGATACACAAAATGTGAGCTCACTTCTTGGAATAAGAAAGAGTTTAATTTCAACCCCGTCTGTAGCCAGAATCTTATAAACCAGATTACAGATATCCAAAAAGGGCCTCCTACGGACAAGAACACGCATCACGAGCAAGAGCTCCATAAGAAGCTTAAGTCATCATGGACCACGAAGAATCTTTGTGGAGAGACAAATCTATGGAAACCTGGCTTCACGAAGGCGATCGCAACACAAATTTTTTCCATCTGTCCACTTTCGGCGACAGACGGCGGAATGCTATCAGGAAAATTTGTAGACTAGACGGAACTTGGGGACAGGAGCATAAAGACATCGGCGATACCTTTATCAATTTCTACTCTGAGCTCTTTACCTCCTCTAACCCTCCCATAAAACTTTAAGACCTTGACATCATGGAAAAGATTATCTCCGATAATGATAACACCCAGCTCACGAAAGACCCCACTATGGATGAGGTCAAAGAAGCTCTCTTTTCCATGAACCCCCATAAATTACCTGGCCCGGATGGTTTTACTCCTCTTTTTTATCAAAAATCCTGGGACACAATCAAGCAGGACTTGTACAATGCCACTCTCACCTTTATTCAAACGGGGTACATGCTTACGGAATTCAATCATACGAACATTACCCTTATCCCCAAGTGTAAAAACTCGTAGAAGCTTACTCACTTCAGGCCAATTAGCCTGTGTAACGTTAAATACAAGATCATCTCTAAAATTATGGCTACCAGGCTTCGACCTCTCCTCAACAAAATTATTTCTTCTGCGCAGAATGCTTTTATCCCGGGTAGACAAATTTTTGATAATATCATCATGGCCCAGGAGCTCCTCACTACCCTAAAAAAGAAGGCAAGACTGGCTGTATGGCTATCAAGGTGGACCTGAGCAAGGCTTTCGATAGGGTGGAATGGAGCTTCTTCGATGATACCATGCATGCCATGGGTTTCTACGACAAATGGTGCGCCTGGATCCAACAATGCATCGCCTCTTTTGCGTTGTCGTTTAACATCAATGGCACCCCATTTGAGTTTTTAAAACCTGGCCGAGGGATTAGGCAAGGTGACCCTCTCTCACCCTCCCTTTTCCTCATCTGCTCTGAGGTACTTTCTAGGATTATCCTCCAAAAAGAGAAGGCTGGCGACACCCATGGCATCAAGACGGCTAGAGGCAGCACCCCTATTTCTCACCTCCTCTCCACCGATGATAGCTTCATCTTCTGTAAAGCCAATCTCACTGAAGCCGACACCCTTAACCAAGCACTGGCTACCTTTACCTAAGTCTCTGGGCATGAGATCAACCGAGATAAATCTTGTATTCTGTTCAGCAGAAACAGTCACCACAGACACCACAAACTCATCCAAAGGTTACTCCACATTAAGAAAGACACTACCGATGACAAATATCTCGGAGCCCCGCTGACTTTTGATCGGACAAAGAGCCTAAACTTTCAAGACATCATATCCAAGGTTTCTCACCGTATCGAGGGCTGGAAAGCAAAATTCATTTCTTAAGCCGGCAGAATCACCCTCATTAAAGCTGTTAACTCGGCAATCCCCACTTTTCTCATGTCCACTTTCCCCTTCCCCCGTAAGATCTGTACTACTCTCGACTCCATAAACGCCAGATTCCTCTAGGGAGTCAACAAAGAGGGCAAACCAAAACCCTACCTCATAAAATGGAAATCCATTTGCCAGTCCAAGAAGGCTGGAGGTCTTGGCATCCGTACAGCCTTCAACCACAACCAAGCCCTTATAGCTAAACTGTTCTGGCGCATCATCAAGGAGCCAGACAAAATTTGGGCTCACAACTTTAAGGTAAAATGCACGCCGAAAACCTCCCCAATGCTGGCTACGAGCCAGCCTGCGGATTCTTAGATTTGGAAAGGTATCTTAAAAGCCCGTGTTTGTATCTGGCCGGAGCTCTACTGGCATATCGGTGATGGTCAGAGCGTCGACCTTTGGCTCGAACCATGGATTATGGGGATCCGCTTCGGACACCCTACGGAACCTGCCCCTATCTACAGGACTATTACCAAAGTGACTGACCTGATCTGGATGGATAGTCGCACGTGAAAAATGCAACTCATATACTCCATTTTTCACCCTAACATTGCGGACTTCATCCTGCCTATGCTTCTTAGCAAGCACCCTGCCAAGGACGTACTTCGGTGGACCCGTGAAAAAAATGGCATCCTCACAGTGCGATCGGTCCACCTACACCTCCCAGGACTTTGCCAGAGTCACCCCAATGCTTAACCCCACTGGACCTAACCATTTAACCTGGGACTTTATTTGGAAGATTCAGGTCCCTTTCCTCATCCAGCTTTTCCTTTGGAAAGCAGTTCAGGATGGCATCTCCACAAAGTTCAACCTTTGGCATGGTGCAAAGAACTGGGACACAAACTGTCCTCGTTGCGGTACATAAAATGAGACGACTGCTCACGCCCTCTTTTTCTGCCCCAAGATCAAAGACTTATGGTTTGAATCTGATCTCCCTATTGATTTCAACACCTGGAACTATAAAGACTATATTTGTTTTATTTTCCAACGTTGTTCTCAATTTTGTGGAGGCAACTTAAATTTCTCTAAGTTTTGCAGCTCTTTCTGCAGTATCATGTATGTCATCTAGATCAGTAGGAATGAGCTTGTCTCAATATCACACATGGCCGAATCTCTCAGCACATATCACCCACTAGTCAGACTCGGACCAAAATATAAAATAAAAGATCTACAAAGACAAATACAAGAGGTCAAAAAGCTAAAAGACATCTCAAAGTTTATAAAAAAAAAATCCGAAGCTCCCAAGTAGAAGCCCAAAAAGTTATGTTTCCCTTTCTTGCCACCAGGTTTCTATAAAATTATGTTTTTGCTTAAAAAAAAAAAAAAAAGTTAAGCAAAATCAAGGGTTCAGGTTATAATCATAAATGTAGAGAATTGTATCAGGGTTCAGGGTCCATGGTATTATAACTTCTAGAAATGTGACACCTATTACCTATCTTTTATTTGCCAACAACAGTTTTGTTTTTTGTCGCGCAAATCTGGAGGAAACAAAAAATCTCAAAGATGCTCTGGACACGTTTAAAAATAGCTCTAGTCATGAGATCAATCTTGACAAGTCTTGTATTATGTTCAGTAAAAATTTCCACCATTGCCATCACCATCACCGGATGATCCAAAGACTTTTCCGTATTAACAGTTACATTGCTGGTGAAAAATACTTAGGAGCCCTGCTTAAGTTCAGCAGAGCCAAACGTTTAGACCTTTAAGAGATCATTACTAGAGTAGCAAACCGTATTGACGGTTAGAAAGCCAAAAGTCCTTCTTAACCAGCTAGATTTACTCTCATTAAAGTTGTTAACTCAACAATTCCTTCGTATCATATATCCATCTTCCCCTTCACTGCCAATATTTGTAACAAGCTCTACTCGCTCAATGCTAGATTTCTTTGGGGTACAAATGAGGAGGGGAAAACAAAGCTCATCTTAATAGTTGGAAGCGTATTTGCAAGCCTAGGAAAAAAGGTGGTTTAGGCACTAGATGTGCCATCCTCCATAATCAGACCCTTCTGGCCAAATATTTTTGGCGGATCATGAAAAAACCAGACAAGCTTTGGGCGAAAAATTTAAGGAAAAAGTACACTAACATAGAGTCCCCTATGACTATTTCCATTAAGCAATCGAATTCTTGGATATGGAAAGGTATTATAAAAGCTAGAGATAGAATTTTCTCCCACCTATGCTGGCACATTGGGAACGGTAAAGATGTGGATTTTTGGCTGGAGCCTTGAAATACCTTTTGAGAGACCTGTGGGCCCTGTCCCTATGAATGCCATTACTAAAGTAGCGGATCTCAGTTGTCCTATATTGCATACTTGGAAGGTAGAGCCTATTATTTATATTTTCTTTGACAATATTGCTGGGTATATTCTTCTAATCCCTCTGGCAACAATTTCTCTAAAGACATTCTTAGATGGAGAGATGAACAAAATGGTATTCTCATAGTTAAATTTGTTTATCAAGCTTCTATCAAAAAAAGCTCGGCCCCAAAGAGGAGTGAGATCGCTAATGCCTTTATGGATAACACTTGGACCTCCATTTGGAAACTTAACAAGCCTTTCGAAATCTAATATTTCATGTGGAGAGCAATGCAAGAAGGCCTTCCTGCAAAAATAAATCTTTGGCATGGAAAAGATATTAGGGATACTATCAGCCCTAGATGTGGAGAAGAAGACGAGTCTACTACCTACACACTTTTCTACTGTAAGAACATTAAAGAAATATGGTATGCTTCTGATTTATCTCCAAATAACAATGTTTGGCCTTATTATGACTCCCTCTAAAAAGTGATGTACATGCTTGCTAATAAAAGTTGTTATGGGATAGACACTATCTCTTTATGGAGTAAAACTAGTATCATCATGTTTACCATTTGGAATAGTAGAAATGACCTTATCTTTAACAAAAAACCAATCCCTCGGAAGTGGTTAAAATTGCCAAAAGTTACTTTATTGCCTCGTGTCCTAAACCTGATCCCCCCAAACCCCTCATTTATATTTTCCTGGCGCCTAAAGAGGGGTCGTACATTGTTAATGTGAACGCCGCCTGGTCCCCAACTAAATTGTTTAGCAGTTCTGGATTTGTCATTAGATTTTATTCCTCAATTTTATGTGCAGGATATGACTCTTTCAAAGCAGCCGACGCAGAGGAGGCAGAGGTAGCAGCTATCATTAGAGGGATGTGAGTAGCTTTTGATGCAGGTGTTGAAAATGTTACAATGCTATTATATTGTCAACGTCTTGTGAAGGCTTTCGCGAAGAAAACAGTCGACTTCTCTTGGGGAGCGCTTAGTCTGGCCCCTGGCATGCATTCTTTAGCATCCCGCTTTAGTAAATTCAAATTTTTGTATATTAGTAGAAGTTGTAATAATGATGCTCACGTTCTTGCAGCATGGGGAGCTCATTCTCAACCTTTTATTTGTAATATGTCTCAAGAGGCACAAAACCTAGTTAACTTTGTAATTTATGTTTTGCCCCCCGTGACTTAATTTACTTCCTTTGATTAAAATAAATAAATAACAGCCGCTAGATCTTGGGGTTATTTCATCTATTCCTGCAAAAAATTTAATACTAAAATGCCCCATTTCGTTTATACTAAAAGTCTTTGAAATAATCAACTCAATCATAATTATTTTATAACAACTGAGGTATATATAGAATTTACCACTTTTGTCCAACCAAAAAATTGAGAAATTTTAAATACACCCCAAGTTTAATTAGCTCACCCCAGTCTAAGCTCACCCCACTAATGTATTTGTTAGTTAATTAACTCACCCCATCTTTAAAGTAAGAAAAACTATAGTACAAAATTAATAAATTTCAAGTAGATCACCACATCTTTTTGCGACTTAGCTCATTTATCTTCTCTTTTATGATTCAAAACTTCCAAACAAAATGAACAAACAATAGCAATACAATCAATTTGTGATACACATCCTACAAATTTTGGTTTTTTTATTCGATACCCAGTACTAATACCTACCTCTCTCTCTCTCTCTCTCTCGATGATCATATGACTTCCATCATTTCGTTAACATTTAAAAAATGCTTAACAATCTCTAATTGTTAAAGTAAGGGCTTATTTTCGTAGCTCGAATGGTTCTTACACCAAATGTACTTGTGACACAAATGTTACAACAAAGAATATATATTAATACAGGTGTTTAGCGTGGAAACCTCTAAATAGGTGAAAACCACGACCTCAGCTCGAGGATTTAGTGAGAATAACTTTATTGCTTGAGTCTGATAATTTGATTATAATTTATGATCTCTTGAGCTATAAATACTTAGTCCTTTTCTTCTCTATATATTTTTCTTTTTATAGACCTCATCCTCAGTTTGTTTTAGTGTGTAAGCACGTTCTTTTGGAATGGGGGAAATGGGAGTTACTCCTGTAACTGCTAGATCGTGAGAGACAGGTGTTTTTGACTCATTCTGCTTTACTTGGAGTGTTCGAGCCACATTATTCTTCAGTTCGTGGTTCAGGTGTCACTATTAACAGGTTGTATGTCACCTATATGTTGGGTGAGTCTGGCATGGTGTACTAGTTCGATGTTATCTAAGATCGAGGGACAGGTCCCTACAATCCCCCCTCCCAACTGAAGGTGCGGGTGTCTTGAGTTGAGAAGTTTCAGTCGAGCTTATTATTGGAATGTGATTAGGTTTTGTCTGACAAATATAATGATGGATTTGCTGACGTGAATGTCTTCTTCTTGGAATTGTAAAACATTGTTGGAGGATGAACTGTTGTAATAATGTGACTATTGCAATTGGTTGTTGGGTTTCCCATAAACTATTTATTTTAATGATGATTGCGTTGAAAATCCTTCTCTGTATTGAATGCAATCCCTCTATAAGTACTGCTGCTGGTGAACTGACAGTTATTATTCTGCAACCACTCTTGTTGTTTCAAATCTTCTACAAGTTTTCTCCTTCTCAGTTTTTTTGTAAGTTGACAAATGGTGACCACCAAAAGACAAGCAAAGGAGGCAAAAGTTATTTCCAAAGTGTAGGAGCTCCAATTGTGCTACTTTGGGACCCAATCTCTTGACCTTCCCACTCCTATTCCTGTCCGTTCTACCTACCAAGGTATGACGATTTATGAGGCAATGGAGGTGGACGATGACTATTACCATATGTACCGCTTCCATTGTATGTTTATATCAGGGTAGCAGTGCAGGGAATATTTTAATCTTCTTGCGGAGGAGGCTATAACGAAGGAGGATGAAGAGGCTGGCATGTATGCCAAGAGGCTGCGCCGTTGTTGTGCTTGTGATTAGATTTCTTAAAAACCATTCTATATTTGTTTTGTTTCGTTTTCTATTATTTTTAGTATTGTACCCTGTTTTGTGTTATTTGGAGGAAATAAAAATAATTTTCTCTACCTTGTTCAACGAAAACCAGCGATCTATGTCATATGTTCTTTTAATTTGCTAAAAGTTGTGTATCGAACTGTAAAATATGGAGTCGGGACTCGTATGACAAAAAGAATTATGTATTGCTCGAGCTGAAGTTGGCAGTTGTGATAAGTTTCTATGTTGTTAGGGTGTATAATAATGAAAGTTGTGAAGATTATCTGTTAATATCTTTGGGGATTAAAAAATGGGATTGCATTTTATCATACTGTGTGATTATAAATATATAGAGTAAAATAAAATGTGAAAATCTGTAAACATGGTGAGGACTCGTTCTCAGAGGGTTCGTCATGCGGTTAAGGGTCGTTTGACGATAAAAGTAGCAAAAATTTGTGAGCGGTTGTTTGGGCACCTCGGTTATGATGCCGAGCTGCCAATATCTATATTGAAGCTCGAAGGGTTAAATACTAGGGAGCGAGATATCTAGCTGGACTGACATTTCTGGTGTAATATGTTTCATGATATGATTATTGACCCTGAAGCTCGAAAGTTAGCTCTAAAAGAGATCACTTTGGATGAGATAACAAATGAAGATGAGATGATTGCTAGTGGCGAGGTGATTAGATGTGGAGTTGTAGGCCATTTGGGATGTTTTAGATATAATTACTTTTGAGAGTTCGTTTGATGTTGTGTCGAATGAATGTAAAGTCAGTTATAGAGAAATAATATCTTCTGTTTTGATTTTGCATATTTGTCTCCTGTTTAATGTGAATTTGTTGGAATATTTTGAATTGGAATGCGTGAATCCTTGGTAATGTCGTCGAAGTAAGTATAAATAAGTGGGATTGTGCGATTGAGAGTTTTAAAATCCATAGTTCGAGAGAAAAATGATTGGTATTAGTATTCTTGTTATCTTTGTTATGAGGGATGTAGAAAGTTTTGAGAGGAGGAGTAAAGGAAAGATATAGATGCAATTAATGTTAGGCGTGGTTGTAATGATGATAGAGTGTCTCTTCCCAAAAGGCATGAGTAGACTGGTAGAGGCAATGGAAAAGACGTATCAGTTGGAAAACCGAGGGTGGCTTACACGAGTTTTAATAACTGCCAGTAGTTAGAAAATAGATATAAATAGCCCTTCCCTCCCTCCTTTAAAACTTTTACAGAAAGCAGAAAAATAAAAATCTAGAGAGAGAAAGAACTCGTGATTGTAGATTTATGAGTGAGGAATATCTAGAGATTTGCCATCATTTGCAGAGGGAAGACATAGGCTTCGTTGGTGAAGATTCTGATTATGTGTTACCAAAGATCATTGTGAAGGGGGAGGCGTTTGTTGTACCGGATTCATCCTCTGCCATTAAGGGTTAGTAGTGTTTGCGTTGATTCTCTGATTTTGTTTTTGAAAATTACTTTGACATGATTTTTGATGATTTTGTATATTTCTTTTGTGGTTTTTGAATTTTGAATTTTGGAAATTGTCTATATTTGGAAAATCATGTCACTTACAGTAGGAGGAAAAAGTGAAGTTTGAAAATGTGTGTTCTACTCGTTAGACAAATAAGTATTGGAGATTTTTTTTATTGGTATAAAAAAGTTGAAGAAATAGAATATATAAATTATTTGAATACTTGACCCTCTGTGTAGTTGTAGATGCATACGAAAGACATAAGTATTAGACGTCCTTCTATTTTGATCTCTTCGTTTGAGATGGATGCCTCCACCTCAGGTCTCTCAATTCCTGATGAGGGTTTAGGGGTTGTGGCTAAAAGTATTAGCTAGGTCGAATGAGAATGTAGCGTTTTGTTGAGGAAGGGGAAGGAAATTCAGAGAATGGAGGTCAGGTCGAGTTTACTAATTTTCCTGGTAACCTTTATCGTTATCCTATAGGTTCGGATGTGTTGAAGGAGTTTTGCAAATGTAAAAGTAGGGTAAAAGGTATTTGGGGAGGAATGATGGAGTAGGAAGGGAGGTCGTTTAGACAGTGTTATGACGGGAAGGGTAATAGTACTTTTTTCTTGTTGCCCACTTTGGAGTTTGAGAAGGCTCGTAGAGATATTCTTGAGTCCATTTCTTTTAAATACTTTAACGGGGAGAAAACAAATGACCTGAGGGAGGGTTTTTAATGTTATCTTTCGCAATTCGACAATTGGTTAGTGGTGCCTTTAAGCAATTTTGCTAAAAGTATTATGAATGAGATCGATGTGTGTACTCCTGCCCGGCTGAACAATAACATGTACGAGGTGATCTATATTTGTGAGACCTTAAGTAGGATGTGGGCTAGTGAGGGGAAACAAAGAAGGTTAATGCCTTTAGATGTATTGAAGTATTATAACGTGAAATAGTTTGGGGCCACTGGGAGTGCTTATTTTTCTTCTGCATGTACTCAGCCCTAATTTTTTGATTTGAACTTTACTCGAAAAGTTTGGAATGATAATTTGGTGGGGGTGAGAGGTGAGTATCTTCAGCGAGCTGATGAGGACGCCCTGACTCTTACATATAAATCATTTAAAGAACATAAGTAGATCTTATTAACTTTGACCTGTTGTGTTTATGGTTCTTTGTGTGACAATATATTTATCTGTTTGCAGAACCTCATTCTTCTGTGAAGAAAGAAAAGTCCTTGATTGACGCAGTAGCTCGAGAGGGGTTCGAGCTTGAAGCTGTTTTGAGCGAGCTGGAGATTAACAGGATCAAGAGAATCAACAGTAAATCTGTGAAGGTTCAAAAATTCTAAGATAAAAGGAAAATGTTAGGTGTTAGCTCTTCATCTGGGGTAGGTGACTTGGTCGTGTCCCATGTTTGATAGTGGTGCAATAACAGTTGTGATACCGCGAGCGGCAGGGGCCCACTCAGGAAACACAAGCCGAAAGACCTCGAAGAAGAGAAGCGTTAAGACTTTAGTTTCGACCTCTGGTACTATAGACAACACGGAGATCGAGGGTAGGCTAAAAATGAGAAAACTAGATAATAACTCCCCTTCTCCTTCTGCTGTGGACGAGCTGAAGGATAAAGTCCTGGTACCAAGCATTGAGGATGATCTGCTCCTCCTGGAGAACAAGTTCAGGGTTGTTACTCAGAAGGATACTGAGGAGATAAAGTCTTATGTGAAGATCGAGTTGTGTAGGGTAAGCCTCGATTTCGTACTATTGTTATTTTTTGACATGTTCGAATGTGAGGTTTGGAATTTCCTGTGTAGGTTTTACGTGTGCTGAAAGGTTTCTACCACAGCTTTGTGGATGGGAATAAGGTGTTGTTGGGTTGGGTGGCGGAGCTCGAGAAAGAGGTAGAGGGTAAGAGAGCGAAGGTGGAGGAAGCGAAGGCGCAATCGACGAAAAAGATTACAAATTTAAAAAAGACCTTACAGGGAATAATGGACAAGGTTGGGATCAATGCCGCTCAACATACCATGGAATTGGTACCATCTTGGGACAATATGGCCCAGAGGCTCCAGGAAGATGGCTACGTGTATGCAGATGTAAGGACCATTATGGAGGGACGATCTGCAGATGTCACGGGGCCATATGGAGAAGAAGAGGTCGAAGCAGAGGGGGCCCACCTCCAGAGAGTGTGTCAGGGATGGACAATACTACACATACATCCCAGGCTGACAACTACGAAGTGGATGGGCAGGAGAAGGTAGATTAAGATTTTATGTAATGTTGTTGTTGTGGTAGAAAAAAGACCTTTGATGAAAATAAAATATTTGTTTTACGACATTGGTTTATTTTTTATTGATATAGAAATTGTTATGTGTATGAGTGTAACAAACTATACCTTACAATTGCGGAGTTAAAGAAAGAACTCGCTAAGGAGAGAAATGTTTCATATGCAGCAGCTCTTATGATTGGACACACTGAGGCTCAAGTTAGAAAATATAGAGATCTTAGTAAAAATCATTGGAGAGACTTATGTGCAGCTCGCTTAGGATGGGCCAAAGATAAAATCGAGAAGGGTGAGGTTGTTAGGAAATATAGGAATACGTATTTGAAAATTTGACATTTCCTTCCTAGGGGTATTGAAGAAAATACCCCAGAAGTTACCAAAGACCTAATGATGTTAACCATCCATTTAGAAGTTGAAATAGACAATAAGAGAGGGTTAAAGAAAGCATACCTTAAAGTTTTAGAAGATTGAGGTATTCGGCCAGAACCTGAGTTCATAGAGTGTCTGGCCACCAGAGCGAGAAACCTACATAGCTTAAAAGCTAAAGAAGTATCAGCTCGTGCTAGTATGTCAATGATATATTTATAAGATAAAATTTGTGAGTTAGAAGATGTATGACTGTTTAAATAAGAAATATATGTATCGTGTAACTGTAGAAAGAATGTTTAGAGATGGTGATCTGCTGTGCAGGTCGAGCTAGAAAAGGTACATCATTGTCAAAAGACGCTTGCCGAATTAAATGAAAAAAATAAATGTTGAGCTAAATTAGACATGTGAGGCATTGGAAAATACCATCGAATAAAACATGGAAATGGAAGTAAAAATGTTTGAGTTACAAGAACTTGTGGGGGAAAAGGAAAATGAGCTGATGAGCATTTAAGGTAATGTGGAGAAGTTGAATGGGGTTCTAAAGAAGAAGGATGAGGGTATAACGAGTGCTGAGAGTCATATAGATAATCCTCTTTAACAAGTAAAGAAACTGGATGCAAAATTATTAATTGCGCGTAATAGTTGGACCGAGGTGGTAGAGAGACTGAAGAGGAAAAATAGAGATGTGGATTACGCTCAATATTGTATCAAAGGGTTAGAGGCGGAAGTATCGGGTGTAAAAGGGAATCTTTATAATGTTAGGGATCAATCGAGGAAAAAGGAGTTTGAAATAAAAACTTTAATCGAACAGATAACGACGTTGGAGACCGATTTGGCGTATGTTAGAGCGTTAGTACAAATTTTGAATGAGTTATCAATAACTGCAAGGTATACCGTAAGCTCTTCTCCTTCGGTGGGTGTACTCATTACTGGCGGTTTCCCCAAGTAGTGTTTTAGTTTTTGAAATCCTGCTTCACATTCTGTGGTCCATTCGATCTCTGGGTCTTTTTAAGTTTTTTTTTCTTCGTCTCTTCTCGTAGAAGGTTGAATAACCATCTACACCGATCTGAATATTTAAAAACATAATGATTTATTATTGCTATTTTGCCAGCTAGCTTTTTAACGTCTTTCTTTGTCTTTGGTGAGGGTAGGGATAATAGGGTAGGGATACGATTTGGGTCAACTTCAATATCTTGCTTACTAATCAAATGCCCCAAGAATTTTCCCGATTGGACACCGAATTGGCATTTATCAGGATTTAGTCTCATTTTATATGATTGAAGAATTTCAAAGGTCGTGTGCAAATCTGCGAGATAGTTTTCATTCTTGAGACTTTTACAAAGCATATCACCAATGTAAACTTCCATTGTTTTTTCAAGATGGTCTTTGAACATATGGGTCATCAGCCTTTGATAAGTTTCTCTAGCATTCTTGAGTCCAAAAGGCATGACTTTGTAACAATATAATCCATATTCTGTGATGAAAACTATTTTTTCTTGATCTTCAGGCAAAAGGAGAATCTGATTGTACCCTGATGCGGCGTCCATCATGGACAAAAGTTCATATCCAACAGTTGAATCGAGCTGATGATTGATGATAGGAAGGGGAAAACTATCTTTCTGAGTATGTTTATTTAAGTATGTGAAATCCACGTATACTTTGATATTACAGTTTTTCTTTGGGACTGCTATGATGTTCGAGATCCAGTCGGGGTAATTGGCTTTTCGGATAAAACCAATTTTAATGAGTTTTTCGATCTATTTGTAAACTTCTTCTCGTAGTCTTGCTACTAATGTCCCCTGTTTTTGTTTGATTGCCTCAGCTTTATCTTTTAAGCTAAGCTTGTGGCAAACCAAAATTGGGTCGATGCCTGGCATCTCATGGATTGTCCATGTAAAAATGTCACTGTTATCTTTTAAAAACTGAATAAGAGTATGCCGCTCTGTTGTGGGCAAAAGAGTCCCAATGTAAGTACCTCATTTGTTACTACTAATCTCAACATATTTTGTGGTTTCTACGCTTGGTAGCCGGTTCTCTATAGTGTTCTATAAGCGGCGTATTTTTTAAAAGGCTCTGTCACAATGGTTATAGTATTCTCACAAGCTAGAGCTAGCTTCTGATTGCCTTTGATTTTATATAGACCGCCATTCCAATTGAACCGTAATGCCAGGTGATAGGTCGATGGGATGGCTCTCATGTTGTGCAGCCAGCATCGTCCCATGATTCCTAAATAATAAAATTTTGTATTTATAACGTAAAATATAACGTCAATCGTTGCCAATCCTGTAGTAATATGAAGTATGATCTTTCCTATGCGTTCTTCTTTGAAACTATTGAAACCACTGACATCGATGTCACTAGGTTTAACTTTATCAGCTAGTCCCATCTAATCAATTGTACTTTGGAAAAGTAGCTCGATACTACTGCTAGTATCCACCAACATTGTATGCAGGACGACGTTCCTCATTTTTAACATTTTCACGAGTGCGTTATGATGAGGGAAGTTGATGTGGCAAATGTCGCAATCCTCGAAGGAGATCCTTGTTCATTGTGTACTAGATCCTAGGAGTAATCGAGCTTCTTTTCCCACCATGGCCAAGTCGTGGCATTGGCCGAGACGTCGTCTTTTGAATCTGATTGATCTGTTGATTGCATGAGTCCCTATAAAATGGCTGAGGGATATGTGGTGCATATGCTTTTTCGCTGTCCCTCCTTCGATCTGTACGATCTCAGTATTAATCTTGTAACTTCCATTTTTGTAACTCTTCACGTCTACGATGTACTCGTGCATTCTTCAGTCCGCATACATGTACTCCAGAAGTCACTGTTAAGCGAAGTATTGTTTTGTGTCATGATGTCGGACTTTGTGGTGTATGCAATATGGTCTGCTTTCAATGGGTTGAAGGTACTAGGCATTTTAGAATAACTTCTGAAGTGTGGGATGCGGCCTGGCTATTATAGCAGTCAATTTGGAAAAGACGTGGCTTTGGTAAGTTATTACTTCTCCGAGGTCGATCTTCATTAGATTTGATTCGTTTTCTGTCTCCTCCATAATCTGTAGTACGATTGAAATCACATTCTATGGATTGATCTCTTGTTGTCAGGATTGACTTTTACTACGTGAAAAATGGCTATTAACGGCAGAAATATATGTCGGTAATACTGTATTAACGACATATATTATGTCGTTAACAACTGTCGTTAAAAACGGTGTTGTTTTTGTTAGCAACAATTATAAATGTCGTTCTATGAAAAAATACAATGTTTATAATTGTTGTGTTTTATGTCGCTTAATTTGAACATAAATGACAACTATATATGGCAATTTTTTAGGAAAAAAATGCGACAGTAATAAGTATCATTATCTAGTAAAAGACTAGTTAACTTTAAAGTTCCCAAGAGATATACTCGTCATCAAACAAAAAATTAGTGTACTGGACTAGACAGATTTGAACCATCTCCCTCTCAAAATAATTGAGCGCTCTATCCATTTTGAGCTTATGGTTCATTAAACATTAAGAAAACATTCAAGAAGTTATACTCTAAAGTCAAACTTTATTTACCTCTTATGTAATGCACAATAACCTTAGACATCTCTAAGAAATTTAAAATTCAACTCCTAGATGGATTTGGCCACCAACCTCTAAATAAAATGAGTGCTTTATCTATTTTGTGCTATAGTCCATTAAAAGGAAAATCAAATCAGGAAGGTAATAGTCTATTAAAAGCTTTATAAAGTTTCCCTTGCATCAACAAAGGTTCGATGACTTCCTCAAAAAAAAAAAAGGTTCAATGACATGCAATGCATTCAAATATATATCGCAACTTCAAACATACAATTTACATAGCCTACAGCTCCCACCATTTCTTAGTATATCTAAGCAAAAAATGCATGTCACGAATCTACTAATTTTACATTTACAAATTAAACATCTAAAGATTTATAGACTAACATACTGGACTTCATAAAGGAAAATCAAGGAATGCATCTTAATGGTCAATGTTAGCCCCCAAAAAAGAAATACATTATAGCAAAATAGATTATCTAGGACCACTAAAAATCAAACATAGAAGTGCAGAAAATATCTTATGGAGAAAGGGCATTGACCTTTATGGCGTAAAGGGGCGGTAGAATCATGCTGAAATCAACAAAAATTATATCAGAAGTATCAGATCAAAATCACGGATGTTGGCATTTAAAGTTTGGTACGTTCAGACATAATTAAAACACTAATTAAATAGAAAAACCTGGAGTAATGAAACCGTGCTGGATACATGGGCATGTCATTGGGTACCATAAGATGTTATCTATTCCCCTTGATTGCAACAATCTTATTGACGTTCACCAGTGAATAGACAAGAGGGTAATGCGATGAGAGTTGGAACAAATCCTAGCAACACTACTTATATAAGAGTTTAACGAACCTACTAAACTAAAAGAGGGAGCATGAACTCTTGATATGGCTTCCCTCATGGCCTCTCAATAGATGTAATCCATTCATTGATCATTGACTGTGTCATAAACTTTGACACCTGCATTATTAGCCATAAGGCTTGATTAATAAAACTTAGTGAAAATATAAAGAAATAAACTTTGATGGTTTGTAATTAAATATCATATAGTTATTGGATACTATGTAGCCCAACAACACTGAGAGTAGCAGTAGTGAGATCTCAGCCTATTATGAATTTCAGACAATTACAAAAGTACTATTGTAACCCACATGCTATGATTCCTAGTTGTGAATCCATGAAAAAACATGCCCACACTGTTACCACACACACACACAATTTTTATTAGTATAATAACCACACAACAATACCCTTATAATAATCATGTCTTTTTGCTCAATGATACACCTATGGCTAGAAAGAAACATTAGGGTTCTTGAGAACAAGTCCAGGACTTGTGACACCATAGTGAACATAATAACCAATGAAGTGCACTACATATTGACCTACATGATCAAGGAAGTGGAAGATAATGTGAATGCAAGGAGTCTGTCAAGAACGTAAAATCTAAATGTTAAGTAAAAGCATAAAGTTTAGAAGTAGTGCAAGTCGATACCTCCACCTCAAGACATATCATTGTTGAACACTGATGTAGCCTTTTATATTATGGAGGCTATGGGGGATTAATTTGAAACGACAAAGGGGAGTTTAATTTATGATATGCAGGGAAGGAGAAAGCAGATGAAAGCCAATGTGAGAGGGCTAATTTTTGGGCTAACTTATGCAGTCAACATCATTAAAAACAAAGTTTAACCTTCATGGAATTGCTCTCACATCACGAACTCAACACATCATCTGATCAAGCAGTTTGAAGAATTCAACTTACACCACAACTACAGGGAAAGCAAGCAAAGTACTGATGTCATCTACTTATGCTACTGTAACATGAGAACTTGGTATTCAACTTACACCACATTCTTCCTAATCTAGTATTGATTAAGGGGCCTATGAAGAATACAAAAACTAATAATAGTAAGAGAAAATATAGGGCTCAATGAATCGATGCAAAATTAAAATTTGAGTATAAACAAAAGTGGATTGTACTTAAAATTTGGGTTTTAATTCAATCAGAGAGAGAGGGGTGTGAAGTGAACCAATTGCACCATAACCAACCCTTGAAAATACCTCATGGGACCTCTTCAATTGACTGTAGGTTTAATAACAATAAATTTTCAGTTTAAAAATTAACAGATCTTCAAGTTTATAAAAGAGATGTCTACCTAACCTTCGAATTGAGATATTTACAACCGCGACATGAAGCATAGCTCGTTATAGGGTTTTCTGGGAAGTGGCAGAGAGAGAGAGAGAGAGTAATCAGGTTTCATGTTGTTACAGTGGGAAAATCTTTATTCGTAATGAAATTTGAAACAAGGCCGGGAGAGGGATTTTTCTCGAAGTTTTAGCAGAGAGGCGTGAAGTCCAAATTATCTCTGGGCTGAGAGAAGGAGAGACTTTTGAAAGGAGAATTTTATGTTTATAAAAGAGTTTATTTCAATTACGACATAAACAACTGTCGTAAACCATTTGAAACTCGACAGTTATTTGTGTCGCAGATTAAGATTGCATTTTTAATAAAATACGACATATTTATTATTAATTTATGAAAAATATATATGTCGATAAATTGGTTGGTTTAACCACATTTATAATTATTATTAATGGGTGTGCACAAATGTCGCTAATAACCATTTTTCACGTAGTATTTTGAGGTTTTTACCTTTCGGTTATCATCCTTTCGAGATCGATATAGCCGTTTACCTTCTCGATCATATCTTCTAGGGTCGCAGGCTTGTTTAGAATTAAGTGCTCCTTTACTCGACCGTCCACTTAAAAAATATTTGTAAAGGCCGAAATAGTAATCTTCTGATCAAGTCTATCTACCTTTCTGGCCAACTCCAAGAATTTCTTAGTGAACGATTCAAGCTTCTCTCCTAGTATTTGTTTAAGGCTAAACAGAAAATTTAGATTTTCCTCTTTGTCTCTGTTGTACAAGTAGTTATTGACAAAAAGTTCTCGTAACTGCTCAAAGGTGTGAATTGACCCTTCTTGTAGCGAGTGGAACCACCGCAAAGGTTCGACCTGTAGACTAGTAGGAAAGAGACGACATAAGATGTGGTTCGATGTAGAATGCAAGCCTAAAGAATCATGGAATTCTTAGACGTGTTCCACGGGATTTGTCCCCTTGTACTTTTGAATTTTTGGCGTGTGAAAACTAGTAGGAACCTCGTCGTTTAATAGATTCTGAGCAATCGGGCTCTTTTGTAGCCTATTGTAGATGCCTTTGCCAGCTTGAATCTGGGCTTCTAATAACTCTTTGATGCATTTATCGACGTGCGCTTGAGTTGCGAACTTAGGAACTATGATGGTCTGACGTTGGATACACCCTTCCCGAGGATTATGTTCGCTACTTCCTTCACTTAGTAGTTCACGCACAGGAATGCGAACTCTTCCTAGGTGTAGGTCCTCCTATTGCCTGGGTTCAGCGGGAATGCTATCGATTTCTTGTTGGATTCCAGGCAATTATATGGGCTCGACCCCCAGCTGATTATGATTGAATCGAATATTAGCTCCTTGGCTATTCCCTCGAGGTCCTAGCGTGTCTCGAACTGAAATTCTAGAGGTAGCTGGTAGTGTGTTTTTGTTCTTTTGGATTGCCATCTATTGTCTCTGTAAAAATTTCAACACGTCTCTTACATATGCCAGTTGTTGTTCCAGAATTGCCCGTCTTTCTGCCTCAGAGTATAGAGTGGCTCACAATTCTGCCAGTGCGGCACTTTCTGCTATTGGGCCAACTGGCATATTCTAGTCCAAAAGTAACATTCTGTGAAGAGAGTAAGTTTTAGCTGTCTTTAAAAACTGTGGCTAACTGCTTCGTTCCCACAGACGGTGTAAATATAATAGCCTAATTTTGTATTTCAAACTTAGTATCTCACACCAAATATAATCAGAGCGATAGCAAGTAATCACTAACACAAGATTTAGTGTGGAAAACCTTTGAATAAGTTAAAAACCACGACCTCTCTTGAAGATTTTAGAAAAAGAGATATTATTGATGATGGCTAACTATTACAAAGAACGCTCTGGATAATTCTGTATATAATTTACCCTCCCTAATCTGTAGTTCTTTGGTCCTATTTATAGGTTTTATAATATGACCGTTTTATGACCATTATTACTTTTAATGATGAGCGTTACAATATGATTTTGATGAGTCTTTGAACTGATTGCGTAACGGTCTGATCCTTCTGTTTTGTAATAGTTTCTTTAATGATTCTGAGTATTCGTTGAATCGAGCTGTTGGTGTCGAGGTTGATATTTAGGCCTAGGTCGAGAATGAGAAATACGCCCTTACAAGTAAAACTATATCATTAAAAAAGTATTTCAACTATATCATCAAGTGGTTCCGATAATAAACTCTACTACGGGAGCTGTATTACAGATTTTAATTTTTTTGATTGGTAAACCATATATTATTTAAACAACGGGCACAACATAGGTGGATTTATCTCCAGCGAGGGCCGCCTGAAGCCGCCATGGGGGAGAACCACACCAAGCCATACAAAAGTTGTCATCTATAGGCCTAGAGGCAATCGCATGGGCAACTGAGTTTGTATTACGCAGAGCATATTTAATACAAATATTAACAAAATTACATAAAAGAGCCAGACAGTCATGTAGGATTGCTTTGGTCGTCCAAGACACCGCTGCATATCCATTCCCACAAAATGAGCTTATTGCTTCAGCATCACCCTTTGTACACCACGATCTATGGCCCAGAGAATGCCGCCTAGCACTGCTAGTGCTTCCCCATCTTTAATCATTGCAAATCTGCAGGTAGAAGCTTGGGCTGCACCAAAAGCATTAAGATTATCTTAAATGACTAACCCAATGCCATTGAATAGTTTATCTTTATAGAATGAGGCATCAACGCTGATTTTTTCCCAGCCAAAGAGCAGGATACTCCAAAGGACCTTGATAGAAGACCGTTCAAAATGACTAATTGGTGCGTTAAAAATAATTTTATTGATGGCAGAAGAAATGCAGAAAGGGATACGGTCACAAAGGTCCAGAGATCGGGTTCTATAAGCCTGTTTGGAGGTAGGGAAATCCCCTGGGTAATCTACTGGGTAATCTACTCCTTAACAGAGATATTGGCAAAAAGATGGAGCAAGCCTCCGAAAGACGTGCCAAACCAAACTGCTCGCGTGAAGGTACAATCAAGGAGGATATGGTACAGGGTTTCTGAGGGGCTTCGCATAAGGGACAAGAGGAATCTAAAAGGGTCAAACGTTCTGCAATCTTGGCTCTACACGGGATCATATCTTGGAGACACTTCCATGTGAACAACTGAGCCTTAGGGGTGGCTTTATTGTACCACAGTTTAAGCAGGATATGTGGGGGCTAATCCAAATCCTCCATCAAGGATCCTGTCATGAGTACACGATAAGACGACTTTATGGAAAATTTCCCATCTTTGGAAAGGCCCAATTTAAGTTCATCCGGACCACCTAGCCGGGGGAGGAAAATGCAGGATATGAGGTCGACCGAGTCATCATCACACCATTGTTGGAGTTCCCTGATACGCCAAGACTGTTATAGGGGGTCAATAAAATGGCTCACCAATTGGGGACCCAATTCTGCCTGAGTTCCCACTCGAGGGTTAGGCTTCCTCCCTACGGCCAAGGGAAGCCAATAGTCATGCCAGAAAATGATACGGGTCCCGGATTGAACTTGCCAATAGGGATTAGCCTATACCGTACTAATCGCAGACTGGGCACTGCACCACGTCCAAAAGGCATCAACTCCCTTTTTGGCCTAGAGAATATCATACTCAGGGAAGTATTTCGCTTTTAGGACCAGACTCCAAAACTCATCTGGTTTCTGATGAAGACACTAGACAAGTTTAGACAAATAGGCTTTGTTCATGGCCCCTGTCCCGCGAATTCCCAGACCCCCTCCCGTTTAGGCCGACAAACTTCCTTCCATTTCTTCAGGTACAAGGGTTTCCTTTTATCCTCCCGTTTGCCCCACCAAAAGTCGCGTTGTAGGCCATTAATGTTCTTATAAGTAAATTTCGGAAGGGAAAAACAAAACATCTGATACGTAGGTATTGCTGAGGTAATGGATTGAATAATGACAGTACGACTGGCCTGGGACATGAGCTTACCCTGCCAAGACTGCAATCGATTAGAGATCCTCTCTTCAATACATTAGAACATTTGAGCTTTGGAGCGATTAAAAAATAAATTGGTCCCAAGATACCGCTCATCAGGCTGCATGACCTTGACTTTAAGGAGGCGCACAATGAGGCGACCGAGTCTATAGGGAAGAATCTTACTAAAGAAGACGCCTGAATTGGCCAAATTGAGTTGTTGGCCAGTTGCTGTACATAAACTGTCGAGAAACTGTATTATAGATATAGTTGAATGGTGTTGATGATATAGGTTTACTTTTAATGAAGTCAATGCCAATGCCAATGCCTACTCAAACTGTGGGCTAAGGTTAGAGGTTCGTGCTCGGGCTTGGATCCAAAATAGAGAAGTATAGATCATTTTGGGTTCCCACAGAAACCTAATATAATGCTCGGGTTGATAATAGATTGATGATCATGTCAAAGAAGAAAGGACCTCTCCTCAAACCACTTGGGCGGGCATCCAATTTCAAGAAAATGGTCCACTCGGTCATCATGTCTACTGTGGCAATTACTTTGCTCAAAGACGGTGACGAAGAAGGATAGTTACATGACCCAAATTGCGTAACAAACAATAAATAAAATATAGTCAGTTGATGGATGGATCCTGTAAATTATCCAGTGTAGTAAAATAATCATTTGATAGAACACGTCCCCATCATCATCTAAGGACTATTACAATGTTATGAGTATGCATTGTATTAAAACACGTCCTCATTTAAGAATCAAATGTTTTTGGTTAATCAGTATAGCAAGGTACTAAGAAGGCCTATATATTTAAAGAGTTTTTTAGCTTAAATCTCCCACATTATGGCATCGACTTGCCATTGGCCCCCACATTTCTTGAAATCTGACCATAGACCTCATTTTAGCATGAAAACCAAGTCAAATTATGTTGACCGATAATGACTCTGATTGACAAATTTAATAAATTTTAAACCCAACTGTACCCTTTTGCTTTGAGATATGTAATAAGAGAAAAACTTGTAATTTAAAGAAAAAAAAACATAGAGATACTCACCAGAGATTAACAGTTGGAGTGGTCGCCAACTATACCCTTTTGCTTCGAGATATTTAAAAGCTGACAGTCCATCTCTTACAATCCATCTCTCTTCCCAGTTCTCTCTAACAGTCCATCTCTCTCTAAACTCTATATATCTCCCTCTTTTTAACTATAGGGAGACTAGATGCTCTAATTGGGTAAGAGGAGAAAGAGAGTAGTTATTTTGGAAAAGATGTTCTAATTGTTGATTAATCAAACTATTGGGTAATCTCTAACAGTTCAAGGCACTTTTTCCTCTTACCCAAAATAATACTTTCTCCTAAACTCTATATATCTCCCTATAGTTATTTTGGGTTTCAATACTCTCTCTCCTCATTGTTGAGAAGAGAGAAAGATATTTTGGGTAGCCACCTTGAACAACTTTATTACGTGGAAAACCTCTTTTTAACCAAAATTAATACCTGGAAAGTGTTTGGAAAAGATAAAACTCCTCTTACCCAATAGATTTATGACATATCACTTATTAAACTTGATTTTTGTAGGACATTCAAATCCCATATCCAAGTCAGACCACTAACTAAACTTATAGGTAATCTACACTGGATGCTCTTAGTGTTGGGGTTTGTTTGTTTTTGTTGGTTGTAAGAAGTGGACTTGGGGTAAAGATGGAGTAATTTTTAGAGAGAAAGAGAGTTATAAAGGAAAAGAGAGAGTAAAGTATTGAACTGGGTTTTTTTTCCATCTAAGTGGGTTGGTGTTTCTGTTCATAAGGGGTAAGCTAGGATTTTCATTAAGTCAACCAGAGTCCTTCTCGATCAACAAAATTTGACTTGGTTTTCAGGCTAAAATGGGGTATATTGTCGGATTTCAAGGAATGTGGGGGTCAATGGCAAGTTGATGCCATAATGTGAGGGTTTAAGCTAAGAGTTTACCCGGCCGAAGTACACAATTTTTTCTAACCTATATATGAATACACATGTGGCTGGATTTGCATAGCTTTCTTTCTCGCCGAAGAACTTATGCATCATACATATATTGATTAAAAATACGAAAATAATGTTAAAGGACATGTTGTTTGAGTTACAGTGCAAGGCAAGCGTGGGTCTTCCATCTGGGAATGGGTGGCATAAATAATGAGTACAACATGGATTAGCGGATTTTGGAAATAGAAACTGAGTTACATTGTATAAAAAAAAGTAAATGCTCTTAGAACCTTAGCTTCATAAGGTCTAGACGTCTAGTAGCCACTATGTTTATAAGCGATGAAACTGGGGCACTGCACTTCGTCCCCATACAAGTATTACCACCTAGTAGTTAATTAACACAATTTTTTTTACGCTCTCTTGGTCACTACATCTATGAGCAAATATGAATTTCTTCTACGTTCTCAAGTTGTTGATAAACTGTGTTCACCATAGCCGTCACCTCCCTAATTCTTTTATGGGATTCGGATATATCTGTTGCAAGTTGAATAACTGTATCCATGCCTTCGTCCTCCTCAGCAGCACCAACATACTCTTGTTGGACTTGTTGATCTCTTCAATAGCAGTAGGAACATCTTGTTCAAATGGTTGTTGCTCTTGTATAACAGCAACATCCCCCTCTTCAATGTTGTCATCATCCTTACTAACGACCTCTTTAATGCTGTATAACAGCAACTATTAGATTAAACTGTAGAAGAAAAATAAATTTTGGTTTATAAGCTTTAAAAACTATCTAGTGTTTACATGCTACTTTACTACACACCCTACAACGTGTCCGTTTCATATAATTTACAATGACAATAGTTATATGTGATACTACTACTAGTTAAGAAAACTTATTGGAGGCCTCCCCATAGTTTTTTTTCAGTAACCTCCAATTTCTTAATTTTTCAAGTGTTTGGTAGCCCCAAAAAGTGAGAAACAGAGTGGAAAAATACCAACTTAATTTTTTTTTTCTTACTTGGGTGTTTGGTAGTCCAAAAAAAATTAAAAAACATAATTTCCATGAGAAAATTAATAGCTCTAAAAGTGATAAACAATTTACACTTTCTCCCCCTTAGAAAATATGTTTCCCACTTAAAATTTAGTGGGACCCATGCTAGATTTTCCCTTCAATTTTCTATGGAAATCTAAATATGAGATATTATATATGATTCGTCTCATCCCGCCAAAAGAAACACACAAGTTGATTTTCCCACCAAAAGACCCTCTATATTTACCTCATATTGTATGAAAAAAACCTTATATCTCCCTCACACAAACAAAGAAGCCTCCATCGGGTATGCTTCTTCTCACTTTTTACTTTTTACTTTTTTTCTTTGTCCTTTCTATGATTGATGTACCCTTACCACCTTTTTTTTGTCATCATTAACTATATTAAATGATTGATGCTTTCATCATTTTTGTCTCTTTTGTCATCTTGAATTTAATACTTATAATAATGGAGTTAAACTTTACTAGTACCTATTTTAGGTTTAAATTGTATATGTAGTTAATTGGTTATAATTATAATGGAGTTAAACTTTACTTTTGTCTTTGTATATTGAAGTTAAATTGTACATGCATTAATGATATTCTAGTTGAATTTTGTATATTGCACGTGATTTTAATGTTCAAATATTACAAGAAATGAATTTACAGGATGTTGTGGATGTTACGAATGAGTTGGGAAAGAAAGCGACTAAAAATAATCTTGTTTGAAGTTATGAGATGGATGCTGTGATAATTAAGCTTTTGCAAAATCAACTTGTAAATGGGGGGTCAGGGAGATACAACAGGGTGGAAGAATAAGGCTTAGAATTCTGTTGTGAAAGCTATGTATGAAGGGCTAAACATGCAAATTACCGGAAGTCATGCTCGAAATAGGTTTAAGACTTGGAGGAAATGGGCCCATGAGGTAAAATTTGTTACTAATCTAAGTGGATTTGGGTGGGACGAAGAGTCTAAGACAATCACCGGTGATGCTAACGTATGGAAAACACTCATTAAGGTAATTATTACGTTGTTTGTATAATTTGATTCTTCACAAAAGAATTGTATATATTTGTGTATTGAATATTTGTATTCTTTAGGTCAATGGCAACAAGAAGTACAGGGGGAAGACTATGGTTAACTACATAGCAATTTATGAATTGGTTGGCAAAGATATAGCAGTAGGGCCAAGGGCTCGCACTATTTTTACAATGGATGATGAAATGACATCGACTTATAATGGTAACGACAACAATACCATAGATTTAGATGTTGATATTAAAAATTCAGTTGTGCATGATACCCAAGATCCCTCTCCCACTAAGAAAGATCACGTTGAAAGACTTGCCAAAAATACTCCTTCAAGTACGAAGAGACAGATAACTAGGTCAACTAGTGCAGTATTGCATAATCATCTTAAAGGTTTAACTGATAGTTTGAATGGCATATCACAAAGTCCTAGGGCGAGGTCTGAGAGTACTACAACTTTGCTAGAAAAATGTGATGAAACCATTGACAATATGGCAGGAGTTGGAATGTTTACTAAGTTCGATGCAATGAAATAATTCACGGTCAATAACAGAATGATAACTGTGTTTTTGCAGACTAAAGATGATCAAAAGTTGGCGTGGTTGAACTATATATCATTTTGGAAGCAAGCAAGAGTAGTGATTTTTAGTTATTTTTTGAAATTTTAGAGTTAAACTATATTAATTATGTTTTTAGGTGCATGGATTTATTTTGAGTTTGGTTGAATAATACGTACTTTGTTTTTGAATAATGTTCACTTGAATTACATTTAGAAATAATATTTCTGTTTATTTTTCATATTTGTGTTTTTTTACGAAGTGGGAAATGGATAACCAAACACTACTGTAAAGAAAATGTGAAAAAAAGAAAAATAGTTATATTATTTTTCACTTGGCAACCAAATGGTGGAAACACTAAGAAATCTTAAATGAGAAATGATGAGAAAATTTAAAAGTGGGAAACAATTTCTCGAGAAAAAAAAATTGGGTTACCAAATACACCTTTTTTATTTATTTATTAAGAATAGAAATATATTGGTTTTAAAGTTAGGACCTCATAAATATCACATTTCACATTTTATTTCACATCTATCTATCTATCTATAAAAAGAAATAAAAAATAGCCCAACATTTTATTTTGGTCTCAGACGTCCATTCCACCGACGTGTATGACGAGGCGCGTTTCGATGGCCTCGATTATTTCCATGGTACTTCTGCAAGGAAGAATTGATCTGGGCCGTCCATCCTAAGTTGCCGAATCGAATGACATTTTTGAGTTTTTCAAATCCTCTTCTTCTCCCTCCTCCATCTTCAAAAACCCTAAGCACAACAACTAAAATCCCCAAATTCACGTGCTCAATCTCAACAACAATAACATCATCACCATCACCAACAACTGAATTCAGCCCAAAGCCTCAAAACCATCTTCCCCCTCAGACTCGCCCTCTAAACCCCACGAGGTACCTTGAATACCCTATAACTTTATCTAAATCCTACAACTATCTTCTCTCCTCTTCTCCTAAAAATTCCCCAAATTGAAATCACCCAAAACCCTAGAAATCCAAAATCACCAATTACAAAGTACCAATTTCACTTCAATTCTCCTTCAATTATGAAATTTAATCTTGACAACACAATGGAAGAAAGAAAAGTTAAGAGCTAAAGCGAGGGTCGACCTCCAAACCCCTTTGCAGTATCGTATACGCAGAGTTTCAGTACTTCTTGTGTTGCTGCAGGTTCGTCGATGAAGACCACACTTGTTCGTCACTCATCCCTCATAAGTCTTTATTTGTGTATGCTATCTTTGGTTTGTTCCCCCATTAAGAAAGAAGACACCATATTCAACCATAGCCCTGGAAAATATAAATGAGTATTATGGACCTGTTTTAGTATTTTAACTGTTTAGTCTCAAAACTCAATTTCTCATTATATTTTTCATAAGCTTCTTTGAATTTTGAGCTGGCGAAGGACGATGACGCATCTAATGGTATTCATGGAAGTATGTCGTGTGGATGACAGAACTATTGTCTTTGTCGCTGACCCTACCTTTGGTAAAGTGTTCAAAACGCTTTTTTCCTCTACAAAACCTGACCTTATCTCATATATCACACTCATATACTAGCCTGCCCCTTTGGTCAGGAAATATCTTGAACTTCAACGTAGGAGCTATAGTCAACTTAGACGTACCTCGTAGCTTTTAGAATCGCTTGGCCGGGAAATACGGAAACATGTTCTATTGGAAAGAAAAGGTGAACTCCTTAGAGTATCTTTACTGATGCTTTATACTTGCAAACATAGAAAACACATCCCAGCTGGTGCTCTTTATTTTTAAATATGATCTAAAATGTACTCTATCGAGACAGGAGTGCTATGTTAAGTTGGATAAATAGACAGAAAAGAAAGAAAATTAATGACATCTTAATGTTCAGTTTGCTGCTCCAGCAGCGTCATCTGATATTTGAACTCTCAACTAATAGATTTCTCTCCTAAAGGATCTCACAATTAGATTACCATAAACAATCACATATTAGAAATGTTTTCTTCATGCAATTTGATAAAAGTTCTTGATGCAGTACAGAGACTTGATTTTATTGGGCTAGTAAACAATATTGATTTCAAATGGAGGATCCTAGCTACTTCAAATTTTATAACAAATTCTTGCATATTTCACCTATATCACTGATGTTTTGTTTCTGTAGTCTGTCCAGCAACGCTGCCTGCATGATGAGGTTGCTCAATGTGAGAAAACACTGCAAACTCTATTAAGCGGTACATTATGCTTCTATGTTATGTCTTAATTTTCTGTTATTGTCACGGTGTACGCTCTTAAAATGCAAAAAATTAACCATATATAATTGTATTACTCATTTTTAGGTATTAATTTTTTATTTTTTTTGGAAGGTAAGCTAGTTTTGGAGATCGCTAACTACTGTAACAAAGCCCCAAGGGTGTAAGGCCCGAAGGCAGCCACAATCCCCTAAGGGGATATAAAGCCGGAAGGCACTTCACAAGCCACGAAGTGTGCAACACCCGAAGACCCACAAGACAGCCGGAGGGCTATCCCCATAATTCTCACCCTGTGGGGTTCGGGCTCACGACTTCTCCCTTGGCGGAGGCTCAAACCACCACGAAGCTCAGTGGCTTAGAGCTAACTAGTTTGACCACTAAATTTCACCACGTTTGTTATAGGTAAATCTATAGGGAAAGAAGAAAGTAGAATGTTCTATTGATTAATTATAATTAGCTTTGTACAAGAGGTCAACCTATATGCTCGAGTTCAACGAAAACCTAGACGTTTCTTGCAGGACAAGTAGCTCAGACTTTATAGGCGTGAATTGCTGCAATTCATCTAGACGGCGTTTGACGTATCGGGATAACACCTATATACTCTAACACTCCCCCTTAAGTTGGTACATAACAGACTATGTACTTGTTAAAATGGATTACAATGAAAAACAAGGAAACTAAAATAAATCAACTACTCACTGATGAATACAGCTCTCTCACTAATGAAATCCCAAACTCTTCCTCTGATGATAATAATCTTGATCCACACTCGTTTGCAACTGAAACTTTTAGCGCGTTGCTTGTCCCTTGTGTGATATTAGCGACATGTGAGATCAGTGACAATAATTTCAGTCTACCCTTTCTTCTCGCAGTAGATATAATTACATTATAAACCTTTCTTAAGCCTTAACAAACAAGTACTTACACCTCATGGTTACATCTGATGACAAAATGTTTGATGTTGTTCATATTCATAGCACATATATAGTGCTTGATGTCAGTTAGGACATTGTATGACATGTATGTTAATGATTATCATGCCACAAGTAATTAACAGTAGTTTGTTATAGTTTTTATTTTGAATTTGATTTCCTTAACTTTGTAGTTGTACTCTATTTAATCCTACGTGTCTGTTAATGAGTAAATGCAACATCTGCCGCAGATCTTATGACTTTCAGTTTCATTTCCTCTAATTGTGTATAGGAGGTCAAGAAGATTTGATGTCAAAAGTGGATTCAACAGTAGAGGCTTTCGATGATACACTATCTTTAGGTGTTACCCAAACTAGCATAGAGCAATGTCAAAATCATGTAGAAGAGCGCTCTCTCGAATCTTTCAAAAGGAGGAAATTATCAGAGTCCACTCTCAGTTTGGATAACCCTTGTCAGGTACATTTGAGAATACTTTCTTGCACGAGATGTTACTCTTCTTATTATCATCTTTCTGTTACCTTTTGTAATCTTGGAAGTGGTTGGTTGATTAATAATAAATCAACCCCATAAACTCAAGAAAAAACTGACCACACTGAATGAGCTAAAGAACTAGAAAATTTTAAATGCTCAAACGTTTCTTTTTGAGGGTTTTCACAACGGATAAGACAAGAGACTAACTAAATTTTGCATTTCTTGTACTGAGTCTACTACTACTCCTGTACACTGAAATTACTGCAGAACACTTGTATTTTAGTTGGTAAAGTCGTCCATCATATCTACTTCAAACGACGAGGGGGCACACCCCTATGCCTTATTAACCCTTGTGAACAATTTTTTTTTATCTTTGGTGCCCACACTGCTTGATTCTCTTCCCTAATGAATATGAATCTCCTGTTAAGATCTCTCTCCATTCTACACGTGCAACCAATCTCTCCCCATTTGACACGCTATTGCTTCCAATGACACAAACCTCTTCGACTTGAATGGGAGTAGTGTTTGCTGGTTTAGTGGTCTCTGGATTCATTGTGGAAGAAGAAGAGTTAAGAGTTAAGGGGTGTTCATCAATGGTGTAATTCATTCCTTTTAAACATAGTGGAAGGTTTGCATGGAAGCCAGGTATGTAGCTGGGTAGAACACTTAAGCCATGTGTTGAAAATGCAAACCCTATTCGGTTTTTTTTTTCCTTCCCTTTTTGTGCTTATTATGATGATCTTTGGAAAAGAACAAATTTTGATTCTTTATCACAGCGCACATGTAATGATTACTGGCAGCTGCTCTATGTGACAGGGGCTTAATAGGCCACAGAGGCTTGTATTTCCTTTGGGTGTAGTGGGAAATTCGATTTTAAGCAGGCTGCCCAAATATTCCCTAATGTAGTGATCCTTGTCCTTAGTTGAAAGGACAGACAAGTGGGATTGGTTATCTGTTTTGGTTGTGTCTGAAGTGGGAGTATTAGAGAGCAAAGAAGCTTCCTGTAGTCTCCTATCCACACGTGAGAAAAAAAAATTTGGAGAGAGGCAAGCCTAGGCCAAAGTCTCTTGTTGGCTCTATCTGATTGTAAGGTATTTTGCATGTTTTATTGGTTGGTTGCAACTGACATATCATAATGAAATTTCAGTCGAAAAACAAATAGTACATTGTTTGCGCTCCTGGGGTAAAAAAACACTTGGGTTGAAACCACTGACATCTGATAAAAGTTTGTCCTTTTATTGTTAGAAGCATTTGTTTGGTTGAGCTCTAGCTTCTACAATAGTGGAAATCTCGGATGCTTGCAATAGGTATCCTCCAAATTTTTGCCCTTTGCATTCTTTTCTTTTGCATTAATATGTGGAGTACCATAGAGGTCGCCATGTTTTTATTGACTGCAAGAGTTGTAAAGACTAGCTTTACAATGTAGCAGGTTAGGGCTTGGGTTAGGGTCTTTTGAAAAATTTAAATTGTAAACACTTCTCTCATTCTGGGCTAAACTTTAATTTAGATAATTGCATTCATGGCACTAGAATGCCTGCTAGAGGTAGGGATTGACATGTCACAAATTTGACAAACAAATTAGGATTTTGAGAACCTACATCTTCAGAAGTAATGGGGTTGATGTCATAAATATTTTCAACATCAACCCCACATTTATCTTCTTTGTGACCAATTTTACCACAGTAGAAGTAGAAGACCTTCATATTTTCAAATCAAAACCAAACATGAAATTTTTTTCCAATCACAAAAAGTGAAGAAAACCCTAGAGTGGTCATTTGATATCCAAGATAACTTTAACTCTGGTCATTTAGGACACTTGTCATTCTCCATGAGGGATCCCAATTTGTTAACAATGATTGCCCCTTCGTTAAAGATATCTTGAATCGGTGGGATGCCATTGATTTGGATCCAAAAGAGGATTTTATAAAATTCAATTTCCCTTGGGAGAACCATGGGATTCCAAGGTTTGATGGAGATAAATTTTGGCTTAGAAGCTTAAAAAACTAACTTGACGTGTCCGTTCCATATCATTTTTGGTTTAGAAGCTAAAAAAACTAACTAGTGTTTACATGCTACTTTGCTGCATACCCTACAACGTCTCCCTTTCATATCATTTACAATGACAACAGTTATCTGGGATACTACTACTAGTTAACAAATCTTGTTGGAGGCCTACCCATAGTTTTTTTTAGTAATCTCCAATTTCTCAATTTTTCACTTTTTCTCTAAACAAGTTTTCATATTATTTTTTATTAAGAATAGAAATATATTGGTTATAAAGTTAGGACCTCATAAATATCACATTTCACATTTCACATTTCACATTTCACATGAAAATATTACTGCTTAGCTTATCCAAGTTCATGCACAAGGGCAGACTAGACTGGTGGACTTCTAACACCTGCATTAACCATAATATTCCCATTTTCATCTCCCATAATAGCCCATAAACCACATTATAGGCATTGGAGCTAACACTTACTTTGGGACAATCTTGAACTCCACAACTAAAACCTTGCTAGACTAAACTGTAAACTCCCATGGGAGATCCTCTTACAGCTCAAAAGAAAATAAGAATAAGTATTGGCTCTATAAGATTTGATTTCACCAAAAGTAAATAATCATTTTGATATTTTACTCGAACAATTTCAAGATATCGATCTCTCAATAACAAGTCCACGAGGATGAAAAAATTACATAACCTCATGTAATTCCATTCTATACACATTTGGCCTCTCAGTCATCCCTCCACGAAAAATATTCTTAAAACCAGAAATTGAGTTACATTGCAACAAAAATAAAAATAAACTCTCAACACTTTGGCTTTATAAGGTCTAGTAGCCTGCAGGTTTGTAGGCGATGAAACTGACACACTGCAAACACTTGGCTTCCTCTAGCTCTGCCAACACTTGTCGAATCCAATGATTCTGATGAAGGGATTGGGGGTACTCCTTGGCTTCCTCTAGCTCTGCCATTACTTGTGATGAGTCAGTGCAACCAAACATGGGGAGCTTCCACATTGTCCAGTATCGCCCGTCATAGTACCCTCGCGAGTTGCTGTTGTCACGGTACATGAAACTAACCTACAATATATAGGAACACCCAATTTCAACCGACAATATTATGAGTTGCTCATTACGCTTTGGTCGGAAGTCGGAACATAAAGACATAAACTCTAAAACATGTGAATGTGAAATTTTGAAGCAGTTTCCTAAGTTATGAGAGGATTTTATAGTACTGTATAAGTACTTTACCATTGACATCTTTAACATCATCATGCCTATGCGTTAAATTGGTAATTGAAGTGCCATTTATGCCAAAATACAAACATTGCTAATTGAAGCAAGCTGCCATGGCATTTAATATATCATGGGAGTTGTCTTTTCCTTAATAATTTTTTTTACTAGTGAAGTAAGGAAAAAAAAAAAAGAGGAAGAGAGAAAGAATTCTGCAGCGTACCTTCATGGCTCTTCCCTCTTTCACAAAGCTGGGTTGCACTTTATCTTTCAAGTAGTCTATCTTTCAAGAGAAGTAGAACTCAGGAGATCGTGGTTTAATACTATACTTCTTACAAAACTGAATCCATCTTCTTACAAATTCAGCCGTTTTTGATAGTGCGTCAAGAAACAACATTGAGCACCATCTTCAGACAGATAGCAACTGACCTTCTCAACTCGGTAATCAACCGCCAAGATTGACAGTAGTGTTTGCCGTGATGATCGGTGGTTCCTTAAGCGGATCGACTGAACTACGAATATACCAACAGGTGATAGACGATTAGGCTCTCCCTCACGCTCAAACGTATAGATAGACGGACTAAGTAAGTTTCACAGTTGATGGGGAACCACTTGGGGAACTGGTCTAGTATCCACGAAAGAGCAAACCATATTTCACATATTACAAAAATGGGCCAAAGAGGGTAAACATCTTAAACTGGTGCCATAACCCGAAAACATAGAAAAAAGGCGAGGATAACTAGGTGGATAATGTCTATACGGTATGGGCTGATCTTGCTTGATGTAATTGGAATCTTTCGCCATAAGGGTTTCCTAGCCGCAGTGTGGACAAGAAAAATACCAAACATCAATGCAAGTTAACAATCTTACCACAAGTATGAAAAGTGTTACTGTATATTTTCAGAGTTTGAAAAATTGCTTATAGTTGTGGATCCTTAGCTTCTAAGGTATACATATATCAAGTCTAAAATTTTACGTACGAATAAAGTTACCCAATCCGCCGAGTTTGTACATGCACGTTAAATGTAATTATAGTTTAGTAGTATACAGTAACCACGATTATTATCTGAAAGAGAAGGGAAACTGTAAGATTAACTATGTTGTTTCATGCAGCAATACTTTGAGAAAAGGTTGAAAATGCTTGACAGCCAGAAGGCGTCTCTGGAAATAACCCGTACCCTCACAAGTTCTATGCCACAATGTCAATTTGGGAATATGTCGAGATATATGAAAGCTTAAGCGATGGTGATCACCGTGAAGATGTTGGTGTGCAACAACACTACGTCTTGATAAATCCACTGGGAAAATTTTCATTTATTTTGACGTTCTTCACTCCAATCCTGAGGAGATGATGAGTAAGCGAACCTTCTCTTCAAATCTCCTTGTTTATGATCTGCTTGGCTGTGGTGCAAAAGTCCATGTAATGGCTGATGATGCCAGGTGTCTCAATTAGATTGAAATGCTCTTGTTGTACAATTTCTTATCCAGCTTTGTTTCTTCAAAGTTCATGCCCTAGATATAATCTATTTTTTGCTCATATGCTTGCTTTCTCACCATAATTTCTAGATAGACAAAATAATTACTTGGATTTTCTCGTTTCCTTTTATATAGAGTTTGAGCTTGTTTTTTTCAATGATAAATTAAGGAACCATATTCTGATACATCGTTCAAGTCAAATAATGTATGTATACAAAATAGTCAATAATATCGAGATCACGCTTTTACCCTTATAAATTGTACATGAAATGGTAGAAACTTTGATCAATAATCTTCAGATTATTACAATATCGGACTTTAGACCCTCTTTGTTGAAAACAAATTTGTTATTGGTCCTTTATTTGGTAACTTATACGGCGTGTGTCACCGTAAGAGACACTCCATATTCTTAGACCCGAGTCGTTGAATAACAAGATGTATTATTTCCACTCACTGAAGAGGGGATTAATTTTTAAAGACGAAACAATATCAACTTGAGTCCAGTCCCTCTTTATAAACTATTTTAGATTTTTGTCCCATATTTCAGAATTATATATGTTCCCTCCTGTGTCTATTCTTCTGAAAATTTTACTATTGTTCAGGTAAATAATTGAAGGGAGAGTCTCGATGGATACTCCCATGTTAACACTCATGTATACACTCCACTCCGGTTAATGGGATTAAAGGTAATAGAATTAAAATTAGACTGGTGCGCAAATGTTTTATGTGACGAGAAGATCATCTTTACAAAGTTTCACATTATTCTGATAAGCCTAACACTACTAAATATGACAATCTATTTAACAATTGAAATTGAGTCAATTTCAACCTTTAACTTGAACTATATGACTATGTCATTGATAGGGTCATAACTATCAGAATGAGGTGAAACTTTGTAAAAATGATCTTCTTATTACAATGAACACTCACACCGGTCGGATTTCAATTTCGTTACCTCTAGCCTATTAATAAGAGTGGAGTGTATACAGGAGTGTTTACATGGGAGTGTACATTCAGACATACAAATAAATTGTTGCAGCATTAGAGATACCTGAGATCTTTGAGACTCGACACTAGGTTTTTAATTTGTACTTTTGTTATAAATGTTATAGATGAGAGAGGAATTGATTTAGAGATAGCTAAAACCAAATGGAGTTAAGTGAGGGTTAAATGGGACAGTTGGCATATGATATACACAACACATTACAACTAATCCACAATCGAATTAGAGACTTCTTAAACAATGAATTAAAACGAAAAGCACAAATTTGGTGGGTAAAACTCCCCCAAAAAGAGCTTCAATTGCTCAATTGATTGATTACAATGAATTCCTCTTTCTAAGAACTGTGCATGTTGACTCTATTCAAATAGACTGGGTTTTGTTCGAATAGAACATTTCTCTATTCAAACAGAAACCTCATACCTCACCTTTGGTCTTCCATAGTAGGGGTTTAATGTCTAGATCCTCCTGAATCAACAATAACTCTACTTAAAGATTGGAATTTTTTTTTCGAATTTAGTCCAACAAAAAGAACTAAAGTTATTATATCGGTGCTGGAGTTTACTTACTAATCAACCAATAATAAAAGATTTTAAAAAACATACCCCAATTTAGTCGCATAATTAGCAAACCTGCATAATTAAGTAAGCAATGTATACTCACTTCATCAGACTTAGAACTACTATTGGGTGATGCTGGTTTCCCCTTCTTAGCAACAATAACAGTTACCTGATAAATCACAAAACCCCAATCAAAATCATAAACAAAGGTATCCCTAAAACATGGGTATTCTGAAATTAGAAGTCATCAAGGTAAAAATTTTACCTCCTCTGATGATCATCCCCATCTGGAAAAGTTCAAAGCTGAGAATGGGTAATCATAGTTGAGAGTTTTGGGAGCAAAAATGAGGGTTTTTTTGTTTTGTTATAGGAGCAGGTAATTAAAAGAGGAGAGTGAGGGTTTGATTATGATGAGAGCTTGGCGTAATACATGAATTAAGGGCATTTGTTTCTTTGATGTACTAATCGGGCGCCAAGTGTTGGGCATCTGTTTACTTTTTCATTGGGTGCCTAAGGTTTGGGCTCCAATTATTTTTTATTTTTTTAAAAATCAAATCAAATCAAATTGGGCACCTAACAGTTAAGAGCCTGATGACAATTATTTTATTTTACTTTTTTTCAAAAAAATTAAACGGGCGCCTAACACACATGTTAAAAAAATCAACTGAGGTACTTTTGAACAAAATTGGACCCAGTTGAATTTTGGTTTTTTTTTACCCAACTAAGTGAGGTACTTTAGGAGATGCTCTTAGAGCATATGCAACAGTAGGGTGTGGAGGCAAGCTACCCTCTTTTTTTGAAAACTAACTCACATTAGCGAGGTTTGTTTGCCAACGTGCACCCAATTCTTCAACCAAACTCACTTTGAGGGTCGGTTCAGAGACCTGAGGGTGAGTTGTTAAAATATTTATGCTGCGCAGTTCAGAATTTCATGACATTATTTTTGTTTTTTCTCTCTCCTCTCTCTTGCTATTTGGCTTTTTATATGATTGGTTTGATCTAATTTTTTTTTAAGTGGGGTTGGGTTTCTAACTCACTCTTTGTTGTGGGAAACTCATGGTTAGAGGAGGTGGATTCAAACCCACCTAGCTGATGCATATGTTCTTTACCTTCCAGAAAAATGTTTTGTTTACCTAAGTGCATGGTTTGCAAATGCATAATAATACCCTTTTTTACCCTTAAAATGTCCTTAATTTTCTTATATTTTCTCACGCAAGTTGAAAGTGTACACTTTGTTGCGGAGATATTTGGCAGCATATAATCGCGGGTACTCAAATTACTAGTACTGTATATATATCAGTATCAGAAAAATGGGGCAATCACTATTTGGGTGAATTTGGTAGTTTGAAAATGCTCTAAAACCCCAATCTCCATCAAATAACTTCTCTATCATCCATCAGACCTCCATTCTAATTACGATGAGAGAAGATTAGAGAATAATTAGTATCAAAACGATTTCCCATTTCTCTTTTTGCATCCAACAATACCAGTTTTACTTCGGACAAGAAATACCCGAGTTTCAAATTTCCAGGTACGTATTCCATTTCATATGTTGATTTTGATGTGTTTGTGGGTTAGTGGTAATTTAGGGTGATCTAAATTTAGTCTCTGCAGCAATGATAATTACAAGCAATATTTGGATAATATCTGTTATTGTAGTTTCAGGTCATCCGCCTTTTGATTTCGTTATTGTATTAGTGATGTTTGGATTCTCAATTGGACTATGAATTTTGTTCTTGATAAATTTTGTGTGTTGTCAAGATTTGAAACAGATTTTATTTGTTAATTTTCTTCATCTTTGTTTTTTGCAAGTATAGTCAATGCAACATCTTCTTCTATTTGCTTAAAAGGGATTTGTAGTAGCTACTTAGGGATACTTGCGACAAAACTTAGGGATTTGAAGTTAATCTCTTAAAGCATTGAGAATATCTGTTTGATTAAATGAAGAAAGTGATTGTGTTTCATCTTTTAGAGTTAGAGGAGAGGGAAATACCATGTGGATGTTATCTCTCTTAGTCCACTAATTTTTAGAGAGAGGCAATCAGATTTTCGGTGGTAATGTGTGACTGAACAAAGACATTGCGAATTGGCGATTGCTCATACAGAGAAGTTGTTACAGCAAGAGTTAGTCAGAGCTTGGATAATATCTTTCTATAACATTCGGCTAATGGGTGCAAGCAAGATTTACCTATTTATTTGATAATCTATGTTTTTTTTTTTTTAATTAATAGGATTTTGAGTGACTTTATCTCCTACAAGGCAATATTATGTTACATGCGAGAGGTACAGGGTTCGATCCCCTGCATCTCCAACAATACTTAAGAAAAATTTGTTGTGTAAGCATCATCTAAACAAAAAATAATTCTTTGCTTTAAGAAATTTAACATGGTCTTGGAAACCATATAATAATGAGTTCCATGATTAAAGCAAGAGGGATTATAATTAAAAGGATAATTTTGGAAAAAAAATCATAAAAGATGAAAGAATGCAATTCATTTGATTGTGCAAACCCAGGTATCCTTCATCTGACATACATCTATAGTTAACACTATGTCAATGTGTTTGTAATGTTTATGGAGGTGCCTAGCTTTTAGGAGCATTTTAGTTTGAAGATGGGGAGCCTACATCATGTATGGGTTTGATAACTCCTTGTCGACTCTATAAACGTCTCAACAAAATAATTGATATGAAGGGTGTTTTAAAACCTAGAGATCTGTACTTACACCTTGAGAGTTGGGTTCTTCCACCGCTGTATAAAGGAGATGGGGTGGATGTCATGAAATTAGCAGAAGCACAGTCAACAATGTTATATTGTTATTTCTCAGTAGATTCAACTCCCTCCGCTTCCTTCCAAGCGTTATATCAATCCCAAAGTCGAATGCAATTCACTTTATTAACAGATAATTCATCCTCCTTGGCGTCATCCCATAGTCTCTTCAATTGCTTCTTCTTCCTCAAATTCAGCAGAGTGGTAACTAATATGTTGTAAAACGTAGGTTATTTAAAAGTATTCTTGCATATATCAACTTTATGTTATTTTAGAAATTTAAAACGGCAGATCATAATACTACACAAAAATAATAATTCAAGGTATCTCGGCTTAAGGTTGTTATGAAGTACACAAGCCTGTAGGAAGTTCTTTCAATTCCTCTCCGTAAGGAAAGATAATTAGAGATACATTGACGAACATAATTTCTTAGTTGAAGATATATATCCCATTCAACTAGATACATTGAATCTTATCTCCAATTTTATTGATAATGTGCAGAAATTATTTGATCCCGGCCAAGTCCTGCATTATGCTCTCAATTTTTCCAATCAAGTTGACCAGTATCTAGCGGCATGCTTCTTCGTTTTGCTGTTAAAACAATGGCACTATGGGGACGGTATGCCTTTTTTCTTCTTTATAAGTATGAACTTGTCCATTTTTTTATTTTGAATTCCGAATTAATGTTTCTTCCTCACTTATGCATTTTTTTTAGAAGTATGAACGTAAACAACAGGCTCATAACCTAGTACATAATGCTCCCAAAATATACTTTAGCTAAACAAGTTAAATTCAGTTTTTTCATGATTTCCGACATTGACCGTGTACTAGATAGGTTTACAATTCTAGTGAGACTACTTGGGGCAAAATTTTGGAAGCTTTTACTGCAGAAGCTATATAGAAATAGCTACAACTTGGTGCATGTCTGCTATAGCTATATCCTAATGTTCTGTTTGAGAAGGAAGGCTCATTCTAGCCTCTATCAGCATTTCATAGTGTCTTGGGTTTCTCTGTGTTTGAGCATGTAAAAATAGCGCTGTGCAAACCGCATTAAACCTTTCTTTCGTTGATATTTCCGGAAAAGGTTGAGTAGACGTTGACCTACCGCTTAGCTTACCCAAGTTCATGTATAAAGTCAGATTGTGGTGGACTGTATCAGCTGCAACAGCCACAGTATTCCATATTCATCCTTATAACAGCTTAGGCCACCATTGTCAAATCTGTAGACTCCATCTGTGTTTACCATAGTTCTGTTGAGAGCATTGCTTTCATTATACTCTTCACCAGAGAGTGTGACAGTGCAAGGCAACGTGAGTCTTCCATCTGGGAATGGGTGGCATCAATAATGAGTACAACATGGATCAGGGCATATGATAGCGGATTTTGGTACTTCAGAATATGTATATGATAGCGCAGAGAGCAGTCAAGGATCCAAGAACATGCTATAGGAGAATTGAGAAGTCATGTCAGCATGCCTCAAGTTCAACTAATTAGTAAGCGTATATGTTGAGATAAAAGGCTTGCATAGAGATAAAAGCATACTCAAGGCTAGTATGGAGAACAGAGTGGGAGCTAAACCCTACATCACTCACATTATAGGTATTGGAGCTAACATTTATTTTTGGGACAATCTTGAACTCCACAAGGAACCTTGCTAGACTAAACTCCCCCATCTTATCCTTATATTTGTTCTAAAACAGTGGAAATAGAAACTGTGTTACATTGTATCAAAAAGAGTAAATGCTTTTAGAACCTTAGCTTCATAAGGTCTAGTAACCACTATGTTTATATGCGATGAAACTGAGGCACTGCACTTGGCGAACCCCCCATACAAGTATTACCACCTAGTAGTTAATTAACACAATTTTTTTGCCGCCCTCTTGGACACTACATCTATGAGACGACTATGATTCTCCTCTGCGTTCTCAAGCTGTTGATAAACATTATTCACCATAGCAGCCATAGCTGTCACCTCCTCCCTAATTCGTTTATGGTATTCGGATATACGAGTTGCAAGTTGAATAACTGTATCCATGTCTTCGTTCTCCTCAGCAGCACCAACAACCTCTAGTATAACAACAAATTCTTCAATAGCAGCCTCTGGTATAACAACAATATCCTCCTCAGCAGCACCAATAGCCTCTGGTATAACAGCAGCCTCTTCAATAGGAGCCTCTGGTATAGCAGCAATATCCTCCTCTTCCATGTTGTCATCATCCTCCTCAGCACTAGCGACCTCCTCGGGGTCGGTAGCAGCAACAGCTGCTGAGAATGAGCTTCCAATCTCAAAGCTCGTTACCTGCGGATTTTTCATAAATTAGATGAAATAAAAAAAACAGCAAAAAAGACAAATTAAAAGACGACATCAAAACTTTGAAGTACCTTAGTAGGACGAGGAATAGGGATAAGAACAACTGGAGGACCAAAAACAAGATCATTAACGTCAGGAGGTGGCGATGATGATGGCATTCCTTAAAGTTGAAATCATACTATCTTCAAATTTCGAAAAGAAATGACAAAAAAAGGTCAAATTCTGCAAGAGATTATGATTTCAAAGAAAACACGAATTCATATTAGAACATATTACCCTAGGCGGATTCTCTACGCGGTAAACCATCGGCTCTACGATCTCCGTAGGTAGTTGTTGTTGTTGCTGTGGCTACAATAAGATTAACACACACATAATTATGAGATTGAACCAAAAAAAGAAGCACAAATGATAAAAAAAAGAAGGCAAATCACGGCTAAATCCGTCAAATCGAACGAAATCGAGGTCAAATAAGTGAAATCAAACCGAATTCATCATCAGCTAATATCCTCAAAACAAGCCAAATCCGAGCGAAATAAAGCAAAAGTTCATCATACTTCTTCTTCAACTAGTAGAGAAAGAGTGAGAGAGAGAGAGATCTTACAACTGGAATCGGATTCAACTCATTTTGATTTGCAGCAACGATCGGATCAAGCACCTCCTCCAGTTGCTGATTTGAATAAAAAAACTATGAATCATAAGATAACAAGAAGATAATTGAGTGATTAACACCAGAAATCGGTGTTAAATAAGTGTAAACGATGTTAGATGAGCTAAAACTAGCAAAATTTGTGTGTTAGAGGGGAGAGAGAGAGAGTGAGAGAGAAATCTTACATTTACAACGATCAGATCCAGATTGACCTGATCTTCAACTTCATTAGCGACTTGAACGATCGGATTCACCTCCTGTAGTTGTCTTTGCTGTTGAAGAAAAAGCTCTTGTTGAAGCTCAAACTCAAACTCTTGTTGAAGAAGAAGCTCTTGTTGATGTTGTTGTGTGGTGAGTTTTCTGGGCTCATCTCGAATTGCAGAGATTCTTCGCTTCCTGAGGGAGATTCCGCCATTGTTTTGTGTTTGGGCTTTGTTTTTGAGTTTTGGTTTTGGTTTTGGTTTTGGTGGGAAGACGAGTGAGATTTATAGAGGGAAGTGGGTAATTTATTACAAAAATTATTCCTCAAAATTTATAATTCTGAGGGTATTTAGGTAAAAGATGAAAACTGTTATGCCCTGTCACTGAGACCACGTGAGTCTGAGTCGGCTCTCCCGGGGTGACTCAACTTGAGTGAGTGAAACAAAACCTGGTTGGTTTGTTTGTTGGTTGTTAGGGCTCCGAAATAAACTCTCACGCCGATTTGGGTACATGGGAGATGATAACTCAATTAGGCTTAAAGGTGAGTTGTTATGATGTGTTTTTGATTGATTATGTTATAATTACGGTTATGGTGATTCAATTTGGGTTCTAATGAGATTAAGAGAAGCTAGGCGTTGGCGGAGTTGATTTCGCAGCCATCGCCTAGGCGGTGGCGTTAATTTTGTTATTATCACCTGAGGTGAGGGATGTGTTTGTTTAGTCCCCAAAAGCAACAGGGATGTGTTGTTCTCCTATATTTTCTAGGGCGACCTTGTTGTTTTGATTGGTAGGGCATTTTCTAAAGAGAAAGAGAAGGTGGGTGTTGATGATTCTGGCGATTGGTGAAACGGGGTTGTTTGGGTCACTTGGAATCAGGTGTTTTTGTTTATCTGCTGTTGTGCGCGATTATTTCTATGCTCAATTAATTCATTGCGGGAAACTTTAATGGGAAAACTGAGTTCTACATTGTTGTGATTGGGTACTTGTACTTCATCCTCACTTGGACATAAACTGTTGTGTTTGCACTGAAAACGATTTCAGCGTATAACTATCAGTTGTCGCCGAGTAATGCCACCGAGAAACTCTTGCTTTCGGCCTCTGTTCAGACGAATGACTACTTTGTACTTGATGACGAGGCTGCTAGCTGCGCAGATAATTCTCCAGGACGATAAAGAATTCGAGCTCCAAGGTACGTTTTATGGTTGCAACACATCAGCTTTTTCATATCAGGTGCAGATAAATATTAGTCGCGTCTTCATATCAAATTCTACTATGATTTATGTTCAAGTGAACTTATTTTATCAACATTTCCTGTAATCTGATTAATGTTTAGATGTCTGTCCATTACTTGTTAATGCATTCAAACACATGAATTGATGTAAGGCAGTATCTATTTGACCGCACTTGCAGGTTGCAATAACTGCATAAATGACTATAAGATGTCCATTCTTTGGATGCCTCTGTCATTCTGCCCCTCAATAATAAAACATGACCATAGTAGTATTCCTCACAGACCATCTCTGCTAACATTTGTCCATTTATGTTTAAATTCTTTACCAGTTCACTCTAACAGTGAATTGAATCTACACTTTGCCCATTAAGTATAAGCTCTGTCAGGTCCTTAATACGATCTTAGATCAGTTGTCTGTCTCTTGGCCCGGCCTACAAATTTCACCAGGCCTAGCCCTCTTTCTATTGATTTTAGAGGATTCCACTTGTATTTCCAGTTGGTTGCTGCGTGTACTCAAAATGTTTGCTGACGACCCTTCTAGAGACTCTCTGTTGCATAGTTAAAGTCCAAAAATGGTTTCAGATGAGGATGTGGGGCAATTTCCTGCATTCCCTGATTAAACAGTCCAAACATGATTTAATAGGTAACTGAATTAAACTTACATACGCATTAAGTTCTAGTGGTGAAGGTCATAGAATTCTCTCTCTAGGTTATCCCAATCCAAACTTCCCCTCTTTTGACTACTATATCGATTTCCCCTCTCCAATTTACAGTTTCCAACTAGGAGACTTTTTTTTTCGATTTTAGTCACAATCGTGCCGATTGGGAATATAGCTATTGACCTGGTGTTAACTCTATAACCAAATGTTAAGACTTCAACACTATTGCTTCAAGTTGGCACTGGAGTAAGTTTCATCACCTTCTATCAATAAGCTGGGTGAAAGTGCTTTTTAAGAAGGCAGAGATGATGAAGACTCTCCTGTATAGGCTGGGACATGTCTGGGCTGAGACTGTTACTACCAATTTGAATATGAAGTCTGCTTGAAATTTAGTAGAGTTGTTTTCTCCTCAATTGATCATATGGAATCATGGATTGTGTCTGGCATAAGGCAAATCCCACCAAGATTCAGGTACTTGGAAGCTCTACAGAGGCATTGTCCAACACTACTCTATTCAGATGACACCATCACTTGTATCACATAATCATGGTTTAGAATATCTTCGTCTTCCATAAGCATAAGAATCTGAGCAACAAATTTTGAAGAAGGAAGAGTACAGAGCTAGTCATTTTCCCTGCAAGCTTGAAACTAGTAAAACAAACAGAGCACATATAGTATCTATAAATCGAGGGTGTTAAGATCACTTGTTTTTCAGGTCTCGGCATGATAGAGATTGCTGGCACAACATTTGCAGTTTCAGATACAGACGTAATGCCCAGAGGTGTATGGTTTGTATTTATTATTATAAATAATCTATGGATGACTGTACCTTTTGAGTAATCTATCTTTTTAGTACCCTATAATTTGATCAGATCCGTTGTAATATCTTTGGTTGTTTTTTCATTTTTCTTTCTCCAATATAACTTGGTGTTGAACTTTAAATTGTAGAGACAATAACTGAAATCACATTACAGTGAATAAAGAGCTTTGCAATCTGAAAAAACATAAAGAACTCAAACATATTGTTAAATTAATTTATAATCCCTGAGAAATTATATTCATCAAACTTGAAAGAATCTTGTTTGCCAGTTTTATAAACATACAACTTTGAAATGAAGTTGTACAATTTTGAACCAACTTGCCTTAATATAAACGAAGAAAAGGACTAATAATAAGGAAGATTGAACATCTCGCTAATATGCAAAAGGCTGGAGATGTCTCTGAAAAGGAATGTAGGTCGAATATTGGTCGGTGCATTGCATCTCAATGTTGTAAGAAAGCTGCTCATCCAACACTAGATTTGGTACGTTCTCGTTCTCCGTGAGACTGAAGTTGAAGTTGTTGCCGTTGTAGTTGTCTACCCAAAGATTGGAGGAACCGCATGTTCTTCAAAAAATAAATAACGGGGTAATTTTGGCAATTTAACAGTTTTAGATATTTCCGACTTCAGATTCAGCAATAAAACAAACATATTTTTTTACATTTTAGTTTCAACATTTAGGTGTTAGATTCAGAAATCAGAATAAGTAATTAGAAATCAGAATATGTAATCAAAAATCAGAATAAGTAATCAGAATCAGAAAAAAAAAACAGCCTTTATGAAATTTAGAAACTGAAAAAGGACCTGCTGAATTCATGTAAAATGGGACCAAACTCTTAAGCAACAAGGCCTCAAAGAATCAAGTGATGAAGGCTTTCACTATTGGAAGAATACCAGACCCACTGAGAAGGGGTCTGGTATTCTTCTAATAGTGAAAGCCTAATGATAAGGGTTCGATTATTCATGTCATTAGAATTGTGATTTTTTTTCAATTTTTCCTTCATTTGTACATTAAATATAGCCATTTGTAGATCTAATGAGAAGGCTAATTACAATAATTTTTTTTGGAGAGACAGAAGGCTAAGGGCTATATAGAGAAAGAAAAGTTCGAACCACTTGCTAGAGGAATGGAAATATTCTTCCCCACTTAGTTTTTTGGTTCTTAAAATTATTTTTAACATGCGGATCTATTTTTGCGTTGTTCGTTTTGGTTCCCCCGGGGATCTTGGTGTACTTTGTTTAGTTGCTCGTGTGGTTCTCCGTCCCAAATGTTAGGTTCTTCCCCCTCCTAGTGCTAGTTTTTAGTTTTTAGTTTTTTTTTTTTTGTTCTTTCTTCGGTCATATTTGATCCACTTTCGTATGAGCTAACTCTGCTTAACTGTCGGTTATAAGAATAATATATAAGAGTCTGGCAAACTATTGTTGAGCCGCAAGCCCGGAAGCCACAAACTCCAAGTAGATTTGGGTTAGCAATGAACAAACACAAACAAATAAACAACAACACCAAGATTATAGTGGTTTGGCAAATTGCCTACGTCCACTTTCAAAAGAGAGAGAGAGTTTATTCAAGGTCCGAATTCCAATCACTCAAGCCCAATTTTGGATTTCTTACTCAAGAAATCCCCCAAATATTCTCACCTAAGGATTGTCAAAAGGGGTGGCTCACAAATGACTTAGATTTCCCTTTATATACTAAGGAAAACCTATTACAATCGCTCAAATCTCGAAGCAAACAAAATGTTCAAAAACCATAAAAAAAACCAAGTTACCAGATTTCGTTCGAACGAAATATGTATCTGGGCCAAAATTCCAGGGGGATTCAAGGGTCGTTCGAACGACTTGGGCACCTGGGCCAAAATTCCAGGAAAATAAAAAATGGTCGTTCGAACGACCAAGGCCCAAACCCAAAAAAAACTAATATCATTTCTCCACAATTCTCTACCTCGGTGAAGATTTCTCAAACCAAACGAACCAAAATCTTAACCGAACATCAAAACCAACCAAACAAACTCAAACAAATACTGTCCACCATCAAATGTTCCCAAAGACCCAAACATACAAACAGCCCAAGGAAACCAACCAAAACCAAGCGTCCTCAAAAGGACCAAAGCCAAACCAAGCATCCCAAAGGACCAAGAAGCAAACCAAATGTCCTAAGGAAACAAAATCGACTGTACCAAATCAATAGTTGCCTACGTACCTCTGTGGATTAAGTCGCTCGTAGTTCACCCAATCCCCGTGAGGGGCCAAATCAATCCATAAGAAAGAGATCATTTTTTTTATCTCTATGAATCTCCATATTAAGAGCCCGTTTGTACCGTTGTCTTGGAGACCTCTTCAAATCGTAAAATGATCTCTTCATCAATTGATACCCATCATCCTCTCTAGCAATAGTAAACCCACTCGGCTAATCCACAATCCGATTGAGAAGCTTTAGTTAGTAGAAAGAACGAAGAATACTAATTAGATTTGGAAAAATAGAGATTCAATTACTTAAACTTAAAGTAATTACAATGAAAACTCTCAAACCCTAGGCTTCTCTCAGAACTCTCTTCAGATCTAACATAAGAAAAAAAGATAACCCAAGTCCCCTTTATATAAAGGGAACTCCAAATTAGAAAATTGAACGCATCTCGAGGCAAAACAATGCCTGAGAATTAAAACACCGCCATAGTCGTTTGAACGAACTAGGAAGTCGTTTGAACGACTTTACGACGAATTGGTCTAAACCCTTGAAAAGTTGCCTGATCGTTCAAACGAAAACCAACTCGTTCGAACGAAAATATGGCTCTGTGTAATGATGCATTCGACAGATCCATGCATTCGACAGTACCATGCATTCGACAATACCATACATTCGACAGGCCCAACATTCAGAAATAAGACACTAAAAGGAAAGTTGTTTCAACTTAGGTCTCTAATTGGTGGCCACTCACTGAGAATTGACTAGCTAACACTCTGTGTGAAATATGAGTATGAGTAATATGCAAATAAAGACTCAGATTTCATCAAATAAGCAACGCACTGTGAGCTGGAAGATCTCATAGAAAGGAAATCAATTGTCATTAATGGTGTAAAGTTAATTAATATAGACTCCGTATTTCTCATCTCTACTAAACAGGTCTTAAAATGTTATAATGTAGGCACGGGTAGGTAAATGATAGAGTAGGTGTTTTGCTGGCATTCTGAGACTGCAGTAACACTAACTCCCCTTCTCACTTGAAGACAAACACATCTTCTGTTATTCTCTTTTTTATTAAGTACACTAAGAGATATACCTCTCCATATCTTTTTCCTTTTTTTTTTTAAAACTGAGATACTAAAATGTCATACATATACTTCTTTTTATTTTGTCATTCTTCTCTGCATCTTCCCAAAAAAATCATTCATTTACTTCTTTTCCTATTTTTTTTTCACTGAAAAATCTCAAAACAAATGGGTAAAAACAATGAATTTTGGTAGAAAAGAAAAAACATATTTTAAGGCACAAAGGGTTGCAAGTGGATAAAAATAGGGTTAGACATAACAATGGCCAAAAATGTGTAGCAATAAAACGCCTATTATCATATCTTCGGTTGAACACAGTCACTTTTTCGCCTCGAATAAAAATATGTAATGTTTTATTAAACTACCATTTGACAATTGAGTAAAGAAACGAAATGAGATCAAAACAACAAGATCAAAAGGATGAGTAAGTTTCAGAACACTCGAAGCTAATAAAGAAAGCCAGATCCTCACATAACATTAGGTACAAAGTCTCTACATGTATCCTAAAGCATAATATCAATGAGTGCCTATCTATCTAAGCATGCGATAGTTAACTGTCGTGAGCGAAATCAAATCCAAGTAAGCACTATACTGAACTGTCCTAACATTAAATTGGAAAATGTATCTGGCCAAGCATATATCACTGTGATAGCCTACCAAAATAGTGTAAACAAGAAGTAAAAGACATACCTAATCAATAGAGCAGACACCAATCGACCGTCTCAAAAGCTCAAACCTCATAGCATCTAACGGCTTGGTGAAAAAATCGGCTAATTGACTCTCTGTAGGAACATACTCAACACTGATTATCTTGCGCTCGACAAGATCTCGGATGAAGTGGAATCGAATGTCGATATGCTTGGTTCTGGAATGTTGTTCAGGATTCTTGGAGATATTGATTGCACTCGTATTGTCACAAAACACTGATATTGTCCCATGGACTATTCCATAGTCAAGCACCATCTGTTTCATCCAAATCAATTGAGTGCAACAACTACCCGCTGGAATATACTCTACTTATGCTGTGGATTGGGAAATGCAATTCTGCTTCTTGCTCTGCCAAGCCACATGATTATTTCCAATATAATTGCATCCGCCAGAAGAGCTCTTCCTATCATCTGCATTACCTGCCCAATCTGCATCAGAATACCCAATAACCTCATTGGTTGTGTCATGTGAATACCATAACTAAAATCAGAAGTCCCATATACATAACGAATAATGCGCTTAACAGCCTGTAAATGGGACTCTTTCGGACTACCTTGATAACAAGCACATATACATACCCTAAACATAATATCAGGACGAGTAGCAATAAGATAAAGTAAACTACCTATCATACTTCTATACGTCTTTTGATCAACATCCTTACCTGCCGAGTCCTTACTTAGCTTTGTTGTGGTACTCATGGGTGTCCTAACATACTTTGCAGAAGAAAGACCAAACTTCTTCACAAGATCCCTAGCATACGTGGATTGAGAAAGAATCATTCCTCTATCCATTTGTCGTATTTGGAGACCTAAGAAATAATTTAGTTCCCCAACCATGCTCATTTCAAATTTACTTTTCATTAAAGCTACAAAAGAAGAGGCTAGTGAACTTGAAGTAGAACCAAACACAATATCATCTACATATACCTGAGCAACTAGTATCGTGCCTCCCTTCCGTTGGATAAATAACATTTTTATCAACTCCCCCTCGAACAAATCCCTTAGCTAAGAGGAAATTGAAAAGTCGTTCATACCAAGCGAGAGGAGCTTGCTTCAAACCATAAAGAGCTTTCTTCAAGTAGAACACATAATCGGGATGATGAGGATCTTCAAACCCTTTTGGTTAAGACACATACACTTCTTCCTCTAAGAGCCCGTTCAGAAACGCACTCTTCACATCCATTTGATATAACTTGAATTTTTGATTGCAAGCAAGAGCGAACAATAATCGAATAGACTCAAGTCTTGCAGTAGGGGCAAACGTTTCAGCAACATCAACCCCTTTTACTTGATTGTACCCTTGAGCGACCAATCGAGCTTTGTTTTGAATTACATTCCCAAGTTCGTCATATTTGTTCTTATAAACCCATTTAGTCCCAATAAAAGGACGTGGAACCAAATCCCAAACATCTTGACGTTGAAACTGCAGAAGCTCATCTTGCATTGCATGAAGCCAATATTCGTCTAAAAGAGCTTCCTTTACCGTGGTTGGTTCAATCACCGAGACATAACAAACACAGTGAACCGTCTCATGGTGTTGGCTTCTAGTTTGAACCCAAGAAGTAGCATTCCCAATAATATCGGCATGTGAGTGATCCTTACCAACTTGATGCCATCCGGGTTACGGTACACTTGGAGCGGAAGGGAATGTCGGAATTGGAAGTCGTGGAGTAGACAACGGAGAATCCCTCTTTGATGTAGGACTCAATGCAAGAATATCAGTAGATGGTTCTAGAGTTTCCGTTGTACTGTCATCTTCTCTCACATCTGTAGAACCAATGGTTCAAGTATCATTTACTACCACATTACAGGACTCCATAATCACTTTGGTTCTCAAATTGTAGACTCGAAATGCTCTACTATTTGTTGAGTAACCCAAAAGAATACCTTCATCACTCCGAGAGTCAAATTTCCCAATGTTTTCTCGATCTCTAAAGATGAAACATTTACTTTCAAAACCCCAGAAATAATGGACATTCGCCTTCTTTCCAAACCATAATTCATAAGGCGTGTTTAAGGTAAGTGGACGTAAATATACTTTATTAATTGTATAACACGCAGTATGAATGGCCTCCCCCCAAAAGTGTGTCGGAAGATTCTTGCTATGAAGAAACACACGTCCCATTTCTTGAAGAACTCTATTCTTCATTTCTGCAACTCCATTTTGTTGTGGAGTGATTGGAGCAGAGAATTCATGTTTAATCCCATTAGAAGTACAGTACTCAATCACCCCAGTATTCTTAAACTCGCCTCCACGATCACTTCGAATTTTATCAATAGAGCAATCTTTCTCATTTTGGATTCGAAGTGATATAGTACGGAATTCTTCAAATGTGTTAGACTTCTCTCTCAAAAGTGCTATCCATGTATACCGAGAGAAGTCATCTACCATTACCAAGATGTACTTTTTACCTCCCAAGGATGCCGTTCTCATAGGACCCATCAAATTCATGTGTATCAGCTCAAGAGTCTGAGTTGTAGCAATATTGTTGGACTTCCTGTGAGAGCTCTTTGTTTGCTTGCCAACTTGACAAGGACCGCAAACCATGTTGCTCAATCTTCCCAACTTTGGAACTCCCCGAATCAGTTCTTTACTTATAATCTTGGATAAATCATTGAAGTTTATATGTCCCAACCTTTGATGCTATAACTCCACATCATTCAGTTTTTTGCTTTGTTACATAGTATATATTCTTGTTGAACAACATTACAATTATCAGCGGTTCTAGCAGTATGCATCACACGTTGTCCTTGAGAGTTCAAAGCCTCACATCCACCTTTGGAAAATGTAACAGTATTATCCGTATCACATAGTTGGCTGACGCTCAGAAGATTCGCCTTTAGCCCCTTAACCAAGAGAATATTGTCAATTACCGGAGTAGCAAGTCCTTCGGCCTGTCCCCTTCCAACCACAGGGGATGTGCTTCCATCACCAAACGTAACATCACCTCGCTGAATACTCTCAAGGTGACACAATTTGGATTCATCACCAGTCATATGACGGGAACACCTACTATCCATATACCATTAAACTGACTTGAAAGCATTCAGGACAGTTAGTGCAACCTTACCTTATCTGAGGTGCCAAATCCATCTTTCGTACCCAAATGCTCCGAAGAGTTCTTCGACCTATAGTTTCCTGTGCAAACCATCTAGATACATTCTCACGCTTCACGTTAGTAGACATTGCAATAGAATTATATCGATATCCATCAAAAGGGTGAACATATGATTGATAAGGTCCAACAAATCTACAGTACGATGCAATATGTCCCTTTCTACCACATAGACTACAATAGTAAATTTGAGAGTAAGAAACCCTTTGGGCATGATCATGAGTAGTGGATATCATGTTATGTTTAGGAAATGAGGTAGCAGCAGTTGCTTTCATAAACTTTGTGATTTAGGGAGTCTTGGTACTAGGAAGAGATTCCTCATATCCTAGACCCCTTTTGTCACTGTCTGTCTTTCCCATACATAACATTTTATCAATTTTTTAGCCCCATGATAGAACTTCTCAAGTTTCTGCTGAGATAAAACTACATCAAATTTGGCCAAACAAAGTTCGTCCAAAGTTGATTTCATTTTCTCTTTCACATCATTAACTTCTTTTTCTAGAAAAACAACTTTGTCACTAAGGCATTGTTTCTCATTCTCAAGTACCTCTATCTCGTGACTTGTACTCTCAGTTTTTCTTTGAAGTTCGCATGTAAGTGTATCAACTTGGTCTTTCAAGACTTTGTTACGTTTACCTAGTTTCATACACTTAGCAAGAGTTTGAGCATACAAGTCCTCAAGAGTCGGGTCATCAAACTCATCTTGTTCTTGATTACTCTGATTTTCATCAAAATTTTCAAGTTCAAAGACATTAAAATTACTATTGCCACAAATAAGAAAAGCAGGATAAACAATAAATTTTTTGTTACCAACTACTTGGGAATGAATCTCATTGTTATCATGTTCATCATCACTATCATCCCAAGTGACACTGATATTTTTAGCTTTATGATTAATGCCAGATTTCTTACTAGGACAGCTATGGGCATAATGACCAAATTTGTGATATTTAAAGCATTCAACTTGATTAAAGTCAGTATCACTGTTGGTCTGCCGGTTATATGTCTTGACCCGATCATGAGGTCGCGTTTTATAGTTCATTGATTGCCCTTGCTTTTGTTCTTGCTTTTGAAACTATCATTTCTTCAAGATTTTTTGAAACTGCTGACTAATAAGAGCAATAGATGAATCTATATCCGAACCTTCATCATCATCTGAGATAAATGAGCGATCAACCTCTTTAGAAACCTTGGAAGAAGAGGAGTAAGATGAAGACTTGAAAGCAACACTCTTATTCTTCTCAGGGTTCTCCATCCTCATCTCAAGTTCAAACGTTTGTAATTTTCCAGCTAATGTATCAGGCTTCAATTTTTTTAGATCTTGAGCCTCCTCGATAACATCGCGTCTGGACCTAAAGCTCTTAGGAAGAGACCTTAGGACTTTGCGAATAATCTGAACATCAGAATAAGGAGCTCCTAATGCGGCACTAGTGTTAGAAATATCACTTAGCCTCGCATAGAATTCATCAAACAATTCATTTTCACTTATTCTGATATTCTCAAATTGTGAAGTAAGCATTTGTAGCTTACTTTCTTTAACTGTATCATCGCCCTCATGAGTTCGAACTAGAATGTCCCAAGTTTCTTTCGAAGTAGTACAAGTAGAGAGATGTTGAAACTCACTTTGGCTCACAGCCATAAAGATTGCATTGAGGCCTTTAGAATTATAGCCGGCGGTATCCTTTTCATCCTTTGTCCATTGATTCCTAGGTTTCCGGACCTCTATGGCATCTCCTGGTGCTCCTTGCATCCCAGTAGGATGCAACCAACCATTCTCAATGGCAATCCATACATCTTCTCCGATTGATTGTAAGAATGCAACCATTCGAACTTTCCAGTATGGGTAATCTTTGCCATCAAAGAGTGGAGGGCGATTTACAGGACCTCCAAACTTCTCGGAACTCATTATTCTCAAGCGAACTATCCGGGATCTACGCGTAGGTTGTTAAACCTCAAAGCGTGACCGCTCTGACACCAATTGAAATTCCTAGACGCTTGAGACTAATCAATTTTGATTATTTTAGGTCTAAATTGTCAGGTCCTAATTCCTCTGAATTAATGACGTAAGATAAACTTAAATCAAGTTAATCCAATTATCTAATGTCAGACAAGTAGTTGGAAATTAAAGAAGCATGCAACGATTTTTAACCCTGTGGGAAAATCTTTCTCAGGAGAAAAACCCACAGGTCACTGTCGAATCCCCAACAACTAAACAATCCACTATATGAAAAAAAACTACAAGAATTTAATCACTTACAGACTCGATAAGCACCTATTATGGTCATCTCTCTTCCGAGTAATCTTCTTGCAATCAATCCCACGTTCTCGCAATGCCTTGCTTCAATCTCTCGTCGAAGCTCCAAGTCTTGAATCGCTCAAGTTCTTTGATTCATGGCTAGGGTTTCTTGATCAATAGATTGATTCAAGATTAGAGTGATTTGATTCTCTCTTGAATCACTCAAAGAAGATCTCTCTTCACTCTCAAAAGAAAGCCCTTCAAAATATAGGTTTTCAAGAAGTGAGTTTGAAAAAAAAAGGTAAGTATGTCTTAAATAACGAAACAGAAAATACGGGCTCTATTCGAATAGAGACAATCCTATTCGAATAGGATCAAGCTGGAAATCAGACTGAAGTGAGTTATTCGAATATAAAGGAATCCTATTCGAATAGAAGACATTTTTCCAAGCTTTGAAATCACGCTAAGCTAAGTTATTCGAATAGATAGAATCCTGTTCGAATAGAAGGAATCTTTCCATTTCTATTCGAATAGAAAATAGTCTATTCGAATAGAAGCTCTATTTTCTAGAGGAAGATATTCTTACTAGTTTTTCATACTCTGTAAAAGGCATAGGCTTGACTTTTTAGAACAAAGAGTTAGAAACCCACTTACCTATTTAGAGTCAGTCTTTCCGGCTGTAGTCGCTCCTTGTGCACTCACTGACGCTGGATAACCATGAGAAAATGCTGATGCCTACTCTAGACACTAAATGAAGCAAACTCCAAAAATTGGATGTTTCACTTGTTGTCCACTCCTTTCTTATACTTGATCAATAAGGTAAAATATTGAAGGTACAACATCCACTTCATATGACGAGCTTGCTGAAGCTTGGACTGCGTAGATAAGAACTGTAACAGTTTGTGATCGGAATGTACTACAACCTCCTTCCCCAATAAGTAACTCCGCCAATGCTTAACTGATTGATATAGCGCTTAGAACTCCTTATCGTAGGTAGGATAGCTGCGTACTGCTCTTCTAAACATCTCAGAATGGTAAGCAACCGGCTTCCCATCCTGTAAAAGGATTGCCCCCAATGCATAGTCTGACGCATCTGTCTCGGCCTCAAAAGGCCGTTGTAAATTAAGCAATGCTAACACTGGTGCATCCATAATCTTCCGCTTTAGTAACAGAAAAGTCTTCTCATGGTGATCTTCCTACACAAACTTTACCCCTGTCTTTGTCAAAGAATGCAACGGTACGGCTATTTGTGAAAAATGCCATATAAATTTCCATAAGTACTGACAAGAACCTATAAAACTCCTCACTTCTGTCACTGTGCGGGGTCTAGGCCAATTAGTAATGACCAAGACCTTCTCTGGATCGACGTTAAGCTCGTCGCCACCAACAATAAAACCCAAATAGACTAGCTCCCATTTCCCAAACTCGTACTTCTTCCCGTTCAGAAAAAGCTGTTGTGATCGCAACACGCCAAACACTTTGCATAAATGCCCAAGATGCTCCTCCCATGTACGATTATATATCAAGATATCATCCAAATATGTAATCACAAAATCATCAATAAACACACAAAGTACCTCATTCATTAAGCGCATAAACGTCGCCAGAGCATTGCATAACCCAAAAGGCATCACTAACCACTCATATAAGCCCTGTTTGATTTTGAACGCTGTCTTCCAAGTATCCTCCTCCCGGATTTGAACTTGATGGTAACCCGACTTAAGATCCAACTTGGTAAAAAGATGTCTACAACTCATCTAAAAGCCTGTCCATCTGTAGAAGTGGATAATGATTCTTCATCGTGATCTTGTTCTACGCTCGATAATCCACACACATCCTCCAAGAACCATCCTTCTTCGACACCAGTAACATCGATGAACTACAAGGTGAGCAACTTGGATTAATAACTCTTTGCTCAAGGAGTTTATGTACATGTTTCTTGATCTCATCAGACTCAATAACAGAAGTTTGATATAACCCAATATTGGGTGGTGGCTCACCATTCACCAAGGTTATCTCATGCTCCACATCCCTTTTGCGCGACATCCCTTCTATGCCCAAAAATAAGTCTTCATACTCCTCTTGCAACCCCCCCATATCGGTTTGTTGCGTAGGAGACATTACCAAAGTAGACAATATTGTAGCCGACGGATCCTCTTGAACCAGTCGTACCAACAAAAAAAAAATTTGCCGCTCAGATTAACTAACCTCTTCGCCTGTGTCACCGTTACCAAATTACTGGTAGTGATATATTCCTTGCACGCATTAATATGAAATTCAGTCCTATCCTTCACCAAATGATACTTGCGAGCACGACGGTAAAGGATTGCATCTCGGTCCCAAAGATAAGGGTTACCCAAGATAACTTGACATACGTCCAACGGAACTACCTCACATGTCACTTCGTCAATAAACTTCTCAGTAATCACAAACTTGAAGGTACATTGCTTAGTGATCTTCAACTCTGCGTCTTTCTGAATCTAACCCAAACCATACGGCTTAGGATGAACCATAGTAGCCAAACCCATCTTCTTCACCACCGCCTCAGAAATTAAATTCATCTGACTACCCGGATCAATAATGGCTTCGACTAAGCTCTGCTTCACCTGAATGCTGACAAAGAATAGCTCTTCCTGATTTGCCTCGTCAATAGCTAGAGGTTGCTTAATCATTAGTGTAAGCTTATGATTTGGCTTATCTAAATTCGAAAGATCCACAATCGCTGCGGCTAATGCACGTTTATCTTTCTTGTCCTTCTCTTCCTTCGGCTGAAGCTCCGGGGGAAGTTTCCAACATCTATCAGAATTGTGCCCATTAGCCTTACAATAACGACAAATAGTCTCCTTGAATGAAGACCCATCTCCTTTGGACTCCCCTTTCTGATCAAACTTCTAATTAGCCTTGTACCCCAACTTGTTCTTGCCGTCTTTCTTGTCGCTCTTCAAGTATTTACCCTCAATGGCAATTACTTTAACGGTAGCGTCCTCGATATTTGCCATATTGAAGAGCTTTAATTCTCTTTGAATAGACTCCGACAAACCCCCCGTATACTTCATGAACACATCGTACTCCTCCACGTCAATATCCAAAACCAATGCTTGGTTATGAAACTCCGTAGTGAATTGTTGCACAGATTTCCCAAATCTTTTGCGCAAGTTGTGTCATTTGTACCATCGTTCCTGTTCATACCCAATTAGATAAAATTGCTTCCTCACCAAAACCTTGAATTCCTTCCAACTCAGACTTTCGACATCATGTCATTTCTGACAGGATCTCTACCACGTGAGTGAGTGACTTGTGAATTTCAAAGTTGAGATGCAAATCTTCTGAGCGTTGGAATATTTATTAATTGAAAAGTTTGTCTCCAACCTATCTAACCAATTATCCAATTTCTCAGCATCGACGGAACCATCGAAAACTAGAATCTCAATCTTAAGACCAAGGCGAAGATTACGCATAGGATTTATTGAGTTATCAAAACCTGGGCGCTCCTTGATGGAATCGGCATCACTAGAATCACTATCTTTCTTCGTATAAACATCCTCTCCATCCACCTCCAAAACCCCTTTCTTCTTCGATCGGCGTTGCCGTTAAGAGCGGCCTTATCGAGTCGCCAAAACGGAACCCAACGCGAGGTTTGTGAGATGCAATTTTTCAACTAACTCCCCCACAGTAGAGGTTAGGCCAGAAATTGTCATTTCCAAAGTCGTGAGTCGATCGTTGGAATTGCCCATCCCCAAATCGTTCTTCTTCCTCGAAGTAGGTTTATGATGGATCTTCAACGGACTCACTAGCTTCCTCTTCGTTTGCTTGAGACGGTCACGTGTAGAGACCATAAACCACAATCAACCCTCGAGAATTGAAATTGGAAAACTGATACCACTTAATCCACAATTCGATTGAGAAGCTTTAGTTAGTAGAAATAACGAATAACACTAATTAGATTTGGAAAAATAGAGATTCGATTACTTAAACTTAAAGTAATTGCAATGAAAACTCTTAAACCCTAGGCTTCTCTCAGAACTCTCTTCAGATCTAACATAAGAAAAAAAGATAACCTAAGTCCCCTTTATATAGAGGAAACTCTAAATTAAAAAATTAAATGCATCTCGAGACAAAACAATGCCTGAGAATAAAAACACTGCCATAGTCGTTCGAACGAACTAGGAAGTCGTTCAAATGACTTTGCGACGAATTGGTCTAAACCCTAGAAAAGTTGCCTGGTCATTCAAGCAAAGCCCAACTCGTTCAAATGAAAATATGGCTCTGGGCCAAAATTCCTGAGGATATGGCAACTCGTTTGAACGACAATCATAGTCATTCGAACGAAATATGGCTATGGGTCAAAATTCTAGAGGACATGTAAACTTGTTTGAATGACTCTCAATGTCGTTCGAACGACTTTGACAAATCTTAAAAAATACTAGATCCTCCTGGATCATCGGCTGAGTCATATTGATCTCTTCCTTCAACTTTTCATGTAAGAGTGGCGTTTTAACATCGAGATGTTGCAATTCCAATTCAAATTCGCTACCAAAGCCAATATGATACAATTGGAGAAGTGTTTTACCATTAGTCTTACCTTGAAGAGTTGCACCATCTTGAGATCCTTGTTTCCTTTTATAGACCCATTTTTCACCAATCGCCCTCTTGTGAAGAAAATACATCTCTTCCATCCTTGCTCCTTCCAAATGTTTAGCCATGGAAGAAATACCTTCGACAATCGGTAGTGCATAGGTTACCATGGCCTTCGCCTTTATAAGCCATTCTGGCTTACCCACATTTCTCTTTGGTTTACAACTTGCAATTGACTTCGCCATCGGAATCTCTTCTTCCATACTATCAAATGTTCCACCTTCATCTGTGTCTTCGTCATTTGGAACATATACTAATGGCGCCCGTTGTCACACCGGTAAATGACACCCCTTTAAGTACAAAACTTTCTGGCCAATGTGAAGATGCATCAATCTCCACCCATTGCAATACCTTACTGGTCGTATTCTCTGTGTGCTCAGAGCCATTTGACTTCATCATAGAAGCTTCATCAAAAGTGATATCTCTGCTTAGAATTATCTTTTGGTCTCTCATATCCCACAACTTGTAGCCTTTCACACCCTTCTTTTTTCCCAAAAAAATAGCCTTCCTTGCTCGTGGATCCAACTTACCATCCTTAACATGATAGTATGTCAGACACCCAAATATGCGAAGAGTATCATAATCTGTAGCAGGTTCTATCGACCAAGCTTACATTGGTGTTTTACCCTCAATTGTAGCCGAAGGCAATTTATTAACGAGGTAGCATGCATATGTCAAAGCCTCAGCTCAAAACGCCTTGCCCAACCCAGAATTGGACAATATACACCGAACCTTCTCCAGCAAAGTACGGTTCATGCGCTTGGCTACCCCATTTTGTTGCGGTGTCTCTCTAACCATGAAGTATCGAACTATCTCCTCATCCCGACATACTTGCAAGAATGGATCACTAGTGTACTCCCTACCATTATCCGAACGAAGCACTTTAATCTTTCTGCCAGTCTGAGTCTTAATCAACTTCTTTCACGCCATGAATTTTTTTTTGGACTTCATCCTTCTTCCTTATGGTATATACCTATACCCACCTAGAAAAATCATCCACAAAAGATACAAAATAATACTTCCCCCCCTAGCGATGCATTCTTGGAGGGTCCCCAAAGATTAGAGTGAACCTCATCAAGGGTTTTACGAGTACTGTGGATAACGGTGCCGAACTCTACCCTTATCTGCTTGCCTAGACTACCGTGTTCACCAAATTCTAATTTGCACACCTTGGCACCTTCTAATAGCCCCTGGTTCATGAGAACTTTCGAGGACTTTTCCCCAGTATGCGCCAAACGTATGTGCCATAGCCGAGTGGTATCTATGGAAGTGGTCTCCTTCCTTACCGCGGTAACAACCTCACTAAGAACAACTGTACCATCAAAATAGTACAAATTGTTACTTCTTCTGTGACCTTTCAATATCACCATGACTCCCTTAAGAACCCTCTTTACCCCATTCTCAGACACAACCTTTTAGCATTTCGCTTTAAGTAAACCCGTTGAGATAATATTCTTCCTCATCGTTGGAATATACCGAACCTCATAAATCTCTTTAACTAACCCATTGTATAATTTTAGTCAAATAGTACTTGTCCCTAAGATGCGGCAAGGATTATCGCTTCCCATCAATACCGCTCCATCTTCTAGCATTTTCAAACTAGAAAAACAACCCCTTTCAGGATAACTGTGATAAGTAGCACCCGAATCTAAAATCCATTCCTTTGTATCAATAACACAAGCACTAGAAGTTATAGTAAAAGAGTAATCATAATCATTACCTCTCGTTTTCGTGTCCTGAGACAAATTCACAGAAAAACTCATTTTTCCCGCTTTCTTATTCTTAAGTGCGAGACAATCAACTTTCCAATGTCTCATTTCCTTGCAAAATGCGCATTGGTCCTTACCCAAGTTGTTGCTATTTAAACCGCAACCTTTCAACTTCGATCAAAGGTTGTTATCACTCGCCTTCCTCTTGTCTGAAGATCTTCCTTGAACCATCAATACCTCGGATGTCGATTCCTCGGACTCACGTTTTTCCTTTCTCTGGTACTCTTGGTTTACAACCACCGTAGTCACATCCATGTATTGCAATAAATTCTTCCCGCACGTTATCATCGTAATGAAATGCTCGTACTCTTCGGGAAGCGAGTTCAAGAACAATAGTGTTTTGTCTTCATCGCCAACCTTTTCCTCTAGATTCGCCAAGTCGGCTAATAACTTGGTAAAATCGTTCAAGTGCTCCGACATACTAATTCCTTGTCTCATTTTGAAGCGATAAAGCTTCCTCTTCAAATGGAGTTGATTTTAGATACTCTTCACCAAATACTTCTCCTCTAGAATCCTCCAAATTTCTTTTGCCGAGGTTTAATTCATTATAAAGTATTTAACGTCTTGAGCCAAACATGAGCGAATTTGACCACAAGCTCTTTTGTTCATCTTCTTCCAAACATTCTTCTTTACCTCATCCGGCTTGTCCTCCAATACCTCATCTAAGTCTAATTGACTTAGCGTATCAATAACCTCGCATCGCCACATGCCAAAGTTATTGGTGCCATTGAATTTCTCAATGTCAATCTTTACATTGTTGAACATCATCGTTATATTTCTTTTCGGGGCCGAAGAACTTGATTCAACATCGACTCCTATGTTTCCCCCAATTTTCCTAAACTAACCAAATCAAAACCAAATTCAAATTAAGAAACCCTAAATTACCTCAAAATCGCGTACAGCCGAGGAATCAACCTCACTTTGATACTAATTGTTGAGCAGCAAGCCCGAAAGCCACAAACTCCAAGTAGATTTGGGTTAGCAATGAACAAACACAAACAAAGAAATACACAACACCAAGATTATAGTGGTTCGGCAAATTGCCTACGTCTACTTTCAAGAGAGAGAGAAAGTTTATTCAAGGTTCCAATTGCAATCACTCAAGCCCAATTTTGGATTTTTCACTCAAGAAATCCCCCAAATGTTCTTACCTAAGGATTGTCAAAAGGGGTGGCTCACAAATGACTTAGGTTTCCCTCTATATACTAGGGAAAATCTATTCCAATCGCTCAAATCTCGAGGCAAACAAGAGGTTCGAAAACCATCAAAAAAACTAAGTTTCCAGTTTTTGTTCGAACAAAATATGCGTATGGGTCAAAATTCTAGGACGATTTAAGGGCCGTTCGAATGGATTCACGGGCCGTTCGAATGAGTTGGGCTCCTGGGCCAAAATTCCAGGGGAATGAAAAATGGTCGTTCGAACGAATTCAAGGGTCGTTCGAACGACCAATCCCAAACCCACAAAAAAACTAATTTCATTTCTGCACAACTATGTCGTATTTGCTAGGAGTTGGGTCTAAGCCCAGGCTAGGAGCCCAACAGGGTTGAGGTGTCTTATAGAGACTCCTAGCAAACCCATAGCCCCAATAGGGTTATGAGGAGAGTTATAGTAGAATAGGGAATCCTTGTAGGTTGTCTATAAATTAAACTGTACTATGTACAGAGTACACGGTTATGATATTCAATAAATGTCTTTCTCTATTTCTCTCTTGTTCATGCTTTAGTATTATTCTACTCTAGATTCATCATATCCCAACACATTATCTGCACGCAAGCTCTAGGAACGAGGATAGCAGATTCTTCCTTCTAATCAACGATTTCACAGAAACTAATCGATAAGGAGAAGAGGTATTTTACAATTTTTGTATACCTATATTTAGATCTATGCTAGATGATAGATCATCATGTTTCGAAAACCTCTTTATTCCCTATTTTTTTCGAATTTAAAACTAGGGTTTTTAGTATTTTTTACCCTTGACAATGGGCTATTTTCAAGCGTGTATATCTTTTACTGTGGATATCTAATAAAGGAAAGAACACTTAGGTTGGATAGCCTACTCTGAGAGTTTTCCAACGATATATGACATGTCTCTGGAAGATGTCCCAATCGCTGGGAATAGATTGTTGAAACTAGGCAGTTTCACGGCCAAAAATAGTATTTTTTGGTTGATGACGTCATCCTTATCTATAGTGATGTCAGTAGTAATACGTGTCGAGGATACGTGGCACGCTGACATGGCATGACACGTGCGTAGCACGTGCATGGTCGGAATCTCGTAGGATTTTTGGTCGAAAATGTTCGCCGGCCGGTTTTCAGAATATTCTTCCCGGTGACCGGAATATTCCTTAATGTCACCAGATCAGTGTACCTGTGTGACACGTGGCAGTGTATGTGTGTGACACGTGACAGTGATGTGTGCGACATGTGTGCATGTGTGACACGTGTGACCGAGTTAAACTGGTTCAGACCATGTCAACCCGGTCCAGGTCTTGACCCAGACCGAGTCAGACCGGTCCAGACACTAAAGCGGCTTTAAATAGCCCAATTTTTGGTCAAATTGAGCTCAATTTTTTTTAAAAATTCCTATTGACTGGACCTACCCCGTGGGGAACTTTTTTTTTTTTTTTTTTTCAATGCAAAATATTTTTAAATTTTTTGGGTATAGGTGCCTCGTATAGAAGTATTGGCTCACTTATATGTGATATAAGTACTTAGTGTAATACCTATTTAAGTATCTTTACGATAGCTAATATGATATTACTGGTATGCCCCTAGGATACTAATTATCTTGATCAGGGATTACTAATAATACGAAACCAAGACTAATTTAGCATACGACTGTAAGTCATATCTAAATCATAGTTAATTGTCAAGGACAAATAACTAGAGCTCAATTGAGAATTGACTTAGTCTTATTTCTAAAAACTTGGTGTCTGAGGAACCAATTTTTTGTATCTAGGTACAATTAGATGTTACAAGCATAACATTTAGAGGTATATAAACATTAATAACACCCTATAGTACCCTAGACTGTTAGTTTAAAGATAGACTTAATCAACATATCTTGTGAACCCAACTGACTTTGGGATGAAACCACTTGTCAGCTAAACATCTAATACCCCTCATATTCGTAGCAAATGGTTCATTTGGCTAGAATATACCTACATTTATAGAACTTGAGGGCTTAAAACACCCAATTTCTCATAATAAGAATAACACACATTTAGTGATTTTGAATAGCTATCTTGGCAGAGACTCTATTCAACTGCACTTTAAGGTTAAGATCACCATTTTACGGGGTAAATTTGGGATTTAACGTTTATTAAGATACTATGAATTATCTTTTGTAATGATTGAAGATCATGTAATTTAAAAAGATTTCATAAGGAATGCATACATTTGGTGGTTTTGAATAATAATTTTGGCTAAGATTCTATTAAAATGCACACTTAAGATTAAGATCGTCATTTTTACCGGGTAAAATTTGGGATTTAATTATTATAAAAGAATTTCATGAGTTTTAAAATATAATCAGGGTTCACCTATAATATGGTTGAGAATTATTTTTTAGCTTTATTCTAAGTACTATGATCTGTCTTTAATACAATTGATATATTTATTAAGAATTGTCTCTTATTACAATCTATATCTTGTATTATTGATGTCTGTTATACTAAAAAATGTTGAATTTTCACCATTGCTGCTCACTGGAGTCAATTACCTCACTTGGTGCATTGACGCTGACTTATTCTTAAAGTCACTTGGTCTGTAGAAGACCACCATCATTGGCAATAAGGAATATCCCATGGAGAAAGCAAGGGCTTTGTTTATCCTCCGTTATCATATTCAGGATGACCTGAAGACTAAATACCTCAACAAGGTTGAGCCAGCTGACTTATGGGCAAGCTTGTCGAGGAGTTATGGTCATCATAAGGCCATTATGCTCCCAAAAGAGATGCACCAATGGAATACCCTTAGGTTCCAAGATTTTAGGATAGTCACTGATTACAACTCAGCAGTCCATCAAATCACTTCTACACTTAAACTGTGTGAGAAGAAGGTCACTGATGCTAAAAGGATAGAGAAGACTCTATCAACCTTCCATGCTAGCAATATTGCGATTCAGAGGCAATATCGATAAGAGAACTTGAAGACTCATGCAGTCTTGATTCAGGCACTGCTCCTCTTTGAGCAGAACGATGAACTTCTGATGAAGAATCATACTATACGGCCCTCTGGGAGTACGCCGTTGCCTGCGTCAAACAATGTTCAGTTTCGGGGAAACAACTCTGCACGTCGGGAACGAAGATATGGAAGGGGAAGGGGAGGCTACCAGGGATTCAGGAAGGGTGAGAACCATAAACCCTTTGGCCCTAGGAGAGGTACAGGATTTTAGAAATCCTAGACACTAGGCAATGCGAAGAAGGAAAATAAGACTGATCATGGATCTACTTGCTTTAACTGCGGTGACATAGGATACTGGACATGAGAATGCCATGTACCACAGATGGCTACCGGTGATAGAGTCCGAACCTACCAAGAAGTTGTTGATACTAACTCTACCCCTCTGGAGTTTGCAACGCCAAACTTCTTCAATGAGACGAATGCTGTCATGGATCAACATACAGAGTAATCCGTAATGATTTCTCAGTAGACATGTGATGTCACATTAGAGAAAGTACTAGTTGTTTCTTGTCTAGACAGACTTGATTTACTTTTTGTTGTTAGTATTTTTGATCTTGTTGGGAACATATCATTTATATTTCAATAAAGTGCTCGTGACATACATGGGATTTATTTTGTTCTAATATATTTTGATTATTCTAATTTATTGCTTGGGAAGTAATTAAATTCTATGTATGCTAGTTGATCTACAACATATAACCTGCCTATGGATCTCTCTGTTCATTGAGCATGACCGATAATCAGATGAGTGGCGGCACATGTTTCAGAGACATTAATACCACGCACTCGATCCTTTTGAAATATGACTATATTTCTTATCTAACTTGTGCATCAGGGATGACACGAATATCATTGGCACAACCAACTTGATAAAACGTACTAGATGTGTTACGCTATTACTCCCTAACGGTACGATACAGGGTATCTCGTCCATTTTATAAACTAGTAAATCCAGTCGGATTTTAAATGAGTTTAGGGAAATTCATGATAATATTTATCACGTAATGACTATTGAGGAAAATGACAGACAGGGTTCTGTGCATTCACTCTATGTCTAACGATTAGAACACGCTATTGGAACCGTTTCTAATACACTCCTCCAGCAGGGATAACGAGGAGGATTATCAGGATTACATCTCAACTTTCCTTGAAAGTAGAGATGATCTAGAGAGTGTACATGTAACGATTGCTTTCAATGAAAGTCTATTATGACCAAGGTGGAGTGGGATCTCCAGCCTTTGCTTCAACAACATCCATGGAGACCCATGTTGACCTTTCCATCCGTATAGTGGCACACTTACATATTTATGGTCATTAACGACGCATCTCGGAGATGGTTCTAAGAATGCAACGCACGACTTCTCACATAGATCATTCGATTGCAGGCTCAGTTTTTGGATTAACTGATCAAAGTTGATCGATGTGACTTGACGGGGGCTTGAGAGTTGGACTCACAGGCTTTTGATGATTATTTTACCGCTAAATGGGATAGATGATTGAGCATTGTGAGTACCCCATACCATACCTAACTCGGGATTGGCGGAGAACCTAATCAAGTGATTTAGGATAATCGCTAGGCCACTGTTATTATGATCACAGCTTCTGGCTAGTGTGTGGGATATGCATTCTTGCTCCCATGACACTGATTAGGGTTCATCCCTTAGAAAATCATCAAATTATTTTCCTAAAAGCGACTGATAACTGGGTCGGAGCCTGGTGTCGCCTATCGACGAATACTTGGATGTTCCGTACAGGTGCCAATTGTACCACAATGTATGAAGATGAGACCCTCAACGTCGGCCTGGTATTAAGTGGGTTATGATTTGCATCTATCACTGATATTTGGACCCACTGGCGATGTATATCCTGCAGGGCAGATAATTGTCACTTTGATGAGACGATATTCCCAGCATAGGGGGGAGATATGATAGTCAATACTGAGGATGTTTCCAAGAGATCTTGGAAAACACCATCGTTGTCTCATCTAGATCTCTATATATAAGTTAGGTGACAATAAGAATCAACAAATTACAAACCTCTAATAGATCTCAAATGAATTGTTAGACGCATTCATTGGAACTATTGAAGCACCGTAAGTGTATGTACCTACAAGTAATACACCTACACAGCAAAACAATCTGGGGGAACTAGTACTGCAGCAGAACGTTCCAAGGGAATTAGTACCGCAAACAAATCTGAGGCTCGTACTTAGTGCGAAGCACCGTTAGAAGAAAGTATTATGAGCCGGAGAGTTGCAGAATAAGGGACATATATGACTAATGGTGTAGTCGGAACATCGAGGATGGAACCACCCATTTACAAGGTATTCATATTCCCTGCTGTACTCGCCATCAAGGATGAGGATTCATAACCACTTATTGTAAACGACTGTGTGTTGTTGTACATTAACAAAAGTAGATGTCTGGAATTCAAGCGGAGCTCAACTTGCTAGCATAATGCGAAATAATATAATTGAGCCTATCGGTTATAAATGAGAAATGTACAAAACACAATTAACTCGGAGAAATAATTCGGTCAAGGCAAGACTAGTTGCCCAAGAAATCTTTAAGAGATATGGCATCGATTGCAGTATGACCTATTACCCAGTTATGGATGCTATAACGTTTCAGTACTTATCAGTCTGTCAAGTTGTCGGGGACAAGCTAGACATGCGTCTGATGTAAATATCGTGTATCTATATGAAAAACTAGATACAGATATATACATGAAGCTACCTGGGAAGGTATAAGCTTCTGGAAGCAACTAAGCCTGACACACGAGGTGTGTACGTAATAAAACTGGAAAAGTTATTGTTGACTTGAGGCAATGGGCCCATGTGACATAGTTGACTGAGTATTTGAAGGTCAAAGACTTCGCAAATATCCTTATTTGTCCATGCATTCTTATACATTAATTAGCTTCAGTATCATCATAACAGTGTACTAAATGATTTAGAAATTATTAGACCTCCGGGGGAGATCGCGAGAGCTGCCGAATACCTTGGGAAGGAATTCAAAATACAAGACCTTGGAAAATCAAGAGTGTCTCAATTTGTAGATCGAACATCTTGATAGTGGCACTCGTACACCAAGCAATATATATCGAAAGAGTTATCTAACACTTTGATATGGATGTAGCACACGGTGCTAAGTCGTTTATTGCGCGTCCAACACTTGGGTGTGGACAACGACATCTTTCACCATCTTAATGGGGGGGAGAAACTCTTAGGGCCATGGTGCTAGATAGGAGGTGCTTTGCTATAGTTAGTTGGTTATACTAAACCCAATGACTCATTCACAATAAACTGTTTGGCTTGCCATAGTTTTGTTCCTACCTAAAGGCACTGGATTGAGATTAAACACATTCTGAGATATCTCATCGGCATGAAAGACTGGGGTCTGTTCTATCCACAACTTGGCAAATGAGAAATTATAGGATACGCCGATGCAGGATATTTGTCAGATCCACATAAAGGTCGATTACAATCGGGTTATGTATTATTGTATGGAGATACTGCGATTTCATGAAGATCAGTGAAGCAGACGATGGTTACTACATCCTCGAACCACGTGAAGATTCTTGCACTACATGAAGGCGGTAGAGATTGTTTTTGGTTGCGGTCTATGATCAGCCATATCAACGGAAGTTGCGGTCTGAATTCTATCCAAGATGAACCGACGATACTTTATGAAGACAATGCAGCTTGTATCGTTCAAGTCAAAGGCGGATTTATTAAAGGTGACAAAACGAAGCATATTTAACCAAAGTTTTTCCACATACATGAGTTGCAGTAGACGAATGAGATCGACGTCGTTCAAGTCCATTCAGCAGACAACTTGGCTGATCTATTCATGAAGGCTCTTGCATATTCTATGTTCAAGAGATTAGTTCATGGAATCGGCATGCGAAGTTTACAAGATTTATTATCTCAGGGAGATCGACGTCAGGGGGAGTAGTCCCAGCCTGACGTGGACACATGTGTGTTGTACTCTTTTTTTCTGATAGCGCAGTTTTTCTCCTAAGAGGTTTTATTGGCTGGAGATTTTGATGAGGCAACGTATGCGCGTCCACAACCTATACAGGGCATATGATTGTGCTCTTTCCCTGCACAACTTTTTTCCCAAGGGGTTTTGCTAGGCAGAGGTTTTAATGAGGCAAGTCGTCCTAGTATGGAACACCCCAAGGGGGAGTGTTAGGAGTTGGGTCCAAGCCCAGGCTAGGAACCCAACAGGGTTGGGGATTCCTATACAAACTCCTAGCAAACCCATAAGCCCAAGCCCAATAGGGTTACGGGGAGAGTTAGAGTAGAATAAGGAATCCTTGTGGGTTGTCTATAAATAGAAGTGTACTATGTACATAGTGCACGGTTATGATAATCAATAAATCTCTTTCTCTATTTCTCTCTTGTTCATGCTTTAGTATTATTCTGCTCTAGATTCATCATATCCCAACAGTATTAAGTTAAATTGTGGTGGACAATATTCATGTTCGTAGAGTGCCTGCAACAAATTTATGGATCTTGATACGAAGATAAATAAATATCGATTTAATGAAGACACTAGTCAATATCAACACCATAGTGAAGGTTTCTTTGAAGAGACGAGAGGAAGGCGAAAATGGGGGTAGGGTTGAGGATATACAAACTAGGAACTGAAAAGACAAGAAGATATGTGGCCTGATGAAAGATGTGACCCTCATAGTTTTGGGTTAGTGATTTGCATAACATTGTATAATGTATTTTTGCAAGAGATAAATTTTTTTGTAAGGCATTTGGTTCGACGAGTATGAAGGGAGCGAGTTTCCTTTCTCTATGATTGTCAAAACAATAGTATAAAGAAATTTGTCTTCTGCATTTGATTGAACAAAGGAAAACTGACTTTTATTTCGTAACTGTAGAAGTTGCTTTATCTGTACCCATGGAATTGCCTTGTTCTATAGGAGTCTATCCTTCATCTCCAGGAGCAGCTTAGGATTTTTCACATTTTTCATATATTTAGAGAAGTTATCCCGCATGCTGATATGGTTGCTTCCTTTTGTTCAATTTGAGAGATTGATCATATATTCTTATAAGGGAGATGCAAGGGGTAAATGTACCTCAGGATGCAATTATTTTCATTCAGTAATCCTGGTCCATGGAGATTGCAGAAAATAAAGAATCTTGGGAAGTTGCTTTTCTCTTTCTCAAACTCCTGACTCAAAACTTTTTGATAAGCAAAGAACATCTAGAGATGAAATTTAAAATAATAACATATGGAGTAAGAGAATCTGGAGAGAAAACCCAATAAGAAAATTTTGTGAAACATTTTAAAGGGAATCTAGAAAGAACATCTGGTAGTAGAGATGATGCTGTACTCTGAAGAGCTATGAGAACACAATTGAAAAGTGCGGGCTGCTGAAGTTATAACTACTAACTATATTCAGCAAGATAAATATACATTGAGATTCACCAGGTCTTTTTGTCTTCACAAGGAGTCAAGGACAAAGATGATTTCCGAGTCTAAATGCTTCACCAGATCTTTTTGGCTTATTAGGTCTGGCCGGTTTGACAACAATTTGATTTTTGTGACTGTTGACCCTGAGAGATGTAAAGTTCAATCTGCTGAAGATAAAAAAAAAATGCTTCAACACTGAAGATGTGAGTAAACCATAGTTCTAAATGTGCAGGAAAAATGTTTATGTGTGCAGCCGCTAACATATAAATCGTCTACAAGGTTCAAATAATTTTGTGGGAGTTGTAGAGGTTATGTTTTTGAGTCTTTTCAGATTACTCCCATAGTCATATCCTTTTTGAGGAATCTGCATTGCCAACCCTCCTAAAGAGTGACATGACAGTCCTCCCTATCATCCGTTCTAACCATCTCTTAGATTGCTGGGAAATGAACTAATATGGGGTTGCCAATTGTTTTCTTGATGGCGAAGGCTTCCAAGACCAATTAGGGGTAGTGTTTACTAAGTTGGGTTTTTGATCTGATCAACATTAATGTAAGTATGTCAGGTGTAAACACTATTTAGCCAATGAAATCTGTAGTAGCAGGAAAGTAATTTTTTATTCTTATCATGTCAAGTCCTTTTTTATTCTTCAATTTACATTGGAATTCATTATAGAAGACACATCCAATGAGTGCTCTATAAAATGGAAGAATCTTCTATAATGTAGCCACTACAGGAGAGCCATTATGGATACAAAATGTTGAGACTGTCCGTGAGATTCTCAATTATGATGAATACATACGTGAGTTCTCACCTGAAAGCTCGGACAATAAGGGACGGATAAGACGATTATTTGAGGCTTCAAGAGAGACAGGCGTAATCTTCATGGACCTCCCTAGGCTGGTTCAATCCTTCGTGGTGGTGGTAAGATCTTCACCTCAAAAGAATCTATTAAGTATTTATATGTCAACAACCACACAATTGATGTAATCTCCAGCGGTGAAGGAGCTAATAGAGGTGGCGCCATACAATTTTGTGAGTAATTTCCTGTTTGTATGTTATAATATTGTGATTTAGGACTTTTGCATCAACTAGGGCTGTACACGGGTCGGGTCGGCCCAGGTTTAGGCCTGGGCCTGAACCGACCCGGATATCTCGGGTTCTAACCTTTATAAACCGGACCCGAATCGACTACCCCCAAAACCCGAACCGAAACTGAACCGGAACAGTCGGGTCGGTCCGGTCTGTAATTCGGGTTGTGTTATAGAAAGGAAAAAAAAAATCATTTGACAAGGAGTTCAAAAGAGTAAAGGAGATTGGCTCTTCAAACCTTAGTTGACTTTTTTAAGAAGTTGGAACCCTTTCTTTTTTAACAGTAGCTGCTTTTTTAACAGGGATTCACTTCATTCACAAAGAACCCAGATCACAAAGAACCTTCTTGAGGCAACATATCAACAAAGAGAGAGGGCTTTTGAACTCTGGCTTCTTTCCAGCCGTAACGTTTTTGAAACTTTGGCTTAGTGATTATGTGGGTCACTAGAGATGATTAACAACTTCAAAAGGGGAAAAAAGATAAAGAAACAAATGACCATGACCTACCATTACCACAACAATCAATATTGCATTTCGAATGACATGATCACAAGTTCACAAGAATCACAACCATTAAAGAGATTCAGCAGCAGTGGTCCCTAAAGCAAACATTGAGTATGAGCAATCATCAGATGGACTTTTCCAGCCATAATCACATCGATGGGTATGGCTCACAATTTGTGATATTCTTCTTGTAGGGACTTATCCCTCGAGCTAAGGACACTCGATCTTATCTATACCTCGAGCTTTATAAGACTCGACCTTATCCAGTACCAGATTCACGCTTAAACAAACGCGTTGACAATTACACATCGACCACGAACTCGAGCAGAACGCGATCGTTCACAACAGATGTAAACAGAACAAGTCAACATACACCTGTCTCCCACGAGCTAGCAGTTACATACTCAACTGCCCATGACTCCCACTTTCAGGAGAACGTGTTCGAGCACGATGTCAAGCTGAGAGTAGGATCTATAAAAGGACAGAGCTCCTAAGGAAACGAGGTGGCCGACAAAGAATTCTACACATACAATTATCTGATATCTAGCTATTCTATCTTAGATTAACTCTTGTAATCAAATTCTCCCACTTTCTCAAGCAATAATACTACTTTCACAAAATCCTCCACTCGAGGTCGTGGTTTTTACCTATTTACCGGTTTTCCACGCTAAATCCCCTGTGTCAAGTGTTATCTCTTATTTAATTCTTGGCATAGTAGTTCTTGGTGTAAGGATCGATTTCAAGCCAGTTCGAGCTTTACGAAATCTTGTCCCTATACTTCCCACAAACAAAAAGAACACATTTTAAACTATGATCATATGCTTGCAGTGAGTTTAAAGTGAGGTTGAAGCGAGGTTGAAGTGAGGGATCAAATAGACAGCTTCGAGATATCGATCGACTTTGTTTCGCTCATTGCCTTGGAAGATCATTCGGTCTTGAGCTTAATGATTCCATGGTCTCCAAAACAAAGAGTTTCAAATGTTTAATGTTTGGAGGGAGGGAGGGAGAGAGAGAGAGAGGAAGGAGGAAGAGGAGAAGTGTGGCTGTTAGGATTAGTTGTTAAGTTTAGTTTGAGGTTAAATACTAAAAAGTCGGTTCGGGTCCAACCGGGTTACCGAACCTAATAATTAAAACCGAACCGATAATAATCGGGTTATTAAATATTAAACTGAAACCGGCCCGGGTTGTGATCAAAACCGGACCGAACCCGTCGGTTCAGATCGGTCCGGGTCGGTTTCCCGGGATGGCGGGTTTTGTGTACAGCCCTAGCATCAACCATATGAAACAATGTCTATATTGATTACCAGATGTTTGCTGAGCTACAATTGCTGACTCACAATGGTTTCAGCAAGAGAAGTTTACTTCATTAGACATGCAAGAAAGAAGAAACTAAGCGTTGATCGGTGGGCAGTCGTTGATGTCTCCATTGACAGAATCAAAGATAACAATGAGTGCTCTATGAAATGTTGTAAACAACCATCTGGCTGCATTCTAGGTTGTGATATTCTATTTTCTATCTTCAGAGTTATTGTTTTCATCATTTTCTAGGTTAAGTATTTATTCATAATTTAATGTTGATCACAGTCTAACTATAGCGTTGCTTAACAATGAAGTTTAACACATTTTTGTAGGCACGAGCTAACGTGCGTGCCCAATTGCTAGTAATATTCTAAAATTTTAATATGATACCTATTTTTTGTATTTATTTTTATTAATAGACATTAAAGTTAGCTAGACGGGGCCCAACACTAAGTTTATCCTTTAGCCTGGCCTTGAGCCTTAACATTGGGGCTAATAAGTAGGTAAGGGTTGATGTTATAGGCTATGGACTGGGGCTGGGCCGGTTCAGCTCTTAACACAGTTGAGGGTCGGGACAGTAAGCGCCTTATCCTTCTCGGGCCAGTTTGACCCATTTCACACCCCTAAACAGAGCTCTAGTCTGAGCGCACTTCCCAAAGTTTACAGTTTCTTATATGTTATTCTCCCCTGTCTAGGGTTTATAATAAAAACAACTAGATGTTTAGATTTTAAAGATCTCCAATCTGTATATTTTTTTTTGTTTTTAGGCAAAGAGACTATGTATATAGATTAGGCCCTATGGGGCTAATAAGAGGTTACAAAGTTTAACATGTTTGCCCCCTCTATTGGCTCAAAACTAACAAAAGCGGGAAAATGGGCTCCCTTAGAGGCTAAAGCATGTGCCTCAAGGTTACATAAATGACTAAAATACTCAAATTTAAACTGTAAAAAAAGGGATGTTAAAGAAAGCATATTAGGCGCCAGGGTGAGGGCCCTCCATGAGAGATCAGCTGATTTAGCTTCAAAAGCTTTGACAAGTCGACGACAATTAGTGAGAACCAAAAACTCTCTCAAAACCAGCCTTGAGCGCTGCTTCCATCCCTCTGATCACAGAAATCGCTTCTACTTCTTCTGGGTCCGCTTCCCTGGAAGAGTCGAAACCTGCACAGATAATATTAGAGAGGTGAGACTTAATAATAAAAACGGAGTCGCTCGCTGAATCTGCTTTAAACCAAGCGGCATCCACCGCGATGACATGCTAACCCTCAGGGGCTGAAGGGGGGACAACGCTAATCAGGGAACAGGGGGGAATGGGGGGCCTGATGTCATCAATAAAATAGCTTTTCGTGGTTTTTAAAGACTCGCTTGGGCAAGGCTTATTTTTTTTTTAAAATAAGATCGCTTTTGCTTCTCCAAATAACATACATAACAATGCTAATTTTCTCCCAAAGGGTAATAGTGTCCTTTCCCGAGCAACTCTGATTTGAAAGAAGGTACAAAACTTTTAAAAGAGAGTCAGAATAGGTCCAGTTACTGTTGGCTATGGAAAGTTCAGAAGCATCCCAGAAATCCTTGACATTCTTACAGATTAATAGACCTTGCATAGTGGTTTCTTCTTCTTCCCCACATCTAGGACATAGAGTGTCCCATGACTCTTCATCGTGTTAGAGGGTCGCCTTTGTTGGGATTCTATCCTACATGGCTTTCCAGATGAAGAATTGAATGCGAAAAGGTACCTTCATTTTCTAGACGGTGTCCCAAGATTTTGTCAGGTACGCTGTGGGGCTGGCATTCAGATTGTCCCCTTGCTGGTCCTGAGAAGAGGCCTTGTACACTGATTTAACCAGTAGGATACCATTTTTTTCGTTTTTTCATCTCAAAACGTCTTTAGCAGGATTGTTACTGAGGGGGATACGGATGATGAGTTCAGTAATATCGTGGGGGAAAAGGGAGAAAATAAGGTCCTTTTTTCAAATACGATTAATAGGGAAAATCAGATCAGCCACACTTGAGAGAGTTCTGAAGAGGGGGGCAGCCCCAACCGGTCTCCCATAAGGAATATCCGAAATCCAGGGTTCGAGCTAGTAGTCAGCGCTTTCCCCGTTGTCAATGTGCCAAATAAGGTTGGACCAGATTCTGTTCCTCACTCTAATAATTCCTTTCCAAATCCAGGAGTCGGAAGGTTTTGGGGAGGTAAGCATCGAGGACTCCTTGGGTGAATATTTTTTAGCCATGTTGTAAGCCCATGGTTTGTCAGGCCCTTTGATAATATGCTAGAAGAGCTTGGCCATGAGAGCTTGATTATGGGCGAAGGCAGCTCTGGTACCCAAACCTCCCAGATTCTCGGGCTTACAGATTTTCTTCCAGCTTATGAGGTGAGTTTTATCCCTACCTGCATCGTTTTTCCCCATAAGAATCTAGCATTAATCGCATCAAGCCTCTTGTAGATCCTGATAGGGAATGGGAATACCGACATGAGGAATGAGGAAATTGTTGAGTTAACAACTTTAATAAGGGTAATTATACCCGCTTGGGAAAGATTTTTTGTCTTCCAGCCTTTAACCCTGTTAGAGACACGGGTACTAATTTCTTGAAAATTGAGGCTTTTGGAACGGTTGAAGATGAGTGGGGCTCCAAGGTATTTTTCTCCCGCTGTATCTCTTTTAATATGGAGAATTTTTTGGATAACCTTGTGGTGTCTATGGTGATAGTTTTTGCTAAAAGGGATGCATGATTTGTCCAGGTTGATCTCCTGGCCAGAAACATTTATGAAAGTGTTTAGGGCATCTTTAAGGTCCCTGGCTCTCTTCAGGTTAGCTTTACAAAAAATGAAACTATCGTCCGCAAAGAGGAGGTGGGAAATGGGGGTACTTCCTCTGGCTGTCTTGATACCATGAATATCTCTATTGAGCTCAGCTTTGAGGATGATTATGGAAAGAACCTCCGAACAAATGATAAAGAGGAAGGGAAAAAGAGGGTCTCCTTGTCTGATGCATCTTTCAGGCTTAAGCAAACCGTAGAGGGTACCATTGAGATTGAAAAAGAGGGCTGTGGTGGAGACGCATTGGTAAATCCAGTCACACCATTTTTCACAGAAACCCATGGATTTAAGGGTGTCTATAGAGAAACTCCATTCCACTCTGTCAAAAGCTTTGTTGAGGTCTAATTTAACTGCCATATACCCCGAAGCTCCTTTTTTTTAGGGAACTGAGAATTTATTAAGCCATAATGATATTATCATAGATTTGTCTGCCTGGGATGAAAGCATTTTGAGCAGGGGAGATGAGTTTGTCCAAGAGAGGATTCAGCCTTCCTGCTAGGATTTTGGTAATGATTTTGAATTTTATATTACAAAGGCTAATAGGTCTGAAATGCCTAGGATTCTCCGGGTTCTTCCTCTTCTGGATGAGAGTGATATTGGTGTGGTTAAATTTCGTGAGGAGGTGACCCGATTGAAAGAAAACAAAAACAGCCTTGAAGAGGTCAAGTCCTACTGTTTCCCTAGATTTTTGATAGAAGGGGGGGGGGGGGGGTAAAACCATCGGGTCTTGGGGATTTGTGGGGATTCATAGAAAATAGGGCGTCTTTGACTTCCTTGAAAGGCGGTTCTCTAGTGGGAAGGTAGTTCTCCTCCTTCGTGATAAGATTATCCAAAATATGCAGGTCCTTAACTTTTATAGAGGTGGCGAAGAGGTCTTTGCAAAAATTTACAAAGGTGTCCCTTATGTCACTTCTCTCTTGTGCTCAGGACCCGTCCGGTTTGCAGACCTTGCAGATAGAGTTCTTCCTTCTACGACGGATGGTGGAAATCTGGAAAAAAATTGTGTTACGTTCTTCCTCCCTAATCTAAATTTCTCTGGACTTGTCTCTTCAAAAAATTTCTTCTTGGTCAAGAGTGTTCTCTAAGCTACAAATTAGTTCACGCTCAAGCAGGTATTACTCTCAGATGGTATTTTTTTTAATAGCATTGATTTGGTCCTGGAGTTTTTGAATCTTTTTAGGGATGAAATTGAAAACCCCTTTGCTCCACGCGATGAGCTCTTTTTTGGTATACCAAAGTTTACGGCAAAGAAGGAGTGGGCGAGACCCTTCTTGCTCTTTGGCCCAAGCTTTCCAGATAATCTTCTGACAGTCTTTGTGCTTAGCCCAGATGGATTGGAAATGAAACTGTTTAGGCAGTTGAAGAGAGCAAGGCTCGGTATCCAGGAGGATGAGGCCATGGTCAGAGCCAATAATAGGCAAGTTAAGGAGAGTAGCGGTGGGGAAAAAAGTCCTCCATGGAACCGAAGCAAGGGCCCGGTCCAGTCTCTTCTTGACTAAATCCCCGCCTTTCCTTTTAATATTAGACCAGGTGAAGGGTACACCCGAGAAACGTAAATCGATCATGGACGCTTCAAATATGAAGTTTTCAAGGGGGTTTGGGGTGGTATAATCGAAAGTGTATGTACCAAACTTTTCCTCTTTACAAGTAATACAATTAAGCTCGCCAATAATAATCCTGGGGACCGAGATGGAGTCCACCATGTTGGAGATAGCAGTTCAATAGGTGCTTCTAAGCTGGATCTCAGGGGGGCCATAGGTAAATGAACACATCCACGACAATGGTTCTGTATTAGGGTTAGAGTTAGGAGGCAGAGAGGTGATAAACGCATCGATCCCTCAATGGCCCGATAAGAGAATGGTGAGGTCAATGAGTGAGTTCCATGCAAGCCACAAACCACCTCCTTGCGTATCAGAAGCGTTCACAAAATGGTATTGGTTAAAACCTAAGGCGGCAATTTATTTTTAAAGAGTTGAGGTTAGAAGATTTGGTTTCAGAGAGAAAGATGATGTTTGGGTTGTATTTTTTTGGTGAGCCAGCAGCTCCCTAAGGGTGGAGGGCTTTCCACACCTTCTACAGTTGCAAGAGAGAATAATCATTAAAAACCAAGGGCCGGTGTCGGGCCCACTTCCAAAATTTGGATGATCTAGAAGTCAGTCCCTCTTGCAGAAAAAGGAAAGTAGTTAAGAGAAAGGGATCTCCTGATCTAGCCAAGAAGATGAGAGACTGGGTACAATTTGTGGATCCTCCTTAACATGCTATGAAGTTTAAAAAGCCGTAACCCCTCTGAAAAATGAGGAGAACGATTGAGACGTAGACTATTATGTCTATTATCAAGAGGGAAATGACCTTCCTCCTAAAATCAGGGGAAGTGATCAAGGGATTGGTACAACTTTATAAAACGGTGCCTGTACCCAACAAACCTTCCACTAGTCCCTCTCATATTCCTACCTGCAGGGGATCGAGAGGACTTGGAGATCCAGAAATCCCTACGGCCTAAAATTCTCAAAAAGTCGCAAATCCTTAAAGAAATGAAACTTTCTAAACCTCTCAAAATATACCTCATGAGGTATGACCAGAGATCTGGGATGACGCTTTTTCAGCAAAAAAATAGATGCGGGGTATAACTTAGGAGAGCCCTAAACTCTCTCGTGATCGATCAAAAGTGGAGGGTTAATCCCTGAATTACAGGTGAGTGAAAAATTCCTTAACCTACCAAGAGGGGAAGCTATGAATAGTAATTGCTCCCATTCACGACAAAAATATAAAGCCATTAAAGATGTAGGAATACAAAATTTTAAACAACAAAGAAAATCAAATTCAAAAGAATAAGAGTAGTGAGGGGTTGACAAAACACGTACTTTAGCGGGGTTGTCGGAATCCCCAATCTCTTGTAACAGATGTTGAGAGTCCGTGAGTCTGCGCTTAAGGTTCCCGCCGCTCGGCTCCAAGATCGAGGCAGTGCCACTCACAGATTTCCTGGCCAAATTGTTTACCGTACCGAAAAAAATCCCTGCCACTAGGAGTAGTCCAAACGAACTGTTCAGAAGTCGAGTACCCTAGTTCAAGGGATTTTGGTTCGGAAAAATCATCTTTGAATGGCTCACCCACAGAATGCTCAAATGAACAGAAAGATGACGCCCACTCGGGAGGGTTCGGAAAGCCGATATGGGTGTGGGTTGGTCTTTGGTGGCGCAATGGGCCTCAAGGCCTACGCGGGATAGGTCTGTGTATTGTTGGGCTAGAGGGAGGTGTAGACTCTTTAGAGAGATCAATGATTCGGTGGGTTTTCTCGGCCAAGTCCAGGGCTGGAGACTTTATGAAGAGGAGAGTAGGTTTAAGGCCCAAGCCCATAGGGAGAGAATGAGTATCAAATAACTGTTGTGGGCTAGCTCTCACAACTGTGAAAAATTATTTGAATGGGGAATAGAAGGGCCCATTCGAATGAGAATTTGATTGTTCGGGTTGTTTGGGTTTGGGGTGCTAGAAGCCGAAACAGAGGTTGAGTTATGATTACCGGTCACATGGTTCCCCTTATTTAAATTAAAACAAATCTCCAACGGCTCCAAAAAATTTGATGAGGGAGGAGCAGCGGGTCCCAATACTTGTTTTCCTTTTAGCCGCTTGACCTCATTGGTTGGGTCTTATCAAAGTCATCTAGATGCTGCCTAGCCATACCAGAGCCCCCAAAAGTCGTGCCAACATCTGCATGCTTAAAAGCAGAAGAACTACCCTTCGTGCCAGTCATTCTTCTGAAAAGGTACCCTCTGATGTGCCCACTCAGTCTTTCTTTTCTGTGTGTCTCCTGGAAAACTGGATTGGGTTACCCGTTTGAAACTTAGCTAGGTCATCATTACCGGTCTGTCGTGGCAGATGTCCATCGGTTTTCCACTCGTTAAGGAGATTTACCGTTTGCCAGATTTTCTCTCCGATGAAATCCCTCTTACCATCTTCCTTTTGATGTTTGGAACTCGGAGGTTTGTTCATGTATGAAGGGAATTTATTTCGATTAAGGTTTATCGATTTCCCACCATAGAAATTTTTAAAAGGTGAGGCGAATACATTTTTTGGCGGGTTGACTTGGATATGGGTTCCAAAGGGGAATTCGAAATCTGCTATAATATTAAGTTTATTGTGTTCTTGCAAGAGGAGGCCAAATCTTTTACATAGAATTAGGGGATGCGAGATAATGCCGCAGTATGGGCAAAAACCTTCCAACCGTTCATATTTGACGAGGACTTTTGCGTCCCCGTAGTGCTTAGGTCTAGGCACGGGTATTAAGAGAACGAGCGGCTTATCGGTGATAAGGTTAACGGGAATTCTCACATAGCTTGCTTTCCGAGGTTTGATAGACGACGGGTTAAACTCATCTCTAACATACTCCCCGATCTTGTTGTCGATAAGTTCAAAGGTTTCTTTATCAAACATACAACATGGAAGTCCGTAAACTTGCACCCAACATAGGTACCTGGGGAATGTGAGTTCTAATTGATGGAGGAGAGGGTCAAAACTTTGTTGGAGCAGTGAGAAGCCGTAAACGTTTATCGGGGGTAGGGATAGTATGGTTTGTTGGTCGATATTGTTTGTGAAGTATTCTATAAAGACCTTTGATTCTTGCTCAAACGACAACGGGGGGATATGAGAAATGTGCTTTGCCCATTCTTTGGTGACTCCATCGATTATGAGGTGTTCTTGGATTATGGGTGAAATAGGCTTAAAAGCCAAAGAATGTTTCCACCCTTTCCTAAGTCCTTCCCACTTTTCGTTAGCGAGGATGAGAATCGGGATAGGTTCGTGTGTTGAGCAGCCATGAAGCATTTTAGAGAGCTCTCTAACTTGTTCATTTGATTCACTGATAACATCTTCTAAGTCCGTATCCATGCTAGCTCTTGTAATAAAAGAAAGAAAAAGAGGACAGAAGGAAGGAAAGGCAAAAAGATAAAAAGAAAGGAGAGGAGATGGGTGGGCTGAGTTTGCAGGGTAGAGGGTAAGTACGGGGTGGAGAGACTAGAGAAGGAGGTGGGATGGAAATGCAGGGTGGGAGAGGAAAAGGGTGTAAAGTTCTTTCTCTCTCTAGTTTAGGAGAGAGGGTAGAGGGAGAAAATTTGTATATTTGTTACGACTCCTAGATTTCAGAGATCTCCTATATATATATATATATATATATATATATGTTATTTCTCTTTCTCTTTAATTTTTTTACCTTGTAAGAGAAGATTCAGAAAACCCTAGTTGAACTTCAGGTACACAATTAAACAATATCTTCAGTAGGAGATGATTCTGAGATCCTTTTTAGTTTTAAGTTTCTCTTTTAAATCACAGTAGAAGAAAACATGGGGTTTGGTTGGGCAAGTATTCCCCATGATACTCTAGAGGGGTTTATACAAAAACTTATTGATGTTAAGGATTTTATTCGGTTTGGTGTTGTTTGTGTATTATGGCAATCTTTCTTTACTCAAAACCGCAACCGTTTACTCCTTGGATTTTCCCCTCAACCTCCGTGTCTTATGATCCTAGCAGAACTTGTTGGTGGCCATGAGGTTCATCAGTTTCGTATGCCTGTATCAAAAGACAGGTACTGTGTTTTCTCCTACTGTGGATGGTTAGTAATTGTAGAGAGACCTGATTTAGGGCTTCATCTATTTAATCCCTTTCTTTCAAACAATAACAAGATTGATCTCCCCCCATTAACTACTTTTCGTATCCCAGAGCCCAAGATTGATCTCCCCCCATTAATTGTGGAAGGGACACCTCGATTCCAAAACCGAGGGCGGCTTGTGTGAGGCCCAATAACTGCCAGGAGTTAGAGAGAGAAAGTATAAATAATAGTTTTTTTCCTCATTCAAACGTTTATCAAACTTAAAAAAAATAAAAGAACAAAGGAAGAGAAAAGAAAGTAAGTTATAGAGAGTCGAGTGAGAGATTGGACAAAGGTAATCATCGTAGAAGGAGAGAGAAGCCTGTGGAGGCAGAGTCAAGATTTTGTTTGCACAATGCTTTAGGAAAAGAGGGATTGGGCGTTGTTCCTGACTCGTACTCAGACGTTGAAGGTTGGGTTATGATTTTGTGATTGTAAAGTTTGAGATGGATATTACAATATTTAAGGGATTTCAAATTGTAAATATTTTGCTATTTATAGTAAACTTTTGAAAAACTTGTTTAATTTGTATGAAAACAGATATATGTATGTGATGCATGATAGATGTGTGTGTGTGTATGATAGTAGTGCAAGTGCCAAAGTATAGACAAAAGATAATGATTAAGAAAGTTAACTGAATACCTAGACCTGTATGTTGGTTGAGGCGTGAGGAGAATATGTTATAGAAATAAGCCTCATCCTCAAGCCTATATCTGATATGGAGGTTTCACCTGATATGAAGACGTCGACCTCTAGTCGTATGGGTAAGTCTAAAAATGTAGAAGCTGTAGATGTAGACTCTGAGGGGGAGGATGAAGTACAATTTCTAGATTTCCCTGGCAATTTGTATTATCCTCCAAAGTATGATGTATTCAAAGAATTTTATAAAATCAAAAATAGTTTAGGTGGGAAATGGGGTAATATCATAGAATATACTGGGAAGTCATTTAGGGGATGTAATGTGGCAAGTGGGGAAGAATATTTCTTTATGTATCTCGACTTAAAGCAGGAGAAAATGGAGAAGAGAGTGGAGGAATCAATCTATTTTGAGTACTTTGATTGGAATGTCCAGAGCGACCTGGATCAGGGATTTCTGTGATATCTTTCTTAGTTGGAATACAGACTGATGTTGCCTCTTAGCAATCTTGCAAAATGTATTTTGAATACCATAAAACATGTCCTGCCCAACTGAATGGGAATATGTGGGAGGTGATAAACGTCTGTGATAATTTGAATAGATTGTGGGAGAAGAATGAGGTGGAGAGGAGAATAACTCCTGTAGATATATTTTATAGTATTATGCTGTGAAATATTATACGGCAACTGGATGAGCATATTTTTGTTCTAGTTCGTCGAGACCTCTGTTCTTTGATCTGAATTTAGCAGGTCGAGTCTGGAACGATAATATGATATGAGTAAAAGTTGATTGTCTTCAGAGAGTGGACGGGGAACCCATGAAACTGGTATATAAAACTCTGAAGAAAAGTAAGTAATAATGTGTGATATCGAACTGTTATAGTTGTAGGGCCGTTTTGTGTTTGTTTAACAATTTGTTGTGCTATGTTGCAGGTCCTCAATCTCAAGTATTGAGAAGAGAATCGCTACTTGATACTGTAGCTTGAGAAGATGTTGAGCTCGAGATTGTCCTGAAAGAGCTCAGCATCAGCAGAAACAAAAGAGCTAACAGCAGGTCGGAGAAAGTGTAAAAGTCTCAAGCCAAGAGATAAATGACAAGAGCTGGAGCTAGTAAGAAAAGAGCAACGGACAGGGAAAAACGTCCAGTACTACCGAAGGCTGCTCCAATGTCGCTGAAGGATGTTTTTGGGGGATCTATTTCGAGCAAGTTAGCTCAAAGGCACCCAAAGAGGAAGGTAGTTAAGGGTGGCTCAACCTCGGGGACCACGGTGAGTGGTGAGGTTGAGGTGAATGCGAAGAAGATGAGGGTGGATTCTTCTGCCGCTGTGAGCGGGGCGAAAGGTATGAAGAGCCGACCTGTTAAGGAAGACGAGCTGCTGGCCGTTGAGAACAGGCTGAGGGCAAAAGCTCGAGGAGGTACTGAGGAGTTGAATACTTCTGCACATTTGGAGTTGAGCAGGGTAAGTTGTTATTTTTGTGATATTTGAACTTTGCATTTGTTTTTGAGCTAAAAATATATCTTTTTCTGTTGTAGGTTGCTCGCATGTTGAAGGATATCTGCCATGGGCTCGAGGAAGGAAGGGCTGAGTTTGAGGGGAGGGCGGCTCAACTCGAGTTCGAGTTGGCTTTGGATAGGGAGTGTTTGGTTTCCATGAAGGACTCGCATCGGGTGATGATATGCGAGCTCACGGATGAGGTACAAAAGAACGTTGATGATATTGCAGCTGCTCGGGATAGCCTTGGTGCCAACTTCTCGCAGTGGGGTACTATGTTGCTGACCTTGAAGCCATTACAGCTGGAAGCTATGTTGATGAGGCCAAAGTGGAAGAGGAGCTCCAGGTTGATGATGGCTCTCTCCCAGGTGCAGTTACAGGGCTGGACTCTGTCTCTGCTAAAACTGATCTAGAGAACCGTGAGGGTGATAATAAGAAGGTAGAGTAAAACAGTTTGGAGTTTGTTTGTCTATTTTTTTTGTGGGTTGAAAACTGTAAGTGTATGGTACATTAATTTGTGGGATGATTTGGAATAGTCTAAGAGATATTTGTAAACATTGATTTGTTGGAACTTAAAGATATGCGCTTCAAAATTGAGGAATCAGAGAAAGAGCTCTCAAAGGAGAAAAATGCCTCAACAACTCTGTTGACTTCGCAAGCGGGGCTACAGGTTAGAAAAGAACAAAAAATATTTAACTTGTATGTTGCGTTAATTTAAAGTTGCAAGATAAAGTTAGAAGGCAGATACAGATCATAATGAACGATAATAACCAAGCATGTTCAGATTATTTCGGAGTGTTAGAAAATTTTAACATAGAAAATGTGTACCTTGAAATAGGATGTCGATGTTATTGCCATTAGTGTGAGATAGCCTCTTAACTTGAGGGCGAAGTATTTAGAAATATGTAAAGTTATCTGTGTCATGTATTAATAGTACTTGTGAAGTATTGTTCAATCGAGCTTGATGATGCAGGTCGAATTAGAGACTATTCGCTTGAACGAGCAATATACGCTTCAATACAATCATGAGTTTGGGGCAAAATTGGATAGGATGATCGAAGCATATGAAGATAGGGAGGATCAATATGTCAAAATACAAATCTAGTTTTCCAAGATGATGAAGACTGTGGACAATCTGACCCAGCAGATCGAAAGTAAAAACGTTGAATTAGAAAAAATGCAAAGGGAGCTTTGTAGTAGCATATTCCCCAGATTTGACAAGAGTAAGCCAGTACGGTGTAATCGAAGACAGTCCATCATAGTCAAAGGCAACTCAATATTCTAGAAGATTCCTTAAGTCCTCGACCTACCAAAAGTAGCCGTTGAGCCTGGTCAAGTAAGAGTTGTTAAAGATCCGCAAAGTTCGCCCACTCCCCCCGGGATATGAGATTTTTTCTACCTTTTTGTAAATTGTTTGTATACACTATAAATACAAGCAGAGAATAGAATACAACCTGGAAACTCTATGACCTCTACATCTGTACCCTATTATAACCCCAAAAACTTGTAATAACTAGCAACAAACTGGATTTTACATCAAAACCGTCCCCGAGGTCATGGTTTTACTCAACTTTTACTGAGTTTTCCACATAAAATCTTGTGTGATTAGCCCTTTATTGCCTTTTCCTTACAAATAGTATTGGCGAAGATTCTCCTTCTGGAAAACACGCCACTATAATTGGCGCCGTTTGTGGGAATTACCACACTTTCTTTACCACCACTGATCTAAACACTTTCCGATGACTAACATGAACCTGAGAAGCCATTCCAGCACCGTAAGAGACCAAGAGATTCCTGAAATGGTCGACTTACACGGTGTAGTGATCGAACTTCATAAACAAATGGCTGCAGAAAAAGCCCAGCGATTGAAAGATCAGCGTGTCCATGCTCAAGCTCCTCAGACGGAGAGAAATGAATGGAGGAAAGCCTTTGACCAACAGAGTCAGACACATTAAAAAGAAATGGAGAGACTAAGGAAGACACAAGATTTACTTACTGGCCGCTAGGCGTCGCCTCCACTTGCCCGAAGCGATCATAGATCAAGAGCGATTCAACGCGATGATCAACCAAGAGAAGACGAGATATGAATTTCTTGATCTAGATCCGGAAATCCAAACAGGGTCACTCAGCATTTTAGTTTAACATCCTCAGCCTCGATAACTCCGGGAAGTCGACGCACGCATCATCAGACTCTCCTACCTGACAAAAGACCAATCAGAGATCGATTGGGACCAGAAGGACATGAAGATTTTGTTCTGCAAATCGTAGCCTTACCATTCCCCCCGTAATAATTCGTTACTATAGACGATCTAAACAACAGGATCCAGGCCCTGAACTCTTATATTCCAGGCCGAAAATTTGCGCTCGACAGAATTGAGACTAACCCCATCTCTCCTCATCTCGAAGTAATGCCCATCCATGAAAATTTTCATTTGCCAATGTTTATTCAATATGCAGGCCTCACTGGCCCTCTTACCTATGTAAGACACTTCAAAGCCACCGTTGGATTATATTCCAAACTTAACCACATGTTGTGCAGTCTATTAAATATGAGCCTCAAAGAAGAACTGCTCCAGTGGTTCCATACCATCCAAGAAGCTTCCATCACCACGTTCAACCAGTTATAACGCCTTTTCAAAGCCAATTAAGCTCATGCTAAAGAGTGGGAAATCACTGTCGATTCCTTGTTTTTCTTCGAGCAGGGTGCCAAAGAGACATTGGCGAGCTTTTACAAATGTTTCTTATAGGAAATAAGAAAAATTAGGAACTCAGACCCCAAGATTGTCGTTCCAGCATTCACCTCCGCCCTGCACATCGACTCTAAAGTTTGAGAAAAACTTACTCTGGTCAAGCCAAGAACAGTCACAGAAATGATTGATGTAGTTAATAATTACATCGAATTAGAGCGATCAAAGAAAGATAAGATGAAAAGCTCATCTGCCATCCATTCTCGGGAAAAACCTTCGACCCCACCCCAGAGATAGACAACCACTGGAACTCCCATGTAACGCGACAAAAATGCAAATAACAATAGAAGAAGTGACGGTAGACCCGACAGACCAGTCCCGGTTCTGCCACCAATGACAACAACTCTCTCCGCTATCTTACTAGCGATACATGGAGATGAGTGTTATCGTGCACCATAAATCATCCCGGATGTCCCCACCAAACCTCTATGTCAATTTCATAATGTGCATAGTCATGAAACTAACAACTGCTACTCCTTCATTAGAATCTTTCATTACATCCTCTTAGTTGGAAGGCTTCACAACTATGTCATCGACATCCAGAAATTTTTCGAAGATGAAGCAAAAAATAAAGACATTGAACATAATCAGTTTCAAGGCCAGGCTCGCCACCTGTACATGATTGAGATTGAGATAGGAAAAAAGAAAAAACAAGACGATCGGATTACATCCTATTATAAAATGACCTCCTCAGATAAATCTGCAAAACTTCTCCCCAGCTCGAGCAAGTCCAAACGTCCCTACCATATCACCTTCGAAGACTGTGACACTAGCCACGTAAAGTACCCTCATGATGACCCTTTTATTATTATGCTCAAATTCAGACAGGATTACCTACATACGCTTCTTGTCGATACCAGAAGAACGATAAATGTTTTGTTCAGAAAAGCAATTGTAGTCCTAGGCCTCGCAAACTCGGTTAAAGCTTCGATAATAACAATCACCAGCTTCAACGGGTTGATAGAATCAGCTACAGGAGAAATCACCCTGCCAGTACTGGCTGGATCGAAAACATCATTCATCAAATTCCTTGTCATCGATGCTGAATCCAAATAGATAGGAATTTTGGGGCGCAGTTGGCTACATTCCATCAAAGCAGTACCATCAACGTATTATTTGGCATTGCGATTTCCAACAGACCATGGAATATTTGAAATCAAGGGTACCCAGACAGTCACACGTATTTGCAAGAATGCCACTACTAATACTCATTCAGCAAAACTTCTAAAAGCATAGCAAGTACAGAAGGAAATACTTTCAACATTCGAGCAACATGACACCGAACTAGTCGAATCCATTGATCTCAACGGTCCGGGGCGTCATACCTTCATTAGCTCCAAACTGTCCACCGACTAAAAAGAAGCCATGATCCAGTTGCTAAAGAAAAATATCGACATCTTTGCCTGGACTTTTGTAGAAATACCTGGCATTGATCCATCAATCATATGCCATCGACTGAACCTCCTTAAAGGTAGTAAAACTGTTATACAAAAATGACAAAACTTAGCCCCTCGTCTATGCGATGCGGTTAACGAAGAAATTGATAAACACATTCGGGTAGGATTTATTTGAGAGGCTAAGTATCCCAAATGGGCTTCCAACATCGTAGAAGTTCTGAAGAAAAATAGAAAGATCAGGGTCTGCGTTGACTTTACAGAACCTAATAAGTTTACACCCAAAGACAGTTTTCCGTTGCTATTAATTCTGTAACTCCTCGACTCTGTTGCCGGTCACAAACTTCTTTCAATGATGGATGCAGCCTCAGGCTGCAACCAGGTTCTACTCGCAAAAGACGATCAAGAAAAAACAACCTTCATTACCGAAAGAGGTCTCTGCTGTTACACTGTAATGCCTTTTGGGTTAAAAAATGCAGGAGAGTTCGTTATCAAAGGCTTGTGACTAAAATGTTCAAAGATCATCTTGGTACTATTATGGAAGTCTACATCGACGATATTATCTGTAAAAGCTTAAAACGTGAGGATCATTCCAACAACCTCCAAACAATCTTCGATATCCTTCTTAAATACCAGATGAAACTCAACTCTAAAAAATGCCAATTCGGTGTCGTATCTGGTAATTTTCTGAGCCACCTAGTCTGCAAGAGAGGATTCTAAATCTATCTGGCACAAATCAAAGTACTCATGGCAATGCCATCACCTCGAGCAATAAAAGATATACAAAAACTCGCAGACAAAGTTGCCGCTCTTCACAGATTTATCTCCAAGTCATTTGATCAATGCAAACTTCTTTACCTCATTCTTCATGGAAATCCTACTACAGTTACATAAAAATAGCAATAAGAGGTCCTTTGGATACCTGACTATGAATTAGCCTTCCAAGATCTTAAACGATACTTGAGGCGTCCACCTATCATGAGTACTCCAGTTGATGGCGAAACATTAACAATGTCTTTATCCATAACTGAAGACTCCATCAGCTCTGTTCTTATTTGGGAAGACGCAGGCATTGAGAAACTGATATACTTTATCAACAAAACCCTCATGCCTCTAGAGAAATGATACACCACTACAGAAAAATAATTGCTCACCTTGGTTTATAGCTCTAAAAAACTTCGACCATACTTCCAAGCTCACCCAATCAAAGTCATTACTAAGTACCCCTTCAAACTGGTACTCTTCAAGAAAGAGAAATCTCGAAGAATTCAACAATAGTCTATTTTCCTTGGCGAATATTACATTTCCTTCGAAGCCCAAATTTCAATCAAGGGACAAGCGGTTGTTGATTTTTTAGCAAATTTTCCAGTCGAAGATCCAAATTGGGAAGAACTCGAAGAAATCTTTACTGACGACTCCATCGCCGAACCTGACGTATGGCCCAAAAGCACTAGATGGTGACTCTTTATAGATGGATTAGCTGGAACAAAAGGATCCGGAATTGGCATTGTCCTTGTTACACCTTCCAACCATCGCATCGAGAAAGCCTTCAAACTTAACGTCTACACTACAAACAATGAAGCCGAGTACGAAGCCATCCTCTATGGACTCGATCTTGCAATCACACTTGAAGTAGAAGACATAACAGTTTACGTCGATTCTTTATTCGTTGCAAATCACTAGAACAAGATGTTCCGTACAACAGGAAAGATGGTTGATTATGTAGCCCTTGTCGCAGAAAAAATGAAAAATTTCAAACAGTCATCGATTTTATATTTACCTCGACAAGAAAATTGCCATGCCGACACATTAGCTCACATCGCCGCCATGCTCGGAGATAATAAAAATAAATCATTAGATATCAAGATCATCGACCATTCTAGCCTCGACATACAATCAGCAATACAGATCACCATTACCAAAGACGCCGATCCTGAAGACTGGAGAAAACCCTTCTATGCATACCTCAACTTTAACATCCTCCCCAGCAATAGAGATGAAGCCCGTTCACTATTGGCCAAATTCCCTAGAATCACAGTACAAGATAATACCTTGTATCGTATAACAGGTGGAAGACCACTGATTGAGTGTATCTCACAAAAACAAGCACAAACCAAGATTCAGGAACTTCATGAAGGTATCTGCAACACTCACGTTTTGGGAAGATCATTAACACAGCACGCATTCACCCAAGGACTCTACTGGCCCAAAATGAGACAAGACTGCAAAAATTTCGTATGGAAATGTTACAAATGCCAAATACACGCCCAAGACATCAAATGTCCAACAATCGAATTGCATGCTAGTAATGTCCTCTGGCCATTCAAACGATGGGGGATCGATATCATTGGACCTTTCTACTCAGTATTGGGAAATCATAGATTCCCTCTTGTTGCCACATATTACTTCATAAAATGGGTCGAAGTAGTTCCTCAATGTCATACAGACGACAATGCAGTTATCAAGTTTCTCTGGGAACACATAATCACCAGGTTTGGCTACCCATAAATGAAGCACTCTGACAACGGCAAACAATTCATTAGCAAAAAAGTCCTCGCCTTCCTCCATAAATGCAAAATATAGTTCTCCACTTCTATACTATACTACCCTCAAGGCAATGGACAAGCTGAAGCCATCAACAAGAGTATTAAATCAGGTCTAAGAAAGCATCTCGATGATAAAAAGGCAGATGGGTCGATGAATTTCTCAGTATTCTCTGGGCATACCGTACTACTCCTCGAACTTCAACCGGTTCCACTCCCTTCATGATGGCCTTCGGTAATGAAGCAGTCATCCCGTCGGACCTTGACCTTCCAAGTGCCCGAAGGAAATTATTAGATGAGGACAACGAACTTGGTCTCCTCTGCAACCTTAACTAGATCGAAGAGACAAGATACACGGCTAGGGCTGTAACTTTTGTCCGAACTTCCAATTTTTTCCAAAATCCGATTCAATTTTTTCAATTTCGGAAACAAATTTTACAATTCCAATTTCCGAAAATCCAATTTCTAATTTTTTCTGAAAATGTTCGGATCGGAATCGGATAGCCTTCTGTAATTGCGAAATTCTAATTTTTCTAATACGATTTTTTCGATCTGATTTTTCCGAACAAATCCGATTCAATTTTTCCGAATACTATCCGATCCGATTTAATTCGAATAATATTCCGATTTAATCTGAATACCCCTGATCCGATTTAATCTAATTTAATATTTCCAATTTATCCGAATTAAAACTAATAAATTATAAAACATAAGTTAACCTATTTTCTCTACTGCCTCCTTCTCTACAAGGTGATTCTCTGTCCAAACATTCCTCTCTTTCTCTCCATAACTTAACCTTTAGGGTTTGAATGCTAAATCCTCTACGAATTAACATTCATCTATCTCTCTCTCCATCTATTTAGGGTTTGAATTTAAACTATTTTTACATTGCTAAGAGCAATTCGTTTCGTAAGGTCTGAACTATGCGATATTGAGCAATTCATTTTGCAGGGTCTAAGCAATTCGTTTTGTAAGGGTTGGTTATTGTCACATCTCCAAATTGGGGTTGGTTATTATCAGATTGGGATTGGGGTTCGACGATTCAAAGGTTGGTGTCGTTCTCAACAGATTAGAGTTCAACGATTCATCTATCTTCTACTACTACTATATTGTTTGCCTAAACCATCTTCCATCCTTCACCATGTGCTGGCACCCCCATATTTTATACTCCATCACTCCTTCTATAGCCAAAGACCTCTCTCTCTTTCTTCTTACTTGTTTTCATGGGGAACATGATTGTATTTTGTGCTCCTTCAGTCATCACTAGGGGAAGGTGTTACTAAGTAATAGAAGAGTGGAAACATACACAAGAGGAGTGAAGGCAGTTGAGCTCATGCTAGACAACCCCGGACAATTTTTTTGTGACTTCGATAGTCTTAAAGTGAGTCAACGAATTTCAAGAGTTGGAGCTGACGAAGAACTTGGGCGGCATCGAATGTATATTCTTCTACCGATCGATATGCTCTATTCGGTTCTTACTGATGAAGAAATAGGGTTTCTCTCTTATAGGACATCTAAGGCAATGAAGCATGGGGTCGTATCTAATCATTTGGGAAAAATATTCCCAGTTTTAGGTTCTGAATTATGAAATTTGTTCCGAATTATTCTGAATTCCAAAAAATCTGAAATTCTAAAAAATCTCAGATTCGGATCTATTTTGGCAGTAAAAAAAAAAAGATCGGATCGGAAAAGATTTTCTTGTTCCGAAATTTTTTTGGAAAATTTCTGAACACCTCCATTTCTGATCCGATCCGATCCGAAAACCGACCTAGACACGGCCATTGCAAACTTGGGGGGATATCATGATACACTAAAAAAAGCCTATAATAAGAAAGTTCGACCACAAAAATTAGGCATCGGCGACCTGGTCCTTCGATGAATTGTGGAAAATTCTTGACCAAAGAATTCTGGCAAGCTCTTGTCCCAGTGGTGGTTGTACCTCTCCACCTTGAGAGCGGTCGCAGGTTCGAAACCTCATGGGGTTGGAAACTCAGGGTTACGGATCCCTATATAAAGCCAGATTGCCTTGCAAAAACAAAAAAGAATTCTGGCAAATTATTTGAAAATTGGGAAGGGCCCTACATTGTCTACGACAAAATAGATAACAGGACATACTGGCTGATAACAGAAGATGAAGTCCAAATTTAATATTCATGGAACACGGCTCAACTGAAAAAAATTATCGATAACAATTATAACTGTTTCACGATTCAATTAATCAATCTTCACTATCACTACCGTCTTTACTATATCGCCTTGATCTCGACCCATACTTGATAAGTATGCATCCATACAAGAAACTTCTTGACTATATCGATTTAATCTCGATTCATACTTGATAAGTGTGCATCCAGACAAGCACAATCTTTACTATATCGACTTGATCTCGACCCATACTTGATAAGTATGCATACAGACAAGCACAATCTTTACTATATCGACTTGATCTTAACCCATACTTGTTAAGTATGCATCCAGACAAGCACCATCTTTACTCAATCGACTGGATCTCGATCCATACCTGATAAGTATGTATCCAGACAAGCACCATCTTTACTATTATGACTTGTTCTCGACCCACACTTCATAAGTACGGGTCCAGACAATAATTCCTTCTGCGCAAACACTATCCACTTACGGGATACTCCACTTTGCAGTCCTTACTACTTTGCAACCAGAGCCATTTTCACTCAAACTATGAATCTTATCGAACATTATTACTTAACATCTATTAACTTCGATAAAGAGAAATAACTATTATCATACACAAATAAATGTATTTCAGTCCCACTGACCATTTTTACATACTTCCACAAATAAAAATTCTTGTTATAAAAACTTTCTATTATGCAGGAGGAGATACCACTTCATCAACATTCAGAACTTCCTCTATTGCTGGTACATCCCTTAGTTCCTCAGGACGTGAACCATCAGCCTCCTTCATCACTGTATCATCGACAACTTCAGTCTCACTACGAACATCGACAGAAGCTGCCACCTCATCATCTAAACTTGAGTCCTTGTAATGACCACCACCAGACTTCACCAAACCTTTATAATATACTTTTCTCACCTCCAACTCTTTATACTGACCAGTAAAATGATCCATAGCTTGCCTGCACCTCTTCAGTTTCTCTGCATTAACCTCATTAAGAATTTTTCCATGCTCCAACTGCATTGCCTCTCGCACCTTGACAACCTGCTCCCTAACATCCTTCTCAAAGTTTTGCCTCTGTATCACCAAGGCCTCTACATTTTCTTTCACCCCATCTTTCTTCGCTTCACGAAGCGCACTCTCCTTCTCCTTTTTAGCCTCCAGCTTATACATGTTCAAAGTTGTATTCAATTCTTTCTTATCCTCAGTCAACAGTTCTTTCTCCCTTGTCAAATCCTTCTCGATGTTTTTGTACTCCAACACCTGATTTGCAAGGGCACTACTTCCAATAATACGTCCTTTATCCTCTGTCAATAACTTCTTAATCTGTATTATATTCATAAATTGAGTATTCGAATGACTTACCAGTTTCTTTAATCGCAACAAAGCAGAAAAATTTCTAACCTTCGATATATTCCGGTGGCCCTCATCGTGAAATGTTATCAAACTGTCAGCCCCCACCAAGCAGTCATCAACTTCAGCCTCCAACACATAAGTCCCCAAAATATATGCACCCATCGACTTCTCAATATCGACCTCAGAATCCACAACAATTCTCTTCTTCGACGACCCTCTACCATCTGTCTTCTTCGGCAAAATACTCCCCGATCCCCGTGGAGGACACATGTCTCCCACAATAGTTGGCTTCACAATTTTTACCACCTCCTATGTTATCGATTGTCGAGTTTTCCTTTTCTACGAATGCAACAAAGGAAAATCTTTATTCACTCCCTCTATCTTCTTTCTCTTACTCGGAGATACTCCCAGCATCGCATTTATCTCCGTGTCAGTATTTTACCCCTGCAAAGACAGATTCTCCAATGGTAGACTACTCTCTGAAGCCCACTTCTTCTTCGCCGACATCTTCCCATCGATAACTGAAATATTTGTACATTTAGTCCTCGACCTTTTCAACCCTGCCTCTTCGAACAAGGTACCCACTTGAGCTTGGTCAATGACCAAATTTTCAATCTGACCAAAGAACCCTTTCCTTATCTTGTACAATTCCTCTTTCACTTCGAAATTTTTATCCACCTCCTTCGCAGCTGTACACAAAAACAAATCCAGCTACAAACATTTACAAACACATTCAACACTTCGAACACCACAGTTATAATTACCTAAACACGAACCTAGATGAAAAACCTTTCTCTTTAAAGGTTCCCCTAAGTCCTTCTTGTCGAACTCATAGTTACCAGAGACAAGTAACCATTCGTCGCTGTATCACTCCCCTGTTGACACCATTTCATAAAATTGTGGTCTTTTCAGGAACCTCGCCAAGTACCGGTAACCCAGCTTCTTCGAGTTTATCTTTAATGTGTAGTACATACATAAATCATCGACGGTGATCAAATCCTACCCCTGGCCTGAAGTTGACCATTTATCGCTCCACATACCCTAAAAAGATCATACATATTTGGATTGAACTGAACAGGTGTCACATCAAAAAAGTTCACCAACTTTTTTTGGTCAGCTCGAAGGGGATGATTCAACCCTTTCTTAATTTGTTCTCGATGTACGAGAATTCCCCCAAAAGGAACATCCTGATCAATCATGTTATACTGGTAGTCCTCTAACCTAATATCTCTGGGAATACCATATTTTTTCTTGAATCTTACAATTTCCTTCATCTCCGGACCATCTCCGTAACAAATGTCCTCACCTTCCTCCACATCTTCCTCACCATACCCGCTACCTTCTCGATCACTAACCTGTGGTTCATGATCGAGATCTGTGTCGGTAGCCTCCTCGTCAGAAACCTCGATAATCTTCGGTACCACCCTAAACTGGTCAACACCAGCTGCATCCATACTATGCAATCCCAATCTATAACTACTTCCCAATTGTTGCACACAAATAGTTACGTCAATCTTTAAAGGCTCAAGGTTCTCATATATATCTTTATCACCGATTTGAGTTGGTCCAGCCATTTTAAAGAGCCTGTAAATCAGATTCCATATTTTTACCATAGTTAGTATCTATCATATCTGATACATATATATATGTCATAGGTTCATATGTTCATAATAACATAGTTGTCGAGTTACTCTCCAACACATCGTTCTCTTTACTATCTGCTACTATCATTATTACATTTTCATAAAGTTTTCGATGAAAGTTAGTTCACAATATTACTATCATTATTCTCATTACACTTTGAATATTTATTTACTCACCGTCGAGTAACTCATATTTTCAATTTTAATCATCTTTCAGGGAACTTTAAAAATCTCGAAGATACTTCATCAGTTTCTCGCCATTACCACCCTCATTCAAAATATGATCACTACCTTCTCCGGCATTAATTACGGCCATCTCTAGCCAATTTGAAATACAATCTCTAGCACATCGTGGCAAGCCCAACGGATTCCCTGAGAACACGCCATCCTCACCGCATCACCTACCATCTTCTCTCCACCCCTCACCACCAATTGCGCTGATCTATCACAACCCCATACCCTTTATCCAGCTTACGACTCTAGTACCTCCACAAACACCACCATCAAAAAATCACAATGTCCAATCCCTAACCCCAGTAATCTCTAACATTTGCCCATTCAAACAATCGCCAATTACACTACCCTTATACAAATTACATCTTAATTATCTTACTATATCAAACAATTACATTCAAAAGTTCAAACCATGAAAACTCAAACACGAAAAATCATCATTGCAAATCACTAACCTTGTTTACGTGCTGCTTCAGTATCTTTTCTTTTGCTCACTTTGTTCTTGCAATCAATACACTGATCTCTTCCTTCGCAATTGTAGACAACAACTCTAGAGAAAAACACAAGCAGTTTGCACCAACGAATTTTTTTCTGAATTTGCAAAGTGTGAATAGTCGCCGACCTCCAACCTATTTATAGACCTCACTTGATTGTTTGTCACACCACTTCTTATCCGTTCAGCTCCTCAAACGTAATGCTTCATACGTATTTTCTCGATGTCTATCAACTTTTGTCTTCTCAATATCAGCAAACCTCTACATTCTTGTTCCAATCCTTCAATATCTCGAAGAATTTCTTCTGCTACATTCAAACTCAGCAAAGCACAACCTATCCTGTCACAAAGACGATGTACATCATCTTCCTTATACTTTAAGCTTTCACCTAATGGAACACACCTTGCCATACTCACTCTTCTCGTTAGTTTCCCCATTTAATTACTTTTACCACAACTCATTTTATTCGACATTCGGGCACACATTTTCTAATGTATTTTTTACTCCCAAATTTTCATTAAGTACATCTTATATTTGACAAAAACCACACATTCATTCCATCTCACAACTACTTTACTTACACTTCATTTACCAAAACAATTCGCTCATTACAGAGGTCCTACTTCAACAACATTACAACTTCATAAACCCCTTGCTGCAGCTTCATCTTCTCTCTTCACCAACAAATTTTCCTGAGTCCACATACAACCAACACGTTCAGGTGGTCGCCAATACTACAATTTGCAATGGAACTCAAAGTCCTCCTCAACTTCCTTTGCCTCTACCTCGCCCATCCCTTTGTAATCTGGTTCTTCAGGATCTTCCAAATGCATGTCACAATTCTGAGAGCCAAAATATCGACTGTACAGTACCTAGTACATCGTCTGAACACGTCTGTATACCTCATTCTGAGCTTGGGATCTCGCCTTCACCATCTTGCCTGACTGATCCAAGGTTGTAACACTACAGTATTTACACCCACTTCAGTCATAATCAACACCCCTGCATTTACTCTACCTTGGAACTCTGGAAATTCAAAGTCAAATCAAGGACCTCGAAATCCATTCCTGGACCCACTCAGTCAATTACATTCGAGATGTTATGACAAAGCCTTATTCGTTCTCTATATATTTTACGTTCGACATTTGATCATCGATGACTTATACTCTTTGCCTTTTTTTACCTGAATCTGGCATTTACTGCAACAGGACAGTGATATCCCAAGAAACTCAATGAATCTGAAGTCACTGAAATTCTAAGAGCTACCTCAATGGATGTAAGGCAGCAACAAATGGTAGGAAGCCTCTATCCTTCGGTAAGATCCCAAGGCGCCCACCAGCCGCTACGTCCTTATTTTCACTATGCTTATAACACCTTCTCCCCCATTATAATACCCTTCCTTACCTTCAACGTTGCAAAATGACCCTAATGGAATTTGCAAACACAACCTTTTAATGACTTTACCTTCCTCCATACACCACGCCCTTGCAAAATCAATCTGACAAACACATCCAAATGGTTTAGCACAGATCCTTACCTCAGACTACTCACCACCTTCTTTCCCCGACGATGCCATATGCCACACTTGGGGCAACATCCTTCTAACCCACCACCGTAACACCATCCTTAAAAAAATACTATTTATACCCATCTTCACTCTACCAAGTCCACTGTACCGTATTAATTGCTCCTCGGGAAAGATCTAACCACATACAGTCCGCCTTGACCTCAAAAATGACAAATTAATGACTCGTGAAAAGATTTGGCAACCTCTTCAGCTTCCAATTTTCTCAACACAACCACAAGTACTTCGGTCGAGAATGGGGCGATTGTAGTAGCATATTCCCCAGATTCGACAAGAGTAGGCCAGCATGGTATAGTCGAAGATAGTCCATCATAGTCAAAGAAAACTCAGTATTCTATAAGATTCCATAAGTCCCATACCTACCAAAAGTATCTATTAAGCCTGTTCAAGTAAGAGCCGTTAGAGATCTATGAAATTTGCCTACCCCCCCCCCTGGGATAGGAGACTTTTTTTACTTTTTTGTAAATTGCCTATATACACTATAAATACAGGCAGAGAATAGAATACAATCAGGCAACTCTATGTCCTCTACATCTTTTCCCTATTATAACCCTAAAAACTTATAATAATTAGCAACATACTAGATTTTATATCAAAACCCTCCCCGAGGTTGTGGTTTTTCTCAACTTTTACTGAGTTTTCCACGTAAAATCTTGTATGATTAGCCCTTTATTGCTTTTTCCTTACGAATAGTATTGGCAAAGATTCTCCTTCTAGAAAATACGCCACTATAAGCTCGAAGGTGTACAGACTAATTAGCGAAGCTCCAAAGTAAGATGGACTTGTTGATGGTAAAAGGTAAGGAAGCAGATACCGCATAATACCGTATTAAGTCGCTAGAGGTGACAAAAAATAAATTATGAAAAAATGTAGTTAGTTTAAAGGATCAATTGGCCTAGAAGGAAAACAAACTTGTGTAGGCTCGAGATGATCTAGCTACTTCTAAAAGTGTAATCGAGTAACTGAGTGAGGCCATGCCTACTAAAGATATTGATCTTCAGATGACCTAAAAGCTATGTGACGAGCTGAATGAGAGGGTTGCAAGGTTGAAGGCGGATTTGGTCATGGCCCATTCGCGTACCAAGAAGGTCGAGGCTAGAGAGCGGTTAAAGAAGAAAAAGAATGATGCCAAGGTCTCGACTGTTAAGGGCAGCACTGTTAACCCATCAGTTTAAATTAAAGAGTTGGAGGCTGATATAGCTCGTGTACAATCTTATGTAAGGAGAGGAAACAAATGTTTAAGAGGGAGCGAGTATAAGCTAAATATTGTTCTTTATTGAGAGCAAGAGTTAAAGGGGGTGATCAAGAGGAAAGATGAGCTGCTGAAGAAAACTCATATTGGGGAAAGTAATGTAAATGAGCTGAAGTTGGTGGTACTTCGTGCTCAAGTACAAGAGTTGAGGACGATGAATAAATCTGAACTGGATAAAGTAGCAGGGATAATAACACAAGAAACTAAGGCGATAATACGCTTAGGGAAACACACAGTGCAAGATGACGCTTTCCATAAAGATTTGAAGCAACGTCATCAGAGTTTTAGAAACTGATTTGCCAAGATAGTCATGTTTGACCAAGAGAAGATTGACCCGAAAGAGGTGTACTCGAGGGAGCTAATGGCTGTCAAACTAAACCTGGTAATTATGTACTCCCTAAGGAACTTGGTGACCTCATTCTCATCAGTATGGCAAAGAGGAATTGTTTTAACCCACTTGGTGAAGTAGTCGATAGCGACTAACACGAACTTTTTATTTCTTGTTGCTGGATGGAATGGGCTGATGATGTCGATTCCCCATCGATAATACGGCCAGATGACATTGCTAACATGCAAGTCGAGGGCTGAACTTTTGATGTCTTGAGCGTGAATTTGGCATTTGCAGCATTTACGCATAAAGTCTTCGCAGTCTTGTCTTATCTTGGGCTAATATAATCCTTGTGTAAATACGCGTTGGGCTAGTGATCTTCCTGAAACATGTGCACCACAAATACCTTCGTGATACTCTTTGATTTTGATCTCAGCCTATTTCTGTGAGATGCATTCGGTAAGTGGTTCGCCTCCAGTGAGTCGATATAATATTTTATTTTGGATAGTGAATCTGGGGTACTTGGCCAACAAGGATCGAGCTTCTTCTTTGTTTCTGGGAAGGATGTTGAAGTTGAGGTAAGCATAAAATGGTCTTCTCCAGTCTTCAGGGTTGTCATCGTCATTAATGGTGATCTGAAGTGCTGACAGGATATCGAGGCTAGAATGCTTGATGATCTTGATTTTTAAAGATCTATTTTCGCTGTCTCCCAGCATGGCAGTGATGTAAGCTAACGCATCGGCGTGATGATTTTCAAGTCGAGGTAAATAAGATATTGTTGCATGTTTGATTTTTTTATCTTTTCTTCGACCAAGCCTGCTTAATCAGCCATTTTGCCTGTTGTCTTAAAAGTTTTATTATAATGATTTGCGATGAGTAAGAAGTTGACTTATACTGTTAATTCTTCAGCTCCGAGAGTAAGTGCAAGATCGAGACCATATAAGATTTCTTCATATTCGATCTCATTATTGGTAGCATAGAAGTTGAGTTTGATAGCTTTCTCAATGAGATGATTGGTAGGCGTAATGAGGACTATGCCAATTCTAGATCCTTGTGGTCCTGCCGATCTGTCGGTAAAAAATCGCCAACCAGAACTTTTGGACCATGCGTCTGGTTCTGCAATTGAGTCGTCGGTAAAGATTTCTTTGAGTTCTTCCCAATCAGGGTCTTCAACGGGAAAATCAACCAAAAAGTTGGCCACTGTCTGTCCCTTGATGGATATTTGAGGTTCGAAGGAAATATCATATTCTCTAAGGAAAATAGACCATTGCTGGATTCTTCAAGATTTTTCTTTCTTGGAGAGTACTAGTTTGAGTGGGTACTTGGTGATAACTTTGATAGGATGAGCTTAAAAGTAGGGACACTGTTTTTGAGAGCTATAGACCAAGGCGAGTAGTTGTTTTTATATTGTTGTGTATCCTTTTTCAGCAGACATTAATATTTTGCTGAGGAAGTAGATTGGTTTCTCTACGCCGCCATCTTCTCGAATAAGAACGAAACTGATTGAATCTTCTGCTGTGGACAAGTACATAGTAAGTGATTCATCATCAATTATAGTACTCATTATAAGAGGATTCCCCAAGTATCGCTTAAGATCTTGGAAAGCCATTTCACAGTCAGGAGTCCAAATGACTTCTTTTTACTGTTTGTTTCAAAAAGGGGTGGGGTTACTACGAAGAAAAAGGTAAACGAGTCTCCATCGATCATATGACTTTGAGATGATTATGTGAAGAGCGGCTATCTTGCCGGTGAATTTTTAAACATCTTTTTTCATTCGAGGAGATAGCATTACCATGAGTACTTTGATTTGAGCCGGATCAATATTATGGAATTGACCATGGTATTGACGAAGGATATCGAAGATAGTTTGGAGGTTGTCGAGATGATCTTCTCTTTTTAAACTTTTGCAGATCATATCATCGATATAAACTTCCATGATTTTTCCAAGCTGACCTTTAAACATTTGGGTTACAAGTCATTGGTAAGTAGCTCCAACATTTTTTAACCCAAAAGGCATTACTGCGTAATAGTAAAGACCTCTTTCGGTTATGAAGGTTATTTTTTCTTGATCTTCTTTGGCGAGTAGAACTTGGTTGTATCCCGAGGCGGCATCGATCATGGAAAGAAGTTTGTGTCCTGCGACTGAGTCGAGAAGTTACGGAATTAGTAGTAGCGAAAAACTGTCTTTGGGTATGAATTTGTTGGGTTCTGTGAAGTCGACACAAAACCTTATTTTGCCATTTTTCTTTGCCACAACGACGTTATTAGAAACCCATTTCGGATATTTAGCTTCTCGAATAAATCCCACACGAAGGAGTTTGTCAGTCTCTTCGTTAACTGCATATCAGAGTTGGGAAGCTAAATTTTACCATTTTTTTATTATAGCTTTGCTATTTGGATAGAGGTTAAGTCGATGGCAAGTGATTGAAGGATTGATGTCAGGCATTTCTTGGAAAGTCCAGGCGAAGACGTTGATGTTTTTCTTAAGTAGCACTATCATGGCCTCTTTTTTGTCGACTGACAGCTTGGAGCCAATGAAGGTTGTGTGTCCTGGGCCATCAAGGTTAACAATATCAACCATTTCAGTATCATGCTGCTCAAATGTAGGTGGTGCTTCATGTTGTAGTTACTATGATTTGAGAAGTTTAGCTGTATAAGGGTTAGTTATGGTATTTTTGCACGTTCGTGCGACTGCTTGGCTGCCTTTGATTTCATAGACTCCATGATTCATCGGAAAATGTAGTGCTGGATGATAAGTGGAGGGTACTGCTTTAATAGAATGTAACCAACTGCGTCCCAAAATGCCCAAATATTTGGACTCTGCATCAATGATAAGAAATTTGATGAATTTGGTTTCTGAATCTGCTAGAACTGGTAACGTGATTTCTCCTGTGGCTAATTCTTTTGAACCATTGAAGCCCGTGATTGTTGTTGTCGAAGCTTTTACCGAATCTGTAAGGCCTAGAACTTTGATTGCTCTTCTGAATAAGACATCTGTGGCACTTCCTATATCGACGAGAAGCGTATGTAGGTAGTCTTGCCCGACTTTGAGCATAATAATGAGGGGGTCATCATGAGGGTATTTAACATGACTGGTGTCGCAGTCCTTCAATGTTATTTGGTAAGGACGTTTGGATTTTCTGGTACTTTGAAGAAATTTTGCTGATTTGTCTGACGAGGTCATTTTGCAGCAAGACGTAATACAATCGTCTCATTTTCCTTTCTTCCCTTTTTCAACCTCGATCATATACAAATGGCGAGCTTGTCCATGGATCTGATTTTGCTCGACTTCCTTGGTTTTTGTTTGTTTTTTGAGAAATTTTTGAATATCGATGACATAATTATGGAGTCTTCCGGCTAAGAGGATACGATGAAAGATACGTATGAGGGAGTAACAGCTGTTATTTTCATGACTACGCACATTATGATACTGATATAAGGGTCTGTTCGGAAGATCCGTAATTGCTTGTGGCGCACGATAACACTCGTCTCCATTTATCATTAGCAAGATAACGGAGAGGGTTGTTGTCATTGGCGGCAGAACTGGGACTGGTCTGTCGGGTATTCCATCCCTTCTTCTAGTATTATCAGTATTTCTGTCGCGTAGCTTTCGCGCTTCAGTAGTGACTGCTCGTTGGGTCGGGGTTGAAGATGTTTCTTGAGAATGGATAACAAAGGAGATTTTCATCTTATCTTTCTTCAATCGCTCCAGTTCGATGAAGTTATTTACTACATCAATCATTTCTGTGACCGTGCATGGTTTATGCAGAGTAAGCTCTTCTCAAACTTTTGAATCAATGTGCAAGGCGGAGGTAAATGCTGGAACCATGATTTTAGGGTTTGAATTCCCAATCTTCCGTGTTTCTTGTAGGAAACATTTATAAAAGTTTGCCAAGGATTCTTTCGCGCCATGCTCGAAGTAAAATAAAGAATCAACAGTGATTTCTCGCTTCCTAGCATGAGCGTAGTTTGATTTTAAAAGATGTTGTAACTGAATGAAGGTGGTAATGGAGGCTTCTTGGATAGTATGGAACCATCGGAGTGGTTTTTCTTTTAGGCTTATGTTGAATAACCTACACAGCATATGGTCAAGCTTGGAGTATAACCCAACCCCAACTTTGAAATGTCGAACATGTGTAAGTGGGTCAGTTAGGCCTGCATATTGAATGAACTTGGGTATATGGAAAATTTCTGGGATAGACATATTTTCGAGATATGGATAGATGAGGTTTGTTTTGATTTTATCAACCGCAGATCGTCAGCCCGGGATGTCAGAGATGATGGCTTGGATTTTGTTGTTAAGATCATCTAAGGTGACGAATTGGTGCGGGGAAAGAGGTTGGGCTACAATCTGAGGAACAAAATTGCCTTGTCCTTCTGGTCCCAATCGATCTCTGATGGGCCCTCTTTCTAGCAAAGGGGTTTGATGACGTGTGCGTCGACTACCTTGGGTTGTCAAGGCTGAAGAAGTTAAAACCAAAATGTCTAGAGGCCCTATTCAGATTTCCAAATCTAAATCGAGAAAGTCGTTGATCTTCCTCTCTCAGCTGATCATCGCGTTGAACCGCTCTGGATCGATGTTCACTTCGAGCGAGTAGAGGTGATATCTGACGGGCAGTTAGTCAAACTTGTGTCCTTCGTAACCTCTCCGTCTCTTTTTAATACGTTTAACTTTACTGATCCAGGGCTTTTCTTCGTTCGTCTCTTTTCGTTTGAAGAGCTTGAGCGTGGATACGCTGACCTTCTTGTCTCTGGGTTTTTTCTACGGCCATTTGTTTTTGAAGCTCAAGTACTGCACCGTGCAGATCAATAGCTCCTAGAATATTCTGATCTCTTACGGTACTGAAATGGCTTCTCAAGTTCATGTTTGTCATCGGTTGGTATTTAGGCCACAAATGGTAAAAAAAAAAGGGTATTCATACAGACGGCGCCAATTGTAGTGGCGGGTTTTCCGGGAGGAAAATCTTCGCCAATACTTATTTGTAAAGATTGCAATAAAACTAGATAAATAAGATTTTACGTAGAAAACTCAGTAAAAGCTGAGAAAAACTATGACCTCGAGGAGGGTTTTTATGTAAAATCTAGTATATTACTAGTTATTACAGAGATTTTGAAGGATAGTGAGGTTTTGAAGTTATAATTGGTAATGTAAGATGATTTCTCGGTCCTCAATAATCTATTATTTGCCTGTATTTATAGTGTATACATGCAGTTTTTTAAAAAAGAAACAATCTCATATTCCGTGGGGAGTAGGCGAACTTCATAAATTTCTAACAGCTCTTTCTTGACCAGGCATAACGGCTACTTCTGGAAGGTCGAGGACATACATAATCTTCTTGAATGTTAAGTTATCTTCAACTGTAATGTACTGTCTTCTCGAATGTAGGTCTTCGATTATGTATGGTTGTCTTTGACTATGCTCTGCCGGCTTATCATTGTCAAATCTGGGGAATATGCTACTGCAGACGTACCAGGAGATATGCGAGGAGGAGGTAGAATTGGTTGAAGATGACCTTTTCAAGTTTTGTAAATTTTACTACGTTCTGCTATCGGAAGGTGAGCACAGGGAGTGTCTTCGTAACTTACCCGAAGAGTCTATAGAATTTGAAGACAAAGCTGCTATTCAGGACGTGGAAGAAACCCATTTTTGTGGTTGTATCGATTGTAAATAGGATTTTGTTGAAAAATTTACTTGCAATTTTCATGCTTTAGAATAAATAAGTCCTTTCACGTCTATTTTATTATGCAAGTTAATTTTCTATATTCTTTATTTGAACTATGTCGACCATGGATGCAAATATGCGTGCAAACTATTATATGCGAACTATATAAAATTGTCTCGAACTGTATGAGTAAGAGGTACATATGCTCGGATGTATAAGTCTAGCTCAAACTGTGTGAGGACTAGCGGGCAAAGATTTGGCCAAATATTCCCATCTGTTTAAGATTAATATGTGCTGACCTGGTCAAATATTCTTCCTCCTTTTATGGTAAATATAAATTGATATTAGTGGATATCTGTATCCACATGCTAGATATAATAAAAATGGTACTCTTTTTCCAAAAATTATGATTCTCATAATATATTTTCCCAAAAATTTATTTCCCAGAAGATGTTAATGGTTTTCAGAAGATCTTCTTCATGGCTATATAACAGACTTTGTCTCTGTGCTTATTTCATCTTGCTCTTTGTCATAACACTTTCTTCTTAAACTTCTTGCGATTTTTCATGGTAAGGACACACTCTCAACAAGTGTAACATGTAGTGGAAGTGAGGTTACCCATCAAGATGGCCTAACTGCGCGAGCAATACTTTTGCCTGTTGCCTTATGATGTTATTTTGCCAGAGTGGCCATTGCAACTGGTGTGATGTTTTTTGTACTTTTATCCTTGATGCCATAGTTTGAGAAACTGCTGTTCGGGAGATCACGCTGGACCAACTTACCGAAGAGGACGAAAGAACAACGGGTAGGGAGATATTGCCATGTGGCAAACCGAATAGCCAGGGCTATTTTAAATGTAACTATTTTTAAATGTATGCACCAATGTTGCCAGCCCAATTTTAGTGAATAGACGAATTTTTGCAAAACTCAGTAACTTGTAATTGCAACTGTATCCTTTGTTCTCATAAGTATTTATTTTGAGTTTCAAACTGTCCGGTATGGACGTTACTTGATTCGTACCGCTTATAGGGGCATAAAATAAGGGTGACACCTTTTTTTTCCATCGACAGCTGGTACATATTTTGAATTTGAAATTATTGCTACTTATAGTGAGAAGGGGCTGAAGTAGTACGAATTGACCGAGGAAAAAGGATAGAAGGATTAATCATGCAGGGTGTCTTGAATTTAAGCTTTCTTAGGAGGGAGAAGTGGAATTAATTAATGGCTGACGTGAGAAACAGTCGTGTTGCTACCCAAAAAGTAATGATGAAGCAGTGCGGTGAAAGGATATTTCGGTAGAGAAGGCAGGGGTGACTGACACGTGTCTGAGGGAGCCATCATTTCAAAATTGAGGGAGAGTAAGTTGTCTTTCTCTTTCCCATAAAATTTCTACATTTCTAGAGAAAAAAAAAGAGGTGAACAATGTGTCTAGAGAGAGAAAGTATCTAAATTCTGAGGGCTATCCACTATTGTTGACAAAAAATTATTCTAGTGCTACAATTATGCTTGAAGGTCAGTACAAACAGAGGATTTTATCAAAGATTACTGGCAAAGCAGAGGATTGCGGGTATTCTAGCACAGGTTAGTAGGATTTCCTGACTCTGTATTTATGTTTTACAAATAAAATTTTGTATTTTAGGGTTTTTTGGATTTTACCGTGAGTTGGAAATATGAGGGCAATTTGGGAACTTCTGTTCCCCATTTGATGTACTTAATGAAATGATTTTATATTGTTGAAAATTATTGGGTAGATTAGTATAGATTTTGGGGCATGAATTCCCAATATCATTGTGCAATTTTGCTTGTGTTTTATTACTACTTGTGAGAGAAGAGGGAATTCTTAACATTACCTTTAAAGTTTAAAATAAAGGAAAATTTGGTATAAGGGTAATTGGGTAATTTGAGGAAATAAAATTTATGGAATTGTGTTATCTGTGTTGTAGATTTGCTTGCCCAACCTTTGAGAACAAGTCGCAGAGATATATTTAACAAATACATTTTTTTGTGAATTGTAGGTCGAGTATACGTACCAAAAATTTAAGTCCTACGAGTAAATTTGCAGTATCGACAAGTTTGGAAGAAACGTCGTCGTATGGTGGGGAAGACGATTTTTATAGTATGGATGAGGTTGTTGATAGTACGAAAGTACTAATAGGTATGGTAGAAAGCATACCCACTCAGGTCGAGCATAGAATTGTGGGGGACGTTATAAGGGAAAGAAGAGCTGATGTCGTAGAGTTTTGTATATACCCAGAGGGCGTAGATGCTGGAAGAGAATTTCTAAAATATATGAAGAAACTGAAAGGGACATGGGGAGAATATATAATGGAGGAAGGTATGAGTTTTAGGGTATTTTTTCTGGTGGAGGGTGGTAAAAAGTGTTACCAAGTACCCAGCCTCGAACTGATGAAGTCAGATAGGGGAATCCAGGATGATGTGATGATATGGCATTATAATGGATCTGAGGAGTTAAGCCCAAATGATGGTTTCTTATATTATACTAAACAATTATTGTATGGCCTTAGAGTACCTTTGGCTCATTTCCAAAAGGGGGTTATGAATCTGTTACATTGCTGCCCAACATAACTAAATGGGAATGTCTATGAAATAATGAGGGTTTGCGAGACTTTGAATGATAGGTGGAGAGTGAATGGTATTTCAAAGCAATTTGTTGCTGACAATTTGATGAAGTAGTAGGAGTTATTATTTGTATAGAGACTCGTCGAGGCCGAAGTTTATTGATTTTGACTATGTTGGCCGACCATGGAACAACCATCTTGTGTTGTTTAGGGATAACTGTATACAGGTCCCAGATAAACCAGTGCTCGAGTTGGAATTTAAATATTTTAACCCGAGTAAGTGTCCCTTTTTATCTTGAGTAACTGCCTTGACTTATGCGGACTCCTTATCATATTTGTACATACTTGCCTTTGTTTTAGGTCCCTAAGACGTTGCTACTCCTAATGAGTCTAGCTTATTTGACTGAGCGTCGCATGAGAAGAACGAGCTAAAAAAGTGCCCGGTGATCTTAATATTCAGAGGGATAAGAAAGTAAATTAAGAAATTCCCATAGTTCAATGTACTAATAAGAGATGGACTATGGCTGGTCGAGGTGGTACAGTTAACTAAAAATGCTCTTCTGGAAATACTAGGGATTTTGATCTTCCACCTCTACCTAATTTTGTCGATATCCCTCCTCCTAAGACATAGAGTAGTGTACAAAAGTTCTATAGGTTGAGAAAATCAAATCAGGAGCTTTCTCGACCTACTACAGAAGTTCATCGTGTAACTAAAATTATTACCTTGATAGCTTAGGTTATCTCTGAGGTTGGGTTACCGAGAACCATGAGGTCGAAAGAAGTGACCGAACTCAGTCCAATGTGGTGACAAAATTTAGGGCTGTGGAGAATCGCTGCTATTGTTTTGCGGAGAATGACCCAAAGAAGCTCGAGGAGATTTTCCAAGAGAAAGTTGCACAAGTATATTTTACTGTGACCTTATTTTGTATTTTGATTTCATGGAGTAGGGTTAATTCTAAATTGCATGGTGGTTTACAGCTGTCTATGTTGGTGATGGGTTCCTCGCAATTTCTTCTCAAGAAGAACAAAGAATACCTAGAGCTTTCCCGTAAGGTTGAGGCTCAGGTGGAAGAAAATATGCAGTTAAAAACTTAATTAAGTGACTTGACTGCTGAGTTTGAGAGAGAAAAAGGGGGGGGGCGGTAGAAGCTGCCGTTAGGCTGGAGCTCTAGACGCAGTTGATAGAGCGTCAAAAAATTATGGAGAAGGTGGTAGAGACGATCAAGGTTGGTCAAAACAACTTGATTCAGTCGTATCATTTCTTTGGTCTATCCGAGAATGATATCTCAATTGGGCTAAATGGTAAGTATGAAGAGATAAACTTTCCTTCTGATGATGAGGATGAGCAAGTTGAGGAAGATTGGCGAGAAGGTGACTCTACTCCTGTGAACGCGACTATAAGGGCCTAATTTTGCAATAGCTCGAAAGGCTCTTGCACTAAATATACATGTGACCACAAAGAGAATAAAGAAAATAAATTGACACAGGTTTTAAAGTGGAAACCTCTGAATAGGTAAAAACCACGACCTCGGTTTGAGGATTTTAGTAACAGTAACTTTATTGCTTGAGATTTATATTTTGATTGCAACTGATGATTTTGTTAGCTTAAAAAACTTGGGTGGACCTCCCTCTCTTCTATTCCTTTTATAAACCTTACTCTTACTTTGTTTACATGTATCAATACGTTTTCCTGAATTGAGGGAAGAGTGGAGGTTATCTCTGTAACTGCTAGTTCGTAGGAGACATGTATCCTTGACTTATTATGTTTTATTTAGGCGGCTTAGCCACGTTCTTCTTCAGTTCGCAGTCCAGGTATCATTGTTTACAGTGTATGTCACGTGTATGTTGCGTGAGTCTAGTCTTGGATCAGTTCGATATTATCCCAGCTCATTGGATAAGTCCCTATAATCACCCCCTCTCAACTGAAGGCACGTGTGTCTTTAGTTGAGAAGGTTCAATCAAACTCAATATCGAAATACAAATAGGTTGTTTTGACAAATTGAATGATGATTAGCTGATGTAAAATGTGATCTTAGAATTATAATGAACTATTAGGAACTGGAATATTTTAATGACTGTGACTGTGTTTTATTGGTCGTTCCCCAAAAAAATTCTTTGAATGACGACTGTTTTGAAAAACATTCCCTGCATTGAATGTATCTATATATATAATGTTATTGCTGTAGTTCTAGTTATTCTTTTCCAAGTACTCTTGTCTTCTTAGATCTTCTACAAATAATCATCTTCTTGGTTTCTTCTGTAAGTGACAATGGTAACTATTAGACGGCAATCATTTGATGTTAGGGTTCTTGCCTAAGTGCAGGAACTTCAATTTTGTTATTTTGTGACCCAGTCCCTAGATCTTTCTATTCCTATTCCTGTTCATCCTACGTATCATGGAATGACGTATGAGGAGGTAGTAGAGGTGGATAATGATTATTATCATATGACGCAGTTCTATTATCTGGTGGTATCTGGGGAACAACGTAGGGTGGATCTGCATCTCCTTGCAGAGGATGTAGTTTCAGAAGAGGATGAGATTGCTGGCATTCATCCCAGGAAGTCTCACTGCTGCCCTACTAGCGATTGGGTTCTGTTATAACCATCTTCGTTTTCTTGTGGAGGTGGTAGTTTCAGAGGTGGAAGAAGCTGCTGGCTCTCCACCAAGGAACACTAACCTGCAAGTGATGTTGTTTTGTAGGGAGTATCTATATACTTATTGCTTATGTAATGTACTCTGTTTGGTTTCTGCAATGTATTCCGTTGGATACATTTTGAGAAAATGAAAAAGAAACATTTTTTTTAGAGATAAAATAATTATACGGTTCGAACTATAAATGTCAATCTGTGAACTTGCTATTTGTTATTTAGAAAACTGTGTATCGAACTTATGGAAATAGTAAGTGTGTATGACAAAAAAAAAATTATTGGTCGAAGTGATTATGATAGAATTAAAGTGCGAAAACTTGACAAATGTGTAGGGATTTTTTGAGTTGAATTTGAATATAGGTAATGACTTGTGATGTTATTGCTATGAATAACCTTGAAAATTAGTTATTTCGAATTGAGGATGTGTAAATGACGGATAAGTGCGACAGCTGTTTGGATTATGTAGGATAAGTTTGAAACTGGTAAAGAGGATTTGGGTTTATCTATTTTTTACCTATAAATAAAAGGAGTTTACTAAAATATAGAAGCTATAATTATGGTGAGAACTTGTTCTCAGAGGGTTCGGCATGCTACAAAGGGGAGCTTGGCAATAAATATAATTGAAGTTTGTAAAATAATTTTTGGGCAGCTCAATTATGATGCCGATTTGCCTATGTTTATGTTGCAGGTGGATGGCTTAAATTCAAGGGCAAGGGAAAATTAGGTAGATCTTCATTTTTGGTGTGATATATTTTGTGATATGATTATTGACCCTAAAGCACGAAAAATTATGGTAAGATAGATTGCTCTAGATGAGATTGCTGATGAAGATGAGATGATTGCTAGGGGCGTGGTGATTAGATGTGGAGCTGGAAGTCATCTAGGATATTTTAGATGTAATTACTTGTAAGAGTTCGTTGATATTGTAGGTCAAATAAAATGTGGGATTTATATGGAAATAATAATTGTGTTTTGACTTTTCTTGTTTATTCCCTTATTATGTAGATTCTGTTGGATATTTTGAATTTTTGAGTGATGTTAGCATTGATAGTACCGTTGATACTAGTATAAATAGATGTTGTAATATTGAGATATTGGATCTTGTAACTCGAGAGAAGGGATTGTAATTGTAGCTCAAGCTTATTGTGTAGTGAGTATGTTAAATTTGGAGAGGTCTGATAGGAGGATGATTAGGAGAGAGAGATGCATTTAATGACAGGCATTGTAGTAATTATGATAGAGTATATCTCCTCAAAAGGTATGAGTGGATTGATAGAAGCAGGGGAAGGGACGCCTTGGCTAAAAAACCTAAGGTGGCTTAAACGAGTCCCCTCCCTCTCTTCGTCAAACTTTTACATTTCACAGAGAGAAAAACTCAGAGATTTACCATCGCTTTTAGAGGAAAGAGAGAGCTGTCATTGATGCGGAGGAGAAAAATCTGTTGTTATCTGGTTCTATGGTGAAGGAGGAAGAGTTCACAGTGCCAGAATCATCTTCTGTTGTTGAAGGTTAGTGGTGTTTGTTAGATTTCGATATGTTAGGTAATTTTTTTTATTGATGCAAGTATTGTTGAGTTTTTTTATTATTGATGCGAGTATTTAAATAGTATCTATATAGGGAAAGTGTGTCTGTCACTATAATGAGGGAAATATAGGTTATCCTTTTCCTTCTTGTGTGTGGCCTTTTGATAATAAACAATGACTGTATAAAATGTCTCTGCCTACTTTAGTTGAAACAAAATAATTTAAAAAATAAGAGAAATTGACCAAATACCTATCCATATATGTAGGTGTAGATGCGTGCCAAGAAATTAGTAAATATAACACTCTCTGTGTCGAGCTCTTAGTTGGATATGGAAACTTTCACATCTGGTCGTGTAATAGCCGCTAAGAATATAAGTTGGGAGGATGCTACCTCCGTTGAGGTTGAGCATGGAAGTAATAGCACCGCTGATACTGTAATTTTGTCTGAACATCATGTGGTGGTACATTCAGAGAGTGAAAGTGATGGGGAAGATCAGGTCGATCTAGCTAACTTTCTTGGTGAACTGTATAGTTACCCTGAAGGGTCGGACATATTGAAGGAGTTCTGTAAATATAAGAATAGCTTAAAATGTGTATGGGAGATTGGATAAGGGGGTAGGTCGTTTAGAGAGTATTTGGATAAGGGGGCTGAGAGATTGTTTTTCTTACTGCCTGACTTACAGTGGGAGAAAAGGCATTGGAGGAAGGTTTGCTGTGTTATCATAGACAGTTCGATTATGGGCTAACAGTGCCTTTGAGCAATTTTTCCAAAGGTATTATGACTGAGAGTAATTAGTGCCCTGCTCCGTTGAATGGGAATATGTGCGAAGTAATATGTGTATGTGAGAATTTAAATGATAAATGGTCGAACAAGGGGAAAGAGAAAAGGTTGACCTCATTGGATGTCTTGAAGTATTATAATGTGAAGTGCTTTAGTGCCACCAGGGGCACCTATTTTTCTTCTGTTAGCTCTCACCTTTTCTTTTTCGACCTTGATTCGGCGAGGAAGGTTTGGAATTATAATTTACTGTAGGTAAGAGGCGAGTGCTTGCAATGAGCTAATGAGGTCTTTTTGGATCTTGGATATAAGTCATTTACTAAATATAAGGATACCCACTAACTTTGAATTGAATGAATATTTTATGCTTTGTATTGATAATAAACTGCTTTATATGCATGTGTTCAGTGTAAGATGAGGAAAGAAAAAATGTTAATTGACGAGGTAGCTCAAGAAAAAATGAGCTCGAGACTTTTTTGGACGAGCTTGAGATAAGTTGGCACAAGAGGGTTAACAGTAAATCTATTAAAGTCCAGAAGTCTTAGGTAAAGAGAAAAATGACTGAAGTTGTCCCAGCGGCTGAAGCCGGGGTCGACTCATCAGCAGATATTGGGAAGGTGCTAACTTTATCAAAAGCTGCACCCATGGTTCTGTAGCTGAGACTTGCAAGTTTTATATCAGGCAAAATAGGCCAAAGGCCATCTAAGAGGAGAATCACAAACGTTGATGTTTCAAAATTAACGACCACGGAGAGGGGGGAGGTCGAGATGGCCTCAAAAAGGAGAAAAGTGGACAGTCCCCCGCCTGCGGTAGTGAACGAGGCAAAGGAAGTGGTGGTGGAAATAGGCTTAGAGGTCATGTTGCTTGCTCTAGAAGAGAAGTTCAAGGCTGTGGTTCTCAAGGACGCTGAGGAATTTAGATTGTTAATTCATGTAGAGCTTTGTAGGGTAATTTGAAAAGTAATCGTGCTATTGTGATTCGTTTGATATACCGTATACTATTTTAATTTGTTTTTCTATACAGGTGTCCCGTATGCTGAAAGGGATCACCCTTGGTGTCAAGGAGGGGAGGTCGGCACTGAAGCAGACCGTGGAGTTTGAGAAAAAAATTAATGGAAGAAGAAGCCAAACTTGTAACAGAGAGGTCATGAGCAAGCCCAGAAGTCGTAAATTTGAGGGCAACATTCCGGGTAGCCATGGATAATCTCGACTGAGAGTCTAAAATAAACGTAGACGAAGTGAGTGCGGTTCGCGATAATCTCGCTCAAAGGCTCCATGAAGATGGCTATACGGAGGCCGATATTATTGCTATAAGTAAAAGACAATCTTTGAATATTATGGGGCCTAATACACCTGATTATCCTGAAGATCGGAGGACTTCACCTACAGAGACCATGTCTGTTCTAGGAGATATTTCTCTTATCACTCATGAAGAAAATCAAGGTGTGGACGAGTAGGAGAAGGTAGAGTAAGAGTTATTTATAATATGTTCATAGAAAATATCTGTTGGAAGTGAAGGAAGACATTTGTATTATGACTTTATTTGAAGTGAAGTTATAGAATTACTGGTGTCTTGATACATATACATTGGTTTGTAGGAACTTAACGATCTGCACGTCGTAATTGAGGCGTTAGAGAAAGAGCTCTCTAGGGAGAAAAATGTTGTATACGCAGCAGTTTTTCTTACTGGACACACAGGGGCTCAGGTTAGAAAATACAAAGAATTTAGTGAAGATCACTTAAGAGATTTATGTGGAGCTCATTTAGGATGGGCTAAAGAAAAAATAGAGAAGGACAAAGTAGTTAGGAAAGATAGGAGTAGGTACTTCAAATTACGACCTTTCCTTCCCGGTGGTATTAGAGAAAATACTCCAAAAGAATCCAAAGACCATATGAAGTTGACCCACTTTCTAGAAGCTGAAATAGATAGTTAGAAAGGGCTAAAAGAGGCGTACCTTAAAATGTTTGAAGATCGAGTTATTTATCTAGATCCCGAGATCGTAAAAGTATTGGCCACCAGAGCGAGAAATTTGCATAGCTTAAAATCTAAAGAAGTATCAGCTCGTACTGGCATGTCGATGATTCATATGACTTGATTGTAATATTTGTAATTGATTTATGTGAACTGTGTTAATGAAGTAACTGTTGGGCAAGTCGAACTAGAAAATTTTGGTCATCGCAACATGACGCTTACCAATTTAAATGAAAAACAAAATTTGAGCTAAACCAGACGTGTAAGGAATCAAAAAATACCGCCAAACTTACTATGAAAATGGAAGTAAAATTGCTTGAGTTACAAGAACTTGTAGAGAAAAAGGAAAAGGAGGTGGTGAGCATTCAAGGTGAGTTGGAGAAGGTGAAAGGGTTATTAAAGAAGAAGGAGAAGGATATAACGAGTACGCAGAGCGAAATAGTAAACCTTATCGAAAACATAAATAAATTAGAGGAATAATTATTAATAGCGCGTGATACTGGGAAGGGTGAAGAGAAAAAGTAGGGATGCAGATCACGCTCAATATAGTATTAGAGGGTTATAGGCTGAAGAAAGGGATTTAAAAAGGAATCTTAATAATGTTAGGGGGCAGTTGAGAAAGAAGGAGGTCAAAGTAAAAACTTTGATCGAGCAGATAGTGATGATGGAGGCCAATTTGGCAAAATTTTGGACTAGTATTGTGTTTTTTGAATAAAACAATGCAAAAATTGGAGGCTAATATTCTAGAATCTCAACAGGAGCTTAAGGGAGAGATTGATAAAAGATTATTCAATCGGAGTAAACTGGATGAAGTAATGGAGATGATGAGGTAGATAAACGAGTTCACGACAGTGATGGAGGCTCCTCACGCTCAGGTAGTTTCCAAAATTTCCAACAAACAAGGTCGTTGTAGTAAATTGGATAGATTACAAAAGGAGGCCAAGGTAAATATCTGTGAGCTCGCGATACCGAACAGGGAAAAGCTCGCAGCAGGCGCAGATCATAAAAAAGTGATGGCAGTTGTGCTCACATATTTTATGAGTGAGATTAATAAAATTGAAAATGAGAGAGATACTATACATGATAAGATGATTGCTCAGGGCGTTCAGTGCGAGATGATTTTAATTCTATCTAAATATTTTGAACATTTTGTATCTGACCTTGGTGCTCTCACCCAAGAAATGGTTGATCAAGGTAGAGAGATTGTTACTGGAAGAATAACGTAAGTTAAAACTTGTGAAGTGGGTGAGAGCTCGACTGGTGTATCAAATAATCAACCTGTATAAGAGAACATGCGAACTATTTTGGTATATGTATGGTAGATGTTTGGATAGAATAAAGCTAGTTTTACCTTTTACTTTTTCTTTTAAGATTTAGTATATATATTGGATGATAGTAGACAGTAATGAGGGAAAAAACTTTAAAATTTTTATTGATGAGAAAAGAATGTATAAACTGTATGGAGATTAAATTTCACTTTTATAATGTAAAGAACAATATTAGATGTTTCCTGTGCTTGGAAAATAAGGATTTAATGGTAGTATTTCTTCAATCTCCTATAGTTCCAAGGGTTTGGTATCCTAATGCCTTCCTCTATCATGAGGTAGTAGGATCCCAAGCCAGTTCCACCTACTACAAAAAATAGACCCTCTCAATTTTCTATAGCTTTCTGGCATTTAACTCCTTTTTATTTTTGGGGATTTCTCAAAGTACTAAGTCATCGATTTTGAATTGCCGATTTCGAACTCTTCTGTTGTATGAATTGGCTAGCATATGATGTAATTGACCCAAGTTAGCAACAACTCGAGCTCTTGTTTTGTTTATCCAGTTCATATTGCAGGCGTGCTTGAACTCATTTTCTTTACTAGTGAGCTTATGATCTTTGACAGGATGGCGATATTCTGGTGGGATGATGGCTTCGGTTCCATAAGCAAGTAGGAAAGGGGAATACCCTGTTGATTATCTTGGTATTGTGCGGTAGGTCCATAAGACATGTGGTAGTTCCCTTATCTAATTACACTTCTTCTCTGATTGAAGTCTCTTCTTGAGTCTATCAATGGTGGTTATGCTTATGATTTTGGCCTACCCATTACCTTGGGGATTATACGGATTTGAAGGTGAATAAAAGATGTTGTGTTTGTTAAGAAATGCCACCACTTTTTCTCCAACGAACTGTGGCCCGTTATCGATCTGAATCAGGTGGGGACAACCAAATCGTGTGATGATATGTTCTCAGAAAAATGAGATGAATTCTTCTTCCAGAGTTTGACAAAGAGAAACTACTTCTACCCATTTTGTGAAATAATCCATGGCTACAAGTAAGAATTTACGGTTACCCATTGTGTTTGAGAATTCTCTCACGAGATCTAGTGCACAACGCTTGAAAGGCCAGAACACCTTATTCGCATGGAGTTTCAGAGCAGGAGCTCGTATTTTATTATCATGTCCCTGGAATATGTCATATTTTCATGAATACTCTTCGCCCTGTTTTCTCATTCTGGGCCAGAAATCTCCTTGTGTAATTGCTCTGTTTACGAGTGATCGTTCTGCAGTATGGGAGCCACAAGTTCCTTCATATAAATCTTTTAGCATTCTGACAACTTCTTGTTTAAAGAGGCACTTGAGATAGGGCAGGTCACCAATCTTTGATATAAGTTACTTTTATGTACTGTGTACCTCTTGGAGTTTTTAATTCGTTGTCTGCGTTCTTTTGGATCTGTATGAAGTGGCCCATCACATTTATTCTTCATGTCGACATAGGTGAGAAAAGGCTTTCTCTAATCGTTATCCTCCTCTTTATCGCCCCCAGTGTTGATTGAGTATATTATTAGGAGATCAATGCTGGGGCTTGATATCACTTCAATTTGGAGGTATCTTTCTTTTGTACCAGATACCCGGGCTAAGTAAGCCAAGAAATCGGCGTTGTAATTCTCTCAACGAGGTAAATAATCAAGTGTAGTTTTGTCAAATCGACCCATTCTATCTATAATGAGTGCCGCATAATCGACAATTTTGCCGTTCTTCTTGTATCGCTTGGAGTAGTGATGGACTATCTATAATGAATTTGTATAGATCGATATTTTAGGAACTCCGATTTCCAATGCCATGTCTATGCCATGAATTAATACTTTGTACTTTGAGACATTATTAGATGCTTCAAAGTTTAATCGGATTAACTTCTCGATAATGTTATTTGAGGGTATAATCAGTATGATTCAAATCCCTGACCCTGCGGGTCCTGCTAATCTATTTGTAAGAAGTCTCCACCCCTTTTGTGTGACCCACTAAGCTCATTTTTCGAAAGGCTTTCAAGGTGGATTATCTTCAACTTCTTCTGTTAGATCTAGATCGTGCTCTTCCCAATCTGGATCTTCTACTGGGAATTCTGCTAAAAAATCATCCACTGCTTGACCTTTTTTTGAGGTTCTTTGTTCAAACTTAATGTCGTGCTCCCCCAAACTAATGAACCATTGTTGTACTCTATACGATTTCTCCTTCTTAGATAGCACTTCCCAAAGGGGATAGTTTGTCATGACCTTGATTAAATGAGCTTGAAAATAGTGCTTGAGCTTCTGTGAAGTATAGACGAGTGTAAGGAGGAGTCGCTCTATATTATAATATCTTGTTTCGGCCAGCGTAAGAGTTTTGCTTGTGAAATATAATGGCTTATCAATTTTTCCTTCTTGGTGTAAGAGGATTGACCTTAGTGAGTTTTCTATAATGGTAAAGTAGATGATTAATACCTCATTCTCGATTAGAGTGCTCATTACGGGAGATTTTCTGAAATACATTTTTAGTACTTAGAAATCTACTTTACATTTTTATGTCCATTCGATCTTCTCATTATGTCTGCCTTTTACCCTTTCTAGTTAATCTACGAAGTAACATGAACAACCATCGACATCGATCTGAAGACTTCGAGACGAATCTGTTGATAGATGCAATCTTGCCAATAAGCTTTTGTACATCTTTCTTTCTCTATGGAGATGACATGTTGATTAAAGCTCGAATCTGATCTGGATCAGCTTCGGTCCCTTTCTTGCTGATGAGGTGTCCTAGAAATTTGCCATAGTGTACCCCAAATTGGTATTTATCTAAGTTGAATTTTATTCAGTACGACTGCAAGATGTTTAAAACTTTATTAAGATATACTATATGATCTTCTTTCTTTAGGCTTTTTTAAAGCATATCATTGATATATACTTAGACTGTTTTCCCCAAATGTTCCTTGAACATACTCATGATGAGCTTTTGATAGGTTGCTCTAACATTTTTGAGACCGAATGACATGATTTTGTAATAATAAAGTCCCCTTTCAGATATGAAGGTGGTTTTCTCTTGATCTTCGTCTTAGAGAGGTATATGGTTGTATCCTGAAGCAGGGTCTATTATAGATAATAGTGCATGCCCTGCCGTAGAGTCTAAAATTTGATGAATTATGGGAAGAATGAAATTACACTTTATCATATGTTTGTTAAGATCTATGAAATCTATACAAACACAAAGTTTCCCATTCTTCTTTGGAACTGCTGCAATGTTCGAAATCCAATCTGGGAATTTGGCTTCTCGAATGAATATGACCTCGATAAACATGTCAATTTTTGTGTTAACCTCGTCTCTAAGACGAGGATGAGGTGAGAGTCTTCTTTATTTTTGTTTGATTGTTGTAGCTTTATCTCTAATGCTTAATTTGTGATAAGCTTTAGCAGGGTCAACTCCTGGCATTTCTTGTAAAGTCCACACGAAGACTTCTCTATTCATCTGTAGGAAATGTATTCGAGCTACTTTCTCCTATTGGATAAGCTTATTGCCAATATATGTACCCCTGCTATCTCCATCGATCTTAATGTATTGTGTAGGTTTGACTGTAGAAGGTTGATCCTCGGCGTGAATAGCTTTCTGTAATTGCTATGAAGCAAATTTATCGGATGTATCAAGTATGGTAGATACTGTGTTTTCACAAGCTCGAGAAAGCTTTTAACTTCTTTTGATCTCATAGATTCCAACGTTATATTTGAAATGAAATGCCAAATGGTATGTGGATGGGATCGCTTCCATGCTGTGTAACCAGCAATAACCCATTATCCTTAGATATCAGGATTTTGCATTAATGATGTAGAAAGTAACATCGAGAGTGGTAGATCTAGAAGTGATCAGAAGGATGATCTTTCCTACTCGTTCTTCATTAGATCTGTTAAAACCATTGCTATCAATTTCGTTTAGTATAACTTTATCAGCTAGTCCCATTTGCTTAATTGTGCTTTGAAAAAGGATTTTAATACCACTGCCTGTATCTATCATCATTGCATGCATGACAAATTTTTTCATCTTAAGCATAATAACCAGTGTGTCATGATATGGGAATTTGACATAACCAATGCCGTAGTCTTCAAATGAATTTCCAGTTTGTCGATTGCTTGATTTGGGAGGAGTTTAGCTTTTTTATCCTAAACCATGAGGTGAGAACACTCTGCTAACCTCCTTCTCTTGAACCTGTTTAAATTGTTGATATGGTAGATCTCAATCATGTGACTGTGGTAGAGGTGGTATAAGTATTTTTCCTCAGATTGATCTTTGACTTGCTTCTTATAGCTTCCATTCTTATATCCTTCTAGATCGATAATGTACTCGTGCATTCTCCCGTCTTTGAAAATGTACTTCAACAATCTCTATATGGCATAGCAGTTGTCAGTTTCATGATGTATTACCTTATGGTGCAGACAATATGGTTTTCCTTCGATTGGATCCAGAGGTTGAACCACACGGAAGAGCTTGTCTTTCTCCAGTATAGGGTAGATCATTGAGATCCTGACATTCATCTTCGGAAGGACCGGTTTGGGTAATAGATTTCCTTTGCGTGACTTGCCTTTATATGTTTTAGCTCACTTTTTATCACCCAGGCCATCTTTATTGTGTTCACCGTCTCTCTCTGTATTTGAACCCTTCGTAGCTAGGACATTTTTAGTAGATTTATGTCTTTCAGACATCGTCCTTTCTAGGTCGATATATCATTTTTCCTTTATAATCATGTCTTCTAAAGTTGAGGGTTTGTTTAAGAAAGGATGTTATTTCACTTAACAATCGATCTGTAGTGCATTGGTAAATCCTTAAACAACTATCTTTTGATCGAGATTATCAACTTTCTGAGCAAGTTTGAGAAAATTATTTGCAAAGACTTTGAGCTTCTCCCCCTGAGACTGCTTGAGACTAATAAGAGTGTATAAATTCTCCTCATTGTCGTTGTTATGGGCATACATCTTGATGAAGATATGAGGATTGAATTTTCAGGTAGAGAATGGAACCACCGTAATGGCTCCCCCTGGAGACTAGTAGCGAACAATCAATAAAGGATGTGGTTCAAGTTCGAATACAATCCCAAAGAATCTCCGAATTGTTGGACATGCTCTTTAGGATCTGTGCCGTTGTACTTTCATATTTTGGGAGTAAGGAACCCTGTTGGTACTTCTATATCAAACAACTCTTTGGCAATCAGACTACCTTACAATTTTTGTTGAACTCGTCTTTACTACAAAGAGGTTGAGCTTCTATCAACTCCTTGATTCGTTGATCCACATGTTCCTGTGTGACATACCGACGAGGTGTTATAACTATTTGGCGTATAGGTGAGGGATTATGATTATCAGTTCCCCCACTCAAGTATTTACAAACCTGTACCCAGGATAGATGTCGCGGCTCTTCTACTGGATGATTTGAGTGCCTGCGTCCCCTGCTAACTTCTAACTGATCTTCTAACCTGAGATGAATATATGCTTCTGGCACGTATTGATCATTGCATGGATGTCTGAAAGCTCCTCAACTAGTTGTGCCTTAAGGTCCTAACCTATCCCGTGCTGAAACCCTAGAAGTCGCTGGTATGGTCTCTCGTTCCTGGGGAGCCTAAACCTGTTAATTGTCTTGAAGTACTTTCAAGGTAGTATACATTATTGTCATCCATTCTTCATGTCGTTTGAACTCTATTTGTTGAACTCTACGTTCATCTTCAAGTTCCTGTTCGCAAAGCTCTCTGTCGTTTTACCAACTGACATTCGAGCTCGTTCCATTTCTCCATTTCAGCGTTGAGGTTCGCTCTTAATTATGCTCTCTGATCAGGTTTGATGGAGAATTCATACTGAACTCCTGTAACTGGTTGCTTAAAAGTCACCATGATTGAAAATTTATCGTTGAGTAACTGTCTGCCTTAGGATTTTGTGGAAATGTTTTCTTTCCCACAGATGGTGCTAAATGTAAGGGCCTAATTTTGAAATAGTTAGAAAGGCTCTTACACTAAATGTACATGTGACAATAAAGAGAATAGAGAATATGAATTGATACAAGTTTATCGTAGAAACCTCTGAATAGGTAAAAAACCATGACCTCAATTTAAGTGTTTTAGTAACTGTAACTTTATTTGTTAAGACTGATATTTTGATTACAACTAATTATTTTGTTAGCTAGAAAAACTTGGGTGGACCTCCATCTCTTCTATGTCTTTTATTCCCTTTATAGACCTTATTTTTATTTTGTTTACATGTATCAGCATGTTCTCCAGAATTAAGGGATGAGTAGAGGTTACCTATGTAACTACTAGTTTATGGGAGACATGTGTCCTTAACTTGTTCTATTTCATTTGGATTGATCGAGCCACTTTCTTCTTCAGTTGGTAGTCCAGGTGTCATTGTTGACAGTGTATGCAATGTGTATGTTGCGCAGGTTAGGTCTTTGATCAGTTTGATATTATCCCGGCTCAAGGGATAAGTCCTTACTGAGGCCACTACACTACCTCCCCAAAATACTAATACAGCTCGAGATGCTACTGCAGGAGTAAAAATACCCCATGAGGTGGAGCCTGTCAAAGGTTGTTAGGCCTATTTCTCTATATTTTTGATATTATTCTACACTGTAGAGGTTCCTTGTTTTAACTTTTGAGTTGTCATGGAATGTAATTGAATATTTGTGGAAACTATATGTTCTTGATAGACAAAATTAATTTTGACATATGAGTTTGAATTATGTTAATAATATGAAATTTGTACTTTGTTGTAGGACATAGAGCGGTTGAGGTAAACTATTAACAATGTGTAGAGAGCGTTGACTAGAGCTAGAAACTCCGTGAGTTGCATTCAGTAGGTACTAAATATAACTGAATATGAGAGAAGGAATTTTAAATCTTTCTAGGAGAAGAATTTTAGTGAACTATATGAACTCCAGAGTAGATATGCTAAAATAAAAATAAATAGGTTTAACTTACTAAAAAAGAGGATGATAGGTTTAACTTACTAAAAAAATTGTTAAAGGAGGCTCCTATTAAGGACAAGAATGAAAATGAGAAGTGTCAAAAATTGCTACTATCTTTAAGACTATATTTTGAGGCCAAAGTGGACATTAAACAAGGTTTAAAGGATACTTACTTACACATTTTAAAACAAAAGGGTATAATACCAGATCCAGTTCGAGTAAAATTATTGGCACAAGAAGCAAGAAATTGGCATAGTGAAGAAGCCTGAAAATGTTTAGATCGAGCTGGAGTATATATAATATATATAACATAATAATTTTGGGCTGTTGAGGTTTGAATAGACGTCTTTGGTCTTATGTAGGGTCGGAGGGAAATGAGGATCCTGTTTTTAACATAAATAAAGAACATAAGACAATACGAGCCAATTTAGAGAATGAGTTGAACAAATCTTAAGAAGCATTAAATCAATGTATCGAGCAAATATTTTGGCTTGTAGCTCGAGTGACAGAGGAGATATCAAAGAGAATTAATGTGGAAGAACTATTAAAGGCTTTGGAGGTTGTTCAAAAAGAAACTCGTGAATGTCTCTTTTATTCAAATAAGAAGATGAGGCAATATTTATATCCAACACGAGCACATGTTATTGCAAAGACTGATCATGAGCGTCATATAAAGTCGGTGATTGGTTTTTATGGTAGTAAGTTGGGCAGAGTGGAGAACGAATTTAGAAAGTATATTACTGAGTGTGGAAAGGATTTTGACAAAATACGAAGGATGAGAATCATTGGTTTATAAAAGATGAACACGGGAAAGGTTTTGATTGTTTGGAAAATGTGGGTTCTGTACCTTTACATAATTGGTTAGAGGAAGAGGAGGAGGAGGTCAAAGATCTAGTATCACGGTCTCAACGAAGACCTCACAGGCAAGATATCATGAGTTTTTATTCTTTTAAAATTGATCATGTAAGTAGTTCACGAAGAGGAGGGGGAAAAAGGCAGTCTTTAAATCATTCAGCATATGACCTAAATGACCTATATGCCAAGTGTGTTCGATATGTAGCATACTATTTTTAGGAGACTGTCTGCATAAACGTATAATAGATGTGTGTTGTTTATATAGTAGATGTTTTGTATGTATACTAGATAGGTACATTGAGAAAACATAAGTATTTCATTAATGTTAGAGCAACATACAATAAAATTAAAAAAAAAAAAAAAAATCCATAACAGAGCTACAAAATCTGGACTGTGAAGCATCATTGTAATAACCTAATTTTAGGATTTGAACTTAGCCTTTACCCCAGATGTGTTTAGAATGCTCAAGAATAGTAAGTGATAGCTAACAAGATAATTTAGCGTGGAAAATCTTTGAATAGGTTAAAAACCACGATCTCTCTTGAGGATTTGAGAAAGAGAGAGTGATATTATTAAGATTGCTAGCTTATTATAACAAGTCTTCTGAGTATATGCAATATTAGAGTGAGGATTCCCCTATCTTTTATATAGAATTCTCTGGTCCAATTTATAGGTCTTCTAATATGACTGTTTGACGACCATTAAGATTCTTAATGACGGACGTTACAAAATATATGTTAGATATTCTTTGACCAAATTGGGTAACGTTCTGATCTTTGTTGCTTCGTAACGGCTTCGTGGATGACTGTACATTTGCTAAACTCGAAATATTAATATAGAGGTTAAAAGTGATGGCTAGAACTTAGGGATACTGAATATGTTGATGAGGTCGAGGACAAAGTATGAGTCTGGGATGCTGAATAGGTTATTACAAGACTGCTCTTAACCAAGAGTACTAGAAGCATCATAGGCGAGTGGTGTTGGTTGAGAAACTCGTGCTATAACTATTTTCTGATGTTGATGTCTTGATTTTGATTATGCTATAAATGTACCGCATACTCTGTTGATAAGGTCAAAAGTTTGCATGTTGGTCAAAGATGAAGCATGAGTTCGAGATACAGAGTAAGCCATTACAACCGCCCCCTCTTAGCTAACAGTACGAGAAACATTATGGGCAAGCAGTACTGGTTAAGAAGTATCATCAATGATGCAGTTAATATCTGGGAATCATTTCCAATACATATTCATGAATATTTGTTTGTGTCTTTTGGGTTTTTAGAACCAATAGTTCTAGCCAATGTTGTTGCATGGAAAATCTTTTTAACGTTGGGAATTTGAATAGTTGGCTTAAATGCTGATCATAGTATATAGAATACTCTGAGTTGTGTGTGAGGAACCAAGTCTTCATTTCTGAACTATTTCTCCTTTGTTCAATTTTTTGTACTTGAAATCTTTTAACTATTGAGAGAATGGTGACTACAAGAACCCAATCTCAGGAGTCTAGGATTCATAGAAAGACGGAAGAACTACGCATCATGTATTTTGGATACCAACCTTTACATTTGCTGACACCAATTTATGTGTCACCTACCTATCACCATATGTCATATGAAGAGGTGATGGAAGCGGGGGATGATTAATATCATATGGTGCATTTCCATTATCTGTTGACGTCTGAGGCAGAGCGCTGAAATGGTATTTGGTTGCTGGTGGAGGAGGCTGTTAAAAATGAAGAGAAAACTCTAGGCATTCGTCTGAGGGAGTCTCACCGGTATCCTACTAGTGAGTGGATCATTGCTAAAAAATAGGACCTTCCATCTGTCTTTAGTATATGGGGAGGTGGGGGTTATGGTGGAAGAGGTGGTGATAGTAGAGGGTTTTATTTCTATGGACCATCGATATTGGCCTTGAAGAAGATCATTCATCTGTGATTTCCAGTTCCACTATTTCTTATTCCTTGTAGCATGGGATCAGAGTTTAGAAGTTGGTTCAATTTTGCATCTTCTTCCTCGTTGACTGTCGAGAGGCATTTTGAACTATTACTTGATGCAATTTTGGAAAGTAATTTATAGATTGTCTATAATGATAGTTTATCTGTAAAGTAATCTGTAAGAAAAAATTTAGAACTAATGAAATGTCATCGTCCTGCTATCTTGATGTTGTGTGTCGAACTTTGTAACTTCTATGTATAGGTTTGGGTTGCAAAGTATAGGTCTGCAAGTATGAGGAATAGTAGTTTGCTACGTAGTCTTTGTTGTATAAACCGAACAATACGGATCTCAGTATGTATATCGGTAAATGGTATTGATAGGCAAGGTTTGAAAAATTAGAGGAGCTCAAAAATGTGATGATAGGAAGTAGTTAATTTCTGTAAGATGGCTAGGTTGTTGTAAAGGTATATGGTATTTTGCGATATGTGTATTCGAACTGGCTGAAAAATGTTTTGACCTGTGGAAAGAATTTATATTGGTCTGTAGGGGCTATCGTTGGACATGCTTGATTTTGTATGTTGCCATCTTCATATTTGTGCGTATAAAATCTGAGGAGATATTTCATAATATGGAAAGAATGACCTGTCATAATAATCGAGATTGTCTATTGATATTCTTCTGTCCTAAATTTTTTTTTGTAAAATATATCTTCCAGCAAAATCTGAAGAGTTATATGGATTCTCAAAGTTCTTCCTGGAATCAATATAAAGTAGGGATTCTTGGCTTCAATGTATTGTATCTTCTATAAGGATAATTTTATGTGTGAGTAACCATGGTGAGGAGGCATTCTCAGTGTGGTTGTCATGCAGCAAACGGTAGGTTCCATATCAAGGTTGTTGAACTTTGTGAGCGATATTTTCGTCGACTGCCTTATGATGTTGTGTTACCGGAATGGCCATTAAATTTGATCGGTCTAGATGATGAAGGCAGGCGTGCTGAATATGATCGCTTTTTCTAGTGCAATATGTTTCATAGGTCTCTACTAGATGCCACGATTTGAGAAATGATTGAACGACAGCACGCATGTGACGTACTTGTTGAAGAGGATGCAAGGGCAGCAAGAGGAGAGATAATTCCATGTGGTGAGGTAAATCATCCAGGCTGCTTTAAATGTAACTGCAGATGTTTGTAAGATCAAATTGTGGAAGTTCATAATAAATAAGTAATTTGTTTTACAGTAATATGTTTGTGTTATTTGTTATATGTAGAACGAGGCATAGTTGTTGCGTTGATCTGAGATAAATAAGAATAAAGTATTATGTTTTACTGTCTGTGTGCAGATATTGTGGATGAAATTTTTTAATATTGAACTATTTTAAGAATGTCGTACGATCTTGGTATAATATAAAAGTAAGGTGATTGGTCATTTATACTGCGTTGGGAAATAGGGGCAACATTTTTTAATGGTAGATAATAGAGGCAGACGTGATGACAATAGGCGTTATGATAGAAGTCATGATGATGTTGCTAACCGAAAAGACATGCCTGTAAAGATAGTAGGGGTTACTGGCATGTGTCTGAAGGAGCTGTCATTTCTGTAAACTGAGGGAGAGTATAAAAACTCGTATCTCTCTCCCTTATAAATTATCAACAGTTGTAGAGAGAGAAAAGTTGTGCAATTCTTATCTCCAAAGAGAGGAAACATTTAAGTTCTGAGTATGATTTGAGAGGGAAAGGTTCATCGGGTGATATAAAACTGTTGGACAAGCGACGGGAGTAGTCATTCTTGGTAAGGCGTCCGGGTAAATCAGAAGATTATTATTCTTCAAGTACAGGTTGGTAATAAGTGTCTTTGTTTGTTTGACTTGTTGTTTGCTAGTAATCTGCATGATATTGTCTGTTTATCCTTTAAGATTGAGGTAAATCAAAAGATTATTATTCTTCAAGTACAGGTTGGTAATATGTGTTTTTGTTTGTTTGATTTGTTGTTTGCTAGTAATCTGTATGATATTGTCTGTTTATCCTTTAAGATTGTGGGATACATAAGTTTGATAATGTAGGGGTTTTAAGATCTTTAAGTAGTTGATGAGAGAGTTCTATAGTGTAAAAGCTTTGTTATATGAATAGATTGTAGAGAAAAAATGCTTATTTGAGAAGAAGAGGGAAACTTAAAATGATTGCTTTTTGTTTTGGAAAATTATAAAGCAAACGTGATGACTGGGTAGAAATATGGGTGGGGCTATTTTTATTATGTGTAGGGTGTAATATGTAAACTAGTGATAATGATGAAATATTTTGTGTATCTGTAAATCCAATATGCATTCCAAACCTAGAATTCCTCAAGTTCGAGGGAAACATCATCATCGGGGAAGGAGGACGAGTGTAATGCCATAGAAGAAACTATAAATAGTATAGAGGTGACTGCAGAAGTTGGGGAATCCAGTAAAATAGGGAAAGTGAGAGAGATTGAGGATAGAAAAGATAAAGATAAATTATTTTTTATATACCCAGAGGGAGTAGATGTAGGAAAAGAATTTTTGAAATACAAAAAGAAATTGTAGAGAGAATGAGGAAGCTATCTGGTTGACCAAGGTCGCTGGTTTAGGGCCTATATCCTAGGAAAATAGGAGGAGGCGGTATACTACCAAGTCACTTATTTGGTGAAGTGGAAAATGGAGAGAGGGATTATTAAGGATGTTAATCTCTCATACTATAATGGCCTTGGGCTAATAGGCACGAATAATGGGTTTCTCTGTTACTTGAATCAGGTTGTGTATGGCCTTATAATTTTTCTGAAAAGGGGTTATGAATGTATTGCAGTGTTGCCCAGCCCAGCTGAATGGGAATGTATATGAGATGATGAGAGTATGTGAAACACTGAATGATAAATGGTGGAAGGAAGGGATTGCCAAGCAATTCAAAGCCAATAATGTGTTAAAATTTTATAAATTAAAATATATCAAAGGCCGAAGTAGTGGTTACCTGTATTGTGATTCTTCTAGGCCAAAAAATTTTAACTCTGAATATGCGGGTAGACCATGGAATGATCACCTTGTATGGGTAGGGGGTCACTGTATGCAGGTTCCAGATGAACCAACGCTCGTTCTGAACCATAAATATTATAACCTAAGTAAGTAATGTTGATCTATTTTAGACTAACCATTATCATGTCTTTGAGCTATTAATTAATGTTATGTTCCTTGTTTTGTCAAAACCCAATCCTTCATCGACGCTGATAATACCAGCTTGTTCGACTGCATTGCTCGTGATCAGGTCAATTTAAAGTAGGTACTTGGTGAGCTACGTATCTGTAGGGATAAGAGGGTAGATTCCATTGTACCCAAAGTTCAGCGAGCTCGCGAGAAACAAGCTATGGCTAAGGAGAAAGTTCATTTGACTGTTGATGATGTCCTTAGTCTTCCACTTCCTACACTTGAAACCATGAAATGGTCTACTCAGAGGTTAAGAAAGTTAGCTCTGCAAAGTATGCCTGCTATTGGGTTGGTGACCACTAAATAAGAGACTGCATAAACTGTTTCTGGGGATGTGGAGGAGAGACAGGAAGTGAGTGTGGTTACTCCTGCAAATTTTGAGAAGAACTTGTTGAAGAAAAAGTGACATGAGGCTGAGGGTAGCTCTCGTACTAATCCTCGTGCTGCGTCTAAGATGAGAGAGCTAGAGCATAAATATTGCCTAATGGCTGGGACCAATTTAAAGCAGCTCGGTGAAGAGTATCATGAACACACTTTCGCGGTATGTGTTTGAAATCTTTAATTGTCTGGAATTCAAACTAAAAGTTGTTGTTCTAAACTTGTGCTTATTTATTTTTTATACTGGCAGCTGTCGATGCTGCTGAAGGGGGCAGTGAAGTGCCTTGATAAGAGAAGCTAGGAGTCTGAAGATCTTACCCTGAAGTTTGATGCTCAATCGGCTTGTATTATGGAGCTCGAAGTTGAGCTCGAGTTAGAGAAAAGGTAGAGAGCTGAAGATGCCAAGGCTACTAAAGAGTAATATAGAGTATTGTCTGAGCATGATGATGCGATGTCACAATCATGCAAGGCATTGAAGGTGGAAAGAGATTATTTTGTTCCATCTTATTACTCTTTTGGGTTGACTCGTGTTGATGCCGAGTTGGGTTAATCAGGCAAATGCGATGAGATAAACTTTCCTGCAGAGGTTAAAAGTGAAGTTGTGGCTGATGTTGTTGATCCAGCCAATATACCTGTTACACCCACTGAACCAGCTGTAGCTGCTAATAAGATATCAAATCCTCCAGCCGAGGTAGACATTAATAAGATTCTTTAAATAATCTGTAATACTCTGCTCTGAACTATGTAGTTCACTTAACTTTGATAGGATTATACTCTGTATGGTCAGAAAACTGTTAAGTTTGATAGAAGCCTTTAGTATGCTTTCCTTGAATGCTTGTATGATAACGAGATATTTGTAATCTATGTAGGAGATAGAGCGATTGAGTAAAACTTATTTTAAACTGGAGAGAACGTTGAGTAGAGCGAGGGATGCTATAGTTCGCATTCAGCAGGTACTTAATAAAACTAAATATGAGATAAGGCAATTTAAATTTAGTTATGAGAAAACTTTTAAAGAGGTATATGACCTCCAGTGTAGATATGCTGAAATAAAAGTTGAAAGGGATAAGGTATAAAGAAAGGAGGAGGAAAGGGGAATATTAGTTTGAAAACCGAAAGAGTTGACCTATTTTAACGACCTGAGTGCTATGGCTAGGTGCCAAAGTATGCTGATTGACCTGACATTGTATTTCAAGGTCGAAGTAGATAGTAAACGGGGTTTAAATGAAGCTTATGTAGAGCTTTTGAAGAAAAGAGGTGTAGTTCTGGACCCAGCTCGAATTATGTTTTTAGCTCAAGAAGTATGTAATCGTCATAATTTAGAGGCGAGAAAATGTTTAGCTCCAGCTGGTGTGTCTATTATATGGGGCGATGCAAAGCCTTTATCTGATGTCTTTGGCTATATATAGGATCGGAGGGCAATGAGAATTATATTTGTTAGGATAAGAAAAGAGCAAATAGAGGTTCAACAACAATTAGAGGGTGAGTTAAAGGAGTTGCAGAATGTATTATCGCAACATGTTGAACTAAAAATATCTTTAGCAACGCGATTGTCAAAAGAAGTGACTGTTCGAAAAAAAGTAGAAGCTAATCTGAGGGCTTTAGGTGTATTACAAAAAGAAATAAGTAAGCAGCTGCACAAGGCTCATATGCAGTTGAATGAGCATCTGTATCCATCGTGAGCAAAAGTTGTAGCTTGAACAGAACATGAGTGTCATATAAAAAGTGTCATTGATTTTTATAGAGGAGAACTGGCGAGGGTAGAGAACGAATTTAGGAAGTTTGAAACAGAATGTGGGAAGGATTTTAATATTGAGAATGCTAAGGATGAAAATATGTGGTTTACCAAAGATGAAGAGGAAATTGTTGGTGAAAAACCCATACCTAGATTGAAGGCATTACCGCCAGAAGAGAATGAGGAGGAGGTCAAAAGTTTGATACCCCGATCGTGGCGTAAACAATGCCAACAGGAGGTGGTAACCTTTATAGCTCCTATAGATGTTCAAGTAACAAATAGAAAAAGTTTGAAAGATAAAGGGCAATCCTCTCATATCTCGAAGGAGCAAAAATAGGGTATTCTAGTTTTTTACCTGCCCTGCATATGTGTTAGATCTTTGTATACAATTTTTTGATGATAAATGAAATCTGCTCTATTTGATGATAAATAGAATGATGTATCGATATTACTCAAATATCATGTCCCTGATTAAACTTGTTAACTGTGATATGTAATCTGTTTTTATAAGCGAACTATTATAAATTTAAACTGCCATGACAGGTAGAACTGGTAGTTGTTCAGAGTCAATGTGACGCATTTCATGTTTAAAACAAACATTTGAACGCTGAACTAAATTCGTGTTAGGAGGTACTAAAGAGTGCTACTAAATTATAATAAAAAACAAAGGTGAAGATATTAATAGAGTGAAATATTGTAATTTGTTTGATTAACAAATTACAACAGAAAGAGGCTGAACTAGCCAGTCAACTGAAAAAGATAGAGGGATTAAAGGAAGTTATACAGAAAAAGGATGTTAAATTTTTAGGTACTTCGGGACAAACTAACCAACAAGGGGCGGAATTGATATCCGCTCAAACTCAAATTACAGAACTGTTGTTAGTGTCAGAGGAGGAAGGAAGTAATGTGAAAGACTTGCTATTTCAGGTAAATATGCTGGAGGCGGAGATAACTGATATGGGAGTAATTGTTAGAGAGACAAAAGGTCGTGCTCAAAAATATGAAGTATTGTGGTCGGTTGCTAATATGATGATAAAAAAAGGTCAAAGAATACCGTAGTCAACATAACGAAAATGTCAATAAGACTTGGGATAAAGTATATATGCTAGAGCATACCATTCAGTCGCTGGAGCTAAATATTTTAGAGTATCAAGTGGAGATCACAAAATTGCGTGATACAAATATTAAGTTGTGTAGAGATCTCTATAAGGCTGAAATAAGTTTGACAAAAGTAAGGTAAATAGAAATTAGTGTGAGGTTGAGGTGGAGGGATCAATATATATGGCTTATCATATGGACGAATTCATGACAGTGCTGGAATCTCAGAATGCTGTGACATTGAATGAAAAATAATAAGTGGATGAACGATGCCAAAGTTTGGAAGCCATGCTGAAGGAATCTCAAGATAAACTTAGTGAGCTTATTCTTTTTAAAAAGGTGAAAAGTGAGACAGGTGATGTATACGAGAGAGATATGACAATAATTATTTTTTTCTTTGTATTAGAGTTTAATAGATTAGAAGAGGAAAGTAGAACTGTATATGATAGTTTAGTTTCCCAAGTTGTACGGTACGAAATGAGGTTGGTTCGATCGGAGTACCTAGATCCCATGGTGTCAAGAATTGGAGTTCTTAAAGAAAGTAAAATTAGGGAAGGAAAACAAATTGTTATGGGGAGAATGCTAGAGTTTATGCGTGTTCGTCTGTATGGGGAAAGTTCACGTAATACTGGGAGTCCATCAGGTGATAGTTAAAGTGACAGCTTGAGTGAGTAATGAGGCGTAACGATTGTTATAAGGGATTACTTGTACTATACGAATGCAAATATTATGAATAGAGTATAATAAGGTAGGACTGTTGACAAAAAGAATGATCTATACTAACCGTGTGATAAACCAATTGTGATGCATGAGTTGGGTATCTATTTTATAGAATGATTCCACATACTATCGTACAGTAGGGGGTTGGTTTGGCTGATCCTGCAAACGTTTAAGAAAATAAAAGATCGATTTGGCTGAAGCAACAAGCGATCTATAATATAATAGATGAGCAATTTGGCTGAAGCAACAAACGATATGTAATATATTAGAGGATCAGTTTGACTAAAGCAGCAAACGATTTGTAATGTATTAGAATGGGGTGAACCCAATAGTAATTTGTAATGTTCAGAGATGTAATCTATATATAGAAGTACTTGTTTAATATATTAGAGAAGTACTATAATATAGGGCAATCAGACACAAGTATTTCATTGTGGTAAGATTGACGAACAAAGAATGTTAAATGGAGTACTACATGAAATGCTAAAAAGTACTCAGATATATGGTGATCAAACATAAGTATTTCATTGATGTAAGATCGACATACAAGATGATATATTTATTTAGAAAAGTGCACTGTGATAGATTATCATCATCGATATAACATCAATCTTCTTGTGTTCCAAGGATTAGGCACTCGTTCCCCACGTTCACTAGCGAGATTGTAAGAACCAATGCCACTTTTGCCAACAATGATAAAAGAACCTTCTCAATTTTTGGCCAGTTTCCCGGCATTGACTTTTTTTTTTTCTGTGTTTAAGGATTTTTCGAAGGATGAGATCTTTTATTTTGAACTCTCTATGACGAACACGTTTGTTATTAGAATGGGCTAAAGCTTGGTGGTATCTTCCCATGTTCATGATTTCTCAGTCTCTAGTTTCCTCGATCCAATTCATGTTACATGCCAACTGGAATTCATTTTCTTTATCTATTATAGTATGGTCGCGCAATGGGTGATGATATTGAGTAAAGATTATTGCCTCAGTACCATATGCTAATAGGAACGGCGTGCATCCAGTCGATACCCGAGGTGTTGTAATATGCCCATAATATCTATGGTAATTCTTAGACCCAATTACCCTTCTTCTCTGTCAAGCACTTTTTGATTCCATCCACGATAGTACGATTAAATATTTTACCCTAACCATTTCCTTGTGTGGGTAATATGGATTACAAGGAGAGTGGATTATGTTGTGATAATTGAGGAACTCAACGACTCTAGAGCCAATGAATTGAGGTTCATTATCGATTCTGATGAGATGGGGGTAGCCAAACTAGCTAATTGAGGAACTCAACGACTCTAGAGCCAATGAATTGAGGTTCATTATCGATTCTGATGAGATGGGGGTAGCCAAACTAGATGATGATGTTTTCCCATATAAACTTGATGGCTTCATCTTCTTGTCTGTGATACAGATGGACTGCTTCTACCCATTTAGTGAAGTAATCCATTGCTACTAGGAGGTACTTCCTTTTGCTGGGTGTAGTGGGGAATTCTCCAACGAGGTCGAGGGCCCATCTTTTGAACGGCCAAACAACGTTGCTAGAATAGAGTTCCAAGGTTGGAACTCGAATTTGGGGGCCATGTCGTTGGTAGGCATCACACTTGCTTGCAAGTTTAATGGCTTGAGCTTTTATTTTAGGCCAAAAAACTCCTTAAGTAAGAACTCGATTGGCTAGAGATCGTCTTACTGTATGGGAACTGTAAGTGCCTTCGTGAAGTTCATGCAAGAATTTTTTAGGCTCACAGTTCGATAAATACTCGAGATATGGTCCTGTAACCAAAATTTTGTAAAGGGGACTATTGGTCAAGGCGTATCGCTTAGCATTATCAAGCATGCATCTTCGTTCAGTAGAATCTTTAGGGAGTTCACTGTCAAACTTGTTTTGAGGTCCAATATATATAAGGAAAGGTCGTCTCCAATTGTCCTCGACCTCTTCAACACCCTCAGTATTAACAGAATTTGAGCTTATAATGTTAATGCTAGGGGTGGATAGTATTTTGATCTTGAGATATAGAGCTTCTGTGCCGAGGACTCTTGTCAAGTAGGTAAGGAAATCAGAATGTCCATTTTCTCTACGCGGTAAATGTTCAATGGTATCCTTCTTGAATCTGCGCATTCTGTCAGTTACTGCTGCTGCATAATTAATCATTTTTCTATTCTTCTGAATCTTCTCTATGTAATGGTTTATAATGAGTAAATAGTCCGTATACACAGATAACTCAGAAACTCCAATCTCGAGAGTCATATCTCGACCATGAATTAATGCCCCATATTCAGTCTCATTATTGGTAGCTTCAAAATTAAGTCTAATTATTTTTCGATCCTATCATTAGAAGGTGTGATAAGTATAATTTCGATGCCTAATCCTGTAGTTCAGGTATAACCATCAGTTAAAAGGTGTCATCCATTTTGAGTTATCCAGTTTGACCTTTCTACGAACTATTCTTCATTAATATTTGTATTTTCTTCTTCCCAGTCAGGATCTTCTACTGGAAAGTCTGCGAGAAAATCTGCTACAGCTTGACCTTTTTCAGAATGTCGTGGTTCAAAATGGATATCATGTTCGCCAAGAGTTACCGACCATTGTTATACTCGTCTGGATTTTTTCCGTTTGGATAAAATCTCTCGTAAAGGATAATTTGTCATTACTCGAGCTAAGTGGGCTTGAAATTATTGTTTCAACTTTTGTGATGTATACACGAGAGCTAAGAGCAGTTTCTCAATCTTGGTATACCAGGATTCTGTTGGAGTGAGAGTTTTATTGACAAATTAGACAAGTTTTTCCGTCTTCTCATCAAGTCGAATTAGAACAAAACTTAATGATTCGTCGGTAACGGCAAGATATATGGTAAGTTCTTCCCCTTCTTTTGGTGTAATCATCACTGGTGGTTTACCCATATAACGTTTGAGTTCCTGAAATGCTGCTTCACACTCTTTTGTCCGCTCGATCTTAAGATCCTTCTTAGCTTTCTTTTTTGTTATTCCTTCATGCAAGAGGTTGAATAACCATTGACATTGATCTGTGGACTTGGAGACAAAATGATTTATTACAGCAATCTTGCCTGATAATTTCTATATGTCTTTCTTTATTTTTGGAGAAGGCATAGACAAAAGTGCATGGATACGATCTGGATTAGTATCTATGCCTTGCTTGCTGATCAAATATCCCAACAATTTACCCGACTGGACCCCGAATTGGCACTTGTCAGGATTAAGTCTCATGTTGTAGAAACAGAGAATTTTGAAAGTAGTTTGTAAATCTGTAATATGGTTCTTCTTTTCATGACTTTTACACAACATATCCTCAATGTAGACTTCCATTATTTTTCCGAGGTGATCTTTATACATTTGCGTCATCAATCTTTGATAAGTGGCTCTAGCATTCTTAAGACCGAAAGGCATAACCTTATAGCAATACAAGTCATCCTATGTGATAAAAGTTGTTTTCTCTTGATCGCCATGAAGTAGAGGTATTTGATTGTACCCTGATGCGGCATCCATCATGGATAAGAGTTCGTGTCCAGCAGTAGAATCGAGCTAATGGTTTATGATAGGAAGTGAAAAACTATCCTTTGGAGTATGTTCGTTGAGGTCCGAGAAATTCACGCACACCCTGATCTTTCAATTTTTCTTTGGTACTGTCACAATGTTCGAGATCCATTCTTGATAATTAGCTTTTTCGTATAAAACCAACTTCAATGAGCTTATCAATCTCTTTGTTGACTTCTTCTCGGAGTCTTGGTGTTAAAGACCTCTGCTTTTGTTTGACGGCTTTAGTTTTATCTTTCAAATTAAGCATATGGCAGGCCATATTTGGATAAATACTGAGCATTTCATGAATCGTTCAAGCAAAGACATTGCTGTTGTCTTTAAGGAATTGGATAAGAGCATCTCGTTTCTGTAGGCAGAAGAGTGTTAATGTATGTTCCACACTTTGTCCCCACTAATTTTAACGTACTCTGTGATTTTTGGCATTTTGTTTTCAGTAGAGTTCACTGTAAAGTTTTTTGTACTGTTTCTTATTGTTTTCTATAGTTACTATGCAAGTTGTGGCTTCGATGGCTCTAGTACGATGGCAGCAAAATTTTCACATGTTCGAGCTAACTTCTAACTTCCTTTGATTTCATAAATGCCACAATTCCATTCAAATCGCAACGCCAAATGATAGGTTGATGTAATGGTTCGCATATTATATAACCAACAACAACCTATTATCCCCAAATAATAAGATTTTGCATTGATAACATAAAATACAATGTCAACAGTTGTTGGTCCTGCCATAATAGGAAGTATAATTTTTCCTACACATTCTTCTCTAGAGTCGTTAAATCCACAGATTTCAATATCATTGGGCCATACTTTGTCAGCTAGTCCTATCTAATCAATCGTGCTTTCAAACAGTAGTTTAATACTACTACCTGTATCTATCATCATTATCCGCAGTACAACATTTCTCATTTTTAGCATGATTACCAAAGCATCATGGTGAGAAAAGTTGACATGACATACATCATAGTCATCGAAAGAAATCCCTTTGTGTTGACAAGTCATGACATTGGCTGACACGTCGTCTTTTACTTCTGTTTGATTGGTTGATAATCTGAGTCTCAATGAAGTGGTTGAGGGATATATGGTATAAATGCTTCTCCCCTTTCGGTTCTTTGACCCGCACGGCTTCTATAGGAAGCCGGTAACTCACGTTCTTGTAACTCTCAACGTTCACAATGTATTCATGCTTTCCTCTATCCCCAAAAATATATTCTAATAGTCGTTATAAAGCAAAGCAGTGTCCCGCCTCATGATGTTGGACTTTGTGGTGAATGCAATATGGTTTGTTTTTAATGGGTTGGGGAAACTGTGCATTTCTAAAAAACTTATCTTTATGAAGTATAAGATAAATACAGGCTATGATTACATTCATCTTGGGAAGACAGGGTTTTGACATATTATTACCTTTCTGAGGTTAATCATTATGAGATTTTGTTCATTTCCTATCTCCTTCATGATCAGTAGCACGGTTGAAATCTTGGCCTGTGGATTGATCTCGTGCTGTCAATGTTGATTTTAGAGTTTTTTGCCTGTCGGACACCATTCTTTCGAGATCGATATATCCATTAAATTTTTTGATCACGTCCACTAAAGTTGTAGGTTTGTTTAGGATGAGGTACTCCTTTGCCCTTCCATCGACGAGTAAAGCATTAGTAAAAACCGAAATAGTAATCTTCTAATCAAGCCGATCTACCTTTCGAGCTAATTCCAGGAACTTCTTAGTAAATATCTTGAGCTTTTCTTCTAGCATTTTCTTAAGGCTAAAAAGAGAATATAGATTCTCCTCTTTGTTTCTGTTGTACGAGTAATTCTTGATGAAGAGTTCTCACAATTGTTCGAAAGTTGTAATAGACCCTTCAGGTAGCATGTAGAGCGATCGCAAGGGTTCGCCTGATAAACTTGTAGGAAAAAGCCGATATATAATGTGATTAAATATTGAATGTAAGCCTAAAGTAAGCTGGAACTCTTGGACATGCTCCACTGTATCAGTCCCTTTGTATTTTCAGATCTTTGGAGTATGGAACCTGGTGGGGACTTCGTCATCCAATAGCTCCTGCACGAGCGGGATCTTTTGTAATTTGTTGTGGATTCCTTTAGCGGCTTGAATTTCATCATTGAGCAACTCTTTGATACGCTTGTTGAAGTGCTCCTGAGTTACGTACTGACGAGCAATGATTGATGGATGCGGGACTCGTCTTTTACGAGGAATGTGGTCGCCGCTTCCTTCACTGAGTCGCTCGAGTGCTGGAATTCAAACTTTTTTTCAGGATGGCTTATCTTGTCTGACTTTAGCGAGACCGCTATCAACTTCTTGGTGGACTTTATGTATCAAAAGTAGCTCGCCCCTAGGTTGCTTATGCGTAGATCGAACTTATCCTCCCTGATTGTTCGCGTGAGGTCCTATTCTGTTAAGTGCTAAAATTCAAGAACCAACTACCTGCACTTCAGCGGGTTGTACGCCTGCTGGATGCATGCCTTTGTTCTTCTGTGCTACGACCTGTTGATCCTGCAACACTTTTAACGCCTGTTAAATGTCTGCCAGCTGCAGTTCTAGAGTAATTCACCTTTCAGTTTCGGAGTTCAAATTAGCTCGCAATTCCGCTAGTCTGGCGTTCCCTTCTTCTGAAGAAGTCGGCGTACTCTGGCCTGGAGGCGTCATTCTGTATAGCAATAATCAGCTATTTTTAGAGACAATGAGTTTGAGAACTTTGGTTCCCACAGGCGGTGCCCAATATAATAACCTAATTTTGGGATTCAAACTTAGCCTTTACACTAGATGTGTTTAGAACTCTCAAGAATAGTAAGTGACAGCTAACAAGATAATTTAGCATGGAAAACCTTTGAATAGGCTAAAAACCATAATCTTTCTTGAGGATTTGAGAAAGAGAGAGTGATATTATTGAGATTGCTAGCTTATTACAGCGAGTCTTCTGAGTATATACAATATTAGAATGAGGATTCCTTTGTCTTTCATCTAGAATTCTCTGGTTCTATTTATAGGTCTTATAATATGACCGTTTGACGACCATTAAGATTCTTAATGATGGATGTTACAAAATATATGTTAGATATTTTTTTACCAGATTTTATAGCGTTCTGATCTGTGTTGCTTCGTAATGGCTTCGTAGATGACTGTACATTTGCTTAACTCGAACTGTTGATATAGAAGTCGAAAATGATGACTAAAACTTAGAGATATTGAATATGTTGATGAGGTCTAGGACAAAGTATAAGTCTAAGATGCGGAATAAGCTATTACAGGACGGCTCTCAACTAAGAGCACGAAAAGCATCATGGGCGAGTGGTGTTGGTTGGGAAACTCGTACTATAACTGTTTCCAAATATTGCTGTCTTGATTCTGAGTATGATATAAATATGTCACGTGTTATGTTGATGAGGTCGAAAGTTTGTATGTTGGTTAAAGATGAAGCATGAGTCCAAGATGTGGAATAAGCCATTACAATCATCATCTGCGATATGTTTTCAATCTCCTTGTATTCCAAGGATTTGGAACATGAACTCCTTTTGTAACTAGATTTTAGGAACCGAAATTAATTTTTGCCAATTACAATAAAAGGTCCATCCATATTTCTGCCAACTTCCCTGCGTTTAATTCCTTTATGTGTTTTGTAATTTCCCGTAGGACGACGTCCTGAATATTAAATTCTCTATTACAAACTTGTTTGTTGTACGATTTAGCCAATGCCTGATGGTAGCGTCCAAGATTCATAATTGCTTGATCATTTTCTTCTTCAATCCAATTCATATTGCATGCTAATTGGAATTTATTTTCCCCATCTATCATCTCATGGTCGCGTACAGGGTGATGATATTCAGTTGGGGTAATAGCTTCAGTTTGGTATGCTAAGAGAAAAGGGGTACAATCCGTAGATATTCGTGGGGATGTTCGATATGCCTATAGTATATGTGGTAATTCATGTATCTAATTTCCTTTCTTCTCTTTCAAATGCTTCTTTATCCCATCAATTATTGTTCGGTTGGTTATTTTTGCTTGACCGTTTCCCTGAGGGTAGTAAGGATTTGAAGGAGAGTGAATAATGTTATGTTTGTTGAGAAATTCCATCGCCTTTACACCAACAAACTGTGGTCCATTATCAATCCTGATGAGATGTCGACAACTGAACCTCGTGATGATGTTCTCCCATTTGAACTAAACGACCTCTTCTTCTCATGATCGACACAACGGGACTGCTTCTACCCATTTAGCGAAATAATCGATTACAACCAAAAGGTATCTCTTTTTACCGGGGGTGTTTGGTAATTCCCCTACGAGATCAAGGGCCTATCTTTCAAAAGGTCAATATACTTTGCTAGAATGAAGCTCTAGGGCTGGAACTCAAATTTTGGACCCATGTCGCTGACATACGTCACATTTGTTTGCGTATTTGATGGCATGTGCTCTCATTCTAGATTAGAAAATGTCATGGGTTATAGCACGATTTGCCAAGGATCGTCCTGTTGCATGTGATCCATAAGTACCTTCATGTAATTCTCGTAAAGAGTCGAGGTACTCTGTGTCAGACAAACATTTGAGAAAAGGTCATTTAAATGATCTTTTGTAAAAGAGTTTGTCAATAAAGTGTATTGTTTAGCATTGTCTATCAGTCTTCTCCTTTCATTGACATCTATAGGTAATTCACCAGTAAAATTATTATTTGGGCCAATATATTTGAGGAAAGGTCATCTCCAATCGTCTTCCTTCTCTTCATCGCTCCCAATTTTAATGGTATTCATTTTGATGGCATTAATGCTTAGGATAGATATAACTTTAATCTTTAAATATCGAGCTTTTGTGCCAAAAATTCTGGCAAGATAAGCTTGGGAATCTCTGTGTCTATTTTCTCCTCAAGGCAAATATTTGATCGTGGCTTTCTGGAATCTGCTCATTCGGTTAGCTACTAACACGGCGTATTTCACTATTTTTTTCATTTTTTTGATATCATTCCGCGTAGTAGTTCACAATTAACAAGGAATCTGTGTATATAGATAGCTCGGGCACTCCAAGTTCTAGTGCCATATCCATTCCATGGATTAGCACCTCGTATTCTTCTTCATTGTTGGTGGCCTAAAAATTTAGTTGGATTGATTTTTCTATCCTATCATTTAAGGGTGTGATGAGAATGATGTTGATTCCGGAGCCTGCTAGTTCGACGAATCCGTCGGTCAAAAGGCGTCAACCCTTTTTTGATATCTAGTATATTTTTTCTTTGAATTGTTCTTCTACAAGATCGGTATCATCCTCCTCCCAATCGTCTTTGGCTGGAAAATCTGCCAAGAAATTTACTACTACCTTACCCTTTTCAAAATGTCTATGTTCAAAACAGATATCGTGCTCCCCCAAACTGATTGGCCACTGCTGTACTCGTCTGGACTTTTCCCTTTTAGACAAGACCTCCCAAAGAGGGTAATTTTTTATGCTACAAATCGAATGAGCTTGAAAGAATTGTTTTAATTTCTATAATAAATATGTGGGTCAGGAGGATTTTAGTGTGGGGTAAGAGTCTTATTGATAAAATAGATGGGATTTTCTATTTTTCTGTCAAGCGAATGTGCACCTATTACCCAAAAAATGACTTTTGAGGACAACATAGGCAGATAATTGGTGATGAGCATTGCCCATCACAACTTAAAGATGGTTTTTTTTGTTAGCAAAACTAAAACTGCCATCCCTAATACCATTATTTTATTTTTATTTTTATTATAATTTTATAACAAATTAATTACAGTCACTTACTGTCACGAATGTTCTTTAGTTTCAACACAAGTAACGAAACCCCGTCGAATTTATTGGAGTAGAATTGTCGTTGCAATTAATTAGATGAAATCGCGATTTAGTTTTTCTCCTCCAAAAAAAAACTTCCCCATCCACGACTCTTTCAAGCAGCCCTTCTCCACCTCGAATCTGAGGTGATTGTGATGAATTTCTCCCCCTAAATTTTACGTTAAATCTATGTCACGATCCCAATCTCTCACGGTTATCACTTTTTTATGTCTTCAGTAAAAAATTTCTCTTACGATCTCTGTAACCTCTCTATCTCCTTATGCTTTTTGGATGGTATTTAACCTCTCCATTAGATTTTGTTTTGGTGGTGAAGAGGCGTAGACAGGTGGAGGGAGAGGAAGAAGAGCACAAGTGAACTCTTTGATTTCCTTCTAATTAGTTTTCTTTGTTTCTCTGAATTATTGATTGGGGATGTTATGCTATTTTTGGCTATTTCTCGGGCCCAATTTCTCTTTTAGATTTTCAGCAATGGTGCCTAGCTTTATTGGTTGTTTTTCAACTAGAAACCGGGTTTGCATTTTATAATAGTTTGAAATGCCATTGTAGATATGCCTACTTTTTAAGATGTTTTGAGATAGAACCCCAATTTGGTTGAGTTAAGGTAGTTCTGGTAAATGTTCCATTAGTTTACAGTTAGATTCTTGCTATTATCCCCATTGCGCCAATCTCTTGCTATTATCCCCATTGCGCCAATCTCTTGCTTAGAACTAGGGTTGAATTGAATTTAACTTTGCTTGCTTAAATTCCCTATTTGTAGTTATGAGTATTTCTAATTTTATGATTTAAGGTTGAATTTGACTTTTAATTTTCATCTGTTGGCGTAGTTTTCGAAGATCACTAAATGGAAATTAAGGATTTGTAAAGGGAAATCAATCTAAATTTGCACTACAATTTATCAATCTGAAAAGGGGTTTTGGGGTCCCTCCAATGTACTTACTTGTTTCTGGATTATACTTGGATGCGGCTTGGCATCTCTAGCCTTAAATACTAGTAAGTTGTTCACCCTTATATGTTAAACATCTTATAAGATTCCTTAACATGTAGTAAATCCAGTAAGACGATCACCATAATATGTCCCCATTTCTACTATGTTACTATGGATGGAATTTGAGATTGAACTTGATTTTGCATGCTAACTTGTCCTTATTTGCTTAGAATGTGCTTATGTTTGCTCATTTATATAATATACTTACTTTTTCATTAAAACTTAATGGTCTCATCGTAACAATGTTTTGCTTTTGAGCTGGTTTTAAAGACTCCTAAAATCATAATTGGGTTGGGCAACTATATTTGCATAATTCTTCTATATGGAGTACATGTGTGATTAGTTGCTGATTTTGAGGTTTGGGTTTGGGTATTAGGTATATACATTGTGATATGATCAATGTTATTGGGCTTCTCATGAATATATTTTATAGGTTTTGAATTGTTGAATATATATAGGAAAATCTGTCAAGTTTTCGTGATTAATTTCATGCATTTGATAATTTTTTCCTTGTTTAGGTTCAAAACAGAGGGCATACGATGGATAGGGACTGGATTTCTCGTTCTTTTTCTGAGTATGGCCACTTTTACCTACGTTATTTGGATGGCATTGAGTCCTTAAACTTTACATGTGGGTTACATTGCTTCTTCAATTTTTGGAAGGAAATCATTTGGAACCTGATCCCCTATATGATTTCTTTGTTGCATTTGAGATGAAATTAGGTAATTCTTAGCCATATTGATACCATTTTTTGCTTCATGATGCTTGCGCTAAATGTTTACTTCCACAAATTATAATATACACAAATGCAATACGAGTTGTTGACTTTGGTTTCTGAACAATAGTTGATTTTTGATTTTTGGCTTTCGAAGCTACGTTTTGTAGTTCTTTTTTTTATAAACCAAATATATGTTTTATTAATTATACAAAAATTACACACACATGTCAACAATCTATTACAGAAGAAGAGCAGGGCAATCAAAACAAAACTACCAGTATAACAAGAGTAATAGTCAAGAAAAAAACAATTTATTTAAAGCATCAACAGAACTCTCTCAACTGTGGAGATGAAGGTCACAAAGACGATCACTGGACGAGCTTTAGAAGCTCTTCCTTCAATCCGCCAATCTTCTTCTTTTACAAATATTGTTCTTGAAATTAAGTTTCATTATTTTCCTTGACTCTTTCTTAAAGAGTGTCGAGCCATAGTTTTTTAGCTGTGATTTAGGTCATCGTCCTTATACAAAGATGTCGCAGATTCAGACTGTAGCATTTGGACTGCTATCCAGAGATTGGAAAGCATCTTAGGCATCTAAATCTTGTATAAATGAAACCTTTTCATACAAAATCCACAACTATAATTCACAATGTCACTTCATTATTTTCTTCTGATTCTGTTAAACATGGAGCCAAGTCCTTAAATCAAGGCACCTTGAATTGAGATTTAGAATAACATCTTGCATTTTCCTTTAAGCTTTCTAATTAATTTAGGAAACCCTGACTCAATGGAATGATACAAGAGTCTAACAGTACTAGAAAAAATTAGTAAGAATATGTACAATAATGGAAAGTAATCCTGAGATTTCTTAACATATTTATTATCTACAACATCAATGAAGTGCAATGAAGAATATAAAGAGTTTCAAAGAGTATCTAAATTATTGAAGAATATCATTGCCACTAATAATAACAGTTAATTTTCTCCTTGTACCATTTCAGCCTTATCCTGCCTTGAACCTGTCCTTATCGAAAACAAGATGGGTGAAATAAATATTTTTCTTTGTAATAACCATAGTCTCCCAGCATTTTCTTACTGTAAGTTTAGGAAAGACACCCATATATTATATAGTACTCATTCCATTTCATACTGGGTACAGGTATTGAATCCCATTTCTTGTTGTTGAGGGAAAACATGGCTGCTCAACAATCATTAGAACTAACTATGGATTCATGCGATGACGATGTACAAAAGATAAGAACAGGTAAAGCCACTGTAAGACTAGCTTATACGGATTCATAGTTTACAGCTTAGTCCTTATCTACGCGCTTCTGGGTAATGTATTGCTCATATAATAACTGCGGTCATTGAATTTGGGGTTCTCTCTGTTGCATGGAGTACTGCACAGCTGGGATGGATTGCAGGTCCAGTATCTATGCTTTGTTTTGCAATTGTTACCTATGTTTCTTTATCCCTTCTCTCAGACTATTATAGATCTCCGTATTCTGTAACGGGAATGAAAAATTACTCTTACATGGATGTCGCTAGAGTGAACTTGGGTACATAGAAAAGTTCTTTCTTCCTTTTTCGAGTTCTAAAGTAAATTTTGTTGTTAGGGTGAAGTTACTAGATTTAGTTGGCTCTTGTAGAGCTGGCTTTTTTCTTTCTTTCTTGTCTGTCTGATTAGTTTCATGGTAGTTCAGATAGAAATCAAACATGGGTGTGTGGTTTTATTCAATATCTGATCATGTTTGGGACTAGTATTACTTATGTAATCACTACTTCAATTTGTATGAGGTACTTCTCTTGGTGAAAACTATATTATACTGACAATCCCACCATAAGCAAGAAACAGCGACGTAAAATACTTGTCAAGGAAATTATGGTGTATAGTGACAGTTTTTACTGTAACCAAACTTTTGCTGACACCATCAATTGTGGCAGCGATCCTACGGTCTTTGCCCGTCACTAAATGGTTTTTCCGATGTGTGAAATTCTTTGCGAAAGCCCTTTTTCACTTTTTTTTATGGTGACCGAACTTGGAGAGTTCTTTTTAATGGCGAGGTATACTGTAAGTTCTTCTCCTTCTTTGGGGGTACTAATTATTGGTGGTTTTTCCAAATAGTTCTTTAACTCATGAAATGCTACTTCACATTAGTTATTCCATTCGATCTCTTGATCTTTATGAGTTTTACCTTTTAGTGTTCCTTCCCATACTAGGTTAAATAACCATCTACATCGATTTGATGACTTTGATACAAATCGGTTTATTGCTACTATTTTACCAGCCAATTTATGTACGTCTTTATTTGTTTTGGTGAAGGCATGGATAGTAAAGCAGGAAAGCAATTGGGGTCAGCTTCGATTTCTTTCTTGCTAATCAAATGTCCCAAAAACATTCCTGACTGGACACCGAACTATATTTATCAGGGTTCAGCTTCATTCTGTATAGTCGAAGAATCTCAAAAGATATGTGTAAATCTGCGAGATGACTTTCTTTTTTTTAGACTTATACACAGCATTTTTAAGTCCAAAAGATATCACTTTGTAATAGTGTACTCCATGTTCTATGATAAAAGTTATTTATTTTTTCCTGGTTGTCTGATAAAAGTGGTATTTGGTTGTATCCCGATGCAGCATCCATCATAGACAAAAGTGCGTACACCGCGGTAGAATCTAGCAAATGATTGATTATAGGCAGAGGGAAACTACCCTTTGAAGTATATTTATTAAGGTCTGTAAAATCTATACGGACTCTGATCTTACCATTTTTCTTTGGAACTTCTACGATGTTTGAGATCCAGTCAGGATAGTTCACTTTTAGAATTAAACCGACTTCAATAAGCTTATTTTTCTCTCTGTTCACTTCCTCCCAGACTTGAGGCGCTAGGGTCTCCAATTTTTGTTTAGTCGCCACATCTTTATCTTTGAGACAGAGTTTATGGCCAGCTAATGTGGGATATACTCTGTAGATTTTAGCTTAGGTCTTAGGGTCCTCTATTTATGCACTTTGTAGATTTTGCACTTAGTGGTAGGTTCTCTGTATATTTAGTATTCTATAATTGTTATGCTTCATACTCCCCAGATGAATTTGTCATCATAGTCACGATATTTTCACAAGCTCGAGCTATCTTCTGACTGCCTTTGATCTTATATATCTCGCAATTCCAATCAAATCGCAGTGCCAAGTGATAAGTCGAGAGAATTGCCCTCATATTATGCAACCAACATCATGTCATGATTCCCAAATAATGTATTTTATATTTATAACGTAAAATGTTATGTCGATTGTTGTTAGTCCTACTGTAATGGGAAGTTCAATCCTAAATACTCGCTTTTCTTTAAATCCATTGAAACTGTTGATGTCAATATCGTTGGTTTCGACTTGATTTGTTAAGCCCATCTGATCGATTCTACTTTAAAATAGTAACTCAATACTACTCCCGGTATCTACCATCATCGTGTACATGACAATATTCCTCATCTTTAATATGATAATGAATGTGTTATGATGAGGGAATTTGACATGACTGACATCACAATCTTCGAAGGAGATCCCCTTTCTCCTATTATTGGATTTTGGAAGTAACCAAGCTTCTTTTTCCACCATGGACAGGTCGTGACATTGGATGAAACATCATCTTTTGAATCTAACCGATCTGTTGATTTTGTGCATTTCAATAAAGTGGTTGAGATGAATATGGCATAAATATGTCTCCTCCATTCCTCCCTCGATCTGGACGACCTCGTTTTCACACTTGTAACTCCCATTTTTATAACTGTCCAGATCGACGATGCATTCGTGCAATCTTCCATCTTTAAGAATGTACTCCATGAGTCTTTATGCAGAGTATAACAACATTCTGTATCATGGTGTTGGACTTTGTGGTGTTTGCAATAAGGCATACCCTCAATGGGTTAGAGTGGTTGTGCATTCCTGAAGAACTTATCTTTATGAAAGGTAGGGTAGATATTGGTAAGTTTTATGGCTAATTTGGGAAGGCACGGCTTTGGAAGGTCGTTACCCTTTCAAGGGCGATCTCTGTCAGATTTAGTTCATTTTCTGTCTCCTCCTGTATCTGTAGAATGCCCAAAATCTCATCCTGTGGTTTCTCATTTTGTTGATAAGATTGATTTATGCGGTTTTCGTCTATTGGACATCACCCTTTCGAGATCGATGTAACTATTTACCTCTTCGATCATGTTTTCCAAGGTTGTAGGTTTGTTTAAGATGAGGTATTCCTTTACGCGACTCTCTATAAGCAGAGCATTGGTGATGCCAATACTGTAATTTTCTGGTCAAGACTATTGACACTTCTTGCCAAATCTAAGATTTTTGGTAAATGTCTTGAGTTTTTTTCCTGGTATTTGTTTGAGGCTTATCAGGGTGGAAAGGTTCTCCTCTTTGTCTCTGTTGTGTGAATAGTTCTTACCAAAAATCCCGCACAATTATTCCCTTTTTTTAATGAATGGAACCATCATAAAAGTTCACCCAGGAGACTAGTAGGGAAAAGTCGGTACAAAATGTGATTCAACGTAGAATGTAAACCCAAAGAGTCTTGGAACTCTTGAACATGGTCGAAGGGATTAGTCCCTTTGTATTTTTGAATTTTTGGCGTGTGAAAACTGGTTGACAATTCACTGTCTAGTAGATCTTGTGCTATCGGGATCTTCTGTAGTCTGCTAAAGAAGCTCTTGCATACGCGCGTTTGGGGTTTGAACAGCTCTTTAATGGCTTTGTCTATGTGTTCCAGGGTAACGAACTATCGAGTCGTGGTTGTATGATGTTGGAGATGTCCCTCTCTGGGATTGTGATCTCCCCAGCCTTCACTGAGCTTTTCGCTTATGGGAACCAAGTTCTTCCTCTTTTTAATTCTTCCGCTTACCTGAGATTCGTAGGGGTTTTATCAACTTTTTGAGCAATAATAGGTATCAATATGACTTCAAGTCCTCACTGATTATGATCAGGTTGAATTTCAGTTCCCTAGCTAACATCTTTAGGAGGTTCTAACCTGTCGCGAACCAAAATTCTTGACATGGTAGGGTGTGCCTCTTTATTCTTTTGTATTGTCATATACTGTCCTTGCAGAACTTTTAATGTCCCTCATACTTCTTGTCAATTGTTGCTCCAGAATAGCTTGTCTTTCTGTCTTAAAATTCAGGGTGGCGCGTAATTATGCTATTTGATTTGCTTCTGTGCTAGCTCCTTTCGTTCTTCCAACTAAAGGATTTTGACATGGACTTGGCATTTCCTAATGATGAAAGAATATCTATTATCTTCGAGAATTGTGGCTAGTTTTCTCGTTTCCCATAAACGGTGCCAAATATAAAAGCCTAAATTTGGATCACGAACTTAGTATCTCACACAAAATATGATCAGAATGCTGGAAATAACAAATAATCACGAACACGCAAGAATTAATGTGGAAATCTCTAAATAGGTAAAAACAAAGACCTCTATTGAGGATTTAGTAAGAGTGATCTTTTTGACTGAGTGACTATCTATTACAATGAACGTTCTGGATAGTTTAGTAGAGACTTTGTAGTTAGAACAATCAATCCATAATTTATTCTTTCTTGGTCCTTTTTATAGGTTTCATATTTTGACCGTTTTATGACTATTATCTCTTTTAATGATGAACGTTACAACATAGTTTTGATGAGTCTTCGTAATGGTTGTATAACGGTCTGACTCTTTTTTATGTAACGGCTTCTATAATGATGTCTTATGTTGGTGGATTCGAGTTATTTATGCGGAGGTTGATACCACCACATTGATAAGGTCGAGGGCGGAAATAACCCCTTTCAAATTCAGATCCGGAAGGGCCTACCCTTCGAACTAGTCCAAGATCGAGCTACCTCAGTATCAGCCTCACGCATTTCGCACGTGACATGAACAAATAGTATTGCCACCTAGACCACGAACTGATAAAGAATGTGGATCGAGTACTACAAAAAATATACTTAAGTCAAAGACACATGTCTCCCATGAACTAAATAGTTACACAGTCAACTACCACTTACCTCATTATTTAGAGAACGTGCTTCAGCACGATAACGAGTTGCGGGTAAGGTCTATATAAAGAAAAAAATCAAGATGAGATAGAGACCGAAAAAACCAGATATTCTAGACTCTAATACAAAACTTCTTATTTTCAAGATCAAGCATTTCTAGTTTGAGAGATCACTTGTAATAAGATATCAGCCTCAAGCAATAAAAGTTACTATTACTAATACCTTCAACTCGAGGTAGTAGTTTTTTTACCTATTCAAAGGTTTTCTACGCTAAATCACCTGTGTTATATCTTGCTTTAAATTAATTTTTGCCATAAGTACATTTGGTGTAAGAGCTAATTTCGAGCTATTTCGAGCTAGAGAATTAGGCCATTACATTTAGCGCCTTTTGTGGGAAAGATGATATTTCCACGATATCCTAAGGCATGCATTCACTCTATTATCCATTTACAATCATGCTCACTTCCAAGTGACCAGCAATAAGAATCCAACTCGATCTTTCAGTTGAGCCAGAATAGCTTACTGAACTACAGGTGAATCTCTACGCTGCGACAGAGAAGCGTAATGAGCTCGAGCATCAGTTAATTCTTGACCGAGAGCTTCACTACAAAGAGCTCAAAACTGAGCGACAAGCTTGTTTGACAGCATTCAAATGACATGAACAGTAGATGACAACCATGCAGAATGCATTACAAGCTTTACATGAAACTAAACAGTCTCCTCAAACTAGAGATCGTAAGCAAGTTCTGACAAACTCTCAAGTTTCTGCACAAAAAAGATTAGGCCATCGAGGAGTCACCAGCAAAGCCATTTATAGAAATATTTAGCATAAACTTTAACTGTCTATTCATTTAGGTAGCAAAGTTTAGTCTGATATCAGCAGAGGTCTCCGTCCTTCCAAGCGTTAAGAGGAAGAACAACGACCTCAACCTTAGATTCTAGCATGTGATCACTTGAGTGAGGACACCGATACTCATACTCCTCAACTACTTCTCTAAACCATTCAAGCCACAAGTCAATACGTAACATAAAAGCGTATGAATCAACGTATCAAGGAGGTGATCGAAGCTCAAGCTCTCGGCAGTAGGGACGATTTCACCAAATTACAAGGTAGTCCACTTACCAAAGAGTTATTTGATATGGGAGTACCAAAGGGTTTCCATACTCTGAAGATACGCAAATACAAAGGCACCGATCTAAAGGAACACATTCAACAATTTTGTGATTCACTAGAGTTGTACTCCAATCTCAACCACATTCTATGTTGTTTGTTCGCAACAAGTCTGCAGGAAGAACGGCTCCGGTGGTTCCACTATCTACCTGAAGATTTTATCCTCACATTCGATTAACTATAGAAGCAATTTATCAAGACATATGTTCACAATAATAATAAAGAAAAGAATTTATATTCTCTTATTAGTCTTAAGTAGTCACAAGGAGAGAAACTCGAGGTCTTTGCAAAGAAGTTTATGGAGCTCGCACGTAAAGTGGATAATCTCAATCATAAAACAGTTAATACTGCTTTTACCAATGCGCTCCAGCTTGACTGCAAAGCCAAAGAACACCTCTTCTTAAATAAACCCGCGATCTTAAAGAATATGATCACCAAAATCAATGGGTATGTCGGCCTGGAAAGGATGATGATCGAAAGGCACAAATCTACTAAATCTTTCCTAACCACTAAAGGTCCAACTACATAATGAAACAGTAAACTAAAGGAGGACCAGGGTGATCAAAAGTATTCCAAAGTGAATACTGGCAAACCTCTGAAAGACAATTTATTACCCAAGCTGATCCTCCCCAAGATGAATGTCCAAATCTCCATAATTTTTCTAATTCTATCAAAGGACAAGTTCTACCGACTATCTCAACCACTAGAATAGATTGAAGGCAGACCGTACTGCATGTATCACAAGGTAAATTATCATAATACTGATAACTGCTATGCTTACAGAGGTTACTAGAATATATCTTCAAAGATGGAAAAATGTACGAATACATTATAAATCTAGAATTATACAAGAATGGAAGCTACAAGACACAGATCGAAGTAATTCAGGCCGAAGATCAAGCTGAGGAAAAACACCTATACCATATGTACCACATCAACATGATCGAGATTCACAAAATTAACAACTCTTACAGATTTAAGCGTAAGAGATTGTCAAAATGTTACGATCTCACACCTCAAGATAAAGAAGCCAAGCTTCTCCCTGAGTCGAGTAGTCGTCGGCTTAGGATTTCTTTTAAAGATTGTGACATCAGTCACGCAAAATTTCAACATCATGATACACTAGTAATAATGTACAAGATGAAGAAGTTTGTCATGTATACAATGATGATTGATACTGGAAGTGGTATTATGATTCTTTTTAGAGCACGATCGACCAAATGGGGTTGGCCGATCAAGTTATTCCAAGCGACACCGATATCAGTAGATTTAATGGTTTAAAAGAAAAACAAGTAGGTAAGATCATCTTACCTATTATCATTAGACCAGCCATGATCGACGCCGTATTCTATATCATCAATGCCAAATCTTGTTATCCCGAGATTATGGGCCGATGTTAGATCCACAACATGGAAGTAATCGCTTCCACCTATTATCAAGAACTGCGCTTCAAACATAATGATTGCATCTAAAAAATTAAAGGCAGTTAAAAGCTTTCTAGAGCTTGCGAGAATGCCATCTCTACCATTCTAGATACATTAGACATATACATTGTATAGCAATTACAGAAAGCTAGCCACAACGATGATCAGCCTTTAACAGAAGAACCTATAGAGTACATCGACATTGATGAACTTAGCAGGGGTACTTATATCGGTACTAAGTTGGTCCAGCACGATAAGGATGCTCTCATTCACTTCATATGAATGAATTGAGACATCTTTATATGGATTTTCAAAGAAATGTCAGGGGTCCATCCATCCAGGAAATGTCGAAGATTGGCAATATAATGGTATATTTTCTGGAAGGATAATCTTTACATATACTTTTAGTAAGGATGAAGTAATAACAAGTTTAAAAAAAAAATATTTTACGTAGAAACTCAGTAAAGGCTGAGAAAAATTATGGCCCCGAGGAGAATTTTGATGTAAATCTATTAGGTTGCTAGTTAGGTAACAATAAAGTAAGGAATAATGAATAGTAAAGTTGTAGATCAGAATAATCTATTATCTGCCTGCATTTATAGTATATACATATAGTTTACAAAAAGAAAAATAGTTTTCTAATTTGGGGGTAGTGGGCAAACTTCACGGATCTCTAACGGCTCTTTCTTGACCAGGCACAATGACTACTTTTAGTAGGTCGAGGACTTGTGGTTGTAGACGTGGCATCTTCTCGAATGTTGGGCTGTCTTTGACTATGTTATGCTGGCTTACCCTTGTCGAATCTGGGAAATATGCTACTACAATCGCCCTATTTTCGGCATAAGTACTTGTGATTGTGTCGAGAATAAACTAGAATCTAAAGAGGTTGCTGAATGTTAAAAATTCATTATGTTGTCATTTTCGAGGTCAAAGTCAAGTGAATCTGGCCATGTTTTTCCCGAGGAGTATTTAATGCAGAACATTGAACGGTACAACTGTAAATGAATTTATAAATAGACAGGTTAAAGAAGGGTTTGTTCGGTGGTGGATTTGGGAAAGATGTCTCCCCAGGTGTGGCGTAGCAAGTGGCCTGAGGGTGTAGACGGTGATTATGATGATTATAGAGAGGTAAAGTTTAGTGTCGAGTCTTTGTTGCTTAATCCTTTAATGGTTCCTGCCATTGTGGGAAAATTGAAGGTGGTGGAGTTAGAGAGCATTTTCACGTGGGGTATCTATTTGAGTAAATGGCAGTTGCTGATGCAGAAGGTATTGGAGGTCATCAAATATTAGGAGAAGTGGCTACTGCTCATATTGAAGGTGATGATGCAAAGGATGGTTTGGCGTCATATGGATCTTGTCGACCCAAAGAGCTTCTAGCAGTTTTTTTTTGCTGCTATTTTGCATGGGTAGTTCTACTTAGAAGTTCCCTGACCTGAGATTTATTGAGCTTCTTAGGACATCGTTGCCCATTTTGCCAAAGCTAATGTCAGATTCTGGTGAAACAAAGCAAAAGCATTTAGTCCTTCATGTCGAATAACATAATGTAATGTAGCCAAATGTAATGTAATCGAATGAGTGAGTTGTCGAGTGTAAAATGTAACAAAGTTTATGAATAAAAATTGTTTATTTTTATTGTGTATATTATTTTGATATCTCGAAGTTTTAAATAAACAAGTAATCAAATTATTTTGATGTCAAGGTAGATTGTGCTGAATGTACATGAATCTCGATTATAATAGATATCGAAGTATAGATTCATATGTGTGAGGCCAGGAATGGATTTTGAGGCTGATTGATTTGACTTGGATTTATAAAGTTCAAATGAAAAATTAATGTGGATTGGGTTTACTTGGACTTTGTTGGACTATAAGTACCTCGTATACTTAGAAAAATTGAGATTTTATGCTTGGAGGAAATGGTGAAGACTTGGGTTAAAGTACGAAAGGAACAGTTCAGTCACATTCAAGCTAAGTATTGGGAATTTTTTAGGCATTACTTCAAAAATTTGTGTGCCAATTTTCAAATGAAAGTTCCAATGGAATTGAATTATGAAGGGATGAGCGAAGTGGAGGTGAAGGATGCGGAAGAGGAGTACCAGTTTCATTGCCGACTTGAATTTCTTAGTCCTTCGTAACATGTTAGTAGCATGTACACTCGTACTAAATTGTTGGTGAGGGAGGAGGATGTTGCTGCGATTTGGAATTGTTGAGGACAATTTGTTTTATGAAGCATGTAATATAATAATTGAATAATGTTGTATGGTAAAATAGAATGAATTTTTTTATCAGAGTGTGTTTCTCGATGATTGTAATGAGCAATGTTGTCGAATATGTTGTGATTTGTGTGGCTGAATGAAATGTACTAATACAATGTTGCATGTTGGCAATTGCAATGTCGAATAGAATTTGAATTTTGAATTGAATGTTGAAGAAAATTTTGAGAATATTGGGGAATTGTAAATAAGGTTAAATGTGTCAAGATAATGATAGAATTAAAATATCGAGGTGTACTCCTACAGGTGACATTTTAAATTATAAGGAAATGGATGTAATACATCTTTGTGAAAAAATAGGCGGAGTTTTGGTGAGGATGGATATATCAGAGGATGTACAAAGAGATATGTGAGGTTTAGAGCAACAGTGCATCAGTTTGTTGGCTTTTGGAAGGCAAAGAATCAAAGAATTCAAAAAAAGATGGGTAAGGCGTTATACATGAGTACTCGAACGATCGCGAAATGGTGCAATGTGGCTAGTGTCGTTCCAGCAGATCTTTGTTCCCAAACGTTATAGGGTGGGGTCGAGTAGTGTGGATGTGGCTAGTGTCAACCAATTCAAGGTCGCACCTATGCACGTAGTTGTCTCGGATGTGGAGGGTATCGAGACAGATATGGATTACAAGCCACAGGCTAGTGATCGAGAAGGTAGTGGGGGTGGGGAGGACGATGTTGAGGAGGGTAAGGAGGCTTGTTATGGAGAGGGTCCAGAAACAAAAAAAGATACTGAGTTTTAAGAAGAAGTATGGTATTCTGCAAGATATTAGGTTAAAGGATTATCAATATGATATGACTGATCAGAAAGTTCCATTACGTGGGATTCTCGTTCATCGAGGATAAATTAAAAAGGGTATGAAGCTTCCTCTTCGAGCTGATCAGAAGAAGCTATTAAATTTCTTCGGCGTGGCACCTGGTCAGTTCAATCCTAATGTGTATGACCTGTTTCGCATATGTAGGGTGATAAACAATCGATTAATGTCATGGGGGGAAGAGTTGATCACAGTGGATGATCTTTGTATGTACTATACACTTAAACACAACCCAAAGAAGCTAGGATACCGATACCTAGCAACGTTTCTAAAGAGACCATTGTTCTATGACATGGTGTCAACATGAGGGGTGGTATAGCGATGAACGTCTACTCATTTCGGAGAACTAAGAGTTCAACAAGAAAAATCCGAGGGAGCCCTTGGAAAGAAAGACTTTTTATTTAGGTTTGTGGCTAGGTAAGATAAATGTTGATGTTGTTATTTTGATTTGATGTCAAAATTTGTATGTAACTGGTATTTGTTGTTTGTATAACTTTGAAAGAGATTGATAGGAACTCGGAAGTATAAGAGAAACTTTACAATATCAGGAAGGGGTTATTCAGTAGGATTGACAATCTTGTCATCGACCAAGAGCAAGTGGGCACTTTATTTCAAGAGGCAGGCATAAAGAGGTCGAGGGCTAAAGGGGCAAAAGTTCTAGTAATCAACGGAAAGATGTTTGCGAGGAACAAAAGGGCTGAAAAGTCTATTTTGCCTTTGGAATATCTTTTGTTAGCTGGGTATACGACATATTCTGTAACTACAGAGAGAGATTTGATGTTCACGGAAACTTTGGGAAAGGGTAAAGAAAAAATGGTGGCTAGCCAAGTTGTTGCTCCTCTGCTACCTCCAAATTATGGTACTTTAGCAAATCAGTTGGTGGCGTACAAGAATATCAGGAAAGATCTGACGAAGGAGAAAGAAGATTTGATCGAGGAAAAGAAGAAACTGAATGCGAAGTTGAATAGGTACAAGCTGGATGCTGGGAAGGCATAGGAAGTTGCCCTTCGTGATGCGAGGAAAGTGTGGGAGAAAAATGTTTATGAGATAAGGGTTGAGCTGGCAAAGGATAAAGAGGAGGCGTTGGCATTGCTGAGAACAAATTTTGAGAATGATGTGCAGGAGTAGGTCAACGATGCTTGAAGGTCGGTGGAGGTGGAGCATGAGAAGATTTTGGAGGAGGTAAGGGCTCAATTAAAATGAGATAATTTAGAAGCTTGTAAGAAGGTGAGGGCCAATTATGTAGGTCAGTACGAGGTGATGGAGCAGAGGAAAGATCATTATAAAGGGTTGATCAGTGTTGGGGGCTTGTTTTTCGAGGATTCAGATCCGGAAGACGAGGTTCCAGAAACTCATGAAGTTTTTAGTGGGACGGAAGTTGTCGATGACTTTGTGATGATGAATTCTGATGGTTTGCGTCCCGAGGAAATACTGGATGTGCTTGCTCCCGGTGGGTTATCGAAGGTTGATGATGTAGTGTCTCATCCCGCAGAGTAAATAACTGATTATAAAAAGTATTTTGTTTGAAGAGAGATGTAAAAATGGTTGATAGGACCGAAGCAATTTTTAACTAAGTGTCTTTGAATGCTGATATTTTTGTTGTTCAAAGAAGTTTTTGAAAATAATTTATGCATGCTTTTTGTTAAATTTATGCAAAGTGCTGATATTCGATAAGATTGATATTGTGAAATGTGATTGTAGATAGTAGCAGATAAGCAATGAACGCAAGTTTGCATGATGAGTAAATGATGGCTATTGAATAGCAAGTAGCGTGAATGATTACCAGATGTGAATCCTCAATGGGGTATCTGGGTTTGGATTTTAAACGAACAACACATGACATGTTTTGTTCGATAAGTTATGAATGTAAATAAGAATATCCTGTAATTGGATAGTGTTTGCGAAGAATTGAATGTTAGTTTTGATGCATACTTTTCAAGTATGGATTGAGAAAAAGTAATGACAGTAAAGATGTTTGTTAGTAGTGATGCATACTTATCAAGTATGGATCGAGACTAAGTAAAGATAGTGAAGATGATTGTTAGTTTGGATGCATACTTATCAAGTATGGATCGAGATTAAGTAAAGATAATGAAGATACAAGGAAAGTAAAGATAGTTTTATTTGAATCGGCGAAAGCTATTACAATTGTCATCTATAAAAAAAATTAGTTGGGTTGTATTCCATGGATATTCAAGCTGGATTTCATCTTCCGTCATCAGCCAGTAAGTCCTACTATTTGTTTTGTCACTGACAATGTATGGCTCTTCCCAGTTTTTTGATAATTTTCTGGAATTCTTAGGTCGTGTACTATCTTGAATCCATCGAAGGATAAGGTCTCCAATACCAATCTTTCGCCTTCAAACCTTTTTGTTATAAACTTTTTTTAGTGTGTCATGGTACCGTCCTAAGTTCGCAATGGCTTTGTCTCGGGTTTCTTCGATCCAGTTGAGGTTGCAGAAGAGAACTAGCTCATTGTCTTCATATGTGAGTTTACTTCGATTACTTGGTAGATCGAGGTCTAAGGGTATGCCTGCTTCAGTGCCGAAGGCCATCATAAATGGAGCATAGCCGGTGAACATTCGAGTTATTCAGTATGCCCAGAGAATAATTAGTAATTCATCTACCCATCTTTCTTTCTTCACGTCTAGGCGCTTGCGTAGTCCTAATTTAAAGCTCTTGTTGATGGCTTTAGCTTGTCCATTTCCTTATGGGTAGTAAGGTGTCGAAGTTTAGAGTTGAATCTTGTACTTGTAGAGGATAATGAGGACTTTACTGCTGATAAATTGTTTGCCATTGTCGGATCGTATTATTTGTGGGCAGGCAAATCTGGTGATTATGTGCTCCCAAAGGAACTTGATGACTTTATTTTCATCGGTGTGACATAGAAGAACTGCTTTAACCCATTTTGTGAAGTAGTTTGTGGCTATAAGAACAAATTTACGATTTCCTGATGCAAGGTGGAAGGGTCCAATAATATCGATCCCTCATCTTTTGAATGGCCAGAGGACATTGCTTATGTACAAGTCGAGTGCTGGGCTTTTGATGTCCTAAGCACAGATATGGCATTTGTAGCATCATCGAACAAAGACTTCACAGTCTTGTCGCATCTTCGGCCAGTATAAACCTTGAGTGAATGCCCGTTGGGCCAATGATCGTCCTGAAATGTGAGCTTCGCAGATCCCTTCGTGAAGTTCTTTGATTTTTATTTGGGCCTATTTCTGAGATATGCATTCAATAAGAGGTCCTCCTCCCGTAATGTGAAAGAGGATTTTATCTTGGACTGTGAATTGTGGACATTTGGCCAAGAGTGATCGGGCCTCTTCTTTCTTACTTGGGAGAATGTTGGAATTGAGGTATACATAAAAAGGTCCTCTCCAATCACCTTAATCTTCGTCTTTAATAGCATTGATGTGCATCATAGAGCTCAAATCGAGATTGGAATGTTCAATAACCTCGATCTCCAAAGTTCTCTTTTCACAGTCTTCGAGCATTACAACAATGTATGCCAATGTGTCAGCGTGGCAATTTTTAGCTCGAGGGAGGTAAGAAATTGTTGTTAACTTAAATTTGCTCATTTTTTCTTTGACTAGGGCTGTATAGTCAGCCATCTTGCCGGATGTCTTTAATCTCTTATTGTAATGATTGACGACGAGTAAGGAGTCAACATAGATAACTATTTCTTCTGCACCAAGTGTTATAGCAAGATCCAGTCCATGAAGGATGGCTTCACATTCTATTTTATTATTGGTGCCATAGAATTTGAGTTTAATATCTTTCTCGATATGATGATTGGATGGTGTAATGAGAATTATGTTGATTCCCTATCCTCGCAGTCTAGCAGATCCATCTGTGAAGAGTCTTCACCGTGTGCTTCGGGACCGGGTGTCTGGCTCTGTAATTGATTCATCAACCAATACTTCTTCGTGTTCTTCCCAATCGGGGTCTTCAACTGGAAAATTTGCCAAGAAATTAACTATTGCATGTCCTTTGATTGATATCTAAGGTTTTAAGGAAATATCATATTCTCCAAGGAATACAAACCATTGTTGAACTCTTTGAGATTTTTCTATTTTAGAGAGTGCAAGTCTGAGAGGATATTTAGTAATAATTTTGATGGGATGAGCTTAGAAATAAGGTTGAAGTTTCCAAGAGCTATAGACCAAGGTAAGTAGTTGTTTTTCGGCTATTGTATATCCTTTATCAACAGGCATGAGAGTCTTGTTGATGAAGTAGATTGGTTTTTCTACACCGTCGTCTTTTTGAATAAGGACCAAGCTATGGAATCATCGGTTGCAGACAAGTACATTGTCAGTGCTTCGCCATCAACTGGAGTACTCATGATAGGAAGACGCCCCAAGTATCGTTTAAGATCTTGGAAAGCTAATTCATAGTTAGGAGTCCAAACGATTTCCTTGGTCTATTTTTTGGACAGTAGAGTTGGATTTCCACGAAGAAGGAGGTAAAGAAGTTTGTATCGATCAGATGATTTTAAAATGAACCTGTGAAGATCAGCAATCTTTCCCATAAATTTCTATTCATCTTTATCAATTCGAGGTAATGGAATTTCCATTAGTACTTTAATTTGTGCCGAATCGATTTTGATTCCCCTTTTACTAACCAGATGCTCCAGAAATTTACTGGATACAACACCGAATTGGCATTTTTTAGGCTTGAGTTTCATCTGGTAGGTACGAAGGATGTCAAAAATAGTTTGGAGGTTGTTGCAATGATCTTCACACTTCATGCTTTTGTAGATCATATCATCGATGTATACCTCCATAATTTTGCCTAAATGATCTTTGAACATTTTTGTGACAAGCTGTTGGTAAGTGGCTCCTGCATTCTATAACCCAAAAAGCATTACTATGTAACAATAAAGACCTCTTTCTGTGATAAAATTTGTCTTTTCTTGGTCTTTTTTGGCGAGAGGAACTTGATTGTAACCAGAAGCTGCATCCATAATTGAAAGGAGTTCGTGTCCTGTAACAGAATCGAAGAGTTGCGAGATCAGTGGGAGAGGAAAGTTATCTTTCAGGGTAAACTTGTTGGGTTCTGTTGGTGGGAGTGATGGTGGGAGTGATGATGGGAGTGATTATGAATTATGTGGGGATTTTTACCGATATGATCTTCATCATCAAGAGTAGATGGTAAGTTGCGCCTACAATCTCCAAGAGTCTGTACATTCTTTTCTTATCAATGAAAACTCTTCATATTTCTTTTCACATTGTTGTCTATTATCATATATACTCTTGTGCTCTAGCAACAACTATTTCTCGACCATATTCTACTCGGTCTTATGTAATGGGACCAATACCAGGTTCCAATTGATTCAAGTATTCAGTATGAATTATATCCACATTACGTTATTTTTTACCATGAAATCGTGCATCATATCCCCCCTCTTCCATGATCCTCTTAATTTTTCCCACATAAAATATTATAACCGTTATCAACTCCTTCGTATGCACCTTACCTACCGTGAGCCTATCCCTGTTCGATACAAAAAGATCTGTAAAATCTGCCTATGAACTCTGTAACAATTTTTTTTGTTTTTCATAACAAATTTTTAAAATATCTTTCTCAGCGAGCTCATTCATCAAACAGACCTCCAGCTTTGATTTCAATTTGGTTAACATCTTCACCATATCCAGACCTTTGTCCAGCTCAAACTCAATTTTTATTCTTTAATCAATTAATTTATTCACCTTACCATTTGAAATCCTTAAATTTGCCTCCATTTTTGTTCTAACTTTGGCCGAACAGTCCTCATTAGCCTAAAAAATCAACGAATCGAGCTCCATCTTTGTTATTATCTTGTTCAAATCCATCTCATTATTCTAAGAAGTCACCAAATCGGCTTCAATTTCTATTATTTTATCAGTCAAGTTCCTTACCTAAACTTCTGAACTAACTAAATCGACTTCCATTTTCATATTCAGATTAGTGTCATTTTCAAAGCGTCATGAGCCTTATTTAAATCGAAAACGAGTTTCTCATAACGATTGGAAAGAGTCTTATGATAAATTCGAGCAATTCCTAACTCTCCTTGTACAACAGATGCTCTCTCATTACAATTTTCAAGAAATATGAAATATATTCCTCATACATAGCAGTTCCTACATGGAAATATTCTATATAATTTCAATTACAAATTTTATACAATCTCAATTATAAATAAATCATTGACACACCAGCACAAGCTAAAATATTTTTAGCTTTTAAGCTATGCAGGTTTCTAGCTCTGGTTGCCATACGCTCGATTATATCAGGATTTAGACAAATACCTTAACCTTCTAACACTCTAAGGTAGGCTTCCTTTAACCCCCTCTCACTATCTATCTTAGCTTCTAAAAATATAGTCAACATCATAAGGTCCTTGGTTACTTCTAGCGTATCCTCTTTAATACCACCAGGTAAGAAAGGTTGAATTTTGAGATACCTACTCCTATCTATTCTAACTACTTCATCATTTTCAATTTTTTCTTTAGCCAATCCTAGTCGTGCATCACATAAATTTCTCTAGTTTACTTCACTAAGAGCTTTATATTCTCTCACATTAGCATCAGTATGTGCAGTCACAAGACCTGCAGTGGCTGATGTGTTTCTCTCCCTAGCAAGCTCTTTCTTTAGAAGGCCAATAATAAATCGCAGTTCGTTAACATCCTACAAATCACAATTCTTATATCAAAACAGCAAAATCTATTTCACCAAAACCAACAACTTACATTCCAACAAATAATTTTTTTTTCTTTCCACATAAAACATAGAGTTTCTAAATACTAAAAATATATCTTAGACTACCTTTTCCTATTCATCCATCTCTCGAACTTCAGTTTGAAAGATAGGAGTGATAGCATCCAGACCCAAAACAACCTCCCGAATTGGAGATTTCCCAACATCTACTTCATCCTCTTCTCTATAAGGCCCCATGACATCCACATATCATCCTTCCATAATTGCTATTATGTCAGAATCAAAATAATTATCCTCCTGGAGTTGTTGAACCAGGTTGTCACGAGTAGAACTCAGTTCGTTAATGTTATGCGTAGACTCTCTCTCGAGTTTGTCCACGATAGCCTGAAAGATGCCTTTAGATTGACGACCTCGGAGCTCCACTTTACCCTCTCCTTCTCTATCTCCCTCACCAACGTCTACTCCAGCTCGGCAGTCAACTTCTACAATAGCTCACTCACATCCTCGATGACAAGAACAAGACCCTTCAAAACGTGGGAAACATGTATAGAAACGATATGTAAATAACAAAAGGATGGGCCGATTGAATGCAATTAATCAAGATATCTAAACTTACCCTCTGAAGCTCGATTTCCACATAAGATTTTACTTTGGAAGCATCCGGCAGCACAAGGGTTCTTAACCTTGCTTCGCGAGTGAGCAAATCTTCATCCACACTAGGCTTTATAGTAGCCTCCTTCAGGTCGACCTCAGTTGGGGCAAGAGGACTACCAGCAAGCCTTCTCTTCTTAGAAGTAGTTTCAGCCTCCTCACCATCACCAGTCCCAGACTAAGAGATGGTAATCTTCATATTTTTCCTCCTAGACACCCTTTGGCCTAGGTTGACCGAACTAGTCCCTAATTTTCATGGCTAAAACACTATTGGTGGGGCTTTTAGAACCATCGTTATTGTCATACCAGTTTCAACATATGTGTTCAGCATGGGGGGAACCGCTCCTTAAGATGAACCAATATCAACCATCTTCCTCTTCACCTGAGATTTTTGAACCTTGAGCGACTTACTATTCACTCTCTTAGATCTACTTATACCAAGGTCATCTAGCACACCTTGGAACTTCGTACCATCCTAGGCTATGACGTCGGCAAGAGATTCTTCTTTAACAATAGTGCACCGAGGATCTACAGCAAAAAGTTATATTAAAAACGGAGCACAAAAAATAATTAGTTCGAAATTCATATTATCTACTTACGTTCCTTAAAAGATCTATGAGAAAGATCCAGAACATTCTCATCAGGTCGTTGCATACATTCGCCTCTCACCCAAATTAGGTTGTTATTCCACACTTTTCCAGCGGAATCCAGGTTAAACAATTATGGTCGGGGATAAATCGATGAAAAATAAGCACCCCAAGTGGCACTAAAATATTTAACATTGTAGTACTTCAGCACATCCACCGAAGTAAATCTCCTCTCTTTTCTCTTCCCAACCCATTTTGAATTCATTATCTTACAAATACTGATTTCATAAACATTCCCATTTAACTGGGTAGGGTAGGCTTTGATCCCATTCATTATACCTTTTTCAAAATAGCTTAAAGGCGCCAATAACCCATAATCGAACTGAGAAAGATAACACAAAAATCCCTAATCATGGTTGTCCGACTCATTCCAATTAAAGTAGTCCAGAGATATGGACTTAGGGATTCCCCTAACACTCTCCTCCTCCTGTAAATTAGGCAAATGATAGAACAAACTTTCCACATCTTCATCAAAATACTCCCTATATGCCCTCTCCCCAAAATACAGTATGCCTCCCCACACTCCTTTTAGACTACCCTTGCACTTACAAAATTATCTCAAGGTATCGAACCCCTCAGGATAACTATGAAGGATGCCAAGAAAATTGACCTGATCTTCATCATCACTCCTACCATCTACACTTTATTCGGCCCCATCACTGGACACTACTATAATATCAGTAGTCCTAGTACTTATACGATCGTCCTCATACCCAGTAGGGTACATCCCGAATGAAGAACTCGAAACATAGGGTAGCCTACTTATTAATGCTTTAACATGCATCTACACCTACATAGAAGCCCATGTATTTTGTCAATTTTATATACATTTCCCCGATTCTATTCATTTAACATGTTAATAAAGACATGCTTATGCCATATACTGATAAAACAAATTTAAAATCCTTTTTCCTCAAAATTTCATTACATGACAAAACTTTCTAACTAAGGAATACATTTTTCAAAATTAAAAACAAAGCAATACGAGGGAAAGCAGTCAAGATAGCCCAAAAGACTGAATACACAAAAATAGAAAACATCAACAACACAGATCAACTAACCTTCAATGACCGAATACGAGTCAGGCACAACACTCCTCTCCTTTACAATTTGCTCTGGTAACAAATTCCCCTTTTCCCCCACAAAATAAACAACTTCTTCTATGTAAGAACGATGAACTGTCTTTCATTTTCTCTCTCTAGAAAGTTTGTACTTAGGTTTTTTTCTCTAGATTTTTGTCTCTCTAAATTCTAAAACTATTTTGAAGAAGATGGAGAAGAGGTATTTATAAGACTTTTTTCTAACTGTTGACAGTTTTTGGGAATCATGCAAGTTTTTTTTTTTTTTTAACGAATGTATTTTTCTTTATTGAGAAAAGCAATAAATTGTGCAAGTTGCCCTTGGTTTTTCAACCGATGCGTCCTTTCCACTTTTTTTGTCAAACAACTCATACCTTTTGGAAAATGAACCCCTTTCATCATTACCACCATTATAATACTTATAATTCCAAACATCTCTCTCTCTCCTACTCATCCTCATCTTAAACTTTCCAACATCAATGATAATAAAGGTCGTTACACAGAATTTGAGCTTCCACCTAAATTATTTTATAGATCGTTACGTACACCTGAACATCCAACAAATCTCACAGAACGATAACATTATTTATAAGCACATGGACGAGAATACCAATGCAAACAAATATTCAAAAATTAAATTTTATCAGAATACGTGTCAATTAAGGTGAAAATTACGGCAAGTCAAACTAAAAATATTATTCCTTTATTCCCCCAATTTCATATTAGTTCAACCTATACATAAATCAAACTCCTAGAAATAGTTACATTTAAAACAACCGAGGTGCCTTGCCACACCACACCTGATCACTTCATCACCAACAATCATCTCGTCCTCGTCAGCTATCTCGTCAAGTACAATCTCTCTTACGATAATCTTTTGAGCTTCAGGTTCAGGAATTATATCACAAAATACATCACACCAATACAGTTGATACACCTCAATTTCTTTCTCCTTCAAATTCAAACCTTCAACCTGAAATACAAAAATTGGCAACTCAGCATCATAACCAAATCGCCCAAAGAGCCGCTCACACACTTCTACTACCTTTATCGCCAAATACCCCTTAACTCCATGATGAACCCTCTAAGAGCGAGTCCTCACCATAATCCTAGAACATAATTTTTTTGTATAAAATCCTTTTTATAGATGAAGAATAGGAGATTGCCAAATCCCATATATCAAGGAATCAGAATTCTTAATGATAAAGATAAACAACTGTCATAATTATCCACAACAACAGCACAACTAATTCAAAATCGTCAATATCAAGCTCGGAATAAAAATCCAGGGTTAAACGAGTTAATTGGTCTCCATAGTTCGAGATCGTTTTTTCATACCAAAACATAACACAAAATATGTGAATACAGTTCGACAAGTGTGACAACCGAAGTTCGAAAGGAATATTTTCTTATTACCTTCAAAAAATAAAAATAATAAAATAAAATAATAAAAAATACATAATTTAATCGCAAACAGGGTACCCACGTAATTTTTTTGGAAGAATGCCAACAGCTTCGCCTTCCTCCAAAATAACCTACTCTGCAATACAATGTAAACCGTCTCTGTACTACTGTGTATCCTTGATGATATAATGGAATCGAAACATGTTGAAAAAGTCATCGTCCGCCTCCTCCACCTCCTCTTCTGTCATACCAAAATAGGTTTGAAGGACAGGAATGGGCGCTTCTTCAGCTAGGGACTGTGTCCATAAATACCAGAGTTTCAGCTTCCCCACCTTGGCCAAAATTCTAACTTCACGTGTTTGTCCTCTTATAGTCACCATTGTCATTTGCACAACAAAATTTCACAAGAATGGAATATACTTGAAGGAAGAATGATGGTTAGACGATAGAGAACATGTACTTATGGCCATTAGTACATTAAATGTATATAATAAATTCTAAAGTAATCACCAAAAAAAGCAATAGTTTATGGGAACTCTAACAATCGACACCAATGGCAGCAGTGGAGCCTTCAACAATCAACCACAATTTCAACAAATGAAACTACATGTCAACAAATCCAACATTCAATTCGACAAACATACCAGTTTAATTTTTAACAACAAGCTCAATTCGAACTTCACAATTCAAGCCACCAGTGCCTTCAGTTAAGAGGAGGAAATTGTAGGAACCTATCTCTCGAGCTAGATTAACAACGACCTACAGCAATACCAGACTCGCGCAAAATCTACATGACATACACCCTATCAACATTGACACATGGACAATGAACTAAGAAGAGATGTGGCTCGAACACTCTAATAAAATAGAATAATGAGTTAAGGATACCTACTCCTCATGAGTTGGCACTTACAGGAAAAACCTCCACTCTTTCCCCCAATCCAGGAGAACGTGTTAACACACACGAACTGAGGACGAGTTCTATAAAAAGGATAGAAGAAAAAGGAAAAAGAGGGTGAGAGATCTAGTAGTTTACTCTAAAGATCTTAATTGTTGTAAACATTCATTAGACTGCAGTAATAAACCTATTTTTCTAAATCCTCGAGCTGAGGTCGTGGTTTTTACCTATCCAGAGGTTTTCACTCTAAAACTTGTGTCATTTTATATTATCCATTTATAAATATTTGTGTCACAAATGCATTTGGTGTAAAAGACCATTTGAGCTACGAATTTAGGTTTTTACAGTCACCTAATATCGTTCTTCAATATCAGCAACGATAAATAAATGCCTCCTAAATCCCATGTTGCCCAAACCTATTACTCTGTCAAAATAACCTTAAACCTTGTTATTTGTTGAGGCATCTTTGTAAGTGAAGTTTATTGACCTACGACCACTGAAAATCACTATGTGCTAACCCTATATTTTGAGTTAAATTTTAATTGGCTTTACAAATAATCCCTAATGGTAAATGATAATTTGAAAGATATGAAGTTTGAAGCATTAACCTAGCAAAGAAAACATAATTGGATTGACTTAGGCATCTTTCAGACACATGAAAGTCCTGAATTAAGCATTAATCTCTAGGTAGCTTTGTTATCCATTGGGGATGGATAATCAAAAAAAATTTGATAATCGTATTCAACGAAATCAGAAATCCACAACAAATCATTACAAAAGAAAACTCAAACATAAACATTTAAATTGCAAATTATAGCAAGAAAATTCAATGAAACAAAATAAAACCCCAACTTTTTCAATTGACATGATCAGAGACCAAAAAGAATCGATTGCATATAAATAGATTAACGATCAAAGGTAGAATGTAAAGCCCTAACCTTCAAGATTGTGGAAAAGATAAGGCAATGCAAAAAGGATGCCAACATTCTCAAATGCTCGATTTGAGGAAAAACAATGGCTTTGGATTTGGTTGAAGCCCCAAATGCTATAGAGAGAGATCATGAGAAGAAGGTTTGAGATAGAGATGGATTTTTTTTTTAGGGAAATTTTTTTCCTTTTTCTTTTATGGAGAATGAAGTTTTTAGTCGGGGAAGGAAGAGTAAAATTTTTAGTCGGAGAGGAAAGTCTAGCCTTGTTGAGTTTTTGGTCTAAAAACACAATGTTCCAAAAATGCCCCTCCATGTGCAAATCTTGAAGCATCTACAACCTATCTGGATCCCTCTTTGTCTATGGACATAAAGTAAACTTGTCCAAAGCATCAAAAACACCACCCCGTCTTAATAGAGGAGATAAAATAAATATAGACTAGTACTACCCGTGACCAAGTTATAGCAAGAAGGTCAACGCGCCTTCGGCGCTACCCATTACCCATTCCCAATACTGTGCACAACTTTGACATACCTTCGGCGCTACCCGACTTGTTCGTGATGGATAAGTTGATGCACCTTCGGCGCTACAATTGCAACACTTTTGATAAGTCTAAAGATATGGTTTCTTCAACCCTTTAACCACCTTTTGAATTAGTTAAAGGTTTAAAAACATGTACAACTTCTTCAGAATCAAAACATGGATGACTACACGATGTTGCATCATAAAATGTTACCCTTATAGACTTAGTCAGGATCTTTGTCATTTCAGGAGAAAGGGATTTTGAGAATGCTTTTAAACTTAATATCTCATTCCCATCAAGAGAAGTAGATAAGTGATTAAACTAAGGGTCTCCACCAACTTTACCCATTCTAATGATCTCCCCTGCCATGTAGTATTTTCTTCAGCCTTCATCATCAACAACACCAAGTTTATCGCCAAACCTAACCACTTTATAATTATTGATTATACTATCAAAACCAATACCGGCTTTATCATAGCATGCTTCAATAGTAGTTAAGTCTGATTAGGGTAAACCAACTAATTCCCAGGTAATTAGATTATAAATAAAAAAATACTGCACTCCATAAATTAAATAACGATGATGTAGTAAGAGTAACCATCGCAAGGCCCCAGAATATCAATAGAATTCATGCTCCCTAACTGCATAGGGATCTCTATACCTTTCTTTATAATTGTAATAGCCTAGTTCTTAGATCCGGACTTAGCCTTTACACCAAATATATTCAGAACTTTCAAGAACAATAGACAATAAACAACAAGATAATTTAGCGTAAAAAACCTTTGAATAGGTTAAAAACCATGACCTCTCCTGAGGATTTTGAGAAAGTGACGATCTTATTGAGATTGCTAGTTTATTACAATGATCGTTCTGAGAATGAAGGATGATAGAGTAGGAAATTTTCTATGGTGAATGTTTTATCCTTCATTTGCAGTTCTCTGGGTCTTTTTACAGGTTCTCTAATATGATAGTTTGATGACCATAAATTCCCTTAATAATAGACATTACAAAGTAAGTATGAGATATTCTTTGACCAGACTATGTAACGTTCCGGCCTTTACTGCTGCCCAATGGCTCTATTCCTGACTGAGTGTTTCGCGCAGGTCAAACTGTTGATATAGAGGTCAAAAGTGATGTCTCAAACTGAGGAAATTTTGGTTACATCTTTAGTAGTACTTCTTGTATACTGATAAGATCGAGGACAGAGTTTGAGTCTGAGATACGAAATAAGCTATAACAAGATGGTTTTTAACCAATAGCATGAGTATCGTTAGGGATGAGTGGTATTGGTTGAGAAAATTGCTTTGTACATGTTTGTGATTGTGCCATGTGCTCTGTTGTTGAGGTTAAAAGTTCATCTGTAGTTCAAAGATGAGGCATAAGCTCGAGCCGTGGAATAAGCTACTACAACTGCCCCCTTTTAGCCAACAGTACGAGAATGATTGTAGGCGAGTGGTATTTGTTGAGAAGTATCATTAAATGTTGTAGTCATGCTTGAGGTTCATTTCCAATATATATTCATGAATCTCTGTTGTTGTATGTTAGGTTTCCAAGAACCAATAACTGTAGTTAAATATTGTTATATGGGGAATCCTTTAGGCGTTAGGAATTTAGAGAGTCTGCTTTGAATGTTGATCTGCGTATAAAAGGTACTCTGAGTTAAGTAGCATGAGAAAACCCTTCGTCTCTGCCCTCAATATTTATTGTGGTAAAAATAGTGACGACTAGGACTCAGGCCTGAAAGTCTAGGATCCTTAGGAAGATGGAGGAATTGTGTATCAGGCATTTTGGTTATCAACTGTTGCATCTGCCTACTCCAATTCCTATTTTTCCCACTCTTTATCGTATATCTTATGAAGAATTGATGGAGGCAGAAGATGATTACTACCAAATGGTACGTTTCTATTAACTATTAACATCTGAGGGAGAACATCGTAATAGTCTTCGGCTGTTGGCAGAGGAAGCTGTTATAACTGAAGATGAAATGGCAGGCGTTCGGTCGAGGGAGTCTCATCAATATCCTGCTAATGAGTGGGTCTTGTTGAAGAAATAAGGTCTTCCGTCTGTCTCTAGCATGCAGGGAAGTGAGGAAGATACAGATGATCATTTTCTTTCATGGACCATAGCTCTTTGGCCATGAAGAAGATCTTTTATCTGTGATGCCTGTTTTAAACTTCCTTGCATCTTGCAGTATGGGATCAAAGTTTAGGATCTGCTTCTTCTGTTGATTATTCGTGCCAAGAAAAGCATTTTGAGTTTATACTTGATGTAAATAGAAATAGTCTGTAAAATCTTTGTATTCTATTGTAAAGTATTTTGTAAAAGAAACTTTCAGACTTAAATGAAATATTTGTGTTCTGTTATGATGATACTTTGTCTCGAGCTTGTTTGTTTCACTTTATATTTGTAACTTAGGCGTTGGAAATATAGATGTGTAGGTATTATGGGTATGAAGGGAAAAATGATAATGAGAGTTGAGGTAAAATTTAGAGGAGCTCAAAAATGTGGTGAGGAGAATGACTTTATGTGAGATTTATGCGAGCTGGGGAACAGGGTTGATGTGGAGTTGTATGTGCAACTACTGAGCTAGTTATCATCTTGTTTGTTGCCATGTACAACCTCTGAGGGGATATTTTGTGTTATGGGAATAATGGTCTGTCACATTATTCTGTATAGATATTCTGCTATTCCAGAAATGCTCACTAAAATATTTCCCTGAGGAAAATCTGTGGGGTGACTGATTCTACAGAGATCTTCCTTTGCCTATAAGTAGGGATTCCTTGTTGTTGTTATTTGTATTGTTCTAGAGTTGTTATGTTCGAGCATGGTGAGGACTCGTTCTCAGCATGCAAAGCAGGCAGTGGATGGTCAGTTTTATATCAAGGTTGCTGAACTTTGTAAACGTTATTATCGTCACTTGCCTTATAATGTTGTTCTTCCGGAATGGCTATTAAATCTGGTCAGATTTGATGATGAAGGCAGGTGTGTTGAATATGATCGCTTTGTTAGGTGTAATATTTTTTTTTGTAAGTCTTTGTTGGATCCTCGGGTGCGAGAACTGACGGTTCAATAGCTCGCATGTGATAAGATCGTGGAGGAGGATGTAAGGACAGCGAATGGGGAGTTAATTCTGTACGGGGAGCCAAACCATCGAGGGTACTTTAGATGTAACTGGGGGGCATGGTGAGCTCGAAGTCTTCAGACTTATTAAAAGTAATCTGTTTGCGGGAGTATTCTGTGGTTGAGTTTGAATAATTATAATGTGAGAGATCGTGAGAGAATAATGTATGTGATGTTTTGATCTGGTTGAATAAAGTATTCAGTTATATTTATTTTGTATTGATATTGTGCATGAGAGTTGTAGGATTTTAACAATTGTATGGATATCTTCGAATTTTTGAAAATTGAGTTATTTTAGGAATGTTTGTACGATCTTGGTAGAGTATAAGTAAGATGATTGGCCATTTTGGTACTGGACTGATAAGAGGTGTAGGATTGGTAATAGTAGATAACAGAGATAAATGTGATGATGGCAAACGCTATCATAGAAGTCATGATAATGTTATGAAATGAAAAGACGTACCTGTAGCAACAGTGGGGATGACTGACATGTGTCAGAAGAAGTCGTCGTTTCATAAACTGAGGGAGAGTATAAAAACTTGTCTTTCTCTCCCTCATAAATTATCTACAATTTCAGAAAGAGAAAAAAGTGGTACAAATATCATTGTCAAGAAGAGGAGGTGTTTGAGTGTTGATTGCGATTTGAGACAGAAATCTTTATCGAGTGATAGGAGATTATCAGATAAACAACGGGAACGCTCGTATTCAAAGAGATGTCCGGGTAAAGCAGATGATTGCTATAAGGCAAGTACAGGTTGGTGATGGAAACCTTTTGTCTGTTTAATTTTGTGAGTAAGCTATGTTATGTAGTAATCTGTAAACTTTAGTAATCTGTATAGTTGGTTTTGGAATCTAGGGTTTTAGAAGATTTTAAAAATAAATATGAGAGAAGGTCTGTAATATAGGAATTGGGGTATATGTTTTGATCCTGTTAGAGAGAGAAAATACGTGTGCTGGAGAAGAAGAGGGAAATTTGAAATGATTTGATTTTGGCTTTTTTGTTTTGGGAATTAGGAAAATAGACGTGCTGACTGGGTAGAATGTGGATCTGTTTATACTGTTTGTATTATTTATAATGTAGCGATAATGATAAAATATGTCTCTATATTTGTAGGTTCAGTATGCATTATAAACCTAGTATTCCTGCTAGTAAATTCTTAGTATCGTCCAGTTCTGAGGAAACATCGTCTTCAGGAAGGGGGGATGAGTATAGTATAATGAAGGAAAATATTAATAGTGTGGGGATGACGATAGAGGTGGTGAGGCCTAGTAGATTTGAGGGCGTAAAGGAGAGGGAGGACGAAAGGGAGAAAGAGAAAGACCTTACCGTATACCCAGAGGGGGCGGATGTAGGGAAAGAGTACTTGAAAAATAAAAAGAAATGTCAAGGAGGCTGGGGTGGTTACGTGGAGGACCAAGGTCTCTGGTACAGAGCCTAAGTCTCCGAAAAAGGGGAGGAAGCAATGTACTATCAAGTTCCATGTTTAGAAAAGTGGAAGAAGGATAAAGGTATTATCGAGGGGGCTAGACTCTCATATTGCAATGGGCTTTGGTTATCAGGCCCAAGTGGGGAGATTTTATGTTTCTTGAATCAGGCCGTATACGGCCTTAGAATTCTATTAACCTATTTTCAGAAAGGGGTTATGAATGTGTTGCAGTGTTGCCCTGCCTAGTTGAATGGGAATGTGTATGAGATGATAAGGGTATGTGAGGCACTAAATAAAAAATGGATGAAGGAAAGGACTGCGAAGCAGTGCGTAGCTAAAGATGTTTTAAAGTTTTACAAGTTTAAATATATGGAGAGTCGGAGTAGTGGTTATATGTATAGTGATTCGACTAGGCCGAAGTTCTTTGATTTTGAATCTGTGGGTAGACCATGGAACGACCATCTAGTGTGGGTTGAGGATAACTGTTTGCAGGTTCCAGATGAACTAGCGCTCGAGCTGAACCATAGATATTATAATCCGAGTAAGTAATGTTGACCACCCTTCGAATAGTTGATAATTATGTTTGCATTCTGTTTAACTGATATTATGTTCTTTTTATTGGCAGAGCCCAAACCGTTGGCTACTCCGGATAAGACCAGCCTGCTTGATTGTGTTGCTCATGATAAGGATGAACTAATAAAGGTACTCAGTGAATTGGGTATCCGAAGATACAAAAGAGTAGATTCGATAGCGCCAAAAGTTCAGCGAGCTAAAGAAAAATGAGATATGGCCGAGGGGAAAGCTGTAAAGACCGTTGCTGACATGCTTAGCCCTCAACCTTTTGTACCTCAGACGACCAAATGGGTTACTCGTAAAGTTTAAAAGCCAGCGCAGCAAAGTACCTCAGCTGCTGGGGCTGTGCCCACAGAATATGATATCGCAAAGCCTGTTAATAATGGCGTGCAGGAAAAACCTAAAGTGAGCGTGTCTGCGCTTGGGGACGCTGAGAAGAGTTTGTAGATGAAAAAATGGCTTTTGGAAGAGGACAGTCACCGAACTAACTCTCATTCTACAGCCAAGATGAAAGAGTTGGAGCGGAGATACTTTCCTATGGCCAGGATGAACTCGCAGCAGCTCGAGGATGAATATCTCGAGCATACGTTCGCGGTATGTGGTTGAAAACTGTTACTTGATGTGACCTTCGAACTGAGTAAAACTGTTTAACTGACTTTTCCTTCTTTTTTGTATTGGCAACTCTCAATACTGATGAAGGGGGCAAGACAATGCCTGGACAAGAGGAGACAAGAATTTAATGCTCTGACGGCAAAGTTTGAGGCTCAGTCAGCTCGGGTGAAAGAGCTCGAGGGTAATCTTCAATTAGAGGGGGAGATGAGGGTCGCAGATGCTACCGCAGCTGTAAAGAAGTTCTATGAGTTGTCAAAGCATGACAAGCTTATGTCTGATGCGGTTGCAGCAGTCTTAGTGGAAAGAGATCACTTTATCAAATTGTACTATTATTTTGGATTAAGTGTTGATGATGTGGAGCTGACTTGGATTGCTAGATATACAGAGGTTGAGTTCCCTGCTAAGGAGGAAGAGATGGCTGGTGATGCTGCTAGTGTACCTAGTGTACCTGAGAAAGCGTCAGACCTTCCTCCAGGCAGTGCTGAGCCAGTCCATACTCTGGAGAAAATAGTGGACCCTCTGTTGGAACGTGCTAAAACAGTTCCCTCTCCAGGGAAGATACTAAAATCTCCTTCTGAGGTAGACATTAGCAAGCCCCTTTAAACTTTTTGTGGTATCTTGTTTTCTATTTTTTAACTCGTTTAATTTGGAATAGATAGTACTCATAATCGTACACTATTTTTATTTTGAGTGATGTTTTGAAATATATTTTCATGAATGGTTGTACTGAAACAAGATATCTGCAATATGTATAGGAGATAGAGCATTTGTGAAAAACAAACTTCAAATTGGAGAAGTCGTTGAGTAGAGCGAGGGACTCCGTGCCCCATATTCAGCAGGTACTTAACAAAACTGAATATGAGATAAGGTAATTTAAGTTGAATTTAGAAAAAACATTTAAAGAGTTATTTGATCTGCGGTGTAGATATGCTAAGATAAAAGTAAATATAGACGAGGTGTTAAGAAAGGAAGAGGAAAGGGAGATATTAGTTCAAAAGCCAAAAAAACTGACTTGCTTTAACGACCCAAGTGATAAGGCGAGGTGTCAGAGTATCTTATTAGCTCTGACTTTGTATTTTAAGGTTGAAGTAGATAGTGAACGAGGGTTAAAAGAGGCTTATATAGAGCTTTTGAGGGAGAGAGGTGTAGTTCCAGACCCAGCTCAAGTTATGTTTTTAGCTCAAGAAGCACGTAATCGCCATAATTTAGAGACAAAAAAATATTCTGCTCGAACTGGTGTGCTTGTTGTATGGGGTGATGTAGAACATTTATCTAATGTGTTTGGCTTTATGTAGGATTAGAGGGATATGAGAATTGTATTTTTCAGGATAAGGAAAAAGAAAATAGAGGTCCAAAAGTAATTAGAGGGTGAATTAAGGGGATTACAGGATGAGTTATCGCAGCACGAGGAGAAAAAAATATCTTTAGCAGCGCGGCTGTCAAAAGAAGTGGTTGTTCGGATGAAGGTAGAGGTGGATGTGAGGGTTTTAGGTGTATTACTAAAAAACACGAGTCAGTGGTTACAAAAGCATAAATGATACTAAAGGAGCACCCTTATCCCTCGCGAGCAAAAGTTGTTGCTCGAACAGCGCATGAACGTCACATAGACAGTATTATCAAGTTTTATGGGGGGGGGGAACTAGCTAGATTAGAGAACAAATTTAGGAAGTTCATGACAGGATGTGGGAAAGATTTTGAAGTGGAAAATACCAAGCCAAAAAATCTGTGGTTTACCCGAGGTGAAGGAGGAATTGTTGGTGAACAACCCATTCCAAGGTCGTGGGACAAGTCATCAAAAGAGAAGGAGGTCGAGAGCTTGATACCCCAAACGCGGCATAAACAACGTCAACTAGAGGTTATGGCCTTTACCACGCCGATAGATGTGCAGGTGCCGAATAGGAAGATGGTGAGAGACAAACGACAGTCGTCTCATATCTGGAAGAGTCGTAAATAGAGTACTTTTGTCTTCTTGTAACCAGTCTTTCGTACTATTTGATGAGAAATGTAATATGTTTGTTGTTAGAATAAAATGACATATCTGACTTACTCAGATACCACGTTCTTGATGTAACCTTGTGAAATGTTATATCTACTCTATTGTTATGAAGAACTATTATAAATGTAATTTGTTGTGATAGGTTGATTTGGCTACTATACAAAGTCAATGCGACGTGTTACGTGCCAAGAATGAACAAATGAGCGCTGAGCTAAGATCGAGTCAGGGTGCCCGAGACAGTGCTACTGAAGCAGAATAAAAATTGAGGGCGGAGATGTCAGAAGAACAAAATACAGTAACCCTCCTGACTGATACTCTACGAGAGAAAATAAAAGTATTGGTTGTCAGTTTGAGAAAGATAGAGAGTTTAGAAGAAGAGATAAGACAAAAAGGTGTTGAAGCTGGAAGTAGCTCGGGATGAGCTAGTCAACGAGATGCTGAATTACTATCTGCGCGAACGTAAATTATAGAACTACTGGTCGCGTTGGAGGGGGAAGGAAATAATGTGAAAGAGTTGCAGTTCCAAGTGAATAAGCTCAAAGCAGAGATAAAGCGATATTCGAGTTCGTGCTCGTAAGTATAAGGTAAGGTCGTCAGAACAAAATGAAGTTATAAAAAAGGATTGGAACAATATATGTGAGCTAGAGCGGACTGTGCCGTCGCGGTTGGAGATAAGTTACGACTCGAAGAGGATAGAATGCGAAGGTTATGAATCGTCGATATCTCTGATTTATCATATGGATGAATTTATGACAGTGCAGGAACCTCGGAATTCAGATGAGTGTCAGGCAAAGAGACGAGTGACGATCGTTGTACGCAACTGGAAAGCACACTGAAGGAAGCACAAGATAAACTGAGTGAACTCCTTCTCAGTAAGCAGGTAAAAAATGAGGCAGGTGATAGTCACGAGAAAGAGATGGTTGCAGTAACAACATTTTTTGCAGCTGAATTGAAGAGGTTGGAAGTTGATAGTAAAAGGATATGTGATGGTTTGATGGCCCAAGGTGTAGAATATGAGATGGAGGTAATCCAATCTGAGTATTTAGAACCCATGATTTCTAGAATCGGATCGTGTAAACAGAGAATGGTTAGAGAGGGAAAGAAGATTGTTGTGGGGAGGCTGCCAGAATTCATGAGTCGGCGTTTAGCTAGAAGTGTTTTATGGGACACGGCAGGTCCTTATAATGTAGGTAACATTTCAAGTAATAGCTCGTGTAAAGTACTAATGATAATGTATGGAAAGTAGCATGATATGTGATTGGTTCGGCCAAAGTGGTAAACGATTTGCGATGCATGAGATGATCAGTTTGGCCGAAGCAACAAACGATCTGTAATGCAGTTTAGATGATCAATTTGGCCAAAGCAGCAAATGAACTATAATGTATTTAGATGATCGATTTGGCCGAAGCAACAAATGATCAATAATATATGCAGATGATCGATTTGGCCAAAGCAATAAATGATCTGTAATCTGTGTATCGAAGTACTTGTTAGATATATTAGAAAAAGTAGTGTAAGGTAGGGCAATCGAGCACAAGTATTTTATTGGTGTAAGATTGACGTACCGCGAATGTGTATAGATAGATTGGTTTGGCTGAAGTAACAAACAATCTGTAATGTATTTAGACGATCGGTTTGGCCGAAGAAACAAACGATCTATAATCTGTGTTTAGAAGTACTTGTTGGATATATTATAAAAAGTACTGTAATGTAGAGAAAATACTCAGATGTATGTAGATCAAACATAAATCTTTTATTGATGTAAGATCATCATACGAAATGATAGATTGAATGAAGGAAAGTACACAGTGATAGATATGTTATCTGCGATACAACTTCAGTCTCCTTGTATTTTAAGGATTAGGTATGGGCTCGCCATGCTCGGTGGCGAGGTCATATAAACTGAGGCCATTTTTTTTATAACAACAAAAGGACCTTCCCAGTTATTGGATAATGTCCCTGCGTAGAGCTCTTTGCAATGTTTAGGAATCTCTCGGAGGACCAGATTCTTGATTTTAAACTCTCTATGCCGAACGCATTTTTTATAAGATCGGGCTAAAGCTTGGTGATATCTTTCCAAATTCATGATTGCTCTGTCCCGAGTCTCCTTAATCCAATTCATATTACATGCCAACTGGAATTTTTTTTCTTCATCGGTCATGGTATGGTTGTGGATATGGCGATGGTACTGAGTAGGGCTGATTACATATATACTGTAAGCCAGGAGAAACGGCGTGCATCTAGTTGAAACATGAAGCGTAGTTCGATAAGCCCATAACACATGTGGTAATTCTATGACCCAATTGTCCTTCTTTTCTGTTAAGCACTTTTTGATCCCATCTACGATAGTACGATTAGTGATTTTGGCCTGACCATTGCCTTGCGGGTAATGCGGATTAGAAGGAGAATGTATGATGTTGTGCTGATTGAGGAATTCGACGACTTCGGAGCCAACAAACTAAGGTCCATTGTCTATTTTGATGAGATGGGGGCAGCCAAAATGAATGATGATGTTTTCCCAGATGAACTTGATGACTTCATCTTCTCGTGTGCGGCACAGAGAAACTGCTTCTACCCACTTAGTAAAGTAATTTGTTACGACTAAAAGATGTTTCTGTTTTCTTGGTGCAGTAGGAAATTTACAGACAAAGTCTAGGGACCATCTATTAAATTGCCATACAACATTGCTGGAATGGAGTTCTAAAGCTGGAGCTCGAATTTGGGGACCATGGCATTGACAGGCATCGTATTTGCTTGCGAGTTCGATTGCTTGAGCTTTCATTTTAGGCTAAAAGATGCCTTGGGTAAGAGCCCAATTTGCTAGAGATTTTCCTACTACGTGGGAACCGCAAGTACCTTCATGTAGTTCGTGTAGGAATTTTTGAGCTTCTTTGTGGGATAAGCATTTGAGATGCGACCCTGTGACCAAAATCTTGTAGAAGAGACCATTTTCTACGATACAACATTTAACATTATCAATTATGCATCTTCTTTCAGGGGGTCTTGAGGGAGTTCACCATCGAATTTGTTTTTGGTTCCAATATACTTGAGGAAAGGTCGTCTCTAATCGTCCTCATCCTCTTCAACGCCCCCAGTATTAACAGAATTTGAGTTTATAATGTTAATGTCGGGAGTTGATAATACTTTGATCTTGAGATATCGAGCTTCTAAGCCAAGGATTCCTACGAGATATGCGAGGAAATCAAAATATCTATTTTCTCCGCACAGTAAATGTTCGATAAACAATTTCTTGAATCTACTCATTCTGTCGGCCACTACGGCTGCGTAATCGATCATTTTCCCATTCTTCTAGAATTTTTCTATGTAATGGTTAACGATGAGTAAAGAATCCGTGTATACGGACAGCTCGGATACTCTAATCTCAAGAGCCATATCTAGACCATGAATCATCGCCTCGTACTCGACTGTATTATAGGTAGCTTCAAAATTTAATCGGATTACTTTTTCGATTCTATCATTCAAAGGTATGATTAGCACAATTTCGAGGCCTGATTTTGTAGGTCGAGAGGATCCATCTGCCAAAAGACGCCATCCTTTTTGAGTTATCCAGTCTATTTTTCTTTGACCTGTTATTCTTGAATCTCTATGTTGTCTTCTTCCCAATCAGGATCTTCTACGGGGAAATCTGTAAGGAAATCTGTTACGGCCTGACCCTTTTTAGAATGTCTAGGTTCAAAATGGATATCATGCTCGCCAAGAGTGACTGACCATTATTGGACTCGTCTGGATTTTTCTCGTTTGGATAAGATTTCACGCAGATGGTAGTTGGTCACTACTCGTACTGAGTGGGCTTAAAAATACTATCTCAATTTTTGTGAAGTGTAGACGAGAGCTAAAAGTAATTTTCTCTACCTTGCTGTATTGGGATTCTGCTGGAGTTAGAGTTTTACTGATAAAGTAGATAGGCTTCTCGGTCTTCTCATCAAGTCGAATGAGAACAAAACTCAATGATTCTTCAATAACTGTAAGGTAAATGGTGAGTTCTTCCCCTTCGTTAAGTGTACTCATCACTGGCGGTGAACCCAAGTAAAGTTTAAGTTACTGAAATGTTGTTTCGTACTCTGTTGTCCATTCGCTATCAGGGTCCTTCTTAGATTTTTGTTTTTGTTTCGTACTCTGGCAAGATCGCTATCACGGTTTATTACGGCAATCTTGCCAGCTAACTTCTGAACGTCCTTCTTCATTTTCTGAGAAGGCATAGATAATAATGCACGAATACGATCTGGATCAGCTTCAATACCGCGCTTGCTGATTAAGTGGCCCAAAAATTTCCCTGACTGGACTCCCAACTGACATTTGTCAGGGTTAAACCGCATCTTGTAGAGACAAAGAATATCAAAATTCGTGTACAAATCTGTTATATGGTCTTCCTTCTTAAGACTTTTACATAGCATATCATCTATATAGACCTCCAATGTTTTTCCAAGGTGATCTTTGAACATCTGGGTCATCAATCACAAATAAGTAGCTCCAGCATTCTTGAGACTGAATGGCATGACTTTGTAGCAGTATAGGCCATATTTTGTAATGAAAGTTATTTTCTATTTATCGTCAGGTAGCATAAGTATTTGGTTGTATCCTGACGCGGCATCCATCATAGGCAGGAGCTCATGTCCTGATGTAGAATTGAGCAGGTTATTTATGACAGGGAGTGGAAAATTATCTTCTGGAGTATGTCTGTTCAAGTCGGTGAAATCCACGCACACCCTGATCTTCCCGTTCTTCTTTGGTACTGCTGCAATATTCGATATCCATTCTGGATAAATGGCCTTTCGAATAAAACAACCTTCGATAAGTTTTTTGATCTCTTTGTTGACTTTGTCTCGAAGTCTTGGTGCTAAAGTCATCTGTCTTTGTTTGATAGTTACGACTTTTTCTTTCAAGTTGAGGTCGTGACAGGCCAGGTTCGGATCGATACCCGACATCTCATAAACGTCCAAGAAAAGACATCACTGTTTTCCCTAAGGAAATGGATGATAGTGTCGCGCTTTGCTGAGGGCAGATGAGTACCAATATATGTCTCACTCTTGGGTCCACTGATTTCAGCGTACTTTATAGTTTCTGCGTCGGGCAGATGTTGCCCTACAGAGTAGACTGTATAGTTTTCTGTAATGTTTCATGTTATCTTTTGTAATTGCTATGCGAGTTGACGTTCGAAAGGTTCTGGTCCAATAATGACATAATTTTTGCACGCTCGTGCTAATCTATGACATCCTTTTATCTCGTAAATGTTACATTCCCATTCAAATCGTAATGCCATGTGATAGGTCAATGGCATAGCGTGCATATTATGTAACCAGCAACGTCCCATTATCCCCAGATAACGGGATTTTGTATTGACAACGTCGAGTGTTACCGGTTCTGGGGTTATAGGAAGTATAATTTTTCCTACACACTCCTCCCTGGATCTATTGAAACCATAAATATCAATGTCGCTGGGTTGGACCTTATCGGCCAGACCCATCTGATCGATCATGCTCTAAAAAAAGAGTTTGATAGTGCTGCCGGTGTCTACCATCATCGTATGAAGCACCATATTATGCATTTTCAACATGATCACCAAGGTATCATGGCGATGATAGTTGACATGCCGACCGTCGCAATCATCGAAAGAGATCCCAGTTCGCTGAGAGCTGGATACTGGATACTGGAATTAAACGAGCTTCTTTATCTTGCATGGATAAGTCGTGACATTGGGCGACACGCCTTCGTTTGCTCCTATTTGATTCTTTGACAACCTGGGTCTCCACGAGATGATAGAGTGAGATATGGTACAAATACTTTTCGGCTGTAGGCTCCTCGACTTATACATCTTCGGTGGGGTTTTTGTAACTCCCGTTCTTATAACTCTCCACGTTCACTATGTATTCGTACATTCGTCCATCTACGAAGATGTATTCCAATAACCGTTATAAGGCAAAACATTACTCTGTCTCATGATGTTGAACCTTATGGTAGATGTAATATGGTTTGTTCTCGATCAGTTGAAGGTATTATGCATTGCGGAAGAATATGTCTTTTTGCAATATAGGGTAGATGTTGGCTATAGTCACATTCATCTTTGGAAGATAAGGTTTTGGCAAGTTACTCCCTTTTTGAGGTCGCTCGTCGTTGGATTTGGTTCGTTTCCTATCTCCTCCTTGGTCTGGTGTCCAATTAAAATTGAAATGGCTTGACTGATCTTGAGTTGTCAGTGTTGATTTCTGAGGCTTCTGCCTGTCGGACACCATCCGCTCCAGGTCGATGTATCTATTGACCTTTTCAATCATGTCTTCCAATGTTGTTGGTTTGTTGAGGACGAGGTACTCTTTCGCCCGGCCATCGACGAGTAAAGCATTGGTGAAAGCAGAAATAGTTATCTTCTGGTCGAGTCGATCTACTTTTCGGGCTAACTCCAAGAACTTTTTGGTAAGCGCCTCGAGTTTTTATCTTGGCATCTGTTTAAGGCTAAAAAGAGAATATAAGTTCTCCTCTTTATCTCTGTTGTACGAGTAATTCTTAACGAAGAGTTCACATAGTTGTCTGAAAGTTGTGATGGATCCCTCATGCAATGTGTAAAACCATCGTAAGGGTTTGCCTGACAAGCTAGTAGGAAAAAGCCGATATATAATGTGGTTGGACGTAGAATACAGGCCTAGAGCGTCCTGAAACTCTTTAACGTGTTCTACTGGATTAGTTCCTTTGTACTTTTGGATCTTCAGAGTGTGAAACCCGGTGGGGACCTCACCATCTAATAGCTCTTGGGCAATCGGGCTCTTCTATAATCTGTTGTGGATCCCTTTAGTCGGCGTATGGGCTTCGAGCAATTCTTTAATTCATTTTTCAACATGTTCCTGAGTGACATATTGTCGAACTGTGATGGTTGGTCGTGTAAAGTGCCCTTATCTAGGGTTGTGGTCACCACTCCCTTCACTTAGACGTTTCTTTACTGGGACTCAAACTCTTCAAGGTAGATTTTTAGTATGTCTGGCTCCTGCCAGACCGCCATCTACTTCTTGTTGGATCTTCTAGATTGGGATGGGCCCCATGCCCTATTATTGATGGTTAGATCGAAGTGCACCTCCTTCGTGAACGTTATTCAGAGGAGGTCATATTCTGTCATGAATGGAAATCCGCGAGCCCTCAGGTTCTACGACTTTGTTCTTCTGGGTGGCGACTTGCTGACTCTGTAAATCCTTTAGTACGTCCTGTATACTTACGAGTTGTTGTTCCAAGGCTGCACGCCTTTCTATTTCTGAGTTCATAGTGGCCCTCAGGTCTGTTAAAGTTGTGCTCTCTTTCACCTAGATCATCGACGTGCTCTGACCTGGAGGTGACATTCTAAGAAAAAATGATCAACGGCATTTGAGATAATGGGTTTAAGAATTTCGGTTCCACAGACGGCGCCAAATATAATAGCCTAATTCTGGGATCCAGACTTAGCCTTTACACTAAATGTATTCAGAACGTTTAAGAAAAATAGACAATAAATAACAAGATGATTTAGCATGGAAAATATTTGAATAGGTTAAAAACCACGACCTCTCCTGAGGATTTCGAAAAAGTGGTGATCTTATTGAAATTGCTAGTTTATTACAATGATCGTTCTGAGAATGTAGGATGATAGAGTATGAACTTTTTTATGGTAAATGTTTTATCCTTCATCTGCAATTCTCCATGTCTTTTTATAGGTTCTCTAATATGACCGTTTGATGACTATAAAGTCCCTTAATGATGGACGTTACAAAGTGAGTATGAGATATTCTTTGACCATATTGTGTAACGTTCCGACTTTTGCTGCTGCCCAATGGCTCTATTGCTGACTGAGTGCTTCGCGCAGGTCAAACTGTTGGTGTAGAGGTCAAAAATGATGTCTCGAACTGAGGAAAGTTTGGTTACATCTTTAGTAGTACTTCCTGTATGCTAATGAGATCGAGGATAAAGCTTGAGCCTGAGATACGAAATAAGCTATTACAATAATGTTATTGTTTGGGAAAGAAAAAGAACATTATGAGTTCATGATTATATAATAGAGTGAAGATGGGAGGTCTTGATTCAAAGACCAAACAAATTAAGCAACAATCATTTCACAGCTCAATAATCATGCCTAAGATGATATCAACAATTAACTAAAGCACAATTAAAGCCCTAAGTAGACTACTATTGTCTAATCTGGAAATAGAAAACCAAAGTTTAGGTGGCAGAGATACAGAGATATAGAAGTATCTTTAGAGAGAGAGACAAAGAGATAAAGAGAAAGAAAGCGGATTCAATATTCGAGAGAGAGTGTACGAGAGACCCTGCACACATAGAGGTGCTTCCATGATGCAGAGATGAAGAGTTGGCTTACTCAAAAAAAAAAAAGATGCTATGAGAAAGAGGAGTTGGGATGAAAGCTTAGTTTCTCAAGACTAAAGTACCCGTCTGATGTGTTTTGTCTAAAATACCCTTGTCCTACAAACAGGTAAATAGATCTAGATCGTCCATCTCGCTCTTTACACCCAATCTCCACAAAATTTTATTAAATTGCAACCCCTCTCTGTCTAGGAGACAATGACAAACTTGCCCCCTGTGAAAAAACACCATTCTGTAATGGGGCAAGGAGATTGTAATTACTAAGTCATGAGTAGAGCATCTTCAGGCTCATGAGAGACTTAAAACATCATGGCAGCAAACATTAATGGGGCATGGAGGCCACTTAATTTAGAAAGAGTATGGCTGTATTTCTAAAAATCTAAACCCAAAACATATCATATGTTGTAACTCAAAATCTTATACTAACTATAGAACTATTGGTGTAGTTAATAATTGACATCTATAAGATTATGGTGTATTATACCTGATAGCTTATTTGTTTTCTTTCTGCTAGAATTGCTTCATGGAAATTTGTCTCTGACAGAATTAACTCAATATTCATTTGAATATGTTTACGAATCTTCTTAATAGTTTTATCTAAATCATATTTTAAGACAAATTTGTCAATACTTTCGTCCTTGGAACACTTATCAGTCAATTTAGGTACCATCAATCTTTAGGATTACTGTCTTGTTCCTGTTCGAGTTACTATATAACATCAGTAAATTGTTTAAAACAATTGTTTTTATGAAAACTAATTTTTTTAATCTAACACTCATATAATCACAATCATAAATATAACCAAATTACCCAGTCAACCAATAATTTATTACTCAAACTATAAAATTCTAAAAATAGTTTTACTCTTGTGCATTGTATTGTATGATAAAAAATAATTTATTAATCTATAATCCTCTTAGAAATTCTGTAAATTAACCCTTAAAAAACCCCTATAAAACAAATATTATGATTTCAGCAAATAAATAACAACCAATGCTTACAAGTATGATGATATTTGTAAATTGATAGAAATATTACTTGCTTACAGATTTGATGATTGATTTCTACCAAACAGAGCAACCACTGTAAAGAGCGTGAATATTAGAGATAGCTTTTTATTTTATAGGCAACCTCGTTGTTAAATCACAACGAGGGTTTGGGATAAATTTCTTAGATTAAAGAAGAACCCCAGCTTAATTGAAATCACTTATCAAGCTCTTCCCCCAAATCAAACCCTCGATTGAAATCGCCAATCATGAATTTTAGATCAAAACTTCGAAGTCGCAGAAGGCAGGAGCGGAGCCAGAGTTTTAGGAGTGGGGGTGCCGGGGGTTCGGTGGCAGAGCCCCCGAAAAAAATAAAATTTAAGGGTATTTCAAAATTCATGGATAAAATGTAACCCCCAAATTCATGGAATTTCGAATACTACGCTTGCAATTAACATCATAAATCAACTATTTTGGCAAATGACAACACTATAAGATCAAATTTGAAGTAGTTTACCTCCTATTGTTGGTTGCGTCGTAGTCGTCCCCAACGATATTCTTAAAAGGGGACATCTGGGAGCTATCAAGGGTTGAATAAATCGTTTCTTCTTCAGCTGAGATGAAATAACTTTTGAAAAGGGTTGAATATTTGTTTTTGATGAAGAGAGTGATGAGGATTATCAGGTGACAGGGGTATTTATTTGAATAAAAGAGAAGAGAGAAGAGAAAGCCAAAAAGTCGGGATTGATGAAGAGGTATTACTTTGTGGAGCAGGGATTCAACTCAATTGGGCTTGGATGGAGCTGGGAGTGGCTAGCCCCCCGCCCCCCTAAATCTAACGCTGGCAGGAGGTCACAGGAAATCGCAGAGAGGTTCTTGTAATGTGTGTGTGTGTGTGTGAGAGAGAGAGAGAGAGAGCTGGTTTGTTTTCAGAGAGTGTTTTTGTTGCTGGTTTTGTTTTGAGGTTTTTGTTTGTTTGTTTTGAAGAACAAAGTGTCGGGGGAGGAGAAGAGTAGTTTGTAGTTGAGGTTTGTTTTTTTTTATAGCTTTTGGACTTAAAACCTGAACTTCTGAAACTGCCCATTTATGTGCGATTCTCGAGGCACCCACATCGCATCCCGACCCCTCTCTGTCTTTGGACGTAAGACATACTTGTTCAAAGTGGCAAAAATACTGCATAAAAAAATATAGATAGTTCAGTTTGGTCCGGGTCTCGGTTTTTGTCATTTCCACCCAGAGTTTCCTATATGCCTCTCTTAAAAAAAAAACCGTGAATCCAAAGCTAATTCTCAGAGAGTGAGAGAGAACCAGCGATGGTGGGACGAAAGGGGAAAGTAGAGTTCGATGAAGGAGCACCAGATGATTTCGACCCATCAAACCCCTACAAGGATCCCGTTGCTTTCCTCGAGATGCGAGAACATCTCGTGAGAGAGAAATGGATCCAAATTGAAACAGCAAAGATTCTTCGAGATAAGCTCAAATGGTGTTATCGAGTTGAAGGTGTCAATCATATCGTCAAATGCAAACATCTCGCAAAGCAATACCTTGAATCGACTCGCGGGATCGGTTGGGGCAAAGATAATCGCCCTCACGCTATCCACGGTATAAAGTTTACTTGATTTTGAGTTTTTTTAGGGTTTTTAGATGTTTTGTGTGATTTGATTGAACCCCATTTACTTATTTAGGTCCGAAGGTGGAGTCTGCTTGAGTTTGCTTTAGTTTGAGGTGAGGGTTTTGTTGCATTTTACTTTAATTTACTAGTAATGTTGAATTATCATTGGATTTAGTGGTTGGAGCTCTCTAGTAGATACTAGCATGATTAATGTAGTAGTAGCTTTACGCCCAAATTAAAGCAAAAGGGAGAAACTGCTAAAGCTCTTTATCTTGGGCGGGAAATTTCTCGACATTGACTGTTTAAGAGCTGAGATTAATGGTATAACCGTGAAGCTAACGGTTGGTTTCTTTTGTGATATCTTTATATCTATATCTCTATATAGATAGTCATTAGTGGGTAATGTAAGAAAACATAGAGGGGAGAGGCCGGAGATTTAACTGTATATGGAGCCAAACAGATGCCTCTCTAGGCTTAAGCATAATTGTGAAGAGGAAGAAATATATACTAGTAAATCTCAAAGGACTGAAACAATCGATTTGTGGAGGGAGGAGGAAGTTGAAAATGAAGAGTCAAGGAGGAGAGGAGAAGGGGTTCTTCAAGAGAGGCGGAGTTAGATAAGAAGAGGAGGAGGCAAATGAAGCAATGAGTAAATGAGTAGAGGGGAAGAGGAGAAATAGATTTTGAAGATGCTAAAAATGTTGTCTGACAAGTGAAGATGACATTAAGGATGGGCTCATACGTGACCCTATGTAATGGGTTTAGATAGATTGAGTACAAATTTGTGACTTAAATTGTACTTCTATGCAAACTAAATAGTTAAGTACAACGACGAAGTTAATTCATTTGAGGACAATATCACCAGGGTTGGAACCCGGAGATACAAGTAGTCTTCCGAGCTAACTGACAACTTCAATCATATACATAGAAAATAAAAATTACGTACATGTATGTCCTTATATTTAGTATATCCTGAATGGGTGGTGACTGAAGGTGGAGGTGCCAAAGGCAGTGGTAAACCGTAACTGGTCAAGCTAGTTGTAAGCTTATCACTAGGGGACAATGAATGTCAAATCACCACCCAAAAGAGGTTTTAATGATGCAATGTTGTCCCAAAAAGTATTAGGATACTACTATACAAAAAATCACACTGAATCAACCATCATAACCTTGGATATCGTTTATAATATCTGACATCAAGTTATAAAGATCATATTTGATCAATTTAACATATACAATGTTTTTTCCATTGCTTGATAAAAAGTTTGGGTTCCTGCAGTTAAAGATCCTAACATGATCCTATAAACCGACTTATATCGAAACGTTGACAAACTTTAATTACTCCACTTGGGAAATCATGCTTTAGATTACCCTCAGTTGCCTTGATTATGAGTTCCTACTAGCAATATCCCTTTCACATATACATATGCAGCTCCTGATAAAGCTAAAACTGCCCATGGATGATCCTCAACTCCTACCAAATTAAGGAATGGATGATTCACCACTCGCATATTAGCAATATCCCTTACACTTGGACTTTAGACAGTTCCCTACCTTTGTGCCAAGGATTATCCTCATCTCCCGTATCGTGTAGCTTATCTTGTCCCATTAATTAGTTAAACATTTCTTAGCCATCTATGGGCGGCCTATTAGTTTCAAGCTTAGTTAGTCCTAAGTAGTCTTAGGTTGTGTTTGATAGCATGAATTTGAAGGTGGAATTGGATTTGAGGAGTAACTTGAACTCTAAAACGCTCAAAAAGTGTGTTTGGTAGTGTGGATTGGAGGGAGTCAAGATCCATGTGGATTTGAAGTGACCCAAAATGTGTGTGACTTGCCCCTCCCCCCCCCGGTATTTGAAAAATCCCTTGGGCCAAAACTATTTATTATTTCTTTGGGTACCAAGCACTAAAATTGAATTCCAAATTCGTAATACTTTGAAGTGAACTCCCTCTCCCAAATCCAAGAGAGTCCAAATCCCTTGGATTTGAATTCCATGCTACCAAACATACCCTTAATGGGTCATAACCTAGATTTACTTAACTAGAAGAGATGATTAGTGCCCAGTAGTACTCAAGTTGGTATCCAAATAAAATAATAAAAGCTACATATTGGAGCCTATCAAATACACACAAAAACAATATAAAGAAGAAGCCGTTTCATTAATAAGAAGGCACAGCAAGAAGGATGAACCTAGTGATAAATGTACATATGGAGTTTAACAAGCGCCCCTCAAGCGTAAGTGTAAAAAGGATGAAATATGTACTCGTAAATATCAAAAAGGAGATGATCTGCTGAGGGAGGAGGAAGTTGAAGATAAAGAAGGAAGGAGAGGAGAAGAAGGGGTTTGTCTGGAGAGGTGGATGTAGAGAGAGATGATAACGGATGGAAGAAGTTCCTGAGAGTGAGGAAAAAGAAGGCAATGAGTGGAGGGGAGGAGAGATATAGTTGTTGAGGATGGCAGCAAACATCTACTTTTGATTTCTCTTTGGCAGTGGCGAAAAATTCCCTTTCGGCTGGTTGATCATTGGAGAAATACAAGGGTGGGGCTCATACATGACTCTACATACTAGGTTGTTTTTAGTTTAGATAATTTGTGATTTAATGTGTAATTCTATGCAAACCCAAATAAACAAGTAATTTGATGAAAATAAATTCATAGAAAAGTTTCACTAGGGAGGAACCTGGTACACAAGGGAACCTGACCGATAGTCCTCAAGCATAAGTGTGAAAAGGAAAAGAATATGAATGTGTTGGAACACAAAGGCCGTTTCTGCTTTGTATACTTAGTACACCCTGAATGGGTGGTGACTGAAGGTGAAGGTGCCAAAAGTGAAGGAAAACTCCAGAAACATAGAGTTATTTAGAGTTGAGATACTCTGCATGTTTTGAATCAATTAGGTTTAGTCTAACTAAGCCAGAAATGTGGTCTTAGGCGTATTGGAGTCTAGTTGCATGATCCATACAATGAAGAAAATGATCGAGTACTTAAACGATAAAGGCAAATCTTCATAAAATTGGTCCTCATTACTTGGTCTCTGGTTTTAAGCATACTGGAGTCCCATTACATGATCCGCACACTGAAGAAGAGACTGAGTACTTGAAATATAAAGGAAAATCTTCATAGAATTGCCAATACTTGGTCTTTTATTCATTTGATTAAAGTTAGAATTTTTGGTATGCATATACATGTGTCTAATAATTTAGGTGTATAAATAAATGTATATTACACAGCATGCTATTCTGCATTTATATGAGTTAAAACCTCGCATGTTCTAAATTCATATTCTAGAAGTGCATTGGGTCTGGTTAGTGCAGCCATGTGCTCATATTTTGATATGCTCTTACTTCTGCAATGCAATGCCAATTATATATACGTATGTTAGTGATGTGTTTTGCACATTCTAGATTTCAAGGATGGTATAAGAATATAAGAGCGATAACGAAAATTTGAGTCGCGGAAGCAAGAACTCGGATTGATAAACGTTAACCTAATTAAAATTAGAGTTTTTACTGACGCTAAAACACAAAACTAAACTTTAAATTGAAACTAAACAAAACTTAACTGAAAACTAAAACTTAATTATCTACATAAAATATTGAACCTATTCCCCCTTTTACAAAATATAATGGGCTGGAAACCCTAATTAAGAATATTCTAAAAACTGGGAAAAATACATTTTTAACCTTGTGTTGGTTAATTAGGAACTCCCTAAAACCTACCAAGCATCTTTAGCAGAGAGGCTTGAATCAAAATAGCATTAATGTAAATAAACTATAGACGGTGAGAAACAACCATGCGAGGACGATTCACATCAAATCCCTCCGTCTTCAGAAGATTTTGACTACGAAATCGGCAAGTTTTTGAGCACTACGGAACTCAGAGCTCTTTGTTGTGGCATACGCGTCTTCAAACCTCGAATTCTGCCTCAAATTTTTTCGTAACCTAAAGTCGTATGCAAGTGTAAGGGTACGATGTTGTCACCAATATCCCTATATTAAAGAACATTCAAAAATAAAATAAATAATGGTATCCGTTTTTCAAAATTAGCTAAGATGCCATCCCAAAACGGATCAACGAACTCTTTCTTAATGACACCATTTGGATACTCATCAAATATTGGGGGTTTGTCCCAATGAATGAGTGGGAAAAATTCACAATCGTGTGTGGAAGTACTATTCTTGAGAGCCTGGTTGGACACGTGATTTGCATGTGGGTGGTGGCTTATGTGAGACACGTGTGTCGGTCCAAACTGGGTTTGGAGCTGTTGGAATGGGTCGTTATTATGGGCCAAACTTTAATCTTGGAGTGGGTCGGGTTCTACATGTGTTTACCACATGTATGGGATAGTGAATGAATAGTTGTTGCCGACGTCAACATATATGTTATACCCATATTCAAAATTGAATTTTCAAGAAGGGGTTTGTGGGTCTGCATGGGTAGATGGGTAGTGAGTTGGATAGGAGAATTATAAGTAGTGGGATTGGCCGTGAACACCACGTGCAACTCACGTGCTGTTCTTTCTTCCAACATGGTTTCTCCCTCACCCGAAGTTGTTGTCTCCCTCGTCGTTTTGCAACCTATAGCTGGGTTTTCTAGGGTTCGCAAACCCGTTGTGTTCGCAACCAAAATTTTGATTGTAGATGTTCCTTGGGGGAGGCTAATAGTCTGGTACCAATTTTTTCACAACCTTCTCTAATTACAAGTTTAACTTTGCTAAAATCTGTGACAGCACCGGCTGTTCTTCTCTTCAATTCGGCAGTGGTTCCGATCGAAGCTTCGATTAGAGGTGTTCCTTGGTCTCTAATGGGTGCTCCGGTGTGACCTTCGAGACCTAATCCAAAACCTGCAAGAAAATTGTCAACGAGATTCCCATTAACTTCGTCAAAATTAGACAGGCCTCCGATTGTAGGCTTCCAATGGAACTCAGAGAGAGGTTTGTTGAGTCCTCTCTCTAGAACCAACTCTGTCTCTCCTCCCCTACGGTCTGTCGCTTCGTTTTTTATCCATGGTGGTTTCCATCTTACGCTTCTCGTAATCGCGATTCTGGCTTATCTCCTAAACCTGTAAACAAATCTTCAACGAGATCCTCATTACTGGCAACAGTATCGAAAAAAACTTTAGTTTGTAAAGCTATGCTGTCAGGGGCGGGGCGCTAGGCGAGGCGGAACGCTAGGCGGGAAAATGTAAATTTGTAATATGTGTAATGTGTAAATTTGTAAATTTGTAATGTGTAATGTGTGTAATATGTATAAATTTGTAAATTTGTATAATTATTTAATTTAAAGTATCAAACATGACTCAATGTATTTTTTTTCCCATAATGTATATTATATATATATTGCAATGACTCAATGTATTATTATTATTTTTTGTTATATATTATTGTAATATGTCAATAACATAAAAGATAAATCCCAAATTGCAAACAATGAAGCAAACATTAAAATAGATTAATAGAAGATCAATTCAACATAAAATAAAATCTTAGCATATCCAAAATAAAATCCAACCCCATCATCCAAAATGTGCAAAACCAAAAAACCAAAATAAAAACATCTAGCTAGAATAATAAAATCAAATGTCTTCATCGGATCCCGAGTCAATGCCATCATCATCTCCATCACCCATACCGTAGTTCGCATCAACATCGTAATCATCATCGTGGGAAGAGTCTTGAAGATGACGCGTTGTCGATCGTGAGCTTGATGCCACTTCTTGTAAACAATGTGAAGCGGTGTTCGTGCGAGAAGTACGAGTCAACGGGGGGTCATCAAATCCATCTTCGGCGTCCTCAAGCACACCATAAGTCATGTCCGTCCCTAACACAATGTCGTCTCTCGCATCGTCGAGAACTAACCACTCCGCACATTCATCGAAGGACTTCAACACAATTGGGTCTATCTCTTTTCCAGAAATGCGTTCTTCATAACGCTTTTTAGGCCTCCTATTGTATTGAATATATGCAAGATCCCTCATCCGATCATGCTCCAGACAATTTCTCTTTTTAGTATGGATCTACAATAGTAAAATAAATAAATAAAAACTTAGAGAAATAAACTTTAACCTATAAGATAAATTGATAATGTATTTTGTTACAAATACTAAAAGCAACTTACATTGTCAAAGGTACTCCAAATCCTTTCACAAGGAGAAGCCGCACTAGTAAGCCCAAGAACTCTTTTAGCAAATCTTTGCAAGGCGGGAACTTCACTTCCAAAAGTGATCCACCACTCCACTATATTAAAAATCATAAAATTTAGAAATCAAAAGAATAAAAACAAAAAACCTTAAAATTACTAAACACTAAAAAGAAGTAACTTAAAAGCAATACTAAGTTACTAACCCGGAGCAATTGTTTTTACACAAGCTTGAGCACCCCTCTTTCCCAACCTCCCAGCCTTGGTACGATATACAATCAGATCTCGCAAGATTTGGCTTTCATCTTCCTCATCCAAAGCAAGTTTTGCTATGCAATCTAACAAACCCTCTTTAAGTTTAGTATTTGATTCCATCTCATCTGAGCTTGTAAGAGTTGCATAATAATACTGAGGGTTAAGATAATGAGCCGCCGCGTGCAAAGGCTTTTGAAGCATACCAGACCACCTACGATCAAGAATTCTTTCCATCTTTTTCCATAACTCGCGGTCATCATCGTTTTGGTCTCCCAAATTAGTTTTTACCTTAAGCTTGCAATCCTCAATCGCCGAATAAATATAAGCCATAGAAGGTTTCTCCTCGGTATCCACCATTCGAATCACATCCACCAAAGGAGCCATAATTTTTAGGCAAGTATGCATATTGTTCCAAAATGTATTGCTCTTAACTTTTTTTACAATTTCTTTTCCAATAGGGTGTTTTGGCCACTTGCTATTTCTCCACTCAACAGTATGAAACATGTCTCTTAGTTCTTGTCTCTTTTCATACATACTAAGCAAACATAGAAAAGTGGTAGCAAATCGAGTCACCGCCGGCCTTACAATTTCTCTACCCTTTGTTTGTTTCCTCATCAAATGGAGCACATGTTTGTGATTGTAGATGAAAAGGGAAATCTTTTTCGCATTTTTAACCGTTTCATCCACCAAATGCATCTTGCTCACATCTCCAAACATTAAATTTATACAATGTGCCGTACATGGCATCCAATAAATCTTTGATTCCGCCATAATCCATTCACCCGCTAGTACATAATTACTTGCATTATCCGTGCATATCTAGTGAAAAAGTATACAAAAATTCAAATATGTATAAAGTCTAAGCAAAACAACAAAGATAGGAAAAAACATAAATACTCAAGACTTACTTGAATAACATTCTTCTCTCCAACCTCTTCAATCACATCTTTCAACATTTTATAAATGAGTTCCGCATCATGAATATGTGCGAATCCATCAATAGACTTTAGGAAGACCGTTCATTTCGGACAATTCACAAGAAAGTTAATAAGTGTCCTACCCTTGCCATCGGTCCACCAATCGGTCATGATGGTTACTCCATAAGTTTCCCAATGAACTTTAAAATTATCTACCCAATTTGAGGTCTCTTCTTTCTTCTTCTTCAAGATCTTGACTCTCAAGTCATTATATGAGGGTGGCTTGAAAGCTGCAAATTAAATTTAAAACTAAAAAGATTAAGAGTGTATTTGACAATTTTCTTTTAACTTGTATTGCAAAAAATAATTTGTAAGATAAAAGACTTACTCGATGGATCATTGTATTGGACAATTGCTTGCATCATCTTGGAATAACTATCTGATCTTGCACAATTAAATGATATGCTATTTTCATAAAAGAAGTCGGCAATGTAACCATGGATGTTCTCTAAAGCTTTTTTGTTTTCGTTTGAATTAGGAGCTCTAGGGCGGAAATCCACATCAATAGGGGCTACAAAAGCATCCATAGGCCCTTTCCTCTTCTTAGGAATTTGAATCATAACTTCTTCAACCTCGTCATCATCATTTCCATACACATTGACGTTTCTAATCATCTCGTCTTTCTTACTTTGTTTCTCTTCGGTTATTTTTTGTTTTCCTTCCATAAAGCTTCTAAGTACATCAACAACATCTTGTGGAACTTTATCACATTTCCTAACGTCTTTGTACATAGTCCCTTTGTACGAAGCTTTCACAAGATGTTGTTTTAACATCTTAATCCCCCCTTTCGACACATGACCACAAAAGTCGCACTTAACATGATCTTTATTTCCATCTACCGGTTGACCATAGTCTCACCCTGGATCATTCGAATTAGTCGGTCTATACCGACCAGTACTTCCCTGGGAACCTTCCACCGACATTACAAACCCCAAGAGATCGCAGTATCGCAAGAGAGAGAGACGCAGCAACCAGCAAGAACGGCGAGAGAGAGAGAGACGCAACAACCAGTATAGGGTACTCTGAAGTCTTAACAATATAGGGTACTCTTAATAACATATATCATCCAAATTATATCATCAAAGCATTTAAGTCTGAGGTATAAATGAAAAGAAGAAAAACTGATGTCAAGAAGTAAGAAATTGTTTTCAGAAATCACAGTATTAAACAAAGGAAGAAACACAGTATTAAACATATATGTATCTTCTTCAAATTTATTTTGAGGCTAACAATGTCCTCCTGGCATTTGCAGTTTTACTGACGCAAAGGAAGAACAAGTGTTGAGGCTAACAAAAGTGTGAATTAAAGGTCACTAGAAGTAGAACAGACCTTGATTGACTCTGTTAAGACTTGATTGACTAGAAGTAGAAGTAGAAGTAGAACAGACCTTGATTGACTCTGTTCACTAGAAGCAGTTCCCGTCGGCCGTCGTTAGCTTGAAGAACTTACTCGATGGATCACTAGAAGTAGAAGTAGAACAAACCTTGATTAACTCTGTTCACTAGAAGCAGTTCCCGTCGGCCGTCGTTAGCTTGAAGAACGCCGAGGCCCGAGAGAGAGAGAGAGAGAGTAATTCCAAGAACAATACGCAGGTGCAAGACGCAGTGCAGTGGATGTGGATCAAGAAATGCAAATTGATTTGGAGAGACGCAGGTGGAGAGTGAGAGAGGAGAGACGCAGGAGAGAAGAAATGCAAATGATTTGGGTTTTTTTTTTTGTTAAACAAACTTAAATGAGCCAAATCATTTGGCAGTTTGAGTTTTTTTTTTTTTTTTTTTTAACAAAATAAGCCATATCATTTGGCAGTTTTCAAAAAAAAAAAAAAAAAAAAAAAAAACGCCATATCATAAGGCGCCCCGCCTAGCGCCTTGAAATGGGCGCCCCGCCTCAGCGCCGCCTTGTTCTCTGAAGCGCCTAGAGCGCTAAAATGTTACGGCGAAGCGGTTGGTTCAAATTTGGGCGCCCCGGCGCCGCCCGTAGCGCCCTGGCGGCGCCCCTTACAGCATAGTTGTAAAGTACCTTGGACATTACTTTCAATGTCGGTTTGAGTTTTAGCACCGACTTTGATTGTATGACCGGTAGCAACGTCTGGATTTGGCTTTGGTGTTGGCTTCGGTCTGGATTGAATATTTAGTTATTTATAACCTGCGCACCATCCACGTGAGCAGCCCCGCACGCGAAAATCTTGTGTGTTTTCTTTACCCGCAAACTCCTCGTGTTTTTGCGAACTTGCGATCAACTCGTTATTGGGGTTTTGTGTTGTTTCGACGGGTGACGGCAAAATTGTCGTTGGTCCAAATTGGTCTTGAAGGTGAGGGGTTAAATATCCTTTCGAAACCAAAGCTTCAACTAGCTTATCGAACTTCGTTTTAACTCTTTGATCGAAATAATCATCTCGCGGATCTGGAAATTAAAACTCCTCCAAGGAAATTTAACGCCTCTTATGACAATTTAACTTAAATCTGAGTCGCAGAAGCATGAACTTGGATTGATAAACGTTAACCTAATTAAAATTAGGGGTTTTACTAACGCTAAAACACAAAACTAAACTTTAAATTGAAACTAAACAAAACTTAAACTAAAAACAAAACTTAATTGAAAACTAAAACTTAATTATCTTCAAATCATCAACTAAATAAAATAGAGAACTTGACCTCCCTTTTACAGAACATAAGGCGGCCCTAATTAGGAATATTCTAGAAACTGGAAAAATATCATTTTAACCTTGTGTTGGTTAATTAGGAACTCTCTAAAACCTACTAAGCATCTCTTGTAGAGAGGCTTGAATCAAAATAACATTAATGTAAATAAACCATAGACGGTGAGAAACGACCATGCGAGGACGATTCACATAAGATGATGTAGATAGCAATAAGTAGTTGCCATGCTTTAGTTTCCATGTTCAGGTTATGTTATTTAATGCTGAAGTGAAATGTGAACATATTAATATGCGTTCATAAGTTGTAAAGCTATATATCTTCCAAATTTTTTTATATGATACCCACTTTTCTCAAGATTTAGTTAACCATTTCATAGTTTATGTAATGAATAAGTATAACTAGCATAAGTCACATATAAATCAGTATCCGTGGGAGACCATTTCCCAAAGATCTTCGATAGGGTTCAAGATTAAGTATTGAGAGGGACATGGGAGATGTAAACTATACACCTAATGGAGTTCATTTATGGCAGCATATGTTTATCGAAACATCTATCTTCTTGAAATAACCCGTAAGTATTGGGTTGTAGTTGTACTAGTGGCAAGACATGGATAAATTATACTAGTTCCTTATTGTGAGAACTATTTTTAATTAAAATAAGTGGCTAATTATAGAAGTCTAGGATTAACACATCGTAATATTACGTGTATATTCCTAGGAGCTTTGGCTTCAGATTTATACGGAGAACGCAAGGTCAAGCACGGGCTGTTCACCTTACATCCGATAACTTATTTTGATTCAATCGAGTATAATCGCAGGAATAAGGGCAAGCCTGTTTGCGAGTCTTTTACATTTTAATCTCCCAAATTAGGTGTCATTGGCAAGTAAATGATCAGCGCTTGAACCCTGAGTAAACTGGGGCTAACTGACCAAGTAAGTATTTCCTACTGATGGTGTATAAGATAATTAATTTTCTCTTATGGTAATCAGTCTCCCAATCCTGTACTCAAACTGGACATGCTATATCATCTAAATCCTCCTGCATCGACTTTTGTCCATCATATCACTCGGACCATATATGCCAGAGAAGACCCACTAGTTACTGGATTATGCTTGATTTGAAAGCATGTCAATGGAAAAAAAGAGTCTTACAACTCCGGACTTTACATGTCTCCTTATACCTTGAGACATTGAACATCTCCTCCTACTGTATTGCTGTTAGCTTCTCCCACCTAATGTATTTCCTTTTCTAGATTTTCCACACAATTTTACTGGTTTCAATTTATTTTCATGTTATTGCATGATATGATCTTTGTAGACATTGAATATTGATGCCAATCCATCTCCCACTTACATTAGGATCTTATAGACATTGGACATTGATAACAATCCATCTTCCACTCTTTTTGGTGCCCACACCCTACTATTGTCCGAATTCCTTTCCCTTCTCTCTTTATGTAACCATAATTTCTTTTTACTAAATGTGGACAACTCGTATACTCCACTTTAAAACCTTCTTTTTTACCTGACCAAGGAAGAAGCCTTAACTTCTAGGTACTCGAAGACCACTACACATAAAAGCTTTACAAAGGCCCTTTGTAAATAGTTACTTACTCCCGTGATAGATGATAGGTGTCTTGGTAAAGCCTTATATGCATGGTAAGACTAGGAATTGGCAATCAACATGGCAAGGTTGCTTATAGCCTCATGGAAAATCCAATCAAAGTGGGAGCTAGGTCGCGGGGCAAAGCCACTGCAGATGAATGATAGACCTCATGATGAAGCAAAAAAAGTACTGATGATAGGTGTCTTGGTAAAGCCTTATATGCATGGTAAGACTAGGAACTGGCAACCAACATGGCAAGGTTGCTTAGCCTCATGGCAAATCCAATCAAAGAGGGAGCTAGGTCGCGGGGCAAAGCCACTGCAGATGAATGATAGACCTCATGATGAAGCAAAAAAAGTACTGACGTTTGGCTGCATGGCAAGGTCACTAAAGTATGGCCATAGGTAATATAGCCACAAATTAATACCGCTGAGCAGCTAGAGCTGTGGCAATTGTGGTATCCATGCTGATGTGTGCTGAATTTTGCACATTGTCAGGTACTATCGTTGATGGCGGCCAACCATTATTATAATGGAAGCACGCTTCATAGCGTAGTAGTTGCGAAAGATCTCTAAATCAATGTTAGAGTCCCTTTATTATTCTCTTAGACTAAGTAGAAATTGTGAGCTCTTGATACCTTGTGTTATCACATCAAAGCTTCTTTGAGTTGCCTCAACAATCTTAAGAGTTCCTTAAGATATTTTAAGTATCTCTTACAAACCTTCTGTTGAGCTTTGATGATGTTGAGAGATTTTAGGCTAAGTTACAACGGAAAGTAAAATCATGGTCATTAGAGGCTGTAAGGGTTGGTGATGACAAAGCACCATAGACGACTTTTACAAAATTGCCACCTATGACTTAAGGAGAAGCCGTGAGGTTGGTTATAGTGCTTTAATGAAAATCCTGGCGTATTTCTTTTGCCAGGAGGCATATCAATGTCTCTGTTTTCTACTTGAGCGCGATGACATTTGAGTACTACAGTTTAGATGTTTCTACAGTTTCCAGTACATTATAGTCATACGGCAAATAGACAATACAGTAGGGTGTTACTGTTTTAGTACCTAGAAAGTAGGTATCATACATGATTCGTAATTCAGACAACTTTTTTGACACAAATTTCAATATTATATGTTGAGCTTTGTATATGAAAGTTTGCTGAAGATTGGGAAGGATACCAGAACCTTTCTCAACATATTGAGGGCACTGGAACCTTCTTGATATTATAGCAAGCACATCATATCTCTTGCTTAATAGACCTATTTGTTTGATTTTATGGTGTCCTTGAAGAATTCTGTGGAAGGTTGTAAGTTTCTCACTGCTTTCCTCTGAATGTGGCTCTTGAAACACTTTTATTGTATGTGTCATCAAGTCTAAATTTAGTGTGAATATGAAAGGAAAGCTGAATACTGTTTTTCGTCAAAACAAATTATTTCTATGTCTCTTACCCCATGGCCATGGTATGGTCTGGAGTCGAAGTGAGAAAACCTTTCAACCATCCCAGACTGCTTTACAATGTTTCAGATGAGACCATATATAAGTGTCGGTGTGAAGCGTGGAGCAGAAGCTGGTAGATAATGAGGCTTGATGAGATAATTTTAACTTCAAGTCTGATGTGTCATATCATCTTTATCATTTTAAATAAATTCCATTGCGAACCATGCCACCAATTTTAACTAAAAGTATTTAATTACCAAAGTAATATGTTTTCCTTTGACGAAGCTCTTTTTCTCCTTGCAGGTGGCTGAATTGGTGAATTGAGGAACCGGGTCGGTCTCAGATCTACAAGTTGCTGTCTGCCCCCTCATTTTGTTAGTTAAAGTTGCAGCTTCTGGCATTTGTGTGCATTTGTCCTTTTTTTATTTTCGCTTGTAAGCATTTCATAAGACGGCGGTGTTTTAAATGGTGGCTTTGTGGGTACAGTGGACGGATAACAAGTTTCCAAAGTTGAAAATAAATAGCTTCCATACTGATCACACTTTAATAATATGCAATGTCCTTTTCATTGAGGATTCATAAAATTTTAAAGTCTGCAGATCCATAGACTCCTCCCCATTAACAGGTTAAAACTCTCATTCTGGTGTAGTTTGAACTTTGAAGTTAACTCAGAAAAGACAAGTTGAATCAGTCCTCTTATGATTTTCTCTGCAGGAGTACAAATCAAAACAAAGCGATTGTGGTTAAATTATGTATACAATAGAGATTGTTAATGATGATTTGAGCTGCTCCCACACCATCTAAATGGTTACAAATTTTATCCCATAAATGTTTGTGATCAGAAATAAATCAGTTGATTTAGACAATTGCTAAGCATTGCATTCATGTGTTCGAAGAAAACTTGGCTAATCCAATTACAAGTATTGGGGTTCTAAAATCATGAATCATCTTTTAAATCAAGAAAATTTACGCTTGGTACCGGGTACCCGGAAATATTAGAAGGGCAGCATTAAGTTGGGTAATCATCACTAATTACTATTACCCAATTAAACACACTTTAGAGATACTAGACTCAATCACTATTTGGGCTTGTATATTGTTGACTGTTGAGCCCAACTATACAAGCCCTAAAAGTCGAAGCCATCATCATCACTTACAACTAACGAACGAACACAGTGAGAGAGAGAGAGAGAGAGAGCTGTTTTCACCTCCTTGGCTTCGCCTGCAATTGTTCTTCAATTCTGGTGAGTCTCAATCTCATCTTTACGCATTTCATTTCTACCAAATCTGCAAAAAAAAAAATATTTGTTTTGGTTAATTCTCTCATTTTATATAATTTTCATGAACCTCAAAAACACTAAAATTTCAACTCTTCCCTTAGTACTAAACAATGCAGACTCCTTTTTTCTTGAACCCCAATTTGTCTAATGGGAACACTTGAGAAGAAGATCTAAACTAGGGTTTATCTCTTTTGGGGTTTTTGAGTAGTGCTGATGAACTTGATTACATGGTTCAAAGATAAGATTTTTGGGTGAAAATGTGAGTTCTTAAGTGGGGTAGGGATGATTTTATGGTTTTGTGCTGTTTTGATTGATTGGTGTATTTTGATATGTTTTTTCATGTTTCGCGGAATATGGGAGTTGAAGAATGAGGCTTTTAGCACCAAGCACAATAGATGGGGTGGTGTCTAAACATTTATACCTTGAGCAAGTAAAATCCCTTTGTGCTTTTTGGCTCTTCAGAACTATTGGGTGTTATAGTTACAGGGAATTAGGCGTGTAGGTTGGGTGGAGTTGGGGGGAGGTGGGCATGATGACTAGATGCAAGTGAGGTGGGGATAGAGAATGTGGGTGTTCGTACCGTTATATAGGCTGATGCCTAATTGCGAGAAGGCATACTTTTTTAGTGAAACAGACAATCTGGGTGGGAGATGCCAGCGTACCGTGTTATGTTATGACTGTCTTTTATGAATTGAGAGACATCACTGAAAGGCGTGGGGAGATGTTCAAGGTGTGTAATTGAGATTTCCTTATTCATCTCTAATCGAATGGGGCATAAGTTGTGTAACCCATTTTTTGTAGGTTGGATTGATGCCTCTTCAATGACGAGTGGGATGATATATTCTCAGAGATGTCTCTTTTCATCCATGTCAGATCATTCCCATGTAATGTTGAATATCTATTTGTAGTCTATAGACATTAGACACTTCAGATTTATATTGAAAATATGTGGTTTCAAGGTTGAGTGATTTCTAGATCTAATTAAAGGTACTAGAATTTGTTCCCATTTTAAGGGTGCCACAGAGGGGTTTTACCGTAAACACCCCCCCCCCCCCCCCCACCCCACCCGTGTGTGTGTGTGAGAGAGAGATACTCGCGAGAGTAGTGAGTCCCGCCGATGTGTAAACTCAGGACCCCCTTGTTCGCTCTTTTACTTGTTCGAGTGGTTGAAGTTCTTGAAAAAAGTTAGACAAACCACGTTCGTGAGAACTGGCCCTATATATCCCTATAGTTCTTTGCTGCCGTGTAACTAATGTGGCTTTAAATTAACCTGAGATGTAACCATCAAAGCAAATAGAAATTGTGGATGACCGCTATGTTGCCTTATATCCCTACAATTTTCTCATTCTATGTCGGAACCCATTCATCAAAATGAAGAACAACATAGATGACACTCATTTATTAAAAAAAGTTTCTTATTAATTTGGTTGATACCCGTACTAACCATTAGAACTGGAGGTTCCATCTCAAAACCAATTGACACACCCAACTAATATGGTCAAACGTTTTATCCTTATGTTTCTTTCAACTCAGACCCCGGGTTGACCATATCTTAGTTATTGAACACTCATTTATTATTAATGCAACATCAAACATATGCTAAACAATAACCACAACCCTAAATCTCGAAGCTTGTACTCTTTGGAAGGATGGCAACGGGTACGATGCGTGTGAGAAGGAAGCAGGGATGGAGCACAAGCTTTTGTTATGGGTAGGCATATTATCGATGCTCCATTATTAGTAAATAGATGCTTACTAAATAGGATGCTTGTCTATCTTGTGTCTGATGGAGAAAGAGTATGACCATGTTAGAGATAATGCAGTAGAACACTACAAGTCTTTTTGTTGGTAGCAACTTGTTTCTAAGGTACAATAGGAGTCTTTATTTTAATTAGTAACTTGAGTCCTAATATTTTTTTTATTAGAATAGGATTCTCATTTTAACTTTTTCAATCTACAAAAAGGTGGAGTAAGTTCTCTGTAAAAAAAATTAATCAAAAAAATTCTCTATATTCTTTCTCAGTATTTTCTTTTTTAATGTAGTGAAAGCTTGATTAACAATACCTTACTTCATGGTTTTTAGAAATGAGATATTGAGAGAGAAAGTATTAGAGAATTTTATTGATTGTATTATAATTAAATTGCAAAGAACTATTTTCTTTTTATATAGATTGAGTGAGCTAACATTATAGCTATTCTAGTACAGAAAGATCAAAAGAAACGGAAATCTTAATCTAATAAGAACATACACAACAAACTAGACTTCTAATCTAATAATAGAATATCAAAACAATCATTACTCCTATTGTAATTTACTAATTTAAATAAAGATTCCTAATGTATCTTGAAATCAAATTACTCCTACAATAAAGACTCTTAGTTGTATTCTACATCTACATCAGTCCAGGCTGTCTTTGTATATTGGTTACTGTAGGTATTTTGTCTTCTTTTTTTTTGTTTTTTGTTTTTTTTCATTTCTTATGAATGGTTTTCAGCATAGTAATTCAAAAGTTCTAGGAATATAAGGCACGGTAAGTGTAATCCATACTCCTATTTCTTCTGATGGCTTCAATTCTAATCAAATTAATTCACTTTTGTTGCACATTCATGGGAACGAGTGTGATTTGGGTCCAGTTCCCATGTACGTGAATATTTAGCTCGCATATAACAGTTAGAACTCTACTTTTCACACCCCAAAATTTTCTCGCCAAGTTAAGAGAACTTATATTTATTCTGGTGGATGTAGTTCTAGGTAAATTGTGTCCACGTTTGTTGCTCTCCATGATAACTATACAGAACCTGTTTCCGCTAATGTTTGGCTTGCTAAAGACCATTTGAACCCAATTAGCACACCCTCAAAATTTCTTACAAAGATGAGAGCTCAGTCTTCCCTTCTTTTGGTGAATTCTTACGAAAAATTTAAAATGTCTTGTAAAAAAATTAGTTTGTTGGACTAAAATCTTTCTGAGGGTAATTTGATTCTAATCCTTTACATCTGGGGGGCAAAATGTGGGATACTGACCTTTTTAACTGATGCTATTCATTCTAATGGTTTTTGTCTCTCTTTCTATTTAGAACCCCATGCGTAGTTGTTCTGTTATTGTGCATCTAGAGATTATAACTACAGAAGATATCAGTGATTAATTCATTATTTGTCGTGAGTATCGAATATTATTGAGTTTTAGATGAAAAAAGGTTTTTTTTTTTTTTTTTTGCTGTTACTCTTGAGGCTCCTGTGCTCGGAGCTGGTCAGGAAGTCTGGCATCTCTAATTTGCTGGTAGACAGTCGGCCCTAACATTTCATCCAGTTTGCTTATGTCAACATAGTTTTTGCGGACACACCTCCCTTCCCACACAAAGGTCTCATTTTGTGTTGAGATTTATTTGGTACATACATTAATCTGGAGTAGAACATGTGTTGAACTATGTGGACCCATTCTTTCTGCTTTACACACATGTCGTATTTACTGCATGTAACATTCTGCCTCTTATTGGCGCGTGCCTCTCCGAGGTGCTTACAACTCAAAATGGGCATAAGCTGATGTGATACTTTCTTTGGCACGATATATCCATTACCATAAGTGGAGTATAGTTTTTTTTGTCCAGAAACCTAGATGCTCTTGGCCCTTGGTTTGCAAAATAATATATTCGCTTTTGGCTCTTTCTTTGTGCCCTCTTTCAGTCTCACTCATTACTGGCATAACTGCCCATATTTGGAGTTCACAACATCCTGGACAACTACTTCTCAGTCAGTCGTGCATGTTAGTCTTCTTCGTGGAGCCTCACCCCATTACTGGCATAACTTCCCGTATCTGGAGTTCACAACAACCTGGAAATTTGCTTCTTTTCCAGTCAGGCATGCCAGTCTTCGTCGCAAAGTTCATACATGCTATGTGGTGAGTCCTCCATATGTCATACTTTAGGCATCTAAAAAGAAAAGGAACAATATCATTGTAGCAAGAGTTCAGCTCGATACTCCGCAGGACATCATCGCCCACCAAGGGTGCTCTCTTTTTTTTGTAGTAACTTGTAACCAACTTTAGGATTTTTTTTTTTTTGAGAGAATGGTAAGAAATTTAAATACAAAGATGCATTCCTAGGTGGAAAGCAATACAAGCCAAAGAAAAAGCAGACAAAAATACCACATGCAGGAGGAACGGAAAAATCTCAAGTCCAATATCAAGAAACTAGTTGCCTTCATCGAACGAAAAGATTGTCGGACCTCACCCTTGTCATAATCTCGAGGGCCAAATATTAGTTACTACATAAATATCAAAAAATTAATCACATCCAATGTCTCCACTTTCCCCTTAAAATTGCTATGGTTCATTTCCTTCAATAATATCCACCCAATTGCATAGGATATTCCATATAATCTTCCTCTTAATCCTATAGGCATTAACCACTTCCTTCAAAGTGCTCAAGAAATCACTTTGGAACACTCAATCCACACTGACGAACATAAGAAAGTGTTCCCAAATGAAGCGGATACGGGGCTTTGTAGAAGTAAGTGGCTTATAGACTCTCCCTCCATCCTACACATAAGGCACCAATGCCCATGCCCCATATTTTTGTCCTTCCTCTTCATCTCTCGTTAAATTTTTTCTCCGAGCCGCCAAATCCGGATTCTCAGGAGCTACAGCTTGTATATTGGAAAAAAAATTCTATATGGGAGGCTCTTTTTAGGGCTCTAACCTATTTTTCCCAAAGTTTATTTGTACTATGGTTTTGTGTAACTCGTTTTGGCCTCTGTCATCAAATTTGATTAATGATTGTATAAAAGTTGCTTAAACAAATCCATAAACCTTTTAGGGCATAGGCAGAAATTTGAATAATTAATTTTTAATGTTATGTATCTATCTCAATCTGTATGCACAATTTTGCTTCACTAACGTCTACGCCTTTTTCTTACAGTTGTTTGACCATTCTAAAGTGTTGTGACCTATCTGATACTTCTATTGGAACATGGGTAAGAACAATAAGAAACCATTTTCATTTCGCCAAAGGCCTCCCCAGTTTGAAAATAAAAAAGGCTTCAAAAAAGTCAGAAGACAAAATTCCAGTCATGAACGAAGAGATGCGACTCCAGGTGATGCTGAGACTGTCTATCGTCTTCTTTGTCCTGCTAAGAAGATAGGAAGTGTTATAGGGAAAGGCGGGGACATAATCAAGGCTATAAGAGATGAAACTTATGCAAAGATTAAAGTTGCTGAAGCTGTTCCTGGAACTGATGAGAGAGTAGTACTTATCTCCAGCTCTTCAACAAGACAACCAAAGACTGGTGAAGATCTTGAGAACACGGATCCCTCTGAAAAGGAACAAGAAGAAATGCTGCCGCATTGTCCAGCCCAACACGCTCTCTTGAAAGTTCATCAAAGAATAGCGGAGGATGATTATTTGTATGGCGGAGGAACAGTAAATGAGGATGATAAAGAGAATGATGTAATCACTGCTCGACTTCTTGTTCCGACCAATCAAGTAGGGTGCCTTCTGGGGAAAGGTGGGCATGTTATTAATGAATTGCGAAGTGAAACTGGTGCAAACATACGTATTTTGGCTGCAGAGCATCTTCCAGCTTGTGCTATGAGTACAGATGAGCTAGTCCAGGTAATATTGTGAATGCCTTTTTTTGCTTGTTTTCCTTTATACAGTTATAATGTTGTGGACATCCGAGGGAAACTGTATTCTACAGATATCTGAAACAAACAAGGTGGTATAAAAAACAAAACATGCATCTTTTGTGGTGTGATGTTCTATGTGATATATTTTAGAAAATTTCTGTCGAGTACACATTTATATCGATGCCTTTGTTGCTACCTTTAGGTAAATGTAGTTGAATTTTTTTGGTTGCTCATGAGGTATTCGTTAGATGCATGATATTCTTGGGTATTATTGCAATTCTACATTGATCTTTTGAATTTATTTTATGTGTTTGCTGCATGTGCTTTCCTGAACTTCGGTTATTTGGAATTGACAATTATCATTATAATCATTTTAATCCAAAAGTTACAGAAATGTTTGGAAATCACATAGGTGTTATGAACCTAAACAAGCTTCTTATTATGGATCTCATAACATTTTTCAGTCACTTTTGTTAGTCATAGAAGTTGTATTATAAGAGACCTAGGAGGAGATATTCTGTCAGTATTTAAAAACTGTCCGCGTTCTAGAAACTGAAAAACTATTTTTACGGTCTTACTAATTTTAATAATAAATAATTACCGTCTTGAGATATTTGATCTATCCTCCTCTTACCACACCATCAATACTAGCTGTACAGTTTCAGAAGTATATAACTTAAAAGCCAATTTTCTTAAGATGGTCATTGTTGTTTTATTATGAGTATACGAGGCAAGCTCAAAGTGGAGGGCTCAACGCCTCAAGGTTGCTGCCCTGATTAAACCTCACGGGCCACAAAATCAACTCGGATAAGATTTTGCGCCGATAACTTCAAGTAATCATATCTACTAATTAGGGGATTCTTTTCTTTACCTTCATTTTTCGGTCCCTTATCATTATAATTTTCACCTTTTTTATACGTTTAGTTACCAACAATTTCGAGTGACTTAATTGTCATGTATCCTCTGATATACTGTATCAAGGCAATAGCTGTACCATGACTATGCTTTTCATGACTCTAGCATCCCCATACCTATGGCTGTAGTCGATCTCAAAAAATCCGGGAGAGGGGGGAAGTAAAGGTTATGCCCGATATATAACTCCTGGCAAGTTTAGTTTTTGCGTAACTGGAGCTCAACGACTTTGGTCTATCAGCCTAAGTTATAAGGATCAGGCTGGTAAGGATACCAAGTTCATGAAGAATTGTGTAGTCTAGGTCCGTCATCTCGCGTGAATGCCAGATGCATTTTAGTCTGAGAAGGTAGAGAAAGGCAAGATGTTATTAGTTTGGGCAAATACTGTGTCTCGGAGAATGAGTAGGGTGGTTGGGTGGGTGATCAATAGAATGACAAGAACTGCTTGTAGCTACACTGCAGGCATTTGAGACAAGTGAACCAATATTATTGCTCCGATTTATCATTGTGGTTGATGTTCGATAAAAGATGTCTTGCTGAGTAAAAACTGAGGTTCTAAAGCGGAGTTGGATTTTCTATACCACCACATTACGGATCATTCATTGTTTTTCGCAAGCCAGATTTGGGAGTATCTCTAATGCCTAAAATGTATAATGTGCGCTATTGGGGCGCTTTCATGGCTTAGGAGAACAACATGAAAATTAGGATGCTAGAAGTAGAAGAGATAAATAGGGTGTTGGATCTGGAAGGCTAGTTAGTGAGTGAGGTCTAGTCCTCCTCGACTATTTTGGAACTTCCACTTGTAGCATCCTATAAATTTAAAGCTAGTTGGGGTTAGTACTTGGTGGTTGCTGAAGAGTCCATAGATACATGTTTCATTTCTGCATCTGTACTCAATTGAAAAAATGATGCCGAATTTCAGTGGCACCGTAAAAATGACTTCCAAATAGCATCTTGTGAAGTAGGTCAAGGTTTATATTGTGAAGGATTGAGAAGTTCATGTCTCAAAATTAAGGGGAATGAGGCATAGCACGCAGCTTGATAAACGGCTTTGGAGAAGAATTTGGCAACTTGGCATAATGATGCTCTGGGGCCATTTATAAACCCCCATATGTATACTTGTAGACTGGACAACACTGACTTGATAAGAGTAGCTCTGCCTTAGAGGGAGAAGCCTATCCACCCAGCTAGAAGCTCTCTTTGTTATTTTTTCCAGCAAAGTTAACACTGTACTTTTTCTAACCTTTCCTTGCACAAGAGGAACGCTCAAATATTTCTCAAGGAAACACCCTTCTCTAAACCCAAACAGGCTCCTCATACCTTCTCTTCTAGTAACATTTATTGACCCCATAAACAGTATACTCTTATCTTTACAAATCCACTGGCTAGCATATTCTTGATATCTCTCAAACAGCTCCACAGTAGCTTTCAGCCCCCTCTTGACACCATTTGCGAAAACAATGATGTCATCAGCTACAGTAAATGGGAAGGGCCTGTACAATTCTTAGTAACAACTATTGGCTTCGCCACTCCCTTACTTTTCAAGTAATTAATATCCCTACTTCAAACATCTTCCACCAAAGCAAAGCAAAGCAAGGAGGGACAGTGGATCTCCTTGCCTTAGACCCTGCCAGCTTTGAAGAACCCAAAAGCCTCCCTTCACTAGCACAGATATATGAAACTCTTTGACAAACAACGAATCCACTTGTACCATTTATAAGAGAAGCCAAATCTGGTAAGAATCTGCAATGATAAATCCCAACTAACCGTATCATAAGCTTGGGCTACGCCACCTTGATAACAATATTTCTACCTTTTTTTGCTAGGCTTGTTCATCATTTCTGAAGCTACACAAATGTTGTTCGGAACATTTCTGCCTTGAATGAAGGCACTTTGCTATGGAGAGATAATTCTATAGGTCACTGTACTCAACCTAAAAGCCAAGAGCTTAGTAATAATTTTGAAGACAAAGTTATTTCTGCAGACTATACGGGCTTAAGTTTTTTAACATCCATATCAACTATAGAGATATTCCAGCCTCAAGAAGAGCTGATATCCGAATCAGAAACTACCTCAAAATCCATGATTCCATATCATGATGCAGCACTTTTTATGTTTTTTATATTTATTCATGGCTGTTTTATTTAATACCTTCATTTATGAAATTCCAATAAGAATCACGAATATTTTTGTGCTTCCCAATTTTTAAACTGGGCTACTATGACAGGTAGATTTATAGTATGACCTTATGATCCTTTTAATTAGTTATGTTTTGGGTATGAAAGTAACTATTCTTTCTGGGACCTAATTGATGTGTTTTGCATTTCTACATTAATTCCTTTTGTAAGATGATTATTTGTTGTTCTTCATGTACAAAAAAGACGTTTTACATTATGAATTCTAATATCTTAAGATACATTTTCAGATATCCGGAACATCAGCTGTGGCAATGAGGGCTCTCTATGAAGTTTCTACTCGGCTGCATCAGAATCCGCGTCCTCCTATGAATCATCCTTCGTCGGCTGGAGTGCCCAGAGATATTCCGCCACAAAGAAATCCAATGTGGTCCCAAAAAAGTTCTGGTTTTCATGGTGCCCCACCAATGCCAAGGTTTGGGGGACATGGGAATGAGCCTTCTAGATTTCCTCCAGGTGGTTTCAATGGTTTCCCTGCAAGAAATAATGGGAACGCTTCGGCTGAGTTCAGTATGAAAATTTTGTGTCCTACCGAAAAAATTGGTTTGGTGATTGGCAAGGGGGGAAGTACTGTGAACCAGATACAGCAAGCTACAAGGACTGACATTCATGTAGATAGGACGACACCAGAGTCAGATGAACATGCGATAATTGTGTCTTCTTTTGATGTAATGATTCTAACCCAAAGCCATGTCTATAGGACTTTCGTGTGTGTGTGTGTGATCTTGATTAAAATGACGGTAGTACCTGTTTATAATTATTTTCAGGCACCTTGGAATCCAATATCTCCGACGATAGAGGCCATTGTTCAGCTTCAGAATACTATGGTTCAACTTCCAAATAGTAGGGGTGACATCTCCGAGGTCACTACAAGGCTTCTTGTTCCGTCAACTAAGGTTGGATGCCTTCTTGGACAGGGTGGTCATATCATAAATGAGATGAGAAGGCGAAGCAAAGCAGATATTCGTATCATCTCCGATGACGGGAAGCCTTTATGTGCATCTAAAGATGAAGAGCTTGTGCAGGTGCTGTGGTTGTAATGTCTTAATATTGCTCTGTTTGATTAATCTATTAATAACGATTCTGTTAAGTGATTCATTGTTTTTTATACTGTAGATATCTGGAAATGTTATTGTTGCTAGAGATGCTCTAGTGGAGATTTCTTCGAGACTCAGAATGAGAAGTCTTGAAGGTCTCGCTCCTGCCGCTGAACCTGGTCCTGTAGGGCCTTCCAGGAGATTTGGTTCTTCAAACAATTTCTTCGAGAGAGCACTACCTCCATCTGGCATGATTGGATCTGGGAGCTCTAGTGGTTATGAACAGATGAAGGTATGTTTTTTCAGACGTGTACAATGAGATGTTCGTGACGTAGAAGCTTAGATGTTGCAGTCATCTTTTTTGGATTCGAAATACTATTATACATCGGGCGTTATTCAAATGTATTTAATGGCAATTTAAATTGTATATATTAGTAGGAACCTAAGTACATTTGCCTTTTTAACGGTATCCCGATTCCTAAAACCTCACCCTTGTTCCACATATGGACTGCCATTGTCTCTCTTATTTAACAGCGAATCGCGAATTACTTTTGTTTTCCCACGTAGCACATGATAGCTGAGATATAGTTTTCTTTGTCTTAAAGGGTGGATACCGCGAATATGGACCTCAGACTTTTCCATTTCATGCACCTAATCCTGGGTACATCACTATTACCATTTCTTTACTTTTCGGCTTGCATTTATTTTTTTGACTATTCAGCTGAACCTTTATTTTTTCCATGATCCAGATTCCCAAACATTAACGGTTCTATGGAGGTTAAGATTCCAAATAGTGCTATGGGTTCTGTTCTTGCAGCGGGTGGAAGCAACATTTCCAGTATTGGTCAGGTATGCTTCTAATAATGTATAGTTAGATTAGATAAAACATCACTAAAAAACTTTGTTGAGATGACAATAAATCTTTTGATAAATATCTGCATTAGGTGGAAAGGAACTTTGTAGTTTAATGTTTGCGTCTGTGTGTGTGGTTAGCCATTGTATGGAATGCTTTTCCATGGAAAGAACATTCCAACCCTCTAATCATTGTTTGCTATTTTTCTTCACTCTCTTAAATCCATAAAGCCTATCTGTATAAAAAGGGGTCATAGGAGGTGCATTGACTTTGGAATTAACTGTTTCCAGTAAATAGTAATCTATACAATTGTACACTTTGTTAACTGGATAATCTGTATCTTTTGACGATTATCTAGTCCTCAGGGACATTATCATTTTCAATATATAAAACCATCCTGAAACTGCTATCACAATGAAATTTGCTCAGTGTTTTTGCTTCAATTGTGATACACTTCTGATTAGGTTAGCAATTTTAGAAAAACCTGATTTGTCCACAGCATGATCATCGTATTTGATCATTCTCACCAAAATAAACTTGTCATACTATGTCAAATTGTGTAACTTTAAGTCCAAAGCTGGGAACTTATTTATTTATTTTTTATAATAACTATGTTAGGTTTTTTTTTTTATTTGAACGAATGTCAGTGAAAATAAGATCTTTCACCAACAATTTTCTCTCCTTATTTGTTCTTATTGGTCAAAATTAATTGATTATCCATACATATGTACCTACATGTGATTCCAGCAAAACGTGTCTGCTAAATTTCTTTTTACAAATTCAGATGTCTGGAGCAAAGATTCAATTGAATGATGCACAGTCTGGGGGTTCAGATTGCGTTGTTGAGATCCGTGGGTCTTCTGAGCAAATGAATGCAGCTCAGAACCTCCTGCAAACCTTCATAGCTTCTGCTGTTCAAAGCTTAAATGCCCGCCAGCAGCAAAGCCCCTATGCTTCTGCTGGACACAATTTTAACCAACGGCAACACCACGACCCCTATGCTTCGTCTGCACAGAACTTGAACTTACAGCAACATCCCTATGCTGCTACTGCTGTACAGAAGCAGCAACAAGACCCCTATGCATCTGCGCCACCTAACTTTAACCAACAACAAGATCTCTACGCTGCTGCTGTGCAGAAGCCGCAAGAGCAGCAGCATCAAGACCCATATGCATCTGCCGTCCAAAATTTTAATCAGCAAGAGCAGCTGCCCCAGCCGCAGCAAGACCCCTACACATCTGCTTTACAAAATTTTAATCAACAAAAAGATGCCTATGCTTCTGCTGTACAGCAGCAGCAAGATCCCTATGCTTCTGTTGTACAACACCAGCAGCAAGACCCCTATGCATCTGCTCCACACAATTATAACCAACAGCAGCAAGATCAGTATGCTGGTGCTGCACATACGCAGCAGCAAGACCTCTATGCATCTGGTCTACAACATGTTAACTCCCAACAGCAAGTTCACTACGCTGCTGCTGCACAGAAGCCGCAACAGCTAGACCCATATGCATCTGCTGGACAACAGCAGCAGCAGCTGGATGACCCATATGCATCTGCTGTACTGCAGCCGCAGCCACAAGACCCATATGCTTCAGGTTTACAAGCTAGTGCTCAGCAGCAAGATGCCTATGCTTCAGCTGTACAGAACTACAACCAACAGCAGCAAGATCTCTACGCTCCTGGTGTGCAGAACCCTAATGCGCAACAACAGCAAGGTTCGTATGATCCTTCTGCGCAGAGCTATGAATCGCAACAACAAGGTCCTTACCAATACTAACATATGCCGTGGCATTTCTGTAACATAATATTGAATGTGTTAGGAGGGTGATTGTGAACGAATAAATACAATTTTCTAAGTTTATTACGTCTATCGGAAATTAGAGCAATTGCAACACCCCTATCTTAGAGAATTTGTGCTTTATGTTCAGCTGTATTGAGTAGTACCATGCACTTTTTTCGAGGACTTGTAAAATTTTCTCTCTTGAAATTTAGCTGAATAGCAAGCTGTATTTGCATATTAGCATGGCCGTTTCTGTGTCTATTTATTTGTTGCAATCAGTCACATAAACTTTATTCATTATCTGTGTGCCTGACAACTTTTTGAAGTAATATTAGTGACTGTTTTCTTTTTCGTTGTACTTAGTGGCCCGGTCTCGGTTTGGTTCGATGCAAGTGCAACTAATTGCAGATTGATGTTTATGTTTGGTTAGTGTATTGTTATGCAAATGCAAATGCAAATGCAAATGATAATTATTTTTCTTTTTTTATCCTTTTAAAAATGTATTTATTTTCTTATTATTAGCTCACCCAAGTAGAAAAACAAAATACAAACTCGGTTGTAAAGATTTTTTTAGTGCAACCAAATACAAGCAAAAAGAGAATTTTTTGCATAGAAATGCAAGTTGTTTGTTTTGCAAAAGTGAACTAAACACATGCAAGTATTTTAATGGGACCGCATTGTAATTGTAAATCGAGCCAAACACATGTAAGTGGTTAGAAATGCAAATTGATTGCATTTGTATCATGTTTGCAATGAACCATAGTGTGTTTGAGCCTTACGTGCAATTTTCTTAATTTTTGCATTGTTGTACTTTTTTTTGTTGGTAAACTACGATATTATTATTTAAGAAATACTAGTCCGTTAAATGATGATGTGTTCGACGTTGATTTTTTTGAAAGATATTCGAAATCTGAGTGTTTGAATTATTTTTACGAGCAAGCAAGTGGTAGAGAATTCGACAACAACGCCCATGGAAGACATGTAAGGAGCTAATGAATTGTAAACTTCTTATGGTACTCATAATAAGCTCTTAATATATTTATTTATTTATTTGGGAGCCTTCTTATTAGTTAATTTGATAAAAACAAAATCATACAAATTTAGCAGGACCACATGCCGATTTTGGAGAAAAATAAAAACTGACCAGTGACACCCCAAATTAGAGGTAACACTTACACTAGAGATAATAAAAAAATCCAATCCTTATCATATTTTACTAAATTTGAAGATTTTCATCAAATTCTATCTAATTCCACATCTTCCTTCCTATCATTTCCTTCTAAAAAAATATATTTTGATTAAGACATGTTTCTTGATTCAACTTTTAGTATTTCAACCTCCCCACCACACCAACCTCCCCTTTTTGTCCTCCAAATGCAGTAATGTGAGAAAGAGGCTCTAAATATTAAACCATTTCAATTTCCCGATTTACTATCAACATTTTGATATTATCGAAGTTATTTTGTCACTTCTCATAAAACAAAACAAAAATGCTAAAAAAATCGCTAAATATTGATGATATTTCCAAATCACCATAGGTATTCCAAAGTTATTATTTTAGCTATTTTCCATAGTAAACCCAAACATCATTAACAAAAAAAAATAATTTATACCCTCACTTTGATATTGTTGGGGTGAACGTGCGGAATACATCACCCGTGCGCAATTTGGTTTTATCTGTTAGTCTTATGACATACAAATAATCAACTAAGAAACTAGAAATACAATTAACATGCACACAAAACACAATATTTGCCGGAGGTTCACCCTAAGGCTACTCCCTACCACTAAGTTAGAAATCCACTATGTATCCAAGTTCAATTGCAAGCTCTCAAGAGATTTCAACTAACATGGAATTTTATAATCTCATAATACCCTCACATAGATTTATAAGAGAAAAATAAAAAAATATATCCATCAAGTACCCAAAGATTAGCTCAGCAAAGACCATGTTGCATATTTTTTTTTTGAAACCTTTCAATCTTTTCTCTCCATTGATTTTTCATCTTAGCAACCAAGAGGTACTTCCCCACCATCAAATCCCAAGAGAACACCCTCCACCTTCTTCCTTGTAAAGACCAACTCTTTACAAGGTCTATCATAGAGACTACATATTTTCTAGATTTCAAGTTTTTCTCACCCAAATAGGCCTTTTAACTCAGTGTATAATAGTCTGACAAAACACTAGCTTTTATAGACTCTTTATTAGGTCATCAGCGAAGTACGCATCACGAGACAAACCATCGCCTTGGAATATATCCCCTTCAAAACGAACTTATAAAATAGTATACGCAGTTTTCGTTCGAACGACTTCTTCTATTTTTTTGAGCCGTAACCTAACAATCTCCACCTTGGCAAAAAAGAATTCAATTCATGTCTTCATCGACCATCTATAGCGCGAACAAAACCATCAACAACACCGCTGAACTTGTTTACTTCGTATCCGCTACCCACGATCAAAACATTTTCGTACCCAAAACCAGATATCTTCGTCAAAACCGACGAACATCCACTAACTTCTTTTCTCTCCGTGATAAACAATACTTCCAAACTTGCTCCACCTACAGCCATGAAACAATATCGTTCTAACCTTCGCTTTGAACACATCTCCATAAGCACTATCAAGTCCACCCCTGAACTCTTAGAAAAGAGCCTCTGAAACAGTAATTTCATCTATACCAATGAAATCACACAATTTTGTCTACACTAGCAAAATAAGAACCAGTGTATGTTTAATCTAAAAAGGAAAAAATTAAACACTACATAATAACCTGACAATGTTGAACAAACCTGCGAAATTTGACTCTATGTCGCAAACCTGAAGTCTCCGCACATCGACATACTTAGTCACCACACGAACCATAACTTACGACCATGATTCATGAAAAACCATAGTGAATAACTTGAGGTGCCACCACGATTACCAAATTTAACGAACATCGGTCATAGAGAAAAAGTATCCTCCTTACATAACTTTTAAAGCTTTTGCCGGAACTGCTCCACCTTGAACAAAGTTCTATTATGATATGAACTCAAATCGTGTTAGGCGAAGTTCATCGAAGCTCGTGGGATGAGTGAGGATCGAAGACGGTTTGAAAAAAGGTTTTGTCAAAGTCTTATTCGAATAGACTTTTGTCTGTTCGAACAGAAGGAGACAGTTAATAGTTTATTCGAATAGAAGTCATGTCTATTCGAATAGAAGATGTCTGTTCGAATTTTTGTCTATTCGAACAGAAACATTCAAAACCCATCTTATTCGAATAGATCCAGAGTCTATTCGAATAGACTTCGTTAAGTCAGTTTTAGAAGGTTTTGTTTGGGACGTTGGTCAGTCTCGTGATCCGTACTTCGAGCCTATTCTTATGTAATGACTTCCCATGCTTATAAGGGAGTCTAGGGTTAGTTGTTAGCCTAATCTTGTTGAGAGTTTAACCTTAGAGAGGCTAGGGTTTGAAGAGACTCCAAAAAATCTTGAGAAGCTTGTGAGATCATTGTAACCTATTTGATATCATAGTGAATTGTTCATGGGGAGTGGCTTTTCATCTACAAGGGTTTTCCACTTCCCTCCTCTGGGAAAAATCTTTATGTCATTTATTGTTCTTTGTTTGATTTACTTCTTGTGTTGGCGATTTCCGCGTTCGTTCTTCAAAGGGAAGAGATAGCAGCAACCTCGATTCTCAACAATTGGTATCAGAGCGAGTGTTAGGGCTTGTATGGTGAAGAGCGATGGCCGATCAGGAGAAGTTGAAGATCGCAAAGTTCAATGGGTCAAATTTTGGAGTGTGGAAGATACAGATAGAAGATTACCTTTATCAGAAGGATCTTGACTTACCACTGGGTAGAACTGAGATGAAGCCAGTAGATTCTTATGCTGCTAAGTGGGCGCGATTAGATCACAAAGCGCTTGGAACCGTTAGGTTAGCGCTGTCATCTCAAATTCTATACATGATCTCTAAAGTTACGACGACGACAGGTTTAATGGAGACGTTGTCCGTTATGTACTCAGAACCGTCTGGGGCAAATAAGGTTCACCTTTTACGGCGCTTGTTTACTTTGAAGATGAAGGAGAATGGTAGTGTGCAAGCTCATATCAGTGAGTTTAATACCATACATGCTCAACTGAAATCTGTTAAAATCACTTTTACCGAGGAGGTGAGAGCGTGGGCTCTTCTAGGGCAGATGCCAGAAAGCTGGGAAGAATTTATTACAGCTGTGAGCAACTCATCTGGGAAGGAAGACATCAAATTTGACATTATAGTCTCGTTGATTATGAGTGAAGAGAATAGGCGTAAAACATTTGAACCCTCTTCGAGTTCAAACGGCAGTATGTTGAATGTCGAGAAAAGATGGAGGTTTTACAGAAAATGGCCGAAATTTGGAAGGGGTCGATCACAGTCAAGAGGAAAGTCTAACCCCCTGGTGCGTGTTGGACTTATGGAAAGAGAAGGGCCACTTTAGGCGAGATTGAAACTCTTCTTCATCTAAAAATATTGATGATAAAGAGAAAGATGCAATAAACCTTACTGAAGAGGTTAGTTCTTACAAGGCTCTACTACTATCATGTGACGATGTTAACGAATCTTGGATTGTTGATTTGGGTGCTTCCTTCCATGCTACTGCGAACGTAGGTTTTCTTACTAATATTGTCAAAGGCGATTTCGATACGGTCTTTCTTGCAGATAAGAGTGCATGCAATATTACTGGGAAGAGAAACGCTAGGTTGTTGTTGCCCTTAGGGGGAACATTGGTTTTATAGAATGTGCGACTTGTACCTAAACTGGGGTGTAACCTTATATTGGTTAACAAATTGGCGGATGATGGCAGATATGAGTGTACCTTTGGCGTAACTTTCTAGAAGGTTACAAAGAGAGCTATGTTGGTAGCTCGAGGCTTGCGACAAGGAACATTGTATACAACGCAAAGTGTAATTTCTACTATTTGTACGGCTACCCCGGGGATTAATACAATTACGTGGCACAAATGGCTCGGTCACATGAGTGAGAAGGGGATGAAGATAATGGTAACGAAGGGAAAACTAGAGGGTTTTGTTAAGGTTGATCTCAAGTTTTATAAAGAGTGTGTTATTGCGAAGAAGAAAAATGTCAGTTTCAAATTATCTGGAAGATCAAGGAAACCTGGAAAGCTGGATCTTGTACACACAGATGTTTGGGGGCCAACCAAAGTATCTTATCTTGGTGGTTCTCATTACAATGTTACTTTTATCGATGATGCTACTCATAAACATTGGGTCTACTTCGTGAAGAACAAGTCAGATGTGTTCGATAAATTTAAGAGGAAGAGGGCTCTAGTTGAAAATGAAACTGGTTTAAAACTAAAGTGTCTCAAGTCGGATAACGGGGGTGAATACTGTAGTGACGAGTTTGAAGACTTTTGCGCATCAAACGAGATTAGGATACAGAAGACTATTCCTGGAACACCGCAACAAAATGGTGTTGCAGAACGCATGAACTGAACAATAAATGAGAGAGCGAGGAGTATGAGACTCAACGCTGGATTGCCAAAGTGTTTTTGGGCGGATGCGATTTGTACGGTGGCGTACTTGATTAACAAAGGGGCTTCGGCGGCTTTGGACTTCCTGAAGAAGCATGGATCAGCAAAGAGGTAAACCTTAATCACTTGCATATTTTCGGTTATATTTCATATGTGCTTGATAATTCAGATACATGGACCAAGTTGGATGTAAATTCGATGAAGTGCATTTTCATTGGATACGGTGGTGATGAGTTTGGGTACCGGTTTTGGGATGCGAAGAATCAGAAAGTTATCCAGAGCCGTAATGTTACATTTAATGAGGAAGTCTTATATAAAGACTTCAAAGTACTTGTGGAAAGGATTCGAGGTGAAGTAGCAGAAAGTGTCGACATTGAAGATGATGAACCCTCTCGAGAGGATGATGTAGAAGTCGTTGTTGAGTTCGTTACACCGAATCCAAACGAGGAACCAAATGATCTAGCCATTCTAATAGCACTTCAAAAGGAGCCGAGAGTTGCAAGAACTCTGCCAAGGTACGTAAATTTTTTAAATCACTTGTTACTTACAGATGGTGGTGAACCTAAAAGTTACAAGGAGGCTTTAGATGTGGAAGCCAATAGCAAGTGAGAGCTTGCTATGGATGATGAGATGCAGTCATTATCAGTTAATCAAATTTGGGATTTAGTTCAGTTACCGAAGGGGAAGAGAGCATTGCACAACAAGTGGGTATACAGACTAAAGCAGGAATCTGATGGTTCAAGGAGATTCAAGACTAGATTTGTGGTGAAGGGCTTTCAGCAGAAAGAGGACGTTGATTTCGGTGAGATTTTTGCTCCTATTGTGAAGATGCTTACTATTCGGGTTGTGATGAATATAGTTGTTGTTGAAGACTTGCATCTTGAATAACTTGATGTCAAGACTATATTTCTTCACGGTAACCTTGATGAAGAAATTTATATGAAGCAGCCAGAAAGGTATTCGGTTGAAGGGAAAGAAGATCTTGTGTGTAGGCTTACGAAGAGCTTATACGGTTTGAAACAAGCGTCGAGACAATGGTATTTGAAGTTCGAACAGTTCATATCCAGAAATGGCTATTTGAAGAGTAATACTGATTACTGTTGTTTTATCAAGAATATGGGGAACTCGTATATTATTCTACTTCTGTATGTTGATGATATGTTGGTAGCAAGTACAGACATGGGAGAGATAGTTAAGTTGAAGGAACTATTATTCTGGGAGTTTTCTATGAAGGACTTGGGTGCGGCGAAACAAGTTCTTGGTATGCGTATTACAAGGGACAAAAAGTGGTGAGAATTAAAGTTGTCTCAAGCTGAGTACATCGGCAAAGTACTGAAGCGGTTTAATATGGATGGTTATAAAGTTGTTAGTACACCATTGAGAGGTCACTTCAAATTATCAAAGGATTGTTGTCCGAAGACGCAGAAGGATCGCGATGAGATACGGAAAGTTTATTATCAATCCGCGGTTGGTAGCCTAATGTACGCTATGATTTGTACGAGACCGGATATTGCCCAAGCAGTGGGAGTTGTTAGGAGGTATATGAGTAATCCAGACCAGGAGCATTGGAGAGCTATGAAATGGATACTGAGGTATCTAAAGGGGACTCAAGATATGGTATTATGTTATGGGGGCTCTCAGATATGCTTACAGGGTTTTGTTGATTTTGATATGGCAGGTGACATGGATAGGCGGAAGAACACTAGTGGTTTCATTTTTATATTGGGAAGCGGTACAGTTATATGGGTTTCTAGGCTACAGAAGATTGTAGCTTTGTCTACGATGGAGGCGGAATATGTTGCAGCTACAGAAGCGTGCAAAGATATGGTTTGGCTCAAAGGGTTGATGAAAGAGCTCGGTAGAGAACAATTCTCTCCTAAGTTATATAGTGATAGTCAAAGCGCTAAACACTTAGCAAAGAATTTGGCTTTTCACTCTAGGACCAAGCATATTGATATTCGGTATCACTATATTAGCTCGCTCCTCGAGGACGGTATGTTGAAGCTCGTGAAGATTCACACTGATGTGAATCCGGCCGATATGTTTACGAAGGTGGTGACTTTTCAGAAGTTGACGACATGTACAACTTCTGTGGGTCTTCAAGATTGAAGGTCCGGGTAGTACGAGCAATTCATTAGGAAATCTGGAGATGGGTTACGGGATTCGATTTCAAGTGGGAGATTGTTATGATATGAACTCGAATCGTGTTAGAGGAAGTTCATTGGAGCTCGTGGGACGAGCGAGGATCAAAGACGGTTTGAAAAAAGATTTTTTCAAAGTCTGTTACAATAGATTTTTGTCTGTTCGAACAGAAGGAAACAGTTAATAGTTTATTCGAATAGAAGTCATGTCTATTCGAATAGAAGATGTTTGTTTGAATTTTTGTCTATTCGAACAGAAACATTCAAAACCCATCTTATTCAAATAGATCCAGAGTCTATTTGAATAGACTTCGTTAAGTCAGTTTTAGAAGGTTTTGTTTGGGACGTTGGTCTGTCTCGTGATCCGTACTTTGAGTCTATTCTTATGTAATGACTTCCCATGTCTATAAGGGAGTCTAGGGTTAGTTGTTAGCCTAATCTTGTTGAGAGTTTAACCTTAGAGAGGCTAGGGTTTGAAGAGACTCCAAAAAATCATGAAAAGCTTGAGAGATCATTGTAACCTATTTGATATCATAGTGAATTGTTCGTGGGGAGTAGTTTTTTATTCCCAAGGGTTTTCCACTTCCCTCCTCTAGGAAACATTTTTGTGTCATTTATTGTTCTTTGTTTAATTTACTTCTTGTGTTGGCGATTTCCGCGTTCGTTCTTCGAAGGGAAGAGAGAGTAGCTACCTCGATTCTCAACAAGTTCCATGTTCAAGCCTTTCTCATAACATAAACCATGTTGTCATGTTTTTGTACAATATTGTTTTCATTTAAATATCTTATTCCCAAACTTCACCGCTTGAGAAAATCGTGCAGCCAAAATAACCGAAACCGAAACCGAAACCAAATTCATCTTGAGAAAATTAAATATCCGACTTAACCATCGAACCCAAAAATCTTCAAGAACTATAATCCTAAGGTCTTAACCTCACTTTGATACCAATTGTTGGAGTGAACGTGCAGAATACATCACCCGTGCGCAATTTGGTTTTATCCGTTATCCTCATGGCATACAAATAATCAACCAAGAAACTAGAAACACAATTAGCATGCATACAAAACACAATATTTGTCAGAGGTTCACCTTAAACTCCACCACCACTAAGTTAGAAATCCACTATGTATCCAAGTATAATTACAAGCCCTCAAGAGATTCTAACTAACATAGAATTCTCTAATCTCATAATACCCTTACATAGATTTACAAGAGCAAAAGAAAACAAGAGATCCATCAAGAACCCAATGATTACCTCAACAAAGACCATGTTGCATACATTTTTCTTGAAACTCTTCAATCTTCTCTCTTCATTGATTTCTCATCTTAGCAACCAAAAGGTACTTCCACTCTTACCATCAAATCCCAAGATAATACCCCACCTTCTTTCTTGTAAAGACCAACTCTTTTCAAGGTCTATCATAGAGGTTACATCTATTCTAGATTTCAAGTTTTTCTCACCCACAAAGGCTTTTTAACTCAGTGTATAATAGTCTAAGAATGCCCTAGCTTTTATAGATTCTCTATTAGGTCATCAGTAAAGTACGCTTCACGAGACAAACTATCACATTATAATATATTTCCTTCAAAACGAACTTACAAAACAGCCTACGCGATTTTCGTTCAAACGACTTCGAAACAAGCTTTCTCGCTCGAACAACTTCTTCTGGTTTTTTGAGCCATAACTTAACAGATATATGTGCTTTAGATTCACACGAGGGTAGTAAAACTGATAGATTGTGTCAAAATCTTTGGCCAAAGGGAGTTAACCCCCTGTGAACTCAAGGCCAAGGCAGTTTGGGGGGGGGGTAGAAGTGAATATTTGACAAATGCTAAGATCTCAATACCACTTCACCACATAAGACCTAGGTGTTAGTGGTGCGATATTTAATGGTCTTAACCCTCGGATCCTAACAAAAAACTTTAAAGATAGAGGAATTACCAAACCTTAATAGGGGAAACCGTGATGGTAAAAAAACATATTGATAAAGTGGGATTTTGTTTTATCTTGCGGTAAATCGAATATATCGTCGATATATTTAACCATCATGACAGTCAGAGAAGAGTATGGGGTATAAAGGGGTAGTAGGGTATGAAAGGACCATACATATGAACCATTGGTACAAGGGCTCAAACAGGAATAATTGAAAAGTGGAAACAAAGGAACAAAATGGTCACTCTCTCTCTCGCAATCTGTAACTCTCAAAGGGAAATCTCCATTAAATCTTTAGCCAATAAGAAGCTAGGGTTTAAGATGAACATTATGGTCTCAACCAATCAGAGAATAGATAAGGCCTTCTTGTGGGTCCCAAAAGTGCAATCCTTCTCACTGTGCCCAAAACCCTCCAAATATTTGCACCAAATAAGAGTATATATTATATATGCGTAAGACCTAAAAGTTTTTGTGGGTCTCTAACTCAAGAACCTCAAAACCTTCTCTTCTTGTTCTTGTGTCAGGGTGTTTAATCTGAAGATCTTATCTGATGAGCTCGGATCGGAGAGCGGGGAACGCTGTGAGTGGGAAGACGGCGAGGCCTTGTGACAGTTGCATGCGTAAGCGTGCACGTTGGTACTGTACAGCAGATGATGCGTTTCTCTGTCAGGCTTGTGATGGTTCGGTGCATTCGGCTAACTCATTAGCACGAAGACATGAAAGGGTGAGATTGAAAACCGCGTCATATAAGCCCAGTAATGATGATGATCGTAGTAAGGCCATTGCAAATAATAATTCTCCTCCTGCATGGCACCAAGGGTTTCGTCGTAAAGCACGAACACCTCGTAAACCTATGAGTAGTACTCTACAACCACTGAAGACCGAGGAACATGTGTTCAACCCGCTTCCTCTTGTTCCTGAGATGGGGAACGATGAAACATCACGGGACGATGAGAGTGAAGAGCAACTTCTTTACCGGGTTCCTATTTTCGACCCTTTCCTTGCCGAATTTTGTTCTCCTGGGGGCCTAAACAAAATTGAAAGTGCCACTACCGACACGACCAGTGCAGCGACGGTGGGAAGCCAACAGAAAATAAATCATGTGCCCGTAGACTGTGGGAATGAAACGACAATGGATTTTGGAAACATACCCGGCCTTCTCCCATCCGAAATGGATCTTGCGGATTTTGCAGCGGACGTCGAGACGTTGCTCGGTAGAGGGCTAGACGAAGACTCGTTCGGTATGGAGGGGTTGGGACTAATGGACACTAAAGAGGAAGATATTACGGATTGCTGTTTTGGCAGAGGGAGCGTAAAGATGGAAAAGGAAGAAGAACATGATGAGAAAGAGATTTTTGTCGAATATCATGTCGACCTGGACTTAGACATGTCTAGGGAGACATTGGACTTAAATTTCGACTATGATTCTCCGACTACGGGAGAGGAAGAAGAGGTGGTAACCGATACGGGGATAATGATGATGAGCAATGGGTATAATAACAAAACGGAGGAGATTACTAGCGCTATATCATTGAGGCTTAATTATGATGCGGTCATGGCCGCTTGGTCTACACAAGGATCTCCGTGGACAACTGGTGATCGATCTCAATTGAACCGTGACGACTGTTGGCCTGATTGCTCGGTACGTTTTACTGCATATTATTCTGTTTCCCTTTAGTCCTACAATTATTCACATGAATTATATGATGGGCGATCCCACCATGAAAAATATTTCTGTCAAGTAGTACTTAGGAAAAGCTCGTCACATTTATTTATGGCTGTTCGATTTGAGTCAGTCGATGCACATTGCAGCCTGATTCTTACAATCAATTAGCCGACAATTAGTTGCATATACCTTTATTCAAAAGGTTAATATGTCAACTAATTAGTTATGTAATTCGGGTTGCAACAATTGGTAAAACCTCAATCTCTATAGGGATGATTAAGTGGAGTTAATATCAGTGCGTAGATTGGCGTCATGACAGAATCGAACGTTATTAAACATGTCTGAGTAATATGCGTTGCATGTCAGTTTTAACTGAAAAAGAAAAAAAGAAAACTCATTTCTCGTCCATTTAAAATTTCCAAGAGTTTTATCTAACATGAAAAATGTTATTTTGCAGGGTACATATCCCGCAGACATGCAATCCTCATACGGAGACGTTGGGGGCATCGGAGGAGGATACATGGGGGTGGGTGACGGAGGGAGAGAGGCAAGAGTGTCGAGGTACAGAGAGAAGCGTAGGACACGGTTGTTCTCAAAGAAAATACGATACGAAGTAAGGAAACTAAACGCTGAGAAAAGACCCCGAATGAAAGGCCGGTTTGTTAAGAGGACGTCCTTTGGAGGAGCTCCCGTTTTCCCCTTTTGACATCAGAAATATATATAGCAATAAACATAAGCAATATTAGCTTCCCGTCTTTCATCCCATCGCAACATCCTTTTTCGTTCTCGACTCTCGTCGAACCCACCATGCAGATGCAGGTGATTTGAGAGGTGGTTTTTGCGAAATCATTTCAAATGTTCATGAATCGATCTGCAACAATATGATTTCGTTACTATATTGCAATTCAAGTTTGTTATGTGAATTCTACATTCATCTGGCGCTAGATTTTAAAAGTGCGACAGGCCTAAGATTTCAGTTACGACACAATCAAGATCTTCTTAACCTCGGTAATTGGTGCATGTTTCCATTGTTCTTAGGGTTAAGGAGGTTTGTCTCCGAACAAGTTATGTAATTACAAATTAATAACCGCTTTAGGTCTTCAGTTTTTTGGTATCATACCTCATGTTGTACATTTTGATTAATGTTGATAGTTTTGTAAATGAGATGTTTTCAAGTTATTTTTCCAAAGTTTGGATAAACTAGGTAGAGAGGTGAGTCTGAACTAAAGTACTTGCTCTTATGTATAGTTCAAGGTTGAAATTTTTGATTTCAGGAGAAATATTCAGCACTCGAGAAAAAGAGAAAAAGAAACTCCGTCAAGGGTTTGAAAGTTGCAATTAGGCTAAAGAATGATAGAACTTTCGTGCCACATTTTGACTAAAAATTAAGCGAAAAATCTATGAAATTAGGAAATTTTGGACTGAAACTACCATAGGTGTCATGGCTCGGCTCGGGGCCACCACTACAGTGCCCGTAGCACAGTGGAATATGAGGTCGTGCGGTATGCATGCACGTGCAGTCGAGCATGTGCAAGCCTTCTTCACTAGGCATGAAGGATGCTAAAGCGACATCCGGATCATCCTGGATACTCATGAGGGGTCATCGAATATGAATTCGAAATAGGCAGCAACGCTAAAGGTTCTTTCAATAATCCTTACAGCCTACAGCTTAGTCACTCGTGACTGGGCATGAGGTACGGAAAGCACACCTGTCCTGGCAGCGGATCAGGGTAGCTTTATATGCCGGGTCCCAAATATATAAAAGGGGCGACGAGCCTAGACTAGTTGCATGGCAGGCAACTCGAATAACATAGTTCATTTATAAGGGGAATTCTGTCTCGGTTGGCACATGGGGGATAGCGGACCCACTATTCAACCCTATCTGGAAAAGCGGCCCGCATTGCAAGGCAACGTCTCATGGCATTTCCTATGCCAATGAGAACTCATGAACATCCCTTGTGGATGGTCCATGAGCCGGGGTCCTAGATGACCAAGCTATAAAGCTTATTTTGTCATGGGAGGTTTGGATCAACTTCCTCCTTAATATAACTACTAAGTAAATACCTTGTTTCCAAAAGGAAATTAACATCAAAAGTGGAGACGAACCGTACTTACCCTTCTCGCCCCCTTAACCAAATCCGTTTTCAACGAAACTTGGCATGTAGATTAGGATATAAAGAACATATATCCAAGGTCAAAACTCAAAACGCTCGGGTAGATTTCATTGGCGTTCGCTGAGGCGTCACACCCTCCCACCCTCAATAATCTGGACGTTCTCGTCGAGAACTCTTCTTCAATAAGGCTCTGCAAGGGTTCAATCTACTACATCTTCAAGACACTAACACTATCCCACAGTCAGCTCAAAGTACTACGCATTCTTCTGCACTGGCAGATACTGAAGCAAGTTGTTAGTCATGATGATGACAACTATGGTCTTCATAACTAGACCTTGATCTTTGGCCTTCACAACGGAGTGCTACGGTGATTGAAGCTTCATTATGCTCTGGAGTTTCTGCCTGTTCTTTTGGATATTGCTTTGCAGCCTTTGCCTTCTAATATGTGTAGGCGGCGCTTCTAGTATCGCACCTTCTAATATGTGTTGTATCCTACTGCAAAGCTCCTTCCCCTGACAAATTTGGAATATCTTTCCTTCGATAAACCTGGCGTCACTTTTGGACGGTCAGACGTGGATATCTGCAATCCCGTCAATGAGGTGCGCTCCCTTCTAAGTCACACTGGTACGCTCTTCCTTCGAGTCACACAATGCCTTTCCAACCCGAGTATTCAATCTTTTATGAATCTCGGCTTCAAACTACACCCTCCCGTACTCTATAAGCTCGATGTCCTCGTCAAGGACTCTTCTGCGAGGGGTGAGGAGCAAGTCTGCCAAAACCTGGGGTAAACTCTTCCCTTCTGATACGGAAAATTTGTCGTGCTCTCAACTGCATGGCTTCTCCCTCAACTAAATCTACAAAGGTCTTCAACTGTCCGTCTTTCTTACATAACATCTGGGATACAAGATCAAGATGTGGCATTCTTGCCTTACCAAGATTGAGAACTGGTACTCTTTGTTTACTTGGGCAAATGAGGTACTTTCAACAAAGGCGCGAACACGTTGTTCTACCGCCAACAAGCACTTGATGCAGCCTATCAAGGTACGATAACTCTGATTGACCCTACCGCAAGCAAGTCCTTCGAGGTCCACCATAAAGGCGTACTGTGTGAACTTGGAAAACCCATGAGACATCTATTTGTACAACAATGTTGTGCTCTACCATACTTAATGATACCACATCATCTAGCTATTTAGTGATAGATGACATCTTCATATATAAGATTGCAGGGATCTGCACCTAAGTCAGCTACAGTAAAGGTAATCGCTACTTCAGTGCCACATGATGCCACTTTCCTAATGAGGACTTAACACTGGCATCTTCACGTGTGGATCTGCACTTGTTCCTGATGTATTTTAAGTCATGTGTCATCAACATCCCATACTATTGCGAGGCAATGTATCAACTTTGGAAACAACTACGGTCATCTTGCATACCGTGCCAAACTGTGGTGGTAATTACCCTGTTAGAATATGCATATAACTGCGTCACAACTGTTTTGCCATAGCTGGTGACATCTAACTGGATTGACTGCTGAAATGCTTATCCATTTCTTCATCCCTACTTTTTTGTGAGTAACTTAGGGAATAGGATACTGCCACTGTACCTGTAACCTGAGCTCGCTGGCTCGCCACTTCCAACTACCATCAAACTCGGAGGTCAACCTTCACACTAACACAATCATCTCGAACTGAAGTGTAGCCATTCTCTGTCTCTAAACTATCTTCTACAAACGTAGCCAACTCTTCATCAGTCATTCGGATGTGATCTTCTTAAAATACTCCATCGATACAAAGACACGGGACTCTACCCTTTCGCTAACCACCATTTAATAAGGAATTGGGAATTAACATCCAATTCTGCTCAGGATCTTTTATCCTAGAGCATTGATCCGTCTAAAATCATGTCTGAGGTAACACGCACAACTAACTGTAGCTCAACTCTGTTCTACGATAGCTATGTAACTTATTACAATTTAGAAACATGTATATTTACCAATCTGTGAGCTTGAAACGATCCAGGACCATCTTGTAGAACAACAATGATCAACTCGGCCAGAACACTCGCACGATGACATACCTGAAACTCAACTACGGAGCCAGAGAACAAACATCACTCGGTATCTTGCCTTCTTGAAGTAAGCAAAGAGGTGTCCAAGTATCCTGTGATATTGCGGGACAAACTACGAATAAGCGAAAACACAACTTGGAGGTGTCGCGGTTTATGTCGCGCACTCAAGAGAAAACTCTGCCATCAATGTTAGCACTGAGAAAAATTATTGTATCCATATCTTGGGACTCAAACCATGTCTTCATCTCGTCGCTTCATTGTTCAGATTAGGACGTTCAACTTCATAGCGTATTTGTGTCTAACTTGGGATAATCAAAATGAGTATCAAACAAGACTCTTCAATCTTCTGTAGACACTAAGGAATTCAAACCGACCAAACTTCGCTGCTTCCACACGAAAGTTCTTGGCGTTTATATCGATCTCTGCTAAAATGGGCATCGTCCTTGAGCACAACTGTTACTATACTTCCCAGAGCGAACTCGGATCCAATACCAATTACGACTGCTAGATCACCCTACTATTATTCTTCATAGAGCATTTGCTATACTGATCAGTATTCTTAAGACATCTAACGACATAGGTCCCAATGTCCAACTAAAATATCAGTCCTTCTTCTTAACGTCATTGTCCAAAATGCATTCAAACATTAACAATCTCCCTCCCAGATATGGAGCATCCATCTCGCTTCCAATATAAACTGACATGTAGGCAACTCGCTCTACAAGCATTCACAATGGTACTTGGATCATCTGTCATGAGCAACATAGACTCTGAAGATATCATAGGCCAAATGGGTCTTGCTCTCATAACCAACCACACTCGGATACTAGCTATCACGGCCCGACTTGAGGCCACCTCTACAGTGCCTGGAACACATCGGAATATGAGGTCGTGCGGCGTACATGCACGTGCAGCCGAGCATGTACAAACCTTCTTCACTAGGCGCGACGACGCCTGTAGAATATACTCACGGATGCTTGAGCGACATCCGGATCATTTTGTATACTTGTGAGGGGGTCATTAAATATGTATTCAGAATAGGCAGAAACGATGAAGGTTTCATCAATAATCCATACAGCGTAGTCACTCGTGACTAGGCATGAGGTACGGAAAGCATACCTATCCTGGCAGCGGATCAGGGTAGCTCTATATGTCGGGTCCCAGATATATAAAAGAGGCAACAAGCCTAGACTAGTTAGATGACAGACATCTCGAATAACATCTTTCATTTATAAGGGGCATTCCGTCTCGGTTGGCTCGTGGGACATAGTAGGCCAACTATTCAGCCCTATCTAGAAAAGCAGCCCACATTGCAAGGCAATGTCTCATGGCATTTCGTATGCCAAAGAGAACTCATGAACATCCATTATGGATGGTCTATGAGCCGGGGTCCTAGATGAGCAAGTTATAAAGCTTATTTTGTCAGAGCATCCACAGCAGTTGGGTGGATGGATTCTCCCAAAAGCAGGGTGAATCCAATCCGCCCCACAACAGTTTTGAATCCACCCAAGGTGAATTTCCCAAGCGCAGTTCAGAACCGCGCGCAAAAGCGGACGTCCCAGATGAGTCCACGTGTTTCAATCTTGAACGTTGTATCTACGTGCAGTTCTGAAGTGCGCGCAATGAGAGCCACTAAGAACTTGACACGTATCTACGCACAGTTCTGAAGTGAGGGCAATGAGAGCCATTGGATAAATGACACGTGTTTTAATCTTAAACGTTGTATCTACGCGCAGTTCTGAAGTGTGCGCAATGGGAGCCACTGAGAACTTGACGCGTGTCTACGCGCAGTTCTGAAGTGAGAGTAATGAGAGCCATTGAATAAATGACATGTATTCTAATCTTAGTGATGAATAGTGTAATTGCAGTTCTGAAGTGCGCTCAGTGACTACACGCCCTTCTAAACCGCGCGGCATGAATTCATCCCAAATCCACCCACAGGGTGAATTTTGTGTATGCCACGTAAGCAATTCACCTAGCTGCTGGAAAGAAAAAAGGGTGGATTTGAGGGTGAATTCCAAATCTACCTTGCCACGTCAGAATTCTCCTAGCTGTTGTGGATGCTCTCATGGGGAACATATATTAGAATATAAAGAACATATATTCAAGGTCAGATCTCAAAACGCTCGAGTAGATTTCCTTGGCGTTCGCTGGAGCATCACAATAGATATTTCCGAGCGTCACAACTCGAGTAGAGTTTGAAGACTCGGAATGTGTTGGTCCATCATTGATCCAACCAACGATATTAGTAGCGCAACATGGGAGAAACATTAGTCAACACACATTTAATTCATTTTCCTTTAATGGTCTCAACAAAGGATAGGCATTTTAGGAAAGTTTGTCATATTAAAGTTCTGACCACAGCTATGAATAACTGGAAATAACGAGGTTGTTATTGCATTCAGTAGTAATCGACATGCTAAATCCAACTTGGAGAGGTCGCATTACTCATTATTTGTGGTCCGCACCACCTAAAGCAAAATACCGAGCATATATAATTATTTGAAAATACAAACAAAATACATAACAATATTTTCTCCTAATCTTGCCAAGGCCAGATTTCATGATGAAGAGAGATATTCTAACATATCTTGGGAAATATGTATTATTGTCGAAAGTTGAAACAACTTTGAGCTTGTGTGGTGTTACTCAGTTTGTCCAAAATATCTTCTGTGATATTTTTCAAGATATTTCAAACTAGTTCCAATGCTCGAAACAAATAGTTGAAACTTCATGACATCCAGGGAACCCTAACTTTGCTGTAGTTTCTTCAACAACATATTTCTCTTCTTTTCTCCACCTCATTCTGGAAAACTTGAATATCTCAGAATCTCATATTTTTCAGAAAATAAGAACAAAATGTACGTTAAGATGCTAAATGAATATGAGTGGCTTGGGTGACCTTTTAGTCAACCGCAGAAACAACTCTTTCCTTGCACCCGTAAGCGAATCTTTGAATGGCTTTATTTCCTTTGAAGAGCCAAATCAAATCCCAATCAATCATTGTTGAGTGCATTACGTTACTTATTATTTCAAAAACTGACTGTTGATAGACCTGAATAGTACTCTTTAAGAGCTCCAAACCTCAAACTGTGTTCAACAAAATGTTTGAGATAATTCTCCCCAATAGAGCTTGCATCAGTTGGTTGGGACATATGAAAGCTGCGTTAACAGGGATTTGCTGATTAAACGCTATCTTGCTCTTTAAGTGTCAACCAGTCAATCACCGGTTAAACTGTAACAAATCTACCGTGCTTCAACCTATTTAGTAACGAACAAGTAAAGTCAAGATATTGTTAAAGTATACGAGCACTGAGGTATGCGCTAATGCGCATGCTAAACCGTTATGCTCAATTACTAATTAGATATTAATGGTGCATAAAATCAGTAATTGAAAATATGATTTATACCCTATCGAAGAGATAGAAATTATAATGGCAATGCAACATGGTTTTCCAGCAAAGCAATTTAAGATAAGAAGATAAAAAAATAAAAATATTATAAACCTACACTCAGACTTACAACATGTCTTTGCCTTAACCCCATATCAGTTTGACTCTGAACCAAATCATATACTAAGACATATGACTGGACATGTAAGCAAATAATACACATAGGGGGCTTGCAAGACATGAAGAGGGTTAAAAGTTTTGTATACTATAATTGATTGTCGAACGACCTCTAAACTTGGTGGAGGGAGTTAGAAGATTGTAATGTAATATACAATATCTAGAGTTGGAAGGACTAAAAGCCTCATAACCTTAGAGTTGCAAACTACTTAGCAGTTGCACAATCATGAAGTAAAAATAAAACCTTACCAAATCATATTACAGATGAAAGATTACAACTACAACTTGTGTTGCATAGACACGACGTGTACATCATAAAGAGGTGATGGCATTACCTGAATTCCGGCTATTGTCATCATCAGGCTCTCAACTAATGTAAATCTGACATACATGCACCATTCGAATAACAAATAATGGACAAATCCTGAATGGAGGTGAACCATGGAGTAACATATGGTTCCTGAAATAAATGTTTATCATTATTAAGGAAGGCAACGTTGAAACTGTATTGCTAATAACAAATGCAGTCACGCAAGCAAATCTAAATGGATTCGAACCATCATCCTCTCAAAGTATGAGAAGCTCTTACCAATTTGAGCTTATAGATTCATAGGGAAGAGATTGAAGACAAAAATAACTTATTACAAAATACCTAACCATAAGACAGATCCTATCGCTTGAAAAATCTAGTGAATAAGATTTAGAGCTTACCTCTAATGCCTAAATTATAAAAATTAGTAGCTTTGTTAACCACCAAGATTGATGGTTCAAGCTCAGTGCAGGTTGGGCAGCTTCAGCTTCAAAGAATATGCACTAAGAGTGCCTGGACACATCATGAAAAATGAAAGTTAATTTTGAAGGTATCACTTAGAACCTCTACCATTATTTATTTATTGACATCCTCCAAAAAAAATCATAACTCATTACTATGTCCTTACGAGGAGATTGCCCTTTTATTGGAGGACACAAATCCATAAGCCCCATGTTGAACACCTTTCATCACCCTACTTGTTTCTCTCCGCTCATCTTCCCTGATAAACCCATTCACAACCACAAATCAGTCAATCATTCCAAACCTCCAATCACACTAACCACTAACCCATCAATAACGCTAAATTACAAACCCTAAAAAAGTACCTGTCATGATCATTAGTAGAAGTACCTATTTTTGAAGATTCATTGAGGGTTGGGAATTAGCAACTGCAGCAAGAAAGATAGGACGACGGGAACTTTAGTAATTATCACCCGGTTATGATCTTGGCTACGATCAGCAAGTGTATCCAACAAAAAAATAAAGATTATATATTAGGATCGCAAAAATAATAGAAAGATTAGATTGGTTAATTGGTTGATTAATGGACTTCCCTTAATCCCTTATATACAGAAGAGAATGGAATCCCGTTTCACAATATTAAATCATACAAAATGTCCATTAATGTCTAATTTGTAATTGAGATATAAAAGTACATTGTGCAAAAACTAAAGCCAGGACAAAGGTGCAAAATATTAATACATTTTTTTGCTAGTAGACCCTAAGTATTACTTTATTGTGCTCATATATTACCAAGTTGTATGAACATCTAACCATCCAAGACAAGAAAATATAAACAAAATAAGAAGACCGTTCGTTCTGCTGTACCATGGGAGGTCACTACCGAGCCATGTATGACGTGCATCTGCAAAATAAGAGAATGTTATCAGTTTTTATGAGTGTTTTAGAGCCAACCTAATATAGTTGGAAAATCTTTAGATAGATTTTCAGACGGTTGTACAAGATTGGTTTTTTTTGCAGTTGCAAAAAAGTGATAGAAATTAGAGTATGTGTCCTAACAGTGAAAAAATTAAACCAAAATTATAGTTCTTAGATCTCTCTGGTACTCGATTGGTTGAAAGCTAGAAGATGACTAAACAACTTGACTTTTACCTTCACCTAGCGTCCCTGCTATTCATACTAATTAAGCGGATTTAAAGCATCCGAAATAGCTACCCTAGCTCCTTAGAAAAAGCTTTTATAAACATTAAAAATAATCATTACAAAAACTGGCACATAAGATGTGGCTCCCGTAAAATCTGTTTTTCTGCAAATTCATGGCTTACAGGATACTACTCTCCACACACTAGAGAAATGGAGTATACTTGATTACTCTTTCTAACCATTTTCCTTGTACAAATGCGGTATTTTGAGTAGGGAGTGCCATGAAAGAGAGCGGTGATTATAGGCTTATTCTTTAAGATGGTTTAAAGCTATGTAACATGGACACTCCATATACCTTACAAAAACCGTGTCCAAGCGTATTGGGCACTCAAACACACCGACACTCGTGTATACACTCCAACGTACACAAACGAGATACATTCAAGATGTATGGATATGAAATTTCTTTATTTATGAAAATAATTAAATTTACAGTTTGAACCAAAAAAGACAAATAGTATATTCTGTCATTTCAAGGGAAGATAATACAAAGATCAATGTGCATCAAGTTTAATACTAACCAGCAAAGACTACCAGATGTTACTACTGACTGAAAATGTGGCACTAGTAACTGAGATACCATTTTACTGGAAAGACTATCGCGTCCAAATAGCTTTTGAAGCTTGGCATCACAAATAATCATGATAGTATCTAGAGGGTCCTGAATATAGAGGACGTTAAAAGGACACCAAAAGTTAGACACAAATCAACATGTTCCTTACCAAAAATTAGTACACTACAAAATTATGGAGGGTTTACCTCGAGTTGGTTAGGCTTTATGTACTCCCAAACATGACATAAAGCCTTTGATTGTGACATTTCTCTTGCTCCATTGCTAATAAACCTCTCGAGTGCATCAGATACCACCATAGGAGGTGATGGTTCAGCTTTTGTAGTTTCAATTGCAGAATCTACTTCCACCTTTTGTTGTTTGAATTCTGAACCTAATTCTTCTTCTATAACCAACAAATGCATATATAATTTCCCCAATATATCGCGAGCTACAAAAATTGCATTGTTTACAATAGATACATACTCTTAGGTTCAAGAGAAGTGAAATGCTTAACTAACAACTTATTCGTCTTGAACATATCCATACAGATTTTACGGATATCTAGGATGTGATAAGTACCTGAGGCATGGCATAGTGATAAGAAAAGATATGCTTAGCTAAAAGTTGGCATAATGAGAGCATGGGCAGCAAGATAGGTATCGCTATATTAGCGATCCAAATCTTGAAAAAATCACTTTTCCAAGCTAGCTATCGCTCAAATTACGCCAAGTTCAAGAAAGTTAGTGGCTATCTGTGGCGAGCCCGTTCAGTCAGAGAAATTATTAAAAAAAAAAAATTATTAAAAATTGGTTGGTTTTTTTTTTAACTTTAACTGCACAGTGTTTATTTATTTATTTATATTTTTAATATTTTATTATTAAAAAAAATATTTAAAAATTGAATTGGCGTACAAAATTTTAAAAAAAAAATTTAATAATAAAATATTAAAAACTGACATCCATCCCCACCCTGAAAAAGAAAAAAAAATAGCTCTAGCTACATGTCATATTTTCCCTGAATTTATGCCTAGGTGGCTCGCTAAGTTAGCGAGGCTGCTGCCTATGCTCTGATAAGTAAATATAAGATTGACTAAAGAACTTCTGACATTTTGTAAATCAATATAATACCCTATCAATCTTCTTAAACCATCAACCAAATGACATAACAACTTGACATGTTCAGGATCAGACTATAACAATAATGTTTTAAGAACATAACAGATGGATTACAGAAAGTTTCAATTACAAGATACAGAGATGAATTGGAATATATGTTTTAATACATATCAGTATGCCAAAGAATATATAAAAGTTATATTAAATATACCTCAGACATGAAAGATGCAGTTTTCCTTGTTAAGTTTTCCGCCTACTTGCTAATATCTTTAAACCGTCATAGGCACTTCAAATTTACAGTCAAACCAGAGTAAATTTCCCCAGTTAAATGAATGTTGTCTCTGATGGGTTAGAAGCTTTTAAATGCTATGATATTTGATCTAACACATCATAAAACATCCTTTGCCAAACTCTATTCTATTTCATAACCCCTAAGTTTCTAACCTGTGTGCTAAGAGTCTGTGTACACCTATGCGTCTACTGAAACACTTATCATTGACACAGCTATGACTCCTTTGTAAAAGGGATGAATTATAGATAATTTTGAGATTGCGAATTAGATAATATGCCTCTCAAAAAGATTATCCACACAAAAAAATGGTCATTCCGACATATCTAACAACATAAAATAAAGATTACATGATGAAATATTAAACCCATTCTGGGTCATCCATGGAATCTTGTATTAAAGGCATGCAATAATAATAGGCAGCCCTAATGTTGTAACTGCATATAACCACGATTTAAGTTTGCATCTTGCATAAAAGGAATAAGATGAAATTATTAAGTCTAACCTTGCCAACCAAATGTTGCTCAAGCTACTGTATCTGATCTTTCAAGGAGAGAGCAGACTAGGATTCAGGTCCAACTGCTTTAAAAGTAATTCCATAAGTATCTTGTGGATTCCCAGCATCAGTTGAAGGCTCAAATGAGTGATTATCCTTTTCAGAGGCCCTAACAGCCCGTTCACATTTCTCTTTACCACGTCGATTCTTTCCTCTAAAAATTCAAAGTATATCGTCATATATATACCACGTGTTCCTGTCAGTTTAAACCATATGTGTAATATCACAAGGTAATAAAATAGTGCTTGATGTTGTTACCTGTTGGAAGACGTTTGGGTTTGGTACTTAAGCAAAGAGTTCCCTTTGTAGGGGCCATTCATTACCACTGATGGGGTAGAGTCTGTAAGAGCATGGGCAGCAGCCTCGCTAAGTTAGCGAGCCACGTAGGCATAAATTAAAGGAAAATATGACATGTAACTAGAGCAAAAAAAATTGTCTTTTCCAGAGTGAGGATGGATGCCAGTTTTTAATTTTTTAATTTTTTAATTTTTAATTTTTTTTTAATATTTTTTTTTAATAAAAAATAATATAAAAAAATAAATTTGTGCGCCAATTCAATTAGCGCACACATATATTTTTTATAATTTTTTATTTATTAAAAACTTTTTATATTTAAATCAAATATAATAAAAAATAATAAAAAAGAAGACAGCGCCAATTCTGGCGCATGTTATATATTAAAAAACTCAAAATAATTTTTTAATCTATTTTTTATATTTTATTTACGTGGGTCCACTGACACTGACATCAAAACGGGTCGCTACAGATCGCTACTGATTTTCTCGATATTATAAAAATTTGAGAGATAGCTAGCCTGAAAAACATGATTTTTGTGAATTTGGATAGTTATCGTAGCGATAGCTATTCTGCTGCCCATACTCTAGCTGTCATCCATTATAACAGATGTTCTCGTGTTCTACTTGGCCATTTTGTACAGGTAGTTCGCTCACCCGGCTGCTACTCACTTCTATTGGAGAATGAACTTTTGATGTGTCTGTATCTCAATTTAGATGGCTTACATCTCGGTATTCCAAGTCAGGTTAAAGTATTTCAACATCTCCTGTAAATGACACGTCAAACACATCTTTTGTTGTGTCAGGCTTTTCAAGTACAGAGAGTACTCGTTTTAGAGGAAAGTACTCCATTGTCCTTCCATCAGTATCAATCTCATCAAGCTGGTTGCCTTGTACTGTCACATCAGAACTTTCATCCATTCCTTTATTTTTTTTCCTTTACGACTACTTTTTCTCTGTTTACCCCGGAGAATGAAAAAAAGATAAATGATATAATAGATTTACACACAAAAATAATACATATTACTATTACAAGGGAATTTTATTCTTTATACCATTGTATAGAACACTTTCACCAATGTAATATCAGCAAAAGGATTTTGAATGATATATTCAAACCAAAATATCACTTGGTATTGCAATATTAAATGATATATTCCAAGGTAACAATGACATTGCACTTTAAAAAAATAAAATGTGTCTGAAACCCCATATCTATGTTGGACACCGACACCCGTATCATATATCATAAATAGTCAGTATTCTGAGGGTGACTTCATGCTTAATACCATCATATCAAACAATTTTAGTAATGCGATATTAGCAATCAGCGAGAGCAAAAAGATAAAGCCACAGTAAATTAACCTATTTTTTCTTAGTTTTATTTTTATTTTTATCTGCTCTACGTCTCACTTTCAGCTTGCCCTACTACCTCTTCTTCGCGTATAAGCTCTTCTTGCCTTTTCAAAGTAACAGCCTCCTGGTAGGCAACTTCAATCCTAACTAAAACCTAAAACCCTAACTAATCTGCTCAATTGCAAACCCTAATGCCAATTTAACAAAATCCCTAACTATTTAGAGATGGGCAAACGATGATTGACTTGTATTTGCGATAATCTAAAAATTGAGAAATCCCAAAATAAACTAAAGCTAAGCAAGAAATCCACGATGGATTCGAGGCCTCTAAAATCTTACCCCATGGCCACCGAATGAAGAGTTGAAAGCTCTTGAAATCATACCCTTAAATCCCTTGCATAACCAAATAACACACTGGAATCAAACCCTTTAGCATAGATCAAAACCCAGTTGAACCAAAATTAAACCCTTCAAATCCAAACCGAGAGACCAAATTGATTCTTTCAGAGGTTATTCACAATCGAGGGAGAAATCAGTTCTACGGAGATAAAAGTCGGAATTGGGAGGTTTTGTTAAGAGTAGGAATTTAGGGTTTAGAGGGTGATACAAAGATAGTAGTAGTTGAAGATTAAGATTGGGAAGTTTGCCATATGATTTGGCTTTAAAGTTTAAAACTAATGTTGGTTGACTGAAAATATAGGCTAAATCAGCAGATGATTTGGCAGTTTATAAGTGTGAAGGAAGTCTAAAATTTCTTGTGGGATTCGACGACTGGGACTTAATTTTAAAGCATAAGAGAAATCAGAGCAGCCTAAATAATCCTCGACTCACGAGAGATGGGTAGCGAATGGCTGATATCGAGAAATGGCTGATGAGTTATTCCTTTAGATGTATAGATAGATAGATAGTATGTCTACACATATATTTCTCCTTTAGTCCCACATTGGTTAGTATTAAAAGTACATTGTAATAGCCTAATTTCGTATTCTAGTCTTAGCCTCTTATACCAATGATATTCAGAACATTAGTGAATCAATGAGTAACAGCTAACACAAAGTTTAGCATGGAAAACCTTTGAATAGGTTAAAAACCACGACCTCTCTTGAGGATTTTAGAAAGAGAGAGATCTTATTGATGATTGCTAACTATTACAAAGGATGTTCTGAATAGTTTTGTATAGAGTTTCTGGGTGAAGATTCATTTGTTCTTCATCTATAGCTTTCTGGTCTTATTTATAGGTCTTATAATATGACTGTTCGATGACTATTACTATTCTTAATGATGTACGTTACAATATGGATTTGATAGTCATTGAACTGATTGTGAAACGGTATGATCTTTTTGTCATGTAACAGCTTTATTAATGACGGAGTGTTTATTGAATCGAGTTGTTGATGTAGAGGTCGAGAATAACAAGTGAAAACTTTGTAGTTGTTTCGTAGTGTGTCATAAATGTGCTACGTGTATGTTGACGAGGTTGAATGGTCGAAGATGAAGCTTGAGTTCGAGATGCGGAATAAGCCACTACAACTGCCCCCTTTCAGCCAAGAGAACGAGAAGCATTATGGGCGAGTGGTGTTGGTTGAGATGCCTCATTAATAGTGTATTTAATACTCGGGGATCATTTCCAATACTTCTTCATGAATATTTGTTGTGTCTGTTGGGTTCCCTAGAACCAATTGCTCTGGTCAAGATTGTTGTATGGGAATTCCTTATTATGTTTGGGAATTTAGAACGTCGTCTTTAATGGTAATTACAGTATAAATAGTATTGTGCTTGGCTGCTACAATTTTTATTAACCAAGCATTTCTCTGGCACCATAGCTTTTATAACCTTTCTTCTTTGTATCTTTCTTCTATTTTTTGTAACCTTCTGTCTCTGTATCATTGCTTCTGTTGAGAGGATGGTAACCACTAGACAACAATCTTGGGAGGCTAGGATTCTTGCGAAAGTGGAATAACTGCAATTCCAATACTTTGGGAACCAGTCTCTGAGTCTTCCTACGCCAATTCGGGTGTGTCCTACCTACTATGGTATGCCGTTTGAAGAGGTGGAGGAGGCAGATGACGATTATCATCAAATGGTGTGCTTTCATTATCTGTTGACATTGGAGGAAGAGCGCAGGAATGGGCTGCGTCTGCTGGCGGAGGAAGTTGTTACAATTGAAGATGAAGTGGCAGACGTTAGTCTGAGGGAGTCTCGCGCGGTATCTTGCTGGTGAGTGGGTTCTATATAAAAAATAAGACCCTTCTTCTTTCTCTGTCACGCACGGTGGTAGGGGTTATGGTGGAAGAGACGGTGGTAGATAAGGTTTTTCTTCCGTACAATCATCGTCTCTTCTCGTGAAGAAGATCCTTCCGCGGAGGGGTGGTTCAAGCACGGACACCTTAACTTCCTCAGTGATTTCTAGTTCCTGGATTGCCTGGGCCATTTTTTTGTAGAAGAACAATGTAAAAATTTGGAAAGCAATATAACCTATAGATCGATCTGTATAAATGTCTATAAGACTTGTTATCTGTAATCAATATTCGAGGTAATAAAAATTTATTGTTCTCTCTATTATATTGTAATTCGAGCTGGAAAAGATATGTTTAGCATACTTGTGGAATGCCTTGTTTGATAAAGGGAACTATGAACTGAAAATTGTAACTCGAACTGTTGATAAATCAAAATGTAAGAAAGTAAAAATAGCAAAAAAGAATTCTGGTCATATGTTGAAGTGCGATAGATACTTGTGCCGAACTAAAAGATGTTGAGTTTGTGAAGGCAAGCAAATAAGTGGCAAGTATGATCAGACTGATTGAGAGGAGATTGGTTTGTACAGGAGCTGCTGGTCGTGAAGCACATGATAATGCTTTTGTCGAACTGTTTGTAGGATTTGTGATCTATCAACCTCTGTGGATTAGGTTAGTAGAGTTTTGACAAACTATGTCCTTTTGTAATGGTAAATGTATGTTACTGACATGCTATAAGTATCCTCGGCTGGTGAAAGAGGATGTGCATTCCGTACTACAATATCCTGGTGACTTGTTCTGAAGAAGTTGTTTCGAACTGACTAGAGAATGTCTTAATGTAGGTAGGTCAATGATATCTGTCTGTATGTGCTTGGTTGGAGCTACTGTTGGACGCACTTGAATATTTTGTGCGAACTCCATCTTTGCGGATGTGTCATCTATGCGAAGAATGTGAGTAGGATCTGAGGATATACTTTGTAGAATAGAAAGTACTAGCTGTCAAAATATTCTTAAAATTCTGCTGATATCTTTGTTTCCCAAAATTTATTTTCGTAAAATATATTGTCCCTCAAAATCTGTTGGGAAGGTGACATTAGTGGTGTAAATAGATCTTCATGCTGGCTATATAAGATGTTGATCCTTTGATGTTATGCCTTGTATCTTCTGTAGGAAAAACTTGATGTTTGTTGCTTGGAAGTGATCATGGTGAGGACATATTCTCAGCGTGTTCGTCATGCAGTGGAAGGTAGGTTAAACATCAAAGTGACTGAATTTTGTGAGTACTACTTTTGCATGCTGCCTTATAATGTTGTATTACCAGAGTGGCCATTGAAGTTGGGTTGTTTAGATGATGAGGGTAGGCGTGCAGAGTATGACCGTTATTTCTGGTGTGATGTGTTCCGTGAGTTACTGCTGGATACAACTTTGCGAGAAGAAGTTGTTCGAGAGATCGCACGGGATAAACTAGCTGAAGAGGATTAGAGGGCAGCGGGAGGGGAGATAAATCTATGTGGTAAAGTAAATCATTCGGGCTGCTTTAAATATAGCTACATGTGATTGTAAGCTCAAACTTTGAGAGCTTGAAATAATAAGTAATCTGTTGGCAGTGTTTTATTTTTGTTATATGTTGAATGTAGAATAATGCAAATTGAATCTGTGAACTGAAAAATATGATTAATGTATTTGCTGAACTGCTCATGTGGCAAGTATTGTAGAATACAGTTGTCTGATTCTAACAGCTGTGCATATAATTTCAAATTTTGAATATTGAGCTATTTTATGAATGACATATATTATGGTATGATCTTGGCTGGGTATAAAAACAAGATGATGGATCTGTAGATTATCTTGGGAAAGAGGAACTGAATTGTTAAATGGCTAAAGACAGAGAGAGACGTGATAACAACAAGCATTTTCACAAAAGTCAGGATGATGTGAGGTAAAAAGACGTACCTGTAGGGGCAGTAAGGGTGATTGACACGTGTCTGAAAGAGCCATCGTTTCATAAACCGAGGGAGAGTATAAAAACTTGTCTCTCTCTTCCTCATAAATTATCTATAGTTATAGAGATAGAGAAAAGTGATGTAACTAGTATTTCTAGAGAGAAAAAATATTTGAGTTCTAAGTGTAATCCCATAGAAAAAGCTCCATTTGGTGATAGAATTGTGTTGGAGAAACAACATAATCAATCACTCTTTGTGAAAGTTGTTGGCAAAGTAGAAGATTGTGGATCTTTTAGTACAGGTTAGTAAATTTTGTTCCTCTATTTTGATTATATTGTCTGGTACTCTATGTATGATTTTGTTTGTTCATCGCATTTATATGTGATTGATTTAGAGATATAAAATTTAGGAATGTAGTGGCGGAAAAATATGATTGTTTCCCTGTTTTAATGAATGTGTAAAGATTTTAGGTAATGTAACAATCATTTTAGAGAGTGAAAATTGTTTATGGAGAAGAAGAGGGAAAGTTAAAATTGATTTTCTATGTTTTTGGAAAGTTTTGAAAATAAAGGCTTTGACTGGGTAAAAAGTATAAGTGGGGTTTATTTCAGTTGTGCGCATGGTATAACATATAATTGTGTAAGTGTTGAATCACAGAGGTGGAGAAAATGATAAAAGATTATGTGTACCTGTAGGTTCTGTATGTGTTCAAAAAATGTAAAGCCTATGAGTAAATTTGTAGTGTTATCCAGTTTGGAGGAAACCTCATCGTTAGGTAGGGATGATGTTTATGGAGACATGGATGAGACGGTAGAAAGGAGGAAAGTTACTATAGGTGTAGAGGCTAGTGGACCCAGTGAAGTAAGTAATGTTGTAGAGGAAGATGATGTAGAGGCAAAAGATATGTCATTTTATATATATCCAGAGGGAGTAGATGTAGGGGAAAAAATTAAAACATAAAAGGAAGTTAAAAGGGAGTTGGGAAATTATTTGATGGAGCAAGGTCTATGGTGTAGGACCTTGGTACTAGGGAAAGGGGAAGAAAATGTATATTATCAAGTTCCCAGCCTGGATTTGTGGAAGAGGGAGAAAGGCATTGGGGAAGACATAGAGATTTCGTGTTATAATAGAGCAGGTATGGCAGGCCCGAATGATGGCTTTTTATGCTATCTTAACCAGGTCGTATATGGCCTTAAGATTCCCTTTACCATTTTTCAGAAAGGGGTTATGAATACATTGCAGTGCCGCACTGCCCAATTAAATGGGAATGTATTTAAGATGACGAGGGTGTGTGAGGCTCTGAATGCAAAGTGGAGAGAGAGTGGGACTGCTAAGCAGTTCGTAGCGGCTGACATACTGAAATTTTACAAAATGAAGTATGTCCCAACCCATAATAGTGGTTACCTGTTTAGTGATTCATCTAGGCCGAAGTTCTTTGACTTCGAATCTGCTAGTAGATCATGGAATGGCCACCTTGTATGGGTAGGGGGCAATTGTATACAAGTTCCAGATGAACCAACGCTCGTCCTGAGCCATAAATATCTTAATCTGAGTAAGTAACGCCTGCTAACTTGACCAAATATTTGTTTATCTTCGAGCTGCTAATTGTTTCCTTGATTTTGTTTGTCAAGTCCTGATCCTAAATTCTTTCCTGATAACACGAGCTTGTTCGACTGCGTAGCCCTTAAGCAGGTCGAGTTACAGCAAGTACTTGGTGAATTGAATATTTGTAGGGATAAAAGGGTAGACTCTCCAGAGTTCCAAAAGTTTAGTGAGCTCACAAAAATTGAGTTATGGCTGAGAAGAGTGTGAAGAAGACCCTGCTTCCTTTATGGGACTTAACTGATATCCCTCCACCTCCACCAGGAGGCACAAGCGAGGTGAGGAAGATCATGAGGCCGAAGAAGACACTGTAAGGATCATAGGCTACTGTGGGGGTTACTCTAGGGTAAGAGGGTGATAAACTAGTTGTTGAGAGTATGGTGGAGGAGCAGATGGTAAATAAGGTCACTCCTCTATACACAAAAAAAGGTCACTGAAAAGGAAACAGTATGAGAACAAAGGCATCGATCACACACATGCTAAGACTGTAGCCAAGCTGAGAGAAATGGAGTAAAAGTTTTTTAAGATGGCGGGGACCGAGCTGAAGCAGCTCGAAAAGATGTTTCAAGAGCAAACAACGGGTATACATACTGATATTCTTTATTTGTTGCATTGTGATTGATATATGTATTACTAATCTCGTGTCTTATATTGGCAGCTTTTGATGTTGGTAAAAGGAGCTACAAGTTTTATTGAGAAGAGGAACTAGGAGTTCGGAGAGCTTACTCAAAGGTTCGATGCTCAATCAGTTCGAATGAAGGAGCTCGAGGAGGAGCTCAAGAATGAGAAAGAAAGCAAGGCCAAAAAGTTGAAGGCTGCTGAAGAGCGGTATGTGGTATTGTCTGAGCGCGAGGAGGCACTATCAAAAGCATTTGGAAAGATAAGGGATGAGAGAAACCATATGATCCAATCTTACCGTTACTTTGGATTAACCGATGTCGATATCCATCTGGGCCTAGCTGGCAACTATCATGAGATATTATTCAGTTTGGAGGCGAAAGACGAACTGGCTGAAGTTGTTGCTCCAGTTAATGTACCCCCACTGCAGATTGAGCAAGTTCCAGCTGCTGGTACTGAAGTGGATCCTCCGTCTGAGGCAAAGACTGGCAAGAATATTTAATTATTTTGTGGTATCCTATTTGGAACTATTCTATTTTGTCTTAACTTTGATAAGATTGTGTTCTGTGTATTCTAAAACTGTTAAGTTTGATAGACATCTCTTTATTGTGCTCTATTGGAATGTTTGTTTGATAACAAAAAAATTGTAATATGTGTAGGAGATAGAGCGGTTGAGAAAAACTATTTCCACCCTAGAGAGATCGTTGGTAGAGCGAGAGATTTTGTGACTCGTATTCAACAGGTATTAAATAAAATTAAGTATGAGATAAGGCAATTTAAATCTAATTCAGAGAATTTTTTTAAGGAATTGTATGATCTACAATGTAGATATGCAAAATTAAAAATAGAGAGGGATGAGGTTTTATGAAAAGAAGAGGAGAGGGGGGTATTATTACAAAAGCTGAGAGACTTGACTTGTTTTATTGACCCAAGTAAGAAAGCTATGTGTTAGAAGCTTTTGGCAACTCTAACACTATATTTTGAGGCTGAAGTAGATAGTGAGTAGGGTTTAAAAGAAGCTTATGTAGAGCTCTTGAAGGAAAGGGGTGTAGTACCTGACCAGCTCGAGTTATGTTTTTAGCTCAAAAAGTACGTAATCGTCATAGTGTAGAGGCAAAAAAATACTCAGCTCGAGCTGGTGTGTCTATTATATGGGGTGACGTATGACCCTTACCAAATGTTCTTGGCTTAATGTAAGATCAAAGAGCAATGAGGATTTTGTTTTTAAAAATTAGGAAAGAGCAAATAGAGGTGCAAAAGAAATTAGAGGGTGAGTTAAAGGAGTTGCAAAACGTGCTGACGCAAAGTATGGAGCAAAATACGTTCTTGGCAAACCAATTGTAAAAAAAAACTGTTAGAAAGAAGGTATAAGGTAATTTAAAAGTGTTGGGTGTATTGTAGAAGGAGACGCGTAAGCATCTACACAAAGTACATATGCAATTGAGGAAGCATTTGTATCCATCACGAGCAAAAGTTACAGCTCGAACGGACCATGAACGTCATATAGAGTGTGTGATTGAGTTTTAAGGAAGGGAGTTGGCGAGGGTAGAAAATGAATATAGGAAGTATGTGATGGATTGTGGGGGAGATTTTGATGTAGAGAACGAAAAGCTAAAAATATATGGTTTACGAAGGATGAGGAAGAAAAAGTTGTTAAAAAACTAGCTCCTAGTCTGAGAAAAAATTTGTCAGAAAAAGATGAGGAAGAGGTCGAGAACCTGATGCCTCGGTCACGGAGAAAGCAGTGCCATCAGGAAGTGGTGACCTTTATAACACCGTTAGAGGTACCGGTAGGTAGGTTAAGGGGTTCGGGAGATAGGGGCAGTCCTCTCGTAGTTCAAGGGAATGAAAGTAAAGAATTTATTCTGTTCAACAATAGGCATATGCATTAGATATCTGTACACTATTTTGTTTGATAAATAAATCTGTTTTGTTTGTGATAAATATGAATAAAGATGTAGATCGATCGTAGACAAGTATTCTATTGTCGTAAGATCGATCATACATAACTAATGTGAGTGAAATTGTGAACTGTGATATGTAAATTGTTTTGATGTGCGACCTATAATGTGATAGAAAGTTAACTGCTATTGTAGGTAGAACTGGCATAGGTTTAAAATCTGTGTGAAGTGTTGCGTGTTTTGAACGAGAAATTGAACACAGATTTGAGCTTTTATCAGGAAGCACTAAAATGTGCTACTCAGGTAAATGTAAAAATAGAGGTGAGGGTAACTGAAGAGCAAAATATAGTGGGTCGTTTGATGGAACAACTGGAAGATAAGGAGGCTGAACTAGCCATTGTACATAAAAAATAGAGGAATTAAAGGAGATTGTAAAGAAAAAATAGTTGGATATTAAAAAAGTTCAACGCCATGCAAGTACTATCTCGGAACGAGTAACCCAGCAGGAGGCAGAACTAATATCTGCATAAATTAAAATGACAGAGTTGTTGGCGATGTTAAAGAAACAAGAAGATAGTGCTAAATGCTTGTAAGTTCGGATAAATACGTTTGAAGCGGAAGTAGTTAACATGCGAGCTGCTGTGAGGGAGGCAGATGGGTGTGCTCGTAAGTTTGAAGGAATGTGTCATGCTGCTAATATTATGGCAAAAGAGTTAGAGGAAGCCAACAACGAACATAATGAATTAGTAAAAAAGTATTGGCTTAAGACAGGGACTTTAGAGGATACAGTTCAAGTGTTGAAGTTAAATGTTTTGGAGTACCAAATGGAAATTGGGGAACTGATTAGCTCCAAAAACAAATTAGAGGCGGATCATGAGATAGCTGAATAAAGTTTTAATGTAGAGGTTATTGAGAGGGATTATAATCAGTTCGTTATGGAGGAATCAATGGTTGTGTTGGGATAAATGGATAAATTCATGACGGGAATGGAAGCACGTAATAAAGTGGATGAAAAACGGGTGATGGAAGATCGTTATAAAAATTTGGAAGTGATACTGAATAAGGCGAAGGGAAATATTGCAGAGCTCATCATACCTAACAAGGTTAAGCTCGAGGAAAGTGGCGTGCATGACAAAGAAATGGCAGTGGTACTTTCCTTTTTTGTGTCTGAGTTCAAGAGACTGGAAAAAGAAAGAGATGCGATTTATGACAGCATGATCACAAATGGTTTGGCATATAACATGCAACTTGTGTAGATTGAGTATCTAGACCGCATTATGTCAAAAATCGGTGTTCTTACTAAGAGTAAACTTGATGAAAGAAGACAAATCGTTACTGCGAGGATACCAGAATTGATGCGTCTACGACTTTTGGGTCGTGGGGAAAGTTCGTGTAGCGATGTGCTGCCTGAAAGTTTGAGTGATTGAGGAGGTGTTGGTATTTATGAGAAACAAAGGAATTACTTGTATTACATCAGCTGAAATATAGTAGGCAGAGTATAAAGGTTATGCTGCAGCAAAATTTAACTGATAGTAGAATTAGTGATCCGTACATATTTGTACTAACCTTTTGATGAACCAATTGTGGTGTAGAAGTCTGTAGTATGTTAGCAGGATTAAGGAACCAATAGCCAACCTGTGATATGATAGAAGATCGAATTGTCTAAAGCAATAACTGATCGGTTATGTAATAGCTGATCGAATTGGCTGAAGCAACAAACGATCTGTAATATAATAGAATATCAAATTGGCTAAAGTAACAAACGATTTGCTATGTAATAAAAGATCAAATTGGCTAAAGCAACAAATGATCTATTATGTAATAGAAGATCGAATTGACTGAAGTAACAAACGATCTGTAATATAATAGAAGATTGAATTGGCTGAAGCAACAAACGATCTATTATGTAATAGAAGATCAAATTGACTGAAGTAATAAACGATCTGTAATATAATAAAAGATTGAATTGGCTGAAGCAACAAACGATCTATTATGTAATAGAAGATCAAATTGACTGAAGCAACAAACGATCTGTAATGTAATAGAAGATCGAATTAGCTGAAGCAATAAATGATTTATAATTGTAATAGAAGATCAAATTGACTGAAGTAACAAATGATCTGTAATGTAATAGAAGATCAAATTGGTTGAAGCAATAAACGATCTGTAATTGTAGAATGGGGTGAACCCATTGGTTATCTGTGATATTATAAATGTGTTCTATATATAAAAATACTTGTATGAGATAGTAAAAAAGTATTGTAATGTAGGTCGGTCAAATACAAGTATTTCATTGGTATAAGAAAGACATACAAAAATGTAAGAGATAATAAAAGAGTATTGTATAAAATAGTAGAAAGTACTTTGACGTAGGTCGATCAAACATAAGTATTTCATTGATGTAAGAATGATGTACAAAATGATAGAGATAGCAGACGAGTACTCTAATGTAGGTCGATCAAACATAAGTATTTCATTGATGTAAGAACGACGTACAAAATGATAGAGATAGTAAAATATAAATTGTGAGGGATTGTTATTTGCGATACAACTTCAACCTCTTCATGTTCTAAGGATTAGGGACTCGATCCCCATTTTCTGTGATGAGGTCGTAAGAGCCAAATTCTCTTTTGTCGATAACGATAAAAGGTCATTCCCAATATTCAGTAAGTTTTCGAGCATTGAGTTCCTTTTTGTGTTCTGGTATCTCTCGTAGGATAAGATCTTTAATATCGATCTCTCTATGATGAACTCGTTTGTTATATGACCTTGCTAAAGCTTGATGGTATCTTCCCAAGTTCATGACTGCTTTGTCTCGTGTTTTGTCGATCCAGTTTATGTTACACGCCAACTGGAACTCGTTTTCCTCATTTGTCATGGTATGATCACGTAGTGGGTGATGATATTGAGTGGGGATGATTGCTTCAGTACCATATGCCAACAAGAATGGTGTACATCCAGTTGATACTTAATGTGTTGTTCGGTATGCCCATAACACGTGTGGTAATTATTGTACCCAATTACCCTTTTTTTTTGTCAAGCGCTTTTTGATTCCGTTGACTATAGTTTGATTGGTGATTTCGGCATGTCCATTTCCTTGGGTAATACGGATTTGAAGGAGAGTGGACGATATTATGTTGGTTGAGGAAATTGGCGATCTTAGAACCAACAAACTGTGGTCTATTGTCTATTATGATGAGGTGGGGGCAGCCAAACCGTATTATAATGTTTTCCCATATGAACTTGATGACTTCGTCCTCGCGTGTTCGATACAAAGGGACTGCTTCTACCCACATGGTGAAGTAGTCTATTGTTACCAAGAGGTACTTCCATTTTCCTGGTGCAGTTAGGAATTCTCCCACGAGATTGAGGGCCCATCTTTTGAATGGCCAGACAACTTTACTATAATGGAGTTCTAAAGCTGGAGCTTGAATTTTGGGTCTATGTCGTTGGCATGCATCACACTTGCTCGCATATTCGATGGTTTGAGCTTTTATTTAAGGCCAAAAGACTTCTTGAGTAAGAGCTCGGTTTGTTAAAGATTGTCCTATCGCATAGGATCTGCAAGTTCCTTCATGTAAATCGTGCAAGAAGTCTTGGGCTTCCTTATCAGATAAACATTGAAGATAGGGTCCTGTAACCAATTTTTTGTAAAGGAGGTTATTGTCAACGACGTACCGTTTAACATTGTCCAACAAACCTCTTCTTTCATTAACATCTTCGGGGAGTTTGCCATCAAATTTATTTTGTGGCCCGATGTATGTGAGGAAAGGTCGTCTCCAATTGTCTTTGACCTCATCGTCGCCCCCAGTATTAATAGCATTTGAGCATATAATATTAATCCTGGGGGTGAATACTACTTCGATCTTCAAATACCGAGCTTCTATTCCGAGAACTCCAACAAGATAGGCAAGGAAATCAAAATGTTTAATTTCTCCACGAGGCAAGTGTTCGATTGTAGCCTTTTTTTAAATCTGCTCATTCTATCGGTTACTACTGCGACGTAGTCGATCATCTTTCCATTTTTCTGATACTTGTATGTATAATGGTTCATAATTAATAAAGAATCCGTATACACAGATAACTCGAGTACACCGATCTCTATAGCCATATCCAGTCCGTGGATTAGTGTCACGTACTCGGTCTCATTATTTAAAGCTTCAAAGTTAAGTTGGATGGATTTCTCAATTTTGTCATTAAAAGGTGTTATAAGAACTATCCCTATGCCTGATCTAGCGAGTCTGGCAGAAACGTCAGTTAAAAGCCGCTAACCTTTCTTGGATATCTAATCTGATTTCTCATCAAATTGTTCTTCGTGTATTTCAGTAATATCTTCTTCCCAATTAGGGTCATCTACTGGAAAATATGCTAAGAAATCTGCTACTGCTTGTCCCTTTTTGGAATGTCATGGTTTATAACATTTATCGTGCTCACCAAGAGTAACCAACCATTGTTGGACTCGTCTGGATTTCTCTCGTTTGGATAGAACTTCGCGAAAGAGGTAATTTGTCATTACTCGAACTGAATAAGCTTGAAAGTATTGTTTTAACTTTTGCGATGTATAGACGAGGGCTAAGAACAATTTTATAATCTTAGTGTACCATGTTTTTGCTAGAGTGAGAGTCTTGCTGATGAAGTAGATGGGATTTCCCGTCTTTTCGTCGAGTCGGATGAGAACTGAGGTTAGTGAGTCATCAGTAACGACGAGATATATCATGAGCTTTTCTCCTTCCTTGGGTGTACTCATTACTGGTGGTTTTCCCAGATAGTGTTTTAATTCCTGAAATGTTACTTCACATTCTGTAGTCCATTTGATTTTGGGATCCTTTTTAGGTTTCCCTTTCTTCGTCCCTTCGCGTAGGAGTTCGAATAACCATCGACATCGATCTGAAGACTTGGAGAAAAAATGATTTATTGCTGCTATCTTTCCAGCTATCTTCTGTGCGTCTTTCTTTGTCTTTGGTGAAGGCATAGATAACAAAGCACGAATACAATTTGGGTCAGCCTCGATACCTTGCTTGCTGATTAAATGTTCCAAGAATTTGCCTAATTGGACTCCGAATTGACATTTGTCAGGATTTAGTCTCATTTTGCAGGACTGAAGAATTTCGAAGGTCGTATGCAAATCTGCAAAATGATTTTCCTTCTTGAGACTTTTACAGAGCATATCATCAATCTAAACTTTCATTATTTTCCCAAGATGGTCCTTGAACATCTGTATCATCAGTCTTTGGTAAGTGGCTCCGGCGTTCTTGAGGCCGAAAGGCATAACCTTGTAGCAATATAATCCATGTCTATGATGAAAGCTATTTTTTCTTGATCTTCGGGCAACAGCGGTATCTGATTGTACCCTAATGCAGCGTCCATCATAGATAAGAGTTTGTGTCCCGCAGTGGAATCGAGCAGATGGTTGATAATAGAAAAGGAAAAACTATCTTTTGGAGTATGTTTATTGAGACTGTGAAATTCACGCATACTCTGAACTTTTGGAACTGTTATGATGTTTGAGATTCATTTGGGGTAATTGGCTTTTCGAATAAAGCCGACTTCAATGAGTTTATCGATCTCTTTATTGACTTCTTCTCGTAGCCTTGGTGCTAAAGTTCTTTGTTTTTGTTTGACTACCTCAGCTTTATCATTTACACTAAGCTTATGGCAAGTCAAATTTGGATCAATGTCTGGCATTTCATGAAATGTCCATGCGAAGACGTCACTGTTGTCTTTGAGAAAATGAATAAGAGCATTTCGTTCTGTTGTGGGCAAAAGAGTCCCAATGTAGGTACCCCATTTGTCTCCACTAATTTTGACGCATTATATAGTTTCTGTGCTTGGCAGCTAGTTTTTTGTAGAGTTCTCTGTAATATTCTCTGTAGTGTTCTGTAATTGCTATGCGAGCTGCCCTTACTGGTGATTCTGTCACGATGGTAACAACATTTTTGCAAGCTCGAGCTAGCTTCTGACTGCCTTTGATTTCATAAATCTCATCATTCCAATTGAACCGTAATGCTAAATAATAGGTCGATGGGATAGTTTGCATGTTATGCAGCCAGCAACGTCCCGTGATTCCAAAATAACAAGATTTTGCATTTATAACGTAAAATACAACGTCAACCGTGGCAGGTCTTGCGGTAATAGGAAGTATAATCTTTCCTACTAGCTCATTCTTTTTTAGAGCTATTGAACCCGCTGATATTGATGTCACTAGGCTAAACTTTGTCGGCAAGTCCCATCTGATCAATCGTGCTTTGGAAGAGTAGTTCGATACTACCGCCAGTATCCACCATCATTGTATGTAGTACAATATTTCTCATTTTCAACATGATCACGAGTATATCATGATGAGAAGAGTTAACGTGGCGAACTTCACAATCTTCAAAGGAGATCCCTGTGCATTAAGAACTAGATGCGGAGAGTAATCGTGCTTCTTTATCGACCATGGATAAATCGTACCATTGGCCGAGACGTCGTCTTTTAAATTTGATCGACCTGTTAACTGTATGAGTCTCGATAAAGTGGCTGAGGGAGATGTGGTATAAATGTTTCTCCTCTGCCGCTCCTTCTATCTGTATGATCTCAGTATTATGCTTCTAACTCCCATTTTTATAACTTTCAAGGTCCACAATGTACTCATGCATTCGTCCTTCCACAAAAATATACTCCAAAAGTCATTGTAAAGCGAAGCAATATTCTATATCATGATGTCGGACTTTGTGGTGTATGCAATATGGTGTGCTTTCGATGAGTTGAAGATATTGGGCATTGCGGAAGAATTTATCCTTTTGAAGTGTGGGATATAGGCTGGCTATTGTGACAGTTAACTTGGGAAGACATGGTTTTGCAAACTACCACCTCTCTAAGTTTGATCGTTATTAGACTTGGTCCGCTTTCGGTTTCCTCTATAATCTGTAGTTCGATTGAAATCTCATTTTGTGGATTGATCTTTTGCTGTCAGGGTTGACTTCTGGGGTTTTTATCTTTAAGATTCCATCCTTTTGAGATCGATATATCTATTGACTTTTTGGATCATGTCCTCCAAGTTCGTAGGTTTGTTTGTAATCAGGTGCTCCTTCGCTCTTCCATTACCGAGAAAAGTGTTGGTGAAGGCCAAAATAGTAATTTTTTGATCAAGTTGGTCTGCCTATCTAGACAACTCCAAAAATTTCTTAGTAAACGTTTCGAGCTTTTCTCCTAGTACCTGTTTAAGACTGAACAGAGAATATAGATTCTCCTTTTTGTCTTTGTTATGCAAGTAGTTCTTGATGAAGATTTCTCGCAACTGTTCAAAAGTTGTAATGGACCCTTCTTGTAGTGAGTGGAACCATTGCAAAGATTCGCCCTGTAGGCTGGTAGGAAAGAGACGACATAGAATATGGTTCGATGTAGAATGTAAGCCTAAAGCGTCCTAAATTCTTGAACGTGTTCTACGGGATTAGTTCCTCTGTACTTTCAAATTTTTGGGGCGTGAAAACCGGTGGGAACTTCGTCATCCAATAGTTCTTGAGCAATCGGGCTTTTCTGCAGTCTGTTACGGATGCCTTAGGCGGTTTGGACCTGAGCTTCGAATAATTCTTTGATACGTTTTTCAACATTATCCAGAGTCACATATTGATGGGTTGTGACGGTCTGGCGTGGGAAGCGTTCTTCTCGAGGATTGTGGTCACCACTTCCTTCACTTAGTCGATCACGCACTAAAATACAAACTTTTCCCCAGGGCGGATCCTCTACTTGTCTGACTCCAGCAGAAACGTCATCAACTTCTTGGTAGACTTCCTGTATCTGGACAAGCTTGACCCCCGACTGATTATGATTGGATCGAATATCACCTCCCAGGTTATTGGCTTGGGGTCCTAGCCTGTCTTGAACGGAAACTTGTGAGGTGGCACCCTGTTGTTCTTCTATGCTGTAATATATTGTCCCTGCACAACCTTCAATGCATCTTGCACACCCGTCAATTATTGTTCCAGAGCGGCTCTTCTTTTTGTCTCAGAGTGTAGAGTGGCCTGTAATTCTGCTAGTACAGTGCTTCCTTCTGTTGGGCCAATCAACGTAATCTGGTCGGGCATTCTGTGAAAAGAGTAGGTATCAGCTTTTTTGAGAATTGTGGCTAAATGCTTCGGTTCCCACAGACGGCACCAAATGTAATAACCTAATTTTGTATTCCGAACTTAGCCTCTTACACCAATGATAATCAGAACGTTAGTGAATTAATGCGTAACTGCTAACACAAAGTTTAGCGTACAAAACCTTTGAATAGGTTAAAAACCACAACCTCTCTTGAGGATTTTAGAAAGAGGAAGATCTTATTAATGATTGTTAGCTATTACAAAGGATGTTATGAATAGTTTTGTATAGAGTTTCTAGGTGAAGATTCATCTGTCCTTCATTTGTAGTTCTTTGGTCTTATTTATAGGTCTTATAATATGACCGTTTCACAACCATTACTATTCTTAATAATGGATGTTACAATATGGATTTGAAAGTCATTGAACGGATTGTGTAACGGTCTGATCTTTTTGCCTTGTAACGGCTTCATTAATGACGGAGTGCTTATTGAATCGAGTTGTTGATGTAGAGGTCGAGAATAACAAGTGAAAACTCTGTAGTTGTTTTGTAGTGTGTCATAAATGTGTCACGTGTATGTTGACAAGGTCGAGTGGTCGTATGATGGTCGAAGATGAAGCTTGAGTTTGAGATGCGGAATAAGCCATTACATACGTAGTTTAGTTGAGCTTGTAATAATTAGAATCTTGGAATATCAATATTTTCCCCACTTCTTATTTCTACATTATATAAGAGCCTATTTGATCTTGCATACGACTTAAGGGTTTTACTCTTCCGTCGGCGGTGACCTTTGTTGTCGTCGGACAACTAAGGTATAGTGCATTTTCCCTCTTTTTTTCCCAATCTTTCTAGCTTTTGTATTTTTTATATATTTACTTCTTATTTAACAAAACCCTAACGTTATTACATTTCACAATGGCAATGGCGGTCATGCCGCTTGAAGTCGACCTAATATTATTTTGTTTTTCCCTTTTTGTTTCTCCCCTCAACTTAGTTTGACCTGATTGACTAGTTAAGCTCTCTCTCTATATATCTATTATGGATTTGATTCTCTTATTTTTCGTGAAAGACGATTTTTTTTGTACCTATCGCAAGATGTGATTTTCCTCTTTGGATCGAATGTAGGCGTTAATTACTTTCCACCACGATCATGAGATGTTTTTTTTCCCCGGGTGCTTCATCACTCCTCGAGTGATTTTTATTTTCTATAGTGATTTTATTTTTTCCTCTAGTGATTATCTTATTTCTTTTTAGCCTAGTTCACAAGCTGTAGTTCATAATTTTAGGTTTTTTAAGAGAGAATTGACAAACCTTAATAATTTTTATCGCTTTCTATAATAATTTCTCTTTGAATCATTATGATTTTTTTACTTCTTTCATCGCTGAGGTCTATATTCCTATCATTATATGTAATCTTATCTATTATATTCTGTTGCGAGCTGCGATTTCTTCTGTGGACCGGGTGAAGATATTGAATTCCTTCTACCACGGTCATCTCTTCCTCGAGTGCTTCTCTATTCCTCGAGTGATTATCTATTATTTGAGTATTTTTTTTTTTTTTTCCCTCTCTCGAGCGATCATCTCTACCTCTAGTGATTATCTCTTCCTCAACTAATCCTCTTTTTTACAGTATTTTCACTTTTACCTGAGTGTCTTTATTTTCTCAATATTTGTTCAAGATATTCATATGATCCTTACGTGAGAAAATGAGCAAGTTGGTAGCTGCCGCCGATTTCACAACTTTTGGTTACGAAGCCACGTGTGAAAAAAATGGCAAGTCGGTAACTGCTCTGATACCATATTAGAACTCGAGGTTCCATCTCAAAACCAATTGGCAATGAGAAGAGTAGCCCCACGATCTTATATTTTAAGGTGCAAGGCTCTATGTGCCCGATGTGGGACTATATATCTCAACATTTTTATTTTTATTTTTATTTTTATTTATTTTTTATATACTCCAACAGATATATCTGCCATAAGTATTCTGATGTTCAAATTATCCCTACTATCTCGCCTTTCTTCATGGCTGTAATATAACTATATCAAGTATAAGCATGGTAAGACATGACAGTGCTATGGGAGCTGATGTTATGCTGAGATTCTTAAACTTGAAGTTTCAGTAATGTTTGAATGGTCATGGTCTGTACGACTGTATACTGGAGGATGGTGGCGTAATGCAGTTATGCGCTTTCCGTCCTTATTATCTTTGCCAGTGTCAAGTGTGATGATATAACATAACACAATGATGAACCACAAAAATGGCAGCCAAACAACAATTATAAAAAGAATGATATTATATATTGATCGGACAGTAGCCTAAAAGTGATTCATCAAATCTTGAAATTGGACAGTACCAAACTTTAATACAACCCTGCAAGTTGTGTTGGGGAAAATATCAAGTCTATAAATCAGGAAACCTGTTAATTTGCAGCTTCTCTCTATTTTGTTGGTCAGTAAGGAAGACAACTGCACTATTCATGTAGAGAAAGATCTCTTAGGTGTTGAAACAAGAAAATTTCAGGATTTTCCTTTCAGAACCTTTGAGATGGCTTGAATGGTGGAAGGGGTTGTTCGACAACATCCTCCAATCAGCTTAGCACCCGAATCACGCCATCTTGTTGCATAAGTTTCAAACTTATCATCCTCAAAGCACTTTGAAGGCTGCCAATTAAAAAACAGATTAACAGAATGAACGGACAATAAACTAACATCAACCGTCTAATGGTTTGTTTACTTTCAAGTTGTGTAAAATAGGGATAAAATATGAGCGAAGTGTTCAGCTAAAGAGCAAATAGCACCACAGCACTTTGTGCTAATTCAAAATGAAAAGATAGAAAGTCTAAGAGTTTCTGCACTCACCAACCATCTCTTAGCTTTCCCATCCCATACTTCACCACTATTAGGATAAACGATTATTGCTTTCTCAGTCATCTGGAATACAAAATCAGTTACAGGTTAAACTACGAAATAAAAACGTCCATGTAAATAATAAATACAAATAGACAGCTTGCAATCTTCAATTACCTGTTTAAATTTGCTGATAAGGCTTTCTATAAATTGAGGAGGCGTACAATTTATTCCAACAGCACTCACCTTATCACTCTTATTAATTATCTCAAGGCAATCCTTGAAGGTCTCTCCTGATGGCGCGTGCTCACCATCAACGGAGCTGAAGCAGATCCAAGATGGAATGCAACCATCTTCTTCATCAAGCAGCTCTACACAAGCCTGTAAGCCACTGTTTAGAAACCAAGATAATAACAAGGGGGGGGGGGGGGGGGGGGCGGAATGGAGACCAAAGGAAAATTGACCGAACTTTGCTGCATATGCTTACTATGCCTTGCAGAATATTGGATTAAGATAACAGCACGCCCCAATTAAACTGTTCAAAGATGATTAAAGGGTAACTGAACTAAACTTACGTACAGAACCGTATTTGAGTGGCAAAGGTCATTAGTATTTCTCCCTAGGTTATAGCCGTCCAAATTTCCCTTCTTTTGATCTACTCTATCGATTTTCCCACTAATTTTAAATCTAAATTTTCCAATCAGGTGCCCATTTTCCAATTTTTACCATAATTACGATGGTTGATAACATTGCTATTGACCTAGTGCTAACTATAGTATCAAATGTAGTGGTCCATCCTAGCCCACGACACAATCAATACAATGCTTTTTTGAAAGATAGTCGCACCATTCATTGTTGCTGGTAACGACTACTCTAGGTTGGATGGCCCATAATAACGTACTCCAAGCTGAGGGAGGAAGTGCTCTGTAAAAGGTTATTTATGTGTGATGATGAAGATTCTCTTGTACGACCACTGATGACATTAACTGGGAATTCCCAACAAGATTCAGGTGTTCTCTTGGAAACTCTTTAGAGGTCTTGTCCCAGTGGATACAGTTGTCTAACACTACTCAAGGCCTTGTTTCTTCAAGACTTTGGTACCATTTTGGGAGTATAGGTGGTATTCAGCAGTTCCCTTATCATTCTCTAAATTCCGGGATTAACTCCTGGATCTCAGAATCCTCTAAAAGCTGTCAAACTGAGTCTGCAATGATAGAATTCAAGGAACAAGGCTCTTTATGAAGATCTAAAGATGGAATCAGATGTTATTGTCAGAATAGAGGAATGAATCAGAGACTTATCCTTCAAACACACATTAGAAGGAAGCTAATTGTCTCGATTCTCAGTCCATTTCCATTTTGTACTGATCTGTTTTAGATCTTAAGAACAAGTTGCCAGAACTTATTTAAATGGCTGAAGCCACTCATGGGGATAATTAAGATATTGATGGTTTCTCTATGTACCTGGTGATGGTGGTGGGGGTGTTTAAAGTTCACTCCGGATTTGCACTTGGTTTTGTAGAAACACTTTTGAGAAAATGTATAGTGCTATGCGGTATGAAAATCTGCCCAGCAAAAAGTTGGACAAATTTAATTCTAAAAGTAAACTCTCATGTTCAGGTTCATTGGTTCAAGAACTGTTCAACAGTTCCTTCGAGCCAAAATTGATGGAGATTTTATGTATTGAGGGGCAACTAAATATTACAATTAAGCATGTCTACAGGGAAGGCAACTGTGTGCAAGATGTACTTCGTCTACAAGGGTTTATCTTTTTTTTCACCTTCTCATGTTCAAGCACGTTAAAGACGGCCAGGAGTTGGTAAAGTAGCTGGCAAGGCTGCATACCAAGTTTTCTAATGAGTAAAATAATCGACGAAGCTGAATATGAAGTTTGGTGATGAATGAAGTAGCTTATGAGGAAGAATATGAGGTTTCAAAATTGATACCAAAATGGTTATGGTTTCTTCCAAGGGCGTTGATACGACAATGTAGATAGATTGGATGTTAAAGCCTACAAATTACACAACCTGAAGCCCAGAATGTGTACGATGATCACTGACAAATAAGTGCTTCATCTGATCGCCAAATCCATATAACTTTACTTGATTAAAATAGAGGTCAAACTTTCTCTGACAATGGAGTCTCATTCAGGCTTTGGAAAGAAGTTCAAGAAAGTCAGTTAAGATTGGCTGTCACAGAGCTAGTAAACTAGCAATGGACCTAGTATCAGCCAGTCATGGAAAAGTTTAAATACTGCTGGATTTAACATTGTATTGTGCCTTTTTTAGATTCGGATTTGATTTAGGACCTTTAGAATATGAAATAAAAAGGAAATGCTATTGGAGAAAGGTTTTTTTCAAGTTAGTTAGAAGTCTATGTTAATTCCCTTTTTTTTATAGTAAATTTGATAAAAATTCCGAAGTTTATTGGTATATTCGCGAATGACTCCTTGGTTCTTCACTTATTCAATCCCAGTCCCTTTTCAACAGTCAAAGTCAATTGACTAATGGAAACTGTAGTCAACTTTAAAAAAATACATACCTACTCTTTTCATTTAAAATCAATAATAAAACAAAGAAAGATAAAGTAGGCGGTCTGCAACAAGATCCAATGAAGGTATCTAACTCCATTTGGTTTATTTTGCGATTTTACCTTTGTTTATAGCTGAAAACAAAAAACACCATTAATGTCTTTATTAAAGCTCGAGGGGTGTAAAGCTGAAAGAGACAACTAACAAGGGGTGTAAAGCTAAAAAAATTTAAAAATCCAGGTTTTTGTAAGGGTATATTGGGGTTTGTACAAGTCAATCGTTGCTCACTTGACTTTGACTGGCCGTAATCTGTTGAAAAAGGACTGAGATTGAATAAGTGAAGAATCAAGGGGTCATTCGCAAATATGCTAAGAAACTACGGGGTTTTTATCAAATTTTCTCTTTTATTTGAGGTTTTTAATTTTCCATAAGTTCTAGGATTGCAACACAGTTCTTTAGTATATTTTATATTTTAGTGATAATTTAGACTCGGTAATCTTCTTTATCCTTAGAAAGACAAGAAGACCTTGTGGATCTCAAGGTTTATCTATCTTTTCCAATATGGTTAGTAATTATAGCTTCTACAACCCGCACTTTTCAATTGCTTTCTCATAACACTTCAGAGTCAGCATCATGTTCTCCTACGAAATTTTCTCCCGAGATTCTCTTTCTAATTTATCGTTATTGGATTTTTTTTCTCCAGATTAGCTTACTCCATATTTTCTTTTTATAGATTCTTTCTATCTAGATTTACTTTACTCGTTAAAGAGAGTTATTCGTGAGTTTTGAGTCAAGAGTTTAACAATATTGAAAAAAAAAAGCAAACTCCCAATATCTTCTTTTTATCTGCAATTTCCATAGACAAGGATGTAGAAATAAGAAGGGGAGGAAAATATTGATATTCCAAGATTCTAATTATTACAAGCTTTACTGCTCTTTAAAAAGCAGGGGGTCACATAATTACTTCTATTACTAACCGATGTGGAACTAAAAACAGTATATACTCCAACACTCCACCTCACGTTGATACAAACATGCTCGTATCAAGGTGGATGACAATAAGAGAACAAATAGATAGTCCCTCACAAAGATACAATCACTCCCTCACTAATAAAAAATTAAAGCTCCTCCTGATAAACCTTCTTCCATTCTTTCCTTTTGGAGCAGCATAAACATTTCAAAGACTTGCCAATTTTCTCACGTAAGGATAATATGAATATCTTGAATAAATAATGAGGAAATAGATGCACTCAGGTAAAAGTGAAAAGACCGTAAAAGAAAAGATCAGTTGAGAAAGAGATAATCACAAGATGTAGAGATAATCACTCGAGAGAGGGAAAGAAAAAAAATACACTCAAATAATAGATAATCACTTAAGAAAGAACGAATCACTCAAGTAATAGAGAAGCACTCGAGGAAGAAATCACTCGAGGAAAAGATGACCGTGGTAGAAAGAATTTAACATCTTCACCCGTGAAACCACATTAGCGATGAAAGAAATAGTAAAAAAATCATAGTGATTCAAAGAGAAATCACTAGAGAAAGCGATAAAAATCACCAAGACTTGTCAATTTTCTCTTAAAAAAACCTCGATTTTTGAATTACAGCTTGTGAACTAGGCGGAAAAGAAAATAATCACAAGAGGAATAGAAAAAATCACTCTAGGAAATAAAAATCGCTCGAGGAATGATGAATCACTCGAGGAAAAGAAGCATCTCAAGATCGTGGTGGAAGGTAGTTAATGCCTTTATCTGATCCAAATAGAGAAATCGCATCTCGTGACGGTACAAAAAAAAATTGTCTTTCACGAAAAACAAAAGATAATCGAGTCCATAATAGATATAGAGAGAGAGAGAGCTTAACAAGTCAATCAGGTCAAACTAAGTTGATGGGAATAACGAAAGCGGAGTAACGAAAGCGGAAAAACGAAATAATGTTAGGTTAACTTGAAGCGGAATGGCTTCCAGTATAAAGCGAAATAACGTTAGGGTTTTGCTAAATAAGAAGCAAACCTTTTTTTTTTTCTAAAAGCTGGAAAAAAAAATTAAAAAAAGAAGAAAAAAGAAAAGACAACATACTTTAATTGTCCGACGACGACAAAGACCGTCGCCGGCAGAAGCGTAAAACCCTTAAGTCGTCTACAAGATCGAATAGGCTCCGATACCATGTATAAATAAGAAGGGGAGGAAAATATTGATATTTCAAGATTCTAATTATTACAAGCTTTACTGCTTTTTATATAGCAGGGGATCACTAAACTACTTCTATTACTAACCAATTGGACTAAAGGATGAGTATATGTATAAACACACTATATACTCCAACAAAGTCTATATTAATGAAAAATAGAATTACATTCTGAGGTATATTTTAACCCTTGCATCCCCCTTATAGGACATATGATTAGGTGTCAGGGAGCCAGAGGATTATACAATTTCTCCAATTGAAGAACAAAATGAAGTATATTAGAAGTATACTTGTCTCATACTGGAAGAACAAATTCCTCTCTTATGGGGGAAGAATTAAGCTAATGAGAAGTGTATTTGCCTCATACTCAGTCTACTGGGCTGGATGTCGACTTCTCAAAAGCTGTGATTAACAAGATAGAGCTGATATTCAGGAATTTCCTATGGTCAGGTGGAGATAATCCTAGATTTATTGCATCAGTAGCTTGGATTGATGTGTGTGCACCAAAGAAACAGGGGGGGGGGGGGGGGGATTAAAAGATTAAAGCATTCCAACGACTATATTCTCATCAGAACACTATGGGATCTTGTCTCAGGCTACTCAAATCCATGGACTAAACTATTTGAAGAATTGTTCATTCTAGACAGGTGAAACCCCAAATGACTGCTCATGGGCCTGGAGATCACTGCTAAAAAAGTGGTGTTTTCCTATGAAATATTCAACTAAGATAGTTGGGAATGGGAAAAAACATTGTTATAGCAAAACTTCTGGCTAGAGTGTGGTATACTAAGTTTGAAGTTCGGGTCCAACATCTTCCTTCTATCAGGTCTAAATTAAGCATCTACAGTCAATGCCCTTGTTAACAATCAAGTGGGTTGATCCCCCTAGAAGAAAAATATCAGAGGAACTCAAGCTTATATGAGCTCAAGCCCTTATTACAGTGTGGAAATTAACTACAAATGGGAAATTTACTTCCAAGTCAGCTTGGTCAGTATTAAGAAAGCCACTCTCTCCTGAATGCACAGTATTGTATGGAATATTGATGCCAGTTCCTAGACACCCATTCATATTCTGGCTGGCTCATAGAAATAGATTAAAAACATGGGATTATTTGGTCAAAATAAGAAATCTAGACACTGCAAGAGGTTCTTTATGCAATGTCTTAGAAGAACACAGAGATCATTTATTTTTTGACTGCGGATACTCTAACAGTGTGGTCAAGAACTCTGAATTGTCTAAGCATTTCCAGACCTGTACAGAGGTGAAGTGAAGAAATTAATTAGGTCATAAGAATTAAAAAATCTTGACATTGCTAAGGTTGTGAAAATTTCTCTCCCTTCAACCATCTATCACCTCTGGGAAGATGGGAAGAAAGGAACAGGAGGCGCTTTCAAGACACGAAGAAATCTTTTGAAGAGATGCAGACAGGATCAATTTAGCAACACTTTTTCCCCACCAACACCTGAATATACATATGGTAATGTTCACCTCTTACCAAAAACAAGTCATTTATGGATATTATCCGGAGATCCATACAGATCTAGTATAGTCCCTTTTTTCACTCCATAAAGATCAAGATCAAATGAATATTCATTCTCTTTTTGTCGAACAAATATCTATTTCTAACCTCTCTGTAACTAATGATCAAGTGAGACACAAATTGTTTGGTTCGGATTTTTCTGATAAAAAGACGGATAGGATTTTTGATTATTCACGACCGGATCGAATCGTATGTAACAGCCATTGCAATTTCCTATATCCTGTCATTCTCTACGAAAATTATGATTTATTGGTAAAGAGGCGAAGAAATAGTTTCATCATTCCATTCCAATCTAATCAACAACGAGAAAAAGAACAAATATCTCGTTCAGGTATCTCAATTGAAATTCCCATAAATGGTATTTTCCGCATAAAAAGTATTCTTGCTTATTTCAATAATCCCCGATACAGAAGAAATAGTTCGGGAATTACTAAATATGGGACAGGGGTGCATTCAATCGTTAAAAAAGAAGATTTGATTAAATATCGAGAAACAAGAGAAGTTAGGACAAAATACCAAATGAAAATAAATCGGTTTTTTTTTCATTCCCGAGGAAGTGCATATTTTACCTGGATCTTCTTCCATAATGGTACGAAACAATAGTATCATTGGAGTAAATACACAAATCACTTTAAATACAAAAAGCCGAGTAGGCAGATTGGTCCGAGTAGAAAAAAATAAAAATAAAATTGAACTTAAAATATTTTCTGGAGATATCCATTTTCCTGGAGGGACGGATAAGATATCTAGGTATAGTGGTATCTTGATACCGCCAGGAACAAGAAAAGAAAATTCAAAGGAATCAAAAAACTTTTTGAAAAATTGGATCTATATCCAACGAATCACACCTATCAAGAAAAAGTATTTTGTTTTGGCTCGACCGTAGTCACATATGAAATAGCAGACGGGATCGATTTAGCAACACTTTTTCCCCAGGATCTATTGTTAGAAGAGAATGATGGAGACTTTCTATTAAATGTAGAAACTCTGCACACAAGTTCTTTGAATCCTCTACTAGTAGTAATGTTCTTATCAATTGAGGAATAAACCCAGTTATTAAGAAGCCTAAAATCATCAAATGGGTTAGACGGAATCCCATACAAAGGCATCGCATTGTTGTAAACTGTTGACACGGACCAACTTAAAATCAAGCTTGGCACTCGAGACACCTATCCCAAGTAAGCCTAATTACTCTTCTCTATCAATTATTTAGCAACACAACATCACAAAGCATCACATAATCTCAACGCATCACAAACACTGAACAAAGGGTCTTTGAAGGCATCATTTCATTCAAATATCAACAACTATTACAAAGCACTATTACAAGCTTAAATTCCTTCTTGGGTGTATCGGATACTAGTCCTCTACATATATAGGAAATTGGAAAACAACTAAGTTCTAAAAGGAAACATCAAAAGTGGAGACGAAGCGTACTCCCCCATTTTCCTAAGCTAACCTTTACAAAAATAAATGAAAATTTGTACAATGCTCTTTTACAACCTAAGGATACTATATACAAAGCCTGGGCGTTACAACTGTGATGGATGTAAGCCTGGTACAAGGAGAACTTATGGGGGGTATCCACAGATTGAAAATAGGATTTCCGTTTGCCTTCAGTAGAAATGTTGGAGAATTTGATGAGAGTGGAAGTATAAAACTGCTAGCAGTTCACCATGGTATGAAATATGCTACAAAGCTGGGTATGAAAAGTTACGAGATTATAATTGACTCAAGCCATACTAAGCAGGTGATTGATGGGATATGCGACCTACCAGGGAAGTGTATTGGAATCAGTAGGCAAATACAAAAGACAGAGTGAAGCTGAAGACTTTGCATGCACATTTACATGACAAGGCGACAGGGCAGCTGACTACTTACCTACAAAGATGGAGTTAACTGAGAATAGATTTTTTTCTCACAGGAGTCCTCTTATGATCTTACTCTTATCCGTACAGCTGTTAGCTTACATTGTGAATTACCTAGAATGTAGCTCATTGTATTTATTTTTTGATCCTTAAGAATATCAGGTGGGGGTCCTTGCTTAACCCAGCTTCTTTCTTAAATCAACATTCTTGTTAGCTTCTCTAAATACATGAAATATGTGAAAAATCCTAAGATGCTCTTTGATATGAAGAATAGACTTCTTCTTTTTGAGGAGGAAGCTGGGGTTGAGGCAGACCCCCACCAGAATTTATTGACTGTACAAAAATTACATTCTAGGATATCTTTTACAATTGATATCTGCTATACAAAGATTTACAAGTTGGGAAGGGAAACTGTAAGGAAAAAAGACATAATCTTCATGAATATCCATCTCTGAAGTGATGCAATCGGCAGGTTTGTTCTCTTCCCTCTTTTTGTTTATAATTAAACAATCATCCATTCTTGAGATGGCATTCTTAGCATCTCTCAAATCAGTAATACATGACCAGGGCTGTTTGTAATCATCATTTAGAACTTTTACTGCAAATTCTGAATCAACCTGAGCTTTTGAAGCCCAGTCTATCTGCAACTCTAAACACTTCACAGATGGCCTTTGTTTCAACACATCCAATCCCTACATCCTCCAGAACAGGTCTGTTAAAGGTGACAATGGGGATCCCATTAGGCAATCTAAAGATACCACCCAATACCTTTCTATCCAGTGAGCAGCATCCATCAACATTGAGGACAATCATCTGGTTTATATCTTGTTTCCACTGAATCCATTCAATCTATCTAGGCTGCTTGATAATGGGGTTTAATCCCCAATCTCTAATGTATGTATGAGAAGCTTCCTTATACCAGAATTTATGACTTGATCTACCCCACTTAAAGGAAGTTTCAAAGAATACTCTTCTATAAAGGATTTCAGAGCTTGTGGATTCATTTCTGAATTGTCTGGCATTTCTCTCAATCCATATGTGGTATACAGTGGCATTGAAGGCCACTTTTAGTGTGGTTTTCCTTGTTTCAGTTAAATGTGGAAAACAAATTTCTTTCCGATTCTTCTAACAATCGCAAAGAAAGGAAATTGGTTTTATGAAAGAAAGAAAATATTGCCTTCATTTCCTCAAACTAAACACCCTACAAAATGTTTTTTATCTATCATAAAAATAGATTACAATAAGTTACTTATATCACTAATCAGAAACTAGGAGGTCACATCTTTGCTCATGCTGCAGCCAACATGTCATATTGTCTTTTTAATTGTTATTTTCTATACACTCAATTCACACCCTTTTTCGCCTTCTCTTGCCTCTTGACATCAACCTTAGCTATGGTGCTGATATTCACTATTGTCATCATTAACTCACATTTATTTTGTCTTTGTATCATGATCCATAAGTTTGTTGCAGGCAGTCTACGAACATGATTGTCATCCGCCAACAATTCAAATTAATAAGACATGGTTTGCCAGATGCTTATATGAAAATTTTCTTATAATAGACATAGTTTGCCAGATGCTTATATGAATTTCTCTAATTACAGGCAGTTTTGCAGACTTGGCACATACAAAAGTGGATCCAAAATAAGCAATTCATGTTTCTCTTAACTGATTCGTATACACAATCCATCAGGTATAATTATTCACACTGTCGTACTATAGAACTGTATATCCTTTTTTCTGGTTCCTAATTTTGCAATCCTTAGTTTCCACATATCAGTACTTTATATGTTGTGTTTACGCCCTAGTTTTATTGGCATATCTCCTCTTCAACTAAAATACGTCGTACACCTTCTACCATTGTATAGTAGGTACACTTAAACCTATCGAAGGGTGCATAAATGAAGTATAGATACTGATAGAAACTAATTGTTGCGGAAGCCATTAAACTAAACTTGAAATAACTATCTCTTTTATTAATCTCTCTCAAAGCTCTCTCTACAAATCTCTCTCTTAGATCTCACTAATTCTCTCTAGAAGGCCAAGCCTTTTCTCACAAAAACTCACAGTACTTCAAACCCTAACTCTCCGTCCCTATATAAAGGATGAGAGTCCTTTATTCTCTCCTAACATTAAGCTACTAGCAATTATCCTCTTAATTAAATAAATAAACATAAAAGAAATCCTAATTTTGAGAGACTCTGCGACGTGGAGAACGGCCGTTGTAGACGACCCCGCGACCTATCAGATACACAACACAACAGCACCCCCTAACCTTAAATGTAAGTTATTGTATCTAATGTTTTTATGTATGGCCATCAAACAATACTAGGAATACCTACTACATAACCCAAGTACAGTATTAACTATCTTTCAATTGCTAAATTTACTCGTAAAACCTTATATCATAGATTTTAATCAAACTTGAGCATACCTGAGCTTCGAGTTTATTAGGTATGGTCTCAAAAGCTAGCAGATCTGGACCCGCCTCCATAAGGACTTGCAGACGTCGCCTATGAAAATCCTTGAGCTTATCCAAACTCACATCTGGTCCATAGCACCCGCTATATACAGAACAGACACATCCAATTAGTTTAACAGATATCAAGAGCACAACTGAAACTGTGACATTGCTTAGTAGCACATCAAAGATAGAGCACAAGCACATGTGCCAAATGCCTAGTCCCTAAAAAACAAGGACTATGCGTCTATGACCTGCTTCGTACACTCAGCACAGATCTTTTATGCCGATCACTTATTTCGGTCAGATGTTCTATGCGCATACCGCCATTAGTATTTGCAGAGAACATGAAACATCTTATAGAGGATAATTGTCAGCTAAAAGAATTATGCTGCAAACTTGCATGGGATGTACTAAGCAGAATAACACCTAAACTCACAACTTGACAACAAGCACCTGTACTCTGACCCATCAGCAAGGTAAGCTCCATAGCTTCCAATAGAGGCTGCCACTAAAGCACGATTATACTCATGTTTAGGAATCTTTTGCATCATTTCCCAAAACATGTCACGAGCTTCAACAGCCAATTTTACACTCTTCCGGAGCATTGTTTCCCCTTCTTGAATTGATAGTCCTTTAGACTGAAATCCTAGAAGCGTTGCCTAAGAAAGCAGAACATGTATTTGGAGACCTTAGACCAATAAATGCTATCACTAACTAAATTATTTAAAATATGATCAAATAAGTTCATTGAGGCATAAATCATAGTAGAAGTAGAACCTGATATGAAGAAGTGACTAATATGTCTGCACCGGCCTCCAGATACTCCAAATGAACCTAGAAAAGTAAGAAACATTAATATCTTAATATATCCACACCAGCCTCGAGATTCTATAAACAGAAAACTTAGGTTGTAAGACACACTATGTTTAAGGCGGTATGAGTTATTCTGTTTTCACCATGGAGTGTCACTGAAATATTAAGTTCTTTTCACAGCGATAAGTAAAGCTCACACAACATCTTATCTCAAGTCTCTTCGTCTTGTGATATCGTGAGTCCCATTTTCATTCTATCGCAGTAAGTTGAATTTCACAATTCACCCATGTTTTACAATTTTTCTATAATGCACAAAACACTTCGAGGTCCGCTTGGTACACCGGATTAAACATTTTTGATCATTTAGACATGCTAACCATCGGATTCGTGTATGACAGTAAAGCTTAACCAATCCAATGGTCAGCAATTATCTAAATCACCGTAAATATTTGAGCAAATTTGATAAGAACCCCCGTAGTTTCTTAGCATATTCGCGAATGACGCCTTGGTTCCTCACTTATTCAATCCCAGTTTATTTTCAACAGATTACGGCCGGTTAAAGTCAAGTGACCAACTGTTGACTTGTATAAACCCCAATATACCCTTACAAAAACCTGGATTTTATTTATTTATTTTTAGCTTTACAGCTCTCTGTTAGTTATCTCTTTCAGCTTTACACCCCGAGCTTTAATAAAGACATTAATGGTGTATTTTGTTTTCAGCTCTAAATGAAAGTAAAATCGCAAAATAAACCAAATGGAGTTAGAGATACCTTCATTGGATCTTGTTGCAAACCGCCTATTTTTCTTCTTTTTTTATTATTGATTTTTAAATGAAAAGGGTAGGTATGTATTTTTTTTTTTTTACTACAGTTTCCTTAGTCAATTGATTTTGGCTGGCGTAATATGACAATAAACTATGCGGGTTTTATCAAATTTGCTCTACATATTTCCCATCACAAACATTTCCAATATACCAAGCAGAGCCGGCATGTCTTATTTTCTTATGTGTTTAAGATCTCCAATGGAGAATCTAAAGGCAGCCCCATATGACTAGTTTACGGTTTTAAATGCAATTTGCAGCACAGCACCTAAACTAGTCATCACTGAAGCTGCATTTTCACATTTCTCGACTTCACCCCAATAAGAATTGACATTAAACGTAATAATACATGAAATGTAAATATTTGTGAAGCATCTTGAGCAAGAAAGAGCAAACTTTTTTAATGAGGTCAGGTTCTTTGATCAAACAAAGAGCACTCCAAAGAGGGTCATTAATCTTTGCGCCGTGTCTTTCCAGCTGTGTCGCGAATCCCCCGTCCACAACCACGCAACCTCCCGCCTTCTTTATAAGCTCTTCCAACAATGCCTTCCCATCATTAGAATCATTACCAACACCACCAACAACAATACCCATTGCTAAGCTATTCTTTGCTCTGAGATGAAATGAATGAATGTGGACACAAAATAGGATTCAGTTTTTTTCTCTCTTGGATTGGCTCTCTTTGAATACAAGTTTGAGTTGGTGAGAGAGCAAGGGACTTTATTATTTTTAATTTTTTAATATTTTGTGACAGTTGCATTGTTTTATTGGAAAACTAGTGACCCAACTTTTGTCCCAACTTACGATTTTTTCCGAACTTCCGATCCGATATTTCCGATATTTACGATTTTTTAATATTTTGTGACAATTGCATTGTTTTATTGCAATTCCGATTTTCGAAAATTCAATTTCTGAATTTTTCTGAAAAAAAATTCGGATCAGAATCGAATAGTTTTGTGCAATTCTGAAATTTTGAATTTTCCGATCAAATTACTCTGATCTGATTATTCTGAAAACTATCCGATCCAATTATTTCGAAAACCATCCGATCCGATTATTCCGAATACTCTACGATCCGATTTAATTCGAAAAATATTTCGAATATCTCTCTGATCCGATTTCATTCTGAATAATCCGAATTGAAACATAAAACATTAGATCTTAAGATTTTTAACCTATGGCATTCTCCACCGCTTCTTCTTCTTCATTCACCACTGCCCTCCACTCCCTCTACTCTTAAGTTAAATCTCCATAGCCTCTCTCCCTCTTCTTTTAAATTAACTCTCCACTGCCTCAATTTTGATTCGCAGCGAAGAAGAAAAGTTAAATCTCCTTTTTGGCTTCGATTCTCCTCTGGTTTCAATTTTGAATCTTTGATTCTTAGAGAAGTGAGAACTCTATTATTATGGTTTGATTTGGAGAAGTGAGGACTCTGTTATTTCAAAATTTATTCTGAATTTATTCCAAAATATTCAGAATTCTGAAATTTCCAAAATTTCCGAATTCGGATTCTTTTTTATAGTTCCGAAAAAAATCGGATCGGATCGGAATAGATTTTATAGTTCCGAAAAAAATCGAAAAAATTCAAACCACCTTCATTTCCGATCCGATCCGAAAACAGGCTTAGATAACACTGAAGAAAAGAAACTTCTCAGATTAGATTATTTTTAAGTCATCTCCATTTATTAGTTTATTAATTTATTAATTTATTTTTTTACCAGAGGTATCTGGGCCAAAGGCCATACCACAATTCCCGACTTAGATCCTCAAGGGCTCATGCAATAGTGCCCAAACTACACAAATCGGGCAAGCCGGCACAAGGCCGATGGGCTCATACCAATCTCAAAGCCCACTTGTGGTGAAAATCGAACTCTGCACCCCTGAGGTAGGGTGTTAGCCTACCTTACCACTAGGGCAACAAGTAGTTGGTAAGTCATCTCCATTGGTTGCTTTGAAGTTTTATGGAAAACAGCTCACCAAATCTCAAGTGTTCTTCTTTTTTAACGAATCGGTCTGACATGGGCTAAATCTTAGTAGATCAGGGCAACAAGACCACTCTGCTACTTATAATACTCTGCTGCGTATTTAAGTGGTCTGCAAAGATCAAATTTAACGGTTTGGTACGAGTAGGATTTTCTTGAGTAAAATTATGGGTGAGAAAAAAATCGACCAAACCGAAAAACTGAACCATTTTTTTGGCTTGGTTCGGTTTTTGAGATTTTCGGTTTGAAAATTTTAAAACCGATCAACTTTGGTTCGGTTTCGGTTTGGCTACAGCTAAACCTGAATAAAACTGAACCGAGCCGATTTATTACCTTTTTACCGTAAGTACCCTTATTGGAATAACACCATATGTTTTGATCATATGTTTGATCGCAATGACCTTTGGAATGTTTAAGTAATGCTTGGGTTCGGTTTCGGCTCGGTTTTGATTTGGTTTTTACTACGAATTTCGTATCGGTTTCAGTTTCAGTTTTACCTGTCTTATCATCGGTTCGGGTCAGTTTAAGCTTGTTTTGGTTTCGGTTTCGATTTCAATTTTGATAAACCAAAAATTTCAGTTTCGGTTTGGGTATGAAACTGACCCATACTCATCCCTAGGTAAAATAGAGTAGGATTTTCTCAAAGGGTAAAATAAGACCATCTCCAGAGACCGCAGTGCTTGGTGTTTGTGTAAAATTTTGAACATATCGGCAAAGTTTAAGAACAATAAGAGCATCTCCCGTGCATATGATTGTGTTCAAACCCTTTCGGAGGACAAAAAAAAACTTCAGAGGCCCCTTGTTCTTGGAGCTAGTGCTCGAACTCGTCCATGGGGAGCTTCACGTCAGTTTAAACTTATCCAACAATGCAAGAAAATATGGTAATGTTAGATAATACTCTATTCTATCAGTTAATCATAACATAGACATGAGAGAAGAGTAGAGATATTATTGATTGATTGTTTCTCTATGTAGGTTCTCATAGGTTACAAAAACTTAACCCTTTATTAGGTTATATACTAATACTCAAACTCTTCTCATAAACCCTAATAGTATATGAGCCTGTTAGGAGTCCAATAGGATACCCCAACCCAGTTGGGTTCCCACCTTGGGCTGGACCTAACTCCTAACATTTCCCTTTGGGGTGCTCCATACCAGGATGACTTGCCTCATCAAAACCTCTGCATAGTAAAAATTCCTTGGGCAAAAGGTTGTACAAGGAAAGAGTACAATCATAGTAAAAATTCCTCCGGCTCAAAATTTAAAAGGTCTACAATACAAGAGGGACAGAAAATGTACTAGTAAGCACGTTTGGCCAAATTTACAATCTCTGTGATTAATCATGAGGGACATAATCACTACTAAATAGATACAAACAGTAACAAGAGATTTACAGGAACAAGAGATTTACAGCCCAAAATTAAAAGGAGAGAAGATAGAATCATAGATATACCTTCTTGATAAAACCTAAAATCAACAACAACAACCAACAAGAGATTCACAGCAACTAACGTTACTAACCCCAAAATCAACATCAACAACCAATAGCAACATGGAGGACTGAGGAGGAGTAGAGCCATAGAGGCATGAAGGACTGAGAATGAGTAGATGACTATGGAGGAGTTGAGGACAGAGGAGGAGTAGAGGCTGAGGTGAGGACTGAGTCGGTGGAGGAGTGGAGGCGTGAAGGAGGAGTGGAGGCTGAGGAAGTGAGAAAGCATTGGTTGAACTTGAAAATGAAAGACTCGTTGAGTTATTGTTACCCTAAATCGGTTAAATACTTAAAAGGGTAGCTTCAATATAGAAAATTACAATTAAACCAAATTACTTAAACAGGTCACGGTCGACTCAAACCACTTAGGCTAAACCCTAACCCGACCTATTTATTAAATGGGTTAGACGGGTTTGGGTCAAATGACCCGCAACCCCTTAAGGTCAAACCCAAACCTGCCAGAAACAGGGTTGGGTCAGGTCGGGTTGGCGGGTCGTGGGTCACTTTGCCAGCTCTACCTGCGATCTAATAATTTAAGCAATAAGTTGTACTAACGTTGTATTCCTAGATGTTAATAATAGGCAAGTGTAAGACCATCTCCAAGATGAGTTTATTATGACTATAAATACTCAAGTGGCCCACTATGTCAATGGATAGGTCCACATGTGTCTCCATGGATGCGTTTGGAGCAAAGGCTAGAGATCCTACTCCACCTTGGTCATACTAGGATGAATAATAGACTTTTCTTGAAAGTAATCGCTACACGTACACTCTCTGGATCTTCTGTCCTTTTAAGGAATGTCAAGATGTATTCCCGATAATCCTCCTAATTATCCTAGCTCGAAGGAGTATATGGGAAACCGTTCCAATAATGTGTTCAAACCTTAAACCATATAGGGAATGCACAAAACCTTGTATGTCATTTTCTCTGATAGTTTTTACGTGATAAGTACTATCATGTGTCTCCCTAAACTTAGTAAAATCCAGCTGGATTTACTAGTGTATAAAGTAAACTAGATACCCCGTATCGTACCGTTAGAGAGTAATAGTGTGACGCACTGAGTGCGTTCTATCATGTTGGTCGTGCTAATGATATTCGTGACATCCCCAATGCACAAGGTTAGAAACAAAAAATATGTTCATATCTCAAAAGAATCGAGTGCGTGGTACTAATGTCTCTTAGACATGTGTCGTCGCTTAACTGATTATCGGAAATGCTCAATGAGTAAATAGATCTATAGGTGGGTTGTATATAGTAGATCAACTATCATACATGGAATTTAACTACTTCTCAATAAATAAATTCACAAAAAATTAAAGAACAATCTCATATAGATAGGATACTGAACTAGTGCATGTCATGAACATTGCTATTAAACTAAATACTGAAGAGTTCCCAATTCAGTCAATGATAAAATTAATAAAGTAAAACTACTACTGTGCAACAAATAAAATTATTACTTTGTAATGTTCTCTAGGTGACATCATTCATCTACTGAGAATTTACTACTAATCACTCTTAGAACTTGATCCAAAACTGCATTGGTATCATATGAGAAATCTAAGGCCACAAACTCTGTCGTGGTGAGATCTGCACTAGCTATGATCATGTGATAAGTCTGGGGCTGATCTCTTTAGATCATCTGGGGTGCCTTGCAATCCCGTACCCAACTATTTCGTATCTATTTACGAATTCTTCCTATTCCATTTTGGTATATTGGTGAGCTTTTTGTTCCCCTTACCTTAGGTTACTGATAGTTAGAAATTTAATCTTGCTGTTGTGACCACCTCTCGTCTATCTATGGTTGCGACCTTATCCGCAACTTCCCCTAGTCACTAAACCCAGCATTGTACGACCCTGGCACATACTTACACTTAGTAGGCATAAGCTTGAGGTTCATAATCAGTAGCTCATGGTTTTGCTCATAAATGAGGAAAACTTGAATCAGGTCTGTGTGCACAGTGATCTATGGAATATTGCCTTGAAAGTGCAATACTTGAAGCGTAGAAAGTTTAATAGAATATTCTCAATATCTCTATTTACCTCAACTATTTTTCTACATAACATTATAGTGGAGTTGCACTGTTGAATAATATATATTTTTGTCGCAATCATATAATACTATAATAGTATAAGATAATTCATTATCAGGTCATCCTAAATATGGAGGCGAGGGTACAAACAAAGCTCTTACTTTATTATTTTAGGGACTCATTGTTCTTAACAATAGTCTTTTCCAGATTCTGTAATAGAATATGGATTTCAGTATCCATACAAGTCAAGTTTATTGGTACCGATATAGAAATTGTAGTATGGGAAGTACTTAATGTTAAGAGGGTTGCCAACATCTATTATGCATCTAGATCAATACCAGTAGTAGTACTTGATAAATATTCTTCATAAAGGTAATTCATAGTATTCAAGTAAGTGATTCCCAATCATTACTTGTAGGTGAACCTTGTTCATATCATATTACTTATGAAATCATATTTAAGTACATGTTTCTAATCATTACTTTTGGTTCATGGTATATAACGCAATAAAGTACATAATTCCTAATCATTACTTACAAGTAAACCCTGTTGATGACTTTATACTCATGAGTTCCTATTAAGCGTCAAATCTTAGCTTGACCCCATAAAATGGTGATCTTAAACCTTAAATGTGTTTTAATAGTGTTTTAGCCAAGACATATATTCAAAACTACTAGATATTGCGTTTCTTATTCTAACAACTAGGGTGTTCTAATTCTTAAAGTTCTATAAAGTTTGTATATTCTAGCCAAATGACCTTATATGCTACGAATATGAGGAGTCTTAGATGTTTAGCTGACAACTGGTCTCCCCCCGAAGTCTGCTAAGTTCATAAAATAGGTAGATTAGTCATGCCTTTGAACTAACATTTTAGGATATTATTGGTTGTTATTAGTGTATATCTACCTATAAATGTTATCAAGTAACATCTAATTGTACCTAGATACGTAAAATTAGTTCCTCAGATACCAAGTTTTTAGAAAATAATATTAAGTCAATTCCCAATTGATATATAATTATTTGTCCTTGACATTTAACCATAATTTAGATATGATTTCTAGTCGTATTCTAAATTAATCTTGGTTTTCGTATTATCTCTGATCCCTGGTAAGGATAATTAGTATTCTCCGGGCATACCATTAATATCATATTAGTTATCGTAAGATACTTAAATAGGTATTAATCCATTTACTTATATCACATATAAGTTAGTCAGTTTTCTTTTAGAAGATACTCGTTCCCAAATATATATATATATATATATATATATATATATATATATATATATATATATATATTTATAAAAAAAATTAAAAATGGGTCCCCCCAGGGGTAGGTCCAGTTAATAAGAATTTAAAAAAAATGAGCTTTTTAAAACCAATTTAGTGTTTAAACTGGTCTGACTTAGTCTGGGTCAAGACCTGAACTGGGTTGACCGGTCTAAACCAGTTTTGACTCAGTCAATAGTGTTGAGTGTCAAATGAACAGTGCTGTCACATGTCAGTGAATAGTATTACCACGTGTCGGTCGATAATGTTGTCACGTGTCAGTCAACAGTGCTACCACGTGTTATATAAATAGTGTTGTCATGTATCATGAACAATGTTTGGCATGTATCATACCACGCTAGTATGGTGGGTCCCGCAATCACGTGTCCTTATCAAGTGTCACTGTGGGCCCATCAGTCCCTGCTACATCAGCAATCAGATCTGATCTGATTTTGTGGATTAGGTTTGATCCTGGTCTAATTTCCAAGAAATGGATCCGAATTTGATGGCATCATCATGATTTAATAATTATTTAAAAAAAAATATAAATAAATAAAATAAACCCTAACTGACGTCAACATGACCTAATACGTCATTTAAAAATTAATTTTTCGTTGTGAATTGCCTAGTTTTCACGCCAATTTCTTGACGACAGAGATATCTCTCAGAGACGTACAATATATGAATGTGATCATTGTAGAATTGGCTACGCAAAAAGATTAAGAGTGCGCCAATGTCATAACCACAACGATCGTTATTATAGTTTGAAAACAACCATTTTACAAGGGTAAAAAACTACTAAAATAGCCCTAATAATTTTTTAAAAAAATACATATTAATCCTTAAACACATATCTATATATCCCATATGATAGATCAAGTAATTAATACATAAAAATCAAAATTGGATAAAAATTACCTCTCTACAACTTTAAAAAAATCCCAAAAACGCTAATTGGAGAGCCATTTTTATCATTTATGATCTACTAGCTCTTCACAGTGCTGATAACGTGTTGGATAATACTCTATTCTATTAGTTAATCATAACATAGACATGAGAGAAGAGTAAATATATTATTGATTGATTGTTTATCTGTGTAGGTTCTCAGAGGTTACAAAGACTTAACCTTTTATTAAGTTATATACTAAAAGTAAGGATTCCCCTACACTCCCAAACTGTTGCACACCCACTACACTCTCTCTTAACCACACACCTATCTCAAGTGATATTTTTAATCTCATTTTTAAGAGAGAAAAATTGGTGACGTGGCATTGGGATAGGATAAATTTGATAAAAAAAATTAACCCACGACACTCACTCTCTTTCTCTCTACCGGTCAGACTCTCTTACTCTCACTCACCCACTCCGATAACTCGCTCGCTCCCCTATATTTACTCTCTCTCTCAATCACTATCTCTCCCTCTTAGTTACTCTCTCTCTCTCTCCCGTTCACACACTCTCTCATTCATACTCTCTCTCTCCCAGTGATTAATTGTTTTTGCATTGTATTTTGCCAAAAGGAGTTGTAACCTGGAGGACTATCATCATACACTTCCCTCATTCACCAGTTAATCGAATGCATTCCCTTCAAATGATCCTTATTCCCATTATCTTCTCTTCTTATTTTTATTTAAATTTTCCCGCCCAATGTCGTTACGCCTTTTTTTTTCTTTGACCAAATTTTTGAGGAATTTCCCCCAATTTTAGGATTTAAGCAGAACATCGACAAATTACCCACTCTATATTGGGGCAAACATTTGCAAAATTGTCAATGTCTGATTAATCGATATTATTTTATATGTTTTTGACTTAAAATTGTCGATTTTGTTAAACTCGACAAAATATTGTCGATATATTTGATTTTTGACACTTTTAAATTTGACAAAAATTAATGTGTCGGCAATTAAGGGAATACTTTGCAGCAAATATTATCAAAGTTTTTGTAATCGACAATTTTAAATATCGATTTTCTTATAATAGACAATTTATTGAAAATATTTGTCAAAGTTCTCTCTCATCGACAATATTTTAGTGATTAATTGTCGATTTTTTTGACATCGACAATTTCTTATTGCAATAATTTTAGTGCTTAATTTAAGTTTCTTAAGTAGGATGGCACCAAAGAAGAAAATCTCAGTAAAGATACCCCCAACAGCCTCACATCGGAATAGGCTAAATTCAGAACGAGAAGATCCCTCGCATCCAAATTTTAAAAAATCTCCTCGTGTGCCTGCCAAAAGGAGCAAAACTAATTCTAGTACGGCAAAAGCAAGTGGGAGTGTCCCTCAGGTGGCAGTGACTCCTAAAGAAGTTTAGGATATTGAAAGCCCTTCTATAAGTGGCAGTGATTCCTAAGCTTCTATTTCTAGGACATATTATTTCTATCACAATGAAGCAGCTCCTGCGAGCGATAGTTTGCAATTTAAAGCTTTCCTAAACCCTACAGTTGAAGAACAGGGTACGAGAACCACGGACGAAGAAGGTATCCGATATGACAACAACAATGACTCAAATGAGTCAGAAGCGAACAAATATGGCCCCAGGGATACCTCTTTGTTGACGAGCTTCGAGACACATAGAGCAAAAGCTCTAACTCTTGGACAGGAACTGAAAACAACCAATTATTTTAGTTTTAATCCCAATTTCAGTAATGTTCCCTTCTTTTATTTAGACAATAACAAATGTGATTATATTATATTTACAGGACCCCGGTTGTCTGCAGGTATTTTACCACAGTCCTACTTGGGATATTGGTAAGGAGGTTGAGAAGGTCCAAAGACTGGTAAATCTGCAAGGGCTTGGCAGAATTGGAGCCATTTCATGCACACACTATAACGTAGCATTGATTACAGCTTTCGCCGAGCGTTGGCATCCAGAGACCAACAATTTTCATTTCAAATGGGGCGAGATTACTATAACCTTAGAGGATGTGTAGAGATTAATTAGTTTGAGAGTTGGTGGTGATATGCCAATTGTTCAAAGGAAGTGGGGAGCAACTAATGTCAAGCAAGTCTTTAGAGATTATTTATTCCAAAGCGATCAAGTTTACCTTGATCTGAAGGCTGGAGGGGAAGGGATATCTCTTTTACTGGTGAAGATGGTGGATTTCTTCACCTACAAGCTTGGACATAGCAGAGGCATCTTCTTCCTCTGAACCTGTGAGATTGTTTTCTCGGTCAGTTGCTAGAGCATACATGTTGTATGTTCTAGGATCATTTCTTTCCCTACCAAGAAAGGGACAGATGTGTTGCCAAAATATCTAAATTTCTTTGAGAACAAGAACTTAGAGATTACATGGCCATGGGGAGATGCGACCTTGGCACACCTATATTATAACTTAGGCGCTTCTTCAGGAGTGAATGTTAAAGTACTTGCATGTTGTACTGTATTGCTAGAGGTGAGTTTATGCATCCATTTCTTGGTTTTGTTGTTGGTTTGTTATTTTTTTACCTTGTCATTAAAAGTTTTTTTAATTTTAACAGTCCTAGATATTTAAGCACATCCCGAAGCTGCCTAGAATTCTAAAACCCAATGATTCCCGTACACCTGAGTATTGAACGAGGTGGTCTTGGACTAGGACGACAAGCGAAAGAACTGGTGAAAAAGCTTTAAATATTTTTAAAGAAGCTCTCAACAATTATAAAGTTGAGGATGTAAGTTCCCTTTAACTTTGTTGGATTAATTTCCCTATATATTCGACAATTTATAGTTCGAAATTGTCGAATGGGATAAGTATCGACAATTTAATTATCGAATATATGAAATGTCGACAATTCCATAGTCATTTATAATCGAACATTTGGAATGTCGACAATTTCATATTCATTTATTATTGATTACATGAAATGTCAATAATTTCATATACATTTATTATCGATTATTTGGAGGATCGACAATTAGTAGTCATTTATTGTCGATTATATGGAGAATCGGCAATTGACATGGCAACTAATTATCGATCCTCCATACGTCGACAATAATTTTATCTTACTCAATAAAAATCTGTATAAATTTATTTGCCTTACTAATATAAATTTCTTTTGTGTTGTAGGTCGTCTAGGACCCGTACTTAGAGAAGAGAGAAGACAAACATATATTTAAAAAAGTTGCTTGTTTCACCGATTTCATTTGTAGTCTTGAACACATCAAGCCGTACTATCTTGACAGAGTACAACGAGAGTTCAATCTAAGGCAACTTGTGCCTAGGAATCCCATTTGTCTCAAGAATAGCGATTTACGTTTTGCTACTGAACCATACACATACAAACTGAAGTATAATTGGGAAGATATATTCTTTGGAGGGAAATTGAGGGACTTTTTAATCGAGAGGAGGGGGAGGAAAGTACATAATAGAATCCCCGTCTGTGGTGAAGGATACTTTGAATGGTTCAATTCAGTTTTATTCACCAAACTTTGCCCAGCTGTTGTTAATCTTGATAAAAATGATGATGGGACGATATTGAGCGATGGGGGTACTGTTGGTGGTGGTGTTGGGGGTACTGTTGGGGGTGCTGTTGGTGGTGGTGTTTTATACCGTAATGATGTGAGTATTGTTGTTATAGTATTTGGCCCTTAGAGTAGTACATTTGTTCCTTCTTTTAATATTGGCTTATACTCTTTTACAGGTTGAGGACAAAAATGAAGATCTCTGTCGTTTGGAAGAAGAGACCTCCAACTTGAAGTCTGATGTCCATTTGTTGAAGTCAACGAAGGAGGTAGAAGACCAGACAAGATAAGAATTGCTTGAGGCTATCAAGTTGAAGGTGGGCACACACTCTCCTCACCATTTAAGTATGATTTGCATACTCGACAATTAGTAGTAGCAGACAATGTCATCTGTCGAATCTAAAGTTCAAATGGCATCATAGTCATTTATTATCGATTATAAAGAGAATCGATAATTTATAGTAATTTATTATCGATTATAAAGAGTTTCGACAATTTATAGTACTTTATTGTCGATTATATGAAGAATCAACAATAAACATGGTAACTAATTGTCGATTATATGGATAATCAACAATTTTTGCTTACTTAGTGAATATTTATTTCAATTTATTTGTCTTACTAATTAATTTGTTTGTGACTTTAATTAATTTATTTCCCTTACTATTACAGGCAGTTGAATGTGAAAGATTGAAAGAGTCATATGACAGATTGTAAGTAGATATTGAGGCGAAGCAAGTGGTCGACTCGATCTATGAGAAAGACTTTAGCGAAGCAGAAAAGAAGCTGTATGGCAAGGTATCTGTAGTTTTGTTTCCCCTACTTTAGTTCACCATGTTTTAGCATTCCTTTCTTTCTGTATTGTTCATAGATGTCATACATGTTTATTATCATAACTTATAGTATAATTCACTGAGGAAATCAAATAAGAAGTTGTCAGAAGATGTTTGTTCATTGAAGAAGTCGCTTGCAGATTTGAACCTACAATTACAAAATAAAGTAAGTACTATGAATACTAAGAAGAAACTAGTTCATTAAGAGTTATTCATTTTTTGGCAAGTACTCATTTATGATTGATAACAGGTATTAGAGTGTAAGACCTTGGCTGCTATCAATGAGAATCTGATTGAACAATTTATAAATCAAGAATCACAACCCTTAATAGTGAGGATGAAATATTATATAAATGAATATAGTACATCAAAACCTATATGCCATTTATTACTTGTTTCATGATTATCCTTCTTTTTATGTGTAGTTCAACTTGGTTGTACACTCAAAGGCAAACATCGTAGGAGTTGAAGACTAGAAGTAGAAGTACGATGAGTTAAACACAAAATATGAAAAAGTGCTGAAAAAATTAAATGAGAGAGATAAGAATGTAAGTTGATTTATACATATGTCATTGGACGACACCTTCTGTAGTAATGTACATTGAATCAACAGTTTATTTTGTTAGAGGTGACTTTCTATGTCAGTAAATTTTTTGATATTGTCTATTATGCCTTTCAAATATGGTCTATTTTTTTTATAAAGGAGTACCTATTACCAATATTGTTTGTTATGCGTTTTAAATATTAAAGAATTATTTGATTTCGACATATTATTGTCGATAATTGTTGAAATCGACAATATTGTCTATCATGCCCTCTAAAGATTATTGACTTTTTTCAATTTCAACAATTTATTGTTGACAATTGTGATAATCGACAAATTTATTATCGACAAATTTATTGTCGACTTTGGTGGGTCGTCGACAATTATTATCGACTTATATTAAACTCGACAGTTTATTATCCAGTCTCCGAGTAGGTCTTCTGTACACTGATCTTGCATGTTTATGTATAAACCCATGATTTATAGGTGAAGGCTACTCATCACAGGTGGTATGCCAAATATATTCACGAAACCAACAGGCTTGTAAGTTGGCATGTAACTTATAATTTGTTTTTTACCAAATATTAATAATATCTCTCAAAACAGGCCCTATACTATACAGGAAACTAAACTGAGGATATCTGAAAAGATGAGATTCAATCATTAAAATGGCTGACTGGGTGTGTGCAGCTTTGTCATCATATGCTTATAGTTTGGTTTTAAATTACTTTATTTTAATTTTTAACTACGTTATCGTGGTTGTGTTTGCGATACAGGGAGTGTGGCGCCTGGTACTAAAAGGTACCATTGAAGGAAGGGAATGGGATTTTCAAGATCTTGATGACCTTATATGGGAGGAACTAGGCCGGTAGTTCACTAAACTTTTAACTATTGCTAAAGAGGGTCCAAATGGGGAATATCAAGATGACTTGATCTTACCAGGGGGAGTATAACGAGATGATCGATTCAAGGTTGAAGAAGATTGATCATAAAACTAAGCTAAGGCAGACTTTGTTTTAACCATTTAATTAGTTCCAACTTGATATACGGGATGTTGAAAGGGATGGGAATACAACGTTTAGAATTGTTGCGTCATATGCGTATCAGAGCAAATTAAAGTTCTTGAATATGAAGTAGTGTTTGTGTACATTGATGACCAAGAAACCTTCTTATTGGATGAGTGTGTTCAGTCAGACGTTGGATGTAGCTTACAATGATTTGGGAGAGAGAAGGTATAATATTTTGTTGTAGGCCTTTAACTTTAATGGTGTGTTCGTAGAATATTTGTATATGGGTCATTTGTTGGCAACATATTACGAGAAGGTGGTCATCTTCATCAGCAACAAGGAGGCCCTAACTTTTTTACCCATGTTATGGCTGAAAGCAAACAACAAGATTACCAAATTGAAGAGGTTTGAAAATATTCTTGCTGATAGTACGAAGTACTGGTAGGTTGGGATGACATCTGATAAAAAATTTGCGAAATTGAAGACCAAGTACCTATCACCTATTCCTCCAGTTTCTACACTATGGTGGGCACATGTGCAACTGGAGATTCCAAATGATTTTATGAAGGCATCAGTAAAGAGTTATTTCGACGTGCCAAACCAAGCTTGGATGAAATTGATGAAAGACAACAACGTTAACCCATGGAATTACAACACAAACAATTTACTTTCTTGAATGTTGTACATATTTGTATGTTTTTTTTATTATGTACAGTTGTCGCATAAATCTGTGTATTTTTTGCAACTTCTGGACAGAAGTAGCTGCTTGACAAATTATTTATAATTGTCGAGTTCATAGTGCAGTAGACAGTTTTAATTATCGAGTTTAAGGTACAATCGACAATTAATGGTTGACAGTTCTAATTGTCAAGTTCAAGGTGAAATCAACATTTAGTTATCGATTTCACGAAATGTTTGACATTTATTATTGTCGACGATTATGTCATCGACAATAAATGGTCGCTCAATTCGACAATATGTATAGACACTAGAACAACATAGTAGAACGTATAAAAAGTGATGGATAGTCTAGGAAAATAGTAATTTATTCCACGATAACCAGATAACAGAGAAAGAAAAACAATTTTGTTCAAAACAACCAAGTACAAATTTATCTCATTTTTCTCCCTACACACTAGTTACAACTGAAACGGCTACTAGGGCAACCGTTACACGTGGTCCTCGCGGCAAGGGCATCTTCTTCCCTCACCATCACCTTAGCCCGGTTCATGAGACTAGCACATGCTCCTGCGGATTCATAATCACAGACTGCAGCTAACAATGGTACAGATAGTCTTCCCTCTGCACCTTCGCCTCCGCCTTACTTAAATCTGGATAATATGCCTCAAACGGCGACAATGTCGGACTGTGGATACTCTCCAAACCAAAGTATCACTCCCTCAACTCCCGATACTTCTTGCCCACATAATAAAAAAATGCATCCTCACGAGCTTAAGCCCTAGCTTTAACCATCTTATTAAAGAAACAAAAAACAATAACCTCCTCAAGCAACACAATCGGTATTTATACATGAGGCATTTAAAATTGTATCAATATCAGTGCAGAACTCATACTCCCTCCATCTTACTTAACGTACTTAATGTTGCTAAAAATGAAAACTTAAGTACAACAATAAAAGTCCCAATGATGTAGATTAATCTGCAAGCATATGAAGCTGTTCAGCAACTCCCTACACCATAGTCATCTGATTATGCCTCTCTTCCATCATTTGTGGCATCCCCTACGTATGTTACGAGGCAAATAAATTAGTAATATTCAGCATATGTTATCGTAGAAGTTGTTGGGAAGTACTTATTTATCGTATTATGGTACTTACCAGCTTCTGCTTTATGAAACAATAATTTCAATTATGGGCAAGTTTGTTTGTCGTAGCTGCCAAAGACTTCGCACCCTTTGCATGTCATCTTTCTCTTTTCCACAACTATCTCCATTTCTCCCTTTCATGGGCCACCTTTCTTGTGATCATCTTTTGCATGACATTTAGTTTGTGCGACAAGAGGATCCAAAATAGGAGCTGAAGACATCACTGTCTCAGTTAATGAAGTTGGCATTAAAGGATCCGACCCTAAGAGTTGAGTGAGAGATGCATCGTACACATCTAGGTGTAACTCAAACTCGTATAGCCTTGAAATTGTATATTCGAAGTTTGTTTTATTCTTTGATGCCCTCTCAAAAAGGTTTACTGCGCGAAGTAAAATGTGACTATGGCGTAACGGCTTCCTCAGGATATCCCCATCTAAGAAACTCTCGCCGTACGATCGAGAATATTTGTTTGCACCAATCATCCACCTTGGTAGAATGAATGCATCTAGAATTTGGAGAACATCGTATTTAGAGAAAACCTTGAAGAGATGACGACGTGGCAGACCTACATACTCGAACAACTTATATTCACAATAGCCTGTCAGGTTGGCCAAGTCTATCTTCAGCTCAAAACTTTCAAGCGGTCCACTATGTGACTTTACAAGTATTTATTAAACATTGTCGTTTATACTCTTTTCTATTGCTACAAAACGAACAGTTTAATTGAATTGGTCACCAACTTTATAGAAAACCTGCCTTGTATAAATCTTTGTTGTATGTTTTAGTAAAATCTGATGACGTCCGACTTGCCGATATGTATGTTGGGATTGGAAGTCCTCTTCCTTTACTTTCAAAATATCTCTAATAGAGTTGTTGCATATTTCATCACGAAACTATACAGACCAGTTGAAGGAAGTAGCCAACCATTGAAGAAATTATTTATTGACTCGCTTCGGCCAGTAGTACTCATGCCAGCATAGAAAGCACCTCTATTCCACAAAGGTATCCATCTTTCTCTCATATTAAATATCCCTTGCATCCAATTGTTGTTATCAAGATTATGTTTCTTCATAAGCTCATTCCACCTTCTATCAAACTCTGCAGAATTATATGTATTATGGATAATTGAATCTATATCAGTTTTGAATGTAGATGGATCTCGATATATATGACCAATTTTTTTAGGGAACTTGTGTATGATATGCCATAAGCAGAGCCGATATTTGGTGTTTGGGAACACCTGCGTGAAAATACAGATATTAAAGAACATAAATTGTCAAGTCCATAATCAGTAGACTATTAATCGACATTATTGTCGATTCTACAATTAATTGGCATTATGTCAGCTATAATTGTCAACTTCATGACTTTCGACAGTATCAATTGTCGACTTGGTGGCTTTCGACAATTAAATTTTTGAGTTGATGATTTTCGACAAAATGAATTTTTGACTTGATCATTTTCGACAAAATAAATTGCCGACTTTGTGGATTTCGATAATTATGTTAGCTATAATTGTCGACATAGAGACTTATCAACAATTATAACAACAACTTAGTCGCAAACCACATTTACCCGACAATTCCTTTAATAATAACACTGAGACTAACCTTGGGGATGGTAACACCCATTGCAGTATCTTGGTCAGTGATAATAGTCGTTGGGTGTTTGTTGCTCATCGCCTTTAGCCATGTATGGAATAACTAAGTAAAGTTAGTCTCTTGCTCATTCCTCAACAAAGCACGTCCGAGTTAGATTGTTTGGTAGTGGTTGTTTATTCCAGCAAATGGAGCAAATAGCATCTTATAATCGTTTGTTCTATACATGGTGTCAAAAGTCATAACATCCCCAAATGCTTCATATGACATTCGGGATCACCCATCTATCCAAAAAAAATTAAGTACTCTGTCATCATCATTGAGCTGATTGCCAAAGTAGAACATAGGATCTTCGAGTTGCTTTTTCTTAAACCAATCCAATCCAACCTACGCATCACCACTCGATAGACGTTCCTTGTTAACCTTGGCTTTATGGTTGTAACAATCACATTTGTTGAAGCTCTTGTCTTGGAATAGAGCAGGCATCTTGCTTACTGAGATGTTGTGCGGCTCAAAAGTCTTAGTTAGGTTTTTTACAGCTTCAGGAAAGAAACGATTAATTTTCATACGATGGTGGTTGTGAGGTGAAACAAGCTTGTGGTTATGCACATCTGAGAAACTGGTAACAACAAATTTATCAAGTTTTTCTCTCCAATTAATGTTTAAAGTAGCCTTACACCAGCATTGGTAAGAAGAACGCTTCTTCCCATCTTGTTCACTTATATCATAAGTTTTGTTTTTCTTCAACAAACCATTGCTCAAACAAGTAAATATTACTCGTCCTATCTCCTCAAATCTTGGTCATTTTTTGAGTTGCGCTTCTTTGTGGAAAACCCTTGCTTCCTTCCATATTGTTCATAAAAGGAACTTACGTCATCCACTATATCAAAAAATTTCCCTTCATATGGAGTCTCCATAAACAAAGAATCAATGGTACAATCAGGTGTTCCAGAACACACACCCAACATACATTCGTTGGCAGCCCTTGGTGGCGATTCATCTCCGATTACCTTTGACCACTCTGGTTCAACAAAATCTTCCATATTATTATCCTATCATATAGGAGGAATTATTGGATACAATCCCATTAATCAAATACATCCATACAGTCAGACGAACATATGGAATCAAAAGTGACAGACAAGTAACCACAAATGCAAAAGGAAAAAAACACTATTTTTCATAACAAAAACTTTGATTACATAAGAATTTATGGGTTACAATTGTATATCATGTATTCATTAGATGGTTCACAACAGACACTACACTAACATGTTAATCCCTAGTTTACTAAGTATAATTTACAGGTCCCCAATCCCAAACATATTCTCTTCAATCAGATTCTTCGGAAAATTACTCCCAACAGGTTTCCAGCTCATCTACGAATATATGTGTGCTCCTCTACAAATCTATGTGTGTTTGTCTTTCTCGTTTTGCAGCTTCCAATGCTTCCAGACGTAATACTACTTCAGACCAAAATACTTCATCAACCTCTTCATTAGGGGGAGGGGGAGGACTAGGGGAATTACTTCATTATCATAGCCATCATGTTCCATGCCAAAACACCCATAGAATAAATTACACACCTATTGAATAAACCCCATATCTGTAACATAAACAGGTTTCACTGAATTATATTGTCGACAACCCCATAGTTCGACAATATTTTGTCGATTTGTAATGTTTTCAATAATATATTATTGATTTCTGATGTCTTCGATAATACTTTTGTCAATGGATTGGTTTTGCGACAATTTAATCGTAAATTATTGTAGACTTATTCAACTAAGTCAATTTTGACAATTAAATAATATAAATTTGTCGATTGTTGTGGTGTACGACACTCCTAAATTGTTGTATTGCCAAATTTAGACAATAACATGTTGATTACGTAGTGTACGACAATTGTTAAATCTACAGAGAACAATTTTACACACCACTAACCTGTTCGTCGTAGGTTTTGGGTGTAGATGTTGGGATATTGTTTACTAACCTGTTAAATCAAGCAAAATCAATACCCAAATTACCTCTGTAGCACAATTCCAACATCACGTCCCAAAAATATAGTTTCCCAACAAGGAGATAGACTGAGAATGATTCGTACCTTAACCAGAGGGAGAGAGAGATAGAGAGAGAGTCAAATTTGAATGGTAATTTAAATTTTGGAGTAAGAGAGATTTAGTGATTAAGTGGGGGATTGAGTGGAGGGAAACCGGGAGAAAGAAAGAAAAAAAAATGTGTAAAATTTGAATTTTGGAGTGAGAGAGAGAAAAAGAGTGGGTGATTGAGTCAGTGGAGTGAATGAGTTGGAGTGAGTGAGAAGCCATATAGGCAAGAAGAGAGTGAGTGAGTTGGCAAGAGAGAGTGAGTGTGTGGTCAAGAGAAAGTGTGGTAAGAGTGTAGCAAGAAGAGACTGTAGAGGAATCCTCTCCCATATACTAATACTCAAACTCTCCCTATAAACCCTAAGAACATCTCCAACATAATAGTATGTTGTTAAGGTTTTCTCATACTTTTGCAAAAACCCTTTCTAACAGGAGTATGAGGTTCAACATACTCACCTCCATAGGGCTGTCAATGGTAAGGACTAAACCTGTTACCCGGTCCAATTCGATCCGTTGGTAAAAGATTAGGATCGGCTTTTTAGATCCATTAAGAAACTCGATCCGTTAAGGTCCGATCCAATAAGCTTACGGATTGGATAAGGATTCACCAACCTGATTCGTTAATAACCCGATCCGTTAAGATACATACTACTTGTTATAATATTATAATTATCTATAACAAAGAAGGTTATTTTTGTCTCTAAAATAGTCAACTCTTTAGTTTTGTCTCTAAAATACTCAACTCTTTAACACTAACGGACCGGATCGATTCGGGTTAGGATCATGGTTATCATTAACGAATTGGATACGATTTTGAATCCCATGATCCTAATGGACTTAGGATCGGGTCGGGTTTTAGGTTTTTCATAACGGACCGGACTAGGATCGACTGAGATCCTAGTCCAACCCGGTCCATTGACAGCCCTACACCTCCATACCCCTCCATAGTATGCGAATTCGGAACTTGAAGAGTGGTATGTGCATACTACTTTTGTGGGTCCCCCACAACTATTTCTTTTCTTCCTTTCTTTTTTCTTTCTAATAAAAGAATATTGTGGGTCTCAATTTTTAATAAAAATCTCCCATCTCTCATAAAATAACATTGTAGGTTCCAATTTTAATAAATAAAAAAATAAAAAAATTGAAGATAAATTTGTTGGGGCAAAGTGATATGCTCCGGAATAACATACCGTCTTTGTTGAAGATGCTCTAATGGTATATGGGCTTGTTAGGAGTCCAGTTGGTTCCCACCTTGGACCGGACCCAACTCCTAACAGGCAATACTCAAATCTTCGTGCTAATAAACAGTCAGTGCAAGAAAATATGGCAATACTCCAATCTACTAGCCCATCGATTCCTACGGGCCGAACCATGATAGGTGCCCCGTACAAAGGGTTCACCCCCATCTCCAATATAGTATTATTTAGGGCTAATTGAGCTAAGTTAACCATAGATTTAAACAGACTCTCAACAGCTTCTCCGTTTAAAACTAGGATTTAAACACCTCACCAAGCTCCATTTGTGTCTCAATGGTTCAAGATTCTCACCTCATAACAAGAAGAAGAATATCTCAACCAACTTCACCAATTTTATCTCCTCTCTTCAACATAATGTAAATCTCTCTCTCTCTCTCAATCAAATTGTCTCATTTGCAATCTTGAACAATGAGTCCATTCAAGTCCAACTCTAACAACAATGTTGTTATTGATGATGATCTATCCATTAAGAACAAGGGGGGTGCCCGCGAATGTTCCCTCAAGATCAATAAGGATTCTCACCACATTCGTAAATCACCCTCAACATCTTCCAGCTCATCATTAGCTTCCACCAAACCACCACCTCAACAACAACAAAGGCACCCTATTATCATCTACACGCACCCTCCAAAGGTCATTCATACAAAAAAGAGTGAGTTTATGGCTCTTGTTCAAAAACTTACGGGAATGTCGAAACCCATTGACAATGTGGGACACCACAAGGCGCATGACCCCCCATTGTGCATGTCCTCGAATGCTACTGATGTTAGCACGAGGAACATTGGGAGGAATGGTGATTCGTGGATTGTTAGCAAAGAGAGTTATGGTTTAACGGTAAATGGTGGTCATGTTAACTCGTCTTACGTTCAAGGAAGCCCGTCTGGGTATGAGGTATCGAATTATCTTTATGTATCAGATGTCCAACATTTTGCACAGCAACATTCGGGTGATTTTTTCTCCTCGGCTGCTCAACCTTATTATAGATATTCCGATCCCAATCCCATGTTCTTCTCTCCTAACCCGTTGAACTATATGGCGCCTTCAGTTTTTGAGGTTACGGATGGATTCCAAGATTGAGATTGGAAGTACATAATGTTCAGAGGAGATTGCATTTCATAGGTGAATAATTTCGTCAAATGTTTAGTTTATGAAATTTAGTCCATTGTTTTTGGTATTTTAGGTTGTAAATATTGTTGTAGCCGTAGAATTGCCTTTCTTTACTAACCAAATAAAATGCATATCTCTATATTTCTTATGATTTCAATGCACAGCTCGTAAAAAAATATGGGACTGCAAGGTGGGGGCTCCCGTGGATGTCAATATTTTTTAGGGGCAATCCGAGGTCACCATATGTCTTACCAAATCTCTGGGGCACGTGAGATACCCCAGAGGCCAAACACAAGTCGAGTAAGTCAAGATAAATACTGGGGTGTAGCTCAAGTTGATGGTCAGTCGATCCTAGGACCTCTGCTTCTTGAGCCATGGTCCCAGATCGCTACGCAAACCCCTATTGGTCTCATTTACACTCGTAAATGCGTGAAGAGAAAAGTTTGAATGAGTCGTGATCGAGTCGATCATAATCGACGTGTTGTATAAATGTTCTAACTACTTTAACAACAATATTATTATCAAAGTGTTTCATTAAAATTTAAGAATACAATTTCAAATGATTGGTTGCAAACGTACAACACGCAATGTAACCACAATACATGACATAAAATTATTTACATTCTACTACGAAAGGCAGGCGAAAGCGTCCTCTGATATGATATGGACTTCGCTAACCTCTTTTTTTTGTCAAAACAAGTAGGAAAACATTGCGTTACGGCATCGTGACACAACCGAGTCACATCCATTTGACAATGTTGAGCCATGGAAACGGTCATCCTCGTAGCTGTTTTCAAGAATCACCGCATCCGAATCCCACCACGTTTTGATGTCGGACTCCGTCGGGTTATCGATGGTTAACCCGACTTTCCTAATGTCCCGAACTTCCGTTATTTCACTGGAATTAATACCCATGTACGACGGATGCCATTCCGTCAAAATTTCCGGGAAATGACACCCCACGCGTGTGTCCCAAACTCGTAACACGGCGTTTCGGCAATTCTCTATTCTCGCCGTGATAATTACAGTTGGTGACGGCATTGATACCACGGCCGTATTCTGATAATTTGGTAAAAACCAAATAGGGCCCGACGTGCATCTCTCGGTAGGACTTCTAGTCACAGTTTTATGTGACTCCCATAATGAAATTAGTCCCCGTGACGACGACAAACTTTCCGCGTCGGACCCAAAAGTGTCCCACGACTTGACTACGTTTTTTCCCTTAGTAAAGTCCGACCATGATAACCGTCGCCTGAGCTCCATTAATTTACCATACTGCCCTTCATTTTCTACGTAAATCCCCGCCACTTTAGAATCATCATCCACCGGAAACATTTTGTCCTCCTCGTCCGACGAACACGACGACACCGAGCAGCTGTCATCTTCGTCATCGTCGACGAGAAGAGGTTCAGTAAGTACTGTTCTACCCCTCCGAAACCGGAAAATTACGAGCTTAGTTCTATGAATTAAGCTTGTGAAAGTGGCGAAAAAGGCGAGAATCAGAGCTCCCAGAGTCCAGAAAGTGTAAATTCTCGAAACTTCGTGGGCTTTCGCGAGATTAAAAGCCCGAAAAACAAAAGCCGGGTTTTGTAATCGGGTTATCTCCGCTTCAAACCCGTTTATTCTACTCAGAACCGGTATCACCATTGCTAACGTGCGCACAAAGAATGCTAACTTACGCTGAAATGAATTCAATAGGTGTTGGATTGCTAACGTGCGCCAAAATTGAGAAAGGAGAGAGGAGAAAGAAGTTGCTAACTTGCGCCGTGAGAGAAGAAGGAAGATGTGAGAGAGAGGGGTGGGGTTTAAAAAGGGAGAGGAGAGAGAAAACAAAGTGCTTGTATGTACACGTGGCGTCATCCGATAAGTTAGAAAGACAAGTTTTTCGGAGGATTAGTTTGCCAAGTCAGCACGTGAGAAACGTGTGAGTCAGCAAAAAGGGGGAGATAATTTATGTCCGAGTATCTAATGCTCGTGTGAGTAAAACGTGTGGTGGTCAGTTTGTTGACAGCCACCAGTCAGATGCCGCCACGTATCAATAATTCTAAAGAAGAATAAGAATAAGATGATGAGAATTTTTTATTACTCACAGCCGTCGATGTAGCTGTTTCTTCTACATCAATTATTTGGACCCAAAATATTTCTATTATTTATGACGAAAAAAATGTCATTATTAGATGTCCAAACATTATTGTTGAAAAATGTCGTAAAAGATTAGAATCGGTATAGAAAAGGAATATACTTGATGAACTCATTTTTGACGATAGAAAATTATTTACTAAATTAAGTTTTGTTTCTGGAACTAGAGGTTCACTGGGTTCATCATTTTTCACCACTCGCCTAACTACTTCCCTGGGAGTGTTCACTGACTCAGAAGTCCCATAAAGTATTTCCAGGTCATAGTTGGGGGCATTTGTAAAGTGTCTCTATGTGTAGGTTTTTTTTTTTAAAGCAAGACCGATTGTGGCAACAAACCACCGACTGGGGATAATGGTGGTTATTATGGGGCGAGCCCACCATATTATATGTTGTAGGTGGCATATCATGGCCTTGCATAAAATAGACAATGAATTGTGACTCAAAGCTTAATTATGTTTAATAGATAGCGATCGGAAATTTTAATAATCATGCCACTTTCTTATAAGTACCTTTTTTTTAATGTTCTTAGGCACTTTTTAATGTCCCAAGTTATTGTAATGGTTGGTTAGAGCACTTCAACAGTTCAACTTAATTAATTATCTTGTTAAATTAGGGCTTGCAATGAATTTATTATGCAATTCTTATAGGTATACGAGCAACACGATCAATGATTTATATGTTAAAAGTGAGGATGGGAAAGTCTTCAGGGACCTCGTGATTACGCTACGGGTTTGGTCTCACGTTAGTGAATGACCTTCGTAATCAAATTTAATGTAAAACTCTACGGCCTTTTTGTTTTTTTGGTCAAGGGTGAGATTAAGTGAGATGTTTTGAGAACTTCTCACTCTTGAATTGTTTTTAAGTCATGTTTGTTTTTTGGTCAACAGTGAGGAGGTGAGATGTTTTGAAAACTTTTCACCCTTGACATGTTTATTTTTTTTATAAAAGTTAAACAAAATCTCCATAAAAAATTAAACTAGATGTTAGGTTAGAAGTTTGGCCTCACTTCTAACCTCAAAACTTCACACCACCACCCTGTGAAGTTTTTTGGGCTGACTTCTAACCTCAAAACTTCTAGTTTCTTTTTGACTTGCCATTGACTACTCATTTTCCCTCTATACCGTGGTATTGGTCGTTTTCCATCCCGAGACCGGTTTAAGTGAGAGTATTTTAGGGTTTTCAACAAAAAAAATATTGAAATATGCCGAATGGAACCCCCTCTCTCTATTTTTCCATCTCCTCTCTCTCTCTATCTCTCCCTTATCTTTCTACCTTTCCCTATCACCTCTCTATTTATCCCTTATCTCTATATTTTTGTTTGTCAATTATCATCCGTTCCAAATCGATATATCTATTTACATTTTCGATCATGTCTTCCAGGGTCATAGATTTGTTGAGAATAAGGTGTTCCTTCGCTGTTCCATCGACGAGCAAAGCGTTGGTGAAGGCCGAAATAGTAATATTCTTATCAAGTCGGCCGACCTTTCTGGCAAACTCTAAGAACTTCTTTGTAAATGTCTCGAGCTTTTCTCCCGGCATTTATTTAAGACTAAACAAAGTATACATATTTTCCTCCTTGTCTTTGTTGTGTGAGTAGTTATTGACGAAGAGTTATCGCAACTGTTCGAAAGTTGTAATGGACCCTTATTGTAGTAAGTGGAACCATCGCAAAGGTTCGCCCTGTAGGCTGGTAGGAAAAAGATGGCATAGAATGTGGTTTGATGTAGAATGCAAGTCTAAAGCCTCATGAAATTCTTGGACATGTTCTACGGGATCAGTTCCCCTGTATTTTTAGATTTTCTGGGAGTGAAAACCGGTGGGAACTTCGCCGTCCAATAGTTCATGAGCAATAGGGCTTTTCTGTAGTCTGTTACGGAGGCCTTTGGCGGTTTGAACCTGAGCTTTGAATAATTCTTTGATACGCTTTTTAACATGTTCCTGAGTCACATACTGACGAGTTGTGACAGTCTGGCATAGGATGCGTCCCTCTCGAGGAATGCGATCAAATCTATTGTAACCCATCTTCAGATTTCCAAATGAATTGCTCGAACTACCCGGACCTTTAATCTTGAAGACCCACATAAGTTGTACATGTTGTCAACTTCTAAAAAGTTACCACTTTCGGAAATATATCGGTCGGATTCACATCAGTATGAATCTTCACGAACTTCAACACACCGTCCTCGAGGAGCGAGCGAATATAATGATATCGAATATCAATGTGCTTAGTTCTAGAGTGAAAAGTTGAGTTTTTCGCTAAGTGTATAGAACTTTGACTATCACTATACAACTTAGGAGAATGTTGTTATTTACCAAGCTCTTTCATCAACCTTTTAAGCCAAACCATATCCTTGCAAGCTTCTGTAGCTCTAACATATTCTGCCTCCGTCATAGACAAAGCTACAATCTTTTGTAGCCTAGAAACCCTTGTAACCGCACCGCTTCCCAATGTAAATACAAAACTACTAGTGCTCTTCCGCCTATCAATGTCACCCGCACTACTAGAAAATGGACTAACAACCACGATCTATATTGGTTTTAGCCACAACGTCAACAATAGCTAAATGCTACAAACCTTACCGTGGCCAAACCCCAAAATTTGTGGCTAAAGACATATAACTATTTCTTTTTGGTGGCTTTAATTCTTGCTCGTGGCCAAACCGTGGCGAATAACTTTAAAATCGCGGGATCCAAAATTTAGAAGTTCGATTTCCCTCTAAACTCTCTCGTTCCACTTTATAAGTTGTAAGGTTTGAGCCATATCTTCAATCATATATCTCTCTCCAAATTTCTCCCAAATTACTTGCCCTAATTTCTCCCAAAAATCTTCGATCATATCTCTCTCTCCGAATCTCCAATCTCACGGAGGTAAGATTCAATTTCTGATCAGAGCCTTGACATCTCTCTCTGTAGGAGCAGCTACCTAATCCACCAAGCTCAGGTTCAATTTTGAGAGATTTAGTTGTTTTTGATTTTGGGTTGTTTTTGTTTGATTTGTTTTTTATGTTTGTGGTTGTTTTTGTGTGAAATTAGGGAAAGTATTACACCTGGGACTGTTTTAATTGTGCTTGCTGGGAGGTTTAAAGGGAAGAGAGTTGTGTTATTTAAGCAACTTTCATCAGGTATTAATGGTATCCTTACTTTCCTGTATCCTTGCTTTCATCAGGGGAAGAGAGTTGTGTTTTAACTATATCCTTGCTTTCCTGCATATACACATCATTATCAACCAATCCTATTAGCTTCATGGCGTGATTATCGCGTATAAATAATTTTGAAGGATAATATTAGTCAGCGACAGCGTAATAATATGTAGAATGGGGGATATATATAATGTACCATAATTGGGGGCATAGTTTGAAGGATTCCAACTTGTGCTTGCAAGTAGTTGACATACTTGAATTAGGATAAAAGAGATCAAATCACTGTACTTTTATTATACTACAACATAAAGTAATTACCCAGAGATCAAAATTGGCCAAAACGTTTAGGAGGACTATGGTTATTGGGATCAGTGCAGTAGTCGTAGTATATGTAATTCTTTCGTACCCATGCCAACTTTTATACCTCCCTAAGGGTAAGTTTTTGATCGATCCATTTAGGTTTGTAAGAGGTTGAACAAGGGGCAGTTAAGCCTCTCCCAGACCACATACATCCATCAATATTAAAGTCGGGAAATAATATAGTGAAAGGCGATAGCTTCCAGTCTACCTTGATGCGCCCACCTGTCGTGGCCCAATCACTTCCATCCCACAATGTTGCGTACACATTCATTGGCTGTTCACTTGGAAATGGAACCTTTGTTTTCCCTGTTTCATATACCCTAATGGGTATGTCGTCCGCATAAAAACTATAAGAGAATAGTAAGGTTTCCCATTAGTGCCAAGATCATTCCTTTAGGAGACCCTTTTAAAAATAAAAAAAATATACGAAAGAGTATAGAGGATGCTTCTGATAGTACAAAATTATATGCAACACAAGAAAGGAAAAGTTTCATAACAAGAGAACCATCAGGAATAAATAGTAAGGCAACTTCATTTCATTGCCTGAATAGTTAATACAAGCAATAATGCAAGCTTATTCACACACTAATTTAATATTTCATGTAGAATAGATTTCGAGCAGACAATGGCATCTTCGTCTTGCATTGGCATAAAGTGCGCAGAGGGCCCGACCAACAATTTTCCAAGCGAATCCGCATTTACCAACATCGTTGACCTCGTTTGCATAATCATAGTTGACTTGATAGATAGAAAGAGCCTCATTGAAGATTTATTCTCGACTTCGATGACTCTCCTCAAACTCCACAACACCATATAATATTTGTTTATATTTTTGTATAACTCCGTTCGCAGCCTCATTTTTTATTTCCTGATCAAGTTCCAGGGCATGTTTCATTTCAGTTCTGTACTTGTCATAATGATCCTTCCATAACAACAAGCAGGATTCTTCAACTTCTCCACTGAAACACAGAAGTTTTCATACTTCTTTTGACTGCATCTCCAATGACTGGAAAGACTCCACCTTATCGTGAATTTGTCCCAAAACAGATTTGGAGTTATAACTATTCCACTTTTTCATGAAATGTGGAAATTTTTCGGCCATCAAATCCTTTGGAATGATAACCTTTTTTTCACTTTTGGGTGCATCTAAAGCATCATAATATATATCAGTCAACGGAAGCATCTTTTCCTTTATGCAGTTTTTTTCTTCTTCACAATTATCACCTAGTATCAGGAGCCGGTCCATAAAAGCCAAACATCTATCTGATGCGGTACCAATAATATTACTCTGATGAAATTTGGCAGTTATAAATTGTTGGAAAAGCTTATGCTCCAATTGATATGAAGAAAAATGAGCCGGCCTTGGAAGAGATGCACTACTCGCTGAATAATTTTTTTCCCATGGTTTACTTAGTTTATAGTACTTCAATAGCTTTGGTTTTCTTTACACCCAATACATGTCACCTCGAAGTCAACATTTTCTATTTCAGCAGCCAATGATCGTGGACCTTTAGTAGGAAAGAAAATAGCATATTTAGCATTGCAAACAATATTTTCTAGCTCTTTGACATAAGTTGCCTGTAAAACGTGTATATCTCCAAAGTGCAACCCAATGATCCTGTATACTAATACTTCTCCCACAATTTTCCCTTTGTCCATAATAATGCAAACTTCATCACTATTTAGCAACCCAGTAGGGTCAGCTGTCCCCATCAGATAGTAACACTCACTCACATGTATCTTTCCTTCCATCAGTCATATCCTCTCGCCTGCCATGATCTTTGACAAACGATACTGCAAATATGGTTCATCAAGAGGCATTCCACATAGAATCATCTTGGGCATAATATAATCATCCATTTCAACGTGTCTTACAGTAATCAGCTGTTAGCTGAACTGTTTATGGTAGACTATAGATCTTTCAGAACTGTTTCGGCTCACTTCTCCCTCTGAAAATCTAACATCTAAAACGTTGTCATCTCCTAAAACCCTCTGAAGGTAAGTTTTTTGGCTTTGCAGATACGGGCCCTTAAAGATGCAAGATCCGTTAGGATACCCCTTTGTCTATAAGCATCTCAGAAGTATGGTATTTGTAGGGCGCTACAAGGCATTGGTTGACCTGCGCCAGGCTAAGGATGAAAAGGGCATCTCCCATGCAGCCTTTGTAAGTTGGCTGATTTGGTGTTCCGCTTACCTAAATCGTGTAATCAGCTGGAGGAATAGATTTTATGTAGCTGTTAATTGGGCGACACCTTTAGTTTTTGGGAGGGACAATTCTAGAATAGGCTAATGACGCATTCTTTCTGCCTCAACAATCATTAAAAAAAATGCAGTTAGATCATAGCTATGAGAGTTATTTGGGTATGTTTTTAGCTAAGCTAGCTATTATTGGGGTATTTTAGTGTTTATAGTGTGTTTTGCAAGTCATTTTTGGTTTGATTAAAATTACAACATTCTATAAATCACAACACATACAATAGTCTGGCTGCCCCCTCTTCTATTTATAGTGTTTATGTTAGTTCTTTTACTGCTAATGCTCGCTTGTTCCTAGTTTCTTTGTCTTTTCCCCTTCTTATCATGCACCTTCTTACTATTTCCCTTTCTTTCATAGAAGAAAACAAAGGCACGGAAAACTCTTGTTCGTATTTGCTATAACTTATACTTTATTTATATTGCCTTAATTTATATGAAGTACAATTATGTCGTCTACTTATACATTTGTTGCTTTGGCTATCAGTTTTTTTCATGGATCATACTACGCATTCACTCGATTCTGATTCAGCTATGGCGGATACCGCAGGTAAAATTTGTTATATCAAAATTTGTATAAAAGTTAATATTATTGTTATAATTGTTTAATTATTCTTTTGTTTACATTCTCTTGCTTCATCTTCTTTGAGGAGAAGGGGTCCATCTCGAGGATCTAAACCTTTACCTGATGGGAAGAAGAAAAATGTGGAGTTAATTCATGGGGTCAACCTATTCGAGGGGTCAACTCATACTCAACAACTATTGGAACTCTTACTCGTAACCATATCCCTATTAATTATAAGAAATTTACCAATGTTCCTGATGAATTCATTCACATTGTAAAAATAAAGCTAGAGGTAATTTGTTATATTTAATATTTATTAAATTATTATATTGAATATTTATTAATGCTTTCTTACTCATTCTTCTTGTATATTCAGCTGACCTTTGATCTTAGGCGTGTTGCTAATTTTAGCATAATGCGGCGTATGAACGATGCTATTCTTTCAAAAAAATTACTTGATTTGATATTTTCTATTAGTTATGCGATTATTAATGAAATATGTTGATTTTGTTTGTTGTGATGTTCAGGTCTAGAAATACTGGTTTTCCCTTGCAATCAGTTTAACAAATGAGACCCTAAAATACTAACAGGCAGATTTTAGAGTTTGCTTGTACCTGTTTCAAAGCCGAGTACCCCATTTGATAAGGTAAATCTTGTTGAACAAATTCGTTCTAATGGGCATTACATTAAGCATCTTGAGTAATAGGGCTACCCAATCCTGTAACACTTTGAAAAAGACTAGCAAAAGTGTTAAGTTTATTTAAGAGTCTGTACACCTAGCATTATTCTAGGTTTTGACACTTGCCTATATGTTCCATTTATAAGTGGTAGTGCCTGCCTTAGGCGTTCCACTTACTGCTTGAGACCCCAACTCACCAAGTGCTCTAATATATTTACTCCCCAACCCCACCATAGCCAAACATAGAATGAACATTTCCGTTTTTGTTGAGTAAAGCTGGGGTTAGGCAGAGATCTCTGGCTGTATACTGAAGATGGGAAAATATTATAACCTAGGGATTTTATTAACCTTAAGAGTCTTCTTCAATAAGTTTCTTATGATAATTAATGTGGATAATTTGGCTTTATTGCACAAGTTCTTGAAGTCAAATAAAGGTGGTTTATTTGGGGACAACAACAAGTGGAACTTTGCCAAATTTCTCGTTGACAAGGATAGACATGCAGTGGATCATTACACTCCTACTACTTCTCTTCTCAGTTTTGAGGTAAAACCTATTACTTTCAGCATTTTTCCTTGCTCTTTTGTCAAATCTTCTCTGGTTATTCTATTGTCAAATCTTCTTGTTCAACAGCAGGCTATGTGAGGGTTGGAGCTAGGGAATCAAAAGACTTTCACACTTAAGACATCACAATCTGCTCCTTTTTGCAACACAACTGTTGTTGCAGACACCGGGGGATGTAGTAATCAGATTCTCAGTAAGAGAAGCATTCACGAGTTAGTCACACAGGTGAGCTTATCTGAAATAAATAAGATTTCCCCCCTATATATTAGCTTTACTTTTATAGACAGTAATTTATGTTTGGTTTTTGTGAATTACTAGATTTGTCAAGTTTGTTTCGCATCTGAAGTTGTATAGGTTTTCATTTGTGTTTATTTATCTATTTCTTGGACAGATTGATCCGTCTGAGAAGTTGGATCCAAAGATTGAAGACATTCTTGGGGAAATAGCTGAGGATTTTGTTGAGTTAGTGAGTTTTTATGACATTATGGTTATCTTATTTACTTGTACTTCATGGATAATCTCAGTGGGTAATTAAGAGCTTCTTTATCACATATACATGAATATATGTCTTGGATTTTAATTTGGTTGTAGTAATTTAAAACTCAAAGCAGATCCTAATTGCTCAGGTGTACCGCCTGGGCTATTTTGTAGTATAATGGGCGATTTTAGTTATGTCAAGAAAATATAATGGTGCTTGTTAACATAAGTAAGGGAAGGGCATCTTCTGTATGAACTTCGCCTTAAAGAAGGCAAGGAGTGTCCTTGTACCTATCCATAATTCTCTTTTTTCTCAACTCTATTATGATCTACATTCCCTTTCACAATAACTACTTATTATTGTAGCAAGCTTTAAATGTAAGACTGGCGGGACATTTTCAATTTTTTAGGTTCACTTATTGCTCTTAAGGGAAGTTAAAAGTTTCGAATAAAGAAGTAATTTTGAGGTTCTTTGAGGGCTGGCATTTGCCTTAGTAAGATGAATTTGGATAGCTGGTCCAGGATATTCAGGTTGTTGGTGGTGAAGGTATTGGCAGGTGTAGCTTATTGTGTTTTAAGTTATGAAGACGGGACAGTTAGGCTGTGGTGCTAACTTTCTTTATAAGTAAGTTGATTTAGTACATGCATCACAGGAATCATATAGTATCTATTTGTGGTTGTACAGGACGAGGGCCTGACGCATTTGATGGAAGGGGAACATGTGGGTCCATTCAATCTTGGTAACCCTAGCAAATTCACCATGCTTGAGCTTGTGCGCGTACCTTATGTAATTTGAACCACGGTTCACTATTATTTTAGTTATACCTGTTGGACCATAATTGTGCTCCCTACCACATTGGTAGATCTACCTTTACAGGTTATAGAAATGGAATTGACATTTCCTTGGCTCTATTTTATGCTGCCAGAGCAGTGTTAGTAGAAGTCTAAAGTAACCCGTAATGAAAAGCAAATATAGCTTTAAATGTTTTCTATTAAGTTTGTGTTTTCGTTTTCACAAATGGCCTTCACTTTCAACAATATATCGCACAACCCAATTTGTACCTGTATCGCATAATTTAGTCACATATGATATCACTATATCGTAATTATATTGTTTTCATTAGTTACAATGTATCATGAGTTATGGGCATAATAAGTATCATTTACAAGATCTACAGTATGGGATGGGTATACCAGGCATATCTTATGGTAATCAAGATTTATGTATTATGATGTGTCACTACAATATTCTTTCCTCTCTTTTTTCTTTTGATAAGTGAGCAGAGCTAAAGATACCTTTTCATTGAGAAGAAATTGAAATTGCTACACCACGAATTTAGGATCGTACATAGCCCCTGTCATTAACATTCTCAAATTTGATTTTCTTGAGGTTATCTGCAAATGAACTTGGGGTGATAATATGAAAAAAAAATTTAGGAAGTAGGCTTGCAAGATAATGCCATGTTATTTTAGTTTATATGTGATAGTTTGCTGCACTGTTAGTTTTACTGTATTATTGTGTTCTATTAAACCGTAGTATCACTCTTCTAGGACCATAAACTACTCTGCTTTTCTTGCGAGGCCGAATTGTGTTTGTCTACACAATTGTTTGTCTATTAGTTAGTGCTCGTACTTGCTATGTTAGTGCTCATTGTATCCTACATTTTTCCTTGGGCTTTTTATGCCTTGACATGTGGATGCCTTTAGAGTTGTTAAGAGACGATGTGTTTGTGGCTTATTTTAGAACAATGTTGAAATGTTCCAGTTGGTTTTATTTTACAGGCTTCAGGACTTAGCTGGGTATGGAGTTGCCATGGACGTGTCTAAAGAGTTTGCCACTTCTTTCCCAGACCGTACATTCCGGTCTCCATTTGTTGGTCTTTTAATAAAAAGCGGAAGAAATGGTAAGATCAAAATTTTTCCCAGACCGTACATTTCAGGCAAAAACAATGGAAAAGATCCAGAAGGATCTAGGGATAATTGGGCTTTTTCAGTTGTTGCTCGAACGAGGTTGAGAGTCGTTTGAATGACTCGACATGTCTTCTGGAAATTGGCCTAAGATCTCCAAGTAGCTCGAACGACCCTAAATGTCGTTCGAATGACGCTTTTTCTTCTATTCGAACGATTCGACATGTCCTCTGGAATTTTGGCCCAGTGGAGTATTTTCGTTCGAACGACCTTGGAAGTCGTTCGAACGACATGTCATACAATTCTTTTATATCTTATTGTGTATTAATTTGTTGTACTTGTTTATGTTATACAAAATTTTGGGGAACGAATATTCCAGCTGCTAATTAAGTTCTTATATTCTTGCAGGCTGATGAAGGTACATCAAATGGGAAGCACAACTAGCTTGGACTACAAAAGAGGTATTTTAGATCAGTCCCAATCACCCAATTATCAAAAACTTGAGTGTAAGTCCTAGTTATTTCCATTTATGTCTTGCAAAAACTGTTTAGTATATTGCTATTTTTCCCTATGCAAGATATTTACTAATTTTGTGTTTAACATTTACGGGCTGCATACAACAATAGCCCCAATGATCAAGAGGCACTGAAAGCTATAGATCTTTTGTATGATACAGTTTTAGTTTCTAGTGGCTTTACTGTAAGTATTATGACCTCCTGAGTGATCAAATGCACGAATCTGTCTTCTTTGGGTGTTTGTTGTTTTGGGTTTCAAGTGATTGTAATGATTGTACAAATGTGAAATATATATATATAATATATATATATATATATATATATATATATATATATATATATTTTGTAAAATGACTTTAGCCACGGCTAGTTTTGTAGTAAATAACGCGTATTTTCCACAGATAAAATCGTGGTACTTAACAAGCATTAGCCATAAATACTAAGGTGGTGATTGATAAGTATTAGCCACGGAACATTTCGTGGGAAAGTTCGTAGCCAATGGAGCCATTTGCCACGGTTTATAATGTATCCAATGTGCATTAATAGCCACGAAATAGCCACGGTCGTATCCGTGGCTATATCTCATTCATTAGCCACGGTCAAGTTCGTGCTTGAGTATTGGCCACACCCCCAGTTGACACGGGCCTAGGTACGAGTATACTCGTGGCAAATTGTATTAGCCACGGCCAGAGCGGTGGCCATTAACGCTAATTCTAGTAGTGTCGCCATATCAGAATCAACAAAATCCTGTAAGCATATCTGTGAATCCTCATAGCATAATGTCATATCTTGAGTCCCCTTTAGATCATCAATATCTATTTCACAGCTCTCCAATGCTCCTTGCCTAGATTACTCATATACCCCCTAACAAATCCCACTGCTTGGGAAATGTCTGGTCTCGTACAAATCATAACGTACATTAGGCTACCAACCGCGGATTGATAATGAACCTTCCGCATCTCATCGCGATCCTTCTGGGTCATTGGACAACAATCCTTTAATAATTTAAAGTGACCTCCCAATGGTGTACTAACAACTTTAGGACCATCCATATTAAACCGCTTAAGTACTTTGTTGATGTACTCAGCTTGAGATAACCTCAATTCTCACGGCTTTCTGTCCCTTGTAACACGCATATCATGAACTTGATTTGCCGTACCCAAGTCCTTCATAGAAAACTCCCAGGATAACTGTTCCTTCAACTTGACAATTTATCCCATGTCAGCACTTGCTACCAAACATATGATCTACATACAAAAGTAGAATAATATATAAGTTCCCCATATTTTTGATAAAGCAACAGTGATCTGCATTGCTCTTTGAATAACCATTTCTGGACATGAATTGTTCGAGCTTCAAATACCACTGTCTCGACGCTTGTTTCAAACCATATAAGCTTTTCGTGAGCTTACACACAAGATCTTTTTTTCCTTTAACCGAATACTCTTCTGGTTGCTTTATATAAATTTCTTCATCAAGGTTGCCGTGAAGAAATGTTGTCTTGACATCAAGCTACTCAATATGCAAATCTTCAACTGTAACTATATTCGTTACAACCCGAATAGTAGACATCTTCACAACAGGAGCAAAGATCTCACCGAAATTAACGCATTCTTTCTGCTGAAAGCCCTTCACCAAGGGTCTAGCCTTAAATCTCCTTGAAGCGTCAGATTCTTGCTTTAGTTTGTATACCCACTTGTTGTGCAACGCTCTCTTCCCTTTCAGTAATTGAACTAAATCCCAAGTTTGAATTACTGATAATGACTGTATCTCATCATCCATAGCAAGCTCTCACTTTCTCTTGGCTTCCACATCTAAAACCTCCTTGTAACTTTCTGGTTTACCACCATCCGTAAGTAATAAGTGATTTAGGGAGTTAACGTACCTAGCCGAAACTCTTGGAATTCTCAGCTCCTTTCGAAGTGTTATTGGAATGCCTAGATCATTAAGTTCCCCGCCTTAATCTGGTGCATCAGACTCAACCACGACTTCATCATCTACCTCTCGAGAGGGTTCATAATCAATGTCGACACTTTTTGCTGTTTCACTTCGATTCTTTTTACCAGGTACTTTGAAGTCTTTATACAAGACTTCCTCATTGAATGTAACATTACAGCTCTGGATGATTTTCCAATTTTTGCATCCCAAAATTGGTATCCTAACTCATAAACCATCATATCCAATGAATATGCACTTCGTCGACTTTGCATCTAAATTTGTCCTTGAATATGAATTATTAAGCACATATGAGGTACAACCGAAAATATGCAAGTGTGAAAGGTTTACATCTTTATCGCTCCATGCTTCTTCAGGAAGTCCAAAGTCCAAAGCCGTTGCAGGCCATCTGTTAATCAAGTACGTCACCGTACTAACCGCATCCGCCCAAAAGTATTTTGTCAATCCAACGTTAAGTCTCATACTCCTCGCTCTTTCATTTATTGTTTGGTTCATGCGTTCTGCAATACCATTTTGTTGCGGTGTTCCGGGAATAGTCTTCTTTCGCCTAATCTAGTTTGATGCGCAAAAGTCATCAAACTCATTACTATAGTATTTGCCCCCGTTATCCGACCTGAGACACTTCAGTTTCAAACCAGTTTTATTTTCAACTAGAGCCCTCCACTTCTTGAATTTATCAAACACATTTGATTTGTTTTTTACGAAGTAGACCCACAGTTTACAAGTAGATTTATCAATGAAAGTAAGGTAATAATGAGAACCTCCAAGAGAAGACACCTTGGTTGTCCCCCTAACATCTGTGTGTACAAGATCCAGCTTTCCATCTTTCCTTGATCTTCTAGTTATTCTGAAACTAACCTTCTTCTGCTTCGTAAGAACACAGTCTTCATAAAACTTGAGATAAACCTTATAAATACCCTTTAGCTTTCCCTTTGTTACCATCATCTTCATACCCTTTTCACTTATATGACCGAGCCGTTTGTACCATGTACTTATATTAATTCTCGGAGTAGCCGCACAAATATTGGAAATTGTGTTTTGTGCTGTATACAACGTTCCTTGCCTCAAGCCTTGAGCTACTACCATAACTCCCTTTATAACCTTCCAGAAGGTTGCACCAAAGATGCTTACATATCCGTCATTATCCACCAATTTGCTAACCGATATAAGGGTACGCCCCAATTTAGGTACAAGTCACACATTTTGTAAAACCAATGTCGCCCCCGAAGGCAACATCAACCTGGAGTTTCCCTTTCCAGTAATATTGCGTACACTCTTATCTGCAAGAAAGACCGTACCATGGAAAGAGGCACCCGAATCAACTATCCAAAATTCATTAGCATCGTCACACGAAAGTAGTAGAGCCTTATCAGAACTAACCTCCTCAGTAAGATTCATTGTATCTACTTCCTCATCATCAACTTTCTTTGAAGAAGAGTTACAATCTCGCCTGAAGTGACCATTCTTTCCACAAGTCCAACAAGTACCGGGCGGCTTAGACTTTCCTCTTGACTGTGATCGACCCCTTCCATATTTTGGCCTTTTTCTGTAAGACCTCCCTCATTCCTCGACGTTCAACGCACTGCCGTTTGAATTCGAAAAGGGTTCATATGTTTTACGCCTATTCTCTTCACTCATAATCAAAGAGACTATAATGTCAAATTTAATATCTTCCTTCCCCGATGAATTGCTCACAGCAGTAATGAACCCTTCCCAGCTCTCCGGTATCTGCCCTAGAAAAGCCCACGCTCTCACCTCCTCGGTAAAAGTAATTTTTACAGATTCCAGTTGAGCATGAATGGTATTGAAATCACTGATATGAGCTTGTACACTATCATTATCCTTCATCTTTAAGGTAAATAAGTGCCGTAAAAGATGTACCTTATTTTCCCAGACGATTCTGAGTACATAGCAGACAAATTCTCCATCAAAACCTTCGTTGTTGTAACTTAGGAGATTATGTGTAGAATCTGAGATGACAGCGCTAATCTAACGGTTCCAAGTACCTTGCGATCCAATCGTGCTCACTTAGCAATATCGTAATTTGTTGGCTTCATCTCAACTCCACCCAATCGTAAATCAGGATCCTTATGATAGAGGTAATCTTCTATCTACATCTTCCACACTCCAAAATTTGAACCATTAAGCTTCGTGATCTTCAATTTCTCCTGATCAGCCATCGTTCTTCACCATAAAAGCCCTGCAACACTTGTTCTAATACTAATTTTTGATAATAGAGGAAGCTAATCTCTCTTCTACACCAAGAACGATACATAAAATATGTCAATAAAGTAAACTAAGAAACACAAAACAATAAAGAAGACAAGATTTTCCCAGAGGAAGGAAGTGGAAGAACCTCGCGGATAAAAAACCACTCCCCACGAATAATTCATTATGATCAAATAGGTTACACGATCTCTCCAAGCTTCTCAAGGTTTGTAATGGAGTCTCTTAAATTTTAGGTTTCTAGAATTAAACTCACAGAGAAAAGATTAGGCTAACAAATAACTTAAGTCCTATTTATATACTAGAGGACTAAATTCAAGTAGAACGGATCTCGAGGAAAACTCAACGTCTCATAAGAACACTCAAGGACAACCTACACACATCTCATTCGAACGAAACACAAACTCGTTCGAACGACTAAAAGGTTTCAGCCCTAGAAAACATATATGTCGTTCGAACGACTTCTTTGGTCTTTAAGTTTCAACACAAAAAATAGACATCTCGTTCAAATAAGATCCATTTTCGTTCGAGCGACTTCGACCTATTTTGAGTTCAACTTTAACAGATCGAACTTGGTCGAATTGAACCAATTCGAAGCTTCAGGTAACATAACCAGCTAGATCTTCAGGTCGAATAAAACTTATCCAAAAGAACCAGTTCGAAATGAACATTGAAAATTCGCATTTTCAATCTGTCTTCAATCCTCGAACTGAACTAGCTCGAACTGAAACTACCTTAAACATAAATTTAAGTTCATACCTCAACAGGCTAGTAGAACGTCTTTGTTCTTCTGGGCTGTAATTTGTTGTCCCTGTATAACTTTCAAAGTATCTCGCACATCCGACAGCTGTTATTTTAGAGTGGCTCGTCTTTTTATCTCGGAGTGTAGAGTTGTTCGCAATTTTATTAGTACGACGCTTCCTTCTATTGGGCCAATTGGCGTAGGAAGGTCTGGAAGCGGCATTCTGTGAAGAGTGTAGGTATCAGTTATTTCTGAGAATTGTGGCAAAAATGCTTCGTTCCCACAGACGGTGCCAAATGTAAGAGCCTAATTTCATATTCCAAACTTAGTTTCTCATACCAATGATAATCAGAGCGTTAGTAAGAAATAAGCAATTGCTAACACCAGGTTTAGCGTAGAAAACCTTTGAATAGGTTAAAAACCACGACCTCTCTTAAGGATTTAGAAAGAGAGATATTATTGATAATTGCTAGCTATTACAGAGAATGCTCTGAGTAGTTTTGTATAGAGTTTATGGGTAGAATTTCCTATATAGGATTTCATGTCTTTTATATGTAGTTTTCTGGTCTTATTTATAGGTCTTATAATATGACCGTTTGACTACCATTATTATTCTTAATGATGGAGGTTGCAATCATAGTTTTGATGAGTCTTCATAATGGCTGTGTAATGGCTTGAGTAAATTTTATGTCTGGCTTCATTAAATGATGTCGTGAATGTTAAATTGAACTGCTAATGTAGAGGTCGAGAATGATGAGTAGACTTCTTTGTAGTTGTTCCATAATGTGCCTTGTAATCGTATGTTGATGAGGTCGAGTAAATGTATGATGGTCGAAGATGGGGCTTGAGTTCGAGATCCGGAATAAGCCACTACAACTTCTAACTTGACTTTGACTACACGTTTTCCCCATATACTATGGTTTTGGTCGTTCTCCAACAAAGACCAGTTTAAGTAGGGGTATTTTGGGATTTTCAACCCAAAATAACTCAAAAAAGCCGAATAAAAACACATCCTAACCCTAAATAAGCCAAATCAAAACCCACCCAACGTTTTCCTCACTCTCTTTCTATCTCGTTATCTTTCTCCCCTCTTTCTCCCACCCCTTTCTCTATCCACTCTTTCTCCCACCCCTCTCTCTATCCCCCCTTTATATACCTCTCTCTCTCCCCCCCTTATATATCTCTCTCTCCCATATCTCTCCATCTACATCTACCTCTCTCTTTATATATATATATATATATATATATATATATATATATATATATATATATCTTATCTCTTTCTCTTCCCCTCACCCTCACCCTCTTTCTCTCTCTCTCATACCTCTACCTCTCTCTTTATCTTGCCCTCACCTCTCTCTCTCTCTCTCTCGCTTTCTCTCTCTCTCTCACTCTCTCTCTCTACAATGGTTGTTTCTCAATTTCCCTCTCTATGCGGGTATGTTGAACCATGTCCCCTATATATTTGGTATTTTAATATGTGATTTGCACATTTTAATTTTGTTTTTGCCTTAAACCACCATTTTAATTGTGTTGTTGCATTAATATATGATGAATTAGATAGGAAAATGTGGTTTACATATGTTTTTGGTATTTTTGTGGAGAAACTTCTAATTTATGATCAAATTATATGGTTCAGCTAAACAGATTAGTGACATGTTGAAGTTAGAAGTCAAAATTTTAAGTAAAACTTCTAACCTTCAGCTAAATGCACGCAAATTTTTTTCAATCTTCTAACCTCACAACTTTTAACCTCAATCTTCTATGCCTTCTCCACCCAAAAAAGAAAAGAAAAAAGAAAAAGGCCTAGAAGAATCCATACCAAAAAACAAAAAAAAACCCGAGCAAGATTATCTCCAACAGAGTGTAGGTTGGGACCAACCCAACAAAGCTCAACAAAATAAGAATCCCAAAAATATTCTAAACTATCGATCAGCTTATCCTTGTAGGCTACCTCAAATCAGACAATCGTTGCTCTCCACCATTCTAAACTATCGATTAACTTATTCTTTTAATTTCAGTCACAAATATTTCATCAGATAGATATTGTGCATTTGTGCGAAGACAATTGCAACTTCCAGAAAGCCACCTAAACAACCATGCCTTTCAGAAAACCGCTATAATGTTTCAACTTATGCCACCCAGGAACACCGAGTAAAATTGATCTAGTTTGAATTTTTAGGTGGGCCCTGTACGAAAATTTCTTCTATCGCCGAGGTTGCTCTAAGAGTGTCAGCTCAGATCTCTTTAGTCATCTCCGCCCATACATACTGCCACCTTGCTCTAACCGTTTCGCATCCGCAAAGTACACCGGCTTTTTTACTTCTTATAAACTCTCACTCTGCTGGAGATACTCTACAATATAACTCTTCACTGAGGAAACAGACACTGCTACTCTTTGCACTTCAACAAGGTAAATAGTTCTGCTAAAACATCTCCATTTTTAGGGTTTTTCTCTTTTTCCACTATGAACTTAATTTTTAGGGTTTTAATATGGTTGTGTTTCTGATTTGTAGGTTTGAGAAAAGGGGTTGGATCAAATTCGTTATTTGGTGAGTTTTTCTTCATTATTAGTTCCATCCAATTTCATTGTGTTTCTTTGTGTTTGTTTAACATGTTAATGCCAATTGTTTGGTTCGTCGAAAATGAAGGAAATGTAAAATGAAATCATGGGAAACTTTTTTCTTTGTATTTGGTTAATGAGGAAAAAAAGGGAAAAAACTTATTTTATGTTGTGTAATTTACCTCATTTAGTTGAAAATGGAGGAAACCCTAACTTGTATCCTCTTTAAAACACGCGAAATAGATTTTTATTAAGAAAGGAAATGTAGAAAGAAAATTTGGATAGGAAAACATGTGGAGAGAAATTTGGACTAAGAGAAAATGTAGAGAGACAAAATTTCGATTGTGTAAGTTTGGTTATAGAGAAAAAACTAAGTGGAGAAAATTTTGAGAAAATTTAATTTAGGATAATCTAGGAATTTGAAGTTTGTGCGGAGAGGAAAACCAGACTAGAGAGGAATTGGATTTTGAAATTTTGGCTGGAGCAAATCTAGCGAGAGAAAATTTGAAGAGAATTCTAGGGATAAAAAATATTTTAGAGATTTCTGCGAATCATCTACCATAAAAATGGTGATCTTTTTTTTGTCCTTCTCACAATAAACCCAACATAGCCCAGGTGACAAATATAATTTTGTGTTCCAGAGGGCTTCACTTTCATTGGCTTCGGAGGGACATTAAAACAAACCTTGTGGGGCATGTATAAAGTTGTTTTTAAACCAAGAAGTTATTAGTGACATATGGGATTACCAAAGAACAAAGCTTTAGAAGTGGATGGACTATATAGGTTTTTATTTGATAGCGTAAAATGACTGTGTTGTCATTGTTTCCAATGCCATTTTTCCTTCCAATGCCATTCTTCCTTTGATAATCTTGGACTACTTCTTCAATTGACTTTATCTTGTAGTTGTCTGGACACTGACCTTATCTTGGACTACTTCCACATATGCTCTAATATATATCTTACCAGTCTATTCATGTTATATACTTATTTTTAGTATTACTAATTAACGTATATTAGTCAGTAATATCCTCAGTGAAAAATTGAGGAATATTTATACATCAGTTCTCTTGTGGAATGAGGAGCAGATTCTATTATTAAAACTTATTTGGTAAAATAAGAGTTGGCCTTGCAACATATATTTGTCTTAGAATAATTATTGCGTCGATTTTATACATAAGCTCTTAGTTCATGAAAACTTATTGGTTGTTAGATAGGTGTCAAGGTACTTTTTTGTTTGTTTGTATAACAAGTCGAGGTGTCAAGATTGACCTCTACTGTAAAAAAAATTGGTATGCAATTTGAACATAGCCAACTTTGAAGAATTTTGTCATTGTTTATGCATCCCAGTACTATGATTATATGCGAGTTATGAAATGTAGTATTTAGTTCAATTCACTTAGAGAGTTTCCAATCAACATCGAACACCATATGCTGGACCATCAGAGAGGACTTATGCGTATGTCTAGTCCCTTTCCTTTCTTTTCTTTCCATTCGTTTTCTGACATTCTCATTGTTTCTTCAATCTAGTGTGTGGGATCTAATGGAGGGAGAAAATGACAGTCCAAACAACGGGGTTTTGGGAAACGTCAGTCTTTGCTCTGGTGATTCTGTGGTCGATCTCACCAATGAGGTTCATCAACTTCCCTGCTGCATTAAGCAAACTGGCCCTTCCTCTGTTTCACACTACTTCAAACCAAAAGAAACTGGTGTCAATGTAGACGGCCTAAGTGTAAAGGAAGCTTGCTTTAGAGGAAGAAAGCTACAAGGGGCAACCATTTCTCTTCCTGAAGGATACAAAGGCTTTGTCTTGGAAAAGAAAATAAATAAAGGGAAAAGGAAAGCTACAGGTAATTCTGAAGAGAATAACTGTTGGCAGACTCGGGCAAAATTTCAAAACTTAACATATTGGAATCATGACACCCTCCCTTCTAACGGTGATGCTTTCTTGCGCTGTTTTCACTGGTTTTCAGTCGCCGATGTGTTGCACAAACCTGTCAGTGCAGATGACTTGGCTTCTGTTTCTACTATTCCAATGCAATGATGACGTTCCAATGGAAAGAAATGCATTTTGTTGTGTACTTTTGGTGAAAATTTGTAAGACTTTATCTAACTAGTTTTTTTGTTGTTGGAAAATAAGCGGTTGTATAACAAAAAAGGGGGAAAGTACAAAGGTGGGGACAACCCTCTCCTCTCAAGAGCACAAGAGAGAAGCAGGGAGCCTTACACCCAACATGCAGATTCAAGGAATCTAATGCACTCGAAAATAAGCTTTACTATTCTCATCATCACAAACTTGTACTTTAAGAGCTTCAGAGAAGTCTATAGCCTTGATTTCTAGATACCCCATCTCAGACAGAGTTTTGGATAGGAGAATAGCTGCTCTATTAGTTTCCTTGAAGATATGTTTACAGCTGAAGACGTCAAAAGAATTCACTAACCTCAAAATATCCCCAACCACTGTCCTACACTACCAATCTGGTATGCTCTCTTTGTTTAAAATTTTAACTACTAACATGGAGGTTGAGTTGATCTCTACCTTAGCTTGCTTGTATTTGATAGCCAGCTCAAGCCCTGCTTTAATACTTTGGAATTCATGATAGATAACAGACCGGGCAACACTTCTGCCTGCACAAGCAATTGCCGGACTCATAGCTTCTCGCAAAATAGCTCCATAACTCCCAACATCAGACAAGGAGCTAGCAGTATTAATCATACATTCAGCAGGTTTGGGTTTTCTCCAAGTACACTCACTGATTTCTTTATTAACCCATATACAGTTCAGGTTCCAGCTCTCGGCCATGTATCTGTTGTCTTCAGTCTTGTTGTCTTCAGTCTCTTGGAGCTTAAACTGTTTAAATGCTAGCTTAAGCTTAACATCAGGAAAAATGGAAAGAAGAAGGACCGGGGCTTCACAATGGATGCTCTCAAAAACCCTTTTATTCCTTTCTCTCCAGAGATGATGAATAAAACAGTTAAGAAGAAGTTTGAGGATAAGAGCTTTGATTGATTTACCTGTGGTTTGCAGAAGAACCCACTGAATTTCTTCATTGTAATCAACAATTGCTCTGTGGTAGCCCAATTTTTCAATCAGCTTCCCCCAAATCCATTGTGCATAGCAGCATTCAAAGAAGATGTGAGCTTCAACTTCCTCATAATCCCAACAAAACAAACATTTAGAGTGATGGACAAGGCCCCAAGATTTGAGCTTGGATTGGGTTTTAAGTGTTCCCTAAAAGCCAGCCAAGATATGAAACTATGTCTTTCAATGTTGCCAGTAAACCAGACAGAAGAAGCCCATCTCCAAAGGGGATTGTGATGCCTAATTTCCTGATAGCTGCTCTTCATAGAAAATTCTCCTGAAGAGGTTGGAGTCCAGATCACTTCATCTTCACCTTCAGCATCAATTTCCACTTTATCCAGGTCATTCCAGATCTCCGTTAATCTGTGAGCATATTTCTCTGGAGGGTTCCATCTGCCATTGCTAATCAGGAGCATTCAAAAACAAGACCGAGTCGTACTTCATATCAGCTGTGAATTTATCTCTCAAAGCTCCAAAAGGATGCCATGGGTCTTTCCACAAATAAGTCTTATCTCCTTTGCCAATTTTATAATGGACAACAGCAATTGCTTCCTTTCGAGCTTTAAGGATATGTCTCCAAGACCAAGAGTAATCTTGTGGGCATTGGATGTCCCAGAAGTTCTTGTTTCTTATCAAGTTTGCATAAATCCATTTAACCCACAAAGACTCATTAAAGGAGACAATTTGCCACACATTTTTAAGGATTGCAGCTTTGTTCCAAACCTCAAACTGCTTAACTCCAAGTCCCCCTTCACTCTTGGGATGACATAAGGTGTTCCAACTGACTAAGCAAGCTTTTTTTTTATTGATATCTGCTCCTGCCTATAGGAATTGTCTACAGAGAGAGATGAGAGCTTTTATGGTTCTCTGAGGAAGGGCAAAGCAACTCATCCAGTAAATCTGCATACTGCTGAGAACAGCTTTCAATAACGTGAGCCTGCCAGGATAAGAAAGGAATTGAGCTTTCCAAGAATGCACCTTTTGAAATAGATTCTCGACTAAGGGCAGACAATCAGTGTCTTAGTCTAGTTGTAATGAGTGGAAGACCCAGATATTTAATTGGAAGAGTTCCTTTTTCAAAATTAAGGGCTTGAGTAATTTCTCCAGCTTCATGGTCAGACATACCAACAAAGTATAGTTTACTTTTTTCCACATTCACTTGTAAGCCAGTAGTATACTGAAATTCCTCCAAAGTAGCAGCAAGAGTTTTGGCAGTCCCCACTTCACCTTTCATGAAGACTATAAGATCGTCAGCAAAGCACAAAAGTGGAATAGGCGGCTTGAGACACTTTGGGTGAAGCTTGAACCTTTCCAGCTCAACTTCCTTCATAAGGGCTCTAGAAAGAATCTTCATGACCATGACAAAGAGATATGGTGACATTGGGTCTCCTTGACGAATGCCTCTTTTTCTAGGGAAATAACCTTCAAGTGTGCCATTGAGAGAGATAGAGTACCGAGGAGTGGAGATACAAGCTTCTATCCAAGAGATCATATTAATAGGGAAATGGAACTTCTGAAGGATCCTCACAATTGTACTCCAGCTAACCATATCAAAGGCTTTCTTCAAGTCGATCTTGGCCGCGCACCTTTTAGGACCTTTATCTCTATGATAATTTCTGAGAATTTCATGCGACAACATAATGTTTTCTGTAATATTTCTGCCAAAAATAAACGCTGACTGATTTGGAGAAATGATGTGAGCAATCACCATCTTCAGACGGATTGCAATGATCTTAGAGATACACTTGTACATAGTATTGCAGCAAGCTATAGGTCTGTACTCGCTAAACCTTTTGGGGCATTCATTCTTGGGGATTAAAGCAATGATGGTAGCATTTAGTTCCCTGATCATCTTGCAAGAGTTGAAGAAGTTCGAAATTGCTTTCACAAAATCATCTCCAATAATACTCCAAGCTTTCTTGTAAAAAAATGTTGTAAAACCATCTGCACCGTGAGCCTTTTCATTGTTGAGTAAAGACAAAGCAACCACGATCTCACCTCTAGTAATCTCCTTCTTGAGCTCCTCCTGCATTTCAGTCCCAATCTGATCAACATCCACATTATCAATGAAATCCCAGTCACTGTTCACAGTCCCTTGTGTTCCCAGAATTCCAGTAAAATAATCCACTCCCATTTTAGAAATGTCATTTGCATTTTCTGCCTAGTGCCCATTTTCATCCTCCATGTTGGTGATTCGGTTTCTAGCTCTTCTAACTAGTTAATGCCAATGTAAACATTTTCCACAATTTTCAGCAAGTTTTGGCAATGATAATTCTCCATTCCACACTGCATTGCATATATGAGATCACGGTGCATTTATCAGCAGGTACTTGTCCAACGCTTTTATTACAAACTTCAGACCATAGGCATTGACATTTCTTATATTTGACAGATACAGGGTTTACCAGCAGGGTTATGGTCATAAACTGATGTGTTCCTTTTTAGGCCTTCTTTATGAGACAATTGTTGATTAACCTACATTATTGATTTGTGAGCTAATTTACACAGAACAACTGAAGAACGGAAATGTTTAAGGCTTTGCAACCGCTGTAGAATAATATGGTATACCGGGCATCACTTGAGTTTTGATCTTCGCTATAAAAGTAATTTGGTTATTTATTTCCATTCTTACCGTCCTTTTCCCCTAACCCCTACAGTACTGACTTTATAAATCTGTAGTAGCTGCTACAAGACGTTCTCGATTTCAGACACTGAACATGCAAGTTAGGGCTAGCTATTTTGGATGCTCCAAAAAAGAGAGAAGAATTTAAAGTTGTAGCCGCAATATAAAGTGAAACCTAGATAAATAGGGAGCCCTCGGACTGCAAAAAAAAGAAGTGCAAATATAAAGGTTGTGCAATTATATAGATTGCAATTATAAAGGATTTGCATTTTGGGGACCAAAGTTTTTTGTGCTTTTAGAGAGATTGTGCATTTATATAGGGTGCAATAAGACAGGTTTCACTGTAGTTTATCATGTGATAGTTTTTTAAACGAAAATTATGAGAATAAATACTACTTTTTGCCATCTTTACAAAATCAGACCCAAGGAACAATAAATTCTAAAATCGATACTGGCAAGAAAAAACCAATTTTGCCAATACTAAAGTTACAATATTACAGCAGACAACCACCTGTTTTTGGGCTCCACAAGTACGAATGTCACATCCGAAACAATAAAAAATTGTAAAACTCATTTAAAACTATTATATCAAGTCACGTGTACGTGTACGATACACATTGTAGCCATCTCATGAATTACTTGTCATTTGATTTTTTACAGTTTGTCATACCTTTTACCAGATTTGTTATTTGTAAGAAGGCAGACTCTTTCACCAATTTTGTTACTATTTCCCATATTGTTTATGGTTAGGTATTACGTGCGGTTCACAGGAGTTCGTTTGGTTTTTGGCGCCAAAAACGATCTCGATTCATCGAACAGTTTCTTCTTCTTACTCGATCGCAAAAATCATCCCGATTATTTGTCACAAACCGTCTGTGTGACTGCTGTCTACCAAGTGTTTGATTAAAGACCAGTACTCTACTCCTTGGGCATGGAGAAAATGATGGTACTTTACTCCTGTAGATGGTACTATGCTCTAGTCTACTCATGAAGCAAACGATGGTAAATCATTTGCGCGGCTGCTGCCAACCAAACTATGCCATTTATTCAGTTAAACTTTAGCATTTATTCTGAGAACTGTCATTTGGTAACAACTAGTTGTCATTTGTGTTATATAACTTTGTCATTTGTTCAATCTTCTTTGTCATTTGTTTTATATAACTTTGTCATTTGTTTTTAAAAAAATCAACTACTTGAATATTGCAGTAGGTTTGTAGGCCACGGCTCCACAAATAAGGCCACAGATAAGGCTGTGGGCTCCACAAGTACGAATGTCACTTCTTAAATAATAATAATATTTGTTTTTAAAAAAATCAACTACTTGAATATTACAGTAGGTTTGTAGGCCACGGCTCCACAAATAAGGCCACAGATAAGGCTGTGGGCTCCACAAGTACGAATATCACTTCTTAAATAATAATAATAATAAGTTTGAATCATTTAAAAATATATTATCACGCAACGTGTCCAAATTTAATTCCTCGATGTACACGTGTCATTACTACTTTGAGATGTGTAAGGCAGACCCTGTCACCATTTTATGCATTTGTTAAATACCAATTTCTCACGCGTTTAAATATCAGTTATATTAAATTATGCAGACTCTGTCACCATGAGTTATATTATTTGGCATTTATTTACTGTTGTTTAGGGTTATATAACACGTACGATTCACACGAGTTCGTCTGGCTTTTGGCACCAAAAACCATCCCCATTCCTCAAACACATTCTTCTTACATGACCACTGCAAAGACCGTAAAAACCGCCCCGATTCTACACATTCTACAAAAACTGTATGTGTGATTGTCAACAACAAAAACCGTCCCGGTCGCACAAACCATTTTCTCACAATCGTCGTGATTTTACCCATTGTGTGTGTGTGTGATTTCAGTGGCAAATTGTCTCTATGACTACTGCCTACCAAGTGTTTGATTAAAGTCTTGTTTTTTCTTTCACAATGAAGTCTGATAAAGAAGTGAATGAGCAATTTGACGAGGAGAGCCTAACGCAGGAGGGTGGAGCCAAGAAGGGCACCTCTAATGTTAAAAATTACACCTCTCAATGTACAAGTGTGGGACTTAACAAAATATTTGGAGCTCTGCCCGAAGAAGAGAAGTGTGTTCTTCGTACCACCTGCTTTGTACCGTTACTGCTGATTAATCCAATGGCGACGATGCCGACGCTGGTTGTAGAAATATTCGATCGTCATCTCGGTGATATAAAGTTCTAATTTGGGGGGACAATAATTCAGATAAAACCCATTCATGCTTGCCTGATTTTGGGGCTACGTGTCTCTCCTATTGCAGATGAGTTTTTATTTGTTGATCCTGAGCATATAATAAATTTTAGAATGAGGTGATTCCCCAAGAAGAAGAATACATATGGGTTGAAGGATATTGATGAGGCTTTAAAACAGGCAAAATTAGAAAGACATCATGGTAAGGTTATAATTTATCATTTCTTTGGTCTGCTTTATCATCATTCTTCATTGTATTTCTCACCCCAAAAATTTATGTATTGTATTTACCCTTTTTGGGACATTATTTTCTAAGGTTCTTATAATTACATTGTGTATTCTTTGGCATTTTGTACCCATTCTTATTCTTAGCCATGTGTAATTTGGTTTTGCAGATGATATTCTTCGATTAAATTTGTTAAAAAATATACTATCTTTTCACCTCTCGAATAAGAGGAGAAACGTTGAGGTGAAGTATGTTGATCTGGTTGATGATCTAGTAGAGTTTAACAGATTCCCCTGGGGTGAGCAAGTCTATAATTTCTTTTGGAGGCAAATAGTGGAGTTTGCCAAATATCGATCGGCCGTTGATAAAAAATTGGATACAACTTTATCACTACACGGATGTACCTAGGTGTTGATGATATGGACTTTCCTATCTATTCATGGCCTAAAGTTTCCAAGAATTTATGAATCTAAACATTTGTTTCCTAAGCTACAGGGATGGAAGATGACATCATTTAAGTGTCACCAAATTGGGATGTTTTAAAAGTTTTTTGCTAACCTCGACTTACTGGTAATAGCTATGAAGGCGTCTGAGACTGACATGCAGTAAGAACTTGTGTTAAAGGCCATGATAATCTTCCATTCTTTGTATGAATGATTCATTTTATTGTTTTATTGTCATTTAATTTAGGTTTTGTATCATTTTATTTGCTTCAGGTTAGCATTTGGCATCTTCTTCTTGTCATTTCTTAAATTTCTTTCTATGTCATTATTAGGTCCTTTTTTCTCATCTATTTTATTCATATTGTCATTGTTATAATTTTTTTGTCATTTCTAAATTGCTCTTTGTTATTTGTTTGAATACTTCAGAGAAATCACATCAAAGCACCTACAATCGGCGGTGCGCCTGCAATCGATGTTGAGCCTGTAATCGAACCACCTACAGTCGGTACACCTGTAATCGGCAGCAGTTTTTCCACCACTGAGATCAGAGCTGTAGTGGATAAGGTATACTCCCAGTTGGAAGTCCATGGTAAAATGCTGGAATAAATTTTGATGTCTACAGTTAGAAACAATACTCTACCACTTGGAGATGGTACTCTACTTCTTAGACAGTACCAGTTCTCTACTTCTGAGAAAACTACAAAACGCAAGCGGGAAGAAGAAGGCAATAAGAAAGAAGATAGGGAAAGGAACAAGGCAGAGCCGAGAACCTGGCAAAGAGAGCTCCAACAAAAAAAATCAAAAGATTAAAGTGAAGAAAAATGGTAAGGGGGAAAGACAAAAGAAAACAAGACGAATGCCATCAAGAAAAACAAGAATGCAGAAGAAGCTTATATGCCTATGTAGAAAAAAGTTGAAGGCACGAAGAAATAAGCTCTCACTGATGAATAATTTGATCATGTCCCACTGATCTTTTTGAAAACCCAAATCCCCAAGAAGGCTAATAGAGCGCCAAGGAAGAGACGGGAGGAATTCCTAGAACTTGAGGAAATTCAATCAACAGTAGAAAATTTGAATAAACAAGTTACCCCTGGAGAGGGATTGGAGGTGGTAAAAGATTTAATGGTATAGGATGAAGTTGAAGTTGAGAGGGAAGTAAATTTGGAAGCAATATCGTCTATATATGGTGGTGATCGTCTAGAGGTACCGTTTACGACTTCTTATTATTTATATTATTTTATTTGACATTTTTTTTTCAACAAATTGGCATTTACTTTATGAACTTTGCCATTTTTTTAGAAGTCTGTCATTTGTTCATAATTTTTTGGCATTTGTTCGGATGTCTTTGTCATTCTAATTTCCAGAACTTTCATTTCCTTTGAAGTATTTGTTTATTTCATTTGTTGCATGTGAAGTGGAAGAAGGGTGATGAAAAAAATGAGAAAGATGATGATGATGATGAGAAAGATGGCAAGGAGAAAGCTAAATCTTTTGAAGAAGGGCAACCTCAAGTTGCTGAAGAAGAGGAAGTTCAAGAGGTATTTATCTAACATTTGTTTTGAGTTATTTATCATATTTTTTACTACCCTGTCGTATGTTCATTTAATTTTACCATTCGTAGTATGTATATCCTATTTTATAGATGGAGGATTCAGAATAACATACTCTAGTGGTGCATTATGATGGAAAGAAATGTAGTGGAAAAAGCCAATGAGGTAGTCATATTTAACTAATATTTGTTTGTATTGAGTTATCCATAATATTAATATCACCTATATATACCATTTTTAATTTGTTTCTTCTTTACTATTTGGTGTACAAACTATGGTAGCGAAAACTGATATAATATTCTTCAACCATGTGGAAGTTGTTGGTGAAGCATATCAGATAACTTATCATTTGTTTGCTGGTAACTTCTCATTTTCTTCTATTTATTTAACCATATCTTCTATCACTTTTATCATTTGTAGTATGTTTATTTAAAGGCTAGTACATACCAAATAACTGTTGTATCTATCGACGAACATACTATGGAGGTTGTAAAAACGGAAGTAGTATTCTCCCACCAGGAAGAAGATGTTGATGACAATAATCAGGCAACTTATCATTTATTTGCTGGTAACTTCTCATTTTTTTCTATTTATTTCTCATATTTTGTATCACTCTTACCATTTGTAGTCTGTTTATTTACAGACTAGTGTAGACCAAACAACTGGTTTATATGTCGAGGAACAGAGTAAAAAGGAGGTGGTTGAAGGCAAGGATGATGATGATGGAACTTCACAGAAAAAGCCAGACCTTGAGAAAATAATAAAAGAAATGGTTGTTGACCAGACTAATGTATGAAGTACTTTTAAACCAAACAATTGGTTTATTACTCATTCTCATGTAATATGCACTTTATATTTTATTTTCTTATTTCATGACATATCTGTTTCAGCTTGTTTTAATGGAGTCAGAAGTGGATGTCACCTTAAAGAAGAGGCATAAACTTACTGACGAAGATATTACTGAGAAATCTCCAAAATTTTATATTCAAATGAGCGTATTGCATGGTCACCTTGAAAGCTACTTCCTGGTGTATTATTCTAATATTTTATTGATAAACCCATCTTCCAGGATGAGAAAAACCAGGTGGACCAAGTTTAGTCACTGAGGAAGGGTGAATTATCTCCTAAAGCTAAGGACTACGACACGAGTACCTATAGGTGGATATGCGAAGAAACTGATTGCCTTAACGCTCTCTACACCTTATATCCCAACCAATGGTTGAACAATGAGGTATTTACATCATTTATTTATTTTCCTATGTCATTTATTGGGTTATCCCTATCATATACGCCATTTTTTCATAAAACTGTCATTTGTTCAAGAGTCTCTACCATTTGTTTTCAAATTGTATGTCCTTTTTTTAGTGCACTTTGGCATTTCTTTATACAAAAGTTGTTTTCCTTGAATTTTATCATTTGTTTTGACGTTATTGTCATTTGTATTTCTAAAATTTATCATTTGTGGTTAATAATTTGTCATTGTCTTTTTCAGTTCAGGCCATTAATGTTTACGTTAAAGCCCTAATTCAATACTTTGATTCACAACATCGTGTCTGCCCAGCTAAAGAAAAGATTGTGTTGGCGGATGTCTATTCCAGTCAAATTATGGGCATGCTTTCAATGTCTGGACTCAAATTATGTCATCTCCAGCAGGTGTAGAATTAAAGAAGAAATCAATTTGGGAACAAATTACTTCTATGCAATGGGATCCTATAGTTTCGCATTGCTTCCATCGAGGTGATTTGAAAGTGATCAATTCAAAATTAATACTGATTCCCTGGAATCTCAATGATAACCACTGGGTCCTTTGTGTTGTGTCCTTTAAGGGAAGAAAAATATGCATCTATGATTCACTGATGGATGTAAAAATTGTAAATGCACAGAAGAAGAAGTTATCTCATGAACACCAGCATATTGAAGATCAGCTATCAACGATCCTCCCAAAAATGTTGATATGGACAAATTTTGGTGATCATAGTAGTCCACCTTATAGTTTAGAGGTAGGGGCTTATAGTGTTAACTCTAGATGAACAACTCATTTTGGGGAGCATCCAATACACCCAAATAGTAGTGACTGCGGGATCAATATGCTTGTTTTTTTGGACAATATCCTAAGGAGGATGAGATTTCCAGAATTGATAGACGGTGATGAATATCGTCATACAATTGCTTATGACATATTGAGGTTGGGAGTTAAGCCAAGGGAGATTTGTAAATTTTGACATCCATTTTATTGTAAAGTGTAATTTTTATAGATTTGTAAAGTTATAAACAGTTATGAATATCATTCACTTGTATGATCTTTATCATTTTCTATATCTTCGTTGTCATTCATGTAATTGCTTATTTCGTACCTCGGACTCAAAGCTTCATCCTCGACCTCGTCAGCATACAGGAAATACTACTAAAGACATATTCAATATTCCTCAGTTCGAGTCATCGCTTTTGACCTCCATATCTGTAGTTCGATGTACGCAAGTGTACAATCATCAATAGAGCCATTGTACAGCAATAAAAGTCAGGATGTTACATCATCTGGTCAAAGAATATCTTACATCTACTTTGTAACATCCACCATTAAAAATATTAATGGTCGTCAAAAGGTCATATGATGAAACCTATAAATAGGACTAGAGAACTACAAATTAAGGACAGACAATTCTATACTTAAGAATCCCTACTCAAAAACTCCATAGATTCAAAATGCTCATTGTAATAGCTAACATTCTCAATAACATCTCTTTCTTTCTAAAATCCTCAAGAGAGGTCGTGGTTTTTAACCTATTCAAAGGTTTTCCACGCTAAAACTTTTGTGTTAATTATTATTAACGTTTTGATTACATCTGGTGTAAAGTCTAAGTCCGAATCCCGAAATTAGGCTATTAAATTTGGCGCCGTCTGTGGGAACCAAAGTTCTCAAACCTATTATCTCAAAAACTGCTGAATCATCTCCTTTCAGAATGCCACCACCAGGTCAGAATACGCTAATAGTTCAGGCAGAAGAAAATGCCGCGCTTGCAGATCTGCGGGCCACCTTAAATTTTGAAATAGAAAGACGTGCTGCTTTAGAATAACAGCTGGCGAGTGTACATGACGCACTGAAGGCTCTGCAGGGTCATCAAGTCGCTACCCAGAAGAACAAAGTCGTGCAACCTGAAGGCTCGCAGAATTCCGTTCATGATAGAATATGACCTCCTCCGAAAGGCAATCATGTGGGAGGTATGTTTTGATCTAACCATCATCAACAGGAAATAAAACCAATTCTAATCCAGGAGGCCCACTAGGAAGTAGATGGCAGCCCAGCGGGAGTCAGACAGATTGAAAATCTACCTCGAGGAGTTTGAGTCCCAGTAAAAGAACGTCTAAGTGAAGGGAGTGGCGACCATTGTCCTGGAGAAGGACGCGTCACCCACCTGACCACCGCAGCACGACAATATATGACTCTGGAACATGTTGAGAGACGAATCAAAGAAATACTCAAAGCTCAAACTCCAACTAAAGGAATCCGCAATAGACTATAGAAGAGCCCGATCGTACATGAGCTATTAGATGGCGAAGTCCCCAGCGGATTCCATACTCTAAAGATCCACAAATACAAAGGAACAGATCCATGGAGAACGTTTAGGAGTTCTAGGATGCTTTGGGCCTACATTCCACTTCCAACCACATTTTTTGCCAGCTCTTTCCAACCAGCTTGTCCGGCGAACCTCTGCGATAGTTTTACACACTACCTGAAGGATCCATCACAACTTTCGAACAACTGCAGGAACTCTTTTGGTTTTTGAACTAATAAACTCATTTCCTCTTCCTTCCTTAACACCTCATCCCGTTCTATTTTTATCTTAGCATATCTACATTGAAGATCATATTACTCTTTAAAAGTTTTCTTTGAATTCAACTTAAAATTCCTTCTCTCATATTCAGTTTTATTAAGTAACTGTTGAATGCGAACCACATAATCCCTCGCTTTACTCAACGATTTCTCCAGTTCGGAGTTCGCTTTTCTCAGTCGCTCTATTTCTTACACAGAATATAAATATGGTGTTACAATACAGATATCCAAAACAAAAATGTTTCACATCATCACTCAAACTTTAACTAATACAGAGTACTATCACTTTGATATCACACGAACTGTATCAAATCAAAAACAAAATACCACAGATGGTTTAAAGATTCTTGCTGAGCTCTACCCCAGATGGAGGATCCAATGTTTTTTTAGGCGCTCGAACCGGTTCAGCACTCTCTGGTGGAAACTCCAACACCTTCTCATGAGGAACACCAGCGTCTGCCATCACTTCCTCCAGAGCCTCTGAAGGGAACTTTATCTCCTTATACCTTCCGACCCGGCCTAACTCCACATCTGCTGGACCCAATCCAAAATCATAATAGGATAAAATGAAGTAATCTTGTTTCACTTTAAGGGCCTCAACCGATTTTGACATCACATTATCATGGGCTACCAGGTCTGAGTATTTTGTTGCAAGCTCTGCAGCCATTTTAGCCTCTTCAGCTCTCTGCCCCTTCTCCAGCTTAAGCTCAGCTTCGTGCTCCTTTATACGAGCAGATTGATCTTCGAACTCCTTCAAGCGAGCAGATCGAACTTCAAACCTCGCTGTAAGATCCCCAAATTCCTGGCTCTTCTTTATCAAGCACGTTTTCGTCCCCTTCAGCAGCATTGAGAGCTACCAGTATAAGCATACAAAGTTAACATCAGCGCAACAGTTTTCAGTCTGAATACAATGACAATTAAGGACTTAAAAAAAAGAGTACCGCAAAAGTATGTTCGTAATACTCCGCATCAAGCTGCTTCGGATCCGTCGCAGCCATCGAGCAGTATTTCAGCTCCAGCTCTGCCATCTTAGCTGAGGCGTGAGATTTAGTTCGAGAACTACCCTCTTCCTCATGCCTTTTTCTTTTCAATGAGGTCTTCTCGACCTCAACAGGAGCAACTTCAGGATTCTCAGCCATATCACTAGATATAGACTTTGCGATCTCATGTGCCGTGGCCGCCCCCCGGTGACAAAAACACTCTGCCGAGCTGGTCTTACGAGCCGCTGAACATTCTGCTTGGTGTTATAAGATACAGGAAGTGGAACACTAAGAATATCAGCAACAGTTAAGCCAGCTTTTCCCTCATCCATAACTCATTTATCCTGAGATCGCTAAACTTTGAGAACTGCAGAGTCTACCCTTTTATCTTTACGGATACCAAACTCACTGAGTACCTATTTCAGCTCGTCCGGATCTCCAGCAACACAGTCGAACAGGCTAGTCTTGTCATTCGTATATAAAGGCTTAGGCTCTACCACAACAAAGAACATAACATTAAGTAACAAATCAAAGACAAGTATAGTTTATTTGAAGATTGGTCAACATTACTTACTCGGATTATAATATTTATGGTTTAGTTCGAGCACCGGTGCATCTGGAACCTGCATACAGTTACCCTCTACCCACCCAAGGTGGTCATTCTAGGGTCTGCCCGCAGATTCGAAATCAAATATTTTTGGCCTAGCTGAATCACTATACAGGTAACCACTACTTTGACCTTCGACATATTTCCATTTATAAAACTTCATCACATCTTCAGCTTCGAACAGCTTCGCAGTCCCTTCCTTCCTCCATTTCTCATTCAGTACCTCACATACCCTCATCATTTCATAAACATTTCCATTTAACTGGGCAGGGAAATAATGTAATACATTCATAACCCCTTTCTAAAAGAAGGTCAGAGGAATTCTAAGGTCATATACGACCTGATTCAAAAAACACAGAAACCCATCCCTCAGGCCCGATAAACCGAGTCTATTATAATATGAGAGATTAACCCCCTCACCAATCCATCTATCCTTCTTCCACTTCGCCAAGCTTGGGACTTGATAGTAGACAGCCTCATCCCCTTTACCAGGGATAAATGCCCTAAACCATAAACCTTGTTCCTCCACATAACTTTCCCACTCTCTATGATATTTCTTTTAATATTTCAAATACTCTTTCCCTACATCTATCCCCTCTGGATATATCACAAGGACTATCTCCTTCTCTGATCTATCCTCCCTCTCTATCACCTCCCCAACCTTACTGGGTTTCCCACCCTTTATGCTTCTCTCTATACTATTTGTAATTTCCTCCATCACACTACACTCGTCCCCGCTTCTTGACGATGATGTTTCCTCGGAACTGGACGATACGACAAATTTACTGGTGGGAATACTAGGTTTAGACCACATATCAAACCAACAATATACATAAATATTTTTTTTGTCATTTTCTCTACATTACATACAAACAAAATAAACCCACCTTCTACCCAGTCAACACGTCTATTTTACAAATTCTCAAAACTAAAGCAAAAATCAATCATTTTAAATTTCTCCCTTCTTCCCCAAATGCATATTTTCTTCCCCTAACAGTCTATTCATATACCTAAACTCATATTCCTCATTTTTATTCAAACACCCCAAAACCCCTACATTATCAGATACACATATCAAATAGGTTACTACACATATCAAACAGAATACTACAAATATCATACATATTACTAAACCAAGTAACCAAACAAAGATTTATATTACCAACCTATACTTGAAGAACAACAATTCTCTGCTTTACCCAGACGTCCTTTCGAGAATAAATGCTCCCGTCATTTCTTAGACAGTTTTCTATCACCTGATAAAGATTTTTTTTCTCAAATCACACTCAACACTCAAACATTTCCTATCCTTGGAAATAAGATTGACACAACTTTTTTTTCTCTCAAAAACTGTAGAAAATTTATGAGGGAGAGAGAGGTGCATTTTTATACTCTTTCTCAGTTTGTAAAATGGCGGCTTCTTCTGACATGCGTCATCCATCCCTACTGTCTCCACAGGCACATCTTTTTAGTTGAAGACATCATCATGACTTTTGTGATAACGTCTACCGTCACCACGTCTGTCCCTATTGTCTGCCATTACACAATTATATATATTTTCCTCAAACACAGTACAAATGACCAATCACCTTACTTTAATACCCTGCCAAGATCGTACAACTTTCCTAAAAAAGGTCAATATTCAAAATTTGAAGATATCAATACAATTGTCAAAATCTTGCAGCTGTGTCCCACAATATCCGTACACAAAGATTAAAACAAAATACTTTATTATCATTTAATCAGATCGAGACATCACATTCGTTTATCCTCTCAAGATCCCACATCTTACATTTATTTAAACCCAACCACAAAATACTCAAAAATAGATTACTTAATACGAACTCAAATGCTTTAAGCTTACCTAACTCTCCAATCACATCTAAAACAGCTTCGGTGATGCGCCTCCCCGTACATAATGATCTCCCCTCTTGCTGCCCTGGCATCCTCTTCAACGATCTTGTCACATACAAGTTGTCGAACAGTCAGTTCCCGTATCGTGATACTCAACAATAACCTTCGAAATACGTCGCACCAGAAAAATCGGTCATACTACACGCTTCCCTTCTTCATCTAGTCCGGTCAGATTCAACGGCCATTCCGGCAACACGACATCATAAGGGAGTCGGCGAAAATACCGCTCACAAAGTTTATCAACCTTGATATAAAAGTGACCATCTGCTGCCTGATGAGCACGTTGAGCATGAGTTCTCACCATGGATAAGCTCACCACCTCCATAACAAAATTATCCCTGCAGAAGATACAAATCACAGCAGCCTAGAGTCATGATTTTATAGCCGCCAAGAAGATCTTTGCAAATATCACCCCATTAATTTGGCCAAAGGATATATTTTCCAAAAAGAGTTCACGGAACAATAGAATAACAACATCAAATGCAGAATATTGTGACAGGTCATTCTTTCCATAGTATGAAATATCTTCTCCGATAATGTAAGAGAAAATATAGAAAGGGGCAACATACAAGATCACACAAATCCAGCAGTAGCACCTACAGAACAATGCCCACCCTTTTTCATAGTTCAGAAGACTCTGTCACCCAGTTCGAGTACACAAATAGCAGAAAACAATATTTAACTACTTCCTCGAACTCCTCTCCCTTCAACCCCAGTTATAGCTACCATTTACTTTCATACACACAAAACTCCTTCCAGCTCGATTTTCCCCATGATATCTAACTCCTATTTTACAAATAGAAAACTACACAGACAAGTTCATGACAAAGAATCATGACCCCAGAACGAAATTATTTCATTAATTCGAAATTTTCTTTACAGGATACTTTACAGATAATGAAATGTCCCTAATAATTACAATATATTACATCACAAAGTTACAGTTCGAATTGCTTTTTAGGAATCAATAGAGAGGATGATGAAAAAATGAATCAACTTCCAAACCTTGATCCCATGCTGGAAGATCCGGGAAATAGTCATAACTAGAAATCACAGGTAAAAGATCTTCTTCATGGCCAAAATATATGGTCCATGGAAGAAAATGATCATCTGCATCCTCCCACCTCTTCCACCATAACCCCCACCCCGCATACTAGAGACAAACGAAAGGTCCTACCTTTTAGAAGTGACCCATTCACTAGCAGGATACCGGTGAGCCTCCCTCAGACGAACGCCTGCCCCTCCATCTTCAGTTGTAATAGCCTCATCTTCCAGCAAACGAAGCCCATTTCGGCGTTCTGCCTCAGATGTTAGCAAATAACAAAATTGCACCATCATATTATAATCATCACCCGCCTCTATCACTTCTTCATATCACATGCGGTGATAGGTACGCAACACAAGAATCGGTATCGGCAAATACAGAGGTTAGTATTCAAAGTATCGGATACGTAATTCCTCCATCTTTATACGAATCTTAGACTCCCGAGATTGGTTCATGGTAGTCACCATACTTTCAACAGTCAAGAATGGAGAAGAAGATTTGGTTCTTCACTTTCACCTCTGACTACCTTTTATACTATGATCAGCATTTAAAATAGACTCTTTAGATTCCCAATGACAGAAGGATTTCCCATGCCAATAAACATTTACTTGAGCCATTGGTTCTGGAAACCCCAAAAGGCACAAACAAGATACTTATGAATATGCATTGGAAATAATTCCCAGATTTTAACCACATCATTAATGACACTTCTCAACCAATACCACTCGCCCGCAAGGTTTCTTGTACTACTTGCTGAGAGGGGGTGGTTGTAGTGGCATATTCCGCATCTCGAACTTATACTTCATCTTCGAGCTACATACGAGCTTTCGATCTCACCAACAGAGCATGTGACACAGAAAGTATCAAGACAGCAACGTCAGGAAGAAAATACAGCACAAATTTCTCAGCCAACACCACTCATCCATAGGGTTCCTCGTACTATTGCTTGAGAGTCGTCTTGTAATAGCTTATTTTGTACCTCGAACTCAAAGCTTCATCCTCGGCCTCGTCAGCATACAAGAAATACTACTAAAGACATATTCAATATTTCTTAGTTCGAGTCATCGCTTTCGACCTCCACATCTACAGTTTGATGTACGCAAGTGTATAATCATCAATAGAGCCGTTGTACAACAACAGAGGTCAGGACGTTACATCATCTGGTCAAAGAATATCTTGCATCTGCTTTATAACGTCCACCATTTAGAATATTAATGGTCGTTAATCGGTCATATGATGAAATTTATAAATAAGACCATAGAACTACAAATTAAGGACAGACAATTCTATACAGAAGAATCCCTACTCGAAACTCCATAGATTCAGAGTGCTCATTGTAATAGCAAGCATTCTCAATAACATCTCCTTTTTTCTAAAATTCTCAGTAGGGATCGGTGTTTTTAGCCTATTCAAAGGTTTTCCATGCTAAAACTTTTGTGTTAGTTGTTATTAGCGTTCTGATTACATATGGTGTAAAGGCTAAGTCCAAATCCCGTAATTAGGTTATTACAATTCATATATAACATATATTTCATTTGTTAGAATGGAGTAAGAATGTAGTCTGTCTAGTTGAATGTATTTTCCATTTTATAAATTATATGTCATCCACTTATACTCATTTGTCATTTGTTAGTAATATTTTGTCACTTTTTAATGCAATAGTTGTCATCCAGTCCTGAAATTTTTGTGTAAAACATGTATAGGTATGATATTCTAGAAAAATTAGGGGTTGCGGCTATTAGACACTGAGACACATGTACTGCTCAGAGGTCAGGCTTTAAGTCCCCCTCTTGTTTTTTCTTGTCTATTTAAATAAAAACCATATTTGCGCAAAAAAAAATGATGTTGCGTATGGGGTAATAACACAATTAGAATGCATAATGTATGAAATCAATTTGTATGGAATAAATTTGCAAGTATTTCATTTCTTTTCTTTTGACTATGGTTTATGGGAAACACAAGTGTGTTTAAGAGTATTAATTAGATTTTTTAATCCTAAAAACTTAAGTTAAGTCTATAAAAACCTATATTGTTATCCCCAAATATATCATAGCACAACCTCATTTTCATCATCTTCTACAATGGATAATGACAGTCCAAGAGCAACAAAATATTACACAGCCTCTGAAGATGAAGATGAAAGGGATTATGATTATCCCGTAGATGATTCTACTGGTGATGATGACTCTGATGATAAGAAGAATATGGATAATGACTCTGTTGAAATAGATGAAGATGAAGACGCTGACTCTAATGGTGATAGTAACTCTAATGATGATAGTGTCTCTGATAGTGATGTGGACTCTAATGAAATAGATGGAGATGGTGACTCTATGATGGTATCGACTCTGATAATGGTGGTGACTTTGATGGTGATGGTGGTAATGGAGATGCTGGTAGTGATAGCAACCAGGATGGTACAGATATTCCAAGAGCCAAGATGGCCAAAACTTGTTGAATGTATTTTTCATTTTATAAAATTTATGTCATCCGTCCATTAGTCATCTGTCATTTTGTTTTGCGTTTTAATCATTTATCATTGTCTTATGAAAATGTTGTCATTTGTTATTTATAATTTTTCATTTTTCATTAAATATTATCATTATTATATGGTATTATGAAAAGTCGTTATGAGACAAAAATATTATTTGTCATTTGTTATATATGGTTTGTCATTTGTCATGTATGATTTGTTATTTGTTATTTATGATTTGTCATTCGTTATATATTATATGTAATTTCTTATACATATGATTTGTGATTAATTATAGATTATTTGTCATCCGTTATTTGTGGATAGACAATTGATGTAAGTCAATGGTTTATTTGGTTATTTGATATAATAAATTATGTTTGTTTGTAAGTAGACAATATTTGTACTTAAGAACACGATTATTCATTTGTTATACAGGATTTGTCATTTGTTAACTATGATTTGTCATGATTTATCATTTGTTAACTATGATTTCTCATGATTTCTCATTTGTTATCTATGATTTCTCATTTGTTAACTATGATTTATCATTTATTATCTAAGATTTGTCACCTGTTATATGAGATTTACCATTAGTTACCTGAGATTTGTCATTTGCTATATAAGATTTGTCATTTGTTATCTAAGATTTGTCATTTGCTATTTATGATTTGTCATCATCATCATCTTCAACATGCAAAGATTATATTTCTTTAGTTCAAAATTGCAATAGTCATTGGGCACAAAAAAAGAAAATTTCATTAGCTCGAATATTGTTACAGATGATAGTTTATATTACATCAGTTTATATCAATTTACGTACCCGGAGGTGGTGGTGGTGGTTGCTCTCCTCTACCGCCGCCACCGTCTCTTCCACTGTAACCCCCACCACCACAACCATTTCATCCTCTGATTCTACTCAGGGTACCGTCAAGACTTCATCGAACGTACACCAACCGCTGTAATAGTATCATTTGCCAGAAGATGCAGACCAATTCTCTTCCCCTGCTCCGACGTCGCCCGTTGAGCATGTAATTATGATATTTTTAATATGCCCGAACATGTATTTTAGTTATCCATTATATTTAATTTTGGGTACTTATGTACGTTTCTTTAATTGCAGCTATTGGAGATGGATATTTGAAACCAAGCTCTTAAAGTCAAGTAAAAGTATCTCCAGCAGTTCATAGCATAAAAAGTCAAAGACATAATATATTTGGTTTCAAGATTGAAAAAATATATACATAAATATTCTTGGAGAATAATATCAAAGAATATATTACATCCAAGATTCTTGAACATATTTTATATTGAAGATATATGCAAGAGTTTCTATGAAGAAAAATCTTTATATCACTTAAGAGAATTATATGTAAAAATCTTAAGTGATTGGTTGTAAAATTAGAAGATATTATTTGTGAAAATATTAGTTACAATTTAATGTATATTTTCTAAATTTGGGTTCATTCTCATATAAAAGGAAACCTTCTCCCATTGTAATTGGGAATCTCATACTAGAGCAAGTTTAAAAGAAATAAAGTCATAAGTTTTATTTAATTGTATTTTCTTTTCTTTTAGTTTAATTTTTGTTAATGTCTTCTTTAGTTGTTAATGCGATGAAGTCCGAGATGAGCGACAAATTTCCTAGCTAAGGCTAGGATGAGGCCTCTTCTTAGACGAGCAATAGTTGATAATAATCAAGTTATAATTAGTTTTCTCTTAGTACTTTATGATTGATAAGTTAGTGCATCATATCGAAGGCTTGACCATAGCTTCGGCTTGGTATACGATAACTTCGGATACAAACAAGTGTTACTTCCCATAGACTTGATTTGGATATCTAAATAAAAGGAAATACTAGAGAACTCACTCAAGCCTAACCATGGTTGAGTTGATAACTCTCTAAGACACACTTCACCATCACTTAAAAGCATAACTACTAAATGCTTAACCATAGATTTTGTGGTTTATTTTATAATATCGTATGTGTCATAACACGAACATATGATGGGTGAAGATATTATGATCTAGTTATATATCGACTAGTGTTTTGAAAGGTAGAGGCCAAGTCCGAACCTTAGCTCTCTCTTTCTCATTAAGTTTTATATTTAGTTTTTATTTACTTCTACTTAGATTTATCTCTTATAAAACCGTAATTCGGCCTATAAAGTATTTGTTTTCCCAAACCTCCCTGTGGATTCGATTTTACTTATCCGTGCAACAATTCGGCAACCGTACTTTGAGCGGGCATTTTGTAGAGGCCCTAAAAACCTCTTACCAAATAGCGCCATTATCGGGGAGGCATCGTTAAAAATTATTCTCTATAATACCGAATTTTCTTTGTTAATTTTTTTTAATACTGTGCCAATGATTTCTAAATTCTTTGATTATAATATTCGTTGAAAAGTATATTGGGCCGGTAATAGCATAAAGTATTTTTATTATTATCGTTTCTCTTTTTGTTTCTCTAGTTTTTTTAGTTTTTTTTTAAACTAGAGATTGTTTTGAGTTTTTGGCGCTACAGTAGCTGTGAAGTCTGTCCCTGAATATTTGACATTTTTTGATCATCTATACTTCACAGTTAGGAAATACATTTACAATGAAAGTTTTAGATAATTCAAAACCCTTTCCGAATTGCTATAGATCATATTTTTCTGTTTAGTCGTTTGTGAGTTACAGCCTTTTGAAAAAAATAGTAAAAAAACAGTCTCCGTTAAGGACGCCGTTGTTCATTCATCACTTGTTTTGAGCATTAGGGAAGCTAAATTCTAGAAAAAAAAATCTTAAATATTTTTCATTTCTGAAATATCTTTCCAAATTGATATTATTTATTGTTCTCTCTTAACCGAGCTGAAAGATATGCACATTTGAAAATCAGGACATCATAGACTGCAATAAACTTGGAATTTGAATTAATAATGTTGTCGCAAGTTCAATAATCATTTTCTCTTATTTTATAGGATAATCACAAAGTTGGAAATGAGAAGGAAAATACGCAAAGCTAAAAACATCATCAAATCCATCCTTCTTGTGCCCCCTAAGTGAAAGGGCACTTACTTCTCTCGCCTCCTAAGTGAAGGGGCGGCCACAGCTACACCGGGAAACACTTCCCGTAGGTTGGTACTTTTCAAAACTTGACATCTAGAAGGGGTACATATCCGCTATGCCCCGACACTAGGACATATAAAGTCGTGTGGACTGTGCAAATACACGTTGCTCTAATAAATTTTTTGCTATGGTTGGATTAATCTATTGTTGTGTTTAATATTCTTTTTTATTCCAACATTAGTAAAGGTAAAAACTGTTAGAGACTTGCAGAATTTCATCACCCAAAAAGCTCTCCAACAAGTGGGACCACCCATTGGGGATATGGAAAAATTCATATCACACGAAAAATTAAACGTCCCGGACCTTAAAATAACTGTTAATAAAAAAGAGTAGCAAGATTCCCGCAGGATTTCATTACCCAACGGATAGGTGTACCGGACCGCGGTACAAACACGAGTTCATAGGATATGGCTCCAGCCTAGTGCCGCAAAATACTGGTTGTAGATTTAGGGCGTCACCGTTCCGAGTGCTAACGTACGATAAGGCGACTCGCTCGGGCATGAGAAATGAACATCTACTTTAAGCTGATACTAACATAGTGACGCAGGGGAGTATAGGAACTAAAGCTTTTTGCCATCGTACCCATTTTTGAACATTGAAGAATATAGGGGAGACCTAATTATTACTTCTAAAAAATGTTGATGTGCTAGAGTCTAGGCTTGATTGGTTATTTATTGCATTGGGTGTTGTTTTTATTTCAAAATGTCATACATGCAAGAACATTGGAATCCATACGGCAGACAATTCGACATCCCGCAACAACCTCAAAATCATTTTCAATCATGGGATTACCAAAATTCTTAATACTGGAACATTTCCAATCTCATTCATATATGCAAGCCCATCAGTCCATTCAGTCATCCAATCAGTTCCCACCCGCTCCACCCAAACCATCTTTGGACAATACCCTTACTCTCTTCAGGTAATAATCAGTACAATTTCAGCAACAAATGATGCAATTCTAACGCAGACTTTGGTGAATCAAAATTCTATGACCCAATTTATCTTTAGATTAGAGACTCAGATAACTCAGTTGTTAACTACATGGAGTGAAATAGAGCATGTAAAACTCTAAGCAATAAAGAAGAACAATTCGAAGTTAAATCCCCTAGTGATTTAGAAATAGATGAATTCAAGTGTAATCAAGGAATGTTTTCTCCGTGGGGTGAATGGATACCATATTGCGAGACAGATTTAGAAGATGAACATTTTAAGATCGACGTTCCTATGTCACAAGGAGATCTTGAAGAAGCAGCTATCATGTCTAATACAATTCTTTCTCAATCATCACCAAATTTAGCCCTCAACATTCAACTATCGATGTCATCATCCATCATTTCATTTGTCAACCCAATAAATTCTTTCGAGGAAACTATGACCGAGACTGAATATTTTTCCTCCTCCTCTAATGATTTTTCTGACGATGATGATGACGAGATAAAATATGAACATATGGAATCACTGTCTCATTATACGATAAAATGTGAGGAATTTGTAGATAATTATATTTGTACTAAAGTCAAGATATTGGAAATTGCCAAACCTATTCCAGATATTATCAACTTGTCATTTCCTTCTTAGTCTTCTTATGAGTCACCTTAGCCTTGCCTTGAGCCGCATCCACCTGACACAAATTGCAATATTGAAAACCAGTGGGTGGACGACCCTTATTTACAGGATATATCACTATTATTAGGGGTTAATTCAGTTTTGGATACTCCTTCACCAACCCTCCCTATACCTATGCCTACATCTTCATTTCACGAGCCACTTGGGGGGTACCATAATTGTTAATGAATTTGAGGATTTGTTGCGTGATAACTCTAGTTGTACCTACTCTATTGATCAATGTTTGAATTATTTCAAAAATTGGGACGACCCCGTAATTCTTAAAATAGTACATACATTATCACCTACAACTGAGTCATACAAACTTGAGCATGACCCACAACCACCTGATCGACATCATTTTAATGGTTCAAGTTACTTTTTGGGAAATGATGAATATCAAGATAAATTTTTATGTATGGGATTATACCTTGTAAAATATCTCAAAGTGAGATTCCCCATAAATTAAATAAAGAAAATCTTTATCCTGGGGGATTAGACTCTGAGTTATTTTTATGTATCATGATTGCATCGGCACAATTAAGTACAGATAAGGAGAACCACTATTTTTCTATTATCTGATTATTCAAGGATAAGGACAATTTTGGTGTTCCTCAATTATTTAAGGAGAACTTGCAACCTGGATAGTTCATCAATTATTGTACTTTGTACCCCTTTAGACCTATATCATGACATTCAAATTTGGGGGTACATTCGTCTGGCTGAAGACGGTAAACTTAGCGCTTCTTGGGAGGCAACCCTTGGCACATTCAGGTGAGAAATTTCAGTTTTCCTCATCCATTTATTTTTTTGTTCTCAAACATTGAGGGCAATGCTTGATTAAAGTTTGAGGGTAGAAAACCATTTCTTTATATGTTTTTTGAAGAAAAGTAAAGTAATGTCACTTTGACAATTTATGATATATTTTTGACAAATTTCCAAACACTTAAACTGATTTTACCTTAACATAAACATTATGGAAAAACCTAAATTTTGAAATTGTACCAAGTATACACTAGAATATTTTGGAATATCTTAAGCTAGATGTACTATCTTTTTATTAGCAACTAATTCAAGTTAACTTGACATATTTTGAAAATGTGCACTTCACTGTAGTTTTTAAATTAATACCTTTAATAAATTTTTGCTCAGTATAAGGGAAATTAAGCATTTATGTTAGGAATAGTTTACTACAGGGGAGACAACTGCCTAATAATAAGTTCATTCTTAAGAATAAATAATAAGCTAAATGTGTTTTTAAAACTTTCACGCTGCAAGGCTATTCGCATGATTAAGAGCTGAAAGAGAAAAAATTATCACCAATCTCGAGTTTGACCATGAACTATGTGAAAGAAGCACAATAAAATGTTACTTGTGAGAATCTTGAATCTAGGTCATGATGGGGCAACACACCTTGACAACCTTAGCTAACTGGCGGGGATTGTCAACCAAAAACTCCTTGTAACGGAGGCTTCACTAAGAAACAATGTACTCAATAAGAAAAGGCTTGCAAAAGAAAAGAAAAAAGTAAAATTCTTGTAAGATGAATTTACTAAGGTACTTGTCAAATTTACTAAGGCACTTGTAACGGAGGCTTCACTAAGAAACAATGTACTCAATAAGAAAAGGCTTGCAAAAGAAAAGAAAAATGTAAAATTCTTGGAAGATGAATTTACTAAGGCACTTGTCGAACTGACCGTTAAATTTATTTCAGTAAAAACTAGACTACCAAAAACTGAGTAAATTATTCTAGACAACGTATTAAGCGATAAAAATATTTTCAATGTACACTCAAATATAGCTAAAGCAAAATACTAGAATCTTTTTTCTAATCTTGAGGTAGTACCTCATTTTGGATAAGCTTAAAATATATTTTGGTATACTTAGGGGAATGGCAAGTTTATGTATTTTTCAATCGGTATATTTTTGTTACAACTAAATAAGGATAAGTTCACAGGAAATGAGTCATGTGTATTCTAGAATTGTTTAAAATGTCATTATTGACTTTTGCGGGTATAATCACTGCAAACCCTCACGTGATAACACTCGTCCACCAGGCTAAACCTGAGAGTTTAACAGCTTGTTGCATAAGCTAAATGCAATCGTGCTCCCTGCGAAAGTGGTTATTATTTCATTTTACTCGAGACGAGCAAAAGACAAGTTTGGGGGGTATTTGATGAGCACGTAATTATGACATTTTTAATATACCCGAACATGTATTTTAGTCCTCCATTATATTTAATTTTGGGTACTTATGTAAGTTTGTTTAATTGTAGCTATTGGAGATGGATATTTAAAACCAAACACTTAAAGTCAAGTAAAAGTGTCTTCAGCAGTTCATAGCACAAAAAAATCAAAGATACAATATATTTGGTCTTAAGATTGAAAAAATATATACACAGATATTCTTGGAAAATAAGATCAAAAAATATATTGCATCCAAGATTCTTGAAGATATTTTATATTGAAGATATGCAAGAGTTTCCATGAAGAAAGATATTTACATCACTTAAAAGAATTATATGCAAGAATCTTAGGTGATTGGTTGTAAAATTAGAAGATATTATTTGTGAAAATATTATTTACAATTTAATGTATAGTTTCTGAATTTGGGTTCCTTTCCCTATAAACGGAACCCTCCTCCCATTGTAATTGGGCATCTCATACTAGAGGAAGTTTAGAAGAAATAAAGTCATAAGTTTTATTTAATTGTCTTTTCTTCTCTTTTAGCTTAATTTTTGTTAATGTCTTCTTTAGTTGTTAATGCGATGAAGTTTGAGATGAGCGGCTAATCTCCTAGCTAAGGTTAGGATGAGGCCTCTTCTTGGATGAGCAATAGTTGATAATAGTTAAATTCTAATTAGTTTTCTCTTAGTACTTTATGATTGATAAGTTAGTGCATCATATCGAAGGCTTGACCATAGCTTCGGTTTGGTATGCGATAACTTCGGATACAAACAAGTGCTACTACCCATAGACTTGATTTAGAGATCTAAATAAGAGGAAAAACTAGAGAACTCACTCAAGCCTAGCCATGGTTGAGTTGATAATTCTCTAAGACACTCTTCACCATCACTTAAAAGCATAACCACTTAATGCTTGACCATAGATTTAGTGGTTTATTTTATAACATCGTATGTGTCTTAGCACGAACATATGATGGGTAAAGATATTAGGATTTAGTTATATATCGATTAGTGCTTTGAATGGTAGAGGCCAAGTCTGAACCTTAGCTCTCTCTTTCTCATTAAATTTTATATTTAGTTTTTATTTACTTCTTCTTAGATTAATCTCTTATAAAACAATAATTCGGCCTAGAAAATATTTGTTTCCCAAAACCTCCCTGTGGATTCGATCCCACTCATCCGTGCTACAATTCGACAACCGTACTTTGAGTGGGTATTTTGTAGAGGCTCTAAAAATCTCTTATCATCACCATATAGTGAAAACGGACCATTTAATAATAATTGTCATCCGCCTCCTCCACCTCTTCATACGTCATGCCATGGAAGGTATGATGCACTGGAATGGGAGTAGGAAGTTCAAGGGACTAGGTCCCAAAGTATCAAAGCTGCAACTCCTGCACCTTGGCAAGAACCCTAGTCTCATACGCTTGGCGTCTGGTGGTCACCATCTTCTTCACTGAACGGTTACAGAGGAAATAGTTACAGAAGTTTAAAATAAATAAAGTACTTTCTGAATAAACCACGACAGTATTTATACCATACCACTGTAAACCATAGTAGTATTAAACTATTAATATTGAGTTTGAAATTCCCAATCTTGACTAAAGCCATTGGTTCTATGGAACACCACATCCACAATAGATATTCATGAAGGAACATTGGAAATGATCCCCGGGTGCTGATGTGTTCCAAGAACTAAGAAGGCCAGAACTTGTTGATTGTAGTATCTGTGTAATTGAATGTATTTGTCAATTTATGATATATATGTCATCTATCCATTCGTCGTCTGTCATTTGTTTTTGCTTTGTTGTCATTTTTCATCTTATGTCATGGTTTTATGAAAATATTGTCATTTGTTATATATCTTTTATCATTTCTTATTCAATATTTATCATTATTTTTTATTTCTACTATCTTTTTAAAGAATTTGCTCTTTTGTTCATGTCTTGTCAAGTCGTTCTGAGATGAAAAGATTGTTTAACACGTCATGCTATTCTGTTTCTGCTTATATATAAAGTGGACTACATATATGTGAAGTTCTACTCAAAATTAATTATAATGGATCCAGACCGACCACGCCATCTACACAACCACCTGCCTACAAGGGCGAAATGCCAAACTACGAAGGATGACTTCTTAGGGAGGGTTGTTAATATCTTTATAAGGCTTCAATCAGTTGTTGAAGACATTGGTAATAGGATGGCTGCCAGTCTTACAACCATAGATCCAAATCTTGAGCACATTGTTGACATAGTTAAATCGCTAGAGGAGAGGTTAATCTAATTGATGAGAGGTTGTCCAGTCTTGAACCATAGATTTGTCTATCTTCTATAATGTTGTTGTTTAGTAGAATTTGTAGTTCGATTATCATTATTTATCATTTGTATTGCAGCTTTAAATATTTGTTCCTTAAGAGTTTAACATTCTAAAGCCAAAAATTAATGTCACTAAAGATAAGGAATTCTGTATTATACTTCATTCGTGCATATTTATCTACTTGCTAAGATCTAGAGATTTTAACTTGGACAAAAAATCTTGCAGTATCTCCGTTCTGACCTCGGAGATCCTTAGTTGAGTGTAAGTTTTATTTGTAATAGTGTTCAGGATCTGATTGCTCCCTTGACCAGAATTTGTGATTTCTTCCGCCGTTGACGATTGTGGCCTTTTAGAATTATCGGGCGTAGAGGATTCCCTAAACCAAGTTTTGAACTGACAATGGTATTGTGGGCAATGATAGAATCTCCTACAGGGCGGATTAGAGACTCTATAAATGAGACCAAAATCGTATTTTTTCACCTCATCTACCCACGTCCAAAAATTACACCCACCAAATTTGCGAGCGCATTGATATAACCAGCTGTTAGGGTTGAGGCTTGTGCGTAAGAGACGAAGATCACAATTTTCATTGCGCCTGTAAACATGGGAATGCATCGCTGGTAGGGAAGTATGTAATGCTTGAGAACAGGAAAGAGCTTAAAGTAAGTATGCAGGCTATGCAGTTAACACTCTATGGTAGTGATAATTCACAGCTAGAAAATGATAAGCTATTTATAAATAAATGAGAACAAGTTATATGAGGATGATACGGTGACAATTAACTTTCATTATGATGATACCGTTGGTCCCAACAAATGTCAAATGCTAAGCTTTATTTTTGACAACTTCTGTCCTATACAGTAGATGTGACAAGTCAATCTTTATTACTTGGTTAGACAACTTAGCTTAAAGTCAACTTTGATTACGTTTAGAACAAACTATCTATCCAAAACATCCACATGATTCCCGCCACTCTAAATACTAAGCCCTAAACCCTACCACACGTGATTCAAATTTCCAATGCAATTCTCCCAAGTATAAAGTATAAAACCCTAAACTCGAACTCTTTTTAGCTATATATTCTCAAGTCCCAACTATTCAAACTTTCAACTCTTTTTAACTTCTCAAGAAATGTTGCACTCCCACTCCACTCAATTTAGTCGTGCCTTTTCTAATACCCCTCAAGATTGGTTTGATGCGGTAGGGATTGAGGAAGATCAGGGTGACGAACGTCTCTTCACATTTAATTGAATTTGCCTAATGGAGAAGGATATCTTCGGTGAGAAGGCGCAACTGCTGAAAGCGCATTACGAAGAGTTCAAGGAGAAATTTGGAGAGCTCGATTAAATGGATGACGAACTGGATAAAATTATAAAAAAGAAGAAAGAGCATTCTGAAGAGTTCAAGTTCCATATCCACTTCGTGGAAGATTAGCTCTGCACTCTAAAGTTGGACCGGGATGAGAGCAAGAAACTGTGGAAGGAATTGGCCTGTAAAATTAGCTGTCTCGAGTAGAAGATCATGGCTATGGAACGTGATCAGATTTCTTCAAGTGAGGAGTTGTGAACATTTGTATTGTTTTGATTTCAATTTGTTTTTAGGCTTTAGTTTTTTGTTTCTTTTTTGTTATTGTTTCCCTTGTATGAACATTTGCTTTGTTTTGTTTCGTTTCGCTTTTTTGGTTTCAAATAGCGGTTTCCGTCTGATATGAGAGAAACAAACTGTTGAAAAGTTCAATATGAAAAAAATGATATAAGGGAACCAAACAAATGATAAAGACTCTATGAACAATGGTAAATAAATGTTGAACTTAACCAAACTTGTAATAACATTTGAACAAACAAATGATAAATTATCGTTAAACAATGGCAGTTTAGGAAAGAAAAAAAAATAGCATACAAACAAATGCGAAATTCTCTTCAACATATGACAAGTCGATATGACAAGTAATAATACTTGATTAGATAACTCAGTTTAAATACCATTGATTATGACTGACATGTACAATAAGAAACGACGGCGCTGAAGTAATAATACCTTTTACCCTAAACATCGTATAATCCCTGACATGCGTCCCTTCCCAATGCATTCAATTCCCCATTATAAAAATCTTAATCTCAAATCAACTATATAAACCCTAATCTCAAATCAACTATCAACTCTTCAACTATTCAAACCCTAACCCTAAACTCTTTTCAACTTCTCAAGAAAAATGTCGTACTCCACTCGATTTAACCATGTCTCTTCGAACACTCTATACGATTGGTTTGAGTCAGTAGGGATGCAGGAAGATCAGCGTGACCAACGTCTCTACAAATTGAATAGACTATACCTAATGGAGAAGGATATCTCCGGTGAGAAGGTGTAAATACTGAAAGAGCATTACGAAGACTTCAGAGAGAAATTAAAAGCGTTCGATATAATCCGGGAAGAACTGTATCAAGTTATAGCAAAGAGAGATCAACGTTTTCGTCTGATATCGGGCAAACAAAACAATAACAGTTATGTAAGAAAATAATGATAATATAAGGGGGAGTCCAAGTTTAATGATGAACTTAACAAAACTGATAATAAAAATCAGCAGACAAATGTGAAGTTCTTGGCGCACAAATGACAGTTAAGAAGCAAACAATGATATAATAGAAACCAACAATACAAAAAATTTTGAGAACAAATAACAGTTCAGAGGGAAACAATGATATCATGGAAACCAACAAATGAGAAATTCTTCTTGCACAAATGATAGTTTAGAAGCAAACAATGATATTATAAAAACAAACAAATGAGAAATTCTTTGTGCACAAATGACAGTTCAAAAGCAAATAATGATATAATGGAAAAAAACAAATGAGAAATTCTTTTTAAACAAATGACAGTTATATTTAGACAAATGATGATTTAACAACACTAACGATAAAGATCATACAAACAAATGATATATAGAGTACCCAAAATCATCAGTACAAACTGATTGCAATATTTTCATCTGGGATGACAGGTGGCTCAGTGCTTATCGTAAAAGACAGTACCATTGTCGGATGTGTATTGCCGTCGGATGGGTTGGCAGAAGCTTACAAGAATAGCGATTGTATCCTTTTTTTGACACCTACTGCAAAATCTTAGTTTGGTGACAAGACCAAGCATTTTTTCCCCCTATCTTCCTTTGCGTGCGAGGACGACTGGCTCGAACTGTTGAAATAGGAGTACGAATACGTAAATCAGTTTTTAAAATTTTCCACTGCTCAATTCCTCATATAGGAATTCATATCAATTTATAAATAGCCTTGTATGTATCATTTGTGAAGTACTCAGAGACACGTGTAGTTGGATCAACATTAGCAAGACCGAGAGCGCGTACTCCGTGTTCACAAGGTATACTCATCGTTTGCCACCAACGACAAGAACAAGTACCATCTTCAAAATTTACTGAATCGGTTCTGCCATAACTAGTCATCTAAAAATGGTGACGTGATGTACGAACCCAGCAGGTTAATGAATCCGCCACAACTTTTTACTCTCATAGTGATTCGTAGCCCATGGCATTAAGCGAGCTGGACTCATCCCAATTTCCTCCCTATACGTGTAGAACATTTCTAAACAGATTCTACGCAATTCTTCAATAAACACATGGATAGGGAGATCTTTCACTTTCAAAATAACGTTATTCTAACTCTCGACATGATTAGTGTAAGCCACTCCGTATTTGAAAAAATGACAAGCAATTAAAATAAAATGCCAAATGCGTAAAACCTGATGACAAATGGGATCATACAACTGCAAGAGAAATAATAAAGAACTGATGACAAATAATGGCAAAAAAATGACAAATAAGTATGCAAATGGAGTAATAATGACTATTCCTGAAATAACAAATGAAATGTTAATCAACAGGGAGTGACAACGTACCTACTCATTAGAATGTATAGATTAGACCATGTTTCCTTAGGAATACCTAGCAGGTATTAGAGACCCACTGGATCTGTATTTCGGATAGCATTCACGTGTTTATCGAAATCAATGCTGGTTAGGGCCTCTACTACCATCCTAAATACAATCCTAGTGCTTTCGAGGGTAGTTTTAATGTTGTTTGATATGTGGAAGACACAAAACATATGGATTGCAAATGGAAACACCTTGGGTACATCATTAATAATTCTGGCATTTCTGTCAGAGATAACGACGAATCGAGTGTCATAACCGTGGAAATTAGACATAAACATCTCCAGGAAGTATGTCCAACTTTCAGTGGTCTCCGAGTCAGTTATCGAAAATGCAAGTGGAAAAATATGATTGCTTAGGTCAATGGCGATGGTTGTTAATAGAGTCCCACAATATCTCCATTTCAAAAAAGTTCCGTCAATCCTAACAACGGGTCTCAATAGTTTATAAGTTTTTTTGGGAAGACCAAAAGACCAAAAACACCTTGTGAATCTCTTATCCTTACAACTCGTAGTTTGTATGTCAGACACCAAATTCGGGTCAACCAACCTCACTTCTGTAAAGTAGCTCATAAGTAGTTGGTATGCGTGTTCAAAGTTGTTTCGCATCTGAAATAATTACATATATTAAATGATAAACATATACGTTCAAATGAGAAATATTGACGTACAAATGACACAGTTGGTCGACCAAATGACATTCGATAAAATGATAAACATTGTTGTACAAATGATAAGTATGGGGGAACAAATGACATATAAGATGATGATACCTCTGTGTGGGCTTTTTCTTTCGCACGCCAGACAAGATTGTATGTTACATCAATATTGTGATTAATTTGCATATCATCAATAATTCTAAAAGGTTTGTAGTTTGGGTCTTTTCGTAGTTTTTGCTTGATTATAGAAGCAACCCATCTACTAGACGCTGTCTTATATGCGTTCCAACCATAAGTTTATACTCGGATGCATGTATACACGGAGCAATAAGTACTTACTATATATAGGGCAGAACCGAGCAACCTTGCCGCGTAAATCCACCAAGAACATTTATGACCTTTGCAACGACCAAAATTTTATATTCGTTGCTCAAAACGTGTTCAAGATTGAACTTGTTTACAACTGCATAAGCTCTTATGCAATTCTTGAGTACAATCATATCTCGATATAGATCACCAATGTTAAACTCTTTACTGAAGTCATAGATATCCTCCGTGTATGTAGCAGATTTGAACCGAAAATCTACGAGATCTTTCACCGTTCGGGTTGTGGCTCAAACCAAAATTCAGTTGAACAAATAAGAAAAATGCTTCTTAGCATGATATAAATTTGATAAGAAATGTTAAAACACACTACACAAATGACAAATTTTGCGAGCTTACCTGAAGGTTCAGTATGTCCAATGATAGGTTCAGGTTCAATTGAAAGATGAACATTAGTTAACATAGGTTTATTTGAAAGAGGAACATCAGTAGGGATAGTTTGAAAAAATTTATTTGATTGAGGAACATTAGTTAACATAGGTTCATTTGAGTGATGAACATTTGATTGAGGAATACTAGGTTCATTTGAGGGAGGAACATCAGTACAGATAGTTTCAACAAAATCATTTGATTGAGGAACATCATCATCATCCACTAAAGTTCCAAACCTACCTGGATCAAGCCCTCTGCCGTTTGTTTCACGGTAACCCCTATATTCAGGTTCAGGATCAGGATCAGGAAATGAGTTATAACGTAAAGCCCCCCCCCCCCCCCCCCCCCCCCCGCTTTGGTGGTGGACAACCCTTTACCCGAAGAACAAAAATTATAAATAAAGTTCTGGGAGTTCTAAGAAGATACCCTAAGCTCATTAACAATTCATATGTGAAAGGGTGTGTCGGGATTGCTTTTATGTATATTGATCATTACGGTAAAGCCCTGGAGTGATGAAATTGCGCATGCAAAACCATGGACTAAGTGGTTCAGCTTACAATCCTCACGACGAATTTCGCTTGTTTTTTTAAGGAGTGTAATGAAATCTTCATATGACGAGTGCGCTCGTAGTGAGGTAAGTTTCGTACTTCCTCCAACATAACTAATGATTGATCCGATCTTTGGACGTACGATATCCCCCCAAAAATAAACAATGGTATAAAACTGAACTCCACCCATCCCTAAAACAAATGAAATAAATTAATAATTTTGGTGATAAAGTAACAAAAAATAAATGAGACAACTGACAAAAAAATTGAAAACGAAGCAGAAGACAAATGATATAAAACTCAACTCTAGCAATCCCTCGAACAAATGATAGGAATCCCGAAATAAATGATATCAATAAACAATTCCGGTGATATAGTATCAGATAATAAATGCTAAAAATGACACAAGAAAAATGCAAATGATAAAGTAGCAGAAGGCAAATGATAAAATAGCTTCAGAAAAATGATTATGTACAAAGTGTATCGTCTTGCATAACATTTTTTTTAAGAAAAAAGTCGTCAAATCATGATACGGATATACAGTTAGAGATGATGGATATAAAGTTAGAGATGATATTTACTGTAACGGTTACTTCAACATTCGGAGAGAAGGATAACAACGATCTTTAACAACGAGAATGACCTAGGATAACAACGATCTTTTTATCCTCAATGACTTGTGTGTGAAGACTTTAGCGAATGCACAACGATTATTGGAATACTTGGTACATGAATGAGACAAACAGTACATTAAGGAGAATTTGCTTTGATTTTTGTAAAAGTTTTGTTGTTGAAGAATAAAAAGAAAAAGCTTTGATTTTTTTTAAAAGTTGGTAGTGTATTATGGGGAGAATCATCCCTCTTATTACTGTAGCAAATTATACTACTCAACAACTCCAGTAGGGATCGTTTCTCATTTTTTCTGTATTATTTATCTTTCTTTTTTTGCGATAACTTTGTCATTCGTTTTGAAATCTTTGTAATTGTTTTGTTATAGTTTTGTCATTTGTTTAGTAATCTTTGTGAGTTGGTAAATTTATTACTATAGCAAATTAGACTACCCATAAACATTTAATGTTAGAGAATATGATGACAGTTAGGGGGTAGTAGGTAGGACCATTATCGATTTGTTAATTTTAGTATCGATTTAGGAAGAGGTTTGCCAAAGTATCGATTTTGTAAAGATGGCAAAAAATAGTATTTATTCTCATAATTTCCGTTTTCTAAAAGAGGGATTTTGTATTCATGGAAAAACCAACCAAAGAGACTATTTTCCATTAGTACAAGTGTATAACACTCTTATCTTGATATCTTCGTACGCTCTTCCATACTGCCTCTAGTGGACATATATATATATATACAGCAGGTAATTACAAATGGTGCATCAGTCACTTCCTCTTTCTGTGATCACTGGGTTTTTCAAGCACAGCAGGGGCGGCTGGAATGCTAAACCACCATTCCCTTAACCTCCTAATCCATCTCGATGTGCTCGTTTTCATTAGAGGGGAATTTCCGGTAAACGTATATAGAAATGTGAGGAGAAATATGTATTTGCTGGGTATGAAGGCAAGAACCAAGGATGCAAGTAGTAGAGCCAACGCTAGTTTCTCACTTGCCTGCACATAAGACATACCCATGTATATTCAGTCAGAATGAACTTGTAAGCACTTTGTGCAGAAATGCCCGGAAAAAATGAGATGGGATACAAGTTCAGATCAGGACATTATACATTACTTTTCTATTGTGTAGACTGTAGCATTAGGAACGTTCGAACTTGATATGGGATACATTTCAACGAATACAATCATAGGGTGATAAATATAATCTGGAAAACATAGCTATTAAGCCTGCACAGCCTACAGAAGTAAGGTGTAGATGAATACCTGTGGGAAAACCGACAATAACAAGGCTCGTAGCTTAAGGAGAGAGACTGTCCCTTCTTGGACAAGCTCTTCAACTTGGGAAAGTGTATTCTGAAGCACCAAAAGTTGCTCCATTGCGTTCATAGCTGGTGGGGCTGTTACCTTAATTCTATCTACAGGCATCCCTTGGTTGCACCAACGAGTGAGCAACATAAATACCGCTATAAAGAAAACTAAAAAAGCAAGTACTTGACCTATCCATCCCCTACAAGAAACAAAATTCATCATACATAACAAATTCGAAAAACCAATTTACTGTGATGATAAAACAGAAATAGGAAGACATGAGTACTAGTTGAAATCCTGGTCCCGTTTACAAACTAGGACTCAAGTGTCAAGCTGTTTCTTTTGGCAGCCTTCTAGAAGTACTTCCGAGATTGGCACACTAGTGACTTAAATGGTTACAAAAAGTCTAAATGTGGTCTGAAAGGAGTGAATTATTATAGCTGTGATGTGCATACTCCTACTTCCTATGTTGGAGATTCTACAACTGATTTAGAAAGGAAAATAAGTTGCTTAACTACAGCAAAATAAATAAATAAGATCCGCCCGTCCTCCCCGAATAGCGCTTAAGACATTCTCTAATGCATTTTTGAATATTAATGTTTATCTACCCCTTCGTGTATTACCACTAAAAGTAAAACTTGTTTGGTGTTTTCCAGCCATTAGATTCAAGCATTTCTCTACCATAGACATGCTTAATGGCTGTATCATGCACATGCCAACAAAAATAAAGATTTGCATTCAATAATAAAAATCCACTACTTGACTAAGTTTATGTAAAAGTGGGTGGTGGTGGATCAGAACACTCACTGCTGATGACCATTCTACGAATATTTCTCAAGTATTTGCCAACTATCAAATGTTTGTTTGATTCCAGTTATAACACTTTCAGTAAGTTTGGAATGAAAACCATGTCAACCAATTAAAACCCTAATTAAGAGAATCGCTTGGAGAATGGCTGGAGAAAGTCAATCACTCATCAATGTATAAAGGGATAAAAGTGGGTACATAGGAGAGAACGTCGCGTGGGGATTTTTGGTGCTTGTTGAATCTTAGATGCTTCTCATTCAGTAATAGTACTGTCTTAAATTATGATCAGCCCTTGCCTGTAGATCCAGTCAATTAGGAATTATAAGAGGTGTTTTGTCTTCATTTTGGAGTTGTGACTTAGCAGGAATAAAGCTCTGTAACCAACTGACGCTTAGAAATCCAAGAAGTCCTGGGATTAATTCCCATCACAAGCAGCTTGCCTTTCAAAAAAGAGAGGAATAAAGCTCTGTATGATAACATATCTATCACATACAGTTGCAGAAATAATTATCTTCAAAGTACTGAAGTGGATCAAGGAGTTGCATTTCAAGTTTCACCCCAACAATATTCCTCTTATACTGATTCATTATCTTCGGAAGCATTATCTACAACGCCTAATGTTATTTGTAAAGCTCCTCTCATTGCTGGATGGACCAAGTCTTGGCTGCCTACAAGTTCAAAACTGATAACTCGGCTTAAGGCAGACCTGGAAATTGTGGTGGGTGGTTCCTCGGATAATCAAAAAAAGATTTTCTTTGGGATTTGATTCTAGATAGAAAATTGGTACCAGCATTATTGAAAAGATGATGGGTCTCCTACTAGAAAGTAAAACATGTTTTACTGATAGCTTCTTTCCACTTGTAGATATTGACTCCACGGTGTTGCCCATTCTTACAAGCAGAACTAGGTTGTACCTTGGTCTCCTCATAAAGCTTGGCCGAAAGTGCTCAGACTAGGTGCTGCCATGAACATTTCTCTTGTTCATTCATAAAGAGAAGGAAAAATCTAGAGTTATTTTCCTTAAGTTAGGCAGTGCATAGTTAGAACTTTTTTACAAATTGTTTGATGGAGCTACCTGCTGATAATTAGATTCCAGGATATCGCTAAGAATGGATAAACTGGGATTGGGTTTTGTAAGCGGCTCTGTCTAATCTCTTAAGAGTTATGGTCCAGGTCGAGCCTCATGATCTTCCTTGCACAATAATAAACTCAATTTCATAACTAAAAAAGAAAACAATATCATAGATCGGTATTATTACTGGTGTTCCGGTATATAATCAGGGTGTCAGCTTGTACTTTCTATTAGGTGGATGCTAAAGCATGTTGCGGGCAAAAGAAATGAAAATTCGCCACAAAACATCACTTTTCAGACAGGGTCGGGCCTGCACGGTGCAAAGAAAAAAATTGGACCTTTTTAACTTTATTTTTTTTTTAGTTTAGAGATTTTTTTTTTGTAGTACTAGGCCTTGTATAACAGGTTTGGTTTTGTGGTTGAATCTGAACTGGGTTGGGTTTAATATAATTTTTTTTGTTTTGTTTTGTTTGGCTAGGCAAATTTTTTTCTTCTTATTCGGGCCATTTTCCTTTCGAGCCCTGGGCCGTCGCACACCCTCATGGCTGGGCCTGTTTTAAGACCCTTGCCTCGACCATCGAAGATTTCGAGTCATATCAATCCTAAGCATTGCTTAATTTTTTCCTTTGCATGGACATCCATTATAGACTAAATTCAAGCATTAATTGCAAAGTAGCAAACATTAGTGAACTACTGTTAGTCCATGATTAGCGGGTTACTAGGGCGTAACTTTATTCAACACTAAATAGAGATGTGTCAATATTTTTATTCTTTGAAGTTTTTTGGGCGTTGTTGAGGTAACTCTGTGGACTCTGAATAACTGATGGGAAAGCTGCAGATCGGCAGCCAAATTCATAGGGGCAAGATTCGGTTGGACTATGATCATATGATACATGGCTAGAGACTACGAGAGTAAACTTCATTTATGTGGAGAATGTCTTGTCACAGAAGACCCCTTTGTTAAGGCCTTTCATTAGGTCGCTTTATTTGTTTAAGCTACAATAAACTCACTTTTCATATACAGCAATGGATTTTAGGTGGAATCTTGCCATGACGCAATCGTAATTATGTGCCATGTGGATACTGAGGTTATGGGGATCTCCCCACACTTATTTGAAGATGTTTATCTGCCCCTTTTGGTTAATCATGATTTTAAATATAGTACAAGTTATTTGGACGCTTTTGCGCATCCTTCCTATATCATTGTATCTATCAGGATCCTTGTGAACTAAAGGCACTTTTCTTATGAATGAAAACATTACTCTGTGTACCATCAAAGGTACGCTGATAACCTAACTCAAATGCTCCATTGTTGCCAATGGCAGTTGATACCGTTTGTAAAACTAGCATTTGAAATGTTATATTATATTCCAGCCTTTCAGCGCATTACTTGCACCACTGCAATCAAATAGTATGACAGTTTCATCGAATTTCACCAAACTTCATCCTGTTTAATACAATTTCACCCGGGGTAATATATGCATAATAAGGTATATGCGTAGAAATACATATAGACATTTAAATACATTCAGAGTATATCATCTGAATGTGTTTAAAGCTATATAAATCGTATAACTTATCTATGCTCATTGATTGCAGATAATTCTATATACAAAAAAGTACAGAGGTATGAGGCATTATCACGATGGATGTCTCTAATGACCCTAAATATTAAATATTTTGGACGATGGCCGTACATTATTATTTGAAAAAACAAAATCAACACTTGTCGCATATCCAGGGGTCGTAACCGACCTAATGTGTATCTCGATGCAACATACGACTTTCAATCAATAGTCTTCTTGTTTATGAGTTTCAAAAACTTCTAACTATTTTTCCTTTTTAACAAACATATCTGCCTACCTGATGCGTTCACAATTGCGATGATAGTGATTGAAAGTTAACTAAAGCATACTAAAGAAAGATATTAATACCTGTAAATAATGTACGCAGACAGTGAACAAAACCCCAGTGACTTCATAGGATCATCCCAAGATGCTAGAAAATTAATATATTTCACGAGTTCCATAAGAGGAAAAAGTAACTCCTGCAAAATAAAAGAAGCTTGAAAACATTGCAGATATAGTCATAAGTTTGCTTTCAAGTAGAGCACATAGTGATGATGTAGTTCTATTATTTGTATGTGGAAAAACTGTATACCAACATAAGTTGCAACCCACACAAATTTTAAGCTCAACATATTTTTTGTATCTATTCTAGAAGAGGGATACCATTAATTAAAAAGAAGGATAACACGTTTATTACATTGACTTTTCTGGATAGTTAACTTCCTTTTGTTAGGGATTTTGGAACCTATCATCTAGAATAACCTTTATGGTACTTCAGAATATCATCAATGATAGTAAGTTTTTTTAGCAGCTGGTGATGTAGTTTAGGGTTTAGCTGAACAAGCAACTCATGTTGCATAAGGATTTATGTTTTTTTTCAGACTGGCAAAAGTTAGTTCAAGTTACCCTGCAGTGATCTGCATTCCTATGTTTAGGAATCTCAATCACGCCGGTTAGGGCCCTTGTTATTAATTTCAAAGCTAACAGGAAGGTCAAAATTCTCATTTGCTCTGTCAAGGAAGACAACATTTTCACTGACAAACTGCTCTATATTTTTCGACAGCCAGTTTTCATACTCTTTTATTGGTCACCGCAGGTTTGCTGTCTTAGCCCATTGGCCATATCGCCCTCCGTTCAACTCCATCAAACTCATATCTATCACAAAAAAATTATGGTATGAGAAAAAAAAATCAGTTTTCACTGATTTACTAGTTGTATGTCATATACTATTTATATTTACTGCAATAACTCAAATTATGGTTGATCCCTCCTCAAATTAAACGGAGATGCGGGTTGTCGAATAAGCACTTGCGTCGTGGGAATAACCACGAAGTCACAGATCAGCTTTATGTGGAAACCAAACCATGGACAGAGAAATCCCGTAACTTCAGAAATGGATGGAATCACTCTCTCTAACACTTATTGAGAACTTAAGCTTCGGACTGCAACTTGAAAATATCGATATCCTAGAGGTGTAGCCCATACACCAAGAATACATAATAATCAGAAACGAAGCCAAGAAAAAGAATAAACGAAAAAACAAAGGAAGAACGAAGTAGAGAATAAAATTGAAAGAAATCATATATGCGGCCTCCATGGCTTCTACACTATTGTTGAAAAATGGAGTCCAGTTTGACTGTTATAAAACTACCAATAAATGCTGAAATAAAAGAGGAAATACACGGAGACTACATTCCCCACTGCATACATGACCTAAATAACTGAAATAGTAGAGCATGTATTTCGTGACAGTGGCACAGCGGGGCACCGTACGAGAAATACCACTAGTAGACATATAACGTTGGATATACAAGGAAATTTGAAAAGCATTTTTATGACTGTAGAACCAACACGAGATTATACAACTTGTACTACTGGGTGTAACCTCCGTCATGAAAATTATCCCCGTAAGAAGTATACCCATCAGAATTTGTTAAGAAACTAGGGGCAAATTGAGACGCGGAAGCACACGAGATAACAAGAACTTGAAGGTCACTACTTTAACCTTTAGAAGATTAAATCATAAAGCAATAAACGCACACACGATTTCAATGGAGGTGGAAACCCAAAAGGATCAAAACCACCCCCTCCCTGACAAGCACGACAAATCTATTCAAATCTATTATCAAATAGAAATTCCAGAGATCTCTCAACCTCACCTCTACCCTTACAGATAATCCTCAGCAAGAAACCCTAGAAAGAAAATCCAAGCTCAAGAGTAAAACCCTAAATTTCTCCATTTTCTCTATCTAGATCTATTATCTCTAATGGAGGCTTTGAACAACATGATCTATGTCTAAATAAAGCCCTAGCTTTATAATAGACATCACATGAGACTTATACCAAAATACGCATCACGATGCGCTTTAAACGACCCAAAAAAAGCTACTGTCGACTTTCTATTCGAACATGATAATTTTTATTCGCCTGTTCGAACATAAATCAAAAAAACATCTTTTTTTCAATTTTGAGCCGTGAAACCCCCAACAAAATTAACTAACACGATAGTATGTGTCATTTTCTTTTTACCAATTACTGCTGAAGACAAACATTCCATAGATTTACAACTTGTAAGACTTATTTGGTGAAGGGCTAAAGCATTACTACTAATAAGTTTACCTATGAGCACCATACTGAGAAGATCGTCCTCACCAAAAGTTGGATATTTATTCATCGATTGCACGGAAATTTTATATGTTCCTAGGGCAGAGGCAGGATTTGAAGGTTTTTTTTTTTTTTTTTTTTTTGGGGGGGGGGGGGGAGGGCGAAGTTCAGGTACTAAATAAAAACCCAAGATAACGTCAAATTAAAACTCTGTCTTGATTAACAATTGAATATATTTTTGAATCAAACTCATTATAGGGCAATTTGAAACACTAAGTTGATAGAAAAATGAAAGAGAAAAAAATTCGAAAGATAAAAAAAAAAAAAAGAGTTTAGCAAGAATTGAGCCTTAGGTAATAGGATAAATTCCAAGATTCTTAACCAATTAAGTTACTTCTATTTGCATTTAGAAAGATGAAGAACAAGAATTATAATATAATCATACTAGTTTTTTTTTCTAATTTTATTTTGCACTATATAGTATTTTTTTCCCCCAAAATTCTTGGGGGGGGGGGCGAGGGGCGCCCCGCATGATGTTCCGAAAAATGAAAGAGTACTTGAATATGTTTTGAAATATGATAATCTTTCTTGAGGGTCCTCCAACAAATAAGCTGTAAAGTAATATATAGTTACGACCTATAGGTTCGTATAAAGATATATGCGATATTGGAGGACTCAACATTAAGGGGGTGTTTGTTTTTGCCTCTAGTTAGATTAAGAGTTCTTATTGCTCAAAAAACATCTGGTTGGAGAGAACATTTCTATTTTTTTCCCCTCTATCTAGAGCTTGTTGCCTCTAGTTCCTCTGATTGGAACTAGGGGTAAGGCCTCCCTCTAGATGGCTCTTAAGCCACTTTTTGGTCAATCTATACCCAAACTACCCTCATCAAATCTAAAAATTATTACCCCTTGCCCCCAACCCAAAAACATTTCATCCCTCCTCCAAATCAATTTGTTTTTTATTATCCTCTCCTCCCACGAAAACCAAAAGCTAGGGCTCGGAAAAAAAATCCAAAATCACCATGAAAATTGTCGATTTAGGTGTTTATCTTCACCTCCAAGCCATCGTCAACTCAGAATTTCTCGTAGCTCTCTCTCTCTCGATTTTTGGCGCTGGCAGCTTCGTGGTATGATTTGCAATTTTGTTTTCGTTTTTTCGATTCAACTGTTGTATATTGTTGTTGTTGTTGTTGTTGTTGTTGTTTATGCTTTTGAATTTGGGGTTTTGGGTGGTGGTGGTGGTGGTGGCAGTGAGGTTTAGAGAGAAAATACAATTGAGAGAGAGAGATGGTAGAGAGAGGTAATGAGAGAAATAAGAGAGTAAAGAGTGTAAAGAGAGGTAGTAAAAGAAAGAAGAGAGAGTAGAAAGTGTAGAGAGACGCAGTGAGAGAAAGAAGAGAGATTAAATAGTGTAGAGAGTTGTATTTTATTGTATCTTAATTACTTGCCTTTTTTATGCTTCAGTGATGACATCCCAAGCTGAATAGAGAGAAAAGAGAAACAACAAAAGATATTATAGAGAGATGAATAGAGAGAGCTTATTGCTTGATGATATTGTTTGATTTAGTAGCTTATTGCTTATGACTCTATTGTTTGCACAGATGATGTCCTCTACAACTGTCTTATTGCTATTAATTGCACTACTTCTCATACTTGTGGAGCTTGACAAAAAGAAACGAAGAGTTAGGCAAAAACTATGTACCTCATCTCTCACTGGGAAAGCATATGTACAAGAACTATTAGATTGGTAGTCCAACTGTTATGTATAAGAATTTGAGAATGGATCGAAATACATTTATCTCTCTAGTGACATATTTCACAGATGCTAAATTTTTTAAGGATAGTAGGCAAGTTAATGTGGAAGAGAAACTAGTAATGTTTCTTATGGCAGTTGCTCAATGTCATACTAATAGGGTCATTAAGGCAAGATTTCAGCATTCAGGTGGTATAGTTTCAAAGTGTTTCCATGAGACTTTAGAGGCTATGATGTTATTTGCCAAGGAGATGATAGTTCTCCCTGTGTGGGGAACAAATGTACAAGGAGAAATAGTGCATCATAAGAAACTACGAAGAGGTGTGTTTCAAGGGGCAGTTGGAACAATTGATGGTACTCTTATTAGTGCTAGTATTCGTGCAGATCAAAAGATTCCTTTCAGAGGTAAAGGTAAGAGGGAGTGTTTCCAAAATGTCTTGGCAGTATGTGACTTCGATATGATGTTTACTTATATGGTAGTTGGGTGGGAAGGTTGCTCGTGACTCCAAAATGTTAGGAGAAGCCATTCAAAATCCTGAAATGCATTTCCCTATGCCCCCTTCTGCTGGTAATTACTATACCTCTTTTATTTGGGTTTTTATTTTTTTTGCATTTGTGAATAAAGTTTGATCTTATTATGTTTTATTTTGTAGATCAATATTACTTGTGCGATGCAACATATACTCATACTAAGAGATTCATGTGCCCTTTCCGTAATGTGAGATATTGGCTGCAAGATTATAGACACGGGGAGGGGGGTCGTCCTAGAAACAATGAAGAGTGTTACAACCATGTACATGCACAATTGAGGAATGTGATAGAAAGAGCCTTTGGTATATTGAAGGCTAGATTTACAATTCTTAGATGTATGTCTTCTTATACATTTCTAACAAAAAAAGATATTGTGATTACATGTATGGCAATCCACAATTTTTTACGTCGAGTTTCACTAGACGATAAGTTGTTTAGAAGGTTTGATAATCCAAATGCAACTGTACGTGGAGGTTGAGGGCAACCAATAGTGATTCATGATCCTGAAGATGTTCTTTTTTACAGTACAATATTTTCACCACTAAAAGGTGATGCCATGGATGCGGTCAGAGATGAGATGGCATTTGAGTTGTGGTTTGAGGAGTAACATTTTACTTTAGCATTTCAGTTATGTTTGTAGTTGTCTTTCTGTAACTTGTTAAATAAAAGAAAGTGTTTGTAACTTGTTAAATAAAAGAAAGTGTTTGTAATGACAGTAATATGTTTTCTGTATTTGAATTAACTTTTAAAATAAATGCAAGTTGTCTTGGTGTTTAAATTAGATGCAAGTATATGTATTTCAGGTTTCTTACATGTATTTATGTTTCTTAACTGGTATGGTGATCTATCATTGTCCTTGTGGCAATGGGGTGTATATTACTAGAGTTTCTCAAAGTTCTGCTAATCGCAGTTATGTGAAGTGTCCCAATGTGGTATAATTTTTACTTATCCTTTTACCAAGTTTTTCAGTTCATATACTTGTATTGATTCATTGTTTTTATTGCAGACGAAGAATAACATATGAGGTTGTAATGTGTCGTTGTAATTAAGAACCTTGCAAGTTGATGACTTCAAGAACAGATAAGAACCCTGGTAGGAGGTATTACTGTTGCCCAAAATCTAATGGCCCAAGAGAAAAGGGTTGTGGCTATTGGGTGTGGTTTGATCAAGTTCTACCAATTGTTTTTAACGAGGCTAAAGAGGAGCAAGCAACACCAACCACCAATTTTAGTGAAGGGGAAAATTTGTACGAGGAGATGGAAAAAAAAAACTCACCGTGGAGTTTCTAGTTGCAGAAAAAACTACTACCATAATCAAAAATCTTTTAAAGGAATTCAAAGAGATGAAGATCAAGAAGTAGGTCTTTTCCTTCCTTGTAGTTGATGTTGAAACTATTTATGTTGTTGTTGGTGTTATTGTAGTGGACGTTAGAACTATTTAAGTTGATGTTGGAACTATTTAAGGTTGTGATGTTATGCTTTTTATCTTGATATGATTGTTATGTTGTTATTGTGAAAATGTACATGTTGTGAGGCTGTCCTTTTTGTATATATTTGTTATGCTTGTGTATTGTGAAAATGTACATGTTATGTTATGTCTTTTTTCTTGATATGTTTGTGTATTATGAAAATGTACAAGTTATGTTGCCTTTTTTTCTTGATATGCTTGTATATTGTGAAAATGTACAGGTTGTGATGTTGTCTTTTTCTTGATATGCTTGTTTGTTGGTGAAAGGTGTTGGAATGGTGAATGGAGGTGGTGGGAGGTGTTGGGGATGGTGGTTGGAGGTGTAGATGGTGTTTATAGGTGGTGGGAGTATTTTAGACATCAGCCTCTAACTAGACACTAACTAGACAAAAAAAAGAAACACATTATTACTTAAAACATTTTAACAAGAGGTGGAACACTTGCCACTTGTTCAATTTGAACAAGATCTTGTTGGTCTAGTTATATTAAGATGTTTTAAGTGGAATTAAACAAACACCCCGTAAAGAGCAAGAACATATGCAGTACCTTCATCACTGCCAAATTAGTGTCAATGCCCTCTACTTTGACTCCATCTACTGTTGCTTGTGCCAATTCCACCTCTTTATAGCTATTTCTAGAATCTCGGACGGCTCTTTCCAACGATGTCATCTCTCCTACGGTTATCTCACCAACAACAAGTCCCGCCTCATTAGCGTGTTTTGAACTAACTCCAAACATGAGCCCCAAGTTAGACATCACGGCCATAGACGATATTGAATACATCACACTCCCAACATCTGGCTGGTCCAGGTCTTGTGAAGATGCCATCCTACCAAGAGTTTCCAGTATGAAGTCACCTCCAGGAAGTTGATCACATAGGTTGAATATAAGAAGCCCCTCACTGCAAATGGGCTTTGAAATAGCTATTTCTTGAATAGCTTGTAACCTCAAGATTCCAAATACAGCTTTTGATAGTGCTTCATCCCGTGCAACTCCTTTTATCTGGTATTTTCTGATGAACTTATGAGCATATAAAATTTCTCGTATTATGGCCAACCAATAATCACGACGGGAATGACCTTTAATCTCCGGAAACTCAATCACAACTGGTTCTGATCTGCAGGAGAAACACAAATCAAAAGAGTTAATGGCTAGATCTATACATTATATGCATATACTTAGACACATTACAAAGTCATCAAGTGTTGAAAACTTACAAGGATATTGATTTATACATCACTGCCCTGTCAAAAATTCGTGTACCCCATGGTCCTGTTAACTCAGGTTTCACAACTTGTTTCAAATCTTCTGACAAGTTGTACAATTTTGCTTTATCAAAAGATACGACTCGATGCTCTTCAAAGTAAAGTGAGTGATCTGTCAAAGTCAATCGGCCTGCAATTTACACATAAGCAGGGAAGACCATTAACGAATTTATATAGTGTAGAAGGTGCACCATGAGAGATCTGCATATTTTTCCACGATGACGAAGTAATAAATCTAAATAAAATTTTATTTTAAAGGAAAATTTCCTCGCATAAAAATTCATGGCAAGTTTTCAGGCATACTTTTTCCCTTAAGTCGGCCTCCGTAACTTTTTTCTTTTCTCTTTTTTCTCTCTTGTATGTGGCAGCGAAAATATTGCAGGCCCTATTAGCTAGCTGTATAAAAGGGCAGTGGTAGAAATTGCTGCAAATTCTGGGTAATTTAGGGACAATCCTAGTTTTTCAGTGGGTTTCACAGGTTCCCACCAAGTAAAACGCCAAGCAGGGTGTACAAGCACAATATGTGTATTGCAAAAATAAAAGGAGTTGTTATATACAGAATGCATAATCAAACTCCAAAATCCACCTGGCCAAGTAGAGACTCCTACATGTTCAAGCACTGGTTGGGTAGTTACAGTACCATCCACTTCAAGAATTTTTTCCCCGCACCGAGATCGAAGAACAGAAAGAAGAGATGATTCGGTTTCAGTCTTGAACCTTCGTATTGCTCTGTGTAAACAAGGGGGGTAAATAAAATAAACATGAAGGGCTTACAAAATTAAGGACTATATTGTTTTCCACTGTCTTCCAGCACATACTTGCACAAATAATGCATCTTTTGGAAATTAAAAGTTAACACTTTTGGATTGAAAAATATTCTTATGACAAAATACTAGCAATGCATAAATGCGGAGACAATGGAACTGAACCTCAAGCGGTTGATGAACCTACTCTACTCCAAATAAGCTAACTCCACAAAGTAATGTTAAATATGCCAACTACTCTTGAGGTAATAGGTTGGGTCAAGGAGTGAGTCTTATTGAAGACAATTAAGGCTACAACCTGAAAATTACTTTCCATCTTGTGAACCTTTTGTAAGTATTTTAAACCTTGTTATATCCATAACATTGGCATGGGATACCATAGAAACAAAAGCTCCGAAGAAAATTTTAAAGAATGAGCAGGAACACTTGATCCAAGTTGGAGGCACTTAAAAAGAGAGACGGGAGTAATAATTATGCGGACTATGGTAGTAACAGCTGGTTTTCATCCATCCGTTATTGACGAAGATAGAGCTCTCAATAGGGTTTACCAGAGAGATGGATTTAATACGCGCAGCCGGGTAAGTTTTAAGCCATTGCTTATCAGCCAGTCCATTCAAGTTCTATTTATCATTAATATTACCAATAAGAATCAAAAGGGACCAACAATAATCTCACATGGATAATGACTTTGAGTTCATAATTTTGGAGCTTGAAGATCAGGAACATTGCATCGTATCTAATGAAACTATACAATTGCGATTTTACGCCTATCTAAGATGGTGAGTTAGCTTTCAGGTTAAATTAAGAGACAGTGATGGATCATGGATATCTGTTTTTGTGACAGTCTCGAATTCATGGGAATCGGATTTGATTAACCTTAGCTAGTAAGTCATGTACATTTGATAATATATATTTACTAATAAAGAATCTAACAGGCTTATCAAGTTCATTCATATATATCTGAGCTACTCAATAATGCTAACTGAAGAGAGAGCTAACCTTTCCAATCCACGTAAATATTTATCATAAACAGAGAAGTAAAGCCTTCCTCCAGTTGCCGCTGTTAGTGCATTGAAGAGATTATCACAAGTAATTACATCAGAAACTGTTGGTATCGCCGGTGCTATTCTAGAAAATGCATCTAGCCCGGCTGTATTATCCTCATTTGGTATGAAATCCGTGGAAGAAGGAGCTTCCCAAGCTACCATCATATCAAATGTGAGTCGCCGAAACTTCTTATCACCGAGATGACCCGGCACTTTAGTTGACAGCACAAGTGTCTGAAAACAACAAAACTCCAAAATGTTCCTCGCATATCTCGCCGGATGCTTTATATAGTCCAATGCCTCCGATTCAAAGTTGCTAACTAGCTCAATCATAAAAATGCCAAGAACACTGCACCCCATTAATTCAACTTAGATTATTTAAAAACTCAAACACTAATTTTAAACATACAAAAGAGAGTTTGAGGTTGGGGTTACCTTAAGCAGCGACGAATAACTAGATTTGCAATCGGAGAAAGAAGAGGCAACCAGTTCTTCCTTGCAGAAGGAGGTTTACCCATCTCCTCAAAATCTTCATCAAACATACTTCTACCTCCAAGCAACCATTTCATTGATCCTTCTCTCACAAGAGATTCAAGTATGCTTCTTGTTCTAGTCACAACTGCCATCTTCACTAATTTCTCACCAACTACAATACCATTCCCCAACTCTTAATTTGAAAAAAAAAAAAAAAAAGAGAACCCACTTAAGATTCTTCAACTGTAAACCCCAAAATCACTCTCCAAGAGATTTCCAGTTCTAATCACTATTGCCACCATTCACTAAATTATCACCAACTACTGCACTACAGCCAAAGCTGAGATAAACCCAAATCGTAATTTTCAAAAATAAGACAACCCAACCGAGATTCTTCAACTCTAAACCCCAAAATCACTCTCTAAAACATTCCGGTTTTGGTCACTATTGCCACCATTTACTAAATTCTCACCAACTACTGTACCAAAACAAAAATTGAGATCTACCCAATTCTCAATTTTCAAAAACAAGAGACCCCAAGTAAGATTCTCCAATTCCAACCCAAAAAATCAGCAAGGAATCTCAACAAAACTTTAATAAAACAGAGAGTCTTGAAACAGAAGAGCTATAACTTTGTCTCTATCAAATCAAGAGAGAAGAAGATGATAAGGATGATGGGTTGTGAGATTACTACTACAACAAACAGGTTTGAATCAAACAAACAAGATTGACTGATTGAAATGTTTGGAATTTGTGTGATAAATGTTTTGGTGGTTTTGTTTTTGGGGTAAAGATTGTGAGAGAAAAAAGGGAGGGAGGTGAGTTTGGGGGTGGGGGGGTTGACGTAATAAAAATAATAAACATATAACGTGTGAGGAGCAAATTTTTTGTTTTGGGTGGGGCCGGTGTACCCGTAAATGGTTTAACATTGTTTATTTGCTTCGCTCAAGTGTGGATTTTAGGGAGTTTGTTGCTTATTCTGGCTTTTTCTAGACTAAAATTAATGCTTATTAGGGTATGAAAATAACTTATTTTTAACTCTAAGATAAGAAATCAGACCATCGGTCGACATGTCGGAAGTCGTAAAATACTTAAAGGGGGGTCCTACTTGTTTTAAACTTCCCCACCGCTAAAGAGATATGACACATTGTTAAATTGGAGCCTTATCCTTTAGTTCCCCTGATGATAATAATGTATTTTTTTAGCACTTTTGACTTGGTAGATCTAATTCTAGGATTGGAGTTTTTGGTGTAGAGGAGTTAGAGGTTGTACCTAGGGCCGGTCTGATTCGATCCGTTGGTAACAGTTTAGAATTGGTTTTTTAGATTCATTAAGAAATCCAATCTGTTAATATTCAATCTAATAAGCTAATGAATTGAATAAGAATTTACCTCAACCCCGACCCGTTAAGATACATATTACATTCCTACTTGTCATAATATTGTAATTATCTATAACAAAAAATGTTATTTTTGTCTCTAAAATATTCAACTCTTTAGCACTAACGGACCGGATTGGTTGGGGTTAGAATCATAATAATCATTAACGAATCGAATACGGTTTTGAATCCTATGATCCTAATGGACTTAGGATCGGGTTGGGTTTTAGGATTTTCATAACAGACCGGACTAAGATCGACTGAGATCCTAGTCCAATCCGGTCCAATGACAGCCCTAGTTGTAGCTAACATATAGGTCGCTCTAAATTCACTACCTCTTTTTACTTTCTTACCACATAACCCTAGTCATCCTTAGTTTTGGCATCCTCCATGGTGTAGGACCCACCAAACTAAATAGGTAACATGAAGAATTAAATAATCGCAAGTTTTCCAAAACTACTAAACCCACTACCCTCTGAACCGAGAAAACCCACGAACTAGCCTAAATTAACGCGATCAAACAAAAAAAAAACCGAAACAACAAATCATCTTTACGGTAATCTTCTCTGGTCATCTATTTACCCCGAGCAAACAAAAAAAAAAAAAACTTATACAACTCCATTTATTTGCGGACATCTTCTCCAGTCATCGTTCCTCTCATACAACCCTACACTACTCTTCTCTTCTCTTCTCTTCTCTTTGCTCTACACTCTACTCTACTATCCGTTGATTGGTTGGGTTGTAACTAACGAATCAATTTATTTATTAGGTTTGATTTTGGTAAAAATCAGTGATTATGATCGTAATATGTGATTCAATACGATTGATATCCCCAAACGAATCGAATGCTCTTGATTGTAATATGCAACGAGGTAAAAAAGTAAATAAAAAATAAAAAATCTATGAATTATCAAAGAAAAACTAAAAGAAGTCTTTAAAAGACTACACTTTTTGTTGAGATGTCCTCTTATTCTCTTAGGGGGTGTTTGTTTTTTAGCGATGAATGTTGAACACAGTGCTGAATGCCGAATGCTAACTGTTGACTGCTGAATGATATGAATTGCTGAATGTTAGTGTTTTATTTTCAGAAAGTGTTGAATGCTAATAGATGACTTAAATACCCTTGTTAAAAAAATAACACAAGTTGCAACATTACGTTATAAACGAAATAACTTGAATTAGTACCACACACCACCACCTTTACCATCACACATACATATTTCTAAATCCAAATAATTTTTACAATATAGGGATGTTTGTTTGAGAGAGAGAGTTTTTGAACTTGTAAATTAATTGGAGAGAATCGTGAGAGATATGGAGTATGGAGAAAGAGAGAGAGATATATTTGTTGAGATTTTCCACAGGCCTTTTGTCAAAGAACAAATTTTTTGTGGGTGACGAGAGGCAATATAAGAAGAAAAATAAAAGAGAAGTGATGAATGACTAGTAAGCTAGTCAAAATAGCTTACTAGTTTTAGCTTGCTAGCAACTGCCTACTAGCTAGTAATGTAGTAGCCTACTCGCAGCCTTCCAGCACTAGTCGAATACTCGAAGGCTGTATCGAAGCCTACCTAGAGACTTGAAGCCCAGCAAGATAGTAACTAAGTCCACGAAGCCTTCCGAGATTAATCGAACACTCGAAGGCATCATCGAAGCTAACTGCCATAGTCGAAGCCGAAGATAGAGGGTCAGCACCAGAATTCAGCATCAGTACTAGAGAGACTTTGACCATGGTAATACATGGTTGAAGGCAGACACATCTGATAGCCAGCTCACCAGACAGAATAGTAAAACGAACCGCCTGACAACTACAGTGTCAGAACCGACTCTACGTATAGAACAGTTGTCCCCAGAGGATATACATGTAATCTGGCCTTCCATGGTGACTCACCCCTTTTTCAGTCTCCTATAAATAGGAGGGATGAGGCACTATGAAGAGGTTAGAAAAACTCTCTCTAAAAGCCCATCAAGATTACCTTTGAATACCATGTAACCTACTTCTATTCGATCTGTCATCTAACTCAATATATATCATTAATTATTTAAATCCTCGCTAGAGGTCGTGGAGAAACCCATTCTAGGACTCCACACAAGTGTGTTAGTTCAGTAATATAGTTAACTATTGCCTTATATACTTGCTTAAGTCCTTAGTCGAAGATAAATCCCATAGTGTAAGAGCTAGTTTCCCCTCTCACGAAACTTAGCCCCTATATTTGGCATCGTCTGTACTACACCCACCCTACCCAATCCCTGTTCTCTCTTTATTTCCCCTTATAGCCATACTTAATGGCCCCCACCCTTCGCTCAACCTCTGCCAACGTCGGAAACTCTGCCAACGGAGTAGCCATTTAACTTGCTCTCATTAGCAAATAATTTGCTCAAGCCGAGGAGCACCATAATAACCAGTTACACATTGAGGGTAAAGACAGGAGATAAGAACTTAAGGTTGAACGACAATACCGTTTAGACGATAATGACCGATAACATCGTGCTCTGGAAAAATTGCGTCATATTGTTCACGAGCTTTAACAGATTCAGACCCAAGAGGCTCCTCTGCGATCTCGAGTATCCGCCCCCTCGCGCGTTTCAGCCCGTGCTCGACTTGGTCCCATCCCCCAATCGAAGTCCCCCCAATCCATCTTGGCGCTGAGGGTGCCCCCACCGCCGTTCCCACACGGCTTGATCCATCTTGGTGTCCCCGTTACGGAGGATTCCTCTTATTCAACACTTTGTACTTCTCGCCACCCCACACGGTGCCCTGCTCGGGAACGCCTTGGAGAACGGAGTGTTGAACATGCCCCCTGCCCGCGGCCTCATCACCTTCGACCCCAGCGATCTCCCCCTCATCCTGCCTACCTTACACAGCAGGAACTCGATCAAAAAAATTGCGTCTCTATTCGTATCAGCACTAGCCCCACACCGAACTCCTGGAGTCGGTTAAACAACCTCATCTGCCTTAAACTCGTTGTCGAGGTACCTCCAAATTTCCATACCTCGAAAATCCGCAAATACTGCAATACCGACCCTCAATCTCATATCCTCGAATTCCAAAATGTTTTAAGCCTGTATTCTATAGCTGACTACATATTGTGTCACATGTTTCCCACCAGTCTTACTGACAGCCCTCTCAAATGGTACCACAGCCTCCCTAATGTCTCTATCCAAAGTTTTGAACAACTGTCGAACCTTTTCATCTCCTAATTCGCCTTTAATAAAGACCGTGAGGTACGAGTCGATGCTCTCTTCAACTTCCGCAAATTACCTAATGAAATACTTGAAGCTTTCACCATGCATTTTCTCGATGAGTCGCACAAAGTTGAAACCTCGACTGTGCAAATATTATTCTCGCGTACTCCAACTCTCTCCCAGACCACAGTCACGTTAAGGAGTACATCGTGCTCCAAAAACCATGAACACTCGAGGAGATTCTATCCATGGTTAACGGGTACATCAACCTCGAACGCCTCCGCAAATCTAATCACTAAGGGCAAGCCTCGACCACCAACCACAACAAACCTCGACCATCGACTACACCCATGGTCGCTCATGTTTTTCAGGAGACTGACAGCCGTAAACATCCTCACCTCGATGCTCAGTCTTCCGAACCTCATAAAAAATGATCCATACCTATCCTACTAAAACTCACTGTTCTTATCAGCACCCTTATCACACATATCCAGACCGATCCTATCTAGCGCACTCCCTTCCCCATCGAGGTCCGCAAAGACGAACCTTACTACCAGAATCATAAATATAACTGCCACCCCCACCAACAAATGTTATGTTCTGTAACAATCGCTAGAAATGATTCTTAAAGCAGGTCCCCTACATCGATATGTCATCGATCTCCCCAGCTATCTTGACGGGTCGTATCTCATTCCCCAACCCACTCCAACTACCGACCCATCCGAGGTACATATTTTCTAACTCTACCTCATCGAAGTTAATAATATTGACAATGGTCATACTCGAAGCAAGCGTAAACGAGTTGAAGAATGCTTTAAGCTTACTTATCAGGAGAAATTACCCATCCTTTTACCAGAATCTAGCTAACGCCCTCGACCTGAAGGTATATCTTTCATCGATTGCGATACTTCTCATGTTCATTTCCCCCACTCTGATCATTTGGTCATCATGATCAAGGTCGAACATCTCGCCTTATACATAATGCTTATTGATACGGGTAGTGTTACAGACGTGTTATTCCTCTAAACTATATGCGTCATACAAAAAGCCGACCTTAACTCAAAGGCTTTAATGGCGTTGCCGAGATCGTTGTCGGTCGCCTTAGCCTCCCTGTCACCACCGATCCAGTTACCCTCCAAACCAATTTTCTTGTCATCGACAAGAAATCTGAATATTTGGGCATTCTAGGGCGCGATTAGCTTCATGCCATAAAAGTCATACCTTCTACCACCAAACACTTTATTTTACTACCTCTTGTGACACATGGAACATGAAAGGCTCTCAACTCCTCGCCCGCTCTCGCGAGTACCCCGTGATCGACCTTACCAGGAAGTTTGTTAAACCATAGCAATCAATGCTTCTCTCTCTTCCCACACCATCGAACCCTTTTACCATACCTGCAAACCTACTATGTACATCGAACTCGACGGTCCTGGTCGAGGCACATTCATTGGTAGTTTTTTGGATGAGGCTGAATGCCACAAACTCACAATGTTTCTTTGAGTTAACAAAAATATCTTCACCTGGACCTTCCATAAGATGCCCGACGTCGACCCCACCCTGGCCTGCCATCGACTTGGCCTCATCCCTAAATCTATAGTTGTGAAGCAGAAGAAGCACACTTTGTCACCAAGGATTCGAGAAGCAGTGAACTTCAAGGTCAAAAAATTCTTGGCCGCTGGTTTTATCAGAGAAGTCAAATACGCCGACTGGATCTCGAACATTGTTGTTGTCCCTAAGAAGAACGACAAGATCCAAATCTGCGTTGACTTCACAAACCTTAATAAACACACACCGAATGACAATTTTCCTCTCCCGATCATTTCAGTGCTCCTGGATGCAACAACCAGTCATGAACGATTATCAATGATGGACGCGACTTCACACTACATTAAAAATGGCTATTAGTGACGGATATAACTATCGTTATTGCCTGATTAACGACTTATATTATGTCGCTAACAACTGTCACAAAAAATGGAGTCGTTATTGTTACCGGCAGTTATAAATGTCGTGTTTTTACAGCATATAAATATGTCATTCTTAATAAAAATTACGACGCTTATAAATGTTGCATTTTATGTCGTTTTAAGTATATGAAAGTCATTTAATTTGAACATAAATGACAAAAGTATATGTCATACTTTAAGAAAAAATGTGACAGTAATAGATGTCGCTCTTTCTGTCATTTTTAATAGAATAAAAGGTCATTTAATTTATACAAACACGGAAAATTTATTTGCCATTGTTCTGCAAAAAATATTTTATTTTAATCAAATGGATGATCATCAACGTGGACTAGATGGATTTGAACCATTAACCTCTCAAAAATTTGAGCGCTTTGTCCATTTTGAGCTTATAGTCCATAAAAATCATACAAATAATCACCGTAAAGAGAACAAATAATGAAAAAAAATCCACAGCTCTAGTCCCCACTTTATTTCAAGAATCCTACCTTAGCAGCTATTTTAACATTTCCTAACAACAACATAGAAGAAAACTTGATGTTCAAAATATATACCAGTATTTAGTGAGCTTCTGAAGTTGAAAGAAGCGGCATTGGTGTTGTTCCATTACATTCGTGCGCGTTGTAAAGTCAAAAAAGTGTCGAAGTGACTACATAGGGCGGCGGCCCAAAAGCCAATATGCAAACCTGTAAAATATGTTGAGATATCTGGTTTAAAATAAGTATAAGATCAAAAACAAACATACGGAAACTGAAAAAAGGTATCTGATATGTCCTGAGACTTCCTTATTTGCATAAAGATGGTGCACATTCATCTATAGGAGTAGGTGCTTTAATTCTTGAAGAGACAATGTCATCTATGGTATCTCAGAAGGTCTTACCATCTATGACGTCTCTCACCAAAATAATCTGCAATGATTTCTACATAGGAGCTTTAAATAAGAGTTCTTATTAACATCTTATAATGGATATTAGTTGTCTATATAGCAATGTGTTACTCTTGTCAGTAGTAACTATTCTTACCTTGAAAAAACAAAGAAGGGTCATCTTAAATCTCAAAGGCCGATTGTCCTTTCCATGTATTTAAGTTTACTATAATTGCTTGATTTGCATAAATCCCCACAGTGTTGACTTTGATACCGACAATTGCAAAAACTTTCTGCATGCAACCTGCAATCATGCTAGTTTTGAAAACTTCCATATTAGTCTATTGACATAAACTATATCGGAGTAGAAGAAAAGGTTAACAGACTGTGACAATACTCATGAATATCGATATCTTGTCTAAAATACAGTCGTGCAAAGTTATAAATTGTGTTAACACTATTGAGATCAATAACTACAACTGGTTGTATTTAACAAAGGAAGGCCAATATGCGTGGTAAAAGCTTATTATTGAGAGCATCTCCAATAGAAGAGTATGTTGTTCCTGTTTACCATACCGGTATTTCAGAATCGCATACTATTTTGGTCCAATAGTAAATTACATTTTTTTGTCTTGGGCGCTTAACGGTTCAGCGCCTAGGACCAAAAAGACAAATAATATGTTTTTTTTCTTGGGCGCTGAATGGTTCAGCACCTGGCGTCTGTTAATTATTACTTTTCCCCTTAGACAGTTGTATTAAAAAAATTGTTGGGCGCTGAACGGTTCAGCGCCTAGACAGCTGTATTAAAAAAGTTATTGGGCGTTGAACGGTTCAGCGCCTAGGCAGTATGCGCATACTTCTTGCCAAGTTCAGGTTTCACATACTTTGGAGGGGTATGGGGGTGAGTATGCTAAACACCATACCCCTGTTAGATGGGTTTTTTGCAAGAGTATGGAAAAACCTTACCAGCATACCACTCTGTCGGAGATGCTCTGAGGTGAAGCTTTCTGTAAGTTTGATACCTAGAGCAAGTATCAAACATTATTAATGTCAAGGCAAAATGTACCACTAGTTGGAAACCTGGACGGTTAAACCTATAAAGAATCTCACAGCCCCATTAAAAGGTGTTATAGTATTCCCCAAAGTTGTGATCATTGGTTGTAAAGCCATTAACAGACCTGTCTTCACCATACCAACACACACACAATAATTTTCATCATTATAATTACCCACATACCCTTTACTAATTATGTTCTTTCACCATAGAGTTTTGGTGGAGGTTGGTATAAACCATGGCAATACCAGGCCCTGCACCCAGCATTATGGAAATGGACATTGTTGTTCCTAATGAGTTTCCCCCAAAACATTAATCAGTAATCACAATCTAAAATATATTAAGGCATTCCTTCTTCTTTTTTTGACTATTTCTATATTGTACTCCTTTTTATAGAAGATGAACTCTTATGTAACACATATATTTCTACAAATGCACTGGTAATATCAAAGAAGTAACATACCAAATCTGAGTCGATCATTTACTAATTGGACAATCAGTCCCAAAATTTGAGTTCATTGTCTTCTTTTGTTCAACATGTAGATGTTCAATATGGTTGCCCTTTTCAAAGGTGACTCCTTGTTGTGCCATTACATAATGCACCACAAAAGAGAAAACATGCAAGGTTCCATTTTAGTAAAGGGGCTCTAAATAATATAGAAGTTCAAGGACTTAAAGATATTACAAAGAGTTGGTCTTAATCACAGAGCAAAGACCAAGCATGAGCTGTGTATATACATAAGGAAAAGTTGGAATTATAGGTAGCCCAAACACTGCCCATATTCTTAGTGACGAACTAAAGTCTACAGACTATTGCCCCACCATTTCTGGAAATTAATAGCATGAGTTCAAATGATTGTGGGTTTATTTACTTTATTAGAGTTTATTGTTTCACCAAACTAGTTGGGTCAATTTTAGAAACAATTTCCTCAAAATATAGCCAACCACTAGTATCTACTATCCATCGGCATCATAGAATGAAATGTCCCAAGGTATTTTCTTTAACTCTAACATCAAATGAAGGCAATCAAATTATCAGAACGGAGGATCAAGCCATTTCACAAGAATTGTAAGATAATTGCTGAAAATCACTACATACTTGCACTATGTTAAGTTCCCAAAGTTTAAACCACGAGATTTTCTGGGAACTTAATTAGGTGGCCTACAAGTAAGACATAAGATATATTTTAATAATAATCGTACCTTAATATTTGGTGTGATAAAAGCATCAAAATTCATGAAGTCATAAGTACTCAAAAATCAACATTATCAACTAGAATTGCATACAAAATAATTCGGCATTTTAATTTTGACAGTTGCACATTTTCCTCGTTTGTACATGGCAGATAAACAATGAAATTAAAAAAAGCATCATTTAAGAAAACTTGTGTATTCATTGTATAAAAAGCAACGCCTTAACTTTTAAATTTACTCTACTAAGGTCCGACCTACGGAGAATGATTCTGGATTGAAGAAGAGAAAAGTGAGGTATAACTTGTTAAGTTGCACATAAAATTGAGAAGTTCGATGTACTTACATGAAAGGGTGATGGCATTTGCGTGTCTTCTCATACAACAGCTATAGGTAAGACTTTATGGGGCAGTGAGGGGATGCTCCCCTTTCCGTTACTGTAATGGCGCCACATGCATTTGAAATAAGAAGAGCTTCCTTTAATCTCTTCTCATCCTTACATAGATTTGACTCAGAAGCATGGCTGCTCAAGATCCTTATATAGTGAAAAACACTCTCCTGCATACACAATTATCACAAAATAATTAGTGTAACCGAATTGGTTGTTTTTTATTTGTAAGCAAATGTAATCAAGTTAATTTACCTTGTTAATAAGGTCTACATCAAGTTACGATTCTCAAAGAAGCAAATCTACGCTTGGATTGCGGAAAAACATGAACTCGCTTTCTCCTTCAGCTCTAGGTGTTACTAATGTCAGAGTTGTCCTTGCAGCAGAATCAAAACGATCGCCAAAGTTGTCAACATTATTTTGTTTGAGTATGTCAGATAACATATACCCAAACTCGACCTTGCCTACATGTTGCAACTCATGAAGATCGCGGTAAAAAGAAAAATAGCAAGTATTTTTATGAAGTATGTAACATATAATTTGAAAAGCACAATGCACAAAGTATCAGATTCACCCATGAATTATGTCAATCGGTACATTATAGAGTATCCTATAAAATCTTTGACATGATACTATCAATGATCAAGAGTAAACAGATTATGGTAATATGATGAGAAACTAGCTTGTCAATATATAGAGTGCGACAAAACATAGAGTGCAACAACACCACATATGGGATTCATTCTAAAACCTTCTTTTTTTAATTTGTGTAGATTGCACCAACACATAGTAACAGGGGAGGATTAAATATCTAAGCCTAATTAATAAGCCGAGTTGTAGGCAAGTAAACTTAAAACATGTTTTAGAAAATAGCAAGCGAAACTATTAAATAAAATAAAAAATAAATAAAAAATGAATTATAAATGTAAATTTAATAATTCATTCGATAATAATGCCTTCATGAAAGTAAACGTAGAATCATGGTATGGATTGCAATAGAAAGTCGCAAGAAGATGTAACACCTTGATTACGAAGCGCTCAACATTTTACAGTACTGACCAACTTTCATTTCATGAATCCAGTGTCTAAAAAGTGAAGTATCTCCAACAACCAGAAATTTAGGATAGTTGTCGAATGACTCATAGCTTAAGAATATTAGATTCTACAACCCGGTACCTGGTTATGGTTCTTCTAGTAAGTTTCTAGCACCATTGTTGGATTCAAGTTAGAAGTGGCATCTCACTGTGCTAAGGTCCATCTGATAACACAGATTCATCTCCAGAGTTTCCAGCAATATTGAAATGGGAGTCAATAATTTCATACTCATTCCTGTTCATCAAATTCGGCGGTTCATATTTCATGTTTTCTTTTGGGTGTAACAGCTAACTATTTTCTGATCCAGCTCATAGTAATGAACTATCTTCTTCAATGGTTTTATGTCCAAGTTAATGAAATAATCCTTGTAATCAAACCTTTGGTTGATTGATTCCAGGTATACAGTGTTATGCAGGGACATTTGATCTCCGTCCATCTTGGGTCTAAAGCTGAGCATAAGGCTACAATCTTTCGGGTTGCAGCTATCATATAATCTCTCACAATCTTGAGGCTGTCTTCCAATAAAAGAGAATGCAGGGTGAACATCTTTTAGATACTTTACTATCACCCCACTCTCCACATACCTTGTAATGCTGAGAAATAATATTGTAATATGCATGAATTGCCCCTTCTATGTCAATCAAAACAAGTTTTTGCACATCTAGAAGATGGCCCATTACCCCTAATATCATAATGGTCTCTACAATAAGCTGTAAGAAACTATTTAAATGAAAGCCACGGTTTGCTCGGATGATACCCTCGAGTGTATCTTCAAATTCCCCACCAACAATAGATCTAGTTCTATCTATAGTACCTGCCAAGCCCTCGAATATAAGAGAACCATTTAAGAAAATGCAGAAATTGTTCTGCGGCGTGGTAAAGAGTTCTTTGATTGCCTTATTTATTTTTCCAATTGATCCAGAGAACAAATCGAGTGGATTGTAGTCACTTACAAAAGATATCTCACCTTGATGGAATTTCAAGACCTAGTACATTTGGAAATGACTTATAGTCCTTTTGACAGCATTAGCTTCAACTATGAATCTTAAATTTGGAAGAAACCCACATTTAGGCTTTATTTCAACTGATATGCATGGGGCCACATTGAAAATGTTATCAGGGAATATCGAATGATCAGATATAAGAAGTGGAAAATCACAAAGGGGGTTAACTTTTAAAGCATCAACTTGCCAAGCAGGTCGTTAACAGAAAATATTATTTTTGACTGCCTCCAAGAATTGCCTGGATACAAGGTATGCATCTCAGTATCAACATGTTCAAAGCCTAGCAAGGGAATGATTACATTCTTCACATACAGTTTCCCAACAATTTCCTTGGTAGGGGATGTGGCAATGCCTTCAATATCTCTCCAAAACAAGTTTTCGTGCACGGACAAAACTGAGGTAGTAACAGATTAGGTTTTGGATCTGGGAGCCTTTTGTATTCGTATCACATTTCCAACAAAATGAGGATTTGATCCGTTGTAACCACCGAGAATAATGTTTGCAGCTCCTTCTCCTTTGTAAACCCAATTCCCAGCATCACTCTCCTCTAATACCAATTCCATTGAATCACTAGTTTTCCTACAAAATCAAAATCTCCATTATTGTACAATAAATAAAGAGAGAGAGAAAAAGAGAAAGAGAGGGGTTACATTGGCATCTCTACCATTAAAATTTTCACAGCTCAAATTGTAAAAGATGCTCCACTTTTCTCAACCTTTTCTCAAATTGTAAAGCAATTCATAGAGCAAGTAAATGTAAATATATAGGGTGCAAAGAGCATTGGCATTGCTGTTCTTTTCTTCGTTTGATGTTTAATGAGGTTTGTTTCTGTCATTATGTGCTTGAAAGAGGAATCGTTGGGAAGAACTTGACCAATTGTACAAAAGGGATAAAAACCACCAATAGGTGCCCCAGAACTTCATTATGACCAAATTGAAGTTAAAATCATCTATGAAAATAACTAACACGGTAAATAAAGCACATAGAGTATGATTAATTCTAGTTAGGGGGTTTTTGCATTATAGATCTAATCTAATGGTAAGTTAATCAAACAACATAGAATTAATCACACAAAGCCAAGACAAAACATAGTTGCATTCATAGGTTTTGATAGAAGAACTAACTTAATTTCTTGACAAAATGATGATAATCACTCAATTATAACATCTAATGTTAATCCAATCTAATCAAAACAATCACATAAGATCATAATGTTAAAGAAATGATAAATCATAACCCCAAAAAACTAACACGAAGTTAGAGAGAGAGAGAAAACTGATTCGTACCTGTTAGGGTTATCCAATTGATGTTTAAGAGTAGGAGGCTTCTTAAATTTGTCTAACTGTGGCCTCTTCGAATTCTTGAGTGAAAGAGGGCAGATGAGGGATATTTTTTTCAAAGTTTTAAAGAAGATGGAGTGGAGAGAGAGAGAAGGGGAGGAAATGGGCAAAGTGCTACAAAGAATGTTATTCAAAACAGGTTTGGGTTTCATAAACGATATTAACCAAAGCAACATTACTATGTGTCACAAACGCAATAAAAAACGACATTTAAAATTGTTGAAAATTGGAACGACATTTCTTAGAAAATGCGACGCATTTATTAGTTTGTGTCAGATAAATATGTTGGGAAATTACTTTGTTTTACGACAGATAAAACAGCTGTTAATCGTTGCGCATAAGTGTCGCTAATATCCAATTTTCACGTAGTAGCTGTTCACGCCCTATTTATTCTAAAAAAATTCTTCAAGTGTTGATTCTCGGTGTTCATCCCTTGCGTCATTGGCGACCATAGGGAAGGGGGAGATAAGTGTGTTGATTGAGAGGGCAAAGCTTGCAAAGCAGAGGGATATCAAGGCAACGTGACTCCAAGGTTAGTATTTTTCTTGCACTTACGTTTTATTTATATGATTCTGTGTAAACCCTTTATAGATGTTAACATTGTGTTGATAGTGGAAGAAGTATTTGTAGTTCAAGTGGGTGTAGTGGAAGTAATTAGAAAAAATAGAGATGTAGGGTCTGTTATAAAATTGTTGTGATATTGTCGGCATTGTTAGGCGACTGATGGTACAATAGTATCAAAAAGGGTTAAGGTCTGTTATAGAGAGAGGGGTTGATAAAAAGAGGTGATGATGAGTAGAGAGAGAGTAAGTTTTGGGCATCGTTGGGATTACAACACGATTATAAGTGTGTTGCTTGGATATGTAAAATGTGATGAGGCTTGGCGGTGGAGATGTCGGATTATCTGTGAAATCGGCCAGGTTTTACGTCGGAGAGGGCGGATTCCAAATTTTTGAATTTGGTGTGTTTTGGCAGGAAGCAGGATATTGTTGAAGTATCTTCGAAAAGCTTAGTGTCCTGAACTTCGATAAGAAACGTTAGTGACATAGAAATAGTTATCGATGGTAGGACTTAGAAAAAATAGTAAAGAAATCTTGTATCAAGAATTGAATGTAGTAATTGTGTATTTAGATAGTAATGTAAAGAATGACGTGTTGGAGATGAAACTTGACAACTATATGAATATCAACATATAAACATATATAATGTATCAGATATGATTTAGACTAATTTTGTTAAAAAATAGAATCTGATTTCAAGTTTATAAAAATAGTTGAACCTATTGAAATTGATGATAAAGAAATCTTTGAGAACCTTGCAGATGTAGAGCCCCTGCTAATATTTGTGGCAGCTTGTGTCCAAAAGTTGGGCGGTAAGTATAGGGTGGGGTCGAGTAGCGCGGATGTGGCTAGTGTTGACCAGTTTAAAGTGGCACCCAGGGATGTGGAAGTTTCTGACGAGGAGGGTATCAAGACAGACGTGAATCACAAACCATGGGTTTGTGATCAAGAAGGTAGTAGTGGGGGGGAGGAAGATATCGAGAATGATGATGATATATGTTATAGAGAGGGACCAGAAACGAGTGAGATTTTGCGTTTCATAGTAAGTATGGAATTCCTGAGGATATTAGACTGAGGTATATCATCATGAAATGATTGATCAAGACGTTCCTTTGGATGACATACTTATCCATCGAGAACAAATAAAAAAAGGGTTGAAGCTTCCACTTCGAGCAGACCAGAAAAGGTTCTTGAATTTCTTCAATGTTGCCCCTAGTTAATTTAACCCTAATGTATATAACCTATTCCGGGTGTGTAGAGTGATAAATGGTCAATTAAAGGCGAAAGGAGAAGAGTTAATCAGCGTGGATGATTTATGTGTGTATTACACACTTAAACAAAATCCATCGAAGATAGGGTACAGATACTTGGCGAGGTTCTTGAGGAGACCTCTATTTTACGAGATGGTATCGACAGGGGGCAGTACTTCGAGGGATGCCTCCTTGTCTCGGGAAATTATGAATTTGATTAGAGAAATCCAGGGGAGGCTCTGAAAAGGAAGAATTTCCACTTAGGTTTGTGATTAGGCAATTTGTTTGTCGATGTTTTGGATTTGTTGGTTTGAATCTAGTGCTCTAACGTTTGGTTGTTTGTTGTCTTCGTGCAGCTCTGAAGGAGATTTATAGAAACTCGGACGTTCCAAAAAAGTTGTACAATATCAGAAGGGGTTATTTTGGACTGATCGATAATCTAGTTGTTAACCAAGGGAAAGTTGATACTTTGTTTCAAGAAGCAGGGTTAAAGAGAATGCGAGTTAAGGGATCATAAATTCTGCTTATTAACGGAAAGATGTCAACAAGAAATAAGAGAGCTGCGGACTTGAGCTTGCCCCTCAAGAATTCATCACTCTGTGGTTACACCACAGATTCTACAACTGCATAAAGAGATGCAATGCTGACAGAAACCTTCAGGAAAGGTAAGAAAAAGTGGGCCGCCAGCCAAGTTGTTGCTCCCCTCCTTCTCCCGAAGAGGGCTTCTCATAGATTAACTACTGAGGAGGTAGAAAAAGTTGTTGGGACATCATCTGGTGTGCCGGATGGTCGACCTCCGAAATCGGCTACTAGCGTGTTGCCGAAGAAGAAGGCGTCTTCTGAGTCAACGAAGAAGAAGTTCGTCGAGGAGTCAGAAACTAAGGTCCAAAAGACCATGGATTCATATTTGTCAGGGACAACGACTTTGGAGGAGGAATTTGATAATTGTCTGGTGGGGGCAGAAAGCCTTTCTACTTTCCATAGCGAGGGTCACCGAAACATGGTTAAGGTTAGGAATTTATCTTCTTTGCTTCGATTAAAATTTTTAATGCCTCATTCAAAAACTCATATTATGACTATAATGAAAATCAAAAAGTTGTTGATTGAGGCTAAACCTCGCATTTTAGGTACTGGTACTCTGGTAAACCAGGTTTTCGCATATAAAAATATTGAGATGGAGCTGGTGATGGAGAAAGAGAATTTGATTGAGGAGAAAAAAAAATTAGAGGCAAGGCTGAGCAAGTATAAGCTAGATGCCAGGAAGGCGAAGGAAGTTGCTCTTCATGAGGCAAAGAAAACTTGGGAGAAAAAGGTCCAGGGGATAAGGGTTGACTTCGCGAAGGAAAGAGAGGAGGTATTGTCTCTGCAGAAAACCAATTTTGAGAATGATGTTCAGGAATAGATTATTTCTGCGCGGAGGGCGATGGAGATGGAGCACGCTAAGTTCCTGTAGGAGGTGTGGGCTGAAGCTATTCAAGATAATTTGGGCGCGTGCAAGAAGATGAATGCCAATTTTGTTAGACAGTTCGAGATATTGGAGGAGAGAAAAGACTTTCACAAAGGTTTGGTTGTTGCTTGAAACCAATTTTTTCTCGATTCAGACGCGGCTGACGAAATTCCTGAAATGCTTGAAGCGCCTGAAGTACCTGAGGTGCCTGAAGCACCAGAAGCTCTTATGGTGACTATCCCCGAGGGTATTCTTGCCGAAGATTTATTAGATGAGCTAACTTCAGGTATTCCAGTGAAGGTTGATGCTATAATCTCTCTCCCTGCAGAGTAAATTATTTAGGAAAAGTATTTGTTTTTATGAAAGATGTAAAAATGGTCGATGGAACTGAAATAATATTTTGTTATTTCTTGAATGCGTATGCTGATGTTTTATCGAAGAATATTTTAAAAGTAATTTATATATAGTTTTTGTTAAATTTATGTTAAGTGATGATATTCGGCAAGATTAATAGTTTTAGATAGTAACAGAGATAATATGCAGAATGTTACTTTGGTGTAAGTATCTGAGATGTTTGAAAGAGGGCCATGTAATGGCTCATTTGAATGTAGAATGATGACCAGATGTTTTACCTCGATGGGATATCTGGATTTTATGTCGATGAGAAAAAAAGACCAAAAACATGACATGTTTTGTTCGATAAGTAATGAAGTGCAAACAAGGTTATCCTGTAATTGGATAGGTGTTTGTCGAAGAGATGAAAGATAGTGATGATATATACTTGTTAAGTATGTATCGATACTAAGTGAATGATAGTGAAAAAGTTAGAAATGATAGTAAAGATGCCTTTATTTGAATTTGTCATTATTGGTTACAGAGGTTATTGCAAAACATTTTTAGTTGGGTCGTATTCCACAGATATTTGAGTTGTATTTTGTCTTCGGTCATTAACCAGTAAGTCTCACTATCGGTCTTGTTACTGACAATATATGGCCATTCCTAGTTTTCTGATAATTTGCTAGAATTTTTAGGTCAAGTATTGTCCTGAATGCGTCAAAAAACAACGTCACCGATGCCAAATATTCATTTTTGAACCTTCTTGTTGTAAGCTTTCTTGAGAGTGTCATGGTATCGCCCTAATTTTGCAATGGCTTGGTCTCGAGTCTCTTCAATCTAATTGAGGTTGCAGAGGAGTCCTAGTTCGTTCTCTTCATCTGTGATTTTTCTTTGAGTACTTTGTAGATCGAGGTCTGAAGGTATGACTGCTTCAGTACCGAAGGCCATCATAAATGGAGTATAGCCTGCGGATGTTCGAGGAGTCGTCCGATATGCACATAGGACACTTAGTAATTCATCGACCCATCTGCCTTTTCTCTCGTCGAGGTGCTTGCGTAACTCTGACTTGATGTTTTTGTTAATGTATTCAGCTTGGCCATTTCCTTGAGGGTAGTATGGTGTCGAAGTTGATAGTTGAATCTTATATTTGAGGAGGAAACTGAGAAATTTACTGCTGATGAATTGCTTGTCTTTATCAGATCGAATCATTTGTAGGCAGCTAAATCTTGTAATAATGTGTTCCCAAAGAAACTTGATGACTGCGTTTTTGTTAGTGTGACATAGAGGAACTACTTCGACCCATTTGGTGAAGTAATTTGTTACTACAAGAATGAACTTACGGTTTCCCAATGCTGGGTGGAAAGGTCCAATGATATCGATCCTCCATCTTTTGAATGACCAGTAGACATTGGTAATGTGCAAGTCGAGTGTTAGGCTTTTGATTCTTTTGTGAAGTTCTTTGATTTTGACCTAGGCTTGTTTCTGAGAGATACATTTAATAAGAAGTCATCCTCTTGTGATGTGATATAAGATTTTATTCTAAACTATGAATCGAAAGCATTTTACTAAGAGTGATCGGGCATCTTCTTTGTTACTTGGGAGAATGTTAGAATTGAGGTATGCATAGAATGGTCTTCTCCAATCTTTAGCATCTTTGTTTTCAGTAACATTGAATTGTATTGTATAGGTTATATCGAGACTGGAATGTTTTATGACCTCGATGTCTAAAGTTATCCTTTCATTGTCTTCGAGCATTGTAGCAATGTATGCTAATGCGTCAGCATGGCGATTCTCGGCTCGAGGGAGGTAAGAGATTGTTGTTTTATTGAACTTGTTCATTTTCTCTTCGATCAGGGCTGCATAATCAACCAACTTTCCTAATATTTTAAATGCTTTGTTGTAATGGTTGACGACGAGCAAGGAGTCGGCAAAAACATCTATTTCTTCTGCCCCAAGTTCGATAGCAAGATTCAGTCCATGGAGGATAGCTTCATATTCTATTTTATTGTTGGTGGCATAAAACTTAAGTTTAGTAGCTTTTTCGATTCGATGATTGGATGGTGTAACGAGGACGATACCGATTCCTGATCCTCTTGGTCCAGCAGATCCATCTATAAAGAGTCTTCATCCTGTACTTCATGACCATGTGTCTGGTTCTGCTATTGAGTCATAAGTCAGTACTTCTTCGAGTTTTTCCCAATCGGGGTCTTCGACTAGAAAATCAGCTAAGAAATCATCGATTGCTTAGCCTTTGATAGATATTTAAGGCTCGAAGAAGATGTCATATTCGTCGAGGAATGTAGATCATTGCTGAAATCTTCAAGATTTTTCTTTTTTAGGGAGTACAAGTTTGAGAGAGAACTTGGTAATGATTTTGATAGGATGAGCTTGGAAGTAGGGTCGAAGTTTCTAAGAGCTGTATACCAGGGCGAGTAGCTATTTTTTAGTTGTTGTGTATTTTTTTTAGCAGGCATGAGAGTTTTGCTGATGAAGTAGATTTGTTTTTCTACACCACCGTCTTCTCGAATAAGGACAGAGCTAATGGGATCATCGATGGTTGATAAGTACATTGTTAACATTTTGCCATCAACAGGAGTACTCATTAAAGGAGGACACCCCAAGTATCTTTTAAGATCTTGGAAAGCCAATTCACAGTTAGGCGTCCAAATGATTTCCTTGTGTTATTTTTTTGGATAGTAGAGTTGGATTTCCACGAATAAAGAGGTAAAGAAGTTTGCATCGATCAGATGACTTGGAGATGAACCTCTGAAGAACAACAATCTTGCCAGCAAATTTTTGTACATTTTTTTTGGATCGAGGAGAAGGCTTGGCCATGGGTGCTTTGATTTATGCCGGATCAATTTTTATTCCCCTCTTACTAACCAGGTGTCCCAAAAATTTATCCGATGCGACACCAAATTAGTATTTTTCTGGGTTAAGTTTTATTTGGTAGGTACGAAGGATATCGAAGATGGTTTGGAGGTTGTTGCAATGATCTTCACGCTTCAAGCTTATGCAGATCATATCATCGATGTATACCTCCATTATTTTGCCCAAATGATTTTTGAATATTTTAGTGACAAGCCATTGGTAAGTGGCTCCTGCATTTTTTAGTCCAAAAGGCATTACTGTGTAATAGTAAAAACATCTTTCTGTGACAAAAGTTGTTTTTTCTTGATCTTCTTTGGCGAGGGGAACCTGATTGTAACCAGAGGTTGTATCCATCATTGAGAGAAACTCATGTCCTACTACAGAGTCGAGGAGTTGTGGGATCAGCGGGAGAAGAAACTTATCTTTCGGTGTGAATTTGTTGGGCTCTGTAAAGTCGACATAGACTCTAATTTTTCCATTCTTCTTTGTGAAAACCAATATGTTAGAAACTCATTTAGGATATTTTTCTTCTCGAATAAATCCTACACGAAGGAGTTTATTAATTTTTTTATTAACAGCTTCACGAAGGCGGGGGGGAGGGGCTAAATTGTGACGCTTCTGTACAACTGCTTTGCTATTTGGAATGAGGTTGAGCTTGTAGCATGCGATCGAGGGATCGATGCCGGGCATTTCCTCGAAAGACCATGCAAAGATGTCAACATTTTTCTTTAAAAGTTGGATCATGGTTTCTTTTTCGCCGGAAGACAGTTTTGAGCTAATAAAGGTGTTATGCCCAGACCCATCAAGTTCAATGAAGTCTACTACCTCAGTATCATGCTGCTTGAATGTGAGGGCATTTACTGTTGTAGTTGTTAGAAGTTTCGCTGTGTAAGTGTTGGTTGTGACATTTTTGTACATACGTGCAACTGCTTGACTTCCTTTGATTTCATATACTCCGTGATCTGTTGGAAATCTCAAGGCCAGATGATATGTCGAAGGTACTGCTTTGATCGAATGTAGCCAACTTCGACCTAAGATTCCCAAATATTTTGACTCAGCATCTATGACAACGAATTTGACGAAAGTGGTTTCTGATCTTGTTTGAACTGGCAAGGTGATTTCCCCCATGGCTGATTCTTTGGAATCGCTGAACCCAGTGATGGTGGTTGTCGAAGCTTTTACTAAGTCTTTGAGTCCTAGAACGTCAATTGCTCTTTTGAACAGAATATCTACTGCGCTTCATATCGACGAGAAGCATGTATAGGTAGTCTTGTCCTACTTTGAGCATAATGACTAGAGGGTCATCATGAAAGTACTTGACATGGCTTATGTCACTGTCCTTGAATGAAATATGGTACGGACGCTTTGATTTACTAGAGTTGGGGAAAAGTTTTGCTGACTTGTCTGAAGATGTCATTTTGTAACAAGATGAAATTCTATCATCTTGTTTTCTCTTTTTTCCTTTCTCAATCTCGATCATGTAAAGATGGCAAGCTTGTCCTTGTCCTTGCTCTTGTTCAACGTCTTTTCTTTTAGTTTCTTCTTCAAGGAACTTTTGAACGTCGAGTACATAATTGTGAAGTCTTCCAGCAAGCAAAATGCGATAAAAAATATGAATTTAAGATTAACAGTTATCAGTCTCGTGGTTATGCACGTTGTAATATTGGCACAAGGTTTGTTGGGTATATCAGGAATTGCTTGTGCTCCCTAAAATAATTTATCTCCCTTTATCGTTGGTAAGATAGCGGAGAGTATGGTTGTCATAGGAGGTAAAATTGGGACGGGTCTGTCCGACTTTTCGTCTCTTCTCTTAGCGTTGTTGGCGTTTCTTCCGCGTTGCTTGGTTGTCCCGGTATTGGTTGATTTTTGAGGTGACGATGAAAACGATTCATTGGAATGGATAACCGAGGAGCTCTTCATCTTATCTTTTTTGGATCTTTATAATTTGATATAGTTATTAACAACATCAATCATTTATGTCACCGTTCTGGATTTGTGCAAGGTAAGTTCTTCTAGAACTTTGGAGTCGATACATAGTGCTGAGGTGAATGCTAGAATGACAATCTTGGGATCCAAATTCCCAATCTTCTGTATTTCTTGCAAGAAACGCTTGTAAAAACTCGCCAAGGTTTCATTACACTTTGCTCGAAAAACAATAATAAATCCACAGTTATTTCTCGCTCCTTAGTATGAGCATAATTTGACTCGAAGAGGCGCTGTAATTGGCTGAATGTATTGATAGAACCTTCGGGGATAGTATGGAACCACCTTAGAGGTTCTTCTTTTAGGCTCATGTTGAATAATATGCATAGCATGCGATCGAGTTTGGAGTACAATCCAACTGCAGCTCTGAAGTGTGGGACGTGGGTGAGAGGGTCAGTGAGGTCTGTATAATGATTAAATTTTGGCATGTAGAATTTTTTTGGAATGGGCATGACTTTGAGATGAGGAGAGATAGGATTTGTTTTGATTCTATCGAGAACAGACCTTCAGCCTGAGATGTGAGATTTTATGGCTTGGATCCTATTGTTTAGGTCATCTAAGGTGATGAATTGTGGTGGAGGATTTGGTGCAGCTATAACCTGTGGATCAAAGTCTCCCTGTCCTTCAGGTCCTAATCGATCTCTTATAGGCCGTCTCACTGGTGGTGGTGGAGTTTGATGACGTGTACATCGACTTCTGAAAGTTGTCGATATTGAGGATGTAAGTCCAAAATGTCGAGAAACCCTGTCTGAATTCCTTGATCTGGATTGAGAAGTTCGTACCCATTCTTCTTTTGGCTGGTTTTCTCTTTGGGTCGCCCTGGAACGATGATCACTTCAGGTCTGAGGAGGTGACGTTTGACGGCCAGTAAGCTGATCTTGAGTTCTTCGTAAATGTTTTATTTTTTTCTGATGTGTCTAGCTCTGTTAGTCCAAGGCTTTTCTCCTTTCATCTCTTTCAACTTGAAGAGCTTGGGCGTGAATTCACTGATCTTCAAGCCTCTGGACTTGGTTAGATTCCATTTATTTTTGAAATTCGATCACTGCGTTGTACAGATCGATTGTTTCCAGTATCGGGTTGATCTCGTGGTTCCTCAAAGTACTGCAGGCACTTCATAGATTCATGTTTATCATCAGATTGTCTTAGATCACAGTGGTAAAGAAAAGTGTAGTATTTCCCACAGATGGCGCCAATTGTAATGGCGTATTTTCTGGAAGGATAATTTTCGCCAATACTTATAGTGAGGATTATGTAATAATAAGTTTAAGGAAACAAGATTTTACGTGGAAACTTAGTAAATGCTAAGAAAAACCACAACCTCAAGGAGGGTTTTGATAAAAAAAATCTAATAAGTTACTAGCTATTATAATTTATTGTTTGGTAAGATAGTAATGATGAATGAATAGTGAAGTTGTAGATCGAAATAACTCATTCTCTGCCTATATTTATAGTAGATACATGCAGTTTACAAAAAGAAAAATAGTTTCCTATATCGGGAGTAGTGGGCAAACTTTGCGGATCTCCCAACGGCTCTTATTTGACCAATCATAACGGCTACTTTTAGTAGATCAAGAACTGTCGCAGATGTGACATCTTCTCGAATGATGGAATATATTAGACTAAGGTCTGTTGGCCTCTCTTTGTCGAATCTGGGAAATATACTACTACAGTAACGTGTTGATCTCTATCTATGTTTCTAACATCAACAAAAGCAATGTTATTGTCGACCACCACTATGCCAGTAATTGTCAACCAATGCTATTGTTGATCACGAGCATGTTATTGTCGACCACTACTATATTAGTTATTTTTGACCATTATTGACCACAAAGCCATGCTATTGTCGACCCTTATAATTCTCAACCACCTTCAAATACACCGTTGACATCAACAAATCTAAAATCAAATGGAACTATTAACGCTTTGCGGTCGTTTCTAATCCCAAACCCAAAGAGACTTTTTAAAGCACTTATTCTTCATCTTTTTTTGGTATTAATTAGAGAGACTTAAAACCTTGTTCTTGAGTAAGAGAATAGGTGAGAGACACATATTTTTGAGTTCAAAGATCTAAGATCATTAGACCCATGTCATCAACAAGTTTTAATTTCATCTTCTTTTAAAGCGGAGATAGTGAAACCCAAAGTCATTCTATAAAGAGTGTGAGAGACAAATCTCGTAATTTACAGTAACGAGGGAGAGATAGTGATAATGGGTTAGGAGAGAGAGATAGAGTGTGTATGAGATTCAGTAATATGAGAGAAGGAGAGAGAAATCAATTTTGAATCACAATAATAGAGAGAGACGAATCTAACCACTTCACGTGAAGAGAGATGGAGAGTGAGCGTGTCTCTCATTTCCACCTCATTTTCCTATATAGGAAGTCCCAATTTTAAAAGTCACTCATCTAATAGAGATGAGTGGTTCTTATTGAGTGGCACTTGAGTGTCTCGTTTTTTAGTGTCGACATAGCCGCTCCCCTTTTTTAAATAAAACTTGTTAATCAGGTTAACAAGTTTTCCTTTTTTCTTAAGTGGATCACATACTTGAAGTCACAAAAAAAGATCTTTTCCTATTTGAATCCGAAGAAGAGAAAATTATTTCTTACCCTTAAACATGTGAAGTCCCTACCTAACCATTGTCTTTTAAAAGGTGACACACCCCTATCTCTCTCTCTTATTCTCTTACTCATTTTTTCTTCTCTTTTCCACGACCTTCAACAACCCCTTCGACTTCTATTGGGAGAAAAACATCTAACTATTGTTTTTTTTTTAATTAACATTAACGTAGCTTGAGACTATGCGTAACAGTTTGAACTTGACTCTCGAAAATTCCACAAATCTCTGTCCATATCTTAATAATTTAAAACCCTATGATGAATTATCACAAACATCATTGGTTTTTGCCTGCTGTGTTGGGAAGAAAAATTCAAGCACATCGTTGTGTGGGAGAGAGAGATGCACGAGTTTGAAAGAGATGAGGAAACCAAGATTTAGAGAATTTCAAAGATAGAAAGATTGAGTGTTTGAAAGTTTAAGAAGAGAGAAGACACGTTTGGGGAGAGCGAATGAAACCAGTAATTAGGGGATGCGCCTTAATTAATTTAAATCAAATTAGCCCTTAGATATCTAGAGAATATGGGAGGTATAAGCAAGGATATATTTTTGTAACTACAAGGAGATATAAAAATTTACAATTTTTTTGGAAAGGCAAGATGAGGGCCCCACAGTGAAAATTAAAAGCTCTCTCGTCTTTGTTCTTCTCTTTCATCTCACTGTATTAACATTGATGTTCAAATGAAAATAAAACCTAGATCTCTAAATACATGTCTGTTTTCCAAAAGTAGATATAACAAATTTTTAGAGTTTCCCGTAAAGTAGTTGTCAGAACACCATGTAGTAGATGCTCGTATATTATCTATCCATTTCAAGAAACGCCAACTTTCCAGTCTATTTCTTCTCCTTATGATGCTTTAAGTTCTTTTTACCATGAATACTATACCTTCCATAGATCAATACTGGCCATTTTCCCAATATGAACCTTGCACTAAAAAAAATTTTATGCTTGTTTGGGTGGGCATGCTCATATGACGTCAGGGGTAATGCCACATAAGGTGACTGAGTGAGATGAAAAAGAAGAACAAAGAGGAGAGAGCCTTCTATTTTCACTGTGGGGCCCTCACCTTGCCTCTAAAAAAAAATTATAATTTTTCATATCTCCTTGTAGTTACAAAAATATCTCATTGCTTATAAAGCTCCCCAATATAGATGAGAGTGTATGTGCTGTAAAGTTTAACATGTGTTCTATATTAATGGGAGTGCTCTATAGTGCCCCAAAACAGCTTCCTTTCGGGCTGTTCGTTTTAAATGGAAGTTGAGGCAGCACTCACCGAATAAGTAGGTGACACAAGTGGAACTCTATTATTATTGTTGTGTGTTGTCTGTCTTCAACACTTCAGTAGACTTCAATGTCACTATAAAACTTTGGGAACAACTATAACAACATGCAACTGAGAGACCCAATACCAATACCATTGTTGTTGTTTTTGTGAATTTGAAGTCTTTCTTACACCATTAGAGATGGGTTTCTTTGTTTGCTACTCTCACTCTCCAATCTCACTCAAGGTATATATATGCATACATACATGTTCTTATACCCTTTTTTTCTTACTGAAATTGTCTGCTTTAAATGTTTTTTGCTCAAGTATATGGTTGATTTGATATATCTGGTATATTAGATTATATGAAATGGGTATTTGGCATATGAGATTATAGTATGTTGTCTTGGCATTTGTGGTGTTATGTGGATGTATTGAATTAAGGGGTGTTTAGTTAATGGAAAACCAAGGAAAGAGGGAATGAATTCCCTCAAAACCAATTTCCTTTAGACTTCGATGTGCCGGTAATTTAGAAATATGCTAACCATTTACCATTAGATTCATGTGTGGGAGGAAAGCTTAGCTAAGTCAATGATGAGCAATTGATTAAATCACCGGAAATGTTTCGGATTGCAATGATTGTAGTGCACCAAGCGGAGATGTAGTGTTTGGTTTACCAGGTGAATTATAGAGGAGGGAGTTAGTTTCTATTGTTTTTCATATTTGACTGAGAATGGAGGAACTAGAACAGTTGTTTCCGTTTGGTTGCCCCCTTGCGTTTATTTTGAGGAGGTATTTTTTGTAGAAACTTATTTTGGAAAGATATTACTTCACCAAAAGAATTTTTAGAAAACTTAAGCTCTCATGATGAACTATTTCTTTTGAGAACATTTTATCTGAGAGAGAAAATTGTAGAGGAGTATCTTGATTGAAAAAAATGAACTAAGAGAACCTTTGGGAGTAAATTTGGACAAGCCATGCATAGAAATCTAGATCAAGAGAATTTTAAGAAAGAAAATGTGCACTAGGAGAATCTAGAGAGGGAAATTTGGATTTGGAGAAATTATAGAGAGAGAAACAAGAGATAAAATAGAATGAGGAAATTTATGAGTATTCTCTAGAGAGAAAATTTGGTTTATTCTTTTTATTTTGAAGATAGAAAATGCGGACTAAGAAAATCTAGAATACACATTTGGATAAGGAGAATCTAGATCAATCTGGATAAGGATGATGGTACTATTCTTAAAAAAATTCATTGTTGGCTTGTCTGGTGCGTCTCGAAACACTTGGTTTGAAGACCTTAACATTTTGCATCTAAACTGCTAGTATTCTCGTGGCATTCAAGTGAGTTTAATTTCTGAAACTTCCCTGTATTTACTTGAAGTTATAACTTATACGATCCTCTACTATAGGCTGACAGGCTGTGGCTAGCTATGCGACCTTGTCATACTCTTGGCATACAGCAGAGGTCTGTCCTTGGAAGTCTGAGCACAGGATATTCTGGTCAAAGGGTTGCGAGAATAGGAACAACGCTAAGCCCTGAATGGAGCTTTGTTCGAGGATTAAAAGTCGTCATCAGTCTAAAAGTTGCAAGATGTGCTCAGCGCAGGAAAAATTGTGGAGTAGTCGCTTCATGTAATTACTTCTGATCATTGGTACTTTTGTTGGTATATCCTTACTATTCTATTTCAATCCAATAAATCTTTGTTCTTAACAATTCCTTCCTACATCATGTCCTTGTTCTCCTTCCCCACAGTCATTCGCGTTTAACTCAAAGCTCTAAATGCCACATTCTTGTGGCATAAAGGCTCCTGAAAAGTTTAATTAGCTTGAAAAAAATCTGAGAGCTGAAGCTAATTAATGGCCATTGTACATGTATCTCCTTCATATAACCATAAGGCTCTCTTTGCTGTATTTTTTATGGAAATCTAGACCGATAAGTTAGAATTCAAATGTCTTATTGAGGATTACAAATTTAGAGATCTTATATCTGAGCTAGGCACCCAAAGTCCTGGATATGGAAAGGCATCAATAAATTTAGGGATGGTATTATGTCAGATCCGAGTTAGCATGTTGGCGATGGAACCGGTGTGAATTTTTCACCAATTTAGGATTTAGTCCAGGGGTCTTGAAACTTCTTCACAACTACCTCTACCATGATAATGTGTGCACTGGAGAGTGCATCTGCACTTCTGCGCTGCGGTCAAGTCTGGTTTTATAGGTCCCTCTCCACCCCCTTTTAAATTTTCCCACTAGAAAGGACAATTGTCAGAATATAGTGCATCATTTGATAGTTCAAATTTCGTATAGAGGTCATTCATTTCGTAGAGCTTCAGGGTGCGCTCCGCCTCAATTCTAAATTATAAAACTTGGGCTATCTTTTAATGTGCTTCTGCCCTGATGACCAGGAAGAATAATATACTCATGCTCATTTTCAGTATGTGCAAGAGACAGCTCAAGCCCTAATGTAACACTAACATAGTAACATTCTTATTAAGCCCCAGATTAGCTCTTAGATTGACGACCTCCCCACCCACCCACTCATTCATCACCTTGTCTCTTTCTATTCGTGGCCTTACCTAAGGTGGCCGGGAATTATCTTTGTTGACATAGCTGCCAAGGAAGACTGTAATCTGTTTATCGTTTATCGTTTATCGTTTATCGTTTCTCAGCTATTAGTTATATGTTTAGTATGGAGGACAAAATTCAGACCAAAAAGTTTAACCAAGCCAGTTTCAGAGTCATAAGGGCTGCATGGCTCTACCGTTTAAGAAATACCATGTTTTGTTGGATTGCTAGCACCTTAATTCGGCTAATGCAGAGCCGTCTTTAGTCCTGTCCTGAGGTGCAGCCTCACTGCTGTAGACGTACACTGTCAAAGGACCCTTTTTCTAAAAGATTTTATAATTAGCACATTGTATAAGGACTTTAAACCAGTTAAGTTGCAGCCTCTTTTAGGATTGTTCTACCCATCTTTTTTGTTTGTTTTCTTTTGCTCCAAAGAGGCTATGTTAAGCCTCTTCTTGACTCCATGTGTTCCGACCCCTCAGCTTCACAAGGAACCCCTATGGTGCATTCTCCTTCCTTTGAGCATCAATTCCTAAAAAGACAGAGATCCATGGATATTGAAGTTTTATATTTCGCAGAGATTTTCGAAATATATACAGCTAATATACCTTGGGGAATCTCTACCAATTGTCTGTCTTAGACCACACAATTCAGTATGCAATAGAGCTTTTGAAGGCGATTAGTTGCTGGTTCTTAAGGATGTACATGGCATGTATGCCATATGTATCTTCTCCCTTCCCTATCAAGTTCACCCAAAGAGGAACACATCCATGGACAACCTGCCACGAAGGGAAGATTTTTGGTGAACCCTGTCATTAGCTTTTGGCAAAATAAATAAATAAGAACAACGGCAGGCAAACTATCGAGATATAATGCTCACCATTTCTTTGCAAACTGAAAGTTCAAGATGGATATAAAAGATAAATAAGAAAGAGTACTAGAATCCCTGCTAAGACAACCAGGCGAATTCAAATTAGAATAGCTATTAAGACAAATAAGAAAGAGTACTAGAATCCCTGCTAAGACAACCAAGCGAATTCAAATTAGAATAGCTATTAAGACAAATTAAACATGAGATAGTATGGAAGCCTGGTTAAGTGCGACTTCAACCAAATCTTAAAGCTCGAAAAGGGCTGAAAATTTCCATTATGAGGAATGGATAAACTGAAACATTTGAAAAAATCCCGTGATCCAAATGCACACTTCAATATTGTTTTAATTTGTTGACAAATTTCCTTTCTGATATTGATGATTTACTGTTTGCAGATTCTCAAATTGCTAGTACTGTGTTCACCCTAGGAACAGTTGCTGTTCTTCCGTTCTATAGCCTTATGGTTCTGGCTCCTAAAGCTCGTCTGGTAAGTGTGACTGTTTTGGGATAAGCAACAACTGCCATTGAAATTGTAATTGATTTTTCATTTCTATAAGCAAAATGCTCTCTATATGCAGACTAGAAGGTCGATGGAGAGTGGGATACCATATGCCTTGCTCGGGCTTCTATATGCGTACGTTCTTTACCTCTCTTGGACACCTGATACCATACGGATTATGTTCGCAAGTAAATACTGGTTGCCAGAGGTTTGTCTTAATCTACTTATTTACAAATACTTGTCTTGATGTTTCTTAAAAGATTAAGTTTGTGATTCCTGCTTTTCTACTTTATCGAGTAATTTGGAGATAACCCCGTGTTTTGCGTTCGTTTCGTTTGATCCCCTTATGTATGATATCTAAAGAAGTTTCTTCTCGTATGAGCGTATAACGCATAATTTTTGGTCATTGGTGGGAGAAGAGGGTATCTTATTACTTTACATGCAAGGTTATCACGAAAAGACCCGAACACTTAAAGGGCATCTACAAACATCTATAATCTATGCTATTGTTTTGTCCTCCCCTGCTATTTCACTTTGTAACATTCCAAGGTTTTCTGCAGCTTCCTGGCATTGCAAGACTTTTTTCCAATGAGATGACCTTAGCTTCTGCATGGATCCACTTGTTAGTTGTGGATCTGTTTGCTGCAAGGTATAACCCTGAACCCTCCCTGTATTTGTACCCGGATGATATTGAATTGATAAAAGTTTTCATTGGTGGTGCATAAAAACCATACTTGGTCATTTTCTGTGGTTGTGCTTAACATGTATTCATTTTGGAATTTGTTCAGGCAAGTATTTCTAGATGGGTTGGAGAATAATATCGAGACTCGGCATTCAGTTTCTCTATGCTTGATGTTCTGTCCTGTAGGAATCTTTGCACATGTAATCACCAAAGCACTAAGCAAAAGAGCCAGTAATGTTGAACAAAACATGTGATTAACCATACATTCATGTAGAGTATTTTTTGAAATCTAGTTTGAAATATATCTGATTACAATTATACATATGGTGCAACATATTATGTTCTTCTGTTTAAAACTCGTTATGATATATACGGCTTAACATAACGTATTTCTTCCACTAGCTGAATCCCGAACTGGCTGTTAACTTTCTCTTTAACTGTACTGATAGGGCTGGCAATTTAACCCGCCCCGCCCTTAATGAGGCGGGTATGGTATGACTATAGCGGGTATGGGGCGGGTTTGGTAAAAAAAAATCTCATTTATTAATTGGGGCGGGTCTGGTTTTAGCCTTAAATAAACGGGGCCCCGTCACCAGACCCAATTATATATGATATGTCCTGAATACCCTTGTGAGTTATGAGAATATGAGTAACCTAATTCACTTAATCACTTCTTTCCTCCTCTCTTACTTCCTTCAAGTTCAACTTCTTCAAATTCATTTCAACCTCTGTGATCAGACATCAGTCTGTACCAATTACCAAATTCATTTCAACCTTCATTTCCATTTGAATCATTTCAACCTTCATCCTCCAAATTCAAGGTTACAAAGATTTAAACAACAATTAAGTCTGCGATCATTTTATAATTTAACATCTACATCATTCATTGCGAAATTTACGAAGATTGGATAGATTACCAATCGATTGGAACAACGTTTACATCAGTGATCTGTTTCAAATCAATATCTACATCAGTAATATGTTTCAGGAAGTATACAACGTTTGCAAATTAGAAAGATCACTAATCAATTCAGGTAACTCCTCCAAGTCTCCAACCATCCAGAAGCTTGAAACACCAATTAAGTCTCAACGTTTACAAGTTACTAAGATTAGTCTCAACATTTTCAATCTTAATTATGATTTGATCTATTTCAAGTGATTGATAAGATAAGAATATAACCATTGCAGTGCAACACATTCTATGATGTTTGTTCTTACTGCAATGTAGCACATTGTATGATCTTTTATTGTGTGTGTGTGCATTATGCACCTGATTTAGTTTTTTTTTTTTTTTTTTTTTGTACAGGTGATTTTTATTTTTTTTGTAAAATTTTATAAATGGGACGGGTTTGCGGGGCGGGTTTGGGGATTCTCACTTAGGATAAACGGGTGTTAAATGGGTGATGGGGCGGGTTTGGTATTGGCAAATTTAAACGGGGCGGGTTTGGTTATTCCCTATTTAAGTTAAATGGTAATGGGGTGGGTATGGGGGTATAGTAATTTCGCGGGTATGGGGATGGTATTACTCCACCCGCCCCAAACCCGACCCATTGCCACCCCTATGTACTGATGAGTTGAAGCATGTCTTGTGAAGTTTGAGTTGTCATAATTAATCAAAAAGTTTGCATGGATGTCAGAAACCATTGTACCCCCCATTCTGAAACCTTTTAGTCCAATTTTCTCAGTTAACTCTCCTGCTGAAACTCCCAAGTCTGAAGGATTCCGAAATACTGAACCAGCACTGTATTCTTTTAAGGGCTATGATACTCTTCTCCTGACAAGTGAAAACAGGTTTCAATTAGGATACCAAATAGAGTAAAAAAAAAGTCAATTGAAGTATACCACTACATGTTAGCACCTTGCCAAGTAATCTTGTTGCCGCTTCCTTGTTGATTGAGAAGGTGTCAAACGGATGTGAGATCACTTATGTTCAACGTCTTCTGTGTTCCGCTAGTTGTAATTATCTCCACGCTATCAATGGCATCAGCAGTCTCCTGCAAGTTAAACATGCAAATAAATAGCAATAACTTCATATCGTGAATGCAGTGGAACTGGAAGTTGTTATTGCAACACCCAGATTATATTAAGGAAAATATGCACATAATCAAATTACTCGCACTGCACCAACTCAAAAACAACGAGTTTTTTAGACTTATGTGCTGATATTTATATGGATATTTGACTTAAGTCCTGCCATTTAGCAAAAAAACAATTATAGTCCTTTATTTGCAGTTTTGACCATGGTCAACTGAAATTGACCGCAGTTGACCCAGTTCAAATTTAGTCATTTTGCAAAGACTAAAATACCCTTAAAGTCGTCACGCGTAAATCACAAAGTACAATTTTAGAATGGCATAATACAACCATTCCCCTCTTCCTCCTTACTCCCACCATCATTCCTATTCTTCTCAATCAACAAAATCCCCATCCTCACGCCTTTTCCAGAAAGGAAAAGGCATCCACGAACTCCTCTTGTTCTTCGTCGTAAGTTTTACCCTTTGGGATTACTTCATCATCTTCCTCTTCAAACTCCGCCCCATGTTTAATGTGTCGCCACGACATCTTTCAAATACATTGGTTTCTCCTTGGATTTCTTCTTAAACCTCCCTTCCTTGTCGCCCTCTTCGTCATCAGATTCAAATAACTTCTTATCCTTAATATTAATCACTGGGTCTCTTTTCTTAACTCTATCTAATATATCAAAGAGCTGGGGATGCATCGCCCGGGTATCGCCATCGTCTTCAGACTCAGTTTCACTATCATCCGAGTCTTCGACGATACCCTTCTTCTTAAGTTCTTGTAATTTGTGTAACTCTTCTCGATTTTTATTGTGTTCGTATCTAAGGGCGTAGTTGGGGTCGAATTCGAGCTTTGAGATTTTCTCTGTGTCATCTGACTCATCAAACAAATTCATCCCCATTGCAACTTGATACAAATTATAGATTTTGAAAATTAGGGTTTACCTGGATTGAGATTTTCCCCAAATTGAGCACTTCTCCAAGATTGAACTCTGCAAATCCAAATTAGGGTTTCTTTCACTCTAATCTCTGTAATTTGAATTACGGCGATATTTGACGAGGAGGGATTTGGCATAAATAAAATTTTAGAATGGCATAATACAACCAAGAAAGGAGATATTGTATAGTGTATAGTCGTTGCCATTGCCAGGTAAGAGAGGTGAAGAGAGAGAGAGAAAGGTTTTGTTTGTGTGCATCCGATAGTACTAGCTAAGTATTATTATTATTATTTATTTAAATTCTAAAATGGCAAATCTATCTTTGTTGATTTGTGGGTGGTCAATTGCAATTCACCATGGTCAAACGACTATAATTGATTTTTGGCTAAATGGCGGGACTTAATTCAAATATCCATATAAATATCAGGACATAAATCAATTTAACTCCAAAAACAACTACCCCTTACGATTTTGCAAACGTCTCTGGGGAACGTGTAAATCTCGCTAACCCAATGCTGCTAAGGATGAATCCTGGCTTGTAGCCCTTGATGCTGGTGAATCCAACTCATCTTTGGGACACACTTTTGGGGTTTACTAGTATAAGAAACTGAGGTAATTTGAAGTTACCTGACCATTAGCTCCTGCATTAATATAAACAGCATCTCCAACAGTTGCTGGCACACCCCCAGCAAACTCAACCCCAAACTTGTTAAAACCATATCCACTCCCAACTCTATAAGCACCCATTCCAACCCTCTCCACAAACTCAATCCGATTAAAAATCGTGCAACTATCGAACCCGCGATCATCGAACAAACAATTCGACCCTTTACGAATAATTATAAACCGAAGACCATATTTGTTACAGTAACTAATAGCACTAACCAAGTGGGTATGACTGAAATCTTGGACAAAATAAGCACAAGGGCCTCCTATTCCCAATATACTAAGGTCACTTAAAAGTTTCATACCGCGAATAAATTGTAACCCATTGACATTGATGGTAGTAGCAGTATGTTCTTGGTCTTTTGGTTTGGGTTTTGAGGGGTGAGGGTTGTTGTTGGGGTTATGGGGGATAGAAGAGGAGATATTATGGGGTTTGGGTTTGGTTTGAGGAGGTTTTAGGGTTTTGTGGAGGGAGTTTGGAGTTGTAATGATGGTGGTGACTGGTTGTTCTGTGTTTAGCTTGGAGAGCATCATGTTTGGTTATTTGGGGTCTGTTGAGGTTTTGATAAAAAAAAATATCAGCATTTATCAAAGTCCCATGCTTTTAGTTTTTTTTTTTTTTTTTACTAGAGATATGGTATTCGGGCCACTAGCCAAACTGTCAATTCCCGACTAGATCCTCTAAGGTTGTGCAATTGCCCGTATAGTGCAAGACCGGGCACGCTGGCACAAGGCCCACGGGGTTTAATACCAAAGTGGTGAAGAATCAAACATGGACTTCCAGGTACCTGTTACCCTACCTTTGCCACTCGAGCCACACGTAGTTGCCTTAAAGATGCCTCTACATTTTGTTATAATTTTTATTTTGGGGAATTTTGTTATAATTTCAGTCAAGAACACAGATAAATAGATCAAGAAGTTGGTAAAACCACATAAGTTTTCCCTGATATACATTTTTTTTTTTTCCGAAATGATATTACCCTTTCCTAGGGAAAATTTGGTTGGGAATTTCATGTCCTTGATAATTTTTACAGAATTTCAGACTGAACTTTCGCCATAAATCTGCTCAAATTCACCACGGAATCACAGTTTCCGGTATAAATCTTAGTTGGGGTTTTGTGCTCAGTTGTTTTAGTCAATTTAAACATCGATGGCTTGCCAAATTTAATATAGTACGGCATCCCGGCAATCATGATGACATTTTTCTGCAAGTACTAATTGATAAAACGAATTTGTTTTCATCTCTTCAACAAAAGTACATATCACAAATCCATCAAAATAAAACAAAGTATACAATGTGAAGCCGTTAGGCCAATGAACTTCGCTAGATTACTAGATCAATAATATGAAAACAGCCTCAGGCAGCAAACAACTAATATGCACATTTGAGTTACTCACTAGCTCTAGCAGACTGAACATTTCTTTATTTTATGATAGGGACCACACTTTCGGCAGGCCGTAATGGCACCTCTGATACATTATTATAAGAGGCATCAAAGCAACGTAATGTTCACTCCAGAAAAATGCACTTCACACTTTCAGCGGAAAACGTCCAACTCCACAATTTTACTCCTGTCTTTCTCTGCCCACACCAAAAATACAGCATCACAAATACCAGCATTTTCCATTCCTGCGTCACAGAAAAAGCATCCCAAATTTGCAGTTATCAGCATTTTCCATTCCTTTGTAACCAAAACTGCTTAAAAGTTGAAAAAGAAACATTCTGGAGATGGGCGGGCTCCTTTGTTAAACAATATGACATTCGTTGAAAACCTGCAACAGACCCATGAAAGAATATAAAACCAAAAACATAAAAGTACCTCTAACCAAATGGCTAAAAGTTACCAAACCTGCATATGCTTACAAACTACTAATATCCTTATTTATCACAAATTAATTCACTCATAATGACACCCTATCAACATTCACACACAAGGACAAGGAAAATCTACATTTGTTATTACAAATCTTGATACATGATGATAAAATATTCTTCCCTGAAAGACAAGAAACATAATATATCCAGTATAAACACATGACCTTTTTTCTTCTTTTAAAAGGTAGGGAAGGCTGCCTCTGAAAAGTGACAAAGGAATTATGGACTCCTCAAGAACCCAGACACTAGTCTCTCTGGTCTCTCTGGTGTTTCTCCTACCAGTGGCTCATGGTTGGGGAGTAGATGGTCATCTAACAGTTTGTAAGATCGCTCAGGTTCTTCCTCTCTCTCTCTCTCTCTACCTTCCCCTATATCTCATCCATAACTTTTCTTCTGAACAATTTTCTTTTCTTTTCTACTGGGTGTTATAGACTCGGCTGACCGATGCTGCAGCAGAAGCTGTAAAGCAATTGCTTCCTGAATATGCAGATAATGATCTAGGAAGTGCCTGCTCATGGGCAGACCAAGTAAGGTTCCGGTATCACTGGTCAGCTGCTCTTCACTATATAAACACACCAGATGTTTGCAATTACCAGTATGACAGTAAGTTTCATTTTCTCACAAGTTTGGTACTTAGTAGATCTCGAAAATACTCAACAGTAATATTTGTCCGATATTGGTACATACAGGAGACTGCGAAGATGATACTGGTGAAAAAGGACGTTGTGTTGCAGGCGCAATTAACAACTACACCAATCAGCTCCTCACCTACGGAAAATCCACTCCTCAAGCAGAATGTAAAGTCATATCTCTATCCCAATATCCAATTAATCAAAGTTTTGTTTGAGTACTAGAAATTGATCCCTAAATTTCACTGTCTATTGTTTTACAGCTAATTCCTTTTGTTTGAGTTCTAGAAATTGATCTCTGAATTTGACTGTGCCCGGCAATTTTCGTTGCAATATCAAGGCCAATGCTAACTATTTTCTGTTTCATATCGCTTAATGAACCACCAGATAACCTCACAGAAGCTCTGCTATTCCTTTCTCATTTTATTGGAGACATTCACCAGGTAGAAGGATGAAACACCCGAACTTTTCACACATAATAGTTTCGTTTTCTCTATTCTATCACTGCAGTTTCTAACTAATGGGGTCTTCTGAATATAGCCTCTACATGTAGGTTTTGCTTCAGATAAGGGTGGAAATACTATAGATGTTCATTGGTACAGGAGAAAGACCGTTCTTCACCATGTGAGTAACTCTCCTAATTTGAACTAACATTAGCAAAATTCACAGATATAACATTTACTGATAATAGAATATATAGGTATGGGATGTCAGCATAATTGAGACATCAGAAGAACGATTTTACGATTCAAATGTGCAAGACATGATTGACGCAATCCAACAAAATATTACGGTACTATAGTTTATCTAATATGCTATAATACTTCGCAAAGAAACGATAGTTTTTCATCACATTGTCTAAAATACCAATTTGCTTCTTAACAACAGGGTCCATGGGCAGACCAAGTACAGAGATGGGAAAGATGCAGTTACAATGACACAGCATGCCCAGATATGTAAGTTTTCCTATTGTTTCTTTAGTATGAGTATAATCAAGCTAGCTTTTAGAACACATCAATGTTTATTACAATTTCATCCAATACGAACAGATACGCCTCCGAAGGGATAAAAGCTGCATGTGCATGGGCATATAAAGACGTACAAGAAGATTCAGTGCTGGAAGGTAAACTCATAAACTGTGTTCTTTCTTTTTTAGTATAAGGGTTGGTAGTGAATAGATGGTGCTGAAGGTAGTCTGGATTATTACATGCCCTTCCTATCTTCAGAAAAAGAAACTAAAACAAAGAATTACTGCAGATGAATATTTCTTATCCCGTCTTCCGGTGGTCAACTGGCGGCTAGCTCAGGGTGGTGTTCGATTGGCAGCGACACTCAACCGCATATTTGGATGAAAGTGGAGAACCTCCTTTTATCCAGGATGGGATTCTAGCTAATATGCATGATGCTTGGTATCAATAATGTCTTAAATTTTATGTTTTATTCAAGCTACATTCTCATTTATATTGTAATTAGATGTTTAAAGGAAACTGAATAGTTTTTTTTTCTTTTTTTCAACTTATATATAATGAAGCATTAACAACGTGGCCTCAAAGCCAGTGAAAGCTGTAATCCAAGCTAGAAGAACTATCAATTTGGATCACCACAATTATGATATTATGGTAATCGTTATTGTGTACATAATTTAGCATCTCAACCATAGCAAACATTATATCTACAAACATACAGACGGAGGCAGCATGAAGAGACTCTTTCTGGCTGGTTTCCTCACAGTAACAAAGGGGCACTCAGCATTGTGAAGACATTAAGCTCCCGCTCCCCAAAAAACCCTGTTTTAAAAATAAAGGTTAGCAAATATGAAACAAAAAACTAGTCCTCATCACTTGCTAATTAAATCACAAACAATCTTTACACTGGAAAAAGAATGGAGCGAGGACACTGAAGTAGCTGAAGTTTCTTTAAGCTTATATTCTCAAATGGAATCAGTTAAACAATATAATGATGTTCCCTTTTCAAGTTTATTCTTCATATAGGATTCAGTAGTAGACACTGTAGGAAACTGATCTTGTCCGGCCCAAATAGAAATAAAGTGAGGCACATCAAAGTACTAGCTTTAGGAAGTGCTTTGCAATTTCAGTTAGGTAAGCTGGTTTTTATGTCGTCATATTTAGCCTATTGTATCTCGAGGTGCAGATTAGAGTGATTTTTACTGCTTTTAATAAATTCGTATGCATTACAACTCTCACCCATCCTAGTCAATTTCCTAAAGTAGCAAAGTCAATTGGCTCTACCCTTGTACATTAAAGCTCATTTCATTGTTAAATAAGATTTCTATTATTTCTAGTTATGTTGAACCAAAAGTGTAGAGAAGCTAGATTTTAGAGCCAAAAAGTTGAAACTGCAAACCGTTGGAGAAGAGCACATAGTTGAAGACAAAGCTAGATTTGCCCAGAGATGAAGTATTTGAAGAGGATGATGAAAAATTGGTAGGTCATAAGGAAAAGTGAGGCGATGTAGCACATAAAAACTTTTTCTAGGAAATGATTGAGTACAACGGTAGTTAAATATACAATGACACCAAAGTTGTGGAATTTTAAAGAGAATAGAAAAGCTTCATCGAAGAAAGGCATCACATTTCTTCTTCGACAATGTAATAGTAAGCGCAACAGGGAATGAGAAGACAACAAGCTTCAGCCTCTTTATATTTTGTTACCTTTTGGTTATCGTAGCTTACAATGACTTGTTGAGAATTCCCTTGGGTTATTAGCCCATGTGGCATGGCGTCCATGTGTTAGTCTATCCCTCTCCTCCAAGTGCTTGTTTTTTCTTTTGGAGTTTTGAGGAATTTGTCTCCATCTTGTACTTATACTAGTTTTTTCTTTATTTTATCGGGAGTCTGCTCAGTTCCAGCTCACTTTCCCAAAAAGAAGGTAAGTGTTGTACAGTCTAAGAAAGAAAGATGGTTTTTTTTTTGTGGCTGACCATGATGACGAAAAAACCACCAGAATAGGTTCTTAAATCGATGTCACATCCTCCTCATCGACCACTCCATTTACAGCTCTGATAGAAATTACTATAACTCCAAGAGAAGAATGTAAGGTATCCAACCAAAGCACTATTCCTTCATACTTTGATCACACAATAAGAGCAAGTTCTTGGGCTTGCAAGAAAAAAGTGACACTTAATTCCAGAAAACATAACAATCCACCACGTCCGATACCGTAACCGCCAAAAGTGCCATCATTGAAGATCTCCTGATCACCAACGTACAGCCTCAATTTTTTCTCGAGATATCCTTTCTTATAATGCTATGACTCCTTGGAATGCAGAATAGTGTTAAACTGTATGAGCAAGACGTATTGGTAGATATCATAGTTTGACAAAGCTGGTTATTCACCCGTATATGAAGGCATGATTTGACTGAACTGAGTAGCTAAGAATGGACCTATGATGAACTTGATTTGAATAGTTTCTCTATGTATTGTTGTAATTAGGCTTTAAGTAGATGTAAAACTCGAAGTCTACTATTTCAGCTGCTGTCATAATACTATCTATGTTCCCCTTAATACAAGACGAAACCTTTTCTTTTAGAGTATCCACAGTGGTTGGACTAGGTATAGAACACATTTGGTGTGAAAGGGAGGGTACCTGGATTGCCAATTAAGACACAATCCTAGTGAAATTAACCTCCCAAATAATCATGGAATAAGAAAATCAGACTAAACATATTCTGCCTGACATCAATCGCCTCTAAAGTTACAACTATGAACTACTCAAGGTAAAATGAGAGGGTAAACATCAATTATCAACAACATGCCATCTCATTCAGTGTGTTGCCATGAGCAAGGTGTCATCCCGGTTGGCGCGGGGCATTTCCTTATATGCATGTGAGGACTAAAATTGGAAGAACTGTATTTGACATTTCATCAATGGACTAGTCATTGAGTAACTTACTAAACCACCATTTTGGAAGCTTCAGACTAACCGTATCCAGACGATACTTTATTGCACCAATGCTCTTGCTACAAAAAGTACACACTACACAGCTTTTATAGTATTTCCACCACTGAAGATGTTTTTATAGGTTCACAGCTTCTACATTGTTCTATACATTTGACCCGGAGATACCCCTCATCTAAGTCTATATGTGCATGTTACAAATTCTCTTCACAAAAAAGAGAAGGGTAAATCAAAATATTCAAAGACATTGTAGAGAGAGAAGCAGAGCAAGAATTAATCCAGAATCCCCACAAGAAAAAAAGGAGAGAAGAAAGTGGGCTCATTCATGTGAGGGAGATAACAGAGTGAGGGAGAAGAGAAAGGAAACGAGGGAAGGGAAGAAAAAGAAGAGACAGGAATCGGTAACTTTTTGCTTGTGCATGGTCTCGGGCCGATGCTTTCATAGGCTTTGGGCTCGAGTTCATTCTTAAAGACCCTCTAAAATGTTTGAAGGATAGACTTACATTAAATTAATGTAGCTCACTATGGTTTCAATGTATGCCTTACAAACTCAAGAACTACCTAAAAGCCAAGGCTACATAGAGTTTTACTGTTGTCCAAACTGTCTCTCTTTTCCCAAAATACACTCCAAAAAGCATTTCCAGCTGAGGGTAATGGGAGGGTGATATAGCTATTTATGTTCTAGATAGGAGAAGCTAATATTGCTCTTTGGGAACAAAACACTATAATTTTTCTTTCGAGTCAAGGACTAAGCCGTACGATATGGTATTTGCCAGCTTACAGAAAACCAAATGACTTTCTGACCCCCAATGGCTATAACTCGCAGTTAAAAGTTTTCCATAAATTTAAATCCAAATTTCACATATTTTCCCATTAAATACATTTCTCCTCTACATTTTTCTTGAATACATCTCTTTCCCTCCGCACATCATGTAAACTTGCCGATCGCCAAATATACACCCAGAAGACGGATTGCAGTAAAATATTTTGGGGTACTCAATAGATTATGTCACATGAAATAGTTTTTATATCACTTTTGAGTAAATTTTCCATAAGTGGCAACCTTGATAAGAGCTGTAACTAAGCATGAAGAAATAACAGTTTGTATCACATTACTTATTATGAATGATAATCATCATGCTAGATATTTTTTAGACATAACCTACAACCATAACAATCAGAAATGTACAGAAGGAACTAACCTGATAGCCTCTCTTTTACGCTGGTTTCTTCACAACAAGGACGGGGCACTTAGCATTGTGAAGACAGTAATTGCTCACGCTACCCAAAAATGCCCTGTTTCAAAAACTTCACGTTAGTAGACAATGAAATAAGAAAATTACTAAAACATGAGCAATATGTTCCTGAAAAAGAAATAAATTAGAATCTTAAAGTAGTTTTACTTGTAGAAGCTATAAGACGACATCTTAGTAAACATCTAAGATAGAAACTAATTAGGCGGAAGTATCTAATTATAATTTCAATTAAAATAAAGATCTGAACGATTAAGCGTCAACAGTTTTCTCCCAAATTTCACATAATCATAGCAAAATAGCTTTCTACTCAAACCAACATAATTCTAATCTAGAAAGGCTCTCCTTTTATAGAGTTAGAAACCTATTCCTAATTGGAAACAAATAATAAAACCTACTACTAAACTATAAAATGGATAAAATAGAAAGAGTCTAATAGGTAAATTCTATTCAATTTCATGCTTCGCAGAGGATTACGTTACACATTGTGTAGAACACCGATCATATCAGGTCCAAAAAAAACTAAAGCTTACCATACTGATGTATTAGCAGTACTGTTGATGCCAAGATCAATGGGTTACCCCATAAGTGCTCCAATTGTGTGGTGTTTGGGCATAACAACTCCAGCTGCCCCAAAGTTGAGATCAAAGATACTTCTCAAAAAGTGATAACTGAGGTATGGAGAGTAAAGAAGCCTGGTAGTTCTAGTGAAACTGCTCCTGAAGCTCAAGTAGATGTATTTGTTCAACAAAATGCTCAACTATCACACTAAGGTGATACTTGTGAAATTACTAAACAAGAAGCTAGTAGGAACAGCTGAACCAGGGAGTCGCCATAGGTGAAACACAATGTAAGTGCAAATAAAGCCAATATCTTAATGACTAAAAAGGTCAATACAGGAATTACGCAAAGCTGTCGCTTTGAAGCATTAGTTGCCCAAACAGATGAGGAACAAGTTCTTAATGAAGTTAATAGTTCCTCCCGATCTTAGAGACGAGATAGCTCAAATGAATGAGAAGTTGAAAAATGCTTCTGGCTTTGTCACTAGTTCTTCGAATCAAATGCGTTATGAAGAAGCAAAGAAAATTGGAAGACAAAAAGTCAATGAAGCAAAAACAATATAAGAATAAGCTCGGCTTCCTAGAGAGATTTCTTTTTTCTTCCTAACATAGATTACAGTTGTTGGTTGTACTAGTAGTAAGTTTCTCCCTTGGGGTTGTTTTAGTCCCCCACCCCACAAAGGTTGTAGCCCTTTTTGCGTGTGTTGGTGTTAGGCTTTCCCCCTCCTCTTGTAGGTGGGGGCCTAGGGGGAGTTGTCCCTATCTGGTAACTATTCCTATTCCTTTACTTTTTATACATCAGGGGTATTTCCCAACCCCAGCTCACTTTCCAAAAAAACATGTATTAAGAGTACAGAGTGTTGCATCGGCCTAAGAAAGAACACTCAAGTTAAACCGAGATAATTAAGACAGGCCTCATTTTGAGCTCTAAGAAGACATTACCACAGGTATTTAAAGCCTTGAAGGTAGACAAAGAAGCCCAAGGCCGAGAATAAACAATAATCTAACCACTAATAAATTGCTTGACAATTCATCAGCCTGCAACGGACTACATGTAGACCTCCCTCTTGCATTCAATCTATCAGAAATGCCCGCTAATAAATTGCCCATTCTGCTGCCAATCACTATTGACTATTAAAATTTTAGTGGGCGGGCTTGGGTGTCTAAAAGGGGCAAAAGGTCTTGTAGTTATCAAACTTTCAGTAACACGATGTTACATAACTATACATTATTACACACACAACACTATTAATTGAGATTACATAAAATTGAAAACCGGGGTTAGCAATCTTCTCACCTCTTTATAGCTCCCTTTCCCTGATTGCCTACAACAAGCAAATCAATTTTAAAATTATCGACAGCCTCACATATAGCCTCTTTTGGATCCCCAACCACCGTAAATGTCTCCGCAACTACCTATAAACCAAAATAAAAACGAGGAATACCTAAATATTAACTAGTCGAATTTTTGGGCTCAATTTAGGCAAAAAAATCCATACCCCTTTGCTTGCACACACTTGTTTAGCTTTCTCCAACAGAGCTGAACTGATCTTCTTCTGGTGTTCTTGTACTGATTTCACCAACTGCGGCGCTGTGAATAAATTGCAATAAAATTATTTAAAGAGTTGAAACATCAAAAGATGAGCTTTAGAATCTTACGCGCAACAGCGGCAGCGCCGAATGATGCAGCGTAGATGTAACTATAGTCTGCGATGGGCTGAGAGGTGAAGACGAGGAGCGGAGACGTGGCGATGGTATCACGGAGATTCTCGAGAGTCCATTTGAGTGCGTAGTAGCTGAATTCGCTCTGGTCAATCGCTATCATCACCTTCTTAGAGTTTCTTACTTCTTCTTCTTCTGCCATTTCTAGGGTCTCTCTCTCTCTCTCTCTCTCTCGGTTTGTGTTTATAGCGTTTGCCTGTTTGATCCGTTTAGTGAGTGTCAGCCAACATTTGATTTCAGGACTCCACGTGTCGCATCTTGCTTATTTAAGTGCTACTGATAGTGTGCTATAGAGTCCTCCTGTGGTACCAATTTGTTCAATGGCCGACGGCTCCAAAAAGCTTGAATAAATCAAACACTTCGCCGAAAATGTTGTAATGGAATTTGGTCGTGGTGGTATTGGTGGTTCAGCCACATTTTGCTTGTTATACTTTTCGGCCTTGAATAAGGTTATGTATCAACTTTGACAACTATCAAGGGGGTGATTTTCTTAGAACTAAGGTGTAGGCACGCCTATTAATAAAATTAAAAAAATTGTGATATCAGTTCCCAGTATAGTACATCTTTCCTATGAACTATAACAAAATACCCGCTCAAAGTTGTAGCATGAATGTGTGGGATCGAATTCACATGAAGGTTTGGGAAAACAATAAATCTAAAAAAAAAGAAATAACAAGAACAATTAGCAAGAGAATAGCTCGCCCTTACCCAAGTAGCAATAGTTATACTGTAGTTCTAGGATTAGTTCTCTTTTGTAATCTTTTAAAATAGTTATAATATACTTCTAGGCTTAACCATAGCTAGTAAGTGAATACATAATGCAATAAAAAAACCAATCAAACCTAAACTCTAGCATATAATTTCCTTTAAGTGATGTAGAGATTTTTCTTCATGGAAACTGTTGTATATATTTATTAAATCTTGAGACCAAATATATATTGTCTTTGACTTTTTGTAATATGAACTATTGGAGACATTTTTACTTGACTTTAAGAGTTTAGTTTCAAATATCCATCTCCAATAGCTACAATCAAACAAACGAGCATAAGTATACAAAATTAAATATTACCGACGACTAAAATACATGTTTGGGTATATTAAAAATATCATAATTACGCGCTCATTATATCTCTCAATTACAAATATTAGATGATAATGGGGCTTACACTAAAATTGATGTTTTGAGGTGAAATTCGTTGTGTGTATTGCGTTTATTTTGAACAGAAGAAGTGGACTCTCTCGAAAAATCAGTTATTAGTGCATCAAGGACACCGAAGATGAACACATTTGATTTTGTCGAGACGTTAAAAGTATGAATAAAATCATTTGGTTGATTTGAATAATATGGTTCTTTTCCAATTTGTTAAACATTAATGGCTTCGCCTAATTTGACTTAAAAGCCAACTCATCTGGCAAGTTTAAATAAAATAGCGTCTTATGCCAAATCATTTGGCTAGTTTTATCTTAAAAGGCAAATAATTTGGCTTATTTGAATAAAATGATTTTTTCCCCGAAAACACCAAATGATTTTGCTAGTTGAAGCCTACTAGCCAAATCATTCGGCTAGTTTTAATGAAATGGTTCTCCCCAAATGCAAAATGATATAGGGGCTGTTTAGATTAGTCCAATTCAGAATTAAACTAAAGTTAAAATCACATGTTTGGCAAACTATAAACCCTACTAATCAGGTTTTCTTTTGAACTAGTCTGCTCCATATTTAGAGAAAAACTGGTGTCCTGGAACGAATAATACTCGTTTCCGAGTAGAATGAGTTTTAAAATCTTAATCGCGATAAAAGAGAAGAGAGTTTCACACTTATCGAAATTAGAGAAGAGAACTCTACGAAGAAAACAAGCAAGTCTCCATCTCTTTTTCATTATTGTTTCCCATTAATACAATGACCATTAATACTCTTACATCATCTGCACTTCCTCTCTCCTCTCAATTAATGCTCTCCCATCATTGCACTTCCTTGTCTCTTTATTAATGTTATTTGATAAATTACTCTTGAAAAAAAGCTCATCTCCATTAATGCTCTATAATTAATTGAAGTACTTTATCCTCTCTCATTAATGCTCGACCTATTTAAGACACATTTCTCTTTCTTCTCGAGATATTGCTCTAAAAGATTTTATTTCACTTTCTCCTCAAGGAGGGCCGACCCAACTAACTGCATTTATGTTATTTTGATTTAAGCCTCTTTATTGCTGGAGATGCTAAATAGATTATAGGGATTTGCTTGTTTAACTAACAAAATGAAGTTTTTCTAATTTTAGTAGAATTTTATTTAGACTATAATTTTGGTTGCTAATTTTAATTCCCTTAGTATTCTATAAAATGGGAGGTCTATGTCATTTGTTACTTAGTAGTTAACAAAGTTGTTTTGTTTATGAAAAAGTTGAGTTTTCCTATGAATTAACCCTAACAGATATATAGTTTAAATTTAGTGTTAATCGAATACGAACTAAGCTTCCGCGTTCGTAGATTCACATTACCTTGTGTGAAAATATAAATGGGGCCTAAAATTTGTTTTTTTGGTAAGACTTAAATCTTGACTTCTCCCTCAAATGATAAAACATTAGTCACCAAGTCTACATTAGATGTGATATAAGCTATTATTATTATTATTATTTTTTCTTTCTTTAGGCCTTGGGCAAATTTTTTTAATTTTTTTTTTGGCCATTTTTCCCTTGAGCCATGTGCAATCACACACCTCGCACTCCCCAAGGGGAGGCCCTATCCTCATGTATTAAATGCTACTACTTCTTAAAATAAATTACTTATTGCGGATTGTTATGTATTTTGGGATGTGCATAAGTAGGCATGGCTGGTCTTGAGGTTTAGGGGGATCTAGGTGAGGTCAAAAAATGAAGCCTCCCGCCGGGGATTTTTTTTTTTGATAGTACATATTTTCTTGTAATTTTTTTTTTAATTTATTAACAAGTAGGATTTGAACCTTTGTTCCAATGAGATCAATAAAGTTAAACTAGTAAGGCAACTTAATTTTATGAAATTTTTTGGGTCTTTTTTTAAGTGTTACTTAACCATCTCGAGGCCCCAAATTTACATAAATTATCGGGGCCCTAAGGGGCCGCCTCTTGCGCCTGTAGCCACGGTTGAAGTGTTACAAAATTTTATTCTAGACCTCTCTCAATTTTTAACCAGAGCACACCAAAATGTTAACGTATTAATATATATTTTTTTGGTTGAAGAGAGAATCATGTTTTCCGTAGTGTCATTTTTGGTTCAAAGTTTGTCATTGTCTATGTGTTTATTTTAATATGAATATATATTTTTATATGTTTTTCTTCCATGATTACAGTACTTCAAAACCACTGATAATTTGTATAAATTTATGAAGGATAACCTATGTTCGTAAGGATTAATTAAGGCTTACCCTTATTATTATTTTCCAACCCTGATTGGTTTTGCTTGCAATTAATGGCTACTTAAAAAAAATAGTACAATCTGATAAACCATTCAACAACAAAAGAAAAAAAAAAATGATGTTATTTACGAACAAGAAACTCCAAGAATTTTGATCTCACGTCCGAAGCAATGCGAACAGGACGGTATCTGTGGTTAAGCCAAACCCCCGTCGCCTTTGCTTCCAAAATTAGCTGAAAAACGTACAAGAACGATTTACGTTACAATTGAGTCTTGAAAGAGGTTATATTTATACTCTAAAGACGTAAGAATATGCTATTGATGAAACTATCCATCACCTCTTGATTTGGAAGCTTAAAGATGAAATGTTCGAAGAATATTCGAGCAGCGGAGGAGCCAGAGACCCCAACCTTCACAACAAACCAATCGTCGCTCTGCAATGGTTTAAAGTACATGAGATTACTTTTAGGATGCTAATGTATATTTTTTTTTTCATGAAGCAAATGAGTAAGATAAAAAAAAAAAAAAAAAACATGCATACTCTTAAAGGTGCAATGAATTTGAGAGAGAGTTCCGATAGGGCTAATGAATCGCCTGTACGTGCGATATTATCTGTGCACAGGCCAATTCGCTTGCATAGTTCATCCCGAGCTAATCAAGAAAAAAAAAATCCATATTGGTTTAGTCATGCTTTATTTGTTAGATTGCATATATGGTTTTGCTTTATAATTCATATTTCCAGGTCAATTAGGAGCCGTAATTCATAACTTCAAACTGATGCTTTTATGTAAGACTAGATTGTCTAAACAAAACCTCACCCCGGTGGCAATAAGTTGCGTAGACCGCGTTGTGTACAACCCCATATTGATCAAGCTCACAATCTTGGACTTGAAGTAAATGATCATAAAACCTGTTGCTCCTGAAAAGAAAAAAAGAAAGATATACACTAAGCTTTTGGAAGAAAATCAACAGGGAAGAAAGGTATTACTATTTAGCTCAAGCCACACCTGAAACACTAATAATCCAACAAAAATATATCGTTTTTAGACCAATATTGTTCAACACGATAATGGAAATTGTAATTACCCATTGCCATTAGCATTTTGAACCCCGAATGCCTCCATCCTAGAAGAAAGACAGCAATCTACTCGATTTGAAACTGCAACTCGGCAAACCGGACGTCTTCTCTTCGTATGTTGAGTAGTACTAATCGGTATGCATTGCCCTGGTGAAATATTAAGAGCCTTCATCCTCTTCAACCAGCCTAGTTTTTCCTTGGTGGTTAAGAGTCTAAAATCTCTGTGGGGCTTTAAAGCATTTTGTGATGGTATGTATGCAGTTGAACTCATTCAAGTCATCTCAACTAGCAGCTACAACTACTCATGAACTATTTGTTGTTGTATTAATGGTATTTAGTGCAACTACTGTCAGTGAGTAACAAACTTATATTGGTGGTTGTACGAGCATTCCCTGAAGATATTATGTTTGGTAGATTGATGCCATATCTGGAAGCATACGTCTCGGCATTGACCCCCCACCAACATGGTCCTCCTTCTGGATCTGTGTACATTGTGATCTTGGGCTGTGGGTCTGCATGGCCTAAGGGAATTATAATCGACCATGTCCTCCAGTGCAGAAAATTCTCTTCAGCAGATCCTGAAAAGGCCAACATCTGTTTGCTTGAACTCATGCAGGGCTGTTTTCAGTAAACATAGTGCGGGTTAGTCTTGAAAAACATGAATAAACATGCCTGTCTTCAAAGCGGCCTAATTTTATCTTACATTCTCAATGTCTTGCCCAACTTCATCAATTATTTAAGACCTCAACAAGAATAGCCTAGCAGAGTAGCAGGTCATTTTTGTTTTTGTATGCAAGGTCTGTGTCATGTATCCGAAGGACAATCAGACCTGTTGTCAGATTAAGGTCCTAATCACTTTTGAGTATTCGGCAACTCATAGAATGTTGTACTCAGGTTGTTTGTTTCTTACTAATATAGATATATACATACACCACACAAAAGCTGGAGTAGAAACAATGGACAGTAAAGGCGCCTATTGCCAATTAACTTTCATTTTGAGCAGCTGATCGAGCTGCTTGAAATCGATCTTGAATCATTTCGCTTCGTTTAAGAAATTTTTATAAAGCCATAAAAATGAAAAACTACCAGGCCCAAGTCTTCTCTTATTGGATTCTTCATATATTACACATATTTGTCCATGGATAACGATTGCGTTAGGATTGTCCTACATTATGACTAGGCCTGTCCAACCAGAGGCCAAACCGAGGTTCAGACAGGCTTAAGCAGTAAATTTAGAGCTTGGGTTCAGGCTCAAGTATTTCTGAATCAAACTTTAGGCTTCATGTTTGCTTTGATCATCTATTTGCTCCAGCCTATGAATTAATGCAGCATATTTTCTGAGGTTGAAACTTATCCAGTTGGATTTAGGCAGACCTCTCAAGTTGCCCACTTGTAGCCTAGCCTTACGATTTTCTTGTCAATCCATCAAGACCAGTTCATCTCAATTGGGTCCTTCCAGTTCATCTGAATTCTGAACATTAACTGAAGCCCTTCCAGTTTTTTCTTCTTCTTTTTTTGCAAAGGTAAGCAATTGAAGTTTACGCCCAAGCCTAAATACCTTCAGGCCCCATTGACAGGCTCACACCAGTCTCTCTCTTCCTCTCTCAACAGTCTTGACTTGCCAACAACTACAATCAACTCTGGGGTCAGATGATAAACTCCTAGATTTGAGTCCTTGAACTTGCCCTTAATAGTAGCTAAAGTTGTTTTTCTCCATATCCATGACCCAAAGGATGAAAGGATCATCACATAAATATAAGACCAAAATCTTAGGTTTTGTGATTGGCAATATGACCTGTACATTTATTTGATGAATAATGAGGACCCCATTGTGTTCTACTCGTGCATGCATTGCTCGATGCCTCAAAGAGACATAAAATGGTCAAATGATTAGTCAAATAAAAAGGGGTTAAATCCAAAAATTGCTTTAAGAGGTTCTTAGGCTCTTATCATCGTAGTGAGTGAGAGGGAGAATTGGTTTGCATTATGGCCCATTGAAGCTGTCCTCTATACATTCCAAATATATGGATGCAATGCACCTGAGTTCTAAATATATATGTAGTCCACAAACCCTTCACTTTTCAATCATTCACAGCACGAGTTTGCAACATCCTGAGATCTGCCCACCCATTCGTAGGGCCGATCAAATGTCTTATTTATTCGAAAAGTTATACTTCTACATGCTGAAAGTACCATAAACTTTCAATACATGTTAGGATGTTCTTACATGGTTGCGTGCACTAAGAGAGGGTGTCTTGTGAGGAACTTATGGTAAAACCATAGAATACATGAGAATGGAAGATTAGATTTCATGGAGTTGAATCCAGACAATCCATCTTAAAGCAGCTTTGAGAGGATTACACACTGAGAGCTAGAGATAGGATTTCGTTCAAAGCGTACCTCACAAGTGTCAATCCACGGGGTTGAGCAAGATGGCTTAAACTAAGGTCTTGATTGCAAGTTTAAGTAAGTGCTTGGTGAATAATGAGAGTATATTACACAAATCCCCCATGTAACCCTTTTGACTACTTCTATAATTATAGTGTGATTTAAAAGCATGGATTAGCCCTTGGATGTTTTTCATAAGCATTTAGCCCTTGGAGGTAACACAAATTGTTTTTACTTGGTATTCTTGTAGTTCTATGTCCATGAGACCACCATATATAAATGGTTTATTATGTTCCTCCCAGTGATGATCGCGACCATCACAACTAGATAAATTTAGATTTTACTCTCAGTTTCAGTTTGACACCTTTTACGCAACGGTTGATTTTTATTAAAAAATTACACGCTCGAATAACAAAAACATAGATAAAATTAACAAGAAGATGACCCATATTATCCATATAAGTTATCTTTATATAAATTTATTGGTGAGTTAGAGACCCCCCTACACAAGTGTGGGAGGCCCATACAGGCTTCAAATGCACTGTATTATAATCTATATATCTCTATCTATCAATATAGAAAAGTAGGGAACATATTTGATTTAAGGGGATGATAATATATTTATGTGGGTCATTGAAAATATAAGGCAAAGTGTAAAGGGCCAAAAGTATAGTCAAAGTGGCCATGCTGAGGGGACCCCTCCATACCCTCCTCTCACAAGCCTCTCCACCATCTCTTGTGCCTCATAAGCATTTGAAATTGTCCCCTGCAACCAAAACCATATATAATACATCACTTTTAAGTATTAAACTCGGAAGAAAAAAAAAAAAAAACAGATCCTTAGAGACGTAAAAAAAAGAGAAGGGATTTATAATAAGACAGGCGATGGAATACCTGCATGCCTTGCGGAATATCAATGTCAGAGTTGAAATCATAGAAATTACTGGCTGCGGTAAGTTTCATAGAAAGAAACTTAAGAAAATGAGAAAAAAAAGAAAGTATTAGTACTACTATCACGAAATTTAAGCAACTAATTTCAACACTAGAATTTTTATTTATTTACTCATGAAGGTTTAGTCTTCAACTCACCTCAACTTGGTTTTGTAATGATTGAACGTAGGTTATTATTTCATCCAGCATTACGGCCATCCCCATCGTCTACAAATAAAAAGAAAAACTCGTAAAACTTTGAAAGCAACACGAATATATGTAAATAAATATTAAGAACATGGACATATATAGATTACCTTGTAGCATCCAGGAACAAGGTCTTGTAAACATCTTAGTTTCTCATTGATCCTCTCTCTTCTCACCTGATTAAAAAGAAAAAAATATTAAACCTCTGTTCCATTGATCAAGGGTAATTTTGTCACATTCTCCATGTATATTTGGCAAATTAGAATGCTCGTGATATATTCGGAGTAGAAAACACTGCTTCCAGAGCAACATAGACCGACTCTTAACAGTTTTTGGCTCTCTTCTTCGGGAGAACACTTCCAGTAAAAGAAACACGGCTTCAATGTTATAAACTTTAGCTCTAATCATCGATTTTATTCTACTGGTGGATGCAGTGTTTCTTTCACCCAGAAACATATCGTTTTCAGGGGACATCAAGGTGTGGACTAATCTAAAGGCATCGCTCTCTTCTCTGAAAATATCATTGCACAAAGAAGATTACAAATGTACCCTTTCTGCTAAGCTGTGACTATCAGTAGCTTGGCCTCTTCTAGCTCTCACATGAATCACCTCCTTTTGTTCCTCCAATTTCTTCTCTTTGTTTTTCCCTCTCTTCCCTCTCCCTGAAATCTGTGTTCTCATCACAAAACAAATAACACATCAAAACACTAATTAAAGAAAAACGAAAACTAGCCAAGGCATGAAATACGATAGACAAACCGTACATTCTTTCTCTTATTCTTCGCATTCTCCGTTACGGGTGTAGACGAGTTCCCTGAGCTGCTCTCCGTTAAGGAAGCCTTCTTTCTCTTTATACTTCCATTTCCAACGTCTTCTATCGGAGTTATGGCATGATTGTTTTGCACTGCATTAGGCCCATCGAAATGCAACATGCCTATAAGATTATTGGGAAAGTTGAAGGAAAAATCGGGTTGTTGTTGGGATAAGAAGTTATCATTGGAAAAGCCAATGATATTCTGCAAAGCCAAGTTTGGATTCTCCAATACACTCTGGTTCATCTCCGCGAATTGGTTTAATAGTTCAATGTTTGAATCCATCTCTAAGAAATTGGGGAGAGTGGGCTTGAAGCCTTGCAAGTTTCCTATAAACTCAGCCATAATACTTCAAAAAAAAAATATAGAGATGTTTATGAGAATCTAAATGACCATGGGGGTGTTTAAATAGTGAGATGGTATTGTTTTTGACAAGTGTGAGATGGTATTAGATTGTACATGTGTGTGTCTTTAACTAATTTTCTTAAAAATTGAAGTGCTTTCGAGGTCCACGTGGCCAGTCTAGCTTTTCATTTGGTAGGGTTCACAACCTGGAGATAGATGTGTGATCAAAGTATTGTAGGCCCTTTAGATGAGTTGTTAGTTTGCTAATGAAAATTGTGTATAGAGGGTATTTTAGTATTTTTCTCAAGTTCTTAATGGATAAGAAAATGGTCATTCTGGAATGAAGAGTTTCTTCTAACCTAAAAAATCTAAGTACACTTAATTTTTATTGCATGATGTTGATCATGGTATACGACTGACGAATATAAGCACAATGCAACTTGTGAAGAGTTTCTTAGGATTCCTCAGTAATTTTTAGGTATTTACATCTCTGTGGCCTGCCGAAGTTTCCTTACAAAATACTAAGTAATGAACCGGGAACTGGTTCCTATTTTTGTAGTCATTTTTTCTAGGAAGTTATAATTTTTCTTAGTCCAAATATGTGTGATCAAGTTCCCTTGCATTAACCAGATTGGTTCCGCAAATACGGAAGATCATGTGAAAGATATGTGTACACTATAGAGGCATGGACATCCTTAGATATCAGAGTCTAGGGTTTCAATTGTATTCCATACTGCATTTAAGCATATTACTTCGAGTTTAACATTACTTCGGAAGAATATGGGAGATCCTTTACTAAGATTTGTGCAACACAATTGACTCCAAAGGCTCTTACCTATATTCAACATTTTTCCTCTTTCTCACAAGTCATAACTTCTCACCTTTTTTTCCCAAACCCCTCATAAATCCAAAGCATACAAAATAAGGTGAGGGTAGAAGCTAGTTTTGTTTTTGTTGCATTTAAGCCAAACATTGGGTTTAGAATATCAAGAAGGAAATCTTCCATTGTACTTAGTACGCGATTCGAATGTCTCTTGTCGTACGTTCACACGTGTATGAGACTAACGAGCATGGTTTGACATCATGAATGATGCTCCCATATTGAACTTATGCGAGCATTTTTAGGCATTTCTAATCAAAAAAATTATTACCAAATTATTAACTTTACAAATATGCCCTTCAATGTAATTTTTGAATGCTTTAATTTATATACGTAATATTTTGACTACAGGGTTAATATCGAGATTTCATATAACTGCGGAGAATCTTCTCACTCAAAGAGGTGTTCCTATGTTTAGTTACTCTAGATTTTCATGCGTGGAAACTATAGCTATTTCAATTTTTAGAGATTATGTACACAGAAAGACTATTATACCTTTGAATTACGTTTATAAAGTCGACGAGGTGGGCACAATGTGCAGGTTATTTTAGTCACTTTATACAAATAACCCGTGCCCATTTTAAATCCACATGTGAAAATAGCAGCATTCACATTCAACTAGAACTATCAAATACTCATTTGTGAGTTTGGGTCGATGATGATGGCTTTAGAGGTAGAATTGGACTTTAGGGCAAAATAAATTTTCATAAATGGTGATGTTGATTTGTATAACAAATTCTCAATCCCTTTGAAATTGTTAAGGTAGATAGGGATGAATAGATCATTTATAGATTTAGAATGGTTTCTTGTTTAGCTAATAAGACAAATCAACATATAAGTTAATCATTTGCTTTTGATCGGTACGGCATCTTACAAAAATAGAAATGGAAAAGAAAAACAGTGATGCCTTTTTTTTTTTTTAACTTTAACGGATGTGGTATGTGATAGTTGAAAGAGAATTCGAGTTCGAGAGGCACGTTATATAGTAAGAAGGTGTGAACTTGTAATATGGAAACTAGTTTCCGAATACTCCAAAAAAATGGAGACTAGGGGTGGTGGCCGTACATCACCGCCATGAAGAACATAATCAGCCCATGTTGGTTATATCCCGGACATAATTCACATTGGTAAATTAGGTGATCCTCTTTCTTTTGGTTTTTGTGCCTGAAACTGCAAACCTTGGTAGAGAGGTTATAGAAACAAAAATAAGGATATCTTTAAATTTAGAGGTATTACAAAAAATTAAAAATTTCAAATAACTGAAGCTGGAAATTTTGTATTGGAAATGATTATTTGAAGGATTTTGGACCTTGGACTATATGTGTTATTGCATTCGGTTGAAACTTTTTCACTCAGAAACTAGTAGGATATAAATATATTTGAGAATTTGGATTTTTCATTAAGGTATTTTGTACCCATCATTATTATCCTAACATTTGAGATTCGGTTGAGGTAAGAAAAGAATTGTGGAATACGAACTAGGCGTTGTCCCATCACATTGTATCCCAAGGCAAATAAGATATCCATATTGTCTAATTTCTTCAATTTCCATAGTACACTCTTTGTTTTTCCATAGTACTCTCTTTGCCGGGTTTTTTTTTTTTATTGTGAGGTTCCTGATTCGGCCTGACCTCTTTTCCCCACTTATTTCATTCAACTTATTCTCGTTGAATGAAGCAATGGACCGAAGTATTGCGATGGAACTCTCCTTGTTCATGCTATGCGTATTTTTTATAATATCTAGCAAGATGGGCACCACCTATAGACTAAGTCAGTGCTCAATCCTCTGTGGATGCACGGATACCATCCTAATGAGGGGAACTACGTACACTATGCATAGGTTGAAGATTGCTACGCCCAAAAATATTGATAAATGATGTATGCTAATTTTCTACTTGTGTACATAAAGATAGAAAACCCTATAAACTTTAAATATACTCGGTAGTTATTATACAAAAGTTGTTTAGGGGGAGATTGTATTTACCCCACAATATACACATTTGTTAGGAGAACACAAAACGCATGCACCATAAGCATTTAGGGTTTGGTGATGTGTATCGATGATAAATTCAGTCATTTATCCCCCTCCCGGGAACAATCATGACCAGTGTTGGTAGGTAAACGGTAAACCGATGTATACCGAGTCTGTATCAGCGAACTAATAACGTCGGCCGACTCACCGTATTCTCAGTACTTAGATGACCAAAAGGTGAAACAATTATATCTTCCCTCTGTTCTTTCATCCACTTTGCACTTATGTTATTTGGTCTTCTAATTATGAAATTATTATTGCTGCAGGTCACGATATTATTAAAGCTGACAATGCCGAGGAAGAAGAGGCAATTGCCATTTTCAGAGGCTTAAAAGCTGGCAGGGAGCTGAAGATAAAAAAAGTCATGGTTTTGACGGACTGCCAAGCATTGTCAAAGATTTTAGCTTAGCGTGCTTTTGTAGATCGTTAAATACCCCCCTCCCCCGCGTTTAAAAAATAAATAAATTTTGCATTTATGCGAAAGTAAATCTCATGATGGTTTGTTTATTAAGGATCAACTGACCTATAATTTTATTTTGCAGGCTATGGTTGATTAAGTTGAAATGTGTAACCGCATCTTGCCGAGGTCGTATACCCACTTTTTATTTTTATGTTGATGATTATACTTGTGATGATGCTCATGTAAGCTAATTCATCGAGTTTTTTAGACTTTAGACCCCATTTATTTGATCGTCTTTGGCCTTGCCCCCCACATTTGGCACTTCTTAGACTTCAAACCCCAAAATTCAGTTTCAGGCCAAAAAAGAGCTGGTCAACTAGGTCAGTCTGGTTTTGAATGGGTCAAGACTGAGAAAATACATTAGTACCCTTCAATATTCAAATCTTTCTCCAGGCATTCTTTGGTTGATTTTTGTTTACGTCTTATAGCATAACAAGTTTTGCCGAAGATGAAGAACCCCCAATTATCAAAGTTTAGGATTACTATAATCCGAGTAACTAGGATAGTCAGAAATAGCTTAGCTAAAATCCTCCAGTTCTTGAATCAACACTTGAAGGTTCTCTCTCTCTCTCTCCCTTTCTCTATTTAATTTACTATCTATGTCGAACCCCTAAGTCCCTTGCTATTTTTGATGTTTTCTCTTGAATTAGATGGTCTGGAATTACTAAAATTCATTACTTGATTGTGGTTATCAGTATTGTTTTTATTTTAATATACATTTGAAATATCTATGAATTGTAAGCAGTTCTGGGAAGCCATAAAAAGCAATCTAGTTTAGAGTATCTATCCTCTAAATCTGTAATTCTATGAGATGTTCATTCTTTCACTTTAATTATTTATATATGTTATTTTGGTTCATGAACAAAGCACTTTTTCCCTTTTGTCTTCACTCTCCATTATAGTTATATTGATTTATATTTAGTTGTGCACATGAATAAACTCCTATAATCCAACAAGTTTTAACTCTTTGAAGTTTAGTGGTTGAGCATAAATTTAGTATTGGAAATCAGTTTTCAATTTTCAGTTTTGCTTAGAAGAAGCCTTCAAAAGAAATTTGATGTATTGAAGATATTTTTTTGAAAATGGGACTATAGAGATGAGCATACAGATGAACTAGGGGGGCTCTCTAGGTGGTGAAGATGCATCAAATTATTAGATGTGCAACAACCATATAAGATTATGCTCTATATGTAGCTCGTTGTAATATCTGGATGTCCACTTCTTCACAGGTTATGTTAAAGATAACTAACTGATATTTCTATTGTAATTGTTGTCTCACGATATTGAATATTTAGTCCCAAGAGAATTTGCTCACATGTTACTCGATGTTTAGGCACGAATAAATAACAACCAATCATGCATATGTGTAGCTAAGATAGACTTTGAGGAAAAAATAAGGGGAAATAAACAAAAAGACACAAAAGAAAAGACACAAACATGACGTTGTTCACAGAATAACGACACAAACAGTCATGATGACCAGAGAGATTTATTCAATGGAACAAACACCAATAACGCATCTGAGAGTTTCAAACCGAAGAACATCCAAAGGTTTGGTGAAGAGATTAGCTAGCTGGTTCTCCATACCAACATACTCAACTATCATAATCTTTTGCTCAACTAGGTCTCGAATGAAATAAAATCTGATGTCGATGTGCTTGGTTCTCAAATGTTGTTCAGAGTTCTTGGAAATATTGATCGCATTTGCATTATCACAATAAAGTGACATTACTCCCTGAGTGAGACTGTAATCGTGTAACATTTGCTTCATCCAGACTAGTTGGGTACTACAACTTCCCGCAGTAATATATTCTGCTTCTGCAGTAGATTGGGAAATGCAATTCTGTTTCTTGCTTTGCCATACAACAAGATTGCTTCCAATGTAATAGCATCCTCTAGAAGTACTCTTCCTTTCATCAAAATTTCCAGCCCAATCAGCATCTGAGTACCCAATAATCTCAGACATAGTATCTCGAGTATACCACAATCCAAACTTAAAAGTCCCAGAGACATAACGAATAATTCGTTTAACAACGTGTAAATGAGACCCCTTAGGACTTGCCTGATATCGAGCACATATGCAAACACTAAGCACAATTTCTGGACAACTAGCGGTAAGATACAACAAGCTTCCTATCATGCTCCTATACGTTTTTTGATCAACATCGATCAGTACTTGAAATCCTTACTCAATTTGGTGGTAGTGCTCATTGGTGTTCTGGCATGTTTCATGGAATCAAGGCCAAACTTTTTGACAAGATCCTTAACATATTTAGATTGAGATACAAAAATGACATCCTCCCATTGCTTGATTTGGAGACCTAAGAAGTAGGTTAATTTCCTAACCATGCTCATCTCGAACTCTCTTCTCATTAATTCTCTGAATGCCTTGGCACGTGAATCAGACATGGATCCAAACACAATATCATCCACATATACCTAAGCAATAAGTATTTCATCTCCTTCTCGTTGAATAAATAATGTCTTATCAACTCCCCCTCGAATGAACCCCTTTCCAAGTAAGAAGTTTGAAAATTTGTCATACCATGCTCGAGGAGCTTGTTTTTGTCCATAAAGAGCTTTCTTCAAACGATACACATATTTCAGATGATGTGGATCTTCAAACCCCTTTGGTTGAGCTACATAAACATCTTCCTCAAGTAGCCTATTCAAGAACACACTTTTCACATCCATATGGTATAGCTTAACTTCTTGTGACATGTGATAGCCAAAAGCATACGAATAGATTCCAGTCTAGCTGTGGGAGAAAAAGTTTCTTCTACATCAACCCCTTTTATTTGATTATACCCCTGAGCTACCAACCTTGCTTTGTTTCGTACGACGTCATCATTCTCATTAAACTTGTTCTTGTAAATTCACTTAGTGCCAATAATGTTAGTATTTGACGGTCGTGATACTAAGTCCCATACATCTTGTCGCTTGAATTTATTTAGCTCATCTTGCATAACATTAATCCAGTATTCATCAGATAGAGCACCTTTCACGTTGGTTGGTTCAATACTCGACACATAACACACACTCTCCACTGTCTCATATAGCGTAGAACAATGATACCTTACGCACCTTATAGACTCATGGAGCGTAGGGCATTTATAATCATCAAGGTATCTAGGAGCACCACAAATCTGAGGAGGATTAGTAT